>MU270012.1:14765322-16206264 GCA_021432705.1 Caranx ignobilis
TGCCGCATATAAACGGCTTTCAATCAGATTGAGGAAAACACTGCATGTGAACACAGCTACTGATGAGCTGCAGGCAGCAGGTGATTGAATCAGGTGATGGAGATGATCAGGAGAATCCACAACACTCTGCGACGTCAGACATCAGTGTAGAACTGCAGATCATCTGCTCATTCATTCTGTGACAAAAAGCATCAAACTGCAACAACTTCAACACTTTGCATCTTTAGAATAATTGTATTTGCTCAAAACAAGGAGGGAAAATTCATCCAACTGGTTCACTATAGAAACTTCTAGAGGAGATTAATGCGGAGGAGGAGAAAATACTCAAAACAAGTTAACTTAGAAGCAACATCCCAAATACTGTACATCCAATACTGGCAGATTTGTTACTCTAATAATAAACAAAACTTTAATGAGTTGAATTTCACATTAAAATCTCAATTTTCTGCCTCACGCTCGTCACTCAGTGACACTAGTTTCAGTTTTTAATTCAGTCACAACCTGGCTCAAGGCTGGACAAAGGCCACACATGAGTTTGCAACTAAAAATGAGTTTATCTTGCAGAACTAAAAAGAAAATCAATCTAAAGACAAACAAAACTACAGAGAGAGAGAGAGAGAGAGAGACAGAGAGTGAGGCATGTGGGCTGGTCTCAGCTGCTGCAGTCAGACACAGGTGAAGTGAATCACCCTTATGACCAGACTCCAGCCACCAGGCGCCTGTAGAGAAGTTGTCACATGGCTCAACTGCAATCATGTTAACCATGAACCATGTGTGAAGTTCTGTCAATAGCTGTGAAATGTTGAGTAAGATGAGTAAAATTTGACCCTAGAAATCAGCTCTGACTGTCCTTTAATCCAAGTGAACATTTGTACCAGATTCAAAACTAAGGTTAGGGACAACAGAGGGAGAAAGAAATCTCTAAGTTCAAACCGGCTGGTAGATAGAATGGTTAGGCTTAGGGTTAGTTCACAAGGCCAAAAGGGTATTTTGTCAGGTCACCATACCCTCGACATTACAAGGGTACAGACAACCTGAAGACAGCATGTGTCCTGTCTCTGTGGACAGTGTTGAGCCATTAGAAGACTAACAAAGATTTTAGCAGTGTGACCTACAGTATTTTTGTCTGGTATTTGAATCATAGTCAGAGGTTCTACTGAGTCATTTGACATGTTAAGGACATGAGAACTTCCACCTCCTGCAGTTTATTCCTCTGGTTCTTTTTGCACAGGAGCTGGTCACTGAGAAACCCAACCTGCCGGAGACACTGACCGTACAAGTACAAGCTCCTGCTGACTGAAATATGAATTATCCACTTCTGTGAAGTTCAAAGTCAATTTGTTGTCACAGAGATGACTGATCAATGTAACACATTCAGAATGAGCTCTGTGGCATCTAGCATGATGAGGACAACTTCCACCATTTGCCCATTTGGACTAACTATTGCATGTTAATTGCCATGGCTGCTAACATTAACATTGCTAATTGGCTTCGCTCTCAGAGACCAGCCAGGCCTCAGCTCTCAGAGATACTTAAGAAATGTATATTTAATGGAGCATTTTTGCTTGTTCATCTTAATATCATTAGTGTGAATAACAATACACAAACAATACCTGTAACAATACATTACCTGCACCTGGACCGGGCCTGGCACCCCGAGGGGGCAAGAGGGGGGATTGCCCCCTCAATTTTATTTTGAAGTTGAAGTCTGGTGCACAGGGTTTTCTGCAAAAGCCTGGGTGATTTTGTCCACCATTTTTTGCGTGCACAAACCCATTACTTTCAATGTAGGCGCACGTCATAGGTACTCACAACCCAATGCGAGGCTGTGGTGGCGTACCACCACACGCAACGTGCTTGTTTTCTCATGCACATCGGTGGTGCACAGCTCCACGGACCTGCATCTCCCAGTGTTGTGTCTAGATCCCATACTGTTTCTACTCTCATCCTCCTCCCATGGAGCTCCGCCCCGTTTGAAAGGAGAAGGAAGCCCATATGTGGAAAGACGTCACCTCCGAGATGTAGAATGTGTATTATAGAGGAGAAACACACACTTCAGGAACCGCTGACTTGTATCATCAGAAGAGTCTCCACTATTTAGCGTTACTTCTCAGAGTTTCATTTTTACAATCAAAGTCAGTCGTCATGAAACACGATACTCTGCCAGTAGTGCGTGTTTGGACCAGAGTGAAAACAAATGTGTAAATGACAGAAAGAAGCGGCAGCAGGGAAGTGAAGATTTGGTCAATGAAAGAGGGAGAGAGAGTGACAGCGACATGACATGAGCAGAAGAGGAGAGCTTGACCTAGTACTCGACAAAATGACCAGTCATACTGTATTTTGACTTTAGAAATGGACACGTTCTGTTTTGGTTTTGATGTTCTGACAGTATAGTTCTTGAAATTTTAATAACTACATTATTTGATTTTGAAACAGTGGTCTTATGATGCTTCTTATGTTGCACTATATAAAAAAGATTTGCCCCTCGCAACTGCCCCCTCAGTTACTTCATTGTGGTACCAGGCCTGACCTGGACCGGTTTGCTCACAGGACACATGGATCCAAGCCTGGACCTGTGAAGCCCACTAGACCCAACAGGAAGTCTCTACGTTGATGTGACAATATCACATCAACATCAACAATCATGTGAATATAGTCCACATCTCATGCATCTAAAGTCTCATCTGAAGTATTTGGTTTGTTTGAAACCTTCAGGATGTCCACTGCTATTTCAACTGCAGAACAAAGCCTGGCTGCACAGCTTGAGTTCATAAAGAAAGTCCCACGGGTGAATCAGGAGGAGTTTAAGAGATTTTGTATGTTGCTTCCTTTCGCTGGTGTCAGAAAGATTAAAAAAAAAAAGAGCTTCTTTCTTCTGTTCCCTCCAACAGGAAGTTGAATTGTACCACACAGGAGGAGGTAGATGCTCATTTATGCACTGTAACGTCTGAGGAGAAGGTATGATACCAGAGGATTTAACTTCTTTTCCCCTGAAATCAACCATTAATTAGCAATAAACAATTTCTCCTCACTATCTAATTGGCATCACATTTGTCAAGATACAGTTAAAGAGACTGCTTAATTAATTAAACATGAAATAGCACCTTCTCTGAGTGTTTGAGAATACAGATGTAACCATGGAGTTGTTTTTTACTCCACACACACCAACACCTCCACCCCACTCAGAAAAAAAAAAAAAAAAAAAAAACAGCACCAGATTTGATAAGATTTGTTCTCTTTATCACTTTAATTAGCACCTCCCTCCTGTCCCCTTTGCAAATGAGGGGTAGGTGAGGGGGTTCGGGATTTGATGACTTAAAATGCACACAGCTAACGAGTTATTCATACCCTGCACAGCTGTTAAGGCAGTTAACTGCTTCTTCTCCGTTCTCTTGATGCTTTACTTGTCGAGGAGGGAAAGGTGGCGAGAGGCCTCACAACTGCTCCATTATCTTGGTAGAGAAGCTCTCTGATTCAAAAAATGCCCATAATTTCCCTCATACACCTGTAATACAGGGAAGATTTACAGCTATTCACGTCTCAAACTTGGATCCTTCCCCGAACTTACGACCATTTTTATGCAGCCCTGCCCAGGTTGTGAAGAAGTAGGTGTTACGTAGGCAAGCGAGGTGTCAAAATAATAAAAGAAGGGGGGAGAAAAACACACACCTGACTGCTTTAAAGCTGTTTCTGCTCAGAGCTATGAGCACATTTCTATGCATGCTGTATACTTGTGCGCGCCACCATTGCCCATCTGTCACTGTGCAATTATGATCAGAGGAAGGAAGAGCCTGAATGAAGAACCCGTACCTCAGCTCCCATGCAGATTGCCGACCAGGACGCGTCAACTTCTCCTGGATCAGCATCCCCATGATTGGAAGATCACAACTCACATCTACAAACACTGACACAGCTGCGAGCATGCTTTACTTAAATCCATTGAATTAAGTTCAATAAGGTTCAAATATTGCAAAGGTTCTACGTGGTTTAAGGACATTTAGGAATATCAAAGACAAGGAGTGAGGGGGATCTCATTTTTTCATGTTTGGGAACTCATTTTCTTTTTTTTCTTTTTTTTGGAAAAGCATCCATGGTTTGAAGAAAAGGTCCAAAAACTGCCAAGTTGTGTGAAAACGCTCCTACCTTAAATCCATCAGTTTATCCACTGAGATGCTGTCTGTTCAAAAAAAAAAAATCAAACAGACCAGCCTAAAGCTGAATATATTAAACACAATTCAGACTGATAAGTGGTGAGGCACTTTGACGCGCCGGCGGCCTGAAAATGTGTGATGCAACTTTCACTGTTGAGTCTGTTTTGGTCAATGCATAAGTGGAACCATTGTGACAAGTGGCATCTGCTGAGTGGTGTTGTTCATCCACGAGTTATTGCTTTAAAATGAAAGTGGTAAGACAGGTTTAGAAAAGGAAAATGGGTTCAATTAGTACTTCAAATAACAAGAGGCCACTTCAGCTAAATTCCTAGAAAATGAACAACAGGCCGCAGGCTCGATAAATAGAGATGAGATGATTTTCACAGTAAGATTTTTTTCTCACTCTGCAGGCTGCACAGTCAGTATTTATCATTTCTTACCATGAGAGCGAGAGAGAACCAACATTTATCAATATTTTAACTCAGTGTGGACTGATGGTTTTTCTCTCCTCAGACTAACATCACTTTGATCATGTTCTCACTTTGTAAAATGTATTGAAACCTTTATGAATCCATATCTGTGGCTTATGACCTGAGGCTTTTGAAGATAAGAGCAGCTCCATCTGTCCGTTTCACAACATCATGCTCGAGAAGCTCCAATTGTAAACAGAGGTGAAGGTCTGAGCTCTGTGGAGCCACAGCGTGCTGTTGTGTCTGCTCCAAACAAAAGCTGTTACGTCTGAGAGCGAGGAGACAAATAAAAGGTATCGGCCGGTGCGAATGTAAATACAAGACATGGAATGTAAAAGCAGTTTGAATCCAACCACAGACCCTCCACCCCCTCCACCCCTGAGAGGACGTCTGCAGACGCTGGGCTGAGATGAGGCCTGTTAGTTCTGGAGCTACCTGACTGAAAGTGCTGGGCATCGTACTGAAAAATTAGAACGTGTTAATAAAATTAATCAGCAGAAGACACCTTTTTTTGCAGAAATCATCATCCATATTCATGTGAGCATGATGTTGCTGAATTAATGTGATCAGAAAGACGGTTTCAATCCCCCCTGAGTTGGTTCATGTTTAATCTTGTCTCCTGAAAACCGGAAGGCAAAGAGCAGGAGAGGAGGGGAGAAGCAACTCTGTGATTAATGTTATTAATTTCCACACCTCTAACCTTCTGTTTCCGCTTCTCCACATTTGGAAACTGCATTTTTTCTTCTTCTTCTTCTTCTTGTTTTGAAAATGTTTGGCTTTTACTAAGCAGCTCGGCTCAGATGGGAGAGAGAGAAAGAAGTTTCTGATTTACGTTGGGGCGATCCCGTTGAGATTGCTATCATTAGAATAACTTTATTAGGCTTTCTGCTGCATTTCCTGTTTGATTTACTGCGCAGTCCCAGGGGCTCATGGGTAGGCACTGAGGACTCCCCTGCATGAGCCAGACCTGCCAATGTTGTGCTGCAGCAACCTGAGTGGAACGTCCCTATTAATCTGGAGCTAAACGTAGCAGAAACATAACGAAGGTGCTGCCCAATAAATCTAAGGCAGGCCTTTAAACGCTGCGGGTGTGTCAAGGTCTGTGTTTACACAGAGATAACAATCATTTGTGCTCCTGCATGGGATTATGGGTAAGAGCATGGCCCTGACGCTGCCAGGGGTCTACTCTCTGGGTCTTTCTGTGAGCTCTTCCACAAAGACTAATGATTCCACACAAACCAACACATTTACAGACTCACATTGAACTGTACAGCAGTTTCTTCCCTTCATATGTTCATATGTGGCTAAAACCATGTACAGTGAGGAACCAGAGGAAGTGAGCAACACTCCTTCATGCATCCCTAACGGGCAGAATACCTGCAGACTAGCTAAACAAAAGCCTGTTGTGTAACTAAGTAACAAATGACTGACTGAGACCTGACTTTCTGCTGAGTTTGTGTCAACTGCCAAATCATGACAAAGTTTCAAGGCTGATTTCAAACTACACTACAACTGCCTGAGACATGAATCATTCAGGACCCATTCTCATTCAGACCCCACCACTAGCCCCTTGCCTCTTGCAACAGACACCCCGTTCACACCTGGCATTATTATGCGTATCCAGTGTCCACACTGAGATCCAACCTGGAACACTCTGCAAAACCATTTGAAACTCCCCGCACTTTTATCATTAGGACGGTTTAAATCCATAATTACATCTTATTTTACTTCCAACTGCTCCTGCTTTTAATTAGACTTCTCTGTTTTTAGTTCATCTTTGTCCCCTTTACTCTTTGGTATTTCTGATATGTTCATTGTATGTTTCAAATGATTTTTGTGTTTTGTCTTGGCTATATTGTAAATGAGGTTGCTTCCTCAATATATCTCCGAGTTTAGATAAAAAAAGGTTAAATGAAATTGAGATCCGATCACATATTTGCGTGGGTAAATTACAAAAGAAAAACAAAAATAAATAGTAGAAGCATTTCCGCCTGCCTAGTCGTATGCAGATACAGGACACATTACCATTTACACTTGAACACTACACTGTTCAATGTGGTCACAATGTGTCCCTGACCACCTTCGGAGGTGGTTTGGCCGATCGGATCACAATCCGTCCTCACTGTGTCTTCAGTGCGTTTACTCCTGTACTTTCATGTGGTCATCCCGTTGCAATTCCATCACTGAAAACGCATGTTAATGCCAGGTGTAAACAGGGGTGGGGTAGGGGTAGAAATATTCCCATTTGAGACACAACTACTGGACTGTAGTGCATCACAATGCACTGATATGAGAGAGGTTAAGAGGTTCAGCTAACAGTGTTCAGGAGAGTAAAAGTTGAGCTAAAAAAAAGCACCTTTGTGTTTTCTGTTTGTAAAAGAGCAGAACTGAAGTGGAATTGACTCAAACCTGCCGAGTCAGAACCGTAACATTGCTAACATCACCATCAGGAGGCGACAAATTTTTACTTACGGCACTTTACCGAAGATTTCTACAATGAATGTTAGTGACGGAGCTGCAGCGGTTTTCAAGCCAGCACCAACATTTCTAAAGGAGCAGGTTGATTTTTAGTACATCCCATGTCCTCCACAGGTTGTTGTGGCTCCAGCTGCAGGAGGCCTCTCATCCCTGTGGTCAAGAGTAAACACAAACACAACTGAAGATGTTTCTGTTGAAAGAGAGAAATAAATCACCTGCAGACTGCACAGGACTGACACAACCAATAAACAGCCACAGTTCAACAGCAAACCAGGAGTCATTCATTTGTAAAAGGATCAACGTAAAAAAGCTGAAGATTGGTTTTGAAAGATAAAAACTAAAAGTAATTACCCAACAGTGTCTGGTGCCCAGACAGGAGACACTGGTCAAGAACCAGTTCCTCCTGGTTTTTGACCTGCCACTGTTCGCCTCATCTTTTGGGTCACGTCCACTGAATTTCTGCTGGCTTCTATTTTTTCATATTCTTTTGCTAAAAGCAGTTATATGGTCAGTTCCTCCTCAGCTGCTGGTGATAAAATTATACGTCCTCATGATGCTGTAAAATTCTCAGGATTTTTTTTTAACTAACTGTTGAATGTCGTACATTAAGCTGATGAGCATTGATACCGGCTCAAGCATCACATGCGGCAGATTACGCAACAGAGAGCTGAGAGGGTGGTGAGTGGAGCTGTGGGCCAGAGGTTCACCCGTCCCTGAGACTCTCCTTTAAAAGGGGCTGGTGGTGGAGCTGTTAGCTGTTAGCCGTTAGCTATGTGACAAACCGAGGAGAAGTAACACGATGCACACTCACCACCATCATCATCTGTGTTCGCAAAGCTCCAAACTCCTTTTTCCTCCGAGTCTCCTGTGAAGTGTTAATGTGCACAGTTGATTGACGTCCTCATGAGTTCTCTGGGGGTTTGTGCTCAGTGGAGCATGGATACGTTCTTTAAATGTGTCCATCCTACAGATGTGCATTCTAGCAGTGAAAACAAATGCACATTATTGAGATAACTTCTACCTGTTAGAAGTTTGACTCTGATATTCCAGCAGCGCATCATTGTCTCCTCTGCTCTGCTAACGAAGTTCATTTACTGCAGTACACAAGCTGCTGTACTGTGGATATTTCCATTTCTACTTCTCTCTGCTCCACATTTATTTAATTTTTTTGCAAAGCAGACAGATGACAGACTCATAAAACATGATTTATGTGTATAAATGACCAAACATCATATTGAATTAATACCCACAGTATTGAATGGATACAACATAAAAATGCTGTTAATCAGTGATCAGTCTTTTTCTGCATTAGTGTGTTTATCGTAGAAACTTCAAACATGTTTTACAATAATACTTTGGAGCCTCTGCTTTAAGTGTCAATTCCTCTTGATGAATATATTTAATATACACACTGTTGCCCATAAAGTTGGAATTAAATATTTTTTTTTACCTCTTCTCATGAAATAATTGTGATTTCCACATCATCTTCTTCCAAACACGTCACTGTGAAAATTAAACTACAATTAACCTTTGTAATAGGAATAAAAAGAGGAATGTGTGTGAAAACAAAATGATTCCATCTTTATGATCAGCAGTGTACTTATGTTGTTGTTCTGCTAATTCACTCAAGTGTCTGAGTTTTACAGGTGAAACCCACTGTTTCTAAAACCCCACCATTCATTTGTTTCTTTAAACTGTCACCAACTGAATTATAATTTTGCTGTGAGTGTGACTCATGGATGGATGATATGAAATGTGTGTGCATATGCATGTCTATAACATATGTACCTGTTTCGGTCAGAAATCAATCAACATCCAGTTAGAGCTGTGCTGCAGCTCAGCTCCTCTGTCCACAAAATGTGTTCAGAGTCACATCACATCTCAACACTGGCTGCCTGTTTATTTTAGGACTCATGAGATTATTTGGATTAGTGTAAAGGCGGTTGGTAGGGTGGTAGGTAGGTTGGCCCCTCCCCTTTATTTAAAGCTCTAGGTTGAAACCCTGAGGAGTCAGGGCCTTGAACTTTGGACTCTAACTAACTTTGATGTGTATGGGTGTTTTATATTTGACTCGTGTGAAACACTTTGTCACTTGTATTGAAAGGTGCTGTACAAAGAAAGCCTTATTATCATTATAGATACACATCTTCTGGCTACTTTTTTATTTACAGGTGGGTGCCTCTTTTCCAAAATAAGAGTCTGTGAGTGTGAGTGGGTTAAAGTGAAACCTCTGTGACTCCACCCGGCCTTTCAGCAGCCTTCATGTGGAAACTCAGTGTTTGCTCTGACACTGAGAGTTTCTACAAATATCACAAGAAGATCCTGTATCTGCTTTTTTTCTCCTCCAAACATGGAGCACCACAGCACAACGTGGCATCATCTACAGTATGAATGCTTTCTGAGAAACTTATCTTGTGTAGCTTGTTAATTTTTTCTTTTCTTTTCTTTTTTTTTTTTTTTTTTTAAATAAGCAACAGCATGAGAGGCCCGGGGTAAGAGAGTCAGTGATTCATCAGCCACCATTCTTGTTGTTAATTATGATTTCTATTTTGACATCTGGGAAAGTCTTTGAAGTGTTTGATGCTGTTGAGAGCCAGCGAACAGCCTAATGGAGACAGAATTTAAAAACTGTTCTGTGCTTGCCAGTCTTCTCTGAGCAATCACCCATGATACCCACCCGTGGAGAAGCTCCGGCGTTGGGAGCGCCGAGCTGGAGCTGCTCCGCTGCTGTGAGGAAACAGCCATCGTCAACCTTTTCAACCCGTGATCCTCTCAAGCCAAACTTTTTTTTTCCCTTTTACTGCTATTTGTGGACGACATTCTCTTTTTTCTTTTTCCTCCAGAAATCCCTTCACAAAAATTCTTGTGACCACCTCCAAGATGGAGAACCACTGTTATAGAAGAGCATTAGCCATCTGTGTGGAAAAACCTTTTCTAAGGCGGAGGCAAACATGGCTGATCCTTGTGAACACAGTGATAATGAGGGGGAGTATTATGGTGGAGTTCCTGTTGTTTGTTGGTGCCTTCACCTCTGTTTGTCAGTGAATAAGTCACTTGTAATGTCAAAATCAGGAAATAATGAAGCTTAATGTTGCCTCGCTACTTCATGGTGTGTTTGCTTTTTTTTTTTTTTATTACTTCTTCACCTTTAACAAATGTTGAATCCCCCCCCCCCCCAAAACCAAGAGCATCTCACATGCTCTGTTTTCCTCTGAACACACACAACGTTACACTCTGGCTTTTTTATTCATGTTTAAAAAAAACAAAACAAAAAAAGAGCAGAACATCAAGGGAACGCCGGCCCACACTGGCTGGCACATATCTCAGGGTGTTAACAAGTGAGGGTAATTTCCTAAAGGTGCAGACACCTGGCCTCACCTGAGGTTCACAGTGAGGTCAGGACACCTGTGCTGTTTGATATCTTAACTCCCCATGGAGGGCGTTCGCTTTTTTACAGGTGTTCACACGCAAACGTTTCTTTATTTCAGCTTTCACAGGTGCTCCAGGTTACACTCAGCAGTAGACGTGAAGATGCAGTAGAAGAGCCCGGGTACAGTCGGTTTTCGAGAGGAAGAGGCACGACAAGAACGTTGATTTCAATTTTTGCACGGTGAGCTCTTGC
The DNA here is from genome assembly GCA_021432705.1 of Caranx ignobilis. Lineage (NCBI taxonomy): Eukaryota > Metazoa > Chordata > Actinopteri > Carangiformes > Carangidae > Caranx > Caranx ignobilis. The sequence continues at coordinate 14,776,044 of MU270012.1, forward strand.
ACAAACTTCAAATATATTTACAATAATAAACAATCAATGATTCATAAGATGTGATATTTACAGTTATTACAAATAACGTGTTCAGTGACTGCAGCTGGATGAGTCAGTAACTGGAGTTGAGATCTCAGCAGGAGGTTTTTAAAACAATTCACATTGTTTCATCTTTTGTTTCCAGAGGAGAGAGAGGGGGGGGGGGGGGAGAGAGAGAGAGAGAGAGAGAGAGAGAGAGAGAGAGAGAGAGAGAGAGAGAGAGAAAACAAACCTCTCTGGTCTGGTCAAGTTAATGCCAAGAAATCAGTGGTACAATACAAACAGTTTAATTGTGTAATTAACAATCAATAACCACTTCTAGTTAGAACATTTTGAAGAAAGGAACCGAGAAACACTTATAAAACAGTCAGTCGTAACAAAATAACTGGTGTTCTCATTGAAATCAACTCATAAAAAGAAACACTTTTATACAGAATATTTATACAGGAATAGCTTTTTGAATTGGATTGTTAACCAAAGGAAGACACATCGCAGACATCGATTTTCACACAGATTGCATATGTTTTTCTTTCTAAGGTGTTCTATAGGTTAGTCATTTTACCTAAGCTTATTTGCATGATAGTAAAAATTGCATACAACATTAATCGTGAAGCTTGTAGCATGAGTTGCTCGACATACAGCACTTATTATAGGCAACCTTTAAAGCACATTTCTCCATTTAAAACGTTTAAGACACTTTTTGTTTTTACTGCCCATCGAAATTACATTTATAAATAGAAAAAAGATCGGTGGAATTAAAAAAAAGGAAAAAAAAAGCGCTACGCAACATAAAACTTTTTCAAAAAGTAATTACATCAGAAAAACACTGCATGAACTGCAAATAAATAATGGCGGACAACATAAACATGGTGTAATTCACATTTCTAACTGTGTGGCAATTCAGAAAGTTACAGTGACAAAGGTTTTGCAAAATAATCTAACATCGGCAGTGCCGTATAGTACAAGGCATTTGTTGGCATAGTTTCTTTAAGACTGTATTTTTTTTTTTTTACAGTTACAATATATGTCTATATATATATTTATATTTCCTCCCTAACAAATATGTAAAGACTGAGCTATTCTTGGAGATGCACCTGGGCTGGGTGGTCACGGTCCAGAGGTTGGACTGATCCATAATCACTTTATGCGCTTTTTTATAAGAATAACTAATCTGCCAGCAGGCTCCAGACTTGATACCTCATGATTAAGGCCTTGTTAACCACTTGGTCCTCGATTTCGTTGCTGTTTTATTTTTTAAAAAATCCAGTTAAACGTCACGTACGTAAATACCTATCAAAGTCCTGTCAAACTCCAGTGGGGGGGGGGCTTTTTTTTCTTTTTAAATATAATCAGTAGCTCAAAAATCAGTAAAGTAAAATCAGTGTAAAACAACAGACATAGAGTGAGTGCAGTCAGCAAATATCCACGGCAACATACTTAGAATAATTTTTTGTGCAGATTATTTAAATGATGCATCAGTCTTTACAGTGAATAATACAAGTTTTACAAAATCCAAAAAGTAGTACTTGAGTCTGAAATGGGCTTTCCAGTGTGTGAACACTCACTTCACATAGCCTGTCAGTCTGATACAGTATATATAAACACTCCTCATACAGTCTGCGCGCTGTATTCATTAAAAACACTACTTTTCTTTATTTGCAGTGCGGTGGTTCTGTGTCGGCCAGAGCGTTACATTTAGCACAGTCATCAGTCTGTGTGTGCACAAGAAAACTCTCAGTATGGATCAAAGCGGGCAGAGTCCTACTCCTTGGCCTCGTGCTCTGACTCTGACTGAGCCTCTGCACCGCGGCCCAGCTGCTCCTCGATCTTGATGGAGAAGATGGTGTTGTTGGTCTGCGTGCTCTCGTCCAGCTCCTTCAGCAGCTCTCCGCTCTCCTGAAGTCCGTCAGCTCCTCCTCGAAGGCCGGGCTGCTGCCGCTGCTGCTGTTGGTGTTGGTGGTGGCGGCGGTGCTGCTGTTGTTGTTGTTGTTGCTGGGCTCCTTGGGCGCCTTGGCTGGGTGATTGATGTAGAAGCGCTGGTTCTGGAAGAACTTGATGATGGTGAGCTTGGGCAGGTCCAGCTGGGCCGACAGGGTGTGGATGGCCTCCTCGTCGGGGTACAGGCCCACGTCCTGGATGAAGCTCTGCAGGATGCCCAGAGCCTCCAGGGAGATCTTTCCTCCGCCCGTGCGGGACTTGATGCTCCCCCCGCGGCTGCCCTCGTCCTCCGTCTCGGCCGGAGAGGCAGTGGAGGGCTGGCGTGGCGGCAACCGGGGCCCAGTGGTGGGCTGCTGTTGCTGCAAAGGCTGCTGGACAAAAGGGGTTGGGAGGGGAGGGGTGCTGGAGAGACAGGGAGGGCTGGTGTGCTGCTGCTGTGACTGGGGCGGTTGAGCCTGCAGTGGGAAAAAAAGGGGAAGAGAAAGCAGACGGGGATGTTATCAGTGAACACTTATCGGCGCCTTAATAAGGCCTTTCATTAAAATCAATTGAGTTGTGAGGAAAAATGGGCCCGCTGTGTACAGAGCAGCCACTTGGTTGGAGGAATTTTCCATGTAATATCTCATTGAATGTAATCAGTTCTGCAGATATGATTTTTTCTTCCTTTTTTGGTAGTGGGAGATTGTGTCTCTCATTGTGAGGGCAGAGGCATCAGCAACACACACATGCACACACACAACACACACACACACACACACACATACACAGATGCAGGGAAGAGACACAATCAGGCCTACACAGAGTGGGAATTCACAGGGAAACTGGCCTCTCTATTATAGCCTCTGCTGCTTATCAGGCTCTATTGCCAGGCAGTGATAAACAAGCTCCCCGTGCACAATTCACGTTGCGATGGTCTGGCTGATTGCCGCAGTGTGAGAATGCTATCGATGGCTTTCACTCCGCCGTCAGAATCCCGTTAGTGTAAACACATGACACATTACTTGTAAAATGTCTCATTGTGTGGTTGGAGAGGGAGTGAGTGGGCAACTCGTGGTCCCTATTGACCCTGCAAAATGGGTGCTCTTTTATTTTCATTTCTGAGTCAGACACTGTAGAATAGGTGTTTCATAATGAAGTTTGCAAAACAGCACTTTGCAGGGACTCTGTTTGCCAGCTGCATAAATGCACCCAAAGATGTGATTTTACAGTACCAATATACGGAGCTATGATAGTTCTTGTTGAGCAAATGTGAGCTAATTTGGCTAATGTGTCACGTTACGGGGGGCAGGCACAAAATATTTGCACACTGGTCTCTTATGGACAATGTAAAATGCACCATTAAATCAGAAATAATCCTATTTTATTTATCTACAGCCGTTTCTGTTTGCATGCAAAGTATGCACAAAATTCCCTCATTCCATATCTGCTGCTGAAATTGATTTGTAAAAGAAATCCTATTACCTTATTTATATCTAGTAAATGGCAGCCTTTGTGAAACACTGGCCATGTCTCCAAGTAACCAAATAACTAATCAAACATTCAGCTGTGGCTCAGACTTTTAATAGAAGTATTATTGTACTTCATTAAGATATTTCGACCGTTAACTGAGCCTGTGTGTTATTTTCTATTCATCTGCCAGATGTTCTCTTATAAAGCAGCTTTGTTAAATAAGTTCGGTCTAATGATATCGTTCCAGCTCGCGCTGAAAACTAGGAACTTTTAAGTGTTGCTGTGTTTCTAATTAACAAGAGTTCATAAAAATTCCTAAGTGTTGTTTATTACAAATTCCTTGAAAATTAGTTAAGATTAATGAAAGAGGGGGGAAATTATGTTTTTTACTTATTTGTTTTTGATACAGCACTTTAGAAAAAGTAAGAGAACACAGTGAGCACAGGTTTATCAGCACAGTCTTTGTCTCGTGTGAATACTGTACCCAGGAATATGACTTCTCATTATCACTCTATCCAATGAATATTTTCTTGACTGACTGATTCATGATTTAATCAAAAAACAGATGGAACTACAGATCAGAATTTACTTCACCTTCATGTTGCTTGTTTTAACTGGACCACAGTTATAAAACCCTCATTTTATTGATTTATATAAAAGCTGCTTTTAAATTTATTTTTCTTTTTACTAAAACTGTTGTTTTTCACCAAACATTTTCTGTAACTCATTTGGTCAGCTGGTCACAACAAAAAATGGATGGATGTGTATTTTATTTATTTATTTTTTCATGAATTCATGAATTTATTTGGTAACGATGAGGCAATTTAGTGAAGATCCAGTACGAGGATGAAACTCATGAGCTGCTATGATTCTGATATATGAATGATGAGATGTTACTAATGTTTGTCAATGATTCTTCTGAAATGGATCACCAGAACATTTCTGAAAATAAACATGAGCATTTCTGTGTAGATCTATATGGAGCCTATGGAGCCCCTAAAGGGACATGGGAAAAAATAAAAAAATTTAAGGAGAAAACTTTCAGGTGCACACCTGAAAGTTTCTGATGTGCACATGATACCTTCGGGTGTGCACCTGAAACGGTTAATTCACAGGAAAGTTTCTGGTGTGCACCTGAAAGTTTCATGTGCGTACCTGAAATGTTTATTTTTTAATTTTTTCGCCCATGTCCTTTAGGGGCTCCATATATCTATATGATCTACATCTATCTAATTACACACACATACCATTCTATATAATGGTGTGTGTGTGGTTGTGATGCCTGAGCTCTGTCTCACCTGTAGCTGGTCGGTGGAAACGTGCATCAGGTGCGTGGGCCGCTCGTTGTGGTGCTGCTGCCCGGCACTGCTCTCCTGCTCATAGATGGCGTCGCGTTCGGCCTGCGAGAGGCTCAGGAAGCGCCGGATCATGGAGAGGTTCTCCCAGAGCGTCCGGTCTCTGGAGACGGCTGGGCAGAACAGCCTCCAGGGTGCTCTCAAGCCGCTCAGGGAGGTGCAGAGAGCGAGACAGAGAGAGAGCAAGAAGACGAGTCAGTAGAGGTCCAATCTGTCCATCTCCACTCAGATAGAACTTCAGTACATGACTCTCACATGTTCCTCACGACAGACCTGCCCCTTCACTCTCTCCTCCTCTCTGTTTTTATCACTATATCATCATGTGTACCAGAGACGTCAGTAAAACACATGTCCCAGATCGACAGGCATGTGTTATCTGGAAACTGGTTCTCAGCAGTTGATCACTGCAGCTCCGTTGTTGTTACAGTGGATATAAGTCATGTGTCAGAGCTGCGTAAAACAAAGTGACAGCATTACAATGTTTTAAGTCACTGACATGGAAAAGTTGTTTTTGCAAAACAACACAAGCAGCAGAAAAACACATCTAAATAAAACCACGGCTCTGTGTTGTAAAGGCTCCATTATTTCACAATAGCAGCACCTGCAGTCGGTGTGTTTCTCTGCTGCAGCTGAAGACCAAGGTGTGAATTAGCCAAGGTCAGGCGACACAGCGGGAAGGAGCGATTTAACGTGACGAGAGACACACACTCGCTCATTGAGCAGTACCCTTGGGAGGAAGAGAGTGACTCCCATGTTTGAAACATTCCAGCAGAGGGCCATGAAAGACAGAGCTGAGGAAGAGGATGGGAGCACTGCAACCTGAAAAGGCTTCATGTGCTACACACACTCAGAGCCACCTTCACTGTTGATTTACTGTGATACTGATCCAGTATTCTATATTTTATATTGTTTATTTGTCAGAGAGGCTGCTGATGTCAGTGGGATTATAACATGATGACATGATCAAAAAGATGCTGTTTGTTCTACATGTGTCAAAAGTTGTTTCTAATGCACAACAGTGCAGCCATATTTACATCACTTTAATATGATGTGTGAGTATATGAGAATATGATGAGAAGATGTTTTAATTAATACAGTTGAAATTAGTTGATCAATCAACTGGTAAAAAAGTTTGTGTCTGTTTACGAGTCAACATGACCACTGGAGAACTCCACTGCACTTCTCAATGTTCTCAGAGACGAGAAAGAGAAACAACATATTAAACAATAATGAAAATGGTTGTTATTTGAAAACTTGGTTACTTTAAAGTCTTCGTACAGACAGGATGTGTTTCTGATTGAGATCAGCTTTGGGATTAGAGTAAAATTTCAAGCTGTAGATGAGAGGATGAGTCATGAGTGAAGTTTGATGTTGAATAAATACAGTAGCAGCAAATCAAATGTGTGTTTGTGACAAAGCACAGACTGACGACAGACAGAAGGGCTCTGCAGGGGATCAGTGACGTGGTCACCCAGGCTCAGACGTGACGAACCAAACCTCAGCAGGCCTGTGTGTGTGTGTGTGTGTGTAAGAATGAAAGGAGATAACACACTGTAGAGCTGTGTGTGGGAGAGTGAAGAGGAGTGGGGGGGAGGAGGTGAGGTGGGATGAAGCTGTAGTGAAGCTACAACAGAGCTGTAAAGGGACAAGAGTGGATGAAGGAGAAGGAGGGACGGCCGGGGAGTGTAACCGGCACGAGGGGGGGGGGGCGTCAAAGAGGAGCAGTGAGGTGTGTGAGTGTGTGTGTGTGTGTGTGTTACAGAGGGCTACTCGCTCAGCCGGGTAGTCTATCCTGGCAGAGTGACAGAGCAGCGCTGTAATCTCCCGGCCAGTGCGCGGCAGCACCTTTCATTTCCACAGGATTACACCGCGCTGCTGGTCCGCACGCAGACACACACACATGCACACACACAGAGGGCAGAGCCACGACGCCACACTGCATGCAAGAGATAACTCAGCAGTTTGGTTGTCCCCTGTTCCAACTCCTCCCATAAGCCACATCAAACCCAGGAGGGGTTTTGGAGGAAGCAGAGTGGGGGGAGAAAGAGAGAGAGAGACATAAAGACAGAGAGAGAGAGAAAGAGGGAGGAGAGAGGGAAGAGGGGGCCATAAAGCTAGCAAGCTTGCGTGCCCACCTTGTTCCTTTGCCACGTTTATTGTTGCGTTTTTAATTTGCATGCAGAGGGATTTGGACGCCGCTCCAGTTGGGCTGTCTGTGGTTTCAGCTGATTCGGTAGTGAGGGGAACACACACACACACACACACACACACACACAAACAGACGTGCAAAAAAACCCCACCACACACCATCTTGTCAAAGCCAGGGAAACAGTACCCCGGCCCAACGATGGAGTAATCCAACTCAAACACTCCCCAAACCAGCAGGATTAAACCCAAAGTAGCAGAGCCAATCAAACAAAGGCACGACGTGAACTCCATCTCAATGCCAGGAAGTCCATTTAATGAAATAAAGTACAGAGAGTTATTAGTTCACAAGTGTGTGAGTGTTTGTTTGTGTGGCTGCGTGTTGTCTGATGGTTTCTTCACTTCCTGAGCTGACATGGAGATTCTGTGTAGAAGAGGCTGTGCGTGTTTTTTTTTTTTTTTATGTGACGCAAGTCAAACAGCAGTTAGCGCTGCTCGTGGCCGGCTCTGTGGACAGTGGACAGTCAGCATTTTCCATGGCAGTTTCAAGAGCTTTGTTTGTGTTTGTCTAATTGCATTGCTTCCACAGACCAGCCAGAGGCAGGGGAGGGGGGGAGAGAGGTAAGAGAGGCAGAGATGGTGAGACAGATAAAGAGAGACAGACAGAGAGAGACAGAGAGAGAGGGGGAGGTTCACACTTTGACTGACTTGTCACCACTAAACTTAAACTGATCAAACAGCCAGAAGTGAGTTCTTCCACAACATGAAGCTTATGTCAGTGTTCTTGTTCTTGCCTGAGAATGACTAAATCAACAAGATTTTATGTTCAACATTCCCGCACTCTGCTGATATTACCATACTGTTGCAAATCTGTTTTCCTCTTTATTGTTTAATGTAATTTGTTGAGGCTCTCCACCGCAGCTGACAAGCACCAACCGCTCTTGATTGGATCATGGAACTTGCTGCCCTGCTGCTAAAGTGTTCCAACACGGTCCAGAAAACAAAATCTAGGGCTCTTCAATGCAGTGTACTCTGTGTTGTGTTGAAGATCATTAAGGGCTCTCTATAAATAAATAGAACAGGTAGTGCAGAGCAGGCCCAGCTCCTGGACAGTGCTGGCTACACTACACACTCCATGCGTGTTTCACAAACACAGTCAAGAAATGTTCTCATGTTGCGGTTTAACACCCGTGGCTGCAGAATACAGCAGCAAGCAGGCTACAAGACAGAGGTGGATGATTATCACTCACACAGAAACTAATCTGACAGATTTTTTTTTATATTTTATAAATACCGCAGCACTTTGAGCCTATGGTTAAGACTCACACCTCTCTTCAGCCCACTCTACACAGAACAACATGCAGCCACTTCCTGCAAACACTATCGGTTGAAGCCGAGTGTCCAGCACTGAGCATCACAAAGTCACAGGTGATGAGAGTCTGGTTTAAAGTGGTCACGATGCTCCTGTTGCTCTGCGTCTGACGGTTTGCAAAAACAGTCACTTCTTTTATGTTGTTGGCTTCCAGTTTTAAGTTTACATGACGGCGCCTATTTGCCACCCTGTTGTTGAGAAATCACTTCACATATATTTGATCGCAGGGTTTTTTTCTGTTTAGTCTCAGGTGAAAATAAAACATGTGGATTTAAGGTATAAGTCATAATGTGAGGACTTTCTGCCTTTGTTTACTATCAATGGAACCTCAGGCAACTTGAAGTTTTACATCTGACATTATATTACAGTCATTTGACACTGAGCATTTAAATTCAAAGGGAACAGAGGGCATCAAAAATCTAAAGTGCATCCCTCACAAATAAACATCTTCAAGAATGTTCAGAAAACCAGGATGGGTTTTATTTTAATTTACTTTCATACTTTCCTCACTAATCAATTAATTATGAGTATAAAGCACAGATGAATTTATAAACTGAAATAATTACAGCCCTAATTTAGACCATTATTGTGCAGAAAAAAGTCTTGGCATCATCAGACAGGGGTGAGCTGCTTTTAAAGGTGAGAATAAATAAAAAAAAAAAAAAAAAAACTTTACTGAGAAAATAATGAAAAACAATTTCATTAAAAGTTCAACAAAGCACTTCAGTTCCTGTCATGACACAGAAGCTTTACTCACATCTGCAGTAAAAGGCATTTACTGTTTGATCAAAGTATCGAAATGTTCTATAGAAGAAACAAATCACAGCTGCTAATAGGCCTGCGAGTCGAGCAGGGATAATATTAGTCATGTTAATGATATTAGTAGCTGACAAGTGTTTTTTTTTTTTAAGCACATTTCTACATGACAGAGTTGTTTATTTGACAGATCACAGCTCGACATCCCCAAGGAAACAGCTCTGGTGGAGGCTGTGGTGGAAATCACATCCTCTGTGCATTTACATTCACTACACACTGAGGGACATTTAGACCAGAAACAAATGCCGATAAGCTTTTAAATCGACCTAGTGAAGTAAACCGATGAGTGCTCCCACCTTGATTACTGGAGATGTGGTTTATTTCTGTGATAAAAAAAAAAAAATCTCTCGGTCGAACTCACAGATGCTGCAAACAGGTTCATCGAAGCAATAAGTACCGACAGGCATAGGATTATCTTGATATGTTGGCACACACCTGTGACAATATTGCACAATAATCCGCTGCCTCTGGGTCATCGCTGCTTAATTAATAATTAGTTTCAAACAACAGGACTAGCAATCAAGAACCAGCAGCCTTTTCTTGTTTTACAGCAGACACAGATCTGACCAGAGGCTTGTGGGACTCTGGGGTCATAAGGTGCCAAATTAAAAGGGTAATAAACTCTTCAGCAGACCATTGTATGGTCCTGGTATAAATAGCAGCCGGGTGTTCTGATAAAAATATTTTCCTCGCAACACAATAGTTGAATTCATGCGCAAGATTCATCCAGCTATGCAGTGCGGTGCACCGTGTATGTGAGTGCTGCTGCAGTCACAAGCTGCCAATGAGAGCATAGGCCTGCTCTGTCAGAGAACAGCATGGTATTCACCGCCCAACCCACCCACCCATTCACCCATTCACCACCAAACTACCGCGGCAAAAACACCCCAACATGGAAGCTCAGAGGAACAACTGGCTCTTGCAGTGAGACAGGGACAGTAGGCAGACAGAGACAGACAGACAGACAGACAGAGAGAAAGAGAGAGAGAGAGAGAGAGAGAGAGAGAGAGAGAGAGAGAAGAGAGAGAGAGAGAGAGAGAGAGAGAGAGAGAGGTCTGTCACACGGCCTGGCCAACACCTTCCCTCTAATCTCATTTGCTTGTTATCAGGCCCATCAGGCTGACCTCGGCCACCGCAAAAATAAATAAATAAAATAAGCCAACAGATGTCCATCAATTTGCCATTTGAGTTTTTTTTTCCTCCCCCTCCTTCCTCGGGTTACTGTGTGACCAAAATTAATGGCTTGGTTTCAACCCCACAAACAGACTATGTGAGTATATTGAGTGTCATTTGTACGAAAAAAAGGCTGAGATGACACACACACACAAAAAAAACAAAAACGAAAAGAAAGTCCCAGATGAAGAAATGTTTGTGGCCTTTGTTGTGGCTGACTGGTTGGAGGACAGAGCCGCTTCGAGGGCAGCCAGACAAACCTCTCCTCTGTCTGAACGAGGCAGGGAACTAAAAGTAGAGGGAGACAATGCATTATTGTCTTTCCTCCTCCTTGGACCTGGCAGGGGCCCAGCGCTCGCAGACAACACCGTGCAGATAAATGCAGCCGATAACGCGGTATGTCCAAACCTGTTCTCTCTCTCCTCTCTGAGCAAGCCAAGCCGGTGCGCTGCACTGCACATTCACCCTGCAAGGTAAACGTGTGCCGTGCTGTAAATACATTACGCTGAGGTGGACGCCCATCTGCTGACGACAGAGGAGTCTTGAAATGTTCCTGATGCTCAGGCATATGCGAATCTCCCGCAACAATAAGCAATAATTGACTGCACAATTCAGAGGCCGATTTTTTTTTTTTTTTTTTTTTTTTTGTAGGGGGGTGGGGGTGGGGTGGGGGGGTAAGTCTTTATATGCAAACAGAACGGCTATGAGAGACTGTACAAATAAATTGTCTTTGGCATTCTATGAGGAAGATAGGGCAATGGAAATGGGGTCAGTGGCCTAATTGAACAGCATTGGCAATTGGAAGCACGGAGACGATGGGCCAAGACAAAAAAAACCCTGTGACCTGGTAATAGACCAACCATTACGCCACAAAGTCCTGTTTATTTGTCTATTAGCGTCTTTATCCAATTGTCTTTGTGCAGATGACAGATCAGGTGAGTCTGAGTCCCCACAGAGTCTATGTCAACTCTTACACAAGAGGTGTTCTGCAGGTCCAGGCATCAGCGAATGATGGGAATGGGAATTATTTTATGGTTCAACGTAGAATCAAAAACACTGATTATCGCAGCACCACTGTCACAGTAAACGACAGCACAAGGTTAAGCTGTGCATTCATTATATACCCAAAGTAATCGTGTGTTTTTATTCTTTCATCCGCTGTGTGATGGGGATGATCACGGCGAGGACAGGGCCTCTACTAAAAATGACTGCTAGCGAGATCTTACCATACAAATTTGTCTCGGTGCAGGAGAGGAGAAGATTACTGAACTGTGCGCTCATTATATACCCAAAGTAATCATGTTTGCATTCTTTCATTCACTTTAGAGCCCAGTGAGCAGAAGGTCTGTGCAGGAAATGGCTTTGCAAGATCAGAAAATACTAATTTATCTGGTGTTATTGAAAAGAAGATTACTGAACCTCTTTTTTTTTTTTTTTTTTTTACATATGTTCCACCATGTATTTAAATGTGGGCTCTACATTTTCTCCATGTTGTGTCACTGACTAATGTGTGTGGTCATGTCAATGCCACAGAGCTTCTGGAATATCTCACCTGTCTCTGTATTTCTACCTGCTCTGTGCGACCCTGCAGTAACAACCTCACCTCTCTGACCATCTCCACCCCCAAGAACATGCCTGGACATCAACACCAGAAAGAAAGAACACACAACACAACAGATGGATCGAGGACATTAAATATTTCAACGTGCACATCAAGACAAAAAAGAATTAGTTATAGATAAAGGGAATTAACATTTTTCTAAATATATACCACTTTGTTTACACTGTATCTGAGGCTGCTCACCATATGGTGATCAAAGAGTTGAATTTTCATAACCTCACCATCTGATTCCAATTCACACGCTGGTCCTGAGCACTCATGAGGAGGCAGACTACAAAACAGATGGATGAAACGGACATCTTTTTGAAATGACAGGCTCTGTGGATGGTTGGATTCGCAAACGGCGGAAATGGATGATGAAATTTCTAGTTCTCGTATGTACAAATGATGAAGCTGCTCCTCTCTTAAGGAAAGCTTCTGAGGATTAAGAACTGAGTCATATGAATCATTTGAAACGTGCTTTTAAAAGAGAAAAAAGTCGATTTTTATTATTATTATTATTATTAAATCATGTTGATATGACTCTGATGTCTTGTCAGAGTGGATGCTTTCCAGATTTTCGTTGCCAGATTGTGTCACTATCCTCTTTTGTGAGAATGTCAGTGGCTGAGCTTTAGGAGAGAAATTTGCCAGTCTGAATCATACATGCCAAACAATTATCTCCGTTCGAGCTGCAACGTGGAGAAGTCTTAGCCAAACAGTGAACGTTGTCTGAAGAGGGGTCGCGACCTCTGCAGATACAATGAGTGAGTTGACAACAATAACAGACTGACAGCTAACACGACACACATTGTGGAGGCGAGGCATGACTGTGCAGGAAATGGCCCTCTCTGTGTCAGCACTTACTCCCAGAGACAATACCGACCAGTTCTGTGTGGCGCTTTACGTCATGGCCGGCAAACCAATAAAGTGAGCAGGGAATTTTCAAGCAACCAAATAAAGGCAGATGGAGCATAAAGAATAACCAAAGGCAAATGACCAGTCCATCTAAAATGGAGCTCATTAAACATCTGTGTGGGTACTTTTTTTTTTTTTCAAACCACGTTTTGTTCTTTTTTAGTAAAGTCCTCCCTCACACACAACTGCACATTACAAAGCAACAATAACACAACTTGGAGGTTTCCCCAGTGTGACTGCACTTGTATTGAGTCATGAGAATTTGAAAATCCACAAATGGCAAGGCAATAATGTATTAAAGTTGGACTCACAGTGCTGAAAGACATTTGTTCGCAACATATTCTATCATTAAAATTCACCTCAAATGTCAATTGATATTTTTTGCTCTCTTTGTCCAGTGAGGCACTTGAGATTGTGTATGTGTGCAAAATGGCTGAAAATCAGAATCACTGATGATGCTTCAGTACATATGCCTCTATGTATCAAATATTAGTCTTGTCGAAATTGCAGTGTAATCTGGTTTAGCCTGGTGGTGGGCTGATATTTGGGTACCAGCGCCGTCTGCACAGCTACACACAATGTTCAAACACTGTTCTCCCACCACAAATTTACCTCTTGTTTATAATCTTTTCCTGCTTGCTACTGCTGAGGCAGATGGAGGATGAATGCACAGAAGACAACAAACACGCTGAAGATGAACTAGAGATGAACAACAACAGCGGCAACATTACAAACACAGAAAGCACCTACATGGAGTCTGATTCCATCAATTATAAGAGCTTGATTGAGATTTAATTCAAAGCTGGGGTTTAATTGCTAATATCAAAGCATAATTAAGCTGATAAATCATGACTGATCTTATTGAATTAGGGATTGAAATAGCGGAGAACCTGCAAATTGTCTATGTCAGCTAAATAAGTGTTCTTAATTGGCCTACAACTTTGCTTCAGATACTAATGAATGTGAACAAATTTTCATCCCCAAAAAAAGTGTTTTCAAATAAAAGTCTTCAATATGCGCTGGTTTACTCAGCACTATATCCGTGTGTCTTGTTCAACTTGGAAATTCATCTTGTACCTCAAATAGAATATTTATGTAAGTGGCAGCAAAGTAAACACAATCTCAAATGTCTCTCTGTATGTGGGATAGAAAGACAGTTTCTGTGTGACCTCAGTTTTCGCAGGATGTTGTAAAAATAGTGACTGAAGATATGATGTAGTCAGAATGATGTTCGAGGTGTTGCTGGAGAGAGAGAGAGAGAGAGAGAGAGAGAGAGAGAGAGAGAGAAGGGCAGAGAGACGAGATTGTGAAAGACAGAGAGAGCAAATAATGCTAGCAAAACCAAGTGCACACAAGCACCAGCATGAGTACTTGGATAGGTCCTAATATCTCCCCATGCAATTCCCCCTCACTCACACACACTCCTGTATGCACACACTTTACACAGACACACACTCTCTCTCTCAGACTGCATCTGCCGGAGCTAGTGGCTGTAGTTAAATTGAAATATTTCCCGGCGTGTGTCAGAAGCATGCAGAATGGTAATTATGACAGATCTGATTAGGCGGGCCGAGTCGGGCGGCTCCGGGCTGCAGGTGCGACCTTGTGCATTCCTGCGTGTGTAAATAAAATTAATTACAAGCGTAGGGGGCGCGCTGCGCGTGACATCAGCGCGCACAGGGGGGACTCCACGGGGGGCACCCTAATGGAATATTTTCCCCGAGTCTAATAATACAGTTGGTATTGACTTGAGGTAATTAGGGGATCATTAAAGCGCTTTTCCCGGCGTATTTGCCTGCCTGATCAGATTAGCGAGAATGGGCCTCAGAACAAGCCCTGTGTGGTCTGTCAGGAGAAGTGGAGACAGTGGGAGAGGGTTAGCTAGCTAACATTTGGAGGAAAGAAGCACTGGCAAAATACTGTGCCTGTCACTGGGACACAGGTACCAGCTGCTAACAAGCTAGCAAGGTGTAAGCACTACTAAGGTTATGCAGAGTGCTAGCAGCATACACAATGGTTAAAAGACTGATTTGCTAGAGAGGGCTAACAGCCTATTTAAGAAGTGCTAGATCTGTTCACTAGTACACACTGGCTCCACAGCAGAGAGGATTTGTCATAAATTAATGCTCTAGAGGTGATGACTAAGAGACAATTTGGAGTCCTGACAGTCGGGGCAGATTCCTAGTTGGGTCTGCAGGGTAGGAGGTAGGCGAGGCGGAGAGAGTGAGTTGTGCAATTGGAGACAGATGGGGTGAGAGGTGGCATGTAAGGCGTAAGTGAGAGAGATGGCAGGAGAGACACAAAGTGCTCTGGGCATGCTCAGTGAGACCCCGTGCTCCTGCTGCTAAGAGGAGGAGGGTTCGATGAAACAGGCAGTGGAGAGAAAACAGGCTGGTGGGAATTCCACTGTCCATTAAACAATAAGAGAAAGGCTCATTTCAGAGGGAGGGGGAAGACTTAACTGTTTGCAAGATAATTCATTCGCTAAATTAATTATTCAGACAGCTGGGTCTCCAGTTCAAGAAATTGTGTCTTTAATAATAGAGAGGATCTGGCCTAGCCTGTTTCCCATGGCAACCTAATAACCAAGCAGGCACAGGAGATAAATAAATAAATCAATTAATAACCAGTCACGGCCCTTTTAGATCCCTTGGGGTTGTGATATGCTCGCTCTGATCTGCCTAATTTGAGGGAGAGAGTGTTGTGGGGAACTGTGAGTCCACAAACAACAACAAAAAAATGACGTCTTGATCGCTGCCATGCCACAGCACCAAGTCAAACTTATGACTCGGTGCAAGATTTCACTGTGCAGCTGAACACACATGGAGCTGGCACATAAGAGTATCTGATAACATCTTCACTGTATCAATTTTACCATCCCGTGATGTCATTTGACACCATTTGTGCGCTCTTCATGCAAAACATGACTTCTAATGTTCTGACCTCCAGTGTCTCCTCAGAAACAGACAAACCTCTGAACGGTCACAATCCAGAAACAGACACCAAAAAGGTCAGCCATCTGCCCCTCTTATTAAGCAGCCATTGGCCGGAGCTCAGTGATACAGGCAGTGTGTATGCACTGTGTGTCTGTTGTTGATTTGGTCTGAGTGGATCATGTGCGAAATATCTAAGATTAAACCTATGGAACGGGTTCGAGCCCCTTGACGACATGTAGGACCACTGTGCACCCTCCACCCGTAACAGGAAATGAGTCATTTTGGAACCATGAAGGAAGCAGTTATTCTATCACCCTCCCTCCTACTTGTATCAGTGTCCACACCCGTACCCACCTCCACCCACTCCCCAACCTCTCCAGACCAACGAGGCACTCACTCCAACCTCCCCCTCCACCCCCCACCATCACCACCCCCTACCCTCCACTCGAGGGACTGCCGTGCCAGGCGGGTGCAGGGTGACAGATGGCATACACCAACTCCCCCCACCCCTCGCTCTCTCCCCTCTCTCCCCCTCCCCCTACTGCACCAGCCCCCCTGCCCGGCCCCCCGGTGGCGCAGCGGCGGACCAGATCAGTGCCATTCTGTCTCATTAGAGCCTGGCTAATTAGCGTAGCCTCTTCCAGGGGAGAATGAGCGAGTGAGAGAGAGACAGAGAGAGAAAGAGACATGGGGAGGGCGGGCGGTGTTGGTGGCAGTGACAGCGTTCTGTACTCTACTGGTCAATGAGGAGTCGGAGGGCTTTGAGCCCTGCGGTGCGCCGGGCTCCCAGGGTGCTTGTTTTATGACAGCAGGGACTCTGATTCCATCCATTGCGTGATTCCTCTCAGGAAGTGTCGGGGATGTTTAGACATAAAAGTTATGTCAAAGGAATGGCCCCAAGCTGCTCAACCCCACCCTCGGCTAACCTCCCATCGCTCAGCTGAACATTAGCCGCCCTCTCTACTAGGCTAGCCAACACAGCAAGCCTCCCCTATTAACGTGAATGAGAACAAAGCACACTAGCTTGCTAAATAGCACTCCAGTCCTACTGAGCCAGTTAATAACGTTGACATCAACTCCAGGCTATCCAGATCATGGCTTGCACCTCTGCAGGCTAAAACGAGATGGGCTCTTTGGCGAATGTAGCTACTTCTGGCAGTAATATGGCTGGATGTGAACCAGTAGCACGCAGTTGTTTTCTCCAAGTCTGACATCTCCTGAAGCTAAATGGAGATGGAGCTTTCTTGGAGCGTTCGATCACTTTGAATCATTGAGGGATGGATCATGAATAATGATTCTGATTTTATCAAAGAGTAAACATGATGCGTGTCCTCGTGAATCAGAGCGGCTGGACTGCATGGGCTTGGATTACCTTAAAAAAATATGTTTGCTCAGGTTGAAGGGAATGGCAAGCATTAATCTGATAGAGTAATATGGCCTGGGTTAGAGTCACTGCTCTATAGTTACTACGCTGAATATGTGGCAGTAAAAGTGTGATTGAAATGCAACATTGAATATGTGAGAGGAGGGGTGGGAGGTGGGGCAGTTAAGGGCTGGCAGAGCCCTGCTGTGGTTACGAGCCCTAAGAGAGGACAGGATGGCTGCGTTCCAGGAACCCCCCCCCCAAACACACATGCACACCGACAGACACAAACACACACATTCAAATGTGCCTGCGCATAAACCCATTTCTGATGTGTAGAGAAGCACGCACACAAATACACATCTATATATAGTATACACACACACACACCTCAGCATACACCCAGTGGAGCATACACCAATCAGTTAACTCCTGTTTACTGCTCCTCTGCCCTGGGGACCAGTCAGTGCTGCCTGTGACCTCCTTCAACATCTCTCTTCATTCTCTCCACTCAGGTCCATCCGTCCTTTCTAAACCACTTCATCTGTCTCTCTGTGAACGAGGCTACACACCAATGGCAAATACACCAAGAAGCGCTCCATGATGCAAGCACACCCACATACACGCAGGACCAATACCACTACCGATCCCGGTCACCTGATTCCATGCCTGCGTAAGCATGCTGGGAAATCCTAAGCTGAGCTGAAGAGGCAGAGGTTGAACTGCACACACCGAGCTGACAGGACAGCACCAGCCTCTGTGATGAGGCCTCTTCCCCACCCTCCCCCCACAATTATTTTTCTGGACCCCATATGGGCATCCTGCCAGTCCAGCCCATCCTCCATCCTCATCACCAGCCACATCCACACTGCACTCCTGCGCTCAGTACCAGCAGCCTCTGCTCACATGCTGCTCTACCTAAAGGCTTGGTTAGTGGTTGTTTTCCTCCTTCTGCAGCCCTCTGTGGACCTGAGCTTTTGCAACAATGTTGAGCTTTAAAGCTTTAAATACACACTCTCAGTTCTTCCTTACACACTGAATCAAACTAATAATGAGCTCATGAAAGATCAACCCCAGAATTCCAGCCAAAAGGTTCCTTTACTGACAGATATCATGAAGTCACATGAAGAAATCATGCGATGAACCTGAGCCACAGGATCTACTCTATTAATATCTATCTATATTTACCCTCTGGAAGCCCATGCAGCTTTCTCTCATATGGATTTCTGAAGGAATCTCCCACCATTGTTTCTTAATTTGCTGGGGGCAGATGTGAGTGCATGATGGGTTGAATATGCTGGTGGGTTGTTTTTCTGTCTCTTTCGAAAATTCGAAATCATCTACATGAGACCGTTACACAACACTAATGTGTGAAATATTGTGTTATTTTCATTATCCAATCTGGCAGGTATTTTCTCTATTAATTGTTTTGTCAAATAAGGTGTGAGATATTTGTGAAAAATGTCAATCACAATATTTCAAGTGACATATTCAAAATAACTTACTTTGTTTGACCAACAGTTCAAAACCCAAACATGTCCAATTTACTTGGATAAAAGCAGCAACTGCTCACATTTCATGGGGCTGGAAAAGTGACTCAAGTGATTAACTGATTACAAAAATAGATTCCAATTAATTTTCTGTCAATCAACTAATCAATTATTTGAGGAATTGTTGTCCATAAAAAAACCAAAAATAAATTCCACACGTTTCTCTGACCACAGACAACACTGTTACTTTAAATGAAAAAGGAATAAGACCAATTGTGGATTTCTGAGAAACTGGGTGCGTACTCTGTGATTTTCAGGGTTCAAGGGTCCTGACGAGGAGGAGCAGCCGCTGGCCTGGCGGTGCTGGTGGATGTGGCAATGCCGGCTGGGTAGTAAGGGGGGAGACCAGCTGCCCGGGGAGCGCCCATTACGAGATGGAGCCAGAGATAAGTGCTCTCCCAGGCCCCCTTTCACAGGCATAATTAGCACACTTCTTATCTGCTGCTCAATTCACATTCACACCCGCCTGCCATGAATGGAACGTGAAAGAGAGGCAGAAATCGGGGGGAACGAGAGAGGTAGAGGGGCAAGACAGAGAGATGGGAGGGAGGTGGAGAAGGCACGGTGGAAACCTGTTCCCAGACAAACCTTCATTTGAGAAGAGAGACATGTTCAAGTTAATGCTGCGACCGCCTCGCTCTCCCCCTTTTTCGCTTTCTCCACCCTTCCCAGGAGTCTTTGAACTCCTTAACAAAAACAGTGGTTTGTGCATCAAACTGCAATTTGGTAAAACAAAGCTATCTGGGGTATAATCATCCTAATCAGCAAGAAAAAAATAAAGCCTTTGCAGATATTTCTAGATTATTCCGCCCTTGGTGATCTATTTCTCCCCCCGTCTTCTTCATCAAGCACAATTGTGGAAATCTTCCCAACTCTGCCTCCGACAGACAAGTGAAAACCTTTAATAATAACTCCTTAGTGCTACATTTTTAAATTGCTTTTAATGAAGAGTTGAACTGGTGGTGTGTTTTCTCTCTCCTTTTTTTTTTTTTTTTTTACCCTGTTTCTACCACACACAAGCTTGTATTGTGTGAGCTGGCTGCTCTCTGGAAGAAGATAACAGGGGCCCCGATCGCCTTACTGAGCCCAGCTAATATAAACAGGTTTGTTTGGTGTTGAAACATGGTCGACAGTTAAACTCCAAACCCACAATAAAGAAGACATGTGTCATTATGTCCATAAATCACCGCAGTGATGCACCGAGGCAAGTTTGGCTTTGTGTTTGACAGATTTCTACTTCTCTTCCTTTAACTGCATGAATATCACAATGTTATGTGCATTTATCACTGACTATTTTATCAATCTGTGTGTGTCAGTGTGTTTCTGGTAGTAAAGTGCACTAAATGTTTTATGATTGTTAACGTTCCATGTGAAAACACAACAAAACACTCTTTTCATGCTGCAAGAAGCTTAACCTTGAACTGAAATGCTGAAATGATCAGTTTGGTTTCCTGGAAGAAGACAGTGACTGAAAAGCTGATTATGTCGCCTCAGGACTGAAGTGGTTTAATTTGAGTGTGTTGCGGTTACCTGGCTCTTGGAGGCAGCCACCTTAGCAAACAGAGCCTGGGACACTTTGGCCCTCTTCATCTCTTGCTGGATCTCGTCGTAGATGGTGGAGTTGATGTTGAGGATGCAGCTCTCCGTCTTGCCGTTCCACTCGCTGGGCAGAGGTGACGGCTTCACCTGTTGGAACAGTAGGAATAAAAGCAAAACATCCAGTATAAAAAAACTGAGCATTCTCGATCTAAAACTCTTATATTTCCTGTTTATATATGTGTGCCACAGTACAAAATATACAACTCTCATAAAAACTCTATTTGACCAAAACCTATTCATTATAAAATGGAATTAAAATCTTACGTCTCATAAGATCATAAAATAGTTTCAAACAAAAACTGATCATAATAAATTCACATATTGCTCCTACACAAACATGCAATACAGAAATGGCCAAGAAGAGAACTGCATGCTGGGAGATGATGAGCTCTAGAAAGTGTATGGTCTATAGAAATGTGTGAATTAAGACTGGTGGTGGCAGAGAGGTGAGAGAGGTGGAGTTATATGCTCACAGGGAAATGCCCACGGGGATTCGGGGATTCCAGTCCTCAGGCCTTACACTGTTACAGTCTTCCCTCCGGGGCTGCAGTGTGGGGAACACAACACAACCATATTTGTTCAGGATCACATGAGCAAAAATAAAAGGAATATCTGGCTAAACACAAACATTCACACACACGCACACACACTCCCATGTAGATTACACCCAAGCATAGCACTGTGTTACTTTGCACAGATGCACTTGGATGTGGTGTATGTAATATTATTATTCTTGTGTCAAGCTGGTGATTAAAACATAAATGCAAGTCAAGTGAAATCAAATCATCTTCATTCAGCAGCTTGTTGCATCTTGACAAAAATCCTTTGACGGTGTAACAAGTGTCCTAATAAAAGCATTACCCAAGAACTATTAACATATGAATCATTCCATACGAGCCCTTTTTCAAAGGGAGACATCAACAGGGCTGGATTCAGAGTATGAGAACAAGGTATGCAAATAGACCATAATAACACCAGCAGCTACAAACTGATCACAGAGCTGGTGATCAAAAACCATATAGATTTGAGTATTTGTCTAGACGCCTAATACGAGCCCCTTTCTGTGTTAAAAACAATCACATTATCCTAAAATTTGCGGTGAGGCTGGAATGTTGGAGCCTTTCAGGGCCTTTCATCCTGTTTTACAGCGGCTCGACGTGGGCTTGTCAGTCTGAGCGGCAGGTTACCATGTCAGGCTAATTGTTAAGGCCAGGACGTGCACTAACTGGCTTTGGGGGAGTTGAGCCGACCCATCAGTACACGTGAGAGAAACATACCTCTGCATCTGTTTTTATGAGGCCAATAAAAACCCTCCTCTGTCTCTGGCTCAATTGCCACCCTGGCTGATTTATGTGCTTAAATTCACACCGCATTGCTCCATAGGAGAGGCTGGCAGATGGCCAGGTGTATGAGTGTGCAAGTGTGTGTTTGTGTGTGTGTGTGTGTGAGTGAGAGAGCCGCCGTGTGTACGAACAGGTTTACATGATAAATGTTAATGGGTTTAAGTCATACAGGTGAAGCATATTAGCCCTCAAGATATTGTAGCGATGTACCAACAGTAGTCTGAGTGATGAAAACAACACAAACCAGAGGCTTTTGAGTTTTGACTGTTTGAAATAGTTGCAGCTTAATATGTCGGCGAGTATTCTTTACTGTTCGTTTGTACAAATCTGTCAGAGGGTCCACTCCATCTGAAACCCTGTCCTGCACCAACACAACGTCTGATTGTAAAGATGAGCTGTGAACTGCGAAAGTGGTCCTGTTCAAGTTCAGCACTGCTGCCTCTGAATGAGGCGCTTTTTCTTTTTAGTTTTTCTAAGGACATCGACTGCGGGGGTGCCTCCATTTTAGAGTTGGGTGGGCGGTGCTTCTGCCTTTCTATCCCTCTCACCTAAATTACAGCCAAATCTTCTCCGCGGACAGGACAGAGGAGGCCTTTGTCCGCCCCTCTCACCTCCTAGATGCAGCTGACCGCACTTCAAATGGGCTTAAGTGGTAGAAAGTTGCCACATACCTTTCAAATGAGGGACACAGATTTTCAGCAAAGGGTACAAAGTTGTTCTGTGGTGCACGGTGATTTTGAGAGAGGGACTGACTAAATGATCTTTTACAGAGCTTGTCATCGCTCTGTGAGCTTTATTTTTGAAATGGGAGGGCTGTTAATGCTCCCTAATGTGTGCTAAAAGGTCAAAATTAGCACAAAAAATTATCCATCATTTGCGCACCATTCTCACCTGTGTGGTGAGGGCAGGAATGATGCAGAACTCATTTACATGCAGGGAGAATGAAATGTATGTTCTCTCATGTGCACGTCGACGGCGGTGAATTGGCACTGATTTCTTCCACATGTTTCTGGACAAGTTAGAGCCTGATACAATGGAAGGGAATGTGAGGTGTGTAACAGAACAATGTAGCAGGGTGTGTATTCGCACACTGTTGTCACAAGTAAACAGTGTACTAATGAGTGCACAAGTATGCCTGGGTTCGCACAGTATGAATTTGCCAGCTCGACAGTTCACAGGACTACATGCGCTCGCAGATGTGGTTATGTGATGTATGGATGTAGCTGCTGTTGTTGTATTTGCATGCTTTTGCAAACTATAACTGTCCTTGTGCTCCATTCCAACATAGAGATATCGTCTATTAAATTTACTCTCATTTCAGCCATTGAAACTTCAAAGAACTATTAGTTTTGTTTCATAATAGTTAAACAAACATTCTTCTGAAGCAGACTTGCTCTGAAGGGAGAAATTATCTCATTAACCCTCAATGGGAAAAGCCAGCAACACAATTTTTCATAGCACTTTGCTTTGTCGTGACGACTTCTCTGGTCCACAAAGAGCTGTGAATGCTGGTCTTTGGCTGCTCTGTGCTTTGTCCTGCATGTGACGATGAGCCTGGTTCCCAAAATCAGGCTGAGTAACTCTCAAAAATGATTCATGGGCACAGGAGAATTTCAAAAAATGAGTGGATGGTGGATAGAAAAATAAAGGTGAAATTGTTGTTAAACATCTAAAGTAGTGTCATTTTTGAGTGATGTGAAAAAGTGTCACTTATCAGACAGCAGCTCTTCTGCCATTGGTGGATCAAAATCAGTGACCTTATGGTGAAGAAAGCTGCTAATGGACACAAAACTGTGGACAACATTGTCAAAGGTCAAGTTGGCTGTGGAAGATAAATTGTGATTTTAGCCTTTTATGGCTGCGAGCTTGGCACCTGGTCACAGAGGAAGCACATCAACGGCTGCAGGAGCTCAGGTGATGTGTTGATGGCGATACTTTCCCAGCAACAGAAGACGGGGAGGCCATAACCCAGTTCAATCAGATTGTTTGAACCAGCGTGTGGTGACGGATTCATCACTCTGGTCCGAGGCTTGATTGACATCAGCGGCTGTGCTACTCGCGCGTAAGCTCAGCAGCTTTTCGTCTGATGCGACAACTGTATCACACAGACTGACAACACGGTGGACGGAGGACGGAGTCGCCAAAGCATCAATCCATAAGTGAGAATGCAGCTGACTGAGAGCAACAGAGGAGAGTCTTTGGATGTGTGGACAGATGATTACCGCAAAATCGGTTATGTCTGTGTCACATTGCATTACATCAACAACCAGTGGGAGATGACTGAGCCACTTCCACATTGAACAACTTCCACATTGAACAACATAGGCAAAAACAACAAATACCTCAGCAACCTAAACACAATCAGTTGTTCATGGCTGAGTTGTGCTGCACATGTTCTGATCACAGAGCTGCATACCACACAACCAACTGATGATGATGAACGAAGAGCCGATCTGCTCTTATCAATGAGCCACTTGTGACCTATTTCAAGCAGACAAAGACCCAGGATCCCTTGCAGCAGAGACTGTAGCACATCAGGAAGACAGGGTAACAACTACCTGAGCAGTCCAAGTATTAAATGATGCGAGTGAGTGACACAGTTGCATTTTTTGGCGCAATTTAAGGACACCGCCACCAATGGCTCTGACTCGCAGTGTGACTGACAAATTTGGGCTGCGTTTCCTATATGAGCTCGCAGTGTTCTTGCATCCCAAACTAAAAAGCCTGAAGCGGCGTGCAGACGAGGCTGATGTGATGAGCATTCACAGCGAAGGTACATTATGCCTATATCAGTGTTTATGCCAACAACCTCGCAAATTGGACAATTAGAAGTGCCAAATGAGTCATTTCAGTAATCAAACCCACTTTAATAGGCTATTTGAAGGCAAGAAAAATCACTACATACAGTTTTAAAGGCGCATCTGATGTGTCTGTTGGCATTATTAAAAGTTCAAAAAATCTATAGATAAGTGCATTAAATTCAACAATTTCTCTGCTTTGCCTTTTAAGTGTCCATTGACCTTATGTAACAGTTTTTAAGATGCCACCTGAGACCTCATCCGCACACAGCAAGTGATGATTTTAGCCGCTGCGGAGGATTGCAGCATGGAAACGTTTCATCCTAAGGATGAGGTGGCAGCCTATGCTAGATTTAAGACACTCAAGGAAGATCCTTTTGAGGTTTTGTTCTGGTTGAAGGAGCATGCTAAAATGCTTCCTATCCTGGCACCGGCTGCACAGGATGTGATCGCTGTCTACGCATCCAGCAAGAGAGATTTCTCCGGCTGATTCAAGAACACAAACCCAGCATAAACCAGGGACTGTGGACAGTGTTCTTTTTGTGTACGGCAGCCTAAGGGGTTATTAAATGTCAGCATAAGTAGCTGTTTATTTAGCCTATTTGGCCAAATACTGTTAATTACAAGCTGAATTCATGTCTCTACACTTTGGCTAATTAGACCACGCTGCTGTTGGAGCAAACATCCTCCATTTTTTTTTTTTTTTTTTTTTCCTTTGAATAATTTGAAATTTTCACTTTCTTAAATGTAGAGATAGGTTTTATTCAGTTACTACACTGAATCTTTATTTGAACTAGTTTGCGTGACCCTGCTTTGGCCCTATAGGTCCTATTAAATAGGTTCTGTTTAATTAAACCCAGTCATGAACCAAAATGAGAGCTCCATGTCGCTGTTGTGTTTTTTTGTATAATATATATGCAGTGTAATCAGATGTCTGTTTGGCCTGTCGCTGCTGACCAATTGTACGTGAAAGAATAAAGTAGTTTTTAGTGACTCTGCAACTTATACTTGTTTAATTACAGGCACACGGTGGGTCGTAGGACTTCTATTAATGGGTCACGACGGGCCCAGATTAAATTTAGAGGTAACTTCAGGTAACAGATTAGGTCCGATTGCAGGTGCAGAGAAGGTGCAGATTTGCAGAACTTTACCTGTGTAGGACTGCAGATGTGTGTTGTTGTTTGTTTTTTTTTAGCTCCACAGCAACAGAATTGTAGTGTGAGCTAAAAGAACATTTGCAGTTCTTCTTTCTGTGGCTGCTGTTCTCTTTTATAAACTAAATAAAAGAATATAAATATTATTACAATGCAATTTCGCTGCATAAAAGACACCTGCTTCATATTGCGTGATACACTCAGCTACTGTTGCAGCACTCGATCAGTCAAACTATAAATCAATTCTTATGCTGTCCATGTCTACAGCACCACCAGAAACCTTAAAGCAGAAAGATAAATCAGCCTTTACTCCCTGACTTTTATATTCTGATGCTAGTGTCAACAAATGTTTTTTAGCATCAAGTGTATTCCAATTGATCTTTTTTTTTTTTTTTTTTTAATTCTACTTAGGCCAAATACAGCAGATATAGATCAACTCATACAGATCCCCTAACCCTAACCCTAACCTAGCCTCTAAGAAATGTTTGTAAAACCAAAGCCTATTCTACATGAAGACAGCTTGAACATGCAAACAGAAACACAGGAGAACATGCCCAGGTATAAAACATCTGGTACCTGTACAGGTCGGCTGGGTGGAGTGCTGATGAGTGGAGCGGAGCCCATTGCGGAGGCGGCTGTCAGGCTGCGCTCCCTCTCCTCCTGATAGATGCGGTCACGCTCGGCCTCTGGCAGCTGCAGGAAGTTCTGCATGGCGCGCAGGTTGACCAGCAGCGACTGGGAGGCTGTTTTAGGGTCTTCCTCCTTGCGTAGGATCTCAGACAGCAAGCCCTGCAGGACGGGAACGGTGAGAGTGAGGGGGAAAGAGAGGAACCAAACAGAGGTGGTGAGACAGAGAAGAGGTGATGACACAGTAAATGGAGAGTGATGGGAAAGAGAAAGACCAGAGGGATGGTGGGGATCACAAGAGCAATGATCACATTAGAGGATTCTCAAAAAAGACACTGAAAGAGAGACATAAGTGTAAATGGAGACTCTAACGACACAGGAGAAGTGAGAGGCTTACATCCACTTTATCTGGGAGCTAATACAGCCTTATAGCAACTCAATATTGACATTACTACTCGGCAGAGTCCCAGGCTTTTCCTTACAGCAGTCGCTTTCAACCATCCATCATTAATGTTTTAAAATCCATTCATCAGTGTTCATCATTGTGGTCTCTCCTCCTCCAGATCCTCCAGACTCTACAGAGCTGTTGTGTTCAAGTAGAGAACACGAACACACCCTCTGCACTTCATCAGCGATCATTATTGGATGACTAAACGACTTCACTGAAACTTGCGTGTGGCCTTCGAACTCACTGCACGCCGGTTGCTGTTAATTCAGCAGATCTTGGACATGTTCTTGGAGCTGTGTTTGTCGCTCTGGATGAGAGCCGCTGCTCACACACTCGCCTGAAATGTGGAAGTCTTGTGCGGCGGGCAATCAGTGTATCCTCTGTTTACTTTTCAATAGCGCTCAATTCCATCATTATGAGACGGCGATGACTCCATTATCAGAGACGTGTGATTGGGCCTTTTCATCAGCTCTTGGCCACACACTGTGCAAAGCGTTGCTCTGCTTCTCTCGCCATCAATAGGTGTGATTTGGTAATAAAACAAGGTGATGGAGAAAACATACTCATGCTTTTATTTTTATTTATTTTTCCGAGCATGTGAGTCCTCCTGGGAGGTGAGTAAAGCTGCAAATATGTGCCTGGTGCCGTTTGTCTGACTATGAAAACGTATGAAACTAGATGTGTCATGCTTAAATAGGTAGGTCTGCGGTATCCAGACAAGTGTGGACAGATAGGCAATCACACTCCAGAGTGACGTTTTTTATGGTGAGGGAAACTTGACGTGCACAGGTACTCTGGGGGATAGATTGATGGCATTATCTCTTTTTGATTGCGCTGTGTGTCTTCTGTCTGCGTCTGCGCCCACTGTGCACATGCTTATCATTCTTCGCCATCAAACCCATGCCGACTATCTCCTCAGTCAATCAGCTTCCTCTTCAAAAAAGACTCAGCACCTCCCCCCATGCTCCTGCACTGACAGCAGCACCTTCGTGTCATCACCCTCCCTCCCTGCCTCCTCCCCAGACCCCCCGCCCCTCTCCTTTTATTAACACGGGCTGGTAGAGAAACACACGCCTAATAAATAATCCTCCAAAGGCAAATTCTCCAACGGCACATTGGGCTAATTCCTCATATCAGCCACAGATAAGACTCTATTTGTGTGGGAGCTTGCCCATCTGCACAAAACCACCACTGTCTGACTGTCTGTTTCATATAACACACACGCACTTTCACAGTTATAGGAGTTGTTTCTCCTATGTTTGAATTCTAATTGATACTTATCAATTTCTGTTTTTTTCTTTTTCATACACATCAACTTCAAAGTGAATGGAGTCGTAATGAGGTTTTCTGTCACCTCCTTCCAACCCCCTCTAACACACACAGTACATCTTAAGACATTATCATGAAATCTATGTTCTATGTGTGTGTGTAGGCCTCTGACTATGAAGTGAAACCACATATTTTGGCAGGGAACACACGCCATGACCGAGCCCGGGTCTTTCACATGGCATGCTGCCAGCTGTCTTCAAGTGCATTTAGAGTGCTAGATTACTGGAGTGTCTGAGAATTATGATGAGATATAGATGTACAAGTAAACAGATTCAAAATACAGGCCTTCTATACTTCTTAGCAGAAGTGTGCCATGAAATTGTTTCTCTAACTTGCTCGATGTGAGTGTTTCCTGTGAGGGATACAATTTAGCTGTTTGTGTAACAGAGAGAGCCCACTGAGCTCTTGCTGAAACATTTAAGGGAGTTTTTTGGAAGTAACTGAGATGTTGCTGCATGACACGATCACCAAGTGCCACTTTTATAGTTCTGTTTGTACTTAAAAGGTCTTATTACTTTGTGAATATCTGCAACGGACAGGGGAATGAAATTAGGATATAAAACTGGAATTAAAATTAAATTATATTAAAAACTAATTTAATACGTTCAATATTACACCCAATTTCTGTATTAAAGTACATCAAATATTTCTTGCATTTATCATCGTCAGTTTTTTATCATTCTTTTTATAATTGTTATGAATTATTGAAATCAAAATCCATGATAAATATCAGTTCCTTTGACCCGTTGATTTAATTTGGTTCAATCTGAGATATTCAGTCTCGACCTGCTGCCAAGCCAGAACTTCTACATCAAAAGTACCTCAAGTGGAATTAAAAAATCTAACTGATATAAGATATAAAGATGGCAGTTTTTAGTACTGACAGTAATTTTAGTTTTTCACTTGCCTTTATTCCAGCCCATCTGTCTTCCCTCCTCACCTGGGTTCTGTTGAAGCCACGCGGGCGAAGACGGCCTGTGAGATACCCGCCCGTTTCAGCTCGTCCCTCACCCACTGGTAAATCTCGGAGGACACCTCTGTGTTTGATGCCACCTGTGGCTCCAGGGCTTGGTGTGGGAGCTGCGGTTGACAGGTGGGTGGTTGAGGTACTGCTGTGACAGGGACTGCTGTGCCAGCAGCCGGTTCACTGCATACTGCTGGTTGAGGATCTGTGCCATCACGAGCTGCTGGTTGACCAGCTGGGGGCTAATGGGTGTGGACACCAGGCCGGGTGGTGCAGTCCGGGGAGCTGGGGTTGCCGGCCTCCTGTCTGGCCACCGTGTGATGGCGGAGCGTGAGCAGCGGCGGCACTGGCGAGGAAGGGGTCTGCTCCGCTGTGCTGCCGGGGATGGGCTGCTGCTGCTGAGAGAAGCCAGGTGATTGTGGTTGTGGTTGGAGCCGGGTGGAGAGAGGTCGGCCAAGCCATCCATCTCAGCTGGAGAGGGGAAGCAGGATGAGGAGAAACAGAGACAACCATTAGATAAAAAATGGGGTCGGTTTTTGATTTCAAGTCTCCTTTAAACACCAGAAAGAAAAATACAGGGCTGGAGAATGTAGATAAAAGGAAAAACTACATCACAAGCACTGGAGAATCTCAAAAAGTTAAAAACTTAAACGTGAAATTATGGCCATCAGTTTAATAGCCATTGTCCCTAATCAGAAGAAATGAAACAGATCCTCTCTGTATCAGATCAACTTGAGCCCTGAGTGAATCTCAGCCTGTCAGCTAACATTCCAGCTGATCAGCCAACGACTGGTTAAAAAAAGAAAAAGATGAAAACGCAGATAAAAGAGCCTCATTGTGTTTGACCTGTGTCTTCCACAAGCCATGCCTTCGAAATTAAGTTCAGAACGTCTGTAGCCTCATCATGTGAAAAAAAATCTTGGAGAGACAGTGGAGTGTGTGTATGTGTAAGTACAGAATTAATGTGTGTGTGTGTGTGTGCCCGCAAAGACAGAAGCAATACTGATAAATCTGATTCTCTCTTTACATCCTTAATTCTAAAATAAGGAACACAAGCCCCCAATATGACATTTTTAGGGAGGGTGGTCTAAACATAAATGTGGGGAGCAGTGAGCAGGAGACAGGAGGAGGACGGTGGAGGACATGCAGCCTTGTTTTGATGTGCTAAAACTGACTCGACTTAAACTGTGCGTGCCGTCATTTAATGGCATTTGAGAGATTTTTTGCGGCATCTCTTGCTTTGGGAATCTTTAAGTCCATAATGGCAGCTCGGGAATATTTTAAGACAGGTTTAAATTATGTGCTTAGAGGATGAAAACAATGATTTAACATTCAAAGTGCTACCCACAGCGAAGTGAATGAGCATTTGGAGCCGCTGAATGTTCTCAGGTTTACCCGTCTATCTTTAAGGAACTCGCATATGCTGGGGCTGGTTTGTGTGCGCCGTGCAAGAGAGCGAGCGCGTGAGGGGGCAGCGCTGGAGGATTCATACGGATGGCAACATTAACACCTTATAAGCACGCTGCGGCCTCCACACTCCACAGACTGGTGTATGAGATTGTGAAAAAGCGTAAATTGCTGTTATGGGCATTGGGGAAGGGGGTAGTGAGGTGGTGGGTGGATTGGTGGGTGGGGGTCTTCAACAAGCTGAATTTTTCATCAGATGAAAGATTAAGTGTATGGATGTTTTCCAAAATACCCACAATAATCGTGTGTTTGAGCTGCCTGTTTCTTAACTGTCAGCAAGCACAAAACACCCAGCCAAGACGGGTCTATTGAGCGTTTGTGGAAAACAAATGATGTTGGGGGGGGGGGAGTAGAGAAACAAAACAAAAAATCTTGGTAATAATCACATCTCTTCCCATAATCCCTGCATTCCCTGGCTCTGATGGTATGGCGTGCCTATTCACTCGTATGTGAATGTGTGCATTTGTGTGTGTGTGCATATCCTTGCTTGCACAGACTGCTGGGGGGCATGCTCACAACACACAAACACACAGGCACACGGAGGCATTTCCATGCAAATTGAAAAGAGAAGGGTGTGACAGAAGAGCATGGCAGGCCCTGGGAGAAAAAGGCTGCCACAGAAGCGGGAGTCCTCGTGTGGAATCCTGCCACAAAAGAGCCCCGATTAAACACACAATGGGAATGGGATGTGGCTGAGGGGAGGGCGGGAGTGTGTGTGTTTGTGTGCGAGAGAAGAGAGAGAAGGAATGAGAGAGAGACATGCAGAGTGACCCAACTCTCTCTCTCTCTCTCTTGTGTTGGCGTCCCTGCACTAGCACTGCCACGTCAAAAGAAGCGACACTGCCGCGTTCGCTGGCGGCCGGTAACTCCACTTCAGCTGGCAGAGCGGTGGAGCTGCCTGCCAGTACCTGTGACCAGGTACTTATTCCCCTTGACTTCAGGCTCAAACTGTCTGCTGAACGCAGAGTGCTCGAGTAAATGCAGAGTCACATGTGACACCGTGGCCAAAGCACAAAGGGATGACCGCCGCGCTCTCTCTCCTCCAGCCTTCGTACTTGGCACCTCACCAGCACTTGCTCTTCCTGCCATGTGTGGCCATGTACGTACAGCAGACAGCAGCCCGTCATGAATATTGAGGTTGGGGGAGTTGCTGCGGGGCGTATGGTGGGCACCTGAGGCTCATGTGCCAAGGTTTTGTGTCTGAGGTTTGGCTAACATGAAGCGCAGGCTGGAGGAGTTTGTGTGAGTGTGTACGCTCATCTCGAGATGTTATCGCTCCTCTCTGCCTCTCTGTACGTATACATTGTGGTTTAGTTCTTATCAGCGCTTGATATCCTCAGAGAGAAGGATGCAAAACACACAGGAGCAGTTTAGCAGCTTGTGCTTCTTTTAATCGTACTTAGTTGAAATGGGACATCATGTTAACATGTTCAGAAATCCTACACATGTATAGGCTGAGAGGATGAGGGCGGAAGTAAGACTGGTTCCAAATCCTAATCAGAGTTTGACCTAACAAGGTGAATGAGTCATTTTTTTTTAATGTCATTTCAAACTAGGTTTTAGTTTTGGGATTAAGATAAAGATTATAATTAACAGGGATTTTACATTGAGCAATTTAGGCATTAAGGAATGCAGCTCCTCACATGCTCAGTGTGTATTTATCTTCTCATTAATCAAGGTAAAGGGACTAAAAAAAAAAACGACGTTATGGCAACAAAACCTGCTCCATATAAATTCAGCCTTGAATTTTATGCTTAAAGTGTGTTCTTTTAATGAGGGTTGAAGTTGTGACAACTGAGGTTAAGCATGTAGTGATAAGGAATGTATGTATGTCAATGCAATGTCCTCCAAAACCAAGTGTGTTTTGTGTGTGTGCATGTGTGTTTGTGTGTGTGCCCATGTTGCGACATACCTAGTGCATTGGCACGCGGGCTCTCACGGAGGACACATGTACCCAGGTAGCCCTCCAGCTGGGAGGGTTGGCGCATGCCTGCACAGTTGGATGGCAGGGCACGCACATGCACACACACGTATACACACACACACACACACACATTCACACAACACACAGTGTAGAGTTGTGAGGAAGAAACACTGGGGTTAAGACTTCCTACAACACTTCTCACCCACTGCAGCTAAGCTGAAATATGGCATTTAAAAACAGCAGCAGCTCCAGGGCCGGGGCTGGCAGCTGCAGCAGTCCCACTTTTGAGGAACAACAACCCAAAAAAAAAAAAAAAAAAAAAAAAATGGGGAAAAAAAACCACAATTGTGACAGAAAATGTGTGGGAGTGTGCAAGAGAATACACAAGTAGAGCAGGTCTGAAGTAAATAATGTTCCCAGCGTATGTTACCACTTTAACAGAGGAAAAAATCATCAGATTAGATAT
Organism: Caranx ignobilis; assembly: GCA_021432705.1. Lineage (NCBI taxonomy): Eukaryota > Metazoa > Chordata > Actinopteri > Carangiformes > Carangidae > Caranx > Caranx ignobilis. The sequence goes on from MU270012.1 coordinate 14,808,808, forward strand.
GATCACAACACGCTATTTGCATGGACGCTGTGAAAACATTTTGCTATAATATCTCATGTGTCATCACTGCGAGCAGCAGCACACTGGCAACAAAAAAAACAAAAAAAAAAGATTGTTCAACAGATTGTTAAAGCTAATATCTCAGCATTAAACCGCACTGAGAGCCTCACAACAGAGTGGTGTTCTGCTTAATCAAAAGACATAAAAATATATCGGAATTCTATCTCCAGCTAGGGTGCTAGTGGTATTATATAACCTCATTTCCTGGCGGGTCAAAGGGATTTTTTTTTTTTTAGATAATATAAAGCATGCGTTGTTAGAGGGTTGATAAGAAATCCTAATTGAATTCTGACTAGGCGGTGGCTGGTTCAAGTCATTGCTGCTTTTTGTTCATGGTAAAAAAAAAAAAATTTAAAAAGTGTTACACTCACACACAAACAAAAAATAAAACAGTTAGAGGCCTCTGTTTGACTCTAGCATTAGTGTTAGTTAAAGCAATAAGGTATAAATCAAAGATAACACTGCGTTCAATGGAGTTATCTTGAATTATTAGATAACAAGATAAAAATGTATTTCTGCTTCATGCAGCAGTAGGAAGACAAAGAGACGGTTGGTTAGAGAACATATTGTAATGGTGACTGGTGTGTATGTGTGAGTGTGCGTACGTGTGTGTGTGTGTGTGTGCAAAGAGACAAAGTGTGAGCGCCATACTTTGCGCCCCTCCGTTTTGCTTACCCATCATATCTTTTGTCTTCTTGAAATGTTTATACCAGCGCCCAAATTCCTGACACTTCGCCGCCGACACATTTGCATAGTAAGTGCTGTTCACAATGGAGGAAATCATACTCTGAAAGAGAGATTGATTGAGAGAGAGGGAGAGAGAATGAGAGAGGGACTTTAGATTCTCATTGTGGAAAATACAGACATAATATTAAAGCTTGTGAACATGCAGTAACACTGTAGCTTGTCAAAACAAATAAAAGATAGGGACATGGTAAAACCCAGTACTAAAAAAAGGGGAGAAAAGTGGAAAGTATCAGACATGCAGAAAATTTGCTATCTTGTCTCTGAAGGTAAAACAAATGAAATCAAACAAAGCTTTATCTGTTTGTTTTTTTTTGTTTTTTTTTTTTATCAAATGCCGATGAGTTTGTCTGATTTTTTTTTCTTTCTTTCTTATTTTTTGAGTGGGTAAATTATATAAGGTCAACTGAGTTGTGCGTCTGTTGACATCAAGAGCAGGTGGTAGAAAAGATATTTACCTTCAAAGGGAAAGAAGATAACGGCTTATTGAATATCAGCATCTGGGGAGTCGGGCGATGTAAACAGATAAACCTCTTTTATTTCTCAGCTCTTTATTTATACAATCTGTTAAAGACAACAACTTCAACCAGATTGAGGGCCGCGCTGAGCATGTCGTTCTCTGCCGCATGTGAGCTCTACTCTCCCTTTACAGTCGACTCTTTGCCCTCTCTACATTAACTTCAACCATCCTCCTTCGCCTAAGAAAACAAAGAGGCTGTTTTTTTTTTCTCTCTCTCTTCCAGTTTCATTAAAATGAATGTTTTAACACCTTGCCGCCTCCGGGCGAATAGTGAGGTTGGTGCAGGAGAAATTGTTTTTGATTGTTATAAATATTCAAAAGAACCAAACCATCTGTTTTCAAATTACAGGTATGCCATCTTTATCATTTTCTATAATATATGCGCTTGGAGGATGGCGGGGGAACCTTCTGGCATAGCAGCATGGTGGTGGGAGCACAATGAACTGGTACAGGATGATTCTGGCTCTCTGGCTGCAGCACAAACACAGGATGTGAGGTGGCAGCTGTGCAGTCACAGGAAGGCTGATCTAACTGAACTCTGAACTCATGACCTCTCTATTAAAGCTGCATGCATCTTACAGGACGGCGATGCTCCTAAGGAAGCAGAGATGCAGACAAAGTTCACTGGATCCAAACGGAGGGAGTGGGGAGGGATCTAAAGCAAAAGGCTGGTCAGCTTTAAGCACTCGTCTGTCTCCAAGGAATTAGAGGATGAAATGTTTCCATTGGACTCTTGGGCCTAATACAACACACTGCAGTTTCAGATAAGCAAGAGTTCTCAAAGACATTGACTGAATGTTGTGTCTCTGCTCCAGAGCCTTAGCCACTGACAATTAATGTGACTCTCACTGTGCCTGGCTCTGCCAGGTAAAGTCAGTCTAGATGCTTTGTGTCACTCACATCTCCCACTCAGCTGCTTTTTGTTTTGTTTTTTTCTCCAAAGACAAACATGGAAAGTGAGGTGAGAGTCACGTTGGTGACTGCAGCTGGGTGTGAATCTGTGCCAGCCATGCTGTGGTGCATCATGCTGTCATGATGAAAAACAGGAGTATGAGGAGGCCTGTGTGTGGACTTGCACGGGTCTATAGCAAAGCAGCCTTTTATGGCCTTAATTCAATGAAAACCCAGATAGAGTTCAGGTTAGGGTTAAGAACTCAGAATTGCCCTCTTAATGGACTATACATCTACGCCTGAAGCAGCTCCTTCTTTTGGATTCATGCAAATCCGGGTAAATAGCAAGTGCAGGTTCAGTCCTCTACGGTTTTTAAAATGATAACTCCTGTTTATTCCTCATGGTGTGGAAAAAGCCAGTGCAAATAAGAATGAATGATTCTGCTTTTGATTTACTGCCTTGAAAAAAACAGAGTGAATATTTGGGATTACGACTGGTAAAGCAGCAAACCACACATTCCAGTTTAACCTGGTTCAGGGAGCCAAGTCCCGAGCCAAGGATCCATCTGAAAACCATATATTTAAAGAACCAAGAATTCTCCTTTAAGTCAAGGGATAATGAACTCCTCTCCTCCAGCCTGCCATGTTTTATTTACAGTATATCTGGGCTAAGGCGGCTCCAGGCAACAAACAAGGGGCCTGCAGAAGGTGGTGTGCCTTTCTCTCTGTCTCTTCCCATCCTTCTCTCTATCTCCCTCGCTCCCTCTTTCTCCGCCATCTTTGACACAGATGTTCTAATAAACGCTCCTCATTAATCAGCCCTCTCCCTCAATACATCACTCTACCTCTCACAGGGGGCCCTGCGTGTATGTGTGAACGCAACAATACACACACACACACACACACCTATTCTCTCCCTCGGTCTCCCCACTGCTCTGTCACACACACATGCATCTGCACTAAGTGAAATCAAGCAAATAACCAGAGCCTCTGCTGCCACTGCGGTGCCAGCAGGAGGACTGTGCAAGGGCTTGTCAACAGGTAGCATGGTTTCGTCTCTGTGTGCGCGTGTGTGCCAGTGCGTATGAGTGTTTGTGTGTGCATGAGCATGTGTATGGACCCTTTAAGTGATAGCCATCTGCAGCACAGAGAGCTTATCAGCAAGACCAGGAAGTGGCACTGGGCTACTATCGGTCCCCAACATCTACTCTACACCCCATCATGGGAGACAGGAAGAGAGAGAAAGAGAGAGAGAAAGAGAGAGAGAAAGAGAGAGAAAGTGTGTGTTTGTGTGTGTGGAAGAGAATAGTGTTGCAGCAGGCAGGTACTGTAGGCACCCAGCTGCCAGCGTTAAAGTGTGGTGCACACACTGGCAAATGCAAACACACACTGTGCACAACCCCTGCAGACAAACACACACAGTGCAGTTACACAAATGCACACGTGCGCAGATTAACACACATGCACATACACAATTAACCACACACACACACACGCGCGCGCGCGTGCACACACATTCCAACTTAGCCTGATGTCTTGAATCAACTGGGGAAAACATGCATCCCATTTGCAACACTGTGCTTTGTCTCTCGCCAAAATCTAACACAGCTCAATTATGGCGCATATCCACCTCAAGTACGGTGACCCCCCCCCCACCTTCAATCCAACACACACACTCACACGTATATATACACACATGCACACACACATACTCTGGCAAGCAAGTTGCGCCTATGGCAGCTGAGGTGGTGAAGGCCTGCAAAGATGGCATTTTGATGACTATTTGCTGCTACGCAACACAGCAGCTGGTGCATCAGGGCCGCCCAGTGAGAGCGAGCAGGGGGGTGGTGGGCAAGAAGGCGAGGTGGCGGTGGCAATGGGAAAGAGTGGGGTGAGGTGAGGGAAGCTCGTTTGTTGCCATAGTTTCTGAGAAGACGGGCAAGGGGGTTGCTAAGCTTGGTAGCAACCTAAGAAGAGAATAACAAGCCTGGTTGTCTGACTGAGGCGGGAGCAGGGGAAGTTTGATGTTTTTTGGAGGGGGGGTGGCTCTTCAGACTGTGAACAGTTCATCTCTGAGCTCTCAGGTCAGAATCAGTCCCTACGGCCCAATGACAATGGCCATGAGTGAATATATTTTCCTCAGAGTTTCCTTGTGTAATTTGTAGGCCAAATACACAAAGCATGACTCCCCCACTACAAAAGGATGAAACTAAATGTTTGACAAGGCGCCGGACAAAAGCAGCATTTTCACAAAATAACCCCCCACCGCCCTCCCCTCCCTGTTCTGCTCCCCCCTCCCCTCCTCTCCCTCTCTCTTCAGAGCCCTGTTCAGAGGTGGGCTAATTCTCTTTCACCCGCTCGCAGTGATTCTCTCATCTGTTAACCTCTCTTTTTTCGGGCCAGGATTACTCCGCAGAATATCAAGGAAACGCTAATCCTAAAAAAAAGGTGCCAATCCTCTGCTCCCTCCAGCAACACCCCTTTCCCCTCCCACTCATTTCACTTCTTTGGTCAACTCAGAAAACTGGCCAAACGCTCCTCAGCTTCTCACCTCCTCATCAGACTACCAGCGAGCAGGAAGTGTCACCGGCCACGGGGGCAGGGGTTTATGTGTCGAGGCAACGTGGGGACAACCGGTTTAAAAAAAAACTGACTGGGTTTAGGAGGAACACATCACTGCTCTATGGGCGTAGCAGGCCACATGAAACCCCACAGAGTAACAGATGTCAAACACCATCATGGCAGCCATGTTTGAACAAGGCAGACACTGATACATGTATGAATTACAGCAGAGCATAGATGCCGATTTCCCATTGCATTACACTGAAAGCCTGAAAAATGGATTTGTTTTTTGAAGCTTGTTGCCATAAAAAAGGCAAAATACAGCAAATCTAAAATTCATTTTGACTGAAGCTACCACAAATCGGCCATGGCTGGCTACAGTTTCTGCATGACAGTAAACATAAGACCGTTTAATACCATTTTGATCTGAACTCAGGAGCGAATTGGCTGTTAAAACACATATGAGGAAGTAGAAAACAGATTCAGTTCAAGATATTTTCAGGACCATCTTTCATCCTCACTGGAGAGCTGAAACAATCTTCAGTTTAAATTGAGACTGGTGTGTATGTGAAAATAGCAAATGTGTGTCTGTGGAGTGTGTGTGTCTGTGTGTTAGATCCTCTGAGCTAGCGTGTGCTCTCCTCTGAGCCGTCTTCACATATGGACCGTAAACAGGGTGATTACCAGACCGGGCTGGGCTCTGCCTGAACGCCACCCAGGGACTCTTTACATCATCAGCGCACTGCTCATGCCCGGCTAAACACACAAATACACACGCACACACACATACAGAGACAGCCACTCACGCACACACAGCACAAATGAGGTCTCCAGGTGACCATACGGTGGCCTGGGAGGAGAGCTGGCTTCATACTGAAGGCACCTACGCACACGCTTGGATCTAAATACACACACACATGCAAAACACAAATACCACACTCATATACACGGCCTGTGCATTGATATATGTCTCCCAAACACAGTCGAGCCAACCCACACAGAAGCACACACATCCTCTCACTGTAACACACACACACTCAGACATACACACATTATTGGCCCCTGTGAGAGATATACTGCCATTTCATTCCACTCACTCCAGAGCTGCCTCTATGATATACTGACTACACCGCCTGTTAATACAATATCTGGGCTAGTGCTTTCTTTCTATCCAACCTCTGTGACGACAAAAGGGAAAAATATATACACCTAACGTGTGAATGTACATATCTCCCGCTAGATGCTATGAAATGTAGAAAAGGAACTAAACGGGGCAAAAGAACAAAAACAATCCGGATCATTCTGGGTTTGGGCCAATGTTTATCTAACAATAACCATACGTTCGACAACACCTCTGCTTTTTGGCTGCCGTTGCCTCCCTGTGTGTGTGTGTGTGTGTGTGTGTCGGGGGCTGTAAAAGAAACAAACAAAACAAACCAAAAAAATCATGCGTCAAACAAATGACAATAGCCATTCATTTGAGTTTCCTATGCCGATTCTCTTTCCCACTTGATCAAACTCAGGGCATTTGATAATTTAACGAAAAGACAGAGGCGATAGGGGTGTTTGTTTTGTTGTGTGGTATGGTTGCAAGGGAGGTGGGGTTGGGCTTTTGTCTTTTTTTTTTTTTTTATAAGCAGACTGGGCTTCAGCACCTGTGATAAGGGACATTCTTTAGCCAGAGAGCTCTGATTCATGTCTTTGAGTAACTCCTTGAGGGCGTTTCTTACTGTAGAGTGGCTCCATTGCTCGGGCGGCAGGTCCTCCAGCTTAGGACAACTGTGGAGAGAGAGAGGGAGAGAGAGGGGACATACGGGGTGTGGGGGTGGAGGGGTGGGGTGGGGGGAGGATGGGGAGACAGGGAGAGGCAAAATGGGGGAGAAGAAAGGAAAGGGAGGGATAGATAGGGATGCACAGGGAGAGAAGGGGAGAGGGGGGGGTGAGGAAGAGCATGAGAAACAATTCAGATGGAGAAAAGACGAAGATTGAAAGGAAAAGCCAGCAGCCCTGATGGTATCTTGAATGAAATGATAAAGTGTACAAGTCATAAATTCACAGTATTAACAGAGCTGGATAGTTCCCTCAAATCTGAAGATAAATTTGACCTATATAGTTACAGAGGTGCGTTTGTGAGGAGCAGCTTGGAGCAAGTGATCCTGCAGTATCCTTTACACCAGACTGCAACACTCCCTCATCCAACAACATCGATTTCAAAAGAGCATTTGACTCAATCTGGCATGACAGCCCTGTTTCCTTAAATTAACTGAAAATGGGAAATAGGAAACGTTTGGCATCCTGTATATTAAACAACGTATAAGAACACCAAGTGCAGAGTTGCAGCTGATGAATGTTTTTCGGCGTCTGTCGATTATTTTTTCTGTTTATTCATAAAAAATGATAGAAAATAGTAAAAATTCAACATCACAAGTTCTCAGAGCCCCCGCAAAACATAACATCTTAGAATTACTTGTTTTTGTCCAAACAACAGTCAAAATCCCAAAGACAATAACAAAAGAAAAGCAGCAAATCCTCACAGATGAGAAGCTGGAACCAGTGAATGTTGACATTTCTACTTGATGAAAGACTTGGGCTGTTAATCGATTCGTCAAAAATTTTGCCGTTGGTTAATCGTCTTTCGATCAACACGTTGATTCATCGACTAATCGTTTTCAACGCTAATCAACTGTTCTGTTACAAATTGGCAATTTGGGAACTAATTACCCCCACCACCCCTCCTCCTCCACCCCACTCCACCCCCCCAGAACAAAGGTGCAGACTGGGGTTGCAGTCTCAGTCGAACCCTGTTTTAAGTATAAACTGATGGATTGGCCAAATCAGTGGAACGATCAGATAGGCAGAGTGGAGGAGACAGAGGGAGAAACCAGTGAGAGAGAGAGAGAGAGAGAGAGAGAGAGAGAAAGAGAGAGAGAGAGAGAGCTGAACACACACGGGCCCCCACTAATTTTTTTTTTTTTTTTTCCCTGCTGCAAGCGCCCCTCCAAGACAGACAGATTTCATTTGGCGCATCAAGCAGATGCATCTGGAGATTGCTCTGTCTCTCTCTCTCTCTCTCTGCCTGCCTCGCTCTCTCCCCCTCTTTCATATTCTCTCTCTCTCTCTCTCTTTCTCTCTCTCCTGATTGTTCTGATTAGTTAATTACTTTATACAACACATCTGCTGGATTGATGCATGAATTATACATCAGCTGCATGTGGCGACTATTATTTCGTGTTACTTCTACCTTCCTGGCTCGTGCTCGGCAAAACAATTTAAGGTGTTACTGGCTAGATTTCTGCGGCATTCGGGGGTGGGGTGATTGGAGGGATGGTGTGGTGGGGAGGGAAAAAAGGGGACAAAACAAATACGAAACAATAACAATACTGACAACAGAGTACAGCAAAATCCAAACTAGATGTATACATCAGAGAGCTGACTGGTGGTTCTGGAGAGGCTAGGAGCAGAGATTCAGCTCCACCTGAGACACTTGTTTCTAGGTTTGCAAAATACATACAGTGGTGGGTGAGAGTGTAGAGCGACTGAAGTGAGCTCCAGTGAGAGCGCCCAGTTCGCTCTGGATAACACTTCACGTGTGTAAGACATATGTTCGAATGTGTTTCACATTGCAACATATCACTGAATTACTTTTCGTTAAACCTGCCTTGACACTTGACAAGTGAGAGAGATGGGAGATTGAGCGAGAGGTGATGAGTGCCCATTGTGTGTATGTGTGTGTGCGCATGTGTGTGCGTGTCCATAAATCTGTCAGTTGGTGTGTTGGAAACATTACGAGCGAGGAGATAACAGTGGAATAGAGAAGGATGCGTGCGACGCTAACATCTGCTTGTAGGAAAACACGCAGGCTCCCATAGACACACACACACGCAAACACACAAACAATGGATTTTCCAGAACACCTTAAACTGCTCCAGCAGCTAGAAAGCCTCTGGGGAGAAGGAAGTGAACAAGAGGAGGGAAGCAGGGAGAGACAGACAGGAGGGTAGTGGAGAGAGACAGCTATCCATGCATTCGGGGGCTAGCACGCCGGAAATAAACACACACAACCTTCTGTATTCTGGCTGGTGGACGTGTTCACATCTGTGTGTGTGTTTGGCGGGTGGTGGAGGGGGGAGATGAAGGAGGGAGGAAGAGGCAGAGCGAGGCTGGAGAGGAGTGGGAAACAGCTCTCCAGAGGGTTGCAGACACTGGGTTAGCGTGCAGCTGGCACAAGCCTCCACACCAGCGCCACTCAGCTGTTTGTGTGTCCGCGCGCATGTATGCTTTGTGTCAATGAGCACATACAAGCCTGTTTGTGTCCATGTCTATAAATGCCCGTGTGCTCTCGCTGTGTGTGTATAAATACGACGAAGCCTCACACCTTCAGAGTAGCATTTAGCATACAATATGGTGAGTGACGGCAGACGACAGATAGCGGTGCTCAGTGTGAAGAAGGTGCTCTGTATTATTAGCTATGTAGATTCAGAACAAAGATATATTTCACTTCAAATAGCCATCGCAGCCAGTTTATTTATGGTGCTATTTCAGGTGAACAACCTTGTATTCATCTGCTGCAGCCATTTTTAGCCGTGCAACTCTCCGGTTGCCCACCACATTCATTTTTTTTAATGTCCGAGCTTGCTTTAAAAACTGTTTCTTTAGTATCAAATGTCTCTTCAGTTTGATGCATTAGTTAGCATCACTTACTTGTTTAATTTAATGCTAGAAAACATGAATCTAAATCTTTATCTTGATCACTCACCAGTGTAAGCTAAAGCATTACCACAAGACGTGAGGATGATTTTGGTGTGTATGTGTGTGAATGAGTGAGTAATAAAGCTATACTCAATATGCAGAGAGCATCAGCAGTCCCTGCCTTTGGGCACCCAGTATGTGCATTATGTGTAATTGTTATAACCCTGCCTCTGTATGGATAAAAGTAATGTAATGCTGTGTATATGACACGAAAAAACGTACACATTTTGTATTGGTGCACAATTACACATTAAGGTGTTCCTCCTCATAGCCTGTAAATGCGTGTATGTGTGTCTCTTACCTGTGCAGCTGGATCTTAAGCGTGACCACGTGGTAGACGTCCTGCAGCATGTCAGCCACTGTGGCATCCGGTGCGTCTGTCACATATGACAGCGGGACAGGGTTCCACTTCCCCACCTGAATCATACCTGAATGATGCAACACATGCATATGGGTAAACACACAGGTATGACCCGCAAAAGCACACCAAGAACATATCAAACCGTACCTCACTCAATCCTATTTAAAACAGGAGTGAATGAAGCCACAGGTAGCCTCCCCACAAGTACTTCACTGATCATAACACACACTTAGAAACTGAATTTGTGGCTGCAATCACAATAACTGCAGGAATTTCTCCAGACACTACCTTGAAAAAAGCTCCAGCCCACACAGCAGGAGGTGAGAAGAGAGAGTGCTCATGGGAGAGGTGAACCAGGATGTGTGTGAGTGTGTGTGTTGAAGGGTGATGGACAGGCTATAATAAAAGAGCACCCTAAGAGGCACCTTGAAACAGCCACCCTCAGCCTGTGTGCGCTCAAGTGCAATTAGCGGACCCTTTCTTCCACCTGCCCCTCCCACCTACTGAGTCACTGAGTGTATGTGTATATAAATATATGCACTATGAGTGTGTGTCTGTGTGTTTTACTTGTTTATATATACAGAATGTGAATGTGCATGTGAATGTGCATGTAAACATTCAGATGGCTATGCTTTTGCATTCGGACCGTGTGGGAATGTGTGTATGTATGTGTGTGTGTGACCCCTGAGAGACTTGAGCATCTCCTGTCTGGGATCAGTGTCAGGATGTGTTACTGTGGCTTCAGATCTGCTGGCGGTAGGCTATTATGGTCACAGATTGTGTGAGTGAGGCTTAAAAGAGTGTGTGAGTGTGTGTGTGTGTGAGTGTGTGCACGAGCAACAGCATGTCAGAAAAACGCTGCGAGAGGACGTTAATGAGCATTAGAGAGATAAAGCAAGAAGAAGAAAAAAGATGTGGTAGACCAGTGTAGAAAATGAAGAGATGATGATGAGAGTCAACGAGTGACATGAGCCGTTACCTTTGGCCTGGGCCGCCGAGCTGTGGGAGTAGCCCAGCGACAGCAGGGCCATCTCAATGAGCTGGTTGAAGAGCATGTCCTTACGCACCAGGACGAACTCGGCGTGCTCTTCCTTGCTGTCGAAATCCATGGGGTTCTCGTAGTGCTCGACTACGCAAAACACAGGCAGCATGTTGCCTGAGGACACCGAGACACAAGACACACACACACACATACAGTGAGAGCTGGAAGACTTTGAACTTTGTCCTTCAGTTATCTATGTTTTTTTCTTTTTTGCAAAAAGGATGAGATTAATATTTGGCGGTAATGATTAAGTTACATGGAGGTTGAGTGTCAGGGGGATTATGAGCAAGTGAGTAGATTGCTGTTGGAGTGCAGGGTCCGGACACAGTTTGGACCACAGAGACATTTTTCATCTTTTTAGGGCAATTTCCGTCTAAACTCTCACCTCTCATACTCAATGACAACCTCTGAGTAATCAAACGTACCTTAGCTGCGTGATAACCTGCACTTTTTCAGACACAGAATTAGTTTAGGCTCTTTTTGTCTTTTGGAAAGGCTCTCTTTATTCTAGTAATTTCCATGATCTTCCTCCAGAGTTTTCCAAGGATGCTTTTCCCCTCCCATTTTAAGCTTTTTATTAACTATTAGAGGATTGTTGTGATTTTCTTCCAGGCTTCATGATGTTGACATAATATTACAGAGATATTGCACAATGGCCTTCAATGACTGCTTTGATTCGTGTGTTTAATAAGAAAATCTGCGTATTACAGATATGTAGCAGCCACACACACACACACAAAAAATACCTCAACTCCTATGTCTCCTTTTGGCACAATAAACTGTTTATTCGCCATCGAGGTGCTGGGATCACATTAGCCTTTCCCTCTGCCTGCCACCCAAAATCATCTTCCCATGATGCAGCGCTTCAAATCCCGAGCCACCTCTGCGCCCTGAGGTTTACAACTCTGTGTCAACAGTGGCTCTGCTGTTAGGTGGAATGAGCAATCCTTGTCCAAAGACTGACGAATGTTCAAGGGACCCACTGTGCAAATATCACCCAATGTGCCATTTCTGCTAAAATAACATCTCTGAAATTTAAGAAAGTTTTGGGCCGTGGGGGCAGCGTGGCCTTTTGAAGCCTCAGTCTGAACAAAAAGCAGCAGCAGAAAGTCCGAATTCCGTTTGAGGAGGGTGATGAGGACACTATCTATAGCTTACAGTGCTTACAACACCCTGCACCATCTATGAGGTGGCCTGTTGCCCTACTTTCTCACTGTGTCTCCGCTCTAATGCCACCTGGACACATTTCTGTGCATTTATTGTCCTTGCTGATTAGAATGATTCACATTCTAATATTTTCCAATCCCAGGCATTCCAGAAGATGCACACAGCTCTGGCAAAACAATCAATAAGCCGACAGATGCCAGGGAATGTGCTGAAAGAGCTGCTTTTCTCCTCCCCTGATTTTAATAGATAAAGATCTAACAATAAAGACTGCTGTGTAGGTTCATTTGGGGGATCAATACTGGCTTTGTTTCCAGGGAGCCCAGAGAGGGCTGCTGTAAATATTGTTTCGGGCTCGGACACAATGCCCACTGTGGGCCCTCTGCGAAGCCTCCGTGGCGGACCGCCCACCTCCATCGGCTGCTTCACCCTTTTACCCAGGAAGAAGCTAAACACACTGATGAGAGGGGAGGGGAGAGGAGGGGAGAGCGACGAGGAGGCTTGGAGGAACAAACGTTGTAGGAGGCCAAGAGAAGCAGAGATGATGAAGGTGAAAAATTAGGCTCTCTCAGCTGGAGCGCGACATGTAGATTAAAGGCGCAAATAAGAGAAACGGCCCATCTGAGGACACTCACACAGCCACATTCCAAGAGTTCCTGAGTCCCTCTTGCCCAAAGAAAACCAAACCAGCCAAAAGAACAAACAGACGAGCCTTAGCGGCCAAGTGCCATTACGACTCCAAACCTGCAGGTTTTCAAACTCATTTCCAATCCACTAACATATAAAATAAATAAAAAAACACACACACACACACATCATAAAAAGGTTCATATTTTCGATAGCTTTGCCCGTCGTGTTTTTCACGAGATGACACCAGTTATATTAAAAAGCTATGTCATAATCTCAAAGTAAAGGCTCCCTTTAAACAGCAATGGCTCTTAAAGGACTGAAACTTCCCCTTAATAAACAAACGCCGGCGCAGGAGGGCTGCGGTTGGAGAGAGGAGCAGTGACACAGCGTTATGCAGCACGACACAGGAATAATTCTCACAGTGTTCTTCTATTAGCTATTGTCTGGGCAAATAAGTGGGAGTGTGTGCGCTATCTGTGTGTGTGTGTGTGTGAGAGAGAGAGAGAAAGTGAGTGTGCTGAGATGACTACAGAAGCATTGTAAAAAAGGTTTAAGAGTTTTGGAGTGCATGCAGGGGGTTGCTGTGGGTGGAGGATGGTGACTGTGTGTGTCTGCATGTGTGTGTGGGAGAGGGGCTATTTAAACTGTATTCAAATAGCTTCCCCCTATTTACATAGTTTATTCTTCTGTTCCTCACAAAACTTTGTTCAACTTTCTTTCTTTCACAGTCAGTCTGCATCGACACGTAATTACTACATTGATTATTTATCAATTATTTGATCGATTAATTAGTCATTTAAACTATGAAATTTCAGACTTTTTATCTGCAGACAGCGATTACTCCCGTCACCGGTTCAGCTGATGTTTGTTTTCTCTATCAATTGTTTTGTCCTCAAGAACTGTGAAAAATGTCCAATTTCCAAACAGTTCAAACTGCAGAAATTCTCAGTTACTCAACTCTCTGTCACAAAAGACAAAGAAAAGCAGCAAATCCTCCTATTTGTACATGTTTCAGATGATTATTTGTTGGTTGGTTGGTGATTCATTTTCTGTTAATCAACTAATCAGTTCATCGACCACTTGCTTCAGCTCCAATCAGAATCAGTGACAAGTGTCACTTGCAATTTCGCAAGTTTCCAAATCGACTCTTTTGTCCAAACCACAGAAATGTACAGTCGTATGTAGTGTATGTCATTTCTGTTTAGTGAGTGACACATCTTAAATCAAACAGAACTGTTGTTGCAGTAAATCATTAATCAAGTCATCATCTGTCCGTCCCTCTTACCTCTCTTGTGGCAGGTCTTCAGCAGGTGGCTGGTTGGTTTGTAGGGGACCCCAGCTAATTTGGCCCCAGTGCTGCCCAGCCTGGCCCGGCCCAGGGGGCTGCCGTTCTGCTCCAGCCGGGGCAACTTGGCTGGCGGGGCCTTGGCCTCTGCCATGCTGTTGACCAGCTCAGAGTTCTCCTTGCCCAAACACGCCTCGCTGAGATGTTCCATCATTCTCAGCACCTCTGCTCACTATCACCTGGGGAGACAGAAACAGAATGGTTCAGCTGTCAGCCGAGATATGTGTGTGGCATAAAAGCAGCACAGAACGAGCGGCTGCAAAATCTTTTAAGTTGATATCAATGACATGTGAAGACGTGAAGGGACATTTTTATAGAGCAAAAAAATGTGCTTTAAGTAATTGAGACCTCTGAGAACAGACCCATTACGGCAGTAACTGTCAATTCACTTCAGTAATGACGACTCGGCCATGGTGACGTTTTCGTGCCACTGTAATGTTCCCATTTTTCAACACATGTATTATGTATGGCTGTCCCGCTAGAGATTCCCATGCGAGAGGGGGCAAACAAGCCCCGGTTTTAGTGCAAACACATTAATTTGCTGGGAGATTCCACTTGAATGAATACAGTGCAGTTCAAGGAACAAGGTTCTGCTGCGGCGCACGCAGAGGGGGAAACTAACGTAATTCAGTTTCTGAGTCACTTCGTGTGACTTCACATTCATGGCGCAGCTTGGGAGGAAAGGGGAGGCGAAAGGCCGCAACGTCATTTCACTGTGACTGACACACACACACACACACAATCTGTTACATGTCTTTACAGGTGTGAACTTCACTTTTAGATTTTGCAAGCACAGAGAGAGAGAGCAGAGGGCTGAGAGCCACTGCAGGCAAGAAGTTTACAACTTATGATGGAAAACTTCAAAACAGACAGTTGCTGACTCACTATGGTAGTGATCAGAAGTTAGAGCGAGGAAAGAAAAGTCAAGACAAGAGAGGAATAGATATGAAGGAAAGATGGAGTCTCTCTGGCTGCTTTGCCCACAGGTGCTTTAGTGCCCAGACAGAAAGCCACTGACTGAGGCTGAAAATTAATACATTATTGAAGTTCCCTGGGTAAACTTTTGTGGTTAGGCACCTGGTTAGTTTGATGCTTGACCAATATCGAAGAGTTCATTTGGACAACAGGAATAGAAAAGTAATGATAGGTGGAGCTGCATACAGGTTAACGCACGGTGCTGATGAACATGAACTGGAATGCTGTTATCAAAGAGTGAAAAGGGCAAAATCATCCACCCCACGCAAAAGATCATGAACTCCTCCATTCATAACATGCAATGAGGCAACTAATTCCCCACAATAGGAGGAGGTGGGGGGGGTCCAGCTCCGGATACAGTCCAGATCCAGGTCAGGATTTTTAATGACCTTTTAAACACACAAATATACCACAGAAGCCATAGTTCAAATGGACACGTTAAGGAGGTAAAAGGAGGACAAGTTAAGTGAGACCAACCTGAACCGCAGCACTTCAGCACCGAGAGCATAGGCTACAACACCCGCCTGGAGAACGAGTCTTCTTCAAGTTTGGACAGGGCACGGAAAGAAAAAAAGAAGAAGAACCCCCCAAAACAACTCTTCTTCTCTTCTTATCTCTCTCTACGTGTGCATGACAGCAAGCGGTTATTTAAAAAAAGAGAGGAGAGAGAGAGGGAGAGAGAGACAGGTCGGTGTTTGGAGAGACGCTTTCTCCTGCTCCCCTCCTCAGAGGTCTGACAGGCGGTGCGAAAAAACAACAGCCCGGCGGGGTCTGTGGAAGAGACGACGAGGTCGAGATGGACCGTGATAGGCGAACATTGGTAAGCGGTTATGTTGAGTGTGTGTGAGTGTGTTGAGTGTGTGTGTGTATGTGTGTGTGTTGAACGAGTGTATGCGTGTGTGTGTGTGTGCGTGTATGTGTGTGTGGTGTCCGTGTAGCCCCTAACGTTAGCTAATTCCGTCCAACTGGAGGAAAAAACGGCAACGGTAACCGTTAGAGCCGGCGACATTTAGCACAAAGTGAGCGGTTAGCCGCGTCCATCGGTACAAGTGAGGGCGACTTCTGCTTTAGTTCGCACCACAACATCCGAATCGCTATCTCGGCGGACAGGCAGCCGTACAGTACAGTTAGCAGCCGCCAGTGGAAACCAAAGCACCTCGGACACAGTTGTAATAATAATAACCGCCGCCGAGACCTAATAAACCTCGCTGTGTATGTTCACGAGGGGGGACTAACGTACATAAAAATAGCTTAACGTCGGCTTAGCTAGATTTGACTACCGGCAGAGACTGACTGACTGAGAGAGAGATAGATACAGAGAGAGGAGGAGGAAAAATAATAATACAACCGACTGTGTGATCTTGCTATCGCGTTTGGAGGCGATGTGGAGACGATATGCGGACAGTCGAAACAGGTTCGCAAAATAAAACAAGGAGAGGGGGTCAAAAAGTGCGGTTTACTTTCCGATGTCGAGCATAAATAAGGCTTGCTGTGGATGCATAAGAAGAGAGCTGCCTGCGATAGTAATAGTAGGAGGTGTCCTGTTGGTTGGGGATTGGCGTCCGGACGGAGCTCCTCTTTCTTTCTATCTCCCTCTCTGTCTCTCCCCTCTCACTCCGTCTCTCTCCCTCTCTGTCCCCATTAAATTATTAGTTGTATTGACTCATCACTCCCCCTCCCTCCTCTCCTCGCTGCTGGTGCTGCCGCTGCCTCTCTGCTTTCCCTTTCTCCTCCTCATTTCAAATGGCGTGGTTAGAAGGGGTAAAAAAAAATGGGGGGGGGGGGGGGGGGGGTGGGGGGGGGGGGGGGGGGGGGGGGGGGGGGGGGGGGGGGGGGGGATAGGGAAACAGAAGGGGGGGGGGGGGTATGTGTGTGTATGTGTGTGGTGTGTGAGGGTACACGGAGTGCGAAAAAGAAAAGAGAGACAGAAACAATCCGCTGTTATTTCAAAACACAATGCAATTAAATAAAAGAACAAGATGATTACTGCGCAACGCGACCCGAAAAGTCCTGGTGGAGAGGAATAAAGTGGAGAAAGTGGACGGGAGAGAAACCTGCCCCCCACCCAACACACACACACTCACACACGTGTGCACTTGCATTAGCGCACGTACACATGCACGGGGACACACGCGCGCACTAATACACACACAACAGAGAGGAACGGTGGTGCGATTTCCGGCTGTGCGCGCAGGAATTTTTAATCAGCTTGATTAGAGTGAGGCGGTCCTGCATTTATTACAGGGTAACACACAGATGCTCTGACGCACACGCGCGCGCGCGCGCACACATACACACCTTTATGTTTTTATTTTATTTAACTTTGGCTCAAATTTACAGTATAGTTTTATTTATATATAAAATATTGCACATGATGAGAACTGAACTCTTTGACCCTGGCTCAGTGCTGGTCAGTATGTGATAAGTAGGGAACTCAACATACATGTTACACGAACAGACACTGTGCTAACTCCAACACCTCCAATCATTTACACTTGTTTGTATAATTAAAGCAGGTATAAGTGTTCTACTGACAAAAGTAAATAATAGACCTGTTTCTTATGCTGACTTCATATTAGACCACTGATAGTCTATTAAAAAGTAAAAACGTGTTTAATAGCTTCACTCTAATAAAAAAAAGTTAATTCTGAAATAATAAATAAAACACAGATTGATACATTTAAGTATTCAAATGCAATCTGAAAAGAGAACTTTATAGCATTAATATACACTCTTATTAACAACAATAATAATTTATATCAAGTTGAAGGATCTCTCTGTCTAATATTTGGCTATTGGATCACAAATACAGATATACTGCCTTACTGTATTCACCAAACAAACTAAATTAAATGAATGCTTTCCCTATCATTGTCATATTATAAGGTCAATTTGAGAACAATTATTTGTCTAAAAAAGTAGTTTCACCTCTTAAAGTCGCAAATAAATTGTAGATTTTGATGGGATGTATTAATGGCACATCTATTAGTGTGTGTTAAAAATAAAAAAAGAAAAGATGAGTGCCAGCCCTCATCCCAGCACCCATATTGCACTGCTATTATTTCACAAATTTACCTCCATAACAGGTCATGCCGTATTATGCCAAAGTGGATTATACAAGAATATTAGACAAACTAATCTCTGTTGATATTGTCAACAAAACCCTGAACTGTCAAAAGTGGAGGAGAAGTGAAAGGAGGAATGTAGAACGACACAATCTCTGGAAACAATGGCACACTGGAAGGTATTCTCAGTCTGATGTGGGAGCTATTGTTATTATTGTAATTATTTCATGAACCCTTCCACGCTGGCAGGCCATGGTGCTCCAGAGCAACCTGCAAAAATATCAGACAAGGTAATCTCTGTTGATATTGTCAATATAAGCCTCATATGGTGTTTGTACTTAACCTTAAGATGCATGGCCTAATAATAACGGTTTCACTCTGCCTTTGTGAGCAAAGGACAGGCTAATATCTGACTGAAGCACACACACCTTTCTGTTAGAGTGACATGCAGGGTTGTATTTAGGTCTCTATGAGAGGGGGGGTAATGTGAGGCAGAGGTCACAGTAGAGACCGCAGAGGAAAGTTGTTTTTAACTTGTTCTTGAAATGCAGTGAAATCGTATAAATAGCTGGTAATATGACCCAGCTCATCAAACCAATACCAACATCAAAGAAAACCATGCATGTATCTCTGTCCAGGTTGTGTAAGAACAAAACAGGAAACCAACAGAAAACAGGAAGTGCGTGCACCTATCACGGCGACAAAGCCAGACGTTATGAGCCAACCGTGGAGGTCAGATGCATGAGAAGCGCGACACACCGCTACCTGCTTACCAGGAAATCTTTGCAGGGCACATAAATTGCCTCTGTGTAAAACCATAAATACAGTAATAGCGCATGGTCTCAGACAGAGGTGTTGTTTCACAAACAATGCAACACCACAAGACGTGAGCTTCTCAGCTAGCCTGACAGTAACCATGGTCAGGTGACAGCAGCAGCAGACAGCAGAAGCTCTATGGAACAAACACAAAGAAAAACAACGAAATTTACGGGAGGTGTTTGTGGATCAGTTTTAGGGAAATAAACTATGCAGCCTTTAAAAGAAGGCCGACACTGGAAAAAAAAATCAGCCAAACACGGAAGAAGTGATGCTGTGTTGTGATCACCACATTACAGTTACATCTCTCATTCAACCCCTTGTTGTGAAACCAAACCATTGTTCCACCTCCCCCATGTGAGGTCAAAAGTTTGCTCACTTCAAAACACACTTGGGTCCAGAGGCTGCATTAGAAAATGAGCACAAAAGACCAGTAGAGAAGCTTATAGTGGGAAAAGACAATCCGAAACTCACCATTCAGACCCAAGATGGAACAATGCTTTGCAATATTGACACCTAGTCAGCACAAGGTGTAAGTTCTCAGTGGGCGACACCTTTTTTAAAGGGAGCCACACGTGTGGTTTTTCTGCACAGGAAATGCGAGAGTTGTTGAAACGTCATGTACAAGACCCTGACATGTTTGAATCCACAAGCGGCGGTCGCTGCACAGATTCAGTGATCAATTCTTATCTTAACCATTCTCAGGCTCTCAGTGAGTTGCCAGCACGATGACACCAGTGAACCTGAGCAGGAGACAGAGCTGCGGTGTGCAGTGTGGTTAAGGGTTCTGCTACGTGTCTGAATAAAGGACCCAAACTGTGGAGGGATCAGCGTGTTTTCAGAGACTCACTCACTGAATCTCTGAAATTCAAGTCACTGAAGAGATCCACATAAAATTCACATATTGCTCATGTTTAGGTGACTGTTCATCTTGAGCTTTTTGCTACAGCAGTGCATTAAAGAGGATGAAATAGTCACAGAATACATTTTTGTGATTGTTAAAGCAGAAATAATGAAAACGCAGCAGCACTGTGTCTCTGAAATAAATGCAAAGCATCTCAGAGTGTTTCATTTCTCCAGAGCAGAAGGTTCAGGTTCATCGTGTCACTGTGATATGTAGCAACATGAATCGCACAGACAAGCTGCAGGCCCCCCCCCATGCCACACACACACACACACACACACACACACACACACACACACACACAAACCTTCTCAGCAGATCATCGTGCATCACCTAGACCTGCACGGCAATCGCTGTACAACATTTTGGATCTTGACATGTTTTCCACGTTGACGTGTTTTACATGATGTTCACTGTCGCTCGTCTCTCTTTTGTTTTTTATTTTTCTGTTTTGTTTTTTTTTTTTCTGTGTGTGTTTTTTTTTTCCTTGGCCGTGGTTAGCAGCGTTCAGAAAACAGGAGCGACGGTGAAAGCGAGCCATTGTCGGCAAATGCTCTTTTCTATCTGGCATGACGCAAGCAGCCGCAGTCATTTCCACTGTGATTGTCGGGCACCATCAGAGAGCATCGATAACCCCTGCCAGGCCTTGGCACTGCCAACAGGTGCCGGCACTGCCAGCTAGGTTGGCACCGATGTGGCTGTGAAAACCCTCTGACATCCAGAAGGGCACAGATTTGCACTGAATGCACCACTGAATCAACACTGCTGATTATCAATTAACATATACCGTTTTGTATCACAAAGAAAAGAGGGAAAAATGGGTTTTGAAACACAGAAAGCCTGTTTAAAATACTAGCTGTGTGCTGTTATAATCATGTGCTGAATACAGATTTAGCTCTGTTCAAGGTGGGTTTTTACAAGCCTGTGCGGCTTTGTGTTGTGGAGATACAGTATGTGGTGTGTGTGTGTGTGTAGTGCATGTACACAAGTGTAATTGTTCCTGCAGTATTTTGTGCCTGTTGGCTTCATTTGTAAAGAAAACATGGAAAATGACATGAGAAACATGACAGGCTGAATGCTAAACTGCAACAAAAGACACCTCATATTTAAATGGCTGGAGTCATAGCATTACACCGCAGATACATGTCACCACCTCTGTGTGTATTACCACAGATACTCTTGTGTTTTTACCATAACACACTTATCTAAACTATCACATCTGCTGCCTTTTAAACCACATGTTTGTATCTGAGGGGGAATTAAATATGATGCCTGTCTCATTAAAGAAAGACACTAATAATCAACACACAAAAGGGGGAAAATGAATAAGATAATGTATCATTGTTGGCTCAGCACTGAGAAGCGCTGTGTCAGGCGAAGCCGGCGCCTTCACTTTACTGTACGTAGGTGTTGTGATGTCTTCATGCTCGCCACTTGTGATGCTTCTAATGGGCATTAATACGATTATTTGGATTACTAATACAAATTAGTCTGCGCATCCAGTCTGAGCGCACAAACACAAACAGCACGGGGTAAGCGCTGTCAGTGGTTCAACTTTGAGCTCTTTTCTGCAAGTGTCTCCCTTAATGAAAACACACACATGAAACATAATGGTATTATTAGAGGCTGCAAAGGATTAAATAATCTGTCGGGGGAATGTGTCAAAACACGGCTGCATCAGTGTGGGTGCAGACGAACCTCAGTGAGACATAAAGATGACATGTACAGTGAAAAGGAAAACGAGGGTGGTGTACATCAGATGCCGTGCAAAACCAACAAGCTGTTAAATGAGTAGTAAAGTGACAAAAAATGAAATCAGTCTCTGTCTAAACAAAACAGTGAAATAATGAAGAGGCAGATAGTATTTTTCTCTTTCAACTATTCCTGCTTTAATTTTATATTATGAATGAAATTGCACCAAAGGGAGGCTCTGGGAAAAATGAAAGTGTGCAGTGCCGTTGGCATTGGTAGGTCATTATGTGGTGACTGAGTTTTAAAATATGTTACAGCCTACATAGTTCACGTACCTTTAAACAAAATATTATGATTTCTATGGAAAGTCCAGAAATCTGAGACACTCATTGATCACAAGTGTAATGCGTCATCGTTTTGTCTGCAAGGGTTTCACTATTCTCCTTTTCCCTGAAATGCATGTCGTCTTTTTTTTCTTTTTAATTGAGTCCTTTTGTCTGACTGATGCACAAACACACAACTCAGGTTCACGTCTGCACAGAGTTCAGGGTCGACGTGTTCGTCAGACATCTGCTCACTGTGAAAATTTTGCCTCACCAGTTGTTACGAGGTAAGCACAGATAGACAAAATATTTCATAATGAACATACCCTCCAAATAAAGTGAGTTTCATGTTTTCCATGAGCCTCTAATACAGCCAGTGTGGCTTTCAATTACTAGCGAAAATAAGGTGATTTCTACATTTCTCATATGTCTGTGCTTCGGTGTGGGAGGAAGTAGAAAGAGAGAAAGAAAGAACAAGGGGGATGTAATGAACTGAGAGTCGGCTCCTAAGTGCTTAATTGTTTTATAATCACATGAAGTCGACAGAAATAGAAGCGGAGCGAGTGGTCTCCACCTCAGGTCTGCTAACAGGAAGGCCTAACGCCAGTTGGCCTCGATGGGTCCCTGCGTTGCCTTGGAGGACAAACATCAAGCCGTGTTTTTCTCTTTCCTTCAGTGAGGCTCCATTCACAGCCCCTGTTCTCACCTCATAACTCTCCACTCTAGACACCCACCCTTATGGTGTGTGGTGTGCACTGTACACAATGCAACTCCTACGCAGATGCACGCCACACATGCAGACACTTGTACATCCGCTCAGCGGCAGAAAACGTGCTTCGGCTGCGCTGAACGAACGAGGCCTCTTCCCCTTCGGGTCCAGGGCCTCGCCCTCAACCCCGACGCCCCGGTTGGCCTCGGCGTTGTCTGGTTTGACGTCGGACCGTTAGTTACCACTGAGCCGCGCCAGGTCAGTCTTGTGTCACAGGAATCTGTATTAATGATTCACCACCCCTTCACCGCCTTGTTTATCACCCACTCCCTCCCTCTCTCTCGCCTTTATCGAATTATAAAGCCAATTAGTCATAGAACAATCAACGGGCATCAGAGGCAGGGCCGTTTTTAAAGAAATGACTTTTCTGTCACTGCTCACTGGACCCTGGTTATCACATGACCGAATAATTAAACTCTAATTTCTGCCTCGTGGATCGCAACAAATAAACAGTTAATAGAGTTAGAAAGACAGGGGTGTTTGTGTGTGTGTATACGAGACAGAAAGAGATACTGTAGATGGCTTTGTGTGCACAGAGCGAGGACAGACTGACGGGGTGAGAAAGGTTGCCACGTCCTGCTGGGTTTTTCCTGAAGTAGGCCAGAGGCGGTGAAGGGCACAGTACCCCGGCCTTGTGGGGAGTTCTTGGGAGTGTTGAGGAAATGAAAGCAGGTGATGGGATGGTGTTACTCGCCTCAGTGTGGAAGAAGTGACACTGAGATGAAGGGAGAGATGGGGAAAGCAGCTCTTAATATCGAGGCTTTAGACACAAGTATTGAATGAGAGGTGCAGACTTAAGGATGTGGGTCTTTATCTACATATTTTTCTTTGAATATTTAATCCCTTGTCAAAGGCTGCATCATCCATCCTCACGAACACAACAGCTGATAAGGTGTGTGTGCGCGTGCGCGCGTGTCTGTGTATATATGTGTGTGTGTGACAGGGAGAATACAGTATCTGTTGAAATTGTTTCATTGGAGTATGTGGGTGGGTATTAACAACCTGATCTTAGCGGGATGCGCTTTCCTCTAAATCGCTCTCTTCTTCTTTCACTGAACAAAGGATTCAGAAAACCTACACAGATCGGATGAAGACAAGCAACGGAATAAAAGACAATGAGTTTTTTTTTCTTTTTTCTTCTCAAGAATTTAAAAAAAAAACATACGTTGAGACTTGTAATAATGTCATTTAAACCGTGAAAACTTAAATATGTATGGTTTCTTAAATTATATTTGCCACGGTGGCATGAAGCATGCTAAATAACAAGAAGGGCAACAAAAAAATACTAACATAGGAGGGATGTCATTTTTGTAAAAGCGTGACAAAACCAACATGACGGACTTTAGTTTTTTTTTTTTATCATCTCCTGGGAAGACACGCCAACCCATTCGACAAATGGGGCTGATTGTGAGGACCCAAAGACAATGTGACGCTTTTATCACTAAGCCAAGGAATCTGGATCAACAGTATGCAAAGCGTATGCCAGAATAAATGCAGTCCAACATGCTGGGACAACATAAACCCCCCACTCTCCCTCTCTTTTTCTGTCTTCATAAAGAACTTTTTTTCCAGATAATGACAAAATGAGCTGTAACTCCCGAATCACACACTAAGCATGCACCCAGGGTGGCATGTCTATAACTATCAGAGGAGGGGGGTGGGTAGGTGGTGGGGTGGATGGGTGAGGGGGGCTTTCTTACATATTTTGAACCCAGGAATGCAGCAGTCTCTATTAACGCACCAGCCTTTTCTTTTCCCCAACTAGTTGCAACATGTCATCAAAAAAAAAAAATGCTGGGAATCATTGTTATCTTTCTCCACTATTAGCAATCATAACAGAGCTATTTCATACAGGGGAGGGATGAGCGAGCTGGGGGTGGGGGTGGGGGCATGTGCGGAGGGATGGAATCCCCAAAGAGCCACACATTAAAAAACGAGACAGGCCTCTTATTTACTGGCGACAGTCTAATAAATACATTTGCTGGCAGCTAAACAGGTATTTACTCTGCTCCCTACCACAGGTATAATTTCACTGTTTGCTGAGCTGTTATTTTGCTACAGTGATAATTATCGAGGTGGTAAAGAAAGACGATTAATGGTTTTAGCCGAGATATCAGTCTCAGCAAAGTGAGGCACAGCCCAGCTCTAAACTCCCAGCAAATACTCAACAGGAGGGGTTTTTAATAATCTGCATCTTTTGCTGTAGGAATTCAAAGCACCAGCCCAACACAAAGATAACGCAGAGCTTTCTTTGTGTGTGTGTGTGTGTCTATGTGTGTGTTGAGGATGGACAACAACTTTGCCTGGACATTTTATTTACCTGAAAGCAATAAAACTGATTATTCAGAGCATAATTCAATTTTAAAGCAAAGTGATGAAGCCTCCTTAATATCATTTCAGGACAGAGCAGAAGAAAAACAACAACAACCTGATCCCTTCACTGTACGCACTAATTGGTCTCTCGGGGTCACAGGACAAAACTTTGCCGTCTTCCTCTGTTCTCATCTGACAACCTGCTCCTCAGCACCTATTAACCCTGGCTGTGAGCGAGGGCTCGGCACGCCAACGCGCCGCCGCCACGCCATTGTACCTCACTAATCTGGTCTATCCTGGAGGAGAGGGGTGTAAGGTTTAACTGGTGGCACTGGTGCAGGTTGTGGGACTGGGGGGGGGGCAACGGCAGCCTCAGTAGATAATCTACAGAGCTGAGAGACAAAGATGTGTGATGCAAAAGTGTCACCGGATTTAAAAGAAGTTAAAGCCCCCCCAAAGACACCAGGTTGCATGAGAACATTACAAGCTGATTTCCTGCTATTACGCTACTATGGTACAGTAAACGCAGCGTGCACTGGTTTCGGTTAGTTGTAATGAAAACAAAACTGAGCCATGGGTCTACCAAGGTGACTGTGAGTTAAAGGTAGAGAGGTAGAAAGACTTAGGTGTTTTCCCAGGTCTCTTCCTGATAGTAAATCACAGTGGGGTTATTGTAAGGACTGTGAGCATGACAGAACACATTCAAAGAATTAATAACATGCTAATAAGCGGTGACAGATGTTCAGGCTCCACTGCTGAATCAGTGTGACCCGACTGTCGAGTGCAGCGTCGCCGTCCCCGCACTCTTGATTCTTATCATTCCTGTCAAACAAGTTTATGTGGAGAAATTTTGCCAAGCAGTCTGGCATGCGGCTGCGGAGCGCCTCCGTGCTACGTTCACAATAAAACTAAACACAAACACACAAACAAAAAAGAAGTGGTTGTAATGAGGGTTGAGAGCTGAGGAGTAAAACCGAGAAGTTTTGTTTCAGCGCTCACAAGCTGCCGTTGAGACTTTCATCTTTTCTGAGGACTTTTTTTTTTTTTTTTACCAGAAGTGACACATGACAGTCTGAGACAGGAAAAGAGCTTCTGTCAAAGGCACTGACCAGATAAGCCACAGCACCTTGAGCTGCCACAGATCTGCAGCAGATAAAAAGGAACCGTGCTGTGCCATAACCCGTTTTGTTTCCCAGGCTGAGGTGCCACGCTTGACCTCGTAATCGCATGTGAGCAAGCAGAAAGCAAACAACCTGACGACAGCAGCCGGATCACAAACAAGCAGTGACACCGAGGACCCCGATTATTTCAGGATAATTGCCCTCTAATTATCTGATGGAGGTTCTGATTTAATGCAAACTTTGTTCACTGGGTTTGAGTCACTTGCTGAGCACTCTGGCATCATGGCTGAATTAACACACACAGTGTTCAGGACAGGTCAGAGCCCCAACACAAACATCAGTGTATCTGTGTTGATATCTAGCCTATGTATAAATAAAGTTGAATATCAAAGTGTGAACCATTCGTCACGCCATTGTGTGTGTGTGTGAGAGAGAGAGAGAGTGTGTGAGAGAAATGTCAGCTCTCTTCTAAAGGAGCAGAGAGTGAAACCTTTTAAAACCTGTAAACCACACACTGGCGCCCACGCACTTTTAAGATGGCAATACATCTTCTCATAACTGAGCTCCCTGACGCTATCTCTCTCTCTCTCTCTCTGCACAAAGCACACACACACACACACACACACAGGTCTGGTTGTACCTGAAATTACTTTATCAGCACTCTGACAAACCCTGCAAGGAAGACCAAACAGCATTACTCCACCATCCCTGTATCATCACATCTATCTGACTGCCTCACACCAAGTCAGGCAGAAAAGAAAGTAATAAACTGATTTAACTGTTTGTTTCCCTCTCAGTGTGTCACACTCGTTTTTTGTTCTTCTTTTACTTTGCTGGGGTTCAGTCAGTGTGATTCTTGCAGTTGCACAAAAGTGTTTCATGCTACAGCCATAAAAAGTGTTGAAGCAAGTTGACACGTAATTAAATAGTAAGTATATGGAGAGAATAAATGAAGTGTCTCTAATGGCCTAATAAAAAGTAGTAAAAGTAGATGGGCAGTTGGGCTGCAATAGCTCTGGCATTTCTAATATACATGTCTGATTACACTAACACGCAGTTCAATATAATGAGTGAAGAAGAGCCTGTTTAAAATGATAAAAAAGACCAGGAGAAGAGGTTTGACAGTAAGAAAGTTGCTGTAGAGAGCGGAGGAAGCGGAGCAGTCCCTGGCTCCTGCAGGGCTGAGGTCAGGAGCAGCGGTGGCACCATCACTTCTTGCTCCAGTCGCTGCGCGCTGAATAAGTTGTTAAATGAATTAGAGGAGATGGATGTACTTAACCCCGCGAATATCACGAGTGCTTTGCTTATTCGTGCAGAAATGACACAGGCCTGCTTCTGCACATTTCAAATTAGATGCCCCCCCCCCCCCCCCCCCAAAAAAAAAAAGTTCTGAATGCGTGCATTTATATTTACCATTAAGCCTGACATTCAGCCTGTATTTTCTCTCTCTCTCTCTCTTTATGAAATATTAAATCCGAGCAGCCACTTTTGGTGTGTGTGTGGGTTTTAAGTGATTTAGAAGATAGGTCTGTAAAATTGCTTTTAATTCATTTAGCTGCCAGTAATTTATCCTTCTAATTCCAAAGAGAGGCGCCGTATTTTTTTATAAGTCATGCAATAAAATGTGATTTAAACAAACGCGGAGACAGTAAAAAGAAAGAAAGAAAAGAAAACACACACACACACACACACACACACACACACACACACACACACAGAGGCATGTGACAGAATGACAGCAGTGATGAGTGAGGGTAAACAGAGCAGTGACAGGACCGTACCTTTAAAGTCAGCAGTCCACCGACCTCTCGTTTTCCATCAAAAGTTGAGCAACCTCTTGTCACTGCTCCACGACGAGATCCAAAAACGGCCGACTGCTCAGTGGAGGAGGAGGAGGAGGAGGTGGTGGTGGTGGAGGAGGAGGAGAAGGAGGGAGGAGGAGAAGAAGATGAAGAAGAAGGAAAACTGTTTTAAAAAGTCAAAAGTCCTGCGGATGAGGAGGGGAGGGAAGTCGTCGTCTGGTAGAAACCGCGCCGGCGGAGGCTGAAGTTGTGGAGCGCACACGGCGGCGGCGGATGGAGCGCAGAAATGTGAGCAACCGTGCGCTGCGGGCAGCGGGGGTGAAGTAGAGGAGAGGAGAGTAGCGGCATGTGAGGAGGCTGCTTTGAGAGGGTGGCAGGTAAACGAACCGCCCCTCCCCGTTTCTGATGCTCAAATCGATGATTTGCCAGCTGTGGCGCAGCTTGTCTCATTGCCCCACTTTGGTTTTTACAGCCGCTCCTCTCCGACGCGCTGATCTCCGGGGACAGAGAGAGAGAGAGAGAGAGAGAGAGAGAGAGAGAGAGAGAGAGAGAGAGAGAGTGAGTGAGAGAGAGAGAGAGAGTGAGAGAGGGAGAGAGAGAGTCACTGCCAGGAGAGCTCTCACACTCATTCATTTTCATATTTACACGCCACATGTTTGTATGTCAAGACGGAGAAGGGGGGAAAAGTCTGGTAAATAGTCGGTTGCGCGCAGCAGCGTGCGTTTTGCTCCGTCTACAGTCAAAGCCTGTTGTTTTAACAGCGGAGGGCAACGTGCCAGCTCCGCTCCCCGCACACCTGAGCGAATATGAAACCTCCAGCCCGGTATAGAGCTCCATACATCAGATGCTCTCACACCGGCACAGCGGAGCGTGTTTATTAAAGCAGATGGGCTTGATTTGGTTTGAAAGACCAAGTGTGCAAAGGAAAGAAAAAAGTTTTCAAGAATAATTAAGTTTGAATAATGCTTTAATGCTGCAGTCTGTTCTCTGACTGTGTTTGCCGAGAGCTATTTTTCTTTTCAATTAATTTCCACCAATTTAAACAAAGTTTTAGAGCAAAAATAATTATTATTCTGACTATTGTGCACTGAAGCTTTTTAAAGCAGCCACACCACGGCTCTGGTCCACCAGCACAAGATGCTGCTCGCTCCTTTTTCAACTTTACTTTGACTCCGGCCATCACACACACACACACCACACACACACACACACCACACACACACAACACACACACACACACACACACACACACACTCACGGGAACAGCGTCTCCATCACATTGAAGAGCCCTCACCGGGCCTATCCAGAAAAAATAAATCAATAAAAAGAGAAAAAGAATGAAATAAATAAAAATATAAATCTATGCTAATTTAAAAAAAAAAAAGAAAGAAAAGAAAAAAGAAAGGAAAGGGTGGAGAGCAGAATAATGTGATTCCTCTCTTCTCGGACATCTTTAAGAACACAGCCTGCAGCAGAGTGAGTGGAGGCAGAGGACAGTGACAGATAACAGAGGGAGAGAGAGGGAGAAGAGAGGAAACATCTTTTATTTTCACCCTCACAGTCTCTAAATGTATTTGTGCTATTTTAATTGATTTTTTTGCAGTAACTACTTTGACTGCTGTAAGAAAAGTGCAGCATGTATTAGTGGCTCTTTTCCTGACACAGTGTGAAGTGATAGAAGAAAGGTGCATGGGAAAAATATCACCTTTCAGAGAGGGGTACATTAAATGAACTAGTTCTTAATGAAGAACAGTATCACAGTTAATGGAGGGAGAGTTTGAGCCACCTCTTCATGGTGACTCCTGGTATTATCCCTCTACATGTTGGACATTAATATTTCCTATTTCCAAATCAAGACAAAATAAGAACTGGCTTCCTACATGAATGAACATTCCTCATTCACTTCCTGTTGGATTTCTGTCTCGTCTGTGTCCATCATGTGTTTGCGTAGCTGCCGCACATGTGGTTACACACTGTATGTGAGCCAGCACTGTGCCTTGTGTGTGTGCACAGTGTATCTGCAGATTGTGGTTTGCATGCACATTTTTATTTGTGCCGTGCATGCATGTGTGTTTCTGAACTTGTGTGGCCCATTTGTGCACATCTATGCTCATTCGCTGTGTGTATATATGCTTCTGCATGTGTGTGAGTGAGTGAGTGAGATGATTGACAGTTTGCATCTGCATAAAGGCTAACTGCTCTGCACTAGCAGGTGTGCAGGAGCCCACAGGTAATGCAGCTGTTTACTTACAATATGAATGTGTTTCTCTTACCAGGTTTAGCATAAATAACACACTGATACATTTACATTTACACTTAATTTACACATCCCTTTGAAAGTAGAATGAGTGTGGAGAGAAGGGAGAAAAAAGAGCAAAAAAGAGCCGAGACAAGAGAACAGAAGGTGAGAATCAGTGAAAAGGTTTTAGCCTGGGTAAAAAAAAAAAAAATCCAGAAAATAATTGTTATTTATCAGAGAAGAGCTGGAGCTCTTATTGTAAGCTGATATGTACAAATACTTCTCAGAAAAGTTCATTTGTTGTGGTTTTGGGACTCCACAAAAGTTTCATTATGAAGCATCTGAGATCTGCATTTTAAAAAAAGGGAGGAAAAAAATCACACACACACACACACACACACACACACACACACACACACACACACACACACATCACTGCATATGATTCACACCAGCTCTCTCCTGGGAGCCTGAATGGGAATTGAAAAGTTCCAGTAAAGAGATTCAAATTTGCTTTCTGCATAATTATAAATTCATGCTAAGTTAGGGATGTTTTCATCATTACGGACAACAGCTGGTGATTTCAATGCAGCCTGTGTTTTATCCAGCGACTCATGTTGCTGCCTCCGAAAAAGAGCCCACATGTGCTGCAGTTGACACTTTGACCACAAGGGGCCCGGTGAGCCTCATCCTAAAGAGGGGTATAAAGAGGAGGGAAAAGCAGAGATGATGACCCCTCTTTATAAGACATTTTATACTTGCAGGTCTCTGACATGTTGTCATCCAGCTGGTGCGCGTGTGCCAGTGTTTGAAATTCAAAAGCAGCGAAGCCATGACCTCTGCATTCACACAGAAGAAGATTATTGGTGCGGCAGCGACGTGTGAGAGCTGTGGATCAGTTCCAAAGCGTTAATGCAAATTGTTAATGTGCATCTATGCTGCTGAAGCATAAAGAGGGCATGTGGAAAGCACACACACACAAAAAAAACACACACAGAGAAGCAAATGTGTGTGAAGTGTATAGAAATCAAAGCAGACCTTGAGCTGAGACTTTTCAATCGTCTGCACTTTTTTCCCCTCCTCTCTGAAAACAATAAACAGCACTTGGAAAATTACAAGGGTTATACACCCCAGAATTAATCTTTCCAACCCATAACTAAATAGAGAGACACTGTTGCCTCTCCATCAAGTGGGTATATTTTAATTACAGGCTATTGACTACTCAAAGTAATTTGTCTCAGAAAGATGCCCAAGAGCTAAAAGACAGACGTCTCGTCTAAATCTGGAATGCTCAGCCACTTTTTTCGCTCTGGTTTTGCGGTTGGCCCCTGCAACTTCCCTCAGTGGCTCTTTTATAATCGTTCACCTTTTAAAGATTAACAAGGATTCCAGAGAAGACTAACATTTGTCTCCTGCTGTATCCGTGGTGAGCACTGTGGATTTTCAGATGTTTTTTTCCTCTTCTTCTTT
Source organism: Caranx ignobilis (assembly GCA_021432705.1). Taxonomy (NCBI): domain Eukaryota; kingdom Metazoa; phylum Chordata; class Actinopteri; order Carangiformes; family Carangidae; genus Caranx; species Caranx ignobilis. The sequence goes on from MU270012.1 coordinate 14,840,365, forward strand.
TTGATGAAATTGCAGGCTGTATTTCTCTGTCTTCTCCTCCTCGCTTCTCTGTTCAGCACCTCTTTGAATTTTCAAAACAGAGGTACTCCACGAGCTCACCTCTTAAATGAAACACTATTAATCCTCATTTGCGCGCTGCCAGGGAGGACAGTGGAGATGAGAGCCAATCGGAACAATAAAAGCTGACCCACCGCGGCGCCTCAGAAGCGTGCACGCCTCCAGCTGTTAATGGGATGTCAGTCAGCTTGGCGAAAGAAAACAGCCCCAGAAGTGTAATTACTGTCTGCTGTGAACTTTCTTATCAGCTGTGGAAGCTTAATGTCACTTAGTACATTACTGCATGTGGGGAGCGCCAGCCGTGTGCAGCTGCCCAGATGTTGGAGAGCGCAGAGTGGTAAACTTGTTCAGGTATACAGAGGTGTTTCTGAAACACGCTCACCCAGAGATTTCCTGTCAATCACCAGTCAGAGCTGCAGTGTGATATTATTTCCCTATCAACAAGACCAACCCTCTTATACCTGGATCATCTTTAGAATCTTGAAACTTGATCACAAACAAAGCCAGCGATCAGGTGGATCAGTAAGGATCATTTTTAAGCTGGCTCATGGTGAGAGTGAAGTGAAATCTGTGCTCCTTGTGAACTTGTAACAAGGTGTCAAAGTGTCAAATAAGACCTTACTCATCCACAGGAGGGAAATGCTTTTCTTTTTTTTAATCAGGTATTAAGTATTACCTTACCTGGCCCATTAAATCAGGGTTCAGACCTTGATGGTGTAGAACCTGATAAGTTCGTACTGGTTGATTTGTTCCAAGGACAAAGAGTACACTCCTGAGACTGTGCAGGTTAATGATCATCTGTCTTATTCATCGGCTGGAATGAAACACAAATGGGAAACTTGGCTCAATATCTGGAAATTAAGTACAAATGCCTCCAAAAAACATCAACCTGTTTGCCCTGATGCTGGTGCTATCACTGAGACTCAAAATTTCATTTTGGAGAGGTCATCTTCTTCGCTCTGTAAGTTTGACTGACTTGACACACACTACAAATGTCCATGTCAGTGTGCTCTACAAGGAAGGTCATTCACCTGTAAACATCTATTAGGACAGATCTTTGCTGATTTGCATTATATGGTTTTACTGTATCAACAATACAATTTGTATTGCAGGACTGAGATACATAATTCTGCTAAAAGTTGGTGACGTGGCCAAAAGGATGGTTGCCAATGACCAAAACATCCTGACAAGAGGCAGAGTTCAGCAGCTAATTGGCCATAACTCACTGACCATTTGTCCAGTCATTATAAATCTTGGTAGACGCTTTCAGTTACTGTTGGGGGATGTGTTTTGTGTCCCACCTGTAGAAGTCCATGTGCTCTGAGGGCAAGTATTAATCTGAATGAATGTGGGCGGGGTCTGCTCATCAATGTATTTCATCTTAGGCCAACGATCAAGTGGAACAAACCAGGGACAAGAAATGAAATTCCCAACAGCCACATGACTGCACAATGATCAGCAGCCACCAATCTAAAAACTTTTCTGATCTTTGGTCTCACTCCTTAAACTTTAAAGAGAAGCAAACTTCATGTTTTGGTAGGTTTGGCTTTGTCAAACATGAAACCTACTCACTGTTCACTGCTCACTGGGCAGACAAGTTTGTGCCTCCTGCAAAGCAAGAAAAACGAGCAACGCTGATTCCTTTCAGTATGCTTCTCACTGAGCCTGGTGAAGGCTGTTCCTGAGGAGGCTGTAACAGAATTTTTTTTTTTAAACGCTGAACCAGTTTCTAAACCTCAGTCTGTGTTTGTACCTCTGAGTTGTAGCAGTTCCCTCTGAACTTCTCATGTAGTCTCATTTCATTAACAGTTCTAATTATTCAATATTTACAGGAGCAAAGATTAGACAACAGCTTTGTGCAGGGAATCTTCTTTCCCCTCCCCTTAATTATCACTGACACTGACACTTTCATTTAATAATGTCACTCAAAGGGCCAATTTCAAGTTCTTTTACTCAGTCAAGTACATTTAGCTGAGTACTTTTTAGGGCTGGGTTTAAAAAATCAATTTTCTGGGGGCGCCTTGTGGTGTAGTGGGTAGAGCAGGCTCCCCATATACAGATGTATGTCTGTTTGTTAGTCATGCGTGAGACTATATGTTCTATGTCATGTTATATATGTAATATGTTGTAATAAAGCAAAAACTTCTTCATGTGCTGAAATCACAGATTATTTACTTTAAAGGGCGATTCAACCTGCATCGACTTTTCTGACACAGTGTTAGTGTCAGTGTCAGGAGAGAGGAGCCTCTGCAAGGAAAGCTGTTGTTCGACATTCTGCCGACATCCCCATCCGTCCGTCCTACCGGCTGTGACCCGTGGCTTGTTTATGTCAGTCTTGGCGAACGTGGTTGGATGCCGGGCATGTCAACCAGCACAGAGCCACGGGAGCCGCAGCAATATCAGGCCTCTGTGTTTGACATGCATCTCAATGCATCGACGCTGTCACAGTGAGACACCCTATCTCCTGGAGAGTTTATTAGCTGTGCTTAATTAAACAAATGTGATTAGACTGATCCAAACTCACACAACTGAATCCCCGGTAAGGAGTCAGCCGTGAGAGGCGGCTGCGGAGAGGAAGTAGAGTCACGCATGGCTTAGCTTTATTAATAGCGCCTATTACTCACCAACGTACACCTTGGCGAATGGCAGAGTTTAACGTGTGGGTAATGTGCGTGTGCAGCGACGCTTCAGGTCCACTTCTGAAGTTTGTCAATCACAGTTTAGTGCTGACTGTCAAGAGAAAATGAAGCTCTGGTGATTTGATTGTAATTGATTACTGGTAATTTGCTGCAAGATATGTGGGTGGGATTTAGCTACGGCAACAGGGAAATTTTCACGAACTTGTAAAAGATGAATCACTCGCAGAGACATAGAGAGATGAGAGAGAAACCAAAGTAACGCGGTGTGCTAATATTTCAGGGGGATTTTAACTCTGAGTCATTTCAATTCACCGACAAGTGTAAATTCTTTCTGTCAAAAAATATAACGTGCTACTCAAAAGTACTTTGGTTCGAGGAAAGAAGTTGCAGAAAGATGCTGAGTCTCGGAAACTCAGTTAAAGTTTGAACTTTCTCTGCCCTCTGCATCCCCTGAATTTGATTGTGCACTCATTAGTCAATCACAGACAACCTAGACATCCAGGACTGAGCTATTTAAAACAATGGTCTCTCTATGTCTGAGTGAACTGAGGGGATCTGATGAGCCACTGCAGGTAATACAGCTCTGATAGGTTAGTGGGTCAGTGCCAATTCAAACTAATGAGGCCTTCCAAGTTTCTTAAAAAAAAAAAAAAGTCCAGGTAACAGTTCACCAAGTTTGCTTCGTTTAAATGATCAATTCAAACTTCCTCTGTCCTGTTGTTGTCCTCCATATGACTAGTCTGTGTGGACTCACCCAGCATCGTTCACATTCCAACTGGTTTCCCCCATAATATTCAATTTCTGATTTTATGTGTTTATTTAATGTTTTGGTTGTATGTGTTGTTCCATACTTCTAGGTCAGGATGTTTCCTACACAACCTTCAAGTGAAGGTTCACATTTTTACAAGTGCCTCTTAAAACAATGACATTTATCCATGCAGGGTGACACTGGGTGTGGATGAGGTAGACCCTGGACAGGTCACCAGTCCATCACAGGGCCGCTATGCAATAGATGAGATTAACAACGTCACACTTAACCAAATCTCTGAACTGTGGAATGAGGCCAGTGCAGGGAGAACATGCAAACTACACAGATGTCCTCAGGGATTTGAACCCAGGACCTCTGAACCTTAACTACTGTATCGCTCATTGTCACTGTCATCAAATGTAAATAGAAAGGGCTATCAGTCTTTTTAAATGCATCTCCATACCTGTTGCTACAGACGTCTCAGACAGACTGAGTAATGTCAGTCCTAAAGTTTGTTTGTTGGTAAAAAAATATAGAGATGAAGGATAAGACTTAGTCTTCATCCTGTGGTGAATTGATCATTATAATGATTATGTTATATTAGTCACCACTTCCTCTGTCGTCAATGCTCCAAAACCTGCTGCAGTGATAAGAGAAAGAAAGAAAGAAAGAAAGAAAGAAAGAAGAAAGAAAGAAAGAAAGAAGAAAGAAAGAAAGAAAGAAAGAAAGAAAGAAGGAAAGAAAGAAAGAATGAAAGAATGAAAGAAGTAGCCCACTCCTCCTCTTATTGTGAAGAAGACAGTGATGTCTTTATCAATAAAGATGAATGCAGTAAGGAGGGATGGTTGATGGGTGTATTTACGCTACTTTGTTTTGTTGCAGAACCATGTCATGGTATCCCACATAATTATATAGGGCAAACAGGCATGATGTAACCATGGCAACACATGTAGGCACCAGAGCACACCTGTGATAGAGTGAAAGGAAGACTGTGTGTTGTGTGTATGTGTTGGTGAGATAGTGTGTGTGTGTGTGCGTGCATGTGCGTGCAGCCTGAACTACTTTGCAAACATGGTTGAGGTTTCAGCTTCATTGGAGACATTAAAACAGTGAAGCGTAGCATTAAGACTCTGATTCAATTAACTTTTTTTTGTCCAAGTGAGAGATACTTTAAAGGCAAAACAGTGTTAAAAAGCTGTGTGCAGAATGTTAAGTACACACACACTGATGTTAGGTGTATGTTCGCTGGAGACAAAATAATTCCTGCTAATGTTTACCCACTACGTGATCACACACACGGGAAGCACATTCGGCAGCTGTAATTAGTGTGTTTGGCATGACTGAAAATCTTGACTTAAAAATAGATTATTATAAATATATCAATTATAATTTGATGTCACTTAATCAACATTTGCTGCAGATATGCACAATTTAAGCAAAAGCCTCATACATTTCCTCATTGTCACTAGATCTCATTGAACTTTGATGAAACTCTTCCTGCAGTTGTTGTCATTAACACACAGAGGCTGCCTGTGTTTTTTACATGGCTATATCTGCACTGAACCATTTTTTCAGGCCTGCAATGCCATTTTGTAATGGTGCATCCATCACATCACCATTAAGAATTGAAATGCCTTTAAGCCTCTTATGCACATTTCCCTTTTAGCCACCATGACTTTTTAGATACCGATGCAACCAGAGGAATCTCTAATTCTGCATAATTTTTTAGTGAAGCTTGGCTAACCTGATTGTGTTTTTCATTGCCTGCTGCTGTACAAGTGGAGACACAGCAGGTTATGTTTGGGGGAGAATTTATGGAATTTATTGTTTGGTGACTAAGTTGCAGTGGCACCTGTGCATTACCTGAGAGTCCAATTTAATGAGCACTGTTTTAATTCTGCGTCTGAAGCCACGGACGGAGCGAGCAATTGCACCGAGTTCCACTGAATGCGATTGGATAGAGTGGAGAAAATGCTTTCCAATGTAACCACTAGATCAATTAGCAGGTTAAAAAAGCAACAATGGAAGTCGGTGCGTAAGAACGTTAGCTGTGTGTTCAACACGTGTGACCCCGAGGTAATGATGAGCAGCAAATTTATGCACCGGTTCACCCAAATTACACAAATCATCTGATGCTTTTTGTCACAACATTACAATAGAGGTGAAGGGAATTTTTGTTTGTGGTGGTGAAAATGCACACACCTCACTGAAGAGTTCTCATTCATACTACTTTTAGGTGATTCACCTCCCTGTCACTGAGGTGGAGGCAGAAATTTCAAAATCTGGTGGTTAGATACCACTAGAGTTAAAGGGTTTTAGCGCTGCAAGAGATGGAAGGCTCACAGGAGGCAAATAAAGTGAGAGAGGTCAAAAGCAAAGTAATCTGGGTCAAGCATTAAAGCTTGAGCCCACATTTCTACTGACACGACTCCTTGGTGTCCATGATTTTTATGTATCACAGACTCTCTGAGAGTCTCATCTCCACTGATCAACAACCCTGACGGCATCATCTGGGTTATTTTCTCAGACTTCACAAAGTTCCAGAGCTACAGATGTTATGTAACTGCTCTCACATGATGAGTCAAGTCCTAACCAGGACTAATGAACTCATCTTTATGCATGGAATTTGTGCAACACTAACACAGGTTTCATTGAAATTTGGACAAAAAGTGACCCATTCAAATATCAGTGAGAGATCTCAGCTGACTTGAGAGGAGTCACAGAAAAAAAATCTGCAACCAGTTGTTTCTTTTACTGCACATGGAAGCACTGCTTCATTTTTAAGTGTGCGTGGAAGTGTCAGCGGATCATCCATCAATCCGGAGACATCTCCATACGCTGCGATGCATCACTTCATTCCTAACAATCGCTCATACAGTAAAGCTCTAATCCAGCTCTCGAGCTGCCTTTGACAGCAGCTTAGCCACCCTGCCATCCAGCGTAACACAGCGGGTGTGGAGAACCCTCAGGGGTGAGATATCCTCCACCCCCCACCCCCACCCCCCTCAACCCCCTTCCACCTCCTACCCGGTTGCCCCTGGTGACAGTGACAGAAGTCTGTAATTGCCACCTCGTCAGACGGCTTCATTAAGACGAGCATTGTCTGCACAGCTGAATGACGGTGGATGGGGAAGAGAGGGGAGAGAGCCCACAATGCAATTACTGCATCGCTGTGACAGGTGGGGCCTCCAATCCTCTGCGTCGGTGGGGCCCTGATGCATGTTGGGGAGCCACGGCAGGCTCGCATCATTTTTCACCCCCCCGTCATTAGTTGGTAATGATTGGATTATTTTGCAGATGAATCGCAGTATATGTCTTGCTCACAAACATTTCCTGGCCGTATTAATCAAAACCATCAAGGCAGAGCAGTCAGAGTGAATTAAAAAAAACATGTCTAGATTAAAAATTACTGTAATCCTTCATCACTGCGCCTTTAACCCTTTGATTGGGAGGCTGTTGTGGTGAGTGCCATCTTTAATGAATGTCTCTGAGTTTGTGACAGTCTTTATGAATTGTAAAACGCAGATTATTGATAATGTGTCAGGTTCATAACACTTGAGGAGTCGGCAGCAGCAGCAGCGACAAAGCAACAAAGCCACAAGCAAACAATGTTTCGATGTCTGTCTGCAGCTCTACAACTTCTATTTCTATTCTTTTTATATCAGATGATTAGACACTACCTCTAGAGCCAATACATCCCTACAGGCTGCTACGACCTGTTAGGCAAAGGTCAATGACAGCTGGGGTAACCAAACCAGCACTAAGCCAGTCTGCCAGCATTCATTAATGTCAAACGACAGTGAGTTAGATACATTTCCTACTTGCATGGTCAGTTATCTGAAATATGTTCATGAGCAGAGTGGGTTTTTTTGTAAAATAAGTGAAGCTTCACATTCACTGACTCTGGAAAAGGTCCTGGTTTGGTTAAATCTTTAGGAAACGATACAAAACTTATGCAGACTCACTAAACCCCTATCCGTGTGGATGTGCTCTTACTCTACCTAAGCCAATCAGCATCACTTGTGCAGTTGATGATCTTTATCTCATTTCATTCCCCCAGTCCCTGCTCTCCTGTCTCCCTATACTGTCCTGTCTAATGAAGGCATAAATGCCCAAAAATATCATATATGAAAGCAGCCCAGTCTGGTATAGTACATTCTGGAGACGTCTGGGATGTAGCATGTTACAGGTTCAGGACCGACACCAACAGGTAAAGGTTTTTATTATAGTTAAAAACTAATGTGTGACAAGACACAAACTAACTCTCAGCTGTAAAAATAAACCACAGTTTGCAGAAGTACGGTAATATCAGAGCTGTCTTGTCTTGTTTGAGCAGTGCCACTGCACTGACTGAGTAGTTTGACCCATATGAGGTGAGTGTGATAGGTTACATGTGGATTTCTACAGTTATTTTATTGAAAGAGCAATAACCATTCCTCCAAAAGTTAAATAAGATTAAGGACATATATTTTTATGGTTGAATGTTTATATTTAGTTTTATTTCTAATGTTTTAGAATTAAATCCACTCAGATTTTCATGAAGGACACTTCTTACTGGTGCTGGGTGATGTGTGAAAGCAGCAGCCTGACTCGCTCTCCCTCAGTCCACCCCCAGTGAAACACATTCCTTTCATCCATCGAAATTCCACATGATTGAAATTGCCCTCGGTGGAAACATATCATAGCCATCCACGGCTCTTGGACCGCTCCCATTGGGCGGTTCGGTCCATGCCAAGCGTCTGGGTTGGCCGAGAGCCTCCAGGGAGGCCGGGGCTTATGTCTCCATGGGCCAGTAAGCCTAGAGGCCCATAGCCCTGGTACCTGGGAAATGGCAAATCAGGGTGCACCTTGGCACTGGTGCCCCCTCCCCCTCCCCTTAGCCTTAGGACTGTCATAGCTAAAAGAAGGCTAATGGTGGCCAACTGTGCAGCGAGTGGGTCTGGGGTGTTGGGGAAGCGTGTCTGTAGGTTCATCTGGATTGGCGTCGATAAGGATGTGCGCTCTTTCGTCCTCTGCCTATCACTGCCATGCACAGGGTGGGAGCTGAGTGTGACACGTTTATGTTTCTGTGTGAGTGTGTGTGTGTGTGTGTGCAGTGGTGGCACAATCATGAGAAAGGCAGACGCAGACCATCTCCAGAATGCCAACAGTGACTGATGCCACACCAGACATTGCTTTCAGAGGAAGCGGCGGCGTGGTCAGCACCATGCCAGCTTCCACAGGCTCTCAGGACACCACCACCACCCCTCCCTCTCCTCCCTCTTCCATCCTTTAAGCAAAGACCACGGCAGCGATGGCACCAGCTTCCAGTGGATGTGTGGAACTGTGCAAAGAAAAACAAACAATGTGGGGAGAATGTGTTCGGCCGTAACTTTTTCAGATTTGCTTTTAGTTGTGCCATTGTTCCTCCTTCTAATTTATCAAGTACTGGATCAACATTAAAGCACCAGGCTTTACTGATGTCGAGGAACACTTCGAGGCTCAAAGGACCACTGGATTTACATATATCAATAACAGTTTCATCAGACTGTTGTGTTCAATGAATGTCAAACAAAATTTTGTGATAAAATTATTTTCTTTGGTCGTCCTATTATTCCCAGCCTGCTGCATCTGCCTCTATTTTAATTCAGGGGTGGGCACACATTATAATTGTTCAAGCTATTACAGAGATGATTTGCTAACAGAGCTTCCTCAGTGGCCACACCAAATTAGTGAGCTCAGACTCCCCAGATATTTGATTATCTGGTGCACTGATACGTTTGAACACACCTTCACTTGTTGGCTCTGGACTCACTCTGAAGTTCTTGTTTTGACTTTGACTGTGGGTGTGTTGACTGAGTGCACATTAGTTTTCTGCTTCATATGTTTTTTTAATGCACTGTATTAAATGATGTAAAATAAATTAATCTGACTTGTGCTGCAGACACGTTTATGTTTATGGATTTATATTTGCCTTTATCTATTCATTGCAACAGCATTTTTTTTTTTTTTTTTTTGGACATCTGTGTTAGTGACCATTCATGTCTCGTGTTGTGTCTGTGGCTCAGGAGATAGAGCATTTTGACTGCAGATCACAATGTCAGTTTTTGATTCTCACATCACATTTCACTAAGTGTCCTTGGGAAAGATGCTGGATTGATCAATGTGTGAATGTGTGTGTTAGGGAGAAGAGCAATAAATGTGTCAGAGAACGTGTCGTGTCAATGAGTAAATGTGTGTCAGACAACAGAGAAACCTAAAAGCTATTGACCATTTAGAGTAAGACTGTCAGAAATAACATTATACAACTCTGCTGCAGTTCAAAATGTGTTTTTTCTGACGAATGTGGAGTTTAAAACAGGTGCGTGTTGGTCAGAGCTGACTGTTGTCTGTGCGCTTTCTCGTCTTTTGTTTTCCATCATGTCTGACTCTGTTCCCAGCTTTAACTCTGACAACAATCAAATGAATGCAGTGCAAACAGGATCTGGATGTGATGTCATGTTGTCTTTGTTCTGCTAAACATCCAGAGAGATTTAAAAAAAAAAAAAAAAAAAAACAGAAAGTTAGCTTTTAGGGTAAAATTTCCTGTTTCATCCATTTACAGAAAAAGGTAAATTGCCCTTAAAAAAAAAAAAAAAAAAAAAAGTGAAAACGCACACAGCAAAAGATATCACCAGCCACCCTGCTCTCCGCCTGTCAGACAGCCCTCTCCACCTCCTATCTCAGATTATTTCAGAGGTTAAGGGGAGGGGGCGGGGGGTATTCAATCGCCAGAGCCCCTCATGCACCACCAGGGCTTAAGTGATGACACAGAATGATTATAGCAGCGGTTAAATACCTGGTCTAATGAGCCAATTAGCCCTATTGACATCCATGGCTGTCTCCGAGGTGGAGTGAGTGCCACGTACATGCTCCTTAATCAGAACCGATAACACCATTTAGCCTTCAAACGCTAATCCTGACTCCAGGGCTCTCTCTGGAATCCACTGTGATTTCTCTGTACTCACGCTGTGAAACTTCACGCCTGATTCATTTTCAATTCCACTCTTCCTGCACAGTTGTAACTTCACTGTGGTTTTACAGCCATTATGACTGGTGAGTTTTGATATGATTTTTTTTTCTTTTTTGTCGCACAGGATGCTTCCTCGGCCCAATATCTTTTGAAACGATTCGTACAAAGAGGATCCCTTTCGCAACTTTTACTATTTCACTGTATCCACACAGATGTTTAAATAGGTCTTTTATCAGTTAACATGTTTTGAAGATGTGCAAGCACATGATGGAAAACCTTTATTCTGGGCTGATTTCCGTTTGATGGTCTACAAAAAACGAAACTGAAAAAGTGGTGACTAGTGCTTCAGGTAAATTTGGGGCATTTCATTAAAAACACACGCCACAACAAAGAGACTGAAAGACATAGCTTTAGCCACGGGCACTTGTTGAGTCACACTGGTGTGCATGTTTTGATATTATTCAAGTTACTGTAAAAATTACGCGTCCCCAGTCTTTCAGCACCGTGAGAATATCTCGACTTGCACATATGAAACCGTTTTTTTCTTGTCGTACCGTTGATCAGGTTCAAAACATGAGAAAAGAGAATGTGTTTGACCAGAGGCAGAAAGACTCCTGCTCTGTCTCCCAGCTCTTGAACTAAAAAAAAAAAAAACAACGATTCAAATGTCATATTCGAGGAAACGTGCAGGTTTTATATCAAGCGCTTGCAGGATGCACAGACTGAGTGACGTGCAGGTTGATCTGGAATAAACGGAAAGTATTCTTCAGAGTGTTTGTGGTTGAAGAGCACTGAGAAAAAGAAGAACGACTGAGGTGAAGCTCGCTGCCTATCTCTCCATCTCCACTTCTGAGTAACAAGCATCAAGGTCAGTTACACAAACACACACACACCAATGTCCTTTCACACATGGGCACAGGCGCACACACACAAAGACAATGGACGGATACACTTCCTCACACCTGCATTTAGGCCATTTCCATCTACCACATCTGCAGTTACTCAGTGTATTCCCACTCGCTCCAAATGAAGCACACTTCTGCATTAACAAACTTTAACACACTCTCTTCTCACTAGCTCCTAATTAAACCTCGCCATCACCCACACACATGTACAAACACACACATGCACATGAGGGCATATGCCAATCCCACAACAAACGCGACCTTTAAACCATCCCACACCTTCTCTTTAAGTCTTGTGTTGCTCTGTCTCTCACAAACGTCAACACAGCCCTGTACTTCTTCACATGTGAGGACTTCACTGAAGCTCTGAGTCTCGAACCTCAACCTAAACCTAACTTAACCCTGAGAGTAAAATCTTTACCAAAAACATGTTTGCCACCACTTTCCTCACTCATGTGCTCACTTTATTTTAAAGCGTATTTTAAAAATTATTCTATTCTATTATTATTCCAATATTCTTTCCAATATTAAAGGTCTTCAGTTAAATGTCGTCACTTTCCAAAATTCCAAAAATGTCCAGCTCCTCCTTTAAAAGAAAAAATGTTCCTGACTTTGTTATTGAAATTCACTTTCCAAGAATATTCACACAACTATTCAGAAACATTCACTTCTTTCAAAAAGGTCTTTACTTTCAAATAAATGTCTGTTTTTCCTGAAACTCTACTCACCTAGTATATCCACATTTTCAAAAAGAGTTCTCACTTTCCAAAAACACCCGCACTTTCAAAATGTCTTCATTTGCAAAACCGTGTCACTTTCCAGAACTGTTTTTCAGATACATTTTCAACACACACACACACAGACACACACACACACACACACACACACACAACACACATCTCTGCATACAGAGGTGTATAAAAACCACATCGAGTCTCTCTGGTCCCGATTGGTTTGTCACTAAATATCATGTCCAGATGGTGAAGCAGTGAGACATCAGACAGTCGTCCCTAAAGAAGCAGATCCACGGAGCCACGTAGTCGGTGAATCTCTTATCTGCCATCGTCCCTGAGGACCGACAGAAGTGTCTGCAGGGCCACGTCTGCCTGCTTCTCCAAGTGGCCACAGGGGAGGGCCAATTAGGAGTTCCCTGTGGCCTTAATAAGAGATGGAGGGAGAAGGAGAATCAATTAACCTGCGCTGACCCCCAGAAACAAGGCAGGAGACACGTCTCCACACAACCTTTAAAAACGAGGCAGCAGTGTGTCAGCGGGATTTTAACTCCTGCCATGCTTGGAGACGGAGTGTGATGGAGACAAACTGTGTGAGGAAGTAGTTTTCACTGAGTGGACGGTCTGGGTGTAGACATGGTTGATGGACAATTACAGAATTACTTAAATAGTTATTGATCGGAAATGTTATTGTCCATGTGATGCTTGAGTCATGCCAGCATGTTCAGGCTGTCCTCCCCCTGCCAAGGCCTTGTACAACTGTTAGAGTTAAGGGTAATGGAGACTATCGTGTGTCTACCCCATATAACCCATCTATGTCTCTATGCAGTCAACATAAGTTGATTTTACTTTCAGTTTTTTTTTAAAATCCACTTCTCCAAAAAGTCCTAATATTCAGAAAATGTTACCACTTTAAAAAACATATCCACACTTTTTCTAAAATAAATATGCAAAAGTTAACAAAAACAAATTATCAGCCAAAAAGCTTTTGATTTGATTTGACATGTTGATTATGTCTAAATCGTCCTCATTTCACTTTATTTGGGCATGTTCTAATGTCATAGACGTACAACAGGTGAGCTGACAGGCCGTCTTGGTTCTCAAAGCTTTTGTTTGACAAAGAAATTGACAAAAGCAAGTTGATGAAACTTGTACATATGCATTGCTTTGTGGGTATCCTTCTCTCATTTATGTTTTGGGAGTGATCAACAAAGACATGGAGCAAAGCAGCGGAGGTTTCTCAGGAGGGAGGCACGGATAATGAAAAGTTTGATTATCTGAGTTGCACTCTGTTTTCGACAATAATTCATAGCAGAAATTAAATTCTGCATACAGTTCTCTTAATTCGACTTTAATTAACAATACTCTATAAATGGTACTTTCAATGACCAAATGTTCCCATGTAGCCACGCTGAGGGTCCCCAGTCATTAAGACTGATATAAAGTTGGTCTCACGGGGCCAGACTAGACTCTGATTTGCAGGAATGACAGCTGAGGACTTCAAAAAGTTAATTAACTTTTCAATTAGGACTGCATCTGACATTGCAGTTGTGTCTGCTTTGGAGCAGCTACACTGCTGTTCAGGGAGAAACAGACTTATGTAATAGATTGATGCACTTCAGTGTCTTTGAGCACTTGAATAATGGTTTGTAATGTGAGCGTGTGGCATTAGTGATGGTGTTGTGTGTTTGTTTTAATTTCGTCATTAGGAGAATTCAGTCTGTGCTGTGTGAGATCTCACTCAGATACATGTTACTGCACAGATACAGAGGAGTTTGTGAGGTGCTCTGGGAATAGTATATTGTATGTTATAGTGACTCTTGTTGCTGTAATTGAGTTGTTCATGTTTTGTCCACAAATATCGTCCTATTTCTAGGATCTGTTTTTCTATGGTGACAAAGAAATGCCCAAACATGTTTTGCGTAATTTGAAGTTGTGCTTAATTAATGTGTAAAATGGTGATTTTTAAATTTGGATGAATCTTTAATATTTTTTTTTGTGCTAAAATAGTCAAATTATGTATGTACTAAAGAAACAACATTTCTATGGTTTTTCCATTATGAAGAAAGTAACTCTATTTCTCAAACTCCCTATTTAGCATTTATCAGCACTTTTAGATCAACAGTAGTTTCTATTATAGTAATGCAATTACTGTAAATGCACATATAGATTAAAAATAACTCTTAATTGTGTTTGTTGAAATTTTTCCTTTGACACATCCTTAAGTGGTGTATAAACAATTAATTTACAATTAATAGAATTACAATTAAAGCATGTGCTGTAATAAAAATTAATCATTTATGAACAAATCTATTACTGTGTTTATGACCTGACTTGTTACACACGTATGAATCACTCACACGAGGCACTCAAACTATACACAGTATTAACATGTTTAACTGAAGATCCTTTCGGCCACATCTCACATATATTGCATTAGCTCACTCTCAATTTAGATGGATGCAATTACAAAATGCATATTGTTAATATAATACATATAATGTCTTATTATATATACAGATGCGTCACAGGGGTTATGGTAAATTATCTATTATGATCAATTCATTTTTTGTCTATGTGGTCTTGGTTTGGTGTGGTCTTTGGTTGAATTACTGACCTTTCACTTTTGCTCAAGGAGGTGTGAACCCCAGAAATGGAGCTTCAACATTGTTGACGTCTCATTAGTTCTCCTGAAGAAACAGTTCAGTGTTGTTTTACTTGCTTGTTCTTATTACTAGTTATTAACAGACAAAACAAAAAAGATTAAGTTTTAAATATCCTGCACTGTAATATCCACATCCTCTTTGTAAAGGACAAACAGCCAGTTGTGCATTCATCCTGATATTAGATCAGATATCCTCACCATTTACTTACAGCCTTCCTCCTCTTGAATGCAATGTTTTCAATTAGCACATGATTCCTCAATTTTCGGCTAATATTAAGGCGTGTGCCAGCCTCTAATTGAAGAGGCATGGGCGGCTGTGTGCACTGACGTGGGGACAATGTGCTAGCGTGGAGCTACTCATTAGCCCGACAGTGCCTTACACCTGGGGTTCATTCAGAGCACGGGTCAGGGGGCACGGGAATTTGTGCGATAATTATTGACAAGCAGATGTTATAAAATCATTTATGGTAATGCAATCATAATAGATGGGCTTTGTGTCGCCGGGCAGATGAGTGGAGGGGAGAAAGTTTATGTGAGGAGGAAGGAAAGGAGGGAAATTTACATCAAGCTGCTGGTGTGATTGCGTTAAAGCCTATGTAGATGATAGAGAAATGTATGGTGTAAAGAGCACCTGCACGCACAAGCACAAGCACACACACACACACACACACAACACACACACAATATACATAAATCCACACATTAAAAATGGTAAAGAATGGGAACAAAGCTGCTTAATGTGTTTTGTTACCTTTAAATTCACCAAAGTCAAAATAAAAAAAATTAAGCATCATTTAGCACAGATGTATTTTTATCTATATTTATTTATTGTATAGGAAGCTGGTGTGATCCTATGTTGCAAAAATAGCATTTTCCTTATGTCTACAGATCTGCAGCCCCACTTTAAATGTGTGTTTAGGTATTTTGCCACATGTCTAGCTGCTTTTGATCACAACATTGCTGTTAAATTATAAAAATAGCCTCTATCCCCAGCATAAGGAGGCTCCTCACAAATAAAATATTAAGGGGGAGGGGGGGAGAACTAGGTGTCTTTACATATATTGTCATTTGCTATAAGACACCCTATCTGTCTCTCAAAATGTGTCAGGAATTACCGCCAATTCCAAAAACATGCATTAGCCCCCACCTTAGGTGCAATAGTTCTTTTTACAGCGGGCAAATATCGCAGAGAAACACGGCTGTGCGAGGCAGCTAACCTGGCAGCTGGCGAAGAATAACCCTGCACAGGAAGAAAGCAACCATGTTATCATGCACACACATGTGGCCTGGGTAAAGATTAAGCCGTATTCATCCCTGGCTGCTTCGCTCTCTCCTGCCTCAGTCCATCACAAGATATGGCAGCCGTTCAGCCAGGAAGCCAGGAGAGGTGCCACGGATTTCACGGCGTTCCCAAATCAGGCCGTCTGGAGACTCGGGCGAGGTGCTCCGCCGCTGCGCAACTCGCCTCGGCTTTCCCACAGATCATAAGCTCTGTACTGATGCTGGGGGTTTGGAATTTTGTTGGATGGGAGTGTTGGTGCTAACAGAGGCTCCCTCCACCCACCCTAACACACACACACACACACATATGCAGCCTGAATACAATCCCTGTTGTGTGCATGGAATTGGGAATCATCTGCTGATTCATGCTTTCTGAGGACTATTGTTCGGCAGCATGTTAATATTTTCTGGGAGTTTTTTTTTTTTTTTGAGGGGAGTGGATTTGTTGAGTGAAAGACAGAGAGTAAAAAAGAAAATGATCATTTAGCATGGAGAAGTGAGGGATCATTGCGTGTCCCTGCTGAC
Organism: Caranx ignobilis; assembly: GCA_021432705.1. NCBI lineage: Eukaryota > Metazoa > Chordata > Actinopteri > Carangiformes > Carangidae > Caranx > Caranx ignobilis. The sequence continues at coordinate 14,856,907 of MU270012.1, forward strand.
ATGTACATTATCACTAAATGGGGCTGGGGGCTCAGAGTGCTGTTGGCCTTGAGTTGGGAGAGAGGCTTACACCCCGAGAGCTACTTAGGGGCCTCTCTGTGCTAAGCCGCTAATAATTCCTGCCGTTGCCTTAAAAAAAAGGAGAAACACAAAGGCGAAACAAAGTGATGAATGTGAGGTGTATGGTAATACATCAGGCCTTGCTCACTGTGAACCGCAGCCTCTCACGTGTGTAGGTGGTGTAGGTGGGAGTGCCAGGGCAGTGAGGCAGGTCAGTGTTAATAATGTTGAAAAACAGATTCAGGCTGTAGTTTGCTGAACAAGCTGCAAGTGGTTGCAAAACAGGAAGTGAAACACCATGAGCGAGCAAAGGTGAGACTCCACCAACGTGAGAGATTATTTCCAGTAACGTGCTCATCACTGTCTCAATTAACTGTGCCCATAAATCTGCATGTCATCACTTTCCAATGCTGAGGATGATGTCCTCAGATTGATGGACGACAGTCCAAGACTGAAAAATATTCATGTTACTGAAAATTTGTCAAATAAAAGCAGCAACCTCTTACATCTGAGATGCAACTTTGTTTGAAAAAAGAAAAAAACGGTTATATCTATATTTAGTTACCACTCACTTCATGTTTCAGTGTCTCTTATTTGACATTTGACCCTGTATTAAGTAGTGCTGATGCTCCGTCTTATTCAGAATCCCCATAAAAAGGAAAACACACCCACTGTGTGTTGATAAAAATAAATGAATAAAAATCATAAATATGTCTGAAATTTTCTCTGGCAAGATATGTTGTGTTTTCAAGACAATATACAATGTACAGATAGTAAGATGCACTAAGTGACAGGTTTGGTGTAAAAGTCTCTGAATTCTTTTTTTTTTTTTTTTTTTTTGCTCATTTGCACCAGCTGTTAGGTGGTAAAAATCATCCCTTCATTTTGTCATTCAACACACACTCTTCATTGTGGGTGTCTGTCACAAAAAGCAGAGAATTGTTTGCACTTTGCACAGCAATCACAGGTTGTTAAAGCTCAAAGAAATAACATTTATTGGTACGAATTTATGCTGTGAACTTGAGTCATAAAGTCTCATTGTGTGGTCTAAACTTTTTTAATGGAAGCAAATGAAAACAAAGGCACTCTGCATCGCCTTGAGAGAGCTCAGAAGTGATGCCAAAGGAGCCAGGTAATCACAATGGTGTATCCAGGCATAAACGATTAGCTTACCCATCTGAATATTCAAGGTGATGCCCGAGCCATTTGTGTTGTGCTTCCTACATCCTCGCTTCAGCACACACAGATGAGGGGGGGGCCGCAGCATTGCGGCGGTGAATCCAAAGTGGTTTCCCTGTGTCAGTAATTTTTTATTTTCGAAAAAGCCACTGGTGCAGTGTATTAGTCATAATTTATGTTTATCATCCCTTGTACCCTGACTGACTTCAACAAACCGTTTAACGCTCCAAGCATATGTGCATATGGCTGCCTTAATAGCTATTCTGCATGGAGGAGCACTTTAAAGCCTCTAAATCATTTCTTTGGACAAACACTAATGAATTATGTCACCACAAGTGCAATTCAAAAGTGCAGGGGAACCAGTGGTAATATTGGGAGGCTTGGAGATTTTAATTATCAGGAGTGGGCTCCTTTAAAGTGTAACTAACAGGATTCAAAGGGGGGGCCATGATGGGATACGTTAGATCCTCTGATGGAGAGAAAGAGGATGGGCAAGGTAACTGCAGGCATGAGGCGACTCTACCTCCAAACTGAGACGTCAACTGTCTGAGAGGAAGTGAGTTTTAATTTGAAATAATGAAAATTTAATATACAATAAAATACAGTTAAAGGAGAGTTCAGAGTTACTTGACAGAACATGTTACGTAACCTGTTGTAAATTAGCTCTCCAAATGTGATTTTGATTTTGTTTATTTATAAATTTCTTATGAGGTGCAAATGTGACCCCCCCCCCCCCCAAAAAAAGCCCACCAAATACCATGTTGCAGGTTTGTTTTTGATCATGAATTAATCAGATGTTTTGTTTCCTTGCATGCGTCAAGGCCTCGTGTCTCAGTAGTTTGAGCATCATTTAATAAATGATCAACCTTCTTCCATTCTAAAGACCCCCCCCCCCCCCCATATCCTTCACTAGACAAATAAGTACAACTTTATAGCTGCACCTTTAAAATAGGAGACAACAAAAGAGCAGACATGTTAATCTGTTAATGAGGGGGGCTCTGTTGTTTCATTTATGCTGATTTTAGGCGCCTGCTCTGAGCTCTCTGGAAATAGCAACTTGTTTGTCAGGATCAGCACCTGATTTTTGTTTAATGCATTAAATTCTGCAATAACTTCATCTCCTCTTTTTTTTTTTATCATATTTACTGACATTTTATGAAGTTTGTTTATGAAGCCGGTGACAGCTCTGACGGCTCCCCTCACCACACAGTGTGTATTTATGTCTGAATATGTGAACAGGACCCATTATGAATGTCCTGAAATCAGATTTATTCCAGTAAAAATATCCTCATTCCAAATCATTAAAAAATGGCAACAAGCTGTGGTGTTTGTGTGTGTGGTTTTTTTTTCACACACAAAAAATAGCTGAAATATGGCATGTGAGAAATGTGCAAGGTGGCCGTCTTACAGAAGGTGTAGAGGTGGGATAAATTTAATTACAGCTTCAAATATTCATTTGGCAAATATATCAAGGTTGGAAACACAGGCCCAGAAATGGCAAGCCAGCCTGGCAGGCACTCACAATAGCGGATGGCAAATGACAGTAATCCATGAAAAGAGACCAGACATTTATAGAATTTATAGAGAAGGACTCGCCATCCCAGATCTCTGATGTTTGTGGGATTTGCTCATTGGCATGTTAAATGTAGGAAATATATATAATAATCCCAGCCTGTTTTTCTTTCCACTACTTTGGTTGCTAAATTTCCAAATTGATTTAGGTTAATTATTGCGCCACATATGTGAAAAACATTTTTGCACCAACTTACCTGACTTTTCTTTTTTCTTTCTGAATCAAAAATGAAGTTTTCCACACATTCATGGTTTTGAATGTAACTTTTCTGCCTGTGAGGTGTACTCTGGGTTGGATGTTTGAAAGACTGAACGTTAATGACGGTTTAGGACTCGTCGTTATTTGAGTATGATGAACAGAGAATCATAGCGATACTCCAGAGAGCAGCTAGTAATTTTCGGTTAGGCAGAAATGAGCCGTCGTCTCTGTGTGTGTCTTTTGTTGTGCAGGCCTCAGACGGTCACTCAACGCGATCACAGAAGCAGGAAGCGCAACACGTGAGCTTCGCTGATCTGTGATCTCGACGCGCTCGCTGTCTCGTCTCCAGCTGTGCAAAGGGTTGTAGCGACAGCGCCAGCGAGACGCCAAGCACAAGTGCAGGTACACCAGGGCACTTCCTCTTCCTGTGACAGCGAGTGGAGGTGGCCTACTTTGCCTTCGTTATCGCGCTTTAACCCTGCGTAGGGTTGATTTAATCAGCAGGTTGGGGGTGGAGGGTTGAGGAGGGAGAGAGCATGCCTCACCTTCCAGAGCTTGGAACTGGAGGAGAGCACGGGGGCGGTAAGTGGTTCTCCGAAGACCACACAGTTGCAGAGAGTCCCGCTGCTGGTGCCAAATGATCCCCCCTCCCCTCCCTTCCCCTCCGCCCTACACCATCACCTCCCTCCCACTAGAGCAGATCAAACCTCACCCACCTCATCTCCACCTCCAGGGGGCTCCTCTGTCTCTGGTGCCGCTGAGCTCCGAGCAGGACTAGCTGTCATGGGGGGTGGGTGGGTGGGGGGAACTCAGTGTCAGCTGGTTGGCTTGAGCTCTAATAATAAACAGGAGCAAAACAGTTAAGTCAAAGATGGAAACTGACACTGGCCTACATTGTAAAAGCCACAAGACATGTTCAGTTCACGTCTGCTGCATGCATGCATCATTGTCATCTTATGTGATGGCACACTGCATCACACAGCTCCACCATGTAAAGTCATAGGTGTTTGCAATTTAAAGGCTCCAAAAAAACGTCTCCATGGTAATAAATGTTTGTTTTGTCGTTTTTTTCATGAGGTAACGTGGAATGATTCACATTGCACTGTGTGTGTGATACTAGACTGAGTTAGGTGTGCACAGGAACTCAGTAGTTCAAGTGACAGTTTCAAAATAGAATGTGCACTTCATCTGATATTAGGTTCTTTTTTTCTGGTTTTTAAAGGCTATAACACATTTTTTATTCAGCACTGCGTGCTCATCCAAATTTACTGCAGGTGGCCTGACACTGACACCTCGCACCACCCCAGGTCAAATAACCATAACTATGTTATATTTAAAGTGACTACGAGGAGTTTTGGAAAGCGGAAGTGTTTCACACTACGTTTCCCATACGCCTCCGCCCGCACAGTCGCAAACCGGTCGCAAATGAGCGAGCTAGCCAGAGCGAGCCACGGGAGTTTTGAAGACCGAACCAGAGAGCTTTGACCGAACAATGGCCACCGACAAGGTAATTACACAGACAGGTTTTACTATTAGTAACGTTTTGACAATCTATAGCATGTAGTCAGTGGTCTTTCCGAGGAAATGCTGTCGACCACTAAATAATAATATCAAAATAACTACAAAGATAAAACATATATTTATGGAAAATGGACACATGAACAAGTGTGGGTCATGTAGATCATCCACATTAATATGAGACTCTTTTATAACCAAAAGCAAACTTCACAGGGATCTTTAACATGTGTTGCAATTCATTGTTTGCAATACAAAATAAAGCCGATGAAACTGTCGTCCAACCACAACAGTGTTCATCGTTGTTGAATATGCCCCAAAGTAACATGTGTTTACGCAGTCACAAAGCCCTCTAGTGGTCATATTTATCTTGACAGGAGACAGGAGGAGGTCTGGGAAGGTTATCATGCCACATCAAAGTCCAGAGGCTGTTGTTCACTTCGTGTTTCCAACCTGCAGTCATGGTCAGTCCCGAACTATGTGTGTTTATTTTTGTAGCCATGACGATGAAGCTCCTCAAACTTTAAAGGCCTTACTTTAAACCTCATCAACATCTTCCCATTAACCCTGATCAAGTTGTGTCTAAAGTGTCTAAACTTAAACCGAATCATAACTACATTGCTGTTCCATCGTAAAGCTGATTTACTCTTTTAAAAATGATAAAAAAAAAAAAAAACTGATGTCATAAACACTTAGTACATGAGGATGTGTAGTTTAATTTGAGGGGTTTTACATTACAGTGACCAAAAATAACTAATATGTCTTCCAGGTTTTTCCTGAGAAAACTGTCAGCCCGGATGTAATGTGCTTTTGTATGAACATCAACCTTTGTTTGGGAGAAGAAAAAAAAAAACAGAGGAACAGCTGGGTTATCATTGTGGCAGAGCACCACCTACAAACACTTGAACATCGCCAGCCACTAAAAGCAAAAGAAAAACAGATGTGAAAAAGTCGGACACAGTGGTTTGATTGACAATTGAATAGCGCATCGATAAATGCTTAAACACCAAAAGAGAAAAGAAGAAACAAAAGTGAGCATCTCGCAAAAGTGAAGGCGCGCGCGGCGACTGGAAATTATGGGATCTGCTTGCAAATAGTCAAACTGCTTCATTGGAACCTTTCTGCTGAACATCTATCTGCACGTCACCTTTGCAGCAGCAGATGTAGCAGCTCACCGCTGCCTCTCAAATGAAAGACTATAAGCCTAAGAACTGAATAAATTTGTCCACAGCAGGAGCCAAAACCATCAAACGGCCTTCCACCCTCCTGATACAGGAGAGCGGTCCATGTGGAGGTATGGGAGAGGCGCTGGCGGCAGCAGCGGACGGGCGGGGTGGAGGTGCTGGTGGTAGCGGTAGCGGCTGTGGTGGTGGTGGGGTGCTAATCGGGGAGGGAAGGAGGGATGGATGGATGTAGGAGGAGGAGAGAGGAAGGGAGGGAGGGTTGATAAAGCCTGATCTGTGCCACGGGGCATTTATGGCTGTTGGGGATGCAGGGGGACGGGGATAGGGGAAACGGGTGGGAGGAGGCATTGTCTGCTGTGTCCGCGCGTTTATAGGATTGAGCTCAAGTTTCCTTTGTGTTTCCATTTTGTTGAGGGATTATGTTCTTTGAGAGAGTTGTGCAAGCAGGCAGGCACACGAGTGAGGCGAGGCGGAGAGAGAGGGAGAGAGAGAGAGAGGATGGGTGAGGGTAGCGGGGGACATGAGGAGGGAGGGAGGATGTCTTTGTTCAGAGCATTGATCATGAACAAGACAGATAGCAGAGGGTGTGTGTCTGTGCGAGTGTGTGTGTGTACAACTTAGTGTATCTGAGTGAATGGTTTTAATGCCACTGTGTGTGTGTGTGTGTGTGTATGTGTGCTTGAGCGAATGTGAGCAAGAGCGAGCAAAGCAAGATGTCAGGACATGTAACCAGCCATGTAACAATTTAAATCAATTTGCCTCCCAAGAAGGAATCACTCTGCGAGACATTTTTCCCTCCGAGCGTTTACAGGACTTTCATTCTATCTAAATAGATATCAATTACATAATCGCCTCCCTTCCTTCCCTCCACCCCGGCCGCCGAATGCAAAAGTTTGTCACACTGAGCTGTGGCGTAATTGTCCCCCGTGCATAATCTTTTGCGATTGCTCGTGACATTTGCAGTGTCATTGATCAAACAGGGCGCCGTTGTAAATGAAGACGCAAGGAGCGAGGGAGGGGGAGGTGGTGGTGGTGGTGGTGGTAGAGGAGGAGGTGGAGGTGTTGGAGTCTGACACTTCCTGTGATTTGTGTCAACTGAAGCAACAGTTTCATGTTGGAAACCTCCTCCTCTTCCCTGCAAAACAAGATTCCTTAAGTCACATCCAAAGCAGTTTTCTCTCATTAATCAATTGGTAATGGATGAAGGTCTGAACGTCTCCACAATTCATCAAAAATTCAAAATGAAAAAAAAAAAAAAGTAACTGGAAGTCTTAACTGGTGATAATCTGAGCACTGAAACTTTTCCAACTGTGCTGAGTGGAAAATAATAAAAAAAACACACACCCTGGTGTCTTTAACTTGTTCCAACCCCACTGGGGAACCACGCACCCATTGTGTTTTCCTCAACTTGTTAAAACACCACATGGTATATTTGCATAGGATAACCAACATGTATAGCAAATCATTTGCATGCCTGAAAGTGCACTTGAGTAACCGTAATTACACGTGACACCAATTACTCTGTTACTTTGTATTAAATTATAATGGAAAATTCCACTAGAGAATTGGAGCCTAATTGCATCTTAATTTGCATAATTTTGCATATTAATCACATCTCCAATGAATAATATTTCAGCAGATTTTTTAATTTATGCATAGATACAAAAACAAGTTGAAAAATAATTTGTGAGTGAAAAAAAAATCAGGAACTATTACTTAGAACATTTGTGCTAATTTCTCTCATTACCTCGCGCTCAAGTCAAAGATATCTGTACTCTTGATCAAGCTTTGCATTTTGAAACAGAGAGCTAGTCAGAGCTTAAATTTAAAAGAGAGAGAGAGAGATGGAGAAATATAAATTTTGGAAATATCCATGCATCCATTTTACATAAAACTTTGTGGCTCTATTTAAAGCTCTCTCCACTGCAGAGATGCCAAATGCATTCTACAATGATAATTCAAATCACTTTCTGTCTTTCCCTTTTCTCTGTTTTTTTCCCTGGTCAACACCTGTGCCTGCTATTGTGTGTGGCTCTCTGCCAGCACACACAAAAATTCAATACCTGTAGCCCAGATTAAATTCAAATTCACAAAAACAACATATTTTCAGATTTAACATGCTATCCTTTCCAGTGGAAAAAGTTGAGTAAATTATTTTATGAATAATGAAAGAAAGGCGAGAAAAAGTGAAAAAAATCGGCTTTTGAGTCGTCGTCACTTCACTGCAGAACATTTTCTAAATGAACGAGTCGCAGGGAAACACAGAACGCACATGAACCAGTTTTATGTGTTCTTGACTTTTGACCATTAAAACAATGGAATGATTAAGATATATCTGCAACTCTAACACGTCTTTAGTTTCCAAAGTCAATCATGTGTATTGTAAATTATTGTTAAAAAAAAAAAAACATTTGAGAAAAATATTAAAGAAAAAAATATATGATATATTTACAATTAACTAGGAAATAAATGATCAGGTGTGGTGTCCTACTAGTGTCATCTCTACATTTCTAAAGGCATTGTGGGATTGTTGCAGAAAGCTGAATATTTTTATTCAATTGTGTTAAATTTTGAAAATGAAGAATAAATAAATTGTATGATATAATGAGGAAGAAGTTATTTATGACACAGTCCTAATATGGACTTTGAACATGTTTCTACATCCTCATTATTGTCTAGTGGCCCCTCAAATTTATCTTGTGAGTCTTCAGGGGCCCCTGAGATGTTTGACCTGAAATCTGTGGATGGCAAATGTCAGATGCTCAAATTCTGCTTTACAGAATTAAACATAAAATGATCAATGCCAGAGTCTCGTGTGTTATTCATGATGACTGATACAGATTTCACCTCTGCTCCACCGGTGACCTGCCTCACACACTCTGGAGGTTTGCTCAACACATCTTCATCTCTGTCAGGAGATGTTTCCCTGGAACTGAGCTGTGGACAACAGTGCCTTTCAGTGGCTCAACAGAGGAAAGAGCTCTGTGGAGACACATGGTGACAACGCTACAGCTCTCACACAGCATCTGGATCACATCACAGGTCTAAGGCACACTGAGCAGCAAATACAGCCCAACTATTTACAGTAAAAACACTCGGAAACACCTTGACAATCTACTAAGAATGATTTAGAGAGTGGAGGAGAAGAGGGGCAGGCTGGGCCTCGGTACCATCACACTGTTAACAGGCACTAACTGACCTGCTCACTTCACTAGTCTCTATTTCTAATTTGAAAATGTATGATTTAATTTGAAAATCTGTTATAAGAATTGAAAATGAAAGCTCACCGTGTGCAATGACCCTGTATTTGACTGTCAGCTCCTCTTCAGGAAGCTTAAAGGTCTAAACAGAGAAGCCTTGCCCTGTGCTGTGTGTCATCAGTGGGAGCCACAGCCTGCTGCTCTGAGCTGCTGGTTTTTAAATACGATCTGTGTTTGACTTTACAGAGTTAATTATTCACATGCAACAAATGAGACAAGGGTCCTGGTCCCTAAGGGGCCAAAAAGTTTCAAGTAGCCTACTACAGTGCAACATCAACGAAGGTCATGTGACATCATGAACTACTTTGAGGTCCTGCTCTTGTACAGAAACACTACATCAAAATCCATTTGAATGTGTATCAAACTAAATCTGTGCAGATTTAGTTTTGATTAATCAAGTTACCAAAACATGATTATTCTTACAGAGGTGTAGTGATTTTACTGAACTTAGGCCTATCCAAAGTTTCTTTTGTTACCGTTTGTCTTTCTTCTTCACTCCATCTCACCCTCCTCCTCCTCCCCCTCCTCCTCCTGGCTCTAAACCTGGTTAGAAATCTTGATTATGGTGTAATAAACAGCAGCCTGGTTTCTAACTCTTTCTCACTTGTATGTTTGTCTGTAGATTCCCCGACAATTAATCCCATCCAGAGTGGTGGAGTCGTTAATATTCTGCTCCATTCGACTCGCAGATGTAAAAAGCATTCTCAGCTGACACGCGTAATTACTATGATACATCCCGGAAAGGTTTCCGTGTCTGAGCGCAATCTCAAATAACCAAGTGCTGCGCTGCTAATTATTGATAAATAAAATTAGTTTGGGAGAACTTCAGGTGGGCGGGGCCGCGCGCAGGTGTCTGCCGCGTGCGTGTAATGTGTGTGCGCGTGCAGAGGAGAGGAGAGGAGGGAAGGGAGCGACGGGAAAACGGCGCTGACCTGTAATCACCGGGAACAGCGGGGACTTAATGATGTTTTGGTCTGCTGATCAAATTTCACATTTTCGCACAATTATTTTAGGCACCTGCGCAGAAAACAAAGCCTGGGCGGAAACTGCTGGCCCGTAGGAACAACTGGTTCTGTACTTTGTTGGAGTGAGTGTGTGTGTATGTGTATGTGTGTGTGTGTGTGTGTGGTGTATATGTTCTCCTTTGTGGTGTTAATAATACATGCACGCACAGACACAGTTTGTTCTGTAGTTTTTTTCATACTTTCTAAAACACACACACACACACACACACACACACACACACACACACACACATGAGACATATAAATGGATATTTATCTCCCTCTACTGGATGCTATCAGTAAAGCCACTTTGCTGCATTTAAGTGCTCACAGTAAGTTCCCGACAAAGTTGCGCGAACACTCAATGTGAGACATGTCAATGAAAAAGAAATATATACATTAATATATATATATATATATTGCCTTTTTTTCTTAAGTGAAAATGTGACTAGACGAAATAAAGTGCACCAGCGGATGGTTTCTACATTTCCAACTGCACCGGAAGGCAACAGTCATGTGTGTGTACGTCGTGTGCGCCATAAGGATTATGGGTAAAGCATGGGGTGAGTTGCATAAGGTTACCTAAGAGGCAGCTGTGACAATGGAGGCTGTTTCAGCCCCGGTCCCCGGGTCACACGTCGCATGTAACGCTGCGTCCTCCTCGCTTTGATGCAGCGGATCGCCAGCTTCGCTGCATGCCGGGAGTTCGGCGGCCTCGCGGCGTGCAGGCACGGGGTCTGCGCCTTGTCGAGCGGCCCGAGCTGCAGCAGGCAGCCAGTGGAGCACCGGCAGTGGGCGGGAGTGTGTGTTCGTCCTGTGCGTCCTTACTCAGGGGAAGCAGGAGCTCAGTGGCGGAGATTCTGCAGGCGGAGGTTCGTGTTCGTGGGCCAGAGACACAGACTGTTCTGCTCCCAGCCTGGAGCCGACAAACCGGCGGGGAGCTCCGGCCCTCAGCCTGATATCTCGGTGGTTGGCATCCCGGACCCGATCACATGGATCCGGTGTAAAGTCACCATGCTCCTCATCGAGCTGTACTTTGAGTTAGACGTAAACTCCGAGGAGTTTCACAGAGGAGTGAAGCAGGTAATACAGACAGTTACCAACAGGCCTCTGCTGACTACTGTACATCCAATATACAAGTACCAGCTTTATTCTGTTTATGAGCCACAGGTTTGGAAGACTCTTGAGATTCTTCAAATGTAAATGAAACAGGGAAACTGATGTTCTCACACTTGCACAGCAGGGTGCAGAGGTCAAACTTAAAATAGATGAAAAGCCGGAAAAGGTTGTATAAAATGAGAATACAATGTAAGACTACTTAATTGGCAATGAACAACAGCTGTACTTGCAACTTGGATGAAACCTGTTCTTGATGGGTAAACCTGGCAGGAGGAGGCTGTTGATCAAATCTCATTTTCTTCAGCAGGAGTGGCTGAGTGATTGTAGATGTTTATATAACTCAACTGGCTTAAAAGTCTTCAAAATCAAACAAACTGTATTGGTGAAGACTGTTTAAAATGGGGCACTGTTTAGCTCAGTGGGTTGAGCAGGCGCGCCAATGTGAGGCTACAATCCTCTCTGCTGCCAGCTCCGGGTTCAAATCCCGCATCAGGTGGCCCTTAACTGCATGTCATTCTCCCTCCATTTCCTGTCTCTCACAACTATCCTGTCAATTAAAGGCAAAAAGCCTAAAAATATACTTTAAAACATAAAGACTGTTTGATATGGTACAAAAAAATCTCCAGAGCAGCAACTACATAGACCTTACAGTTATGGTGTTCTGATGAGCAGACACTCACTGAGTTTGCAGTTGATTTTCACCTGTTATTACATGGCTCAGACAAAAATGAAGGCAAATGTTCCCACAAAGCATCAAAGTTACCACAATCAGTGCAGCCCACAGACAGGCCTGTACTGGCAGGTGAATAAACACCTGTGTTGTTCCTCCTCTGTCCTAGGCTCTGGTCCATGTCTCCAACATGATGTCCCGTGGAACATACCATGAACTGAGGGGGATCCTGTCCAATGAGGTAACAAATCGTGTATACGTTGTACATGTACAAGAAAAAAAAACTATATATTACCATATATTGCCAAAATTTTTACAAGTTTAGGTCCAAAGTCACGTTTTCATTATCAAATATAATCTATTCATCTGGTCAGTTTCTGATTTGATTGCTCTTTCTTGATCTTCCAGATGGTTGAATATGTTGAGAAGAGGTGCCGTCTCTCACCACTGCTCAGAGGCAGCGGCTAGCCATCACAATGGATGATATAATATTTGTACTTCCAGAAGACGTGTCCGTTGTCTTTGATCAATATGGTAAGTAGTCTTCATAGACTGAAGCTACATCCACATTAATACTGTCCAGACAACCATATCCACAGTGATCTCTGACAATAACTATCACTCATGAAAAAGCATCCCATTCACATATACTGGGCAAAGTGGGCATGCACATTCCACTGTGAACAGGAAGTAGACTGATTACTCTGCAGTTACAGAAAATACTCCAAACAAGGACAAGCAAAGGACAGTTGTATCAATCTACTGACTTTGCCTGCACAACAGCTGCTACAGACAAATGACAAGGTCAGCAATGTTTGTAATCTGCTAACCATGTATCACTCACCACAGGTTGTGGTGAGCCCGCTGTATGTAGCAGAAGAGACATGCTGCAAATTGAAATGCGGCACTGTGGACGTAGCAACAAAGTTTCAGAGCGCTCAAGTTGAAATATGTATTCTGTCTGGGTCACGTCATGGTCAGGTTCAGGCTCCTTCTTGAAATAGACCCTGTTTGTTGAAGGTCATAAAGGTGATCAGGCCATCCTCCCAAGAGGGGCGTGGCACATCAGAACCTCAGTTTCAGAGCTGGTACTTTTATTTTTTCTTTCTGCAGTGTTGTCCATTGGGTTGCCACAGTTAAATCATACACAACAAATCAGACAGCTTCTTATCTGGAGTCAAATTTCACTGGCGTGTAGTCTGCTGAGCTGATCAACTCATGTGCTCTCCTATGTCACGTATCTGAGTTTTGACACACTGTAGTTTCCTCTGCAGCTACAGGTAACACTCATCTACAGAGGTAGATCAGATAAATATAAAAGCCAGACAGCAGTTATGAATGTGTGGCTGTGTGTAATGTTGCTGACCCGTTAACTCTGGTTCTATTTTTCTCTGCATAGGTAGAAAGTTCTGCTTCATCGTCATGAGGTTCTGGCTCCTGTCAACACACGAGGGGCCTGATGATCCCGAGGGCACAAAAATCTTCAAAGTGGCCTATAGTGAAGACGGCACTCCACAAAAGAAAATCGCAACTGCTGTTTATGAGTAAGCACTAAGCTTGTCATCTGCACACGCATCACAAACAAGCCATGGGTCCAAAAGTGTGGATTATAACGAATCTTCCCTCAATCAGCTTTGACATGTTCAAATCTATTTCATGGCACATACATGGTGTCTGTGTGTGTGTGTGTGTGTGTGCATGCTGGCTCCTTTTGCTTAACGCTCATTTTTGATCATTAATTTGCTCAGATGTTGGGTGCCAAAATCCCTGTTTGCTTTATTTCTCCGTATAGAGTACGTTGAATCACAACTGAAAAGGTACAAATATTTACTTGGAGAAATAATTATATGTTGGCAAAAGCTCAAAGTTACCTGCAGGCCTTCTAACATATGGTAAGTCTGTTTTTGTTGGGTGGGTAACAGCTGCAGCTTCACAACAGCCAATGAGGACGAGTTAAATTTTTTTTTTTTAAATGCATCGTGAGGCCATGAGTAGGATACTGGCCTCTAATTTTTGGACCTCACTGTACGTGGAAAGGATCATTTTGGTGTTTCATCAAATATTTAAGTCCTTACTTGTGGAAACTGACACACTTTAAAGTAAGAGATATTAATAGAGGCAGCGATTGGAAGAAAAGTAAAACAAACTGATGAGACGAGCTTCTGACACTGTGTCTACTCGGCCTCCACAGTGGAAAGAGCACATCAGTAGAGTACCAGAAGTTTCAGTCCTCAGTCACTGTCTACACAGGATGTGGTCGGGGCACAGGACTGTGTGCAGGTCATTTGTGCACGTAACTCAACAGAAGGCAGGTCTTACCAGGTCGGGGCTGTAACACTAACAACATATGGAGCAAGTGTGGATTCATGCAACGTCTACAGAAACAAGGTCAAACATGCAGAGAGGAAAATGAAGCATGTCTTGTCCTTATTAAGAGCTCTTTATAAACAAAACCTAACTCTCTCAATTATCCTCTTATTTGTTCAAAGAAAGTCTGATCATATTGTTGAGGGGATTCTCCTGATAATCACAATAATAACAGCTCCAGCTGCCTCAGACTTATATCTAAGATTTTCTTTCATGCATGGATTAAATTCTGAATTCTGAGACAAACGCTTGACATGCAGTATGTCAGCAATGAAAAGTCACACCATGATGTGTTTTTACTATCTGACTGTGGAAAGTAGGCATAAGAATTTTAGGGCAAATAAAAATGAACACTGGGCATACTGGGAATGATGGTCATTAATTGAGGTTTAAATTTTTTAAATGTTTAAATCTATCACTGAGTTTCTTTATTGACATCTACATAACTATGAAGCACGTGTATTATGGCCTCTGTAAGGAACACTGACATAACTGATACCCATTCAATCAGCAAAAAGCCACTATTTTAACAGTAGCTAATGACAGTTGAGTCCTGTGTGTGGAATTCTGTTACTGCACCACTTCAGTCGCTCTGATTTTTAGTTTAAAGACCCACTGAATTGTTTTGCAGCTGCAAGGAAAAAGAAGAAGAAATAATTTCACTCCCAGTGAGCATGTAACAGTTAAAGCCTCTTTCTGTTTCCTATCAGTAATCCAGTTAGTTGTTGGACCACACGGTGGGGTCTACTCTAACAAATGCCCACCTATCTAGTTGGCCAGATTCTCCCTCCCATTGTTTCAGGTCTTTAAATCCCTTTGAGAAAGCCTGTTACACTTCAAATGTTATCCCGAAGGCTAGCAAACAGTGTGACAGAGTAAGGAAGCCATTTCCACAATCATAACCTCATTATTTTCAAGGTGAAACAAGAAGCAAAACTTAGTTTGAATGTCAGTGTTAGCTAGTTAGCCTTTATCTTCTGGATTTTAAATAAACTTGTGCTACAGAGAATTAAAGATGCTCCTTTGCTGTTCTAATACATTTTCATTAGAGCCTGGGTCTGCATGATTTGCAATATTATGAAGAGTTGTTCATTTTGAAAAAGCCTCTGTTCAACATGTCTGTCTCTTCACTTCAGATTCCACAGAGAGCTGACGAGGGGAGCCTCTCCTGAATGGAAGGTCACCACTGTTTGGCACTGGCACTGGAAACTGGCTGA
The DNA here is from genome assembly GCA_021432705.1 of Caranx ignobilis. NCBI lineage: Eukaryota > Metazoa > Chordata > Actinopteri > Carangiformes > Carangidae > Caranx > Caranx ignobilis. The sequence goes on from MU270012.1 coordinate 14,872,253, forward strand.
ATAATCTGCCATGTGCCAGTGGGCAGGCCAGTGATCAACTGGACTTATTTAAGCATTAAAGTCAAAGACAGACTGAAGAACTGCTCATTTGGCTCACATGAAACAGACCCAAAGCCCTAGCACTGCAGCTGTGCAGGCATTTGAAGACCTCATGAAATCAATCCTCCTACTTGAAAGTCAAACTTTGATACTTAGATGCCTTTAAGTGCTTCCCCCAGTGATTTCACACAGCTCAAAATATTTGTAATACACGTCACACAAAATAGGAATATTCCATGAACCATGAATAAACCATTCCGTTTCAGCAGAGGTATGGACATTGATGGAGTCACTGGAGGAAGCCTCTCTTTTCCTGTGTTTTCTGGAGCTCTCAGCTACAGCCTCAAGTTATTCCTCTGCAAATGGAGTTTGCCTAATTGAGATCACATGACCTACAGTATGCATGAAACTTTTTGTCATTGGGGCTGTTTGGTCATCCAACCTTCTTCAGATAAGGAACACCATGAGATAAAGCTTAAAGCTCACAGAAAAGTAAATGGTTCTTAAGTAAAAAACAACAACAATGTTTGCCCATGTTGACAGTCAACTCCTCTGAATTTGTTAAACTGTGTCAATAAATTATTTGATTGTGGCACCAAACTGTACCCTTTAATTTGCACATGGTATCTGCATTCCCCACAAATCCACAAACAATACTTCTGAAATCTCATCTACACTAGACAAACCTACAACATGCTGACATTGCAAGGATAGGTTAAGGGACTCTTATACTGGGGTGGTAATATCTGAAAGCTGAACCTAATTTCCCCTTCATTATAAATGTTTTCTTAACACCCTCCTTTGACTCACACATGACATGTCAAATCAATATTGTTCAGCATGTTTAATCATGCAGAGACAGAACTTGCTCCGGGGCCGGTTTCACAGTGACACACACTGACTTTGTGTCAGACCTCAGACAGATATCTTCTTGTTAGGACATTGTACTTGAAAATGCAGGTCATAAAGTAAGCCTGACAGTTAATCCACATTTATTTTTGTGAAACACTCTCACTAATGTTCAAAACTAAGACTGGCCTAAAACTACAGGCTGAGCTAAAATGTCTTTGTGAAACCAGTCCTGGCACATGATTAAGTCACTTTCAAAAGTTAGAAACTATCTACCTTATGTATTTGAATGAAACAGACTATATACTCTGGATGAGAACAACATTGCATAATAATGAGTGTCTGTACATTCCAGTGTGCAACATTTCATCCTACAGAGTCAGGCCTAAATATCAATATCAAGAGGTTTATGTAGCAGCAGACTACATCAGCACTAAAGGCCAAGTCCTTGGGTTCTGTAGCTACACTATATTCTCCATGTGATTCATGAAACATTTAAGGGGCCAAAACTGAGAGTATTCTCATCCTTGTGATAAGAAGCAAAGTGAAACAAGATGATCAATTTTCCAGAGCAGGCAGAAGGGGGCATTTGTGTTGCTCTGTGGTTGTTGGCAATGCACTGTTCAAGGAAGTATTTAAAGGGGCTTGTACCAAGTGAAAATAGTTGTATAACATAGCTGAAAGCAAGGATGACAAATTCTACTAGAGAAATTCTCCACCTGTTTAACTAACTCACAGCCTTGTATCTGAGCCCACAGTCAATGCCAGGAACATGTCACTTGTCAAAAACATCATGCCTGACAGGCTCCTGAATGCTGCATGTCATCCCATTCTGTGAGAGCTTGCTGCAGTATTATTAATGTTGACAACATATCTGACAAACAGAGAGGATTCTGTCATTAGCGGCCACTAATTCATGCATAATGAAAAACGCTGAGGATTATTCTAATTTTCCTGCATAGTAATATGCAGTCTGTTGAAGTTTGCGTGGGGGTTTTTTTGGTTCCAGTGGAGCATCTCGCAGAGTCATAATGAGATTAAATGAGTGCAGTTAGCTTAGCACATGTCAATATGCTCATGGATATGGTGAGAGCACATTAAACAATTTACCACGCCTGTGCATCACTCCGTTTAATGGAAATTAAGGGAAAAACAAAAACGAGTGGTGAATATACAAAAAGCTATTTTTTTTATTAGTTATGTTACTGTTCTGTGATGTTCTGACATGTGGATCAGTCAAGGCCGCGTGCCAACCTGTTTCATTAATCTGGTTAGCGAAACCGATTGAAAACAATTCCTCATACCTCTTTGAGCGTGTGTCTTATTTGTGTGTCTGCGTGTGTCTCAGCTCCAAAAAGCCATAAATTAATTGTACTGTCTCTGTCAGACTCTCATTTTAGGTTGATTAGTAGAATTACAAAATAAATATGCTTGGAAATCAAATCTAATACTCTGACTGAACAAATGATAAAAAAGGTACACAGAATGTACCTCAGTATTTACTCAAGTGTTTTACAAGCATAGCAACAGTCTTGCAGGGTTTTGTTATGAGGTCCAAAGCAATCAATTAAAGATTTAATACTGTTTCACAGCAGCTTAGGTGTATCAACAAAACATGGCATGTAGCTTTGAACAAAAAGCTAAAATTTTGACATGAGAAATTAGCTGTTTCTATGCGTGAAATTATATTTTTCATCTTAATAGCGAAAGTGATTCTCATGTAACAGGGGGAAAACTTCCTTTGTTTACTGACATGTTTATCTCTTTGTGGAATTTGTGGTGCCATTAATATTATGACTAATTAATACTAATGATGGGTGAGAGCTGTTAAAATGCAGTATGTTGTCTGTAACACAGGAAAAAGAGAATCAAATTAAAAAACCTTTTCAGCAATTGGGCCAACTGTAGTATTACTGACAGGAAACTAAGCTCATGGTCCATGTGCAACAAAGCTGGCGGGAAGGCAATGCATGGAGCGTCGGTGGATAACGTTATTTATCACATACATTTGACGATGTGTATGTTTGTGCGTTGTATCTCTCTCATAAAAAAGAGATTACAGGTTACAGGGCGCGTTTGTGTTGTAGCGCTGCCGAGATGACATCTGGGACACTGGGTTGGAGGCACTGATCTTGCAAGGTTGGTTTTCGGCCAAAAGATGCCAGGTGGAAGGCAGAGAGCCTCCATTCTCCCTGTAACAAGTCATTTAAAGGTAGAGTTGGAGATCCTGACAAAACGGTTCTAACAGGCCATGTTTTGAAAATACACAAGTCAAAAGTCCCAGCCCCTTTCCTCAGACTTCTCTCTGAAGCCACGCCTCCACCTTCCCGCGGACGTAGGTGGAGACGGTCAATGCGTATTGCCAGAGCTACATTTCCACCCACCAGACTGGAGTGTGGCTTTTCTGCGAACGTAGGTGAAGACACTGATCACGCACGCCAGAGGAGGGACAGAGGGAGAGACAGCAGCTTGATTGGCGTAGGCAGAACTAGACATGAAGGCATCTGATTGGTTTTTGCTTTTCAGAGCGTAAAGCTTGGATTGGTCAGAGTTTTGTCAGTCCTGCAGCTGCCACAGAGGACTGATTATTTTCTTCCTTTCTGTGAACACATAATGTATTGACTACTCTGAGGATAGAAGGACCATTTCACCCAGTATAACAAAAGTGTTTCTGAACATGATTACCAACCATAACTTTAACCATCACAAGTACACTGAAGCTGTTTAATTAAGGTCAAAATCTTGTATAGTTCCTCTTTATGTCAAGTCATGTTCCAGTTGAGAGACGTCTCAAAACTTGTGATGTAAGACCAAAAGCGGCTTCAGGTATGAATGTGTTGTCTCATAGTAAATACCCATGATAATGACTGAATCATAGTTGTAAATCATATACATTCTGCTTAATATTTACTAAAGTCATCACACATGTTGCATCATTCCAAAGACTGGTGCAGAACCACAGGTACATCAGCAGTAATGGTCTTTGCTCCAGACCACTGTGGTCAAACAGCTGAGCAGGCAGGAAATGCTTTTGCATTACCAGACAGCCCATGTTTCACCCCTAACCTACTGACCAAATAAAGGGTGAGAGTGGGCTCCCTCCGTTAGGTGGCTGGGCTCACCCTCATACAGTAGAGCAAAGGTAAGAGGAAGCTCAGAGTGTAAATGTTGCTCCTCCATGTGAACATGAGCTAAATAAAGGGAGGTTTTCCAGGGAAAATGGGGGTACATCCAGAATATCTCATCTTGTCTGGAGCTGGGAAGTGTAGGTGGGGATGGTGGGGGTTGCCTTCTAACCAACTGCCACTTTGACCACACATCAGCTGTAAAAGTTGTTGGAAATGGATCCCACAGAATGCTGAAGACATAAACCTGGTTGGTATCTACAGAAAGGCTGTTCTGTCATAAACAACCTTGTCTAAGCTTTTGAGAATTCTCAGAACAGGAAAGTCAAAATTGAGTTGTTGATGTAAAATGTGTTCCCTGTTCAAAATACTAAATGTAACTAAACCTTTCCTTTATGATTAAGAAGGAGCTTCTAGATGCAGCTCTGTTCCACAGCATATCATTACATACAACCAACTTGATGGCATAAAATATAAATCCATATATTTGAAAATGCATAGCAGGTACAGTACGTCTCACCACAAACAGACGAGCTGCCAGAAACTGCTAAGTGGCTTCCAGCGAATCCATGAAATAAAAGGAGAGGCAGCACTCCAAAAAACCATAATCCAAAAATGGGTCAAGAGGAAGCTCAGATAGGGCTCACATGACAAAACGCATTAGTCTGACGTTAGCCATTAAAAAGATTTCAGTCCAAAAGTAAGTTTAATGGTGTTGCTTTGCTATATTTAATGTTTTTCAACAGATTCATAAAAAAAATCTTCCTAAACTAATGTGAAATTTGAACAGAATATTAGCCTGTGACACATTTGCCTTTCAGTGTCTGATTGCAGTGATTAGTGTGAACTAATTACTCAAAGAAGACCTACAGTGGTTTTAAATGTTTAAATGTTCAATTCATCTGCCAGCTCCAACAGTCCACACCAGCAAAAAAGAGCAAGAGTTCATATGTGGCGCCGTGTGGCACAGTGGGTTAAGCAGTTGCCCCATATGCAGAGGTTATAGTCCTCCCTGCAGTAGGCCCTGGTTTGAATCCCGCATCAGGCGCCATTTGCTGCATGTCATTCCCCCCTCTCTCTGCCTCCCCATTTCCTGTCACTCTACACTGTGCTATCCGATAAAAAGGCAAAAATGCCCCAAAAATATAAAAAAAATAAGAGTTCATATGAAACAATGCAAGAGTGTTGCACCCATAAGAAAGTTAAGCACAGGTCAAATACTGAATTCAGTCTTTCAGATCCCCAACAGCTGACACCTACAATCATCCATCCCTTGTCCTTGCCACTTATTTGTCCAGGGACCTGGAGCCAGTGGGACAGACTGCCAGTATATTGCAGAGCCTACATTTGAGACGAACAACCTCACACAGTCACACCTCAGGATGACCAAATCAACCTGATGTGCTTTGCCTATAGTCCCAGAGAGAATGCACTACTTCACCCAGAAAGGCCCCAGCCCCGGGAGTTCAAACCAGATTCTTCTTGCTGAGAGGTGAGTGTGCTTGCCACCTCATTACTATGCTGCCACCTACGATCATAACAACAGCAATATAATGATAATCAAGATGTGTCACGATTGCAACTGAAAATGCATGAAAAGGTGATGACTTAAGACATGAATGCCTCAACTTTATCCATTCTACTCCAGCCATTCTACTTCAATCAAGGTGACTGACGGTGGAGATTTCCATATTATGACTGCAAAAACTTGAGACCACTGCAAGGGATGAGCATGGGGTAAAATGCTAATTCAATGTCATAACCCCCCCCCCCCCCCCCCAAAAAATAATAATAATAATTGCAATTTACATTATGCAATTACTATATTATTGCTGCAGCTGTTACAATTACAGTTGTTACAATTTTTGCAGTAAATATTCAGGAGTGTAAAAAAGAAAGAAAGAAAGGAAAGAACAGAAAGGAAAAAAGAAAAAGGCAGCAGAAATGCTCCAGTGCTGTTGTTGGTGACTTGCACAGCGATATTAAATGTACACGCAATATCATTTCCTATCAAATAAAATTATTTCTGGTTGACTAATATCACGGTTAACAAACGCAGTAAACTCAGACCAATACACCGGAAACCGCGGCTCTATACAAGATGAAGCTAATTCACTGTTAGCTTCACAGCTAAGGTTAGCTTGATAACGTCTTAATTTACTTGTACACTAGTAAACATCATATAAAGTTAGCAACACACAGCACCAACGTTAGCATAACTTAACCAACACGTAACTTTAAGCTGAGACGTTCAAAAGGACTTTGCTTGAAGTAAAGACGACCAAAAGTAACCTTAGTTTAATCTACCTGGAAAACGTCGAGCAGGGCTACACGGACGGCTCCTCATGGAGGCGTTGGACCAGAGGGTTGACGCCCTCCTCCATCACGTTCTGCAGGTGGTCATCTCTTTGTCCGGTGGTTGTTTGTTTTGGAGTCCACGATATTCGACACATCAGATGTAACTTTGTTTAGTTAAACTTTCATTAAGGGGTAAGATAAACAAGTCGGACCTTCAGCCATAGTGGCAGATTTATCGTTCTGGGATGAGTGGAAAGACGGAACCGCCCGCTTGTGGAACTTCAAAATAAATCAATGCAGGTGCATCTCAATCAATTCGAATATGATGGAGGTCAGTCTTCCCCATGGTAGTGTACCTACTGAACCAGAGACCATGTAGAGGCTCAGGAAACCTTTGCAGGTGTTTGGAGTTAAGCAGCTGATTAGAGTGAGACACCATTAGCTTACAGTAGTGAACTTTTTCACTGTATTCTCATGTTTGATTTACTGAATTTTGGGTTTTCATTCAATGTAAGTCATAATCATTACAATTAAAAGAAATTAAGACATGACATATTTCAGACAGTGTGTAATTTCACTGTTTGAATTGAACTACTGAAATAAATGAACATTTCCATGAGATCCTAATTTATTGAGACGCAAATATAAAATACATTTTCCCATTCCTCTGCAGACATGTCTGTATTCTTACATGGTCAGATATTTAAGGTTGCCTACCTCCATTCTTCTTCATTGTCAAAATACACTCCCATCAAATTACAACATTTTGGATTTACAAGTTTTATCCAGACAGGGGAGATGTTTAAACAGAAATAATGATGGCAATGGGGAAAAAGTAAAAGTATTACATTGCTTTAATTTCCTTGAGTACATTACGGAAATCCTCAACACAAACCTCCCCATTTGGCTGCTTCATGGATGCCAGCTTCCAGGCCTCCTCAAAGGTCTCCTCAGAAATATTCACACCCACATTTCTGAAGATCTCTGCAATCTGTGAAGAAGAGGATGAAAGGTGTCAGAAAACCCATGACACCAAAACATGGTCCTGTAATAACAGTGAGATTTATGTCTTTTTACTGTATTTTATCTACATCTAACTGCACTAAAATATCACAGTAGCAGCGGGAGACTAATAATGACCAATCTGGAAAAAGAGCTGAACAAATGTGAGACTGGCTGATGTTGGAAAATGTTTCCTCGATGAATATTTAAAACTGATTAAACTCATAAGAGAGAAATGATGATTCAAACAACAAAGAACAGACAAATACTAAGAAAACAGAGGAAAATACTAAAGCAAGGAGGGATCAAAGTACTGGTTCTACAGAACACACTCCAATAAACAAAGCAATATCTCAAACCATATTTGATACAATACATTAAAAAAAGTTGCCCATTGAAACTTTAATTAAGTCTGAAGAGTTCAGAGACTTATGTAATAGAGTGCATTATTATTATTATGTACTCAAGCACAAAATATGAAAGATTGTACTGCTGAAATGAAGTTGTGTAAAATGAAAACAGTGTGAGGATTACAACTTTCTAACGTCAGAGTGCTGCTGACAGTTACACCTGTTTTACAATGGAGACTGAATACATGCATTTCAAGTTGCTCCTCACAAAAGCACCTGCCAAATGAATGTATTGTATGCAAAGGAATGGAACACAGTGTGATTGTTTGTCATCAACAAAGCCATCATTAATGCTGCTAGTTGCACCTGTGCCTCCCTGCTATGACAGAAAAAAATGTCTCCTGTGAATTAAGTTTATTAACTAACATCTGTCTCACTTATCACTTGCATTATTCCCAAGGTCCACCTGGGCACTGAAAATAATTCCATCTTAATTTCTGATTTTTATAAAATAGAAAACATGCAGTGGCTCCACTGTAATTCCTATATTTTGATACATTTAACCACTGGTTTGGTGCATCGTGCGTACCTCCTTTTTGGTACGAGGTAACATCAAGTGTTCCTCTTGAACCCCATGGAGGGCAAGAACTGATGGATGCAGAAGTTTTGCAGCTGTGGACGTACTGCCATAATTTGTAGTGTCACTGACTCTCTTGATGCGTGGAGCTGGAAGGTCAGAGCGCACAGACGGGATCCCATATGTGCAACTGTCTATGTAAGAAAGACCAGATGATGAGTAAGGACTAAGTCTGAAATGAAAAGAATTCAGTCACAGATGGATGGTGTCATCAAACAGCAGAGTAATCTCAAGTATGTTTTATGTTAAAAAAAACTTCAGATTCATACATATAAAACAGTAAGATGAGGGTTTGTTCCTGTGTAGTCACCCGTGAGAAACGCTGACATTACAGTAAATTTGTCTTTTATTTTGGTGTATACAGTAGACACCTGCAACATTGTGTGTGGCTGTGTATGCTTATAGAGTGCGAAACATACTTGATGTGAGTGGACCATCACTGATAGCCCCGATCAAAGAGGAGGAGGTGATGAAGTGGTCTGCGACTGCCCTGGGGTGCCTCAGGGTTCTGACAGTTTTCTTTGAGCTGCTCGGTTCGACAGGCTCCAGGTCCTCAGGTTTAATCAAGGCCTGGGAGGGAGGAAGCTGGCTGGATTCAGACAGAGGCTTTCTCTCTGTGTTATCTGGAGCTTGACATTCTGCAAGAGACAAACCACATAGAATCTGTTCCTGAAAATAAGTCTGTAGGTCACATCAGCATCACTCAGGTGTAAAATAAATTCAATAAGACTTTTAAGTCCCCAGTTCTTGATACCTGAGCAGGTAACATTGATGAATAAAAACAAACACAACTTATATTAAATTTAGAATAATGTGATCCTCTCGGAGCATTATAATAAATTAATTGATTCATACATTGCATTTAACTGACCATTTGTAATTATGCCTTGCTCCTGGGTGTTGATAAGCATCTTGTTCTTCCAGTTGAGGAAGTTAGCAAACTCCAGGAAGTTTATTAGTCCATCTTTATCTGTGTCACAGTAATCCATCAGGTCATTCAGGACCGGCTCACTAGTGTTCAGCTGGAACTGACGGCACACTGCTCGGAGGTCCTCTTTGTCAATCATTCCCTGGCCTTTCTAGTGATGTAAATGAAGAGACATTCATGAGGAGGCTTGCCAACAACAGTGTGGGACTGCAGTGGGAGATTTAAACCAGCAATGTTACCTGGTCACATTTTAATACCAAATCAACTGGCTATCACTGGCTTTATCTCAAACCACACAACTGGCCTTTCTCACCAACACAGGTTAAATCAATAACATCATTAATGGCTACCAGGTACAAAACAGAAGGCACTGTCTATTTTATAAATCTTTGCTACTTCTAGGGCTATTCTCATCTTTTTTAAAAGCTCCTCTTTGGGATAGAAATATGTATTTGGGAAATCATTCTATGTTGACTAAGGATTGTTTTACATAGTTTAATACTGACAATAATAGAGACTACATGTCAATAGCATTGTGTGGAGGTGTGATCCTGTCTGTGGTTGCTACATTTGTACCTTGTCGTAATGTCTGAATGCCTGCAGCAGGGAGGAGAAGTTGTGGAAGTTGACCCTCTTAAGGTCGTGTCGCACTGCATTGACGAGGCCGCGCTGTCTGTCTCCACCTCGAATGAAATGCCCTGGCTCTGTGCAGTGGATTGTCTCTCCAGCTCCTGTGCAAGGAGAAGTAGATGGAAATGTGTCTCCCGCATGTGTAGCCTATATGTTACATACTCCAAAACACAAGCCAGGAAACACATTTTTTTCCATGAACTCATAAATACCAAATTCATCCGGCGACAAGAGAATTCCAAAGGTGTGATCTGGTGAAACATTCAAGGAATTTCCTCTCCTGAAACAATGGGTTTACAGAGAGGATGAAGTTCAACATTAGTTATTCAAGCAGAGGTCACGGGATTGGTGAGAGGAGGTCTGACATTAACTTACATCTTGTTTGCTTTGCCAATGTGTGTCTCCATTTTTTCCCTGTTCCCAGATCTTTTCCAAACCGTCTTTGGATCATAAAACCTGTGGCATAATAACAATATGAGTGCAAGACTTTTAATTAGATACACATTGAATGGAAGCATAGTGTTAAGGGAATTAACAACAGAGCACTTCAGTTGGCGCCCACTTCATTTCAGCACTTACTTCTGTGGTTCCCCGAGCCAGTGGAGAGTTTTGCCAAGAGTGCGGCCATCATTAAAATGAGGTGTCAAGATCCCAAACCTGCTGTCTTTACTGTAGCGACTCCAGTCGTACTTTCTGTCAATCCTTTCACCTGGAGCAGAGCAAGATGATTTCATTGTCGTAAAAAGCAGACATCATATTTCAAAAGTATCCATAAAATTCAACAAATAAAACGTTGAGTGTAAAATTTAAGGCTTTCTTCATGATTTTTTCCATTTGTCTTACCAACAAAATAGGCATTGTGGCTACGAACATAAACCTCATGTCCTCCTGAGATTCCCTCTCCACCTCTTCAGCTGTTTTTGAAGGGTTAATAATTTCTCGCACTTTCACGCCTTAACAACAAGAAATTAAATATGAGACACTGCAAAGACAAAATTTTTCATTTCAGTAGAATGACACCTACTCTTATGTTTAATAATAACAGCATAATGTTAACAAGCAAATGACAGTACTTTAGTGAAATAACATAACTGCAGAGTTGACCCAAGATAAATACTGGCTTATTTTTTAACTGTATATAAACATCTTATTTCATGTTACACATACCTTTAGCTGTCTTAACACCAAATGTAATTTTGTCATTATACCAGGTAGGAAGTCCAATACGCTGATCATGTGATCTACCCAGAGGTGCTTTTTGACTGGAGGTGTACACTGCCTCACTCAGCTCTTGCAACTTCTCTTGGACCAAGGTCTTTTGGGGAGGATTTAGCAAGCTTCTGCCCTGTTGGGATCACATCACACACACACAATCATAAAAACAAAGATCCAAATCTGTTGCAGTAAAAACTATCCTTCTTGTCCCTTTAACCCTCAGGGAGGTGTGTTTGTGTGTGTAGGTGTATGTGTGTGGTACTTAAAGTGAGGGATGACTTGGTCTTGATGCCATGAACAAGAGTGCTGGCAACATCTGGATCATTTGCTTTGCCTGAGTGCACTCTGATAGCTCCTGGTTCTGGTTGGATGCTGTTACGAAATTTCCTAACCACAGGTGGGGTAGCGGGCTGCAAAGTCGCAATGTTAATATGGCTTATGAGAGAGTGAGCAGCATGCATCTTAAAAATGTACAAATCTGTCTGTCACTACAATTACATTTTTACTTTCAATTTTCCAAACACACAGATACAATATCCAGTGGTGGAACGTTACTCAATATGTTTGCTCAAATACTGTATGTACATACAGTTCTGAGTGCTGCTGCATTTCCACTTTAGACTTCAACTCTAATGCACATCACTGAGAAATATTATGCCATTTACATTACATTAACATGAGATATTTAATCATTTTGCAGATTCAGGTTAATACAAAACATGATCAGCTCATGAATGATGCTGCATTACTTTGGCAGCGGCACATGACCTACTGATATCTGCCATTCTGCATCATGAAGAGTTTAACTTTTACTTGAAAGCAGGACTTTTAACATTATGAGCAGGTACTTCCTCTCCCTCAGGACTTACCTTTGCCTCCTCTTGTAAACAGCTCTTCGCCCTGTCTCCTGCAGGTATGACTTTCCCTGCCTGGTGTTAAAGGGGAAAAAAAGGAAAATTATATGCAGTTCACAACAGTTCCTTTACACTAAACGTCCCAGACTTAGAATAGCCGGAGATGCACCAACGCAAAATTAGCTAGCTCGCAGTTTTGTTGACTCACCGTGGGAATGTTTGGACATCTATCTGTATATTTCAATCGGTGAGGGGTATTTCCATCAGTCATGTTCAAAGTGAATTCACTTGTACTAAAAGCAGAGGCAGTTGCCAGTCTTTATCCTTTATCTCACGGGACTTTGCACAAGTTTCTAGATAGTAGGAGACGCCGAGTTGTGCACCTGTTTGAGTTCCGTTGCCGGGCAACACAGACGTCCTGAAACGTCTTTATACCAAAATACACTGTGTTCAGAAGTAGTTTTCGGGTGATTATTATATTATTGTTATGGCAATTATTGCTGTTTAGGCACAGTCTGTTTTATTCTGTTTATGTTTTTTTTTTTTTTTTTTTTTTTATTAACATAAAAAAATCCACTATATTCGGCCTGTATCCTGTTGATAGTCTGAATCGGGATCTGGATTGTGTTTTTAATGGTTCTGTCCTGTAGTTATCCGGAAAGGCACATACCAGTAAATTGGGAAGAAATGCTTACATACGATTGGTCCGTCGCGCTGATACGTAGGCGGATTGTCAATTCTAGTCATACGATCTGTCATCATCCTTCGTACAATGCGAAAAGGGAAGTTGAAAGAAGTGGGAGAGGGACATCGCAGAGCCTCATGAAATCTAACGTTACAGTTGCAGACTGGGTACCGGACTCACTGTGAACAGACACTGAAGTGCCACAAATACTATCCCGGAGACAACATTCACATTAACTAGCTCCCTCTTTTTGGCAGGTGAGTAGCTAATATTAGCGTTAGCTGTCTGGCTAATGGCTATCCAGAGGGCTCCTCCCGATGCGGGTAGAGCTAAACAGCGTTAGCCTGCCCAGTGCCTATTATCTGGCTAGCTAACGTTGGCTAACCGATACTGGAAGGGCCAAGCTAGATAGCATAGGGAGTCAGCGTTTTTCGGCTGATGAATCCGAATGGTTCATCATATTTACATGATTCGCACATTGATGTTTAAAATAAGAATCCGCGACCCTGTTTTGTCCACTGATTGATTAGGTAGGTCACTGATTTAACGTCATGCAGCTAACGTTAGCTAGCTGTCATTAGCTGTACACACCCAAATCATCAACCTCATCTGTGTTTTGGCGTTCTCAAACGTTACATGGATGTCAGATCTAAGTAGTGTTTATAAGCTCTGTTCAAGAAGCTACATATATTGAAACCGACATTACAGAGGTTGGATTACGCTTAAATACAAAGAGAGATTGGTTTTGGGCTAGCTGTTGCTAACGCGAACAGTCGTTACTCTGCTAATTCGAGCCAGTCAGCAACAACATAACAGGTTATTTGTGGTTTACTGTGTGTCGTAACGCGATTTCGACGAAGTTGAAAGCAATTATTTTTGGACTGATACTTTGTGTTTACTTGGTAGGTGTTAAAAATAAAAAACGATGTGCCCCAGTTACAGGGGTAATCTGTTGTTAACTGGTTAATATGACTCGTGTTGTTGTTCACCTTCAATCTACATATGCGTGCACAGAAAACAAATTTCCACATGCGCCCAGACTCGTATCATTACAAATCTCCTTTGTAACTGTTTGTCTCGCATTACTTAAAACTACAAGCAGCAGTTGCCAGAGGTTTGCTGTTGTTGATTTTCACAGCTACACGTCTCGGTCATTACGTTTTGATTCTTAGAAGTTAAACTTGAAACGGCACAGGTAAGAGCCTCTGGCAACTTTGGAGGCAGAAGTTCAGGTGTACCTCATCTGCCAAAATGTAGTGCTTATTGTCAGGCGGCAAATTGACTTTCACTGTCTGCCAGACTCTGTGATGTTTTTGTTACACCTGCTTTGCTCAGCTAGTTGTTAAGGAAAGCAAACACCTATTTGTTTAACAAGGAAAAACAGTGTGTATAGTAATTTGAAACTTTTGTTGACTCTGTCTAAAGTGAACTACAGTAAAGTTCCCTTCATGGTTACTGTGTTCTGTGTGGCCTTTAGGACTGGGTTGCTTTAGAGGAGAAGTTGTAAGAACAACACTTCACAGTAATATTCACTATACACTTTTTAAGTGTGACAGTTTGTGCAGAAACATTGTTGTTCTAACAGCCAGCCACTTTGCTCTAAAAGCATTTACTCCTCTAGTACATTAAGAACTTTTCTCTCTGAAAACTAAAGTATACTGTATGTTTTAAAATACAAATACGGATTATACCTAGAATGGTCTTGATTTAACAGTAGACACATGTGGGTGATAAGATAACAAGTGTTGCTATATGTGTGTTCCCGTTTCTGTACACTATCAATAGTGTGCGCAGCTGATGAATTGCTGTGATTATTACAATCATGACTCATAGATTAGACATTAAAATGTCAAAACAAATGTATCATTTTCAACAAACTGTACCTTTCAATTATAACCTGGTATGTCTTCTGATGTTTTTTTATGTGACAGTGACACTACTTTCTGTTCTCTCTTCTGTTGCAGGTATTTTCTGAGGTTTTTTTCATAGTACATCAGTGTACAGAGGAAGAGAGCAGACGGTGTGACATGGCAAGTAGAGGCGGAGCTACACGACCCAATGGGCCAAACACAGGCAACAAGATTTGTCAGTTCAAACTTGTGCTTTTAGGAGAGTCAGCGGTGGGGAAGTCAAGTCTTGTACTTCGTTTCGTCAAGGGACAGTTTCACGAATTCCAAGAGAGCACAATCGGAGGTATGCATTTCACTTGACGTCCTTATCTTTCAGTTCTTACCACAGCAACACTGGGCATTGTATATCTAACTCATGTTCATTATGGTACAAACAAATAGCTGGCACAGGAGCCATATTTCCTGAGCAGCATATAAAGGGGACAATAAAATAACTATTTGTGATGTCAGAGTGTAGGAAACATAACTAAGAGCAGGGGAAATTGGTAGTTAATTTGTTGAACACATTGAAAAGAGCACTGTGGGTAACAGCATTTGATTCAGTAGAGATGAGGAGGAAATGAAGAGATGACTGTTCAGTTTACGGAGAAGGACAGCAACAGGAAGAAATTAGGTTCTCAGACGTCCACACTTCATTCCTGGGTGAGGTTAAAGTCAGTTACATCTGCATAATCTTACACTTAAAGTATTAACTAGTGGCAAACATACTGCTGAATCCAATCAATTTCCATGCATTCCATTGTATTGTCAGTGTCACCTCTCACTGCCTTTCTTCAAACTCACCAAAGGCCACATGAAAACATCCAAACATCTGTAAAACCTCAGACAGCAGTGACCACAGGAAGTAAACATTCTTCCCTGATGATTAGGAGCAAACAAGGCAAAGGTGGTTTAAGTTATAACTCAGGGTATCAATTCAAACACTGATGAACCATTAAAAACAAAACTGGTGGAGGTGGAGTCAGAGGACACTGATGGGCTGGAGGTTTGTGACCTGAAGGTCGCCCGTTCAATCCCCAGACCAGCAGGATAAGTCTGCCCTCAATAAAAATAGATGAATTTCCAACCAACTCAATCCCGGCACCCATCCACATTTTGTATACTCTGCATAAAATGTGTTTGATATTACTTGATGGACTAAGTCAAGCAGATAATCCCCTGTGTGTCTCCAGCGTTGGTCTTAGATTATTACCTCACAGAAACACATTTTGTGCAGCTCAGTTGCCACAGGCCCGTTTGTCACTGCCTCCTTTCGCTTTTGTGCCCCTGCAGCTGCCTTCCTGACTCAGACAGTATGTTTGGACGACACAACAGTCAAGTTTGAAATCTGGGACACAGCTGGTCAGGAGCGCTACCACAGTCTGGCTCCCATGTACTACAGAGGTGCCCAGGCAGCCATCGTGGTGTATGATATAACAAATGAGGTGAGTCGGGTGCCAGGTTTTCTGTCATGCAGTTGTTGTTATCAGACCTGCTTTCGATGTTGTACCTTGCCATAACAGGAACTACATTGTTGTCAATGATGAGAGCATCATGGGGGTTTCCATCTTAAATTTTTTTAAGTCGAGCCAAAAACAGAACCTTATTTTTAGAATCTAGACAAATGAAAAGATGAGTCATCACTCAACTACACACTGTTTTGTAGAGAGTGTACAATGTACAGACATCACATCTGCATCAGTTACTTGACTCCAAAAGGTTTCCCATCAGGACACTCACATACATGCATTCACAGTGTGTGCTGAGAGGAGGCAAGAAGACATATTTTTCTTGAACCCTCCACATAGTCTCTATATTAAACGGCAAACATTCAACTTTGACAGTCTTTTAGTTTTAGAAATTTTGCTTTCATCTGTAAATAGTCTTAAGAACAACAGCTGATTTAGTTCTATCCTGTCTCTAGATTGTACCTGATAAATGGGCCAGACCTTCGTTCTTATCCTCGTACACACAACTTGCATGTTTTTATTTGATTTGCAAAGTGCCCACACAGCTGATTAGTGTGGTGTGGGTGGATGAATTGGATGTTGGGGAAGGATTTTTATTTTACCCCTAACCTGCAGCTGACATGAAAAAATACAGTTTTGAAAGGAGGGACCTGATCCCAGGGGGACCCAAGCAAAGCCAAAGGATAATTAGGCCTGATCCAAACTGCAGTTGACCCAGACATACCAGAAGAGATAAACACTCAGTGCTGGCAGCAGCATGATGAACTATCAGTTAATTAAATTAAATCAACAAGCAGCCAGGGGTGGACGGAGAAGCACTATTAGTGTAATAATAATAATAACAATCTCTCTCTCTCTCTCTCTCTCTGTCTCTCTCTCTCTCTCTCTCTCTCTCTTTCTCCATACCCACCAACAATAAATCAATAATAGATAAAGAAAAGACAATTTGACTATAAATATCTGTGGATCACATTCCAAAACCTGTGATTACTGTGTTTTGTTTTGTTTTTTTTTCAGTTTACTTATGAGAAGTAAACTCCACTGAGCTGTGAAGTTCACAGGTGTTATTCCCCTCCACTCACCTTAAAACTCCTCTCGTACAACATACATTAGAATTCACTAGGATCACTTAGACATTGGACATGCTGACTTTTTGCATAGCCTGCTGCTTGGCACTTTAGGTCATACGTCCCTTCCATACATTTTCATATTTCATCAAAGTGTCTTCATCCTAATGAGACTTTATTCCATATTTATCGATCAAAAGAGAAGGAAGGGTCTCACCAGGCATCATGGGAAGGCTCCACATGTCCTCCTCTTTCCATCACAGGGGACCTATTGTTATTTTCACTAACTGACTCACCCCCTCTTGTTTTGTTTGCCAGGAGTCATTTGTACGGGCGAAGAACTGGGTTAAAGAGCTTCAGAGACAAGCCAGTCCAAATATTGTAATAGCCCTGGCTGGGAACAAGGCTGATCTCGCAAACAAGAGAGCACTGGACTTCCAGGTTGGTCTTCTTCAAATCCCTTTTATTGAAATGAGGAAGTTGTGTCGGTGTCTTTTGAAGTTGATGTGAAACACTCACAGGCTGGTTATTATTTATGACACGTCTTGACCGGAGCAGACACTCTCAGTGTCATCACCATCCTGTGGACTGCTCTGCACACTGTGAAGTAGTTGAGTGGGTTTAACTAATGGCTTCCTGATGTCGATTTCTCTCTCTCACAGGATGCACAGTCATACGCAGATGACAACAGCTTGCTTTTCATGGAAACATCAGCAAAGACATCTATGAACGTCAATGAGATTTTCATGGCCATCGGTAAGTGTGTGTGTCTCATGTGATGCTTCTGAAAGGTTTTAAAGATATGATGTTGCATGTGATTTTTTATTTTTTTTTATTTATTCACACACACACAAACACACACACACATCAGAAGCACTGAGCTGTGTTATAAGTCTGATTTATGTTCTCTGCTGAAGTGCCCTTGAGCAACAGCTAACATCCGGCTGTCCAAAGTGTCTCGTATGAAAATATGCTATTGATTGTTAAGGGTGAACGGCAGACACACACAACTTCATGCAGGTAATCCAAAGCTGCTTTGTGTAAGTCTTGTTAAAAACTAAAAGAATAACTGTAAACGTGACTACAACTCCCAGAAATCCAAGTTGATACCATTATCTGCCACTGTGAGAAAGTGTAACCCAGTTCAGAGAGTGCTTCCTTCTGATTCTGCATTTCAATGGCAGTTACATAATAATAAGTCAACAAAGCTGCCTCATTATGAAGGCTCCTGAGAAATGTAGCCTGCTTTTGGCTTACCCCTCAGTGTCCCATAATGCATTGCAAGTCACTTGGTTTTTAGTGGTGCATTCAACCCATAATCACAGGTACCTACCACTTTTCTGGCAGTTTGTGGGCCAGTGCTTGATCATTGTTTTGGAAACAAAGGTGCAGTTTTTGGTCTCATCTGCAGAGGAGACGCGTGCTAAGCCGAGGTCTTCAGATCCTCTGAAGGACACTGTCCTCTCAGACAGATTCAGCCCTAAACCCTTCAGCTACATCTGCATCATGTGAGAGCACAGTAGTTGTGTTTGTTTCTTATTTACCAATAAGGAAGCAGCTGTCATGCAGAATGAGGCCTGTCAGCTCACAGTGTAAAATGTAGTGGTGCCAGTACATAGTTTGTCCACCAGAGAGTGCTGTCTTCACACTGCATTTTCTTTACATTGAGCACCCTTAGAGTAAAGTGATGAGTGGAAACCGCCCATGTGAGCATGCACAGGCTGTGTTTGACAGCTTTCTCTCTGTGTCCTCAGCTGCAGCTAATTGATCAATTAAGGTTCAAGGTTCATTTATTCTCATTCTAAAACATGCTTTCACATGAAGAAAATCAAATCTGCATTCAGGTCCCAGCAATGTAATAAAGTGACAGTAAAAAAACAAAAGTAATACAAGTGAATAAAAAGCCTGAAGTCCGCAGCAGCAGCAGCAGCAGCAGCAACAGTAGCAGGGGGTACAGGGTTCAGTTAATAGCCTCTGCAAAGAAGCTAGACTTCGGTTGTGATGTCCTGACTGTGATGGTCCACAGTAGAAACCTGAAGGGAGAGGGACCAACAGTCCACCTGCTGGGTGGGTGGGTCCTTCATGACGCAGCAAGCTCTGCCCCTGCACCAAAGACAATCAACAAAAAATGAAATGGCAACAAACACTAATGATTTTTCCAAGCAAAAATTGCAAAACATTTTCCAAATGTGAGGATTTGATATTTTATTTTCATATGCGGCATCGAACTGAACATTTTTGGACTTCTGGTTGAATAAAAGTAGCAAATGTGAAGAGGCTTTACTCACACTTTACACAGTTTTCTGGTATTTTATTGACAAAATGATTAACTGGGACAATAATAGTCAGATGTAACGCTGACAAAATGAATCGATGGTTGCTGCCTTACTCTGCTACCTGGTATGTTACCCCCCTAACAGAATGAGATAATGTACAGTAAATTTTTGTTCACAGAGGAAGAAGGAGAGGGAAATAAGTGACTGTTGTTATGACTACCACAGCCTGATAACTTGACAGAATATGTAATCAAAGAAGTGGATTTGATGTTGAGTTAGTCATTAAAATAAAGGTTGGGTGTCCTCAGAGCTGTGGCGTCGGTCTACCTGGCCTGTCTGATCATCTCTGCTCTTATCACTGACCGTGTTGTTCTGTCATTGCAGCAAAGAAACTACCCAAGAACGAGCCTCAAGCTGCCGGAGCCAGCAGTGGGCGGAACCGGGAGTGGACCTGACAGAGACGGCTCAGCCCACCAGCCGTCCCTGCTGCAGTAACTAACCCAGCTCTTCCTGCTCACCTCCCCCCTTCCCACACACAAACACACATACACACAACACACACCCCCCCACACTCTGCCCCCTTCCCTCCCTCTCTCCCTCCCTCCCTCCACCCCTCGTCAACATCTGGACATCGGGCTCCTTGGCTCTCTGACGTCAGACCTGACCCTCCACCTCACTCCCCTGGATTAGCTAAAAGACTCTGTATAGCTGCATTTCTAATACCTTTTTTTTTTTTTTTTTTTTTGTTGATGTTCTTTTTTTTTATTTACTTTTTTTAAGAAGTGTATATCAGTATAATGATGCATGTATCACTACAACGCCTAAAAAAGAAAAAAAAAACACACACACACATTTTTGTTTCTCATTAAGTTGGAGGACTAACCCCATTTAAGAAAGCTGAGCGAGTGAGAAACCTGTGAAACGTGTGATTGTGTCGTGTGAGTTTTCCGAGAGTGATTTGCTGATGAGAAGGTGTAGCCTCATTCGTCACTTCACAGGGTCGACTGGATGCAAATTATGTTGCCTGTAATACTCTGTGCGTGTGTGTTTGTGTGTATGTGCGAGTTAAGTTTTGCTCACAATCACAAGAAAACCAAATTGTTCCCATCACGAGACGCCTGGCTCCTCAGACTGTTTATTGTGAGGCATTGATGTGTCGAGACAGTGCCAGGAATGGACTGTCACGCAAACTGAGAACCCACCTTCCCTCCTCACATCTGTTGCTCAAGAGAACATCTTCATCCAAGGCTCCTAGTGGAAAAAGTGTGGAAAACAGATTTAGCACTCTCCAGTTTTTGAAAAAGTTGGAAATGCACAAAAAAGGTATTTTGAGACTATAGAAGAAAAACTACCCTGATTCATGTCAGGCTTCTCATTACGTGCAACAAAACAGATTTTTTTTTTCTTTTCATAAAAGCAGAAGAAAACACGAATCTCCATCTTTAGAGCGGCGTGGGCTCGTCGCATTGCCACATGTCACAATGAAGAACAAAGCGCTCGCAGTGTGGAAGACATGGCGAGTTGTGGAAAGTACGGGAACATCAGGAGGCAACGTGAAAGCGGTGTGACAAGATATTTAAATTCAGCTTTCCTCTTCAACGAATGCTTTCATGCTGCAACCTCATTGAGTCCAATCACACGAGTCCCATGTCAGTTCTAAAAACCAATCCGGCTTCACACGAGAAAGAAAATCAACAGGAAAAACTGCAGACTGTTGAACATCCTGCTTCGTGAGTCATCTCACAAAGACTTGAACGCATGACTAGTACTAGGTTAAACTCTTTGTTTTTGTCCATCCACTCTGTTTCTGTTCAGGCCAGTAGCTGAGCTGCATCAATATGGGTGATCTGAATCGAAGGGACAGGGGAGGGGAGTGGTGGTGGTGGTGGTGGGTGTTTTTTTTTTTTTTCTTTTAGAATAGAGTTCAGACAGCACACAAACAGAAAATTGGACTACTATCCATTGTCACAAGTCTGTGGAAAAAATATACTCTAATGTTGTTATAGGGTGCAATGTTGCAATGTTGTCTTCTTCCTCCTTTAGTACAGCTTGCAGAGCTCATGAGCTCACCAGGAAATTTATCTAGAGATTCCGAACAATTGTACAGTTAAATATAGGTCTGCTTCTCTTTTTCTTTTCCTTTTTTTTAAATTTTCATTCTAGACATTGTCACAAACTGGTCAAATGTTAAGCAGTGGTGGTCTTTTTAGGTATATGTAGTGTTATTAACAAAATCCCTATGTGGTGTCTTGTTACTTTTCTCAGAAATGGTCCATGGTCATGTTTGAAAGGAACTTTTATTTCATTGCACAGTGTTGATCATGTTTTAATTAATGATGACTGCCCTTCGATTTTATATGACAGACTGTATTGGACTTGCTAACCTACGGCTATAAACAGGTAGCATAATTAACCTAACTGGTGGTCTCTCTTACAGCTCAATGAATTTTAATGATGTAAAACAGCATTACTAGTGATGGGCTGATCAGTTTTGAGTGTCTGAATACAACTTAATAAATTCAATAAAGAGGTCTCTTGTACGCCTTCTTGCTCTCAAGTGACGTTTTGATAGATTTCACATTAAAAGTCATTTAGGGCCCAACAAGAAGTCCACAGCTGTGAAGCACCTCAGAGAGGATGTACTTGAGCAGAAAACTAATGTTTGCATTCTATTAAGCTCACAGTGACTCTGCCACGCTCAGTTTAACAAGGTCACCATGTTGTTTTAGTTGTATGGTGGTGAAATTTTGACTGCTTCATGAAAAGTTATGGGAACAAGCATTTTTTCAATCTTTCATTTAGATGTCACGACCGAGGGAGTTTGGGATCACTAAAGTCAGCAGGTCGTCTTGATTCTAGATTTTCAACTCTAGTCACTTAGAGAATATTGGATTAAATTATAACAGGACTGGGTCAAAGCCTACTATGTGACTGGAAGCCCTATGGTCAAATCCATATACAGAGGAAGTTTGAAGAGACAGACTACCCACTGGTCCCATAGGACTCAAACCCAGACCACTGGTGCACCAGTTCACCAGTGGAGCTACTGTAGCACTGTCCTTTAAAAATAATTATCTTTCATAAGTTAAGTCTTCCAACTTCAGAACACAACAGACTTTTATATTACAGGCTGTTCTTTATGTCCCCAACTCCCTGTTTGATTTGCATAATTGGTCACAGTAATTAGTACAAAGCCTCATTCTCTCTCTCCCTCCCTCTCTTTCCTGCTCTCTGCTATGTGTTTTATGTTTAGTTCTTCCTCTAACTCCTTTAGTCATAATGATACATTTAATGAAAGTAGTTTATTGGTTGAAATCGAGCCTCAGTAGACAGTGCGCCACTGACCATTGATGGAAATAACATCACTCAGTCAGACAGTGACATTCACAAATTACAGGGCTAGCCCTGCTGTTGTGGTCCAGCCATAAATGGATACAATTTTGTGTTATACCACTGTAAAAGAGATGATGAGTGATCAGAGTCAGCGCAGCAGAGCCTGAGACATCCTGACTTCCAGGACCTTATACGTCTCATGCTCCAAAAATAGCAGATCTTATTTTTGCTGCAATGTAACTTGAAAGCATTGTTTTGTTTTCCCCTGTCTTTCATACACTATGCTCCTTGAACAGCTCAGGCCTATGGTATGTTGTGTTTATGTCAGATTTGAAAGTATTGCTTCATAACAAGACTGGGTGTTACATTGTGGAGTAAGTACTTAGATTGTGAATTCAGCTCATCACACACTTCTTATTGAACTGTGTTCAGCTCCAGGTCCTGTGTTTCCCACATATTTCCATCTTCAGCCTCCACTCTCTGCTCTTGGCTGCCTTCCACCCAGACAGCCTCACACACTCCCCATTCTCAAATTCCTCACTGGGCGAGTCCTCTGAACTCGAGACCAGTCTGATCACATGGCTGAGATTCAAATATCTGAGCAGAAATGACCTCCTGGTCTGGTCAATTACAGTCCTTACAACCTTATTAACAGCCTTGTTCATCCTGCACCACCCGCACACCACTTGGGGCAAGAGGCAGTAGATAGAGGAGTTTTAAGGGTGTAGCACACAGAGATCAATAACCAATTAAACTCATGGTGACTAAGCGGCCAAGACCCTTGCAGCCTTGATGATGTTCCTCCACTCTGCTGTGAATATCTAAGGGCCAGTTCTCCAGTATTACAAAAGCATGGTCTCACTTATCTGTATTGTGAAAGCACAATGAAGAGATTTTCATTCCTCCCATGGAGCGTGAACCTGGGAAAAATAAAACCAAAACCACTGGAGCTTTTGATTGTATCACATCTTTTTCAGGAGGCAGAGAGAAAAAATGGAAACTAGTTCCACAAGAGCCTGGCAAACTCCATCTGCTACTGATATGATCATCATCACAGAACAGTCTCCTAAATGATGACCTGAAGTAATCACCTCTGTGTACATTTCCAAGGCATATGTTTTTATATGTTTCCTGAGTGTGTAACTTGGACTGACCCTTTAGATCATCTACTTGGACATAGGTTAAGAGGTTAAGAGGTTTAGAGGTTAAGGCATACTCTAACCCATGATGAGAAGCACAAACTTTCAGTCTTACTTTGAACAAAAGTGTATCCTATTTGAATAACTTTATTCTAAGGAAGTAGGACTTTGACATCAGATGGTCCAAGTTTTAACTCTCTAGACTATTTCAAATGCATAGCTTGAGTCTTGTCCAGACACAAATTGAAAGATATTTTTCTACTTGTCAAATGTGTTTCTCTATTTTACCACAATACCAACCCTTTT
Organism: Caranx ignobilis; assembly: GCA_021432705.1. Taxonomy (NCBI): domain Eukaryota; kingdom Metazoa; phylum Chordata; class Actinopteri; order Carangiformes; family Carangidae; genus Caranx; species Caranx ignobilis. Next base: position 14,896,344 of record MU270012.1, read on the forward strand.
TCATGCTGAAAACCACCACTAACCACAGAGATGAACAAGGCAGCTCTCCACATCAGTCAGATTGCATTTTAGTTTCATCACTGGAAGCACTGCCACAAACGCTTCAAACATGTTGAATCCTTTGAATCACTGTCGCCTGCTGCTCTTTGAGAGGAGCTGCCCATCTAGTTTTAACAGCAAAGTTAAATCTGATCAAAAGCTCAAAAGTAAAATATACACCAACCACAGTGTGATTACAATCTTTCCATTGGGAGATTCTAATCCCTGTCAGTCAGTCAGCGTTCAACCAAAGTTTCATTTCTGCCCGGTAAAAAACCCTGGTGTTCCTTATATAAACCTGTTGCAAAGGCTGTCCCGACGTTTTTGTTCATCATACCTGAGTTTGTACAGCATGTTGCTGACCACACCTGAAAGCAAAGGGTGAACAGTACAGGCAGAGACACGTTACTTCTTATAAAGGCTGTCTACAAACAGTTCATCCTGATGAACTCTGCACACCAAATGTGATGCAAGTAACTGCATGAAAAATTAACAACCCTGTTCACTCTCATACCTCTGCTCGCCTGGCCAGCTGCTGAATTGTTGTGTTTGGAAAGTTACTAAAATTGTCAGAATCAAGAGTCTTCCATGTCTGATGTCGGAGAGGAGTGGGTGGAGGAGTGACAGGAGGTTTATGACCTTTTCGATCTCATAAACTCTTAGTTTGAAGTGTGCTAAGGTGTTCTCTCATCAGAGGTGGACTAGAGGAATAAGACCTAAAGAAAAAACCCAGATGGTTAAGGTTTTGATGGACAAATCCAGGTTCAAAGTCTGCACTAGTCCTTAATTCTAGTGAGTCTGAAGATATCACAGCCTTTTAAACTGGATCAAGCTGTTCGTCAACCTTTCCAGAGTTTCTCTGGACCTCTGTTTGAACTGGGCAAGATGTGACTATCTGCAGCCTGCCACAGTGGAAAATGAAGTGGGACCAAGATGTTTTGAGGGTATTTTGACATTTTGGTGGTAAGCCTTTAAGCGTGGTATTTTAGCTTTCATGTATAAACTGGGAAAATTGGTCAAATTTGTTCCAAAGAGCGCTTGACATTGACATGACGTTTCACTTTAAAATTTTCTTTGTTCAAACTCATATTAATTGCAGCAGCATTTGAGTGTTGCTGTAATAATCCCCGAAAAAGTCAGCAGTATCTAAATTTGACATGTAAATTAAACCGTTACACATCATTTGATTTGGTAGGGCAGCTGGACCATAGAGCCTCGGGCTTGTGTGGACATTTAAAAACCAGGATCAAAGAGTCATCAGTTTATTGATTGAGGCAGTAAATGTCAGATGTCAAAGGAATAGCTCACTGAGGATCAGAAACTTCTCAGAAGAAGCCAATTTCTGGATTGTCAATCAAAAACACAGCGAAACTCTTGTGAAGAAAAGTCAAATAAAAAAATTTAATAAATTGGTTGGTGTTTTCTTACCTGGTGGAGCTGTCATCACGTCCATCCACCGTCAATGTGGAAACTTCAAAATTTCTTTCAAAATTTCGTGCATGACAAGAAATGACATATGCAAAATGTACACATGTCCATATAAATGTGTTTGGTTCTGGTTATTATCATGTCTTCACAGGCTCTACTGGGCCTTCTTCATGGAAGACACTTTGACATGTCACAGTGGGATAAAGCCATTCTAGTTATCGGCTTTGGTTTCAGGGACTCACTGTCACGATGTCATGGCGTGCTCTCATACTTGAATAGAACAGAGACATGGCCTATTTATGTAATAGGCTGTTCTCACGCACCTAATAAATTCTATCATAGGGCTGTGGTGGGATTGGGCCACAGACACGGAACCCAAACTGACTACAAGCAGTTATTTTCTCCCTGGTAGAAACCAGGTGCTGCACTCTGCATTGTGCATGCTGTACATTTGGTGGGTAAAGGTTAGGGTTATCTTGACCTTGGTCCATAATCCCAAACCTGACCCCTCAGCATACTTGAAGGTATCAATGTGACTGATCTATCAGTGCTCTTTCTATTTCAACTCAAAGGAAAAGTACCTGACAGCCAGATAGCTATAGTGTATAAGTTTTTTGTTCCCCTCGGCTGTGATTTTGAGTTTGGGAATGACAAGATGAAATTCATGGAATTAGTTATATGGAGACAAGTAAAGAGTATCAGTTATACAGTAACACAATATCCAACAGGCAGATGTCTAGCCATCAGAATCCATTACCACCACTGTTATCTTTCTGAATTTGGGGGTTACAGGATGAAATTCACCAGGGTTGTAAGTAGACAAGTTAAAGGTATCAATTTGACTGATCTGTGATTTATTTTTTCATATTCAACTCACCAATGCATTTCCCTGAATTTTACAAAGCTGAATTAATGAATACCTGGATATAATTCGCTACATGTAGACATTTCAGGTTTTTGATTGCAGGTCTTACTGTCATTTTCAGCTCAGGAGTCAGTATGAGATAAAGGGGTTTGGTCAAGGATTACAGTCACCACCTTCCCTGATAACAGCTTTTTTTTTTTTTTTTTTATAGCCTATGAGTCCGTTCTGTGTTCACCTAAAATGAGAAATATCATATCAAATCAGAAATTAGGCCTATGTTTACAGTTGGGTTTAGGGGCAAGAGTAGCTGAAGACAAAGAAGGGCAATCATCAATCATCTCACCTATCAACAAATCAAGTAATCTAACACACCTCTGTCAGTCCATAGCACACAACTAAATAAATGCTTAGCCTCATGCTAATATATAACCAGTGTCACAGCCTCCACACATGGACCCTTGAAGTTGCCAGACAAATAAATACAAGTATATAGATCCCCCGACTCTTTGAAGCACTCGTAACTGGCTTCATGACAACTCTTGGTTCAGTATTTTAACCTGCATTTCCCTCTAATCTCCATGTGAGGGCAGCAGTGCACTGTACCTAAATAATTTCCCATCAGCCCCACCATATGTAGGACAGAAAAAAGGGTCTGTTTTCAAAAACACTTTTCATAACATCACTTACTCCAACTTTCACAAAACTGATGCTTTTTTACTTAGCCATGTTGACCTGCAGGTCTGGTATCCACTCTTCACAACACATCATTTCCATCACAGCAACCTATAATTTTAAATTTTAAGCTGATGTGACAGAAAGGACGAAACAGCATTCAGAAGTTAGTGGATCCCTGCAGCGAAATTATCATCTTGCTTAAAATTGGTAAAATATTGTTTACACCTAAAACTAAATTTACATAATTGTAAGGAAATCAATTAAGGAATTGGGATAATTTGCATAAGGGGATCTGAATGTACAAGTTTTAGTACTGACTGCAGCCAGAAGGCCAAGAAAGAGAAAATACAGGTTGGTTGCTTGCCCAGGGAAAATCAGTCATCAAATTAGTCACTGACCATTTTACATGGGCAGTAGTACAATGTGTTTCCATTTAGTTTTGCAACAAGTGATTATTGCTTATTGGTGCTGTCAGAAATATAAATTGCAACTCCTGGTGCGCCACAGGCCTTTTTCCATGCAGGGAACTCAAAGTGCTTAGACATGCACAAAACCTCCATCAGTCAGTCCTCACAGAGAATAGCAAAACTGAAAATTCTAAATTAACAGTGATAAAAGAAAGACAGCAACAACCATCCACCTTCGTTTGCCACATAACAGAGGTGCCGTAACAGGTAACAACACAGCTCAGTTTCCCGCCAGCATTAAATATGTTGAGGCAAAACACAAGGTTAAACCTGTTGAAAGTCACGGCTGCTGCCTGCTGCGATCTCCATGGCTGGTGGCGTGCGTCACCTGTCCTGGCTGTCACCAGTAACCCTGGGATGTCACTGTGGCGACAGCCTCATTATTGTGATATCTATGCAGGCTGAAAATATTTCCGTTATGTTCCTCCTGATGTTGTTGTGATGTGCAGTGATGACCAGGGAGACACGTCTGCAAACTTGTAACTCCTTAACCACAGACTGTGAGATATTTCATCCCTGTATGACCTGCAGGCTAAAGAAAGGGGCAGAGGAAACAGTTACCACGGAGACAAACCGCAGTGGCCTTGGCTGCTGAGCTCCTGTGGTTTATCACTACTTGGATGATGCTTGGGCTGCTTAATACTTCCAGCTCTTCAGCAGCTCACACCTTAAAGCATTTATTGTGCTGTGTCTTAACCCCTGGGCCTGTGGGAAACAAACTGTTCACTCAGATTTGTTTGAAATCATCAGCTTACAGATAATGAACAGTTGTATCTGGTCAAATTGACACCAATTAACATTCAGGTAAAAAAAAGAAAAGAGGATGACCAGGGCACTTTTGAGTACAAAATAAAAAGCCTTTATTGGAAGTGGCTATGTAGTAAAAAGATTAAAAACTGCACCTACACATACACATGTAGGTGTAGTTTTTAATCTTTTTACTTTTTTACTTTTGTTCCTCAAGGGTGCCTTGGTCATCCTCTCTTTTTTGGTTGCGATTCATCAACCCTAAGAGCACCTGAATGGTTTTTTACTCATCCTCCAAAAGAAGCAGTCCTTTTTTCTGTTTCTCTAACATTCTGGTCATTTTGCCTTAAAAATGTTGAAATAATTTGACATTTTAAGAAATATGCTTATTCACTTTGTTGTTGAAGATTAGATGGGTTAGCTTAGCACAAAGACAGGAAACGGGTGGAAACAGCTAGCCAGCTGGTCATAACAGGGGTATACCCCATGAACACAAATTAAAGGAATAGTTCAACAAATGTCTTTCTTACACAGTGAATCGATTATCACATGTGTGACATACAGTAACATTTACCATTAGCTACACTTACATGTTTATCCAAAGTGTGTTAAAGGAACATACACGGTGAGTACTGGTGGCCACAGAGGGGATATAAGGCTGAACTCTGAGAACTTCACTGCAGCTCTCTATACCAACTGAACTGACTGAAATAAGCTCAATAACACTGAGCAGAAGATAAAATCACTCTCAAAGCTGAGTTTTTTTTTCACACTGCAGCTCCAGGAAGGTTATATTAAGAGATTGTGATCTTCCAGCTGCACCACCTTGTGTAGTACCAGTGGATCTTTTAGGCAGTATCTCTAGCTCTTCTACACATACTTAACTTCCATATTGTCCAAATTAAATGCATTAATGTCTTCTGCTGGGAAGCTTATTTGGTCCCTTGAGGTGAAATGGAGCAGTGTGAGTATTTATATGATGTTACAGGCTGATAGATGGACTAGAAATGGTCAGTGAAGCTTTCCTTTTACTAGTTCCCCGTCCTTGAAATTTATAGCACCTCTGAAATACTGTGTTCACATGAGTGCACATAGTTGGACAGTCCAACACACTCACTGTGTGTTTATAGTCCTGTGATATTCATCAGGGTCAAAGTGTCTGTCTCACTTGACTGACATCTGTTAGAGCCAATAATTAATAGCTTAATAATTGATGTGTCCATCATTTGTGCAAGGTGATCATAGAGATGTGAGGTCAGTCTGAAATGAATGCTAATGAGAGGTCACCGAATGACCTCTGCAGAGCTTCGTACTGTATACTGATGAATATTTCACTGTTACTCATTTCAGCCTCTTATCTTTAACACAGTCAACACTCATTTAACTTCATTCACAGAGCAGAAAGTTTCCAAGGACTCAGTTTAACTTTATAATTATAAACAATTTATATTCATTTATGTTGAGTGTCCCCTCAGCTATAATGCAGCCATAGCTAGTGGATTTTTGTATGGTGAAGACAATTTCAGATAATTCTAATTTTCTCAAATCAATAAAATTGGTGCCTAGACATGACAAATTAGTCCCTGAATTTGCAGCAGTAGTTGTGTTTCCAATTCATTTCTTTCACACGCCCCAAAAATTACTCAATTAATTCCTCAGTGAATAGTGTCATATAGTTATTCCGTTATTACTCCTCATCATCCCCATTACAAACCAATTGGATTTGATAGTTTTAATATGACCTTAGACCGAGACAGTTTAATACAAGAGTATATCAGGTTTTAAACATTGTGTTGTGTTTCCTACGTGGTTTTACAAAGATAAGCTAAGCTCTGTTTAAAAGAAAACGATAGTGTATCAAGGTTTGGTTTCATTTTGTAGCTCTGACCACTGGTTATAATAAATTATAATCATGGTGAAAAGAAAAGTTTCAAAACATCAATAGAAAAAGTTTTAAATTCTTGCGCAGACTTTCCAAAAACCTCAATAATTATCAATCAAATAAACACTGAAAATGATCCTTGGAATATAACTCTCATTTTCAGCTCTGTGTTACTTTCAATTCATCAGAACACTTCTTTATACTTACTGGAGTATATAAGTGATGTATCATTGCACTTCCCAGAAGTAACCTGACATTAATTTGAAGGATGAGTCAAGATCCAAACCGTCTGGATCCACACTGACTGAATGTAAGTGATCACAGCACCCTATCACATATACATTGTTAGTTGAGTAGTTGAGTACAATATAAGAATATTACAATATACGTTTAAACATATCAGTTGCATCTGAATATAAAAAGACCTATATTGGATAACTATCCCAACAGTATGCAAATAGTAATACAAATTCACATTACTGATTGATTTAGATACAGTTATTGAGTTAGTGCCATAGTAGCTCATTTTGATTACTCACTGAATTATTATTAGTGTGAATGATTCCTATAAGACACAAGTAGTATCATTTGTTACACCCTCTCTCTGTCATTCAAGCCTTTTCCCTACAAATAATATTTTATCGTTATTATTATTCCTGTTAAAAGTGACCATTATATCATCATCATCCTCAGGAGCAACAGCCCTCTACCATTATTGCCTTGCATTAAACTGACTATGTGCTAACAATGTGCTGACCATTGTGTCCAGGGTGTGACTCACTAACTTCCCCCTGTGGGTGTTACATGCACCTAGCGGGGGATTTGCACCAGCAGCATTCATTTATCCAAGAGCAGCTCAAAGCTCTCCTCACAGGTGTTGTTTTGGTGAAGATATTCATATTATTGTTGTTTTTAATGTCTGACTCATTTTTACAGTATGATCCACTTCAAGGCAACAAGCCTCTCTGCAGCTCTGACTCATCTCATTTCAGAAAGACTTTTTTTTCCCTAAAGGTCAGATATCAGTCGTTTTAACTTGAGGGGGATGATGTCCTGACAATCAAAGAGGACAATATGATAACTATCTTTTCTATCAGTGTATTAATGTGAAGGCTGAACACATAAAATAGCCTACTGATTATTTTGTGATTAATTAGTTCATTTTTGTGATACAGACATGAAACACACTTTCTGCCATAATCACAAAATAATTATTTTGAAATAACAACTTTGTGACCCTGTTAGCCACACTGTTACAATTAAAAGAGTAACAGAGAATACAGCTGTCTCTCCAGCCCAATCACTTTTCAAAAATTTGATCTTAAATTTACAATACGTTGAAACCAAATGGAATAAAACGAACCCAAAGACAGCTAGAAAATCAGCAGTCACAGTATAGTCATGTTAAAACTACCAGATGAATAAATAAATAAATAAAATAAAAAATCCTTCAAAATTATAAAAACGTAAAACTCAGTTTTTAAGACCGTGTGGACTCCTCCTACACGTACTCGGTGTCATGCAACAGACTGCTTGGCAGGAAGTCTTCACATCGACCTGTTTTAAATGTAAAGTGGTACGCTCGACTATGAAACCTCAAGCGGCTGCGGACAGTGCATGCGGAGTCTGCGCCGCTCACAGCACAGCACATGCACAGTACGCCCCACTGTACCCGACACTTTAGACTTGACTCAGGACTTTAATTAACACTTTACATTTTTGTAGAATTCACTTATTTACTTCTTGGGTATGAAAGGCCACAGCTAGCACCCATGTTCTATTCCATTTTTTTGGTTTGATTCTCAATGTCTCCAGTCTTTGTGCTAAGAAAAGCTAAGCTAACATGCTGTTGGCTATAGCTTTTACTGGATGGACGTGAGAGAAGAGGCTGAATGTCTGAATATTTCCCTAAATGTCATACGACTGTAAATTTGAGTCTTGAGATTGGGCTTCACAGCTAATCATGCTAAAGGCTACATGTAACTTGTTAAAACCAAGACTTTTCTTTCTGCAGTCTTACCAGCGTCTACTCATGTTTAGTTTGTGGACTTCAAACTACATCAAAATCAGATGGACAGTTAAATTGATTTTCTGTGTCAGCTGCTTAGTGTGAGTCACAATAACAGCAGAAGGCCATGCTGTCTATATTCATGAGCACTCTCCTAACACAGTTGTCTGACAAGTCCTTGAAACTTTTTGGATTGCACTTCATATACCCGTGTTCTTAGTACAGTCCCAGAGATTTCTAAGCCTCAATCCAAGCTTAGGTCTCACTGTGGGTCTCTCCACTACCTGGGGGTTATTAAACTCATCACACTGAAATAAGTCTCTGCTCACAATCGCCATCTTTTTCAGTCTAACTATGGACCACCCAAGTCTATAGGAGCAAGAATTCACCAACAAATTCTATTTGATTTATTTTAAATGACCAGAAGCAGTTAAAAAATATATACCAATGCTAACCCTTAATTTTATTATTATCACATTTTCTTTCACATTACTGTTTTCCTTGCTTTGCTATTAAAAAACAGGGCCCTGAAAACCCATAGGTGATACTGTTGATGGCTGTTGCTGTGGGGTCGGACACTCAGAGATAATTAGTTTGTTGTGGGACACCCTGGATAATGCCATTTCCTGTGCAGTCAAGAGGAGATTTGCAGATTTGTGGCCTGTTGCTGGGTCGGTTTTGCATGAGGGAGTAGGGAATGTTACCTCCGCTGCATATGTGTCTCCACATATGGAGGCTGGTAGGAATTTCTTTGAGCTACAGCTCTTCAATGATGCTTTTAAACTTTGAATGCCACGGCCAAATTCAAATTAGATTTATATGTCTTCACCACAAATCTATCATGGTTATGCACACACTCCTACTTAATGTGTCTATTTGAATGATTTCAGTCTGAATGTACTTGTGGGTGGATGTGGATAGAATGCATATTGTGCACTGTGCTTGTGTTTATGCTGTGTATGGATGTGTGTGTGTGTGTGTGTGTGTGTGTACTTCAAGTCAAGTCTCCAACCTTTTGCTCTGAACTTATTTTGGTCCTCTGTGAATCACTTGAAAAAAAATGCAAAGGTGCTCTGAGAGCAAACCTTTCAGTGACTCCTCTGCAAACCTTCCCTCTTTATATTTCGTTACTGGAGCTTTAAAAGCACTCTGCACACACAGACACACGCACAGGACACTAAAAGAAGGGAGCTTTTAATGCAGGTGTTCTGTCAAAATCACATGTGGGACTGTGTTTCAGAACTACTTGCTGCCTGGGAGCAAGGCTTTTTGTAAACCACGAATGTCCGGACGAAGTAAAAATGTCAAAGCCTTAATGGGCTGGAATGTTAATTGAGACATTTATCACAATGTCAAATCAGAGCTTTTACATGGTCATGGAAGCGGGCTGCCCAGACCTGCCCAGTGCTGCCAGGAATCCCAGGAGCATTCAGTGCTGCTCATGTCCAGCGTCTGGTACAACAACCTGACTGAGTGCTGTGGCCTTTAGGGGCTTTCTCCTCTCAGCTGGATCTAAATGAAAAATGAAAAACCAACTAAATATAACTAATGACAAGCAATGAACTTCTTTCTTGTTACTGTAACAGAGAAGCACGAAATGATGAAACTGACAGGAGGAATTTGGCCGACACACACATGGACTGTGCCAAGCAGAGAGACTGCAAATAAATCACCTCCCTGCACGCTGAAGGAATAAGAGGACGACTGCAGAGATGAAGACCACGTGGAGGTGAATCTATAGACATTAACTGATTCCAATAACACTGAGTGCTGTGTTTTATTTCAACTTAATTCACTCTCTTTCATGTAAAAGCAACTTTTACATAGAGGACCTGTATAACCCACAGGAAATTTAAAAAGTTATCTGTTGCCCAGTATTTTTAAAACAGATGTCTACATGCTCTTAAACACGACCGTGGGCTCACGACCTCAGTGCAGGGCTTGTAAGTTCGGTAACACTCATAAATAACTTTGTCAGAACGTGTGTGTTGTTATCATGTTTTATTGGTTGTGGAGTCAGAGCTTGTTGTAATTCATCCATAGCCAAGCATTTATAATAAGGTGAGGAGCGAGGTTGTGCTTTTACTCTGTTGCTCTCTTTGTGCTTCACTGAGGAAATGTCATCTAAGAAAGAACGGTTTTGATCACAGGAGCTGAAAATGTCACATAATTATGAGTCAGGATCCATGTCAACAGAAGACTCCTTTTTATGTATTCCAGGATCATAATGAGCTGTGTGTTTTGCTTTCAGCTCCATCAGGCCTGATGATAATGACATACAGGTTTTGCGCACTAAAAGCTAATGAAATGAATAAATGAGTCTTTTTGCACCAGTTTCAGTTTCCCCAAGTTCTTAAGCTACAAATATGGTATAATAACAAGGCCTTTGATTTTCTCCTCCTGACTCACACACACTTCCTGCATCATGGCTGCTGTTTAAATGATCTCAACTTGGTTAGTCAGATGCTTATAAACTTTACACAGTCATTTCATCCTGCTAATCAGTGCATTGCTATTTTTATGTTACTTCATTAGTCAGACTGATATTATGCCATGATATTTTTAGCTAATGTTGTAGTAGCTGTTATTGCCTTTTATCGTGGCAATCCAGGAAATATAACAATTTAAAAGTTGTTTTTATGCACTTGTTGCCATTTTTGTGGCAATTTTATTCCACTATTTTTCAGGCCTTAAATTTCCTCATCCTCAGTCAAAGCTGAAATGAACTTGTTTGTGTTTGCTTCTGGACATGTGAGGCTCTCAGTAAATACTGGAGATATGGGGTGAACTCAGGGCTGTAGCTACACCTGTCCTGTGTATGCATTCATTTATTTCATTCTTTCATTCATTTCTTCATATATTCATTCATTCATTCATTCATTCATCCTTGTAGGGTCGTCGCACATGTTTAGATTGTGAGAGGCACTGGGAGCTGATTCCTTCAATTATTGACAGTTTTTCAGTTTTAGAAAGTGAGGAATGTGTCGGTTCTTTTACCTTTCCAGTATTTATTTTTATGAAAGTGATTATAATGGTATATTGTGGCATATTTTTAAAAATGTTTTCTGGTGTTTTATGTGAAGTGTTGATCCATGAGAAGATTTATTTGCGATTTCAAGTACCAAATACTATATCAGTGTAGTTTTACATCTCTTTGGTATCAGTCGATGTGATGAGAGGGGGCACTGAACCTCTATCTGATTGGCTGACTGTTTCTCGGCTGATCTAATAAAACAGATTTCAGGTAAACATTCAGAGAAACCAAATAAGGTTGGATAGTGAGTCTGTGTGGGCAGGGCTTGGCTGAGGGTGGTGACTGCTTAGTTATGACATCACAAAATCCCCTTCCTGAACACTGTCTGTGTGCATTTCTCTGTGGACTGAGGGTTTTGATACAATCATAGCATTTATGGAAATCTCATTATTAGCACCTTGTATTTTTATGTTTTTTTTAAATCAGATCCATAACTACTCAAAAAAGAAAGTGAATTAAAACAGTTAATGTTAAAGAGTTAATAAAAAAATAATAAATATATGGTACTACTGTACTTCTGCAATGTAGCAGTGCTTTTTCTTCACACTACAGCCAGATGACCTTGAGCATCATAAATACTTGCTGAATATAAAAGAATAGAGTCTTCACATTCTATTTACAGACTATTGTTTTCCATCATTATTGTATTCATTGTCTTGAAACATGCTTCAGCTAAGCTTCACTTCATCTCAGTAATAGTCTGGTCGTCACCCGGAGCCAAAAACTGAGATTTTCTCCTTTCTGAGTCACACTTAGGCGTAATCTACATTCCAGTGCTCGCTTGGTTGGACGTTCAGCTGCTGACAGAGACAGAGTCAGGCAGTGTTTTTCTGCTGATAGCTCTCCTGCACAGCAGATAGAGAGGCTCCGCATCCCACTTACAGATGTTGTGATCACTGCTCCAGTGAGATTAAATAGAAGGGAGATGGTGGCCAGAGATTCAACTCACAGAGCAGCGTCCAGGTCCTGAGGCGGCCTGCTGTGTGGTTTTGGAGTGCGAACATTGGGCTTTGGTGGAAAGAAGCTCCCTCATCTGGCTGGATGGCCAGCTCTCATGCGTCAGGGAGTTGGGGGGGGGTAGATATGCTACAAACAAGGGATGGATGAATAAGCTTATGGGTTCATGGAAAAGTTCACAGCCTGAACAACTGAGTTTAATATGTGCCCTATGAGTGAGTTATGGAGTTGTGGTGAATTGGGGTCCCTCCAAAATGTCAGAGTTAAGATGCTCAAATCTGCTTTCGTCAGTGATGTTATTTCCTGGATGGAATGAAGCCATCTGGACTTTAGGCTTGAAGACATGGTGGATGTATTTATGGTGTGTGCATCTGCGCATCAGGGTCTGGGATTTTTTTGTGAGCATATCAAAGAGTAATATATGGATCTACGTTTGTCTGCCACATGTGTTTTTATTAAAGCTCCTGCATGTATTTATCTCAATAATGTGCATCTTTGTCAGAGGTATCGTGGTAGAATCAGGATTCTCTCTGCAGAAGAATGTATTGGTCAAGGATTAACTGACCAGGTGTCCGTGTGTTTTTGTGCTGTTGTCTCAGGCTGACTTATGGCATAAAGAGAAATTACTTATAGCAGAAACTATATCCACAAACAGCCTTTTGCCTGCACTGCAGCTTTACAACTCCCTCCTGATCACTGTGGGATAAGCCTGGTTGGCTGATTTCCTCTTTTCTGGCAACATGAGAAGTCTAAAAAACCAACAATGAACTGATCTCTGTGCCATAGAGATCCACTGTCCAAAGGTTTGCATGAGCTCCCACAACTTTCTTGTGAAGCTTACACAAAAGTTGCTGCTCAAATGTATATTGATCCATGGCTGAGCAAAGGCCCTATTTACCCCAGTAGTTTCAACCTGTTTTGACTTCAATAAGGCCAAATGGGCTTGGAACCCAAGGCATGACCAGAAAATCTGATAGATAGATACTGTAGATAGATAGATAGATAGATAGATAGATAGATAGATAGATAGATAGATAGATAGATAGATAGATCAAATTGGCTTGTCAGTCACTGTTTTTCTGATGAAGACATCTTAATTTGCTTGTGTTTGTGTCTGTTTACATGTGTTTCCTTGAGCTGCATTGCATCGAGCCCTCTCCGTTGGTCACAGTAGTAATTAAATTTGCCAGGAGCGGCACTGAGATCAGGATTTCAGATTAGACTCTGTGTTACAAACACACATTATGATACAGTACAAACACGGAGCGTGAGCGTCCCTCAGAAAAATACTCAGTAATGGAAAATGAGTTGTGATGGAACTTTTAATTATGTATTATAGTTTGAAATGTTGTACTCTGTGAATGTTTATTAGTAAAAACCCATTGTTGTGAACTGTCCAAACCTTGAAAAACAGTATTCACAAACAGTGAACTTTAATGATACCCTGTTTACACGTATGCGGTTATTTTGAAAAACTGAGACATTTCCCTTCATTTACAGGCAAATGGAGAATTCACCTCTGAAAACGATTCTTTCTAAAAACTTTTGGAAAACTTTGTTCACACATTTGCATGTAAAATGAGAAAACTGAGTTTTAGGCAGCTGACATCACATTGTGTTCTGGATGTTGCACCTGTGTAAAAAGTGCGACATATGTTCACATTTTCATGGTGATCATGGAGGCATTCAGAGTAGCAGGCACATTTCTGTTGGTGCAAACCCTCTTCTTCTATTTGCATTTGCAAATACAAATACAATTGCAAATACAGCTGCTCATTGTTGTTGATGCTATTTTTGGGATTCTGATTGGCTAACGTGAGCTTCTTGTTACACTGACACCTACAGGTTTGGCATGCTCTTGACAGCATATGTACACAGGTTAGTGTAAATAAAAACTTTTCTGTGTACTCTGTGCTCTGGATTTGATCATATGTCCTGTCTGTGAAACTAAAAAGTGTGATGTGTTTGTAAATGTTGGAAAACTAAATGGGGAGGATCTATGAAGCTAAAACTGGTAGGCCAAGCATTATCCCATCTTTTCCTCTCTGGAAGTTACTGTAGCAGCTAGCTCCAGTCGATAGCAAGTCACTGAAGCATCCAGTCTTTCATTGAGAATAAACAGCACTGCTCGCAGAACTTATAATAACCTCTCATATTGTAAACACAACACTGGCAACATCTTGGCAGAGAACTGTGGCAGAGAAAACTCACATTTCACACCTTTAATATCCTTCTGCTAGATTTGAAGGAACGTGTCGTGCACTGCACATACTGAGGCTCTTTAAGCGCCTTCTGGTACCATGACGACAGCAGCCACTGACCTACACAGAACCACAAGCATTAAACAAATTAGGACTCTTTTTATTTGAAATTGTTCACCTTTTACACACTGACATTTAATATACACAAGCCTTTGTAGTCCCTCTGGCCTGAGACATGATCAGTGACAACGTGTGCTGGATATTGTCTGGGATGGCTTATGGTGGATGGGAAGCTCTCACACACATATGCGCACACACACACTCACACACACACATACACATCCAAATACACTCACTCGTACATACATGCAGAAGTGCTTGCTCACACGCACGCACACACATACAGATAATGCAAGGACAAATACAAAAACACACATTACGACACATACTCTAACCATCTAACACAGTCTAGCCATCTAATGTAGACATCAACAGAGGAGGGGCTTAAAGTGCATACAGGAACAGAGGAGGGCTTTGCTCACTCTTATGATCAGTAACAGCCTTTTAAATTATGAGCGACAGTAATCCTCCACTAAAGCAATGATCTTAGTGCCGCGCTGTATCTTTACAAAAAGCACATCCCTACCGTAGTTTTAGCTCAAACTGTGCCTCACATGATGAAATAATGACACTGCATAGTTCAAGGGGTTAGTCTTATACATTATTGCAGAACAATGTAGGTCCAAGTCTGGGGACTGGGTGTGAGCCATGGGCTGCAGGATGGCACAGAAAGCATGTAGAGTCCAGGTTTTCAGTGGGATTAGAGAAATAAATCCATCATGAGAGCGCGGCCAACACTTCGCTGTTGTCCAGTTTAGCTTTAAATGCAGGATAATCCATATGAGGACAGGTGAGAGGTTTGATCTCGGTGGGAAGATGATCAGTATCCTGGATGCATAGCAGGAGTGCAGGTATTGACACGACTCCTTGGCCTGGTCTGGGTCATGGTTTGCTCCTTGATGGGAGGCGGGGCAGCTGCGCCCAGGTCACACAACAGGTCAGTAAGGGGCAAATAGGACCTGTGGGTGGGAGGTCCTGACAGGCCCTGGGGCCGGTCGGAGCAGTGCAGCAGGGAGACTCTGTGTCTGGAAGAGGGCAGGGTGGGGGCGTGGTTAGTGGCGTGGTTCGTGCGGTGTGTGAAAGAGTTTCCAATGGCGGCGGCAGCTGCTGCCACTGCTGCCAGGTGAGCAGGTATGATCTGGGCGGTCAGAGGCTGACACTGGCGCTCCTTACCCAAGGTCAACTTGATCTGGAAGATGAGACAAAACACATTTAATACAGTCTGTACACTCAGAGTATATTAAATCAAGGAAACACTAAACCACCACTGAAGTTCAGCTGCAAAATAAAATGAATTCTATGATTTATATATAAATGAGGATTTAAATGAGGAACTACTGGAAGCAAATATGAATACAAATCTGAACTGACATTGACTGGCTGCATCTGATGAACACTGTTATCAGAAAATATTAATACATGTTGCTGTTTTTAATCGTTTGGTCTTTAAAATATCATAAATAACAGCAAATTATGAAAACCACTCATTATAAGGCCCAGATGACTTGTTTTGTCCAACCAGCAGTTTCAAGACTCAAAGATTCAGTCGACAGAAATCAAAGAAATCGAAATGGAGAAACTGGAACAAGGGAAAATTTGCAACAACAATTAGTGAAACAATTAAACATTTTACAAAATTACTGCCAGTTTCCAGGCTGAAATTCAATCAGGACAATGATTTCTAAGTACAAATCTTTTCAAATGCTTAACTATATTTTCAGTGTAAGGTCTCACATGCACCGCTCTGATACTTTATCTTGGTCAGTCAAATAATACTTTCAGTAATGTAAGCCGGACATTAAGAAAAAAAAATGATCATGATGAAAAATGTCAACATATATGTCAACATTCTGGCACATATTTGCACTTGAATAATAACACATAAAGAAGACAAAAACAAAACAAAACAAAAACAGAAAAGAAACACAACATAAACAGAGATCAGTTGAACGTGTGATGTACTGTAAAGCTTATCTGCACAAAGAATGTGAGAACATTTCATGGGCTCATTATGACACTGATGGAATCCTGCATCAGAACTGAGCTGCAGGGTACACCTGCAGATACACCTTGACCTGCACCTGCATTTCTACTAATTCTGAGGTAAGTCACCGGCAGAGCTGCACACCTGACACTTGTTCCATACGAACACACTGCTGACTTGTCTGCTTATGTATACGGATGTCACTGTCACTCCTCTCCTCCTAACCTCTTCTGTTCCATCCTAATCCTTTACTCTTCCTCTCTTTGCCTTTTTTCTTCCTCTGCTATACTTCTCTTTTCTTCTGATAGGGCTCTTTCTCTTCTTTCTTAATGCATTCTTGTTCCTCTTGTTTCGTCCTTTCTAATCCTTTCCTCTTCTTTTTCAGTCCTTTTTCTCTCTTCTTCCGCTCTAAATATTAGGATATTGGGAAGTTTTTCTTTTTCCTTTTAAGTAAGTATAGGGCACATATTTATCAAGCAATTGTGACTCTCTCTTATTGTGCAGAAGGTGGGGTGGGGGCTATTGATGAAGGCTATGCTTGATAAATATGGGTCCTGGGGGCTATTGCAACAAAGGGGAATTAAGATATCCAGGATCACTAAAAAAGCCAGGCTTGACAAAGCCTCCTCTGTGTATCCTGGCTCAGTTCATTGCATGTTTGCTGATCCAGAATGACTGAGGGCAGATTTGTCGAGCCAGGTGTAAGTGATTCAGATAAGAGCGTGCCCATGGCTTTCTGAAACAGACCACAGTATCGATCACTGATTTACTGATGAAGAAGCAGGAAAGACACATGCTGAAGCAAACTTTTTACTGAGCAAGCAGCTACTGCTACCTGCTGAAAGATCACTAAGAGGTGATCGTTTAATTTCAGAAATACAGCTGCTGTCATGAAAAACCCTGACAGTCATGAGCCAATCAACTGAATGTGAAAGTTGAATTTGAAAAACATACACTTTCTAACAGTGAAAGGTAATAAATACAGTTCAGTGAGTCACTTAACATTGTTTCCAAATACACAACTGTACACTTGTGTAGCAGAGTTAAATAATGTTAAACCAATACAAATTATGTTTTGTATAATTTGTCTAGACAGGATGATATGTTGGCACAGCAGAAAAGGGTAGAATTTGTACATTGTGTGATCTCAAAGATGTGGAGAATGAAATGCATTTTGTGTTATACTGTCCATTCTATGACCATGTCAGACAAATATTGTTCAGTAAGGTGAATTTGTGTGGTTGGCCAAATTGGAGAAGCTGAAGCATCTTTTTCAGTTTGATATATTTGCATTTACTTCATATCTTGAAAAGCCTGGGTAATGAGAGAAGAGCTATGTATAGAATGTTGTCAGTAGTCTGAAGTCGCTTATGTATGTGTGTTGTGTGGAAGGTAATGCCAACAGGAAGGACTGTTTAGTTTTTGATGTTTTTAGTACTGTAAATGTGTCTTATAATCCCATATGGGATGGGCCACAATGGTGGCATGACACGAAAATATATATATCAATCATTCATTCATTCAATGCGGTCTAATGATAATAATTATCACAGTTAATTGATATTCATAAACATAAGTGGAAAAAAGAGGTGCTGGCAATAAATCCAGGTCAAATATCCACTGTGACTCTACTGTGACAAGTCTTTTATAATCTGTAATGCTACATGTTCCGCGGTGATAAATGTGTGTGACAAACATTTTAACAGAAACGTTTCTGATGGAGCAGTAAATTGTGCCTTTATTCAGACCTGGCCATAACCCCCCCATCCAGTACATGTCATTGTGGAGAGGACTCATGTCAATGGGACTTCATATTTTAGTGATTATCGCTGATTTTACTGAAACTACATTTGCAACATCTTCAACAATTAATTAATAATAGACCATAAGTAAAATATTCATCAAACTTTTGATAGCGATGTGAACAGAAGTCTTCATACAACAGTCAGCAAAACTATCACAAAACAGGTTTTATATAAATGATGATGAGGCTCCTTCACTGACTGACGAACGGATCTGTTAATTAGACCATGAAATATCTATAACTCACTGATCTCTGATCAGACTGACAGCTGACTGAACCAATACAACGCCACGATAAGTTAAGCCTGTCTGTTAACCTGGTCTGGAGCAGGCTAGCCGCAAAGAATAAATCTCCATGGCATGTGTGCCTCCATGGTGTGTCTGCTTTCGTGCAACCGGGTCCAACCAAATTCAATCAGGATAACTGGAAAATCCAGGCTTAATCCACTATCTTGATTTTGTGCAAGAGCATGGTGGTGGCATGGTGACTCATGCATGGGTTTTCCTCTGGTGTGCTCTGGTTTCCTCCCACACAACTTTTAGTTGGCAAGTAAAGTTTATTTGGCTATGGCTATGGCAAATGGTTAACAAATGCATTTATCATTTATCCATCTTGTTCATATATTGTAAATCTGTCATTAAGACATGGAGGTCCAGAACACAACAGTTGCTGATACGACATAAGTCTATAAGTTCTGTCTTACAATATGAAGAAATTACAGCCCTGCTGTACAGTAAAGTCAAGCCATACTTTCATATTGTTATCATTTAGTATTAATTTTACATTGAGGAAATAGAGGTGGTTTTTAGCCAATAAATAAAGAAACATACAATAAAAATAAGTACAGGAATTAACATATGCATCAGCCTAATCACAGGGTAACAGATTAGAGATGCAGCAGCACAGCCATCATGTGAGGGCTGAATATATGAATGGTTGTAAAAGCAGAAAGAGGAAAGTGAGCTGAATTTCAATATCATTCTTCCATGTTTTCGTACAGAGAGGTGAGAGTAAGAAGAGGTAACAGAACATAATCGTGGTACAGATCACATTGATGTTTTGGAACAATAAATTAAGGATAAAACTGTATATCACCACTTTTCAAAGAGGAAAATTCTGCATTGCTTATTATCTGAAATGTAACACAAAAGCATATGCAGCTAAATTTGTGAGTCCAACTCAATAAATACATATTTTGAAGAGTGCAATACATGCTCTTTTAAAACAACAAGGCTCCTTTTTATTTATGAGGGTGAGCGTGTGGAGTCAGTAAAACAGGTATGGAGACAAACAAGCACGAGCGAGAGACACCACGGAGTGTTTATGTGGAGACATTTTTGTTAAGCTGTTTGTAGTTTGTTAGGTTAGTCACTTCTGTGTGTGTAAGTGTAGGTGTTAGGTGTGCGTTAGACGTGTTAGTGCTCGGATAGTTTGGTTTTCTCAGTGTGGGGCCAGCTAGCTTCGTTAACTGCACTGCCACCATCTTGGAAGAGACTACCACATCATTCACCTGCACTGCCAAGAGTGGAGCTGCTGCGGTCGTCATGGAGAACTGATGATGACAGTAAAAAATCTGATTAATTGCAACTATCCTACATAAGTCAATGTGAGTTTTGAGTTTATTCCCTTTCTTGGTTTTCGCAGACATGTTTATTTATCTTTTTTTTTTCTTAGTCTAACTTTTCGTAGTTTTTTTTTTTTTAAATGTCTCATTCATTTTAACTAATCAGTCATTGGTCTGATTAATTCCATTTTCTTTGTGCTTTTTAATTCATTCATGTGTTTTCTTTCTCTTCACACTGTCAACATAGTTTTTGTGGTATTTCAGTTTGTTTTATTGTCCAGATTTTTCAAAAAATGCTTGTTGCTGCCCTGGATCAACGGCAGCAAGGTCTAAAGTCACAAGCGATGTTTTAAGTAGTTAATTTTTAATGATGAGGACCATGAATGAACAGACACCAGGGCAGCTCATGACGCTGCTGCCGCTGCGCCGCTGCTGCTGCACACAGCTGAGAGCAGAGGGCCTAATGAGCAGCCAACAGGTGCCAGAAATCAGCTGCTAATTGCTGAAACAGTTCCAAGTCATCTGCACCTCACCAGAGATTCTACAGGGAAAACAACGGACATGCCGACCCCCTCACATATACATCAGCTATATAATCAGTGTCTCTGCAGTTTGATCTGTTAATGTCTCAAAAACAAAACTTGCTCCTGTTGTAGCTCTTAAACCCAGTAATGACACACGTTATGACAGTGGAGATTTAACTATTGAGAAGTCAAAGCCTTTGAAACATATGAACAATGAAGAGTGAAGTCAGGTGAATTTTACTGAGAATGGAAAAAAGAGCAGTAAGTAAACAAAAAAGCAGGCAAACACGAGGAAAGAAACAATAGAATGACAGACAGACAGACAGACAAACAGACACCCAACCTCCAACAACAGCCTAACAGGGTGAAAAGGTCATCAAAGTTATCTGGCTTAATCTTCTGTATCAGTAATGGAAAAGCTACGGTCTCACAGCACCAGGCTGGCAGCCGCTGTCATGGGTTATCAATCACCGACTCAGTCATCGTAACGCGATGGGAAGCATTCTTTACTCTCCGCTCATCAAAGAAGCTCCTCTCCATTAACTCAGTCAATGATGGGTTTCAGAAAAAGTCATTTCCCCCACACTGCTAACCCCCGCGCGTCGTGGTGGCAAACAGTGGGTGTGATGGATGCCGTTTTCTCAGGGCTTCTGTGAGATGAAATGTGGGTTGTCTCCTCCTGTCTTTCCCGCATCAAATCCACATGGCACCTTCATGCACCCTACCAATTCTCTGTCATGTGATGCTTGGGGGATATGTAAGAAAAAAACAACAACCAGTTTTCAGCTCTGAAGAGTAAGAGGATCGGTGTTTGACAGAGAGAACCAGAAAGTTAAACAATTACCTCAGGAAAGTATGCTAAAGTTATTTCAGAGCGCTTCTTTCTCTCTGCGGTTTGTCAGCTTGCCTGACACTAATCTGAACCGCCGTGGTGCAGAAGACCACACGCTGAGCTGCTCTGAAATACTTAGAACTGACATTTTACAATCACCTCGAAATAGTATTTGACCTGACTCTGCATTCTGGCTGCAGTGTGCTGGCTTCCCATCAGCCTTGAATCGTGCCGTTTTGTCAATAAAATATCAACCTCTCAAGTTAAATCACAGCGTTCCCTGCCACAGATATCTAATAAAAGCTTGGTAACAGGTGATCCACTTATGAAGGCTGACATCTTATTGAATTAGCTGCAGTGAAAGGGATGGAATGTGACTTTAAGAGCGCACCCCAGTGCTTCAGAAGACGTATGTGGGATTTTTTTTGCTCTTTTGCTAATAAACAAAGAAACCCTGTGAAATCTGTGCGAACAGCAACTGAGCATAGGACCTACTGAAGGTTACAGTTAGAGGCTTAGGGTTAAAGGTTTAAAGCATGAGTGAGGCTAGCCCATCTTTAGGGGTGCTGTAGTGCTGCAGCCTGTTGTCCAGCACGATACACATGCAGAGTGAGAATCTGTTTAGTTGTGGTGTTGTGAATCGAGTAAGTTGCTCCAAAGAGGTGTCTCACATTTCTCTCCTTTCCTTTTACCCTCATTACATCATTACCAACACTTTATGATTACTAATTACTAATCCTCATTTTGCTGCAGCAAACCACAGATTGCTTTTCATATTGTTAGGAAGGAGTTACCTGATCCATTAATGTTGTTCTCTCTGTGTGTGTGTGTGTGTGTGTGTGTGTTAAAAGAAAAGAAAACAGATTCAGGTGAGAGTCTAGGGACGGTCCTGAATGAACTCTGTCTTGTTTTTTATCCTGAAAAGTGTGAAGCTAAAGTAACAGATGAGCTATCTATATGTTTGGCAATGGTCCCCTGCTTTTATTTATATATCTATATCTTCTCTCACAAATATCAGAATGACTGTCCCAAATTATTTTACAGTAGACATATTTGTTTTTGCTTTTGTGTCAAAAAAGGGTGGTGGTGGTGGTGGTGGGGCTCTTTGGATGCTCAGCACCCCTGAAGCTCTGACCCTAGAATCGCACCTGGTTTAAAGGTTAGTGTTAGGTCATGGTTTAATATGACTGTCTCCTAAGATACTATCAGGACTGAGTCACTGTGATTGTTGAAGTCCACACTGAGTTTCTGTTGCTGATGAGATGAGTGAGGTGTGCGGTGACTCACCGGCTGCTTGGTCTGGCCTTTCTGCGGCTTGCTGTAGGGGCTGTATTTCGGTTTGGCTGGTTTACCTGCTGCTCGGTCTTTATGACGCCGGCTGCTGATGTGCTGAAAAACGAGACAGAGAGGCTGTGAGTCTCACTTTAGCTCCAATGTGCAATCGAAATGATAGAGGCAATCGTTCCCCATTTCTGCTGAAGTCTTATTTTTCACTGATTTTCAGAATATGACCAATATGAGGTTAGTTTGACTGTGACTACCAAGACAAGCCAGGAAAGTCAAGGCAGAAAAACAATATAAAGGAAGGCAGTAAAATGTTCTTTCAGACACTGAGCAGTTTCTGCCACCGCAGCTATTGTTTCCAGCATAAACACAAGGACGACTATGCTGCCGAGGTGGGCAGCAGCAACAGCAGCAGCAGCAGCAGCAGCAGCGGCGGCAAGGAGAGACAGATGCTGGCTGATGCTGTTATGAATGCACAAGCTGTGTTTATGCATGTGTGATGGTTTGTCAAAGAGCCATGGCTTGCAGTGAGCTATGGCAATGGAGAAAAACTATGTAGATACTGAAAGTTCCTCCTAGGTAGCAAATAAAAATGTCAATAAATAAACGTTATGATATAGGTAAGCATTTCTTTTTCTTTAACTGTGCTACATTTCTTCTAATTTAACATATATAATATATATTTGATTAGATGGTGAAGTTCTTAGCTTTGCCAAAGTTTTCTTGAGGATCTCAGCAACTCAAGGGCCAAAATCATTTGCTCACTCTCTGGATGGTATGAATGTGCCCAGAAAACCTTTGGAGGCCACCAAAATTCATCCTGATTCCACCTCTGATGAATAGTGACAACAAAGTCATGATGCAGGATTTTATAACGTTTCTACTTGGCTGTTGCAGCCCCCCTCTTTTATCTGCTCTTCTAAAAAACATTAGCTGCCTGAAACCTAACAAAGACTAAATGCAATCACATTTTGGAAAACAAGGGAAATTCATATGGTTGCAGTTAAATTTGAGATCTTTTTCGATATGTTCCTTGCAGACCCTGTGCAGCTGGCTTTGGTGCTGTCTCGAGGATTCCAACAAAAACACGTCAGGAGCGTCTAGTCTCTGAGGCAGTCTGTTTGAGGATCTGAGGGACTTCACCTGTTGACATTTTTAAAAGAAATCTCAAGACAAATGGTTGTAGTCTGGCTCTTATTTAAGGTCCCCTGTGATTTAGTGTCAAAGTATTTGACATTTACAGCTCTTAATCCAGTGTGTTTATTTATCTCCTAGTGCAGTGCTTCTCAACCTTTTTGCAATGCTGTACCCCCTGTGAAATATTTTTTTTAGCCAAGTACCCCCTAACCAGCGCAAAGCATTTTGGTTGAAAAAAAGACATAAAACACTGTGTCATCAGTGTCTGATTTATTAAACTTTGTAAAACTTGTTGAAAATGAACTTAGTGATAAAGAGTTGTGCACATCAAAATAATTATCAACTTAAAGTGCCCTTTTTTAGGATTATGATAAAGATCTGTTTTTAAACTGAATTCATGAACTCAGTTACAACAGCAGCTTGTGGATGGAAACCCCATTAAAACAAATTCTTCTGTCAGAATACTGCCAGATTTTTGCCGGCTATGATTTTGCCTCCTTTGGCACTTGTTCTTCTGTGTTTTCAGCAGCATTTCAGGTACGCTTCAACCATGACTTCATTGTGTGAGTTGTCGAGATAGCAGTGATTGACAGCTGATGCCATGTGGCACATGCCAGGTTGGGTCAAACCAGCGTAGTATGGAGAAGACTCTGGGTTTTTTAGGATAATGAAACTGCATAGCCTAATGAATATATCATTTAGTTTATGAACTTACACTTATAATTCATTTAAATACTTAATAAATAATATTTTTAAAGTATTTTTGAATTCATGCTTTTTTTTAAGTATATATATTTTTAAAAATCTCACCTCTCCCTGGAGTGCCTTCAAGTACCCCCAGGGGTACCCGTACCCCCATTTGAGAACCACTGTCCTAGTGGATTATTTAGTCAAGAGGAAAGCCTTTCGTACCTTTGAATACTCAAATCCAGTTTTGCGGCAGATTGTATTAGTTCTGGACAAGAGCCAGTGTGTGAAAATTTGTATTGTTCTTTTTCTTTCTTTCTTTTTTTTTTTGAATCATTACCAGGTGTGTGCTGTGATGCTTTATGGATGCTAGTCACTTCAGCCTCAGGCGCAATGCCATTTCAGGGGAGATAGCTTATCATGTGCTGAGGTGGGAACCTGACCAACAGGGAGGGAGGCTGAGGGACTAAAAATAAACCACCTGTCTCAGGGCGAAAAAGGATTACAGCTTTAAAGGTTTCATTGTGACTGCAGCCCCCCATGGTGAAAATGACTGCAGTTGTGCAGTGTAGAAGACATTCAGCAAAAGATTAGGTAGACATAGCTTCCAATCTTAAATACAGTTTGTCATGTTGAGAATGGATGCAAAATGTAACATGAAGCTCTGATTTAATAAAAAACCCTTAAGATGACCGGTGGCTCTGAATAAGATCATGAAATATTGTAAAGTAGAGTGACATATATGAAAATACTCTGTAACCCAGAGCCGATAAATAATTCAGTGTGAGCACACTCAGAGAACAAAAGGAATATTTTTGGCTGGGGCTAAATTTCACAACTTCTCGCAGTGGATTTAACAATCACACTTTTCCTCTGGTCTCAAGCTGTAGCAGAAATTTGTCATGCTGGATTCTTTTCACAGAGGATCTCCGTTATTCAGAAGTACACGGTAAAAGTCCACCGCATGAAAAATTCATACAAAGCCTGTCTATTCTCAGTGAGAACTCTCAAGGTTAGCTCAAACAAAACTGAGTGGTTTTCAAGTATTGTAGATGAAATTCCCCCCATGACAGAATGATCAGCAGCTGTGGGGGGTGGGGGGATGGGTGGGGGGGTTGTGGAGTTCCCCAAAGCTACAAAAAGATATACATTCCTGGGTAGAGGTTTTTGCCAGGCCTCACTGAGTAAAATATCCCAAAGAGATCAGATTGTTGTCAGCTTTCAAAACTAACCTGGTCTCTGTAACATTGTGTAAATGAGAAATGCTTCTCCTTGAGAGGGATTAGAAAACACTCAGTTAGCTTTATTTCTACTGAGGCAACTTCATTTCTTGGCCATGTACTTTATATGCTTAACCAGATTTCTTGCAGCAGCGTATGTGCATGACAAAGACTTCAGAGACAGAGCTTTGCTGTGACAGCAGCACGGCACGATGAAAGAGAAGATCATTACCAGCAGTGGTAGATCTTTGTACCCACAGAAAAAAAACGTTAAGTCCAACAAAAAAGGGAAAATCCGACACCACAGTAAATGACTATAAATAAGAAGGTTTTCAAAAATGAACAGCAGACTCTTTGTAAAATATTGAGATAGTGTCTCATCAGACTAAATCCTCTACACGCCGTCTTTGGTTCATGAATATGGTTGGAGGTGAAGCAGAAATCTTATTATGGAGCAGACAGGAGTTAAGAGCATGTAAATGTGTTTTCCTGCCTCCATCCTGATTTCTCCTGATAAACAGTGTTGTGAAGCACATGGAAGTAACTGGACTGAGCCAATGACCTAAAAGCAAAATGATAAATAAAGGAAATTCTTCTATGCTATTAATTAACTGTAGCAAAACATCCACTGCTTAAGTATTGTAAACCCTTTCTCTAGGGATGGCCGTCCGGTCATAGATCAGCAGTCAGCAGACACTAATGCAACAGCTCAGACAGATGTACCTTTTGTTTTTAGACTTACGAAACCCAAAACCTCATAAACAAAACTCAAAGTATCTGATCTAACGTCCTGCTAACTAGCCTGCTGCCTACAATATAACCTAGTGTTAAATAAAACCAGATTATTTATAGCAAACTACTATTTTATTACTTAGATTACTTTGTAAGAGGACAGATGAACCTGCACTGCTCTTTATTTGGGACGGGGAAGTTAGAGTTGTTTAACAATTTGGTTGTCCTCAATCTCTGTAAAAGGGAGACCAGTGTTGTAATTAGACCTTTGTTTAAAATGCTGCACAACTAAGTCAAAACCATAGCTTTATATCTGTATTTATCAGGGATGCCCAAGCTGTGGTGCACAAGCTGCTGTTGGAGATATGTGACATGAAAACACTAATGGTGGCAATATGGTGTTATATTTTACTAATGCATTAGTAAATAACTCAAACAAACAAACAAACAAACAGAAAATATCCAAAATGCACCTGACTTCATGCAAGCAGCATGAAAATGCTTATGCATGTCATTCTCATGTGTTGTTTGTGTGGTGGAGTCTTTGTTGATTAAAATGACTGGTGTTATATTCTCCTTTAACGCTGCTATGATCAGTGGCCGGTAGGCTGGTTCATATTATTATTCTGTTGAAGGGGGAGCACGGCCTAGGCTACACTGACCATCAACTGATGAGACCTTAAAATTTAGCTTTAGCTTTTAGCACAACGTGCTAATTACCAAGTGCTAGCACAATCTGTGAGCCATGCAGTCGGTCCAGCTCACAACATCACCCACCTTAAGCTCAGAGTGAGAACCTTACTGTTGTTTACTTGGTGTAATCAAACATCCATTCTTTTCAAAGTAAACTGATAGGAGGCAGGGGCATAGCAAAAGTGCAATCACATTAAAATGTAATAAATAGTTTCTCTCCCTCTCACCTGTTTTAGCTGAGTCTCTGAGTTGACGTGCACATCACATGTCTCACAGTAAAACGTTTTGTTCTGCAGGCCTGTTGACGATTTGGTGGATGTAGCCAGTTTGCTTTTGACTCCCGGCCGCGGAAAGGACTTTATGGAGCCCACGCCACTCCTAGCCTCAAGCATTGTCTTGTGCTTGGTACCTGCAGGTTCAGAAAAGGACTGTTAGTATTATTAATGTGAGAACTAAGGTCACACATATGCGCTGAGGGAAAGTAAGACAAGAGCTCAGAGGCTTTTCTGCTCTGGGAAATGTAAGAAATTGTCTAAATAAAACAATCCTGATCACATAGCATGTTGAACTGGTGCAAAGGTTACACATTTGTCATGAGTTGTGTCATGTCTGGAGTGAGGGGACGGACTGGGAATTGATCCCTAACTTCTGACTCAGACCAGTGAAAACAATCCCAAACCCTGCTGATACAATCACGAAACACTGGGGGAAATAAACAATATCTTATTTCAGGACAAATACAACAAATAGGATTAAAAAGCTACAAATAATTCATAATGCAATTCCAGGGAAAAATAACCACTACAGCAGGCTCTCAAGGATGGAGCCAGTGACCCATACTGGTGCATTAATGAGCCAGTTATAGCACAGTCAGCTGTCAGCACCACAGGTCTCACAGTAGGTTTCTGCAGCTCACTCCCCGGGCCAGTCGTCACTTGCCGTCTGATGCTTTGCCTTTTGTGAATTTTGAACCTATCCCACAGATGGATTATTTGGCATGGACTTTAAAAACTTTAACACTGTCTGTAATGAAGATTGAAAAAACACTGCTCTGCAGGGGACTACACCACCCTGGATCTAGTGTCTTTCAGATGACCGGCCCATCTTCTCTGGGCTGGAGCGTTATGTTAACACCCACAGTGTAAAGAAACCCTTCAGTTATGATGTTTTAGGTTATGTTGTGCAAGTTCACACGTTCCTGGAGCAAACTTGAGGTTCAGATCACAAAGGCTCTAATGAACTAGTACTTTCATGGTGCACTATCTTGAATCAGCTCAATCACAGTTACTTCTCAAACTACATGAATTCCTGTTTACTGCTACAGAGTCAGAGAGAGATAGCTTTTAAAAATGAGAAAACAATGTGAGTTAATGTTTTGTGTACTGTGGAGGAGGAACTTTGCAGCTCTTGGTTCATGGTCTGACTGTTTCTTTATCATTTCTTGTGATTGACATTCACTTGCAGATATTTAGTGATGGACTGGTTGGATGTTTCAACTCAGTGTGTCGTTTCAAATTTGTTAGAGATGTGACTTCTTATTCAGATAACATATACCAGGTACAATAAACCCTTGTGTGAAGCCATAGAGCCAAACCTTAGTTCTTCTAGTGTTTTTTGGTGGCGGTTTCTTGCTGTACCCTCTGTGAAGTGTGTTCTTTGTTCACCCTCAGCAGAGCAAAGTCAGTTCACAATCAAACATACTTCCAGTTCATTGTTCACCAAGAAATGAGAATATTAATGCACAACAGTAGTTATATGACATCACACATGCCAACTATGTGACACTATGATTAAGATCAGACACCAATGGACAGAAGAGTTGTTAAAAAGCTACTTTAAATCAACATATAGTGCACAATGAACACCGCAGCAGCTTGCTGTCTGGGTGATTCTGTTGGTCCCGTCTCCTCTGACTCTGCTCTCTTGCTCAATCTTGCAGTAAAAGCGTTGGAGGGCTAAGCAGTAGGACATTCCACTGCATGCAGCTCTGAGTGAACACACTCGTGGCTCAGCGTATCGTGTGTGTGTAAACAGGGTGTTGGAAATTTGTCAGACAAAGTGATTCAGAATGTAATCTTTAGTTTTGAATGCACAATACCTGATCAAAGCTGGATACAAGGCGCCTTTGAAACCAGTGACAAATCCTCCCCCCCAAAATTTTAAATGGGTGTTTTTCAGGCCTGACAATGATTTACTAAGACAGCCAAAATAACTCAACTATGATGACAAAGAACACTTCAACAGTGCCGCTGGGTGATTGTGTATAGAGTCTGCAGATAACAACCTTCTGCACAAAAAGCATTGACTCACAAAACCATTTGTGAATCGAAGCTGGTGGTAGGCCCTACATTCGTCATGGAAATTGCACCACACTGAACTGAATCATCATATTAAAGTCATGGTGTTTGATGACAACAACACCTATACGGCAAGTAAACACATCACCTCCACAGTACACACAGCCTCCTCAGTCTTCTGTACAAATACATGTGTCATAATTACTACAAATACTCCACTGATGTTTACATTTGCTTACCACTGTTGTGAGCCTCCAACTGTGATGCTGAATTGACCGCCACCTTGCAGAGTGAGCAGTATAAGAGACGCCGTGCTTTCTCCTCTTCTGTTTCTGCATCTGTCTCTGCCTCGGGTTCGGCCTCAGGCTCCAGGTCTGGTTCTGAGGGCGCACTGGGCTTTGATTGCCTCTCGTCCCCTCCAGCAGCTGAGGTAGTCTCTGGGGCTGTGGCCGCCGTGCTGCTGGGTGAGACTATCGGTGAGACCGCGGGCACCGGCGTCGGCATTGTAGGGGTTGCCAAGGGTTGTGCCGGTCTGAGCACAGGGGATAGCGATAGAGGTGCCGCACCAGGGACACCATCTGTAGAGAGAAAGACATTGTTTGTTTTGAGTCATATGGCTTCACCCAGACCTGTAGTGTTGTGACAGGAGAG
The DNA here is from genome assembly GCA_021432705.1 of Caranx ignobilis. Classification (NCBI taxonomy): domain Eukaryota; kingdom Metazoa; phylum Chordata; class Actinopteri; order Carangiformes; family Carangidae; genus Caranx; species Caranx ignobilis. The sequence continues at coordinate 14,926,176 of MU270012.1, forward strand.
AAAACAATGGAGTTCTGTGACAAGTGAGTTGAGTCTAGTCAGTTATTCTGTTCATTTCCACATGTTTAGGCACATGTTAGTGAACATTTATGTAAGAATGGGAGACAAAACGATGATGTGTTCAAGTAAGAGACGTTTTATCAATACCAATGGGATGATTGTTTGAGTCTGACAGTGTCACAGTTGCATGAACATACGTCAAGCCTGGTCCACTCTCCTTTCTGTTTTGTAACTCATTTCCATTGTGTTCTGTCTGAACCGCTGCACATTTCTGTATTTGTTAGTGTTTTGTGAATATGTGGCACTTGTTTAGGAAGTCGGCACGATATATCAATCGTCTGATGGATGGGAACTACGAGCCCTGGGCTGTCAGCTCAGAAAGCGACAGCTCAAGTCACAACGACCTCAAACGTACAGAGTTGTTGCGGATAAACGACTCTGTGACTGTGGCGCAGTGATTTTAAGTGAACAAGACATCTGTCACCAAACAGAGAGGAGATGCACAAAGATAACTTCTCTAAAAAACATGCCTCGATTGAGACAGGGAATGCCACAAACTGTGTTAGCACCTGATGCATCACCACTCAGTAATGTATGCAGCGTGCAAGAGATCACAGCCTCCAACACCAGCAGTCATTACCATCTGCAAGCAGCGAGGCCCGAAGAAAAACACCCTGAAACTGAGGGAAATGAGTCCTGCTTTTCCAGGAGGCTGTACATATCCCACACTCTTTTATTTATAAAGACACAGAGAAAGACCATTGGTCATTTTTTATTCCTTTACAAAGAATCTCTACTTGCAACTCACATCAGTTTTTTCTCCATTTGCCACTGAGAAATTTTGAAACTTAAAGGAAAATTTACTCTCAGCAGAAACAGTCACTTGAATTATTTTGTCATCAACAAACACATTCCAACCAGTTCTCCAGTCTGAGCAACAATATGGATTTTTTTTCTGATCGGCGACTGACTGGGGTGTCTCCTGAAATGACGCCCTTACAACACAATGTGTACTGGACTTTGGTTGCCATGGTTACAGTAAAAAAGGTCATGGTTTGTTGAGATTTAAGAGAAGGCTGTGACTTGGGTTCCTCAACATTAGATAATCTTGTTGGTCATTTTTTGTTAAAATAATAACAATGTGCTAAACGTTGCTCACCTGTCACTTTAACAGTGGAATCGAACGCTGCTTTCCTGTGTCATATTTCTGTGTTTCCTTGACTCCTCCATCCAAAAACCCTCACCTCACGTGAACTTTGTCGCTCTTTATATTATGTCACCGCACCCTTCCCTTTGCTGCTGATATAAGCACTATGGCCACAATCAAAAGTCTAAACTGAGAAAAGACTCCAGATCAGACTACAATGGAGAAAAGTCGTTCTGCTTCCAATTCTTGATGATTAAAAAAAAAAGCCACATCAGTGATAAGTGATTCTAAACCATCCTGTACATGCACGTATCAAACAATGCACTAATCTATATTATTGACATGGACAGCTCTGCAAAATCATCAGGCCTCTAATCCACTGTCAATATATGAGATCACATTAACATGTTACACAAATAGATGCTGTGCTTTCAAAGAACCAGCTGATAATTTTAGGGGGGAAAAAAAAGATGGCAGTGGATCAATATATTTGACTAAAAACAACACCACACGTCGGTGTCTGGAATACAGAGGACTGCTGCCACATTTGCGAAAATGAAATTTTGCTTTGGCGGCACCACCTGATCGATGCCAATGCCTCTGAGTTCTCCGCACTCCAGTGTCACAAAATGAAGATCAGCCAGCCAGGAGAGCAAATCAATACTGAATTATGTCATGCTATTTTTGTGAGCCATTATATATGGTCCTAGCGGAGGAGGTGTTGCCGGCTGGTGCCACAGACCTGCCCGGAGTTATGTTGTCATGGAGTTCACTTCAGCTAAAGGTTAAAAAGAATACATGTGAGATTGAAGCAGCAGGTATATGTTTCTTTTAAGACCTGTTGAGACAGAGGTTCAGACATCCCTTACTTTAGACACTTTTCTCCAGAAGCTCTGTGAGATTTTGCTGTTTATTCAAGCTGAGGTATTGAATGGTTCCTGGGGGATTTGAGGTTTATTTCACAGTTGCACTGACACTAGCTAAATGCCTCAAATGTATGTAAATGTATGCACTGTGGGTTTTTTCCTGTAGTATTTCAGTGTTTGTGAGCATCCAATCCATTAACCTTTGAAATGGGTTTGAGGCGCATTTCTACTTGTTGTAATACTCCCCTCTTACAGTCGACTGACTCCAACTATGAAATTTGCAGAACTTTTCGTGAAACTCGCTGCATTTTTGAATGCATCTGTAAAGTAATGAACAGGAGCAGGTGGAAGATGAATCTGCAGGAGCTCTGCAGTAAGGTAAAGCCAGGAGGATTTGTTCTGACTATATGTGACAAAATCATACAGGAAATAAAAAACAAATGCATTATTCTTTCCAGTTTTGAGCAACAGTGATTGTAATGATGGTATTATTCCTCTCTCTTCACTGCAGGACGGAGAAATATAGAAGATCCTTTGGACCTTCAGCCATCAGGCTTCTTCATTCTTCTGCAAATGGTTGATGAGCTGACAGACAAATGAATTTCCCTTTGGGGATCAATAAGGTAATTTGTATTCGTATTCGTATTTTAGTGTAAAATTCAAATCTGCCAACCACAACATCTGACTAATAAAGAATTAAGAGAAACATAAGCAGGTTAGCACATTTAACACCCAAAGAATTGTTTACACAGACAGGGAGATGAATCAGCCTAATGTACTGGTCATGCTGTACACTCATTGTATTAATGAGCCAAAACAGACACCACCCTATGACTCTATGTTTTTAGACTCTAAACCACCCAGTCCAACATTTTTACACTCAGAAAACAAGACACTGCATCCTGCCCAGCTGCCTTCTCTCTCCCAGCTGCAGTGGCAGTCAGTTGAACAAATTAGGCCATATGTCCTTTTCTCGGGCCACATCTTCCTTCTCTTCTTGAGATGTTGCCAGGTCACATGGGATATATACAGTCCCTTCTCTATGGTTGTCCCAGGGGTCTGCTTTTACGTGGCTGCAGGACCTCTACAGGGGGCTATCCTGATCACATGCTGCATCCTTCTCAGATGGCTCCAAGCTCCCTCCAGACTTTTGTACCAAAAGCACAGGTCTGACATGGTGCATGCCTTTTGTTTCCAAGGGGAGAGATAGTAGCTTTCACACCACTATGAACTCACACTGACCTCCACAACATATTCATTTGGATTTTAGCATTAGCGGGACATGGAGGTTATGATGGTGAGTGATGGGAGAGTTCATTTTGTGTGTTCTACCGCTCTAGTCTTCAACTACACTGTTACCAGAGGAAAAAAAATCTCAAGTATGACACAAAATATGAGAGCAAATGTCTGAGTGTAAACAATCACAGAATCAAGAAGTCATACTGTGACTGTTTAAATTCCTCTGTGGTTCTCGGTTCCCCACTCAGTGAAAACTATTTGCTCTTGGTTCATCACTGCCCTTAAGTGAGAACTGGGACATTGCATCAAAAGCTTTGCCATGAAACCGGCTCCCACTTCACCATAACAGCTGAGTGCAGAGTCTGCATTCCTGCAGGCACAGCACCAGTCTGCCTGTCAATGTCACACTCCATCTTACCTTCAATTGTCAAACACCCTGAGGTAGCTGAACTCAAAGACAGTGACTGACTGTTAAGATACTGTTTCCCAACACCATGAAGACGGTTGACAAGGAATCCAAAGCTGAAGGTCCTCATTGATTTGAAGTAAATTAGGCCTTTGTATTTTTAATAATAATCTGGGTTATTATTGGTGTGGTAAATGAAACCACATTCAGCTGCTGTGATGTTTCTCTTTTCACTCTTTCTTTCATTAATGCCATTTGCTGACAGCCCCTGACAGAACCTGTCCATCTGTGACCAGATGACCTTAAGCAAGGGCGCCTATTGATTACTTGTAGCATCAGAGGACTGAGCGTTGGTGGTGCAGTGTGGTGCACCAAAGACTAAATGACCTCTACCTGTATGTGTGTGTGTGTGTGTGTGTGTGTGTGTATGTGTGTATGTGTGTGTGAGTGCGCGTGTTTCAGTAAATGCTGCAGATGCTTGTGGAATCATCTAAAGTAGAACATCTGGCAAGAAAAGGCCATTATTCTGGGCTGTTACACTCAAAGCCATGACTGGAACATTTATTTAAAGTCTGTGGACTCAGCTCAGAATGGGAGAACAGTGACTTCACTTATTAGTTGCGCGTAATTTATGTTCTGTGTAATTTGAGTTGAGGCTGAATAAGACTAAAGGCAACAGCCAGAAAATCCACCCAGTTCTTTTAGTTCTCATAGTCTAAACACTTCATTCCAGCTATCAGAAAACAAAAAAGGCAACATGATGTTACATTTGAACCATAAAAACAGGGTGAATAAAAATTTCATGTTCATGTGAAAAATGCACAGTACGTATACCAAACATGAAATGGTTATGAAATGGTTATTCTCCCATATATTCCTCTTCCCCTGTGTTTTATTGGAGGTGTTGATCCATAAGAAAACACTGTATATTTGTGGTGTGAGGAATAAAACACAATCTCAGTGTAGTTTCATGCCTCCTCTCATAGACTTCTCTGTGGAGCTCCAGCAACAACAGGTCAGGCTGACTGTGTTATTTATTTCAAGAGAAATAAATCACATGAATAAACCAGATAAAATGTCAATAAATAAATACATACTGAGCCACTTTGTAAGCTATGAAAAAAAGGAAAAGGTGAGTACAGCTAAATATAAAAAACAAGAACAAGAACAGGTAGACTCAAGATAAACAATCAAAGAAGTCTTGCAGACATGAAAAGAAGTAATCAATCTGAGTGAGTTAGGCAAATTATTCCAGTCTGATGGTGCTTACAACTTAAAAGCACGTCTCCTCATTTCTTTGAGGGTTCTAGGCACAATAAAAAAGGCTGGTGAGAGTGTCTAAATGAAAACAAAACAAATGTCTTTTCTGAGTGACAGAATGAATACATAGCAGATTTCAGGTGAAACACTAAGTATAAAAATCTTGCAAGGTTGGATAGTTGTTCCGGGGGGGCGGGGAGTGTTAAGTGGCTGGGAGCTATGACTGCGTTTTTGTGATATCACAACGTCACAGAAGTCCTGACGGCTGGTTTTAAGGCTTAGTGTCTGAACATACGCTGTGTGGACTTTCTATCTGGACTGAGGGTTTGATACTTTCACAGTGTTAATATGTAAGTAAGACCCTGGTTCAAAATCAAAACAGACATGGAAATTTCTCTTCATACAAAATGGGACCTTTAAATGCATTTCCATGTTACAGATGTTCAACTAAATTGATATGACAACCATCAATGACCTAAGTGTAACGTTACATTACCATGTTCCATCAAGCCCAGACCATTACCACAAGAACAATAATTAATCTGTGAACTGTTTATGATGCGTCTGACCTTGTCGCTACTGATGAATAATGTTTATGCCACGAGCCGAGCAGCGGTGACCTCCCCGCAATTAACCACCACCTACTCCCAGTCCACTCTGCTGTGCCAAGCATCAAAACAACCTGAAATCACAGCGATTAACTCACTCGATGTCGCCACGCTCACCAGCCACCGAAAGGCTGCCATCACACCTGCTTCTCTGGGCAGCTTTTCAATGGCACGGCCACCAGAGTGAGTGGGGGTCTAGAGAGGGGCAGGTAAAAGTTGCATGAGAGTTGTGATTCGGCTGCTCATGGCTGATGTTCCCACGAAGGGGGAACTGAAACAAAAGCACTCACAGAGGTGGTAATCAAGATTCTGTGGTCTTGGTTGAGAAATGTTTCTTTGGTGCCAAGGTTTCGCTGTGGTGTTTTGTCATCCGAGTCCCACAGATTGCTTTTTGTTTAGGTTTCCTGTCCTGCATTTATCAACAGCAGGGAAACCTAATCTGCATCAATTTCTCTCTAGAGATCTTGTTTCTCTGGCAAAGACTACGGCAAAATTGACCCACTGTTTGGAACAGCAAATACAACAGCATCTCAATAACTGTTCTATCTTACATTGTTGTGTAACATCAACTGGGGAGAGTAATTGACACATTCTTATTGGGAAACGCCGCCTGGAGTTTTATTATTGGGGAACACTCCAAGACTGCTTGCAGGATCTGCTTGTTTGCTCTGATACCTGGAGCATGAAGATCGATATCAATTTCATCTTTGTGAATTCAGCAGAGAGATTGGTCCATGATTTGTTTGGCCTGACGAAGCACAGACTGGAAGGAGGGGAAACAGTTAGCTTCCAAGAGAGGAAACACACACCATCCAGCAGATCCAATACTGAGCGTGAAATTTTATTCTTCACCTGCAAAACACTTGTTTGACTTCTTCTCGTCCTTCTGTTATCTCAAGGTCAGCTTTCAACTGCAGCTCACGGACATTGTCAGTGGATGGAGTCTGCTCAGCTTGTCTTTTGAAATGTATTTGTTCATCCTAGATTTTGGAAAGTCTAAATCAAAACTGTCACCCTCCTGACTTAAAAATACTCACAAGTAGCCTCCATCCTCAAAAAAGCTACATGTGACTGTGTGTACAGATTCAGAACAACTAGCCATTTCCCCCTGATTCCAGTCTTTTTTTAAAAGGAACCCAGACTACGATGACTTGTAGGCTGTTTAAGATTAATGTTGGTATCAGTCATATTACTGTGATACAGAACACAGTCTTCATGTTTTCATTTTTATAAAATTTGAAATTATAATTTCACCTGGAGGTCACCATAGTAATTGACAGTGACATCAAATGTTTGCCTGGGTATTCCACCAGTCCCATTTTTCTGACTTTACAGCAACAAACATGTCGTCTGTCCAAACATTTCAATCGGACCCCAAACAATGTTTATGAGGGTGACAACACCCAAAATACGACTCAATCCGAGCCTCAAAATGAAGAAAATCAAAGACATGAGGAGGCCAGAGTGGGGCAAAACAGTGGTGTCGGTGTAACAACTGCGTCTCCATGACAGCCGAGAGGGAGAGCGTGTTGTCGAGAGCTCCAATTTCCAAATTAGCTGTTCCAGCTATTGATGTATGATAAATCATATTCCAATATAAATGACTTCAGGGATTAGCATTATAGTCACAGTCATCACAGCACATGAGAACTTTGATGCGGTGTGCATTAACTGGGACGTATTATGGGCTGCTCTCATCAGCCTCCATGACCGGGAGAGTGCTGGCCTACCAAATCGGAACCAGGTCACCAACATCTGGCCTAAATCAAAACATTAACCTGTTTTTATATAATCCCGTGATCGTTTTTGGAAAGTGCAACTACTAGTGCAACAACTACCGGAAGGTAAACATACGCTGGCGCCACAGCTCTTCTCCCTAGTGCAACCTTTTTACATCACTGCCCCCAGGGTGCATTGTGCAGGTAGAATAATGGCTGCCTCCATAGATAAAAATATATAATAAACAATGTGGATTTTCAAAACAATGACAATAGTTTATCTGTTTCTAAAAACATATTTACGTATTAGAGAACATCCATGGTTTATTCAGGCCGATAGGTAATCATAGTCGGGGTTCCTTTTAAGCTATGCTAGTCACCTGCTGGGTCTAAGTCAACACTTTCTGCACGTAATATATAATATCAATACCTCTCTCTACCATTTACTCCAAAGGGTGATTTTGTTGTTTGCATAAAGTGATAAAAACATTTTATTTTACTGTTGCTATGGTATCTGTGCTCATTAAGACTCTCTGACTCTGCTGTGTTGTGTGGAAGAATGACAGGGTAATTTTCATGTGCCTAACATACAGTCAGTTGGCAAGAAGTTACTGATACAATGGTTAGCTAGCAAGTTTAGCAAGTGCACCACTCCTGTGACACCAACTCATAGCAATTTTCAATAAAATCACAATTTTCAATAAAAGTCAAAGCTGATACCTGTTTAATCCCTGAATGTGGACTAATGATGTTAATGTTAATGAGCAATAATCAGCAAGGACAAGAAGAGCTCTGCCTTAATCTGTCTACTTGTTACAGAGCCTGGTTGTGAGGCCATCCCATGTTAAGTCATGCATGTTTTTGCCCTTGTGTTGGGGGTGAAACCATCTACCACGGTGTCATTAAAGAGCCATTTTCTGTTGGAAGGGCAGGTGATTAAAGTGTATTTTGGCTGGCCTAGGACGCCCTGCACTCTGGGAAGCCTCCAGTAATCCATATCCCCAGTCACTGTGACCTAACTGGCTCTGCAAGGCCCAGTTAAGAACTCAATCCCCTCTCATTAATGGAGGTAATGACTGTGATCAATCTAAAGTTGGTATGGGCGAGCGGGGGCCTGACAGCAGAGTAGGAAGAGAAAGACAAAGAAAGAGATAGGGGGATTTAGGCCAGGTAAAAGAAAAGAGAATGGTGCAAAACAAGAACAAAAGAGGAGAGATCTGCAAGAGAGAGAAAGTGAAAAGTTAAATGAAAGTGAAACTGGAAAAGTAAGCAAACACTGAGCCATAAAAAAACAGAGGAAAATCAAGTGTGTGAGAGAGAGAAAGAAAGCGGAGGGGGAGGGGAGGGGAGGTGGGTGAGGGACATGAGAAGGTGAGAGGAACGAGATAACATTAAGAGAGAGTAATCGAGTATGGAGCACAATTAAAGCGAGAGAAATTGAGAGGGTGGGAGTGGTGAAGGCAACAAAGACGAAGAGAACCGAGAGGACGGGAGATCAGGACAGGTGCTGCAACCCTTCGAGACAGGACACCACTTCTTTTCTTCCCTCCATTTGTACCTCAGCCTCTCCCGACCCCCCCCCCCCCGAGATTTGCTTTGGCGATAGAGGAGAGACGCCGCTCGGAAATCCTTCCACTCTACTTAGGCTTTCAGGCAATCACAGGGCTCCCCAGAGATCTGATTACCTTTCTCAGTGAAGCTGGATTAAGCTCTTTAATTAAAATGATTGGACCTTATTATATGCTGTCACAACTTAAAGGACAGAAATCCCTCATGGCTCTTGAGCTCTGTCAAATTTCATTCGACATTTATGATTCCCCCCCCCCTCCTTCTCGTCAGTATTCAAAGTGGGTAAATGAGAAGCGTCATGGTTGACTATTCCTGGAATAAAAGATTGATAAGGTGAAAAATTTGCATTCACAAATAAGTGTGCATCAACGCTTGCAATCATCTTTTTTGTTGGGGGGGTGGGGTGGGGCATTATCTCAGATATTTAACAGCAGCGGGAGTCATTGATTTGAATTCACACTGATTTATCTCTCTCCAGTTTCATCCGAAAGCAAATGGTCCGCGCCTAATTTCTGTTGGGAAGTTTCTGCGGTAACACATCACCATACACGATCCCCACAAATGAGAACATTTGCAGCGCCGTGCAGGTATGGAGCCAATCTAATCACACACTCATCAGGTTTTGTTGCTGTCTCTGACGTCGGTCCGTGAGGGCTTTTTTCCAACCCAGTGCTTACGTACGGAGACTTAGACACATGGGTAGTTTTCTGGATAGGGGGGGGCGTCAGCTGCCGATGGGGACTTGAGAAAGGAGACTGTGGATGGAAAAAGCCTGAGCTAGCCTCCTGCCTCCCAGCAGCCTGCTCCATTGTACAGCTGCTGTCAGTGCTGGCATGGCTCCCCTGACAATCTGCTCTTTAATAGCTAATATCAGGGTACATTTCCTCAGGCACTGGACTGGAACTGAGAGATGGCGGGCTGTGCTCTGGGCATTTCTCTCTCTCCTTCTTTGCCTTTCTTGCTCTACCTCCACTCTTTCCCTGGCGCCGGGTATGAGGACACACAAACACACACGCTACAAAACTTGACAGGCGGCTGCTGAGTCACCCTGCTAATCTATACTACCTCCCCATGTCCAGCTGTTTATCCATCTCAGAAACCACACACAACTTTAACGATGAAGTAAAGAACATGGATGCTATGCCCTCCGTGATGCGTTCATGTTCTTTGAGTGAGTTTTGTTTTCATCACACTGGTTAAGAGATGTTCAGTGTTTTCATCTTTTTACTTTATTAGTTTGTTTTCAGCTTTGACTGGAGAATATTTTCTCTGCACAATAGATAATTTACAGTGAACTTTAATATCAAAATTTACTGTTTAGTAATTGCACTTTAAATGTCTTTTAAATTCCACTGGCTTTCCACAACAGACTCGAGTTATAGCTTCTGAGTAGTGCTGCATGTCACCAAAGAAACAAAGCAAAACAAAACTGAGCTGCATGATTGGTTTTGTTAAGGAAGAAAAATGGCTGGAATAAATAAAAGAACCGCATGTCAGATGAACAGTTTTGGGTGAAGGAAGAAGCTGATTGGCTTTGTTTTGCTCCTGGGAGACCAGTGAGGTAAGTAACACTAAACAATATTGGTGTCTGTTACTTGATACAGGTTTTGCTTTGGATAATTTAAATGCTAAACACATTAAAATTTCTGTTATTAGTTGTAAGTTGGGAGTTGGAATGAATGCAACATGATGTCTACTTCCTCCTGCTGTCATTTCCAAATCTTGTAAGTTTTATGTCATAAAAGATATTCTTTAAATAGTTCAGTGTCATCTTAAAGAGGAACACTGTACATTCATGTACACAACTACACTATAAATTTATTATAATGGCCTTAATGTCATGAATTATACACATGAATCTCAGCACTCCCTAAACATTTAGTAAATCCTGCTGATTTTATTTTTTACAGTGTATCCTCATATAAACGCAAATGAATAAAAATAATAATAATAGTAATTAACTGCAGACCTGTCATTACAAAACAACACATGAATGATACAACCATCAGGTATATTTCTAAACTAAAATGATATTCCATATCAAATTGTTCCCAGCTGTGGGGATGCTGTGTTTTGGAATAAAAAATGACCACAGACCAAACATGTTTCTCACTTTGGATTTGAGAGCAAAAACAAACCCATGAAAGCCCTCTCTGCAAAAAGCAAGCAGAGCTCTGCCTCCCTGTTGTTGCTGCCACCTCTCACTACGACCATTACTCTTCCCTGAACTCTGCTTTTCATTAGAGGGAGTTTGTTGCCACTGATACACCGTCAAATACTTCAGGCTTGCAGATAATGCAGCATTTACCCGCCTCGACAATTAATTCTTCTGACATCTGAGCACATTAATATTCATTACCCAGTGCCACTCGTGATGAACCGCCACCCCCGCACACTGTAGATATGATAGTGAGATGGTGTGGAAATGCGCTCCTGTATTTTTTAAGGGCACTAAAATGATTAATGGCCATTTGTTTGTTTGGTTATGGCAGCGTGCTGTCGAAGGTGTTTGAGTTCTCTCTCTGTGTACAATGTGTTTACAGTTTTTCCAAGGCTTGAGTGCGTGTTTAATGTCAATGTTGAGCCCATTACAGATGGACGGCTGAGTGAAAGTACAGTGGGAGGAGGTGAGCGTCTGAGTGAATCCCACCTTTACTTTTGTTTCACCTGCTGGTTTTACAGGAACTCACAGATTCCTTGGATTAAAGCTAAGCATGTGCACTTTAAACCTGTCACACCCATTTCACAAAAGCTTCTTAAAAGCACTTTAAATTTATTCCTCATTATGTCTCATTGCCAGAAAGTATCATAGATTATTTGGTGCCTTGTGTGTGAGACGATATTCTGTGTGTCTCTCCTCCTCACTCTGACATGTTCGGTGTCTTCTGGAGGTTTGACTCGTTGCTGCGATACTGAAGAGTTATCTTTTTTTATTTTGTGTGCAGAAGAATGGATGCAGCACACCAGACATGCGTCACTCACACATTACTGATGTGATGTGCCAAAATTGTTCTGACACATTGTTTTTTCTCTCTAACATTAAGGGAAAATCCAGCTGACTTGACTCCTGTCAGACAAATGAAACTCACAATCTGTCAGTGACTGTTCTAAAACATCACACAGTGAAACATTTGTATTTCAAAGTTAATATGAGCCTTCAGCAGTCTGTGTCAACAAGTAACATGGTTATATTTCAGGTTCTATCTATCTATCTATCTATCTATCTATCTATCTATCTATCTATCTATCTATCTATCTATCTGATGTAGGTTCAGCGAAGACATAATACAACCTGAGCATTACATTGTGAAACGATCCAAAATTGTTTCAAACCAAGGTCTTTATTTCATCTTGACTCTTTTCACATCAGAATCTTATTTCTCGTCAGCCATTTTTATGTCAAATGTCCTTTTTGTAAAGTTCGATTTTATTTCATAACATAACTCTTCCTCTGTGATCAGATGTTATTTCATAAGGAAATATTTCACAATGACATTTGGAGCCAACAGACAGTCACATTCACTGGCTCTTGCTGTTTGTCTTGATTGGCAGATGGAGACTTTGCAATGACAAGTGGCAGAGTAAAATAAACGACATTTGGAGAAAATGATGCGGTAAAATAAAATCTGACATTGGAAAAAAAAGCAAAAAAAAAAAAAAAAAAAAAAAAGCAGGCCATTTGGAGAGTAAAACCACTGGAATGAAATAAAAAAGGGTCCAACAATAAATTTTGTTATTGTGAAAATGACATATTTATTCTGCGATGTTTTATATATTCATGTAGTGAAGAAAGGGTAGGGTTCGTTAGATACCACAGAAAATGTAATCACTTCATACGAGCTTGCAGAGGAATAGTATTAATTATTATTATTATCTACAAACTGACATTTATAACATTATCTTATCACAGACCATGTCTTCTGGGACACAGTGTGATTTTTTTCTTACAACCTCAGAAGTACCATGAAGATCCCTGATTGTAGAAAGTGAGTTTTCTATTTCTTTTTTTTTTAATTAAGACAACTGTCTCTTGTAAGACAGTTGTCTGTCAGGACTTTAGTAACTTTGTGATGTCACAGCAAAACAGTCACCACCCTCAGTTACATTCCCACCCTGGCCAGTGTCCAGCTTCACAGGATTTGGTTTCTCGGAGTGTTTACCTGTACAGCAGGTTTAGCCAATCAGAAGAGAGGCTTCCTCTGATTGTTTCACTCGTCTCTAGTTGCAAGAGCTCCAGAGAGAGATATATCTCTCCCTGAATGCCCAAACTTATAGTAAAGTAAAACATGAGACCGTTAATAGAAAGTATGCTCATCATAAAAAAAATATATATATATATATATTGTGAAGCGTTTGTCATTGAAAATCTGGCAGGTTAATTACTGACTTGGGTGCTCAAGGTTCCCACAGCACACGAACACCTCACAGATCACACCCTTTGTGTAGTAAAGAGAGGAAGCAGAGTAAAAAGAAGTGAATAAATTGTGTTGGAACAACTAACAGCTCAGTAGGAAGTATCAGAGATGTCACAGGAAAAGTCATAAAGTTCTCAGTGCACTGAATATGTACCTGTGTTCGCTTGGTCAATAACATTTAAACAGCACATTAATCCGTTCTGTATCAGATGCTCTGATTGCAGCTGAGTCCTGTCCCATTTAAAAACAGTACAAAGTGTGATCGTTTGTGAAGGTGCAAGCTTAAATGTACTGGTGGCACTTGTAGAAAAGCATCTTTTATTTCACAGCCCATGTTCCCTGTGACCTGGAGTCCTCTGAGGTGGCAGCCAGAGGTTTCATTACATCACCTGAAAGCTGAGAGCCCTCTTACGGTAAATGTCGTCTAAACTGCAGAGTAGTTTAGCTCAGGGGGAAGCTTCAGAGCAGCTTGCTCCACTTAATGGTTTGACATTTGTATAGCAGCTTACTGACTCTGTGGGATGCCAGACAGGCTGCTGCCGAGTGCAAAGCTTTTAATATCATGTAAAGAAAAACATATGAACTGTGTTAGGTGAAGTGTTTCAATCTAAACACATTTTAATGCTGTTTTCTTGCTTCTTTGACAAAGGAAAGCAAAAGAACTTTGTCAGTATTTGTCATATTTATGAGCCAAAACCACCAAACCTGGACATCTCCTCTCAGAGCCCTCGATGAAATCGGTTGATTTTACCTCATGCAACCTCTAAACAGAAAAGCGTGAACAGGTCAGACTTTGGCAAAAATAGGTCACACTTCACTTTGAGCTCCAGAAATGTGCTCCTGATTTCAGTACTCGTGGAACATTGGAAGACATGGTAGAGGCAATTAATCCCAGAGTGCCAAGGCTCAATGTGTTTCCAATTCCTTAAAAGACGAAGAAGAAGAAAAAAAAAAAAAAACTCGTATTGTTACAGTTAAAGGGGAAGACTTTCATGGGGCCAATTTCATGACATAATAACAGGCAGCTTCAGGAATATTACAACAGAGGAGACGGAGAGGGCAGAAAGACGTCACACTACACAGAACCAGTATGAAACACTGCAGATAAAACCACTTTAAAATAATCGGCATCTGGTTCCTGTCAGGTCGCTGGAAGTTGTGGTTAGTTTTTGTTTACTTTTTTTTCAACATGTTTTTAACGGGAGGCTCCGCAGAGAGTTGGGATTTCTTTTGGCAGACACCTGGTCGAGATAACTGGATTTAAGCAGCCACCTGGCTACAACATGATGGATATTAAGTTACACAGAGTCAGCATTCAACAATGTGCACCAGCTCAAATGTAATTAAAATGGGATAATGCAAAGGCAAATTCAATATGGGAGGAATGAGACTCGGAGCACATGGTTATATAAGTTGTGAGGCTTTTGGCTGCAGATGAACGACCCCGAACAGCAACCACGTCAGCAGTGGAAGAGGTTTTATAGCTGCGCGGCGCGGACACACTCGGAGGTGCGGCTTAAAGCCTGGCACTGCTGCCTCCACCTCCTGGCTCTATCACACGGGCTTCTCTGATCTCAGGCCAAGAACTCTGCATCCTTTGCGTGTCTTTGTAATCTCACCGCAGTGAATCACACAAATGGGGATAATAGCGCGCACTTTGCGACGGTCCCTTCTCAAAGATGTTCACGGAGCTGCACTTAGAAATTAAAACTTCTCCCTCAAGATCCCATACTTCCTGTTTCCACACACCTGGCCAATCGATGCATACAGTGGGTGTGATTTTTGTTGAAGGATTGATTTGGACCAGAAGCAGTACTGGGTTTTAGCTTATGTTGTTTGCTTCAGGTCCCAGTGAGACAGTGAGGAGCAGATTATTGAGTCTGGAGGTTTATGAGATGCAGAAATATAATAATGATGAAGCTACAATACTAAAAGCTTACTAGGAGACACTAGGAATACAGCTAAATGTTGTAATTATTGTAGAATGTAATTTACATTTCATTTGCATGGAGCACTAAAAGTTGCTCAATGTAGATAAGAAAAATTCTCATATAAACCAGTTACAGAACTGAGTGCTAATTAAACCAACTTTAAAAAGGTGAACTGAGCGCAGGGGAACAGGGGAGGGTGGCACAGTGTTTAATGTCCATGATGGGGGTGGTTGGCCTAAAGATGGAGAAGCCTCTGTCTGTCATCCCTGATGCAGTTTTGGACAAAGGCCAACCGCAGTTTATAGAAAATGTGCTAATGCTGCAGTGGGTTGCAGAACAAATTGGTTCCATCGCCAGAGCACAGAGCATTCAGGTGAATGAAGGAGCCACTTTTCTCTGTTGTCTGAGTCTGGCCTTGGATGATCAGACAAGATGAGCACTTTGTCTGAAGCACTGAGGCCCAAACACACTAACCCTTCAGTGATCGTGTGTCCTGCAAAGATCTCCTGACTGGTTTTCTCATATCAACTCCAGACACTCAGTACTTTTACATGATACTTGAAATAAAACAGATTATAACTATATATAACTAGTGCATGTAAACTTGTTGGTCTGACTAAGATGTTCTTCTGCATGTATATGTTTTAATCTGACTGAAACTGGACAATGCATGTGCACATGTTCACAACAGTAGTGATGACAAAAGTGTAGCATAGAAGTTGGCCCGAACCCGACCAAGAAACGCATCTGGCCTGATGTGGCAGTGCCGATTCAGTACATTTCACAACAAACAGCACACAATACAACCAACAAGATGTGTTTTATAAAGCCAGAGGTCATTACTGACCCAACCTGACCTGACCCATCCCAAGTCATTTGTATATATTTTCAGCAACACTCGTCCCAGACAGAGAATCCTGTTAGGCCGGCCCTTTGAGAACACTCACTTGTTTACTAGGTGATGGAATAGGTTAAGTAGAAAGGGGTCCGTATTAACTCACTGAAATGACACATATCGCCACCTATGCTGAGGAGGTGGACATGTTTCTGTCAACTATTCGATTTTCCCCTTTGTGTGTCAACTGGGACAAGGACGGAATTCAGACGACACACCCAACCTGATCTATGAGCAGAGTTCAACTTAGCTGTGAATATAAGCGCACTGAATGTTAGACTTTTCTTTCTCACACATGTGATATGTTAATGAATTTCACTTTGGGGATTAATAAAGTCATTCTTATTCTTATATGTGCAGTAGCAAACAACAGGAGACTGTCAGATCCACTCTCACCTACAGAATCATCATCAACACGTCTGCTTATGCTCTGCAAATTCTCCACTCAGTTCACACATCACCACTATTAGATATTACACCTAATTTGTACAAGGAAGCTGGATCGCTAACGTGCATTCAGCATCCTGTCCGACTGATTCAGACATTTGCGTTCTCACATACAGTTCCCCGGGTAATGTCCTGATAAGTTCAGGGTTGCACTGCATGTGTGAAAGCTCCATGTGAGTGCTGAGCCGGCAGCCAGCCATCGGCAGAGCAGCCAGCACACGGTTGATATAGTCAACACAGAGTCCATCCAACTCCTAAAGTGATTGCATGCTGTGTGGAGCAAATTTAACATGCCAAATGGGTGGATATTCAGCTCCAACCTTCACTCTCAACAGGAAAGCAGCAGCTACATGACAAGAAAAAACAAAACAAAACAAAGACCGTGTGTTGAGGAATGTGGAGCGAGCAAGAACACAAACCTTTCCTGTCGGTGCCATTGGGGATCTGTGAGGTGTTGATACCCTTGGCGATCTCCTGGTTGGTGGTTTCCTTGGTGACAACTGAGCCTTTGAGCTTACTTTTCGGAGCATCCAGGGCTTTTAGCTTCTTGGCATGTTTGGTCCCCTTGTAGTGGGCCAAGGCCTGGCTCTGTGAGGAGAACAAATAACAGGCTCGATTTAACGCTGGAAAAGCGGAGCACTGGGCCAGGATGAAATGAAATATGAAAACTAAAGGAACACAGGGAGAGTCAATGAAACAGACTAAACATCATTATTCAGGGGGCAGTTGATTCGTCTTGGTGTCCAGTATAAATTGCTGTTATTTGATTCTGTTTCTGCCTATTTTTATTCATAAGAGCCTCCTCCTCTTTCAAACTGATACCCAGGTGATACACAGACACAACATCAGAAGGACAGATCGTGTAAAAAGTGCAGAGTTTTGCCAAATCAGCCTGTCGTGTTTCCATCACCAGAAAAACCTGCTGAGATTTGATTCAAGTGGTGAGGAAATGACTGTCAGTCTGAATATGAAGCTCTTTTCTTTAATTAAACTGCCTGGATCCTGCGTGATTGGGAAATTCGTGTGACCCCTGATGTTTAATTTATGTTGTGGGCTGCTGCTTTAAAGTCGGGACACGTAGTGCCACCAAGATTCACCTTCACAATAGATTCATCCAGGCACGCCAGGAAGTGGGACATATGCAAAGACTTTGAGCTGTCCTTGTTTACCTCTGCACACCCCCTGCACACTCTGCCTGTGGCAAGAGCGAGGGTATCAGGAGGGATGCAATTGCGCCAAACTACACATCCCCAGAAGACATCTTAATTTATGGGCCACAGAGAGAATCTTCACCAAGGATTGCTGGGACAAAGAGACCATTCAAGGTAGAACCACTACTTTACAAGAGAAGCAAAACAATGTTGATGTTTCCTTTTGTTCTTTTTCCAGAAGAATTCAGAATGTAAGAAAATAACCTCCCTCTCTTATAACAAAGCTCTTGTAGCATGTTGTTCTGGCTGCTTTTTGGTGTAATTTATTTGATTGTAATTGTGAACCTTGGAGAGTGACTTGAGAGGGTGCACAAGAGCAGCTGACAAGTTAATAGAACAAGATGGAGAAAGAGGTCTCATTACAAGAGGGGAATAAAGTTACCAGAAATACATAGTTTAATAATTTTCTTGGCAAAGGTTGTGAAATTGCTGAATTGCCTTGAATGTTTTCTCTCCATCCGAGGAACCATTGTTTGGATGAGACGTCAGTTTCTCAAATAGAGTACACATCTTTTCCTGGCACAGAAACCATCCATTGTAACCCACATTCATCACTCTGCAGGTACCAAAGACATAACTTATTTTTTTGTCATGAGACCAAGGTGATATGGATGGGTGTTTAATGCGACTACAGCAATAATTCATCTTTCATTAGAGCAATGAAGTGGAGGAATTGCTGGAACTCCAAGTCTGACACAGGGATGATTAAAACTGGGGAGGAAATCATTTGTTTTCCTTGCAGGTGCTCGGTGAGTGTGTGTGTGTGTGTGTGTGTGTGTGTGTGTGTGTGGGGGGGGGGGGGGATCAAAACGACCGGGCTCGCAGGATTGTTGCAGGATTTAGAGAGGCTGTCTGAAAACCAAAAGGTCACAGTTTGAATCCCAGTGTATCCATCAACAGGCGTGCACCCGAGAACAAGACGACCCCTTTGGGCGCCGTAAGTAAAATGGGAACAAGTGGCAGATAAATGCTGAAAGTGTAGCCCTGCTGTTGAGCTGGAAAAAAGTGTTGTCTGATTTACTTCTCAGTCCAGATCCAACAAATCCTAGTTTATAGAGAGCAAACAAACTATTTCACAAGTCTGTAGAGCTGCTTGGCAACAGAGACTAAATGGTTTTGTCTATTTTACTCATTTCAGGTTGGAATAACAATAATAAGTCACAACATTTCCCTCACGCCTCATTAATGTCTTTATACAAACAGAGCTCCCACAGCAGAACAAGGGTCATACAGAGAGAGATCCTGGATGTTCTTCTCCTTCTGCCTTCCAGAAGCTGCACAACTTGATTTCCTCTGCTGAGAGTGATGCCAGGTAACCTATTGTGAAATGTTTGACACGATTTACAAACCAACAAGCTCACTGGGTCTGCAAACAAAATGTGGCTTCAAGATGGCACTGAAGTTATAAATAAACCAGAAAATGTTTGTATTAAAAGGTTTCATGTTGAGAAGGGTTGGCATCATTCTTTCCAGGTCAGTTGTAGCCAATCACCTTCTCAATGTAGAAGGCATAGGAACTAGGAACTGATGTTCAGGTACCAGTGGATGTTGGGTGTGAGGAAGAATTTCTGTTGGAGAGTTGGGGCTGAGCTCTTCTTTAAGTCCACAGTCATCTCATGTGTCTCTAGAGATTGTTCTGCTTACAAAGGTCACCACATGGTTAGGTGGAGTCAGCTGGGAGAGCTTGTCCTACAGCAGAGTCAGGATTGCTCATGACTGAGCTCGAGTTATGTGTGTGGGGGGTGAAGTGTAGAGTCTTTGAGGGTATGGCATCATCTCCAGACGTACTGGCTCTGTAGGAGTAGGTCAGTGATGACTTTGAGGCACGACAGCACCGCTCTCCTTTGGTTTTTTTGGGGGTGGGGGCAGGTATGATGACATAGGATTTGAGCACATGTTGTGTCTCTAGTGAGGTGTCAGAGATGTCTGCAGGCAGCACACCACTTCAGAGAGCAAGGTCAGAGCCGCTTTGTGGGGCTTTTCTTATGAAAAGCCTGTTAACGTCCCTCTCCAGGGCGGAGAGTGTCGTCACTGTGGTAGGGCTTGTGGATAGAGCCAAGGGGGATTGTGTAGTAATGATATTTTCATGTTGTACCTCATGTTCAACTTTAAATACGACATGTAGGGAGCTGGTTTCAGTCCTTGAAGGCAGCGGAGGAGGAGGAAGCAGCAGGGGAACAAGATAAATGTGAACTGTTCAGCTAAACTGAACGAAGGCTTTGTCCAGAAATCTGGAAATCCTCAGGAAAAAAAGAAACCATCTGAAAAATCACATGTTTGGAAATTGAGTTACAACATCAACCTGGCAATTTTCTGAAAATGGGGGTGGGGTGGAAATTTTAGGTATCAAGATGAGGGAGGTGGGTTCAGGTTCAGGAACATGCTGTTCTGACTTTATAATTCAATTAACTAGATGTGATTTAAATAAGACTGACCAACTTCTTCCATAAACAACGGCCCTGTTCCTGGTGGTCAGACTCGGTGAGAATGGGCCAGAGGCTGAACACTGAGGAAAGCTAACAAGTGTCAGAGCTCTTGATGTCCATGTTGACTGAATCCTGCTCTCACGAGGCTCCAACAAGTGTTCATTAATTTAATATTCAAACAAAATTATCTCCAAAGCCCAAAACTGATGTAATGGAGCTTCAATCATTTTTATTTGTGGAATAGTTTACTCAGTTCTGTTCCTCTGTGGATTTAAGCTGTTTTTTTTTTTTTGTTTTTTTTTAAAATATTATTATTATTTGTGGGGCTGGAGCCACTTTTATTTTAATACTGAGTTTATGCACCATTTTTAGGCAGTCATTAATCTTTATGACCCAGATTCACAGAGTGTGTACCAAGCTGTGTTGGCACCAGTATCAGAGGGAAGCAAGTTGGGGAAGAACAGTGTCTTTGAGGGAAACAGAGGATAGAAATTAAAGTCAATAGTAAAGCAGATTTTAGGAGGCTATTCACCTTATAATGAGCTGGAGATCATCCTCATTGTTTGCACATCATCACTCCTATACATATGCACATTCCTGTGGATACGTTACGACCCAAGCTAACAATCAGGTCATATCAAAGAGCCACCGGTCATTGTTTTCAACCCACAATACGTGGTGTGGGAGCCTGTGTGTCTGCAGGGCAGTGAGATCAGGTGTCACAGGAAACAGCCACACCTCAGGCTGATTCATTGTCTGAGTCAAATGTGCTGTGACTGGTGTCTCACCCAAATGGAAATGAACACATTCTTGAGATGTGTCTTCCTCTGGCACTGGGCTGCAGCCAAATACCTGGTCATCTCTCTGTATATTTATATTTCCCCTCCATAAAGGTACATCAGAAATGAAAGGTAGCTGAATATATATGTATATGATTTATTTTGTTGGGCTGTTTCAGAACTGAAATTTCTCAGAATTCCTAACAAATGTTACTTTGTTTTTACTGCAAAGTAAAAACAAAGTGTATTTTTGTTCAGCCATTAGAATTGAATCAAAATACAAAATACTCCACTGTTCATTACAAACATTAATCCAACACCATTATACTATTGGCTGTTATTTTTCCTATATTTGCTACATTTGAATATCTGACTTGCACAGGCTGTTCATTCATTCATTCTTTATTGATCTTTTTAAAAAAAAATTGTATTTGTTATTTGCTCAGTATCTTTATGCTGCTCTACACTGGTTCATCTGATCTCTTCCCATCTGATCTTATCATATTACAAGTAACACTCCAGTGCTCAAAATCCTTCTCCTGAGGTCATGGACTCGCAGTAAGATGCAAACCAAGAGAGGTGTCTTTTTTAAATAGTTAAATGGGATGCATCACAGCATAAGCAGTGGTTTTATGATTTAGTGGAAATAGTTGGAACATAACAAACAGCTTCTCAGAACCTGAGAGTTGTGTCTCGAGATAAATGTGGAGGAGGAGGAGGTTGAGTCCTATGATGATTAATGGAGTAGGAACAAAGACTAAGCTTTGCTGTGCATATTCATATTCGTTTTAGGCTTTTTGTTTTTTGTAAATGTTCAACTGAAACAGTGTGAGCGCTTTAGAGTGGAGACGTCCTGTTATCCTTCAGTCACTGTGGTGTACGTTATGAGATCATCACATATATTTAAGCTGCTTCTCAGACAATGTTTTCCTTTGAAATGTTGTGCAGTTTTGGCAAAATTTTAGTAGCCAATCATTCGGGAAATATTTTTACCTTTTATATCTTTCTGCTCAGCATCCTTTCATAGATTTGTTGTGTTGGATATTTTATTGCTCTTACTCCCTTTGCCTTGCCCTCATGTATGAAATAAAGCTGCCTGCTTTGGATTCAAATCAAAAAGTGACAGATAATGTAAGTCAAAAATGTATTTAAAGTAAGAGCAACATTTTACAAAACATGAAGAAGCTGTTGACCATCAAGACCAAAGTTCCACAGTAACACAAAACACAGTTTTGTTGTCAATACAGGCCAAAGGTAAAATCTACAAGAGACTGCATATTAACACTGTAGCCAAAGAGTTGACACGTTTCAAAATACACAATGAGGCAGAGTTCAGAAGAAATACAGTCACATTATGTTGTGTCCTTCATCACCTCCTCACACTTTGTGAGGAACATTTAAATGATGCTGTCGTTTTTGGCCACAATCTGGAAACACAGCACTGATGAGAAACTCATGCCCAGAACCATCAAGATGCCAAATACAATCGCAGTTGCGATGAGTGAGTGTGATACTCTGTCCATCCATGTCATGATGTAGGTCATACACGGCGTGGAGTAAACCTCACGTCCGTCCAGAAGTGTGCAGTTCCTGGTGGTGTCGCTGCAGTTGCAGGAGTCGGGCACCACCGTGGAGTTTCCCCAATCTTCGTGTCCAGAAAGAGTCCACAGCAGAAGCCGTTCTTCTGCACTTCCTGAAACGACTCCTGGACGTCCTCCGGCTGCTCGCTGAGCGGGAGCACGTACCTCAAGCGTTCCTTCACCAGCTTCTGGGCAGCCTCAGTTCTTGACACTGCCCCCAGGACGCCCACGGCCAGCAACATGATGAACATGGACAGCAGGCCCAGGAAGAACAACGCCAGCATGCACCGGTTCTCTCGCAAGGCCCCGCAGCAGCCGAGGAAGCCAAAAATCAGGGTTACGCCTCCGACAAACACCAGGAGGGTGACGGCCGGGAGAACCTCCTCAGTGATCTGGTAGTCTGCTCTGTTTGTCCGGACATGTGTGGACAAACACAGAAGACTGAGTCCACCCACAAAGAACAGAAAGTTGAAGGTAAAGAGCAGGTACTTGATGACTTTGTTGACCATTTTTCAACTCCTCAGTCAAACCACAGCTACTGGACACCACACCGCTGGCTGCTCTAATATAAGGAGGCTGCTGGCAGAGTGGGCGGGGACTTTTAACCCCATTCCACTATTTTAGGGGTGGTGGTGGTGTGAATGGGTGAGGGGTGAACGTGTTGAAAGCAGAGAACAATGGAAACTAATCTTGGGTTGAAGGGAAGAGCTGTTCTCTCAGTTTTGAAGCTGATCCAGTGACACCACATCTGCATGAAAATGTGACAAATGATCCAGATACAGAGGAGCCAAAGTGACTGGAAATAAAATGTTCTTCAGATCTGAAGGGCTGCAAACATAAGACCATAAAATCCCATCACAGATTCACCTCACCCGTTGTCTGACTTTAACTTTGGCTTCACATCCTCATCCCTCACTGAGGGTCCCACAAACTCCACAGCTGCATCTTTAGAAATAAGACTAATAAATCAACCATTAACAGAACAACTTTTAAACATGTCCAGTTTATTTCTTTTCCACCAAGTTTTCTAAAAATCCATGTGTGGGAAGAAGCATTCAAAAACTGGAAATGAAAAAACACAAAACATGACCATAAAACATTGTTGTTATCATACACAATGATTCATGCTCTGTACTCTGTAGTGAAATGGGAAGAAATTGTGCTGCCAGTCATCAATGAAACATGAGACTCCATTGTGTTTAGACATTTTAATGGCTTAAAGGCATAGTTCAACATTTTGGCAAATTCGCCCACTGCCATAATCCCTATAGTTTTAGGAGTAGCATCGTTACCTTTATTTGTCACTGTTGTTGTGAGATCGGCGGGGGAGAGATGCGAGCCACTCAGCTTACGCTATGGAGGTTCATGGAACTTCCGGTTCTCCACAAACGCACAATCCAACAACTCCAAAACACTCTGGTGCACAAGCTGTGACCTGCACATTCACCACATTATGAAATAATAACGTGTAATTATTTAACATTAAGACACATGAAGCAAATACTCTGGACTATTTTCTTGAGTATCTGGAATTTAGTTCCGGATGTGCATTTGCCTCAAAAAAAAACTCTGTCTCGTAATGCTACATTATTATTTCAAAGTGTGGTGAATGTTCAGGTCACAGCTTTCGCACCAGAGCGTTTTGGAGTTGTTGGATTGTGTATTTGTGGAGAACCAGAAGTTCCATGAGCCTCTGTAGCGTAAGCTGACTGTTTGTCTGTCCACTGCTGCTCTGTGATGATGTTTTATACACCATCAGGAGGTCCTTTGCCTCCTACCAGGCTGTTGCCTTCCAGTTTTGCCTGGTTAAATAAAGGTTGATGGTGATGACTGAATGCATTTGTTTTAAATGGTTTTACTTGGTGTGGTACATACTGGAATATTTGATCTTTGATTATTCTCTTTATATTTTACACAGTGTATTTTTATCTGATGCCAGAATCTCTTCCAGGACCAGCGAGGACAAGTTACACATAACTTTAACTTTTAAATATCGACACATTGTAAGAAATATCAGTTTAATTACTGACATTTTTCTTCTAAGATCTGATGTTTGTGTCTGACAAATGAGCACTGACTGTTTCTTCCATCAGCCACTATGGTACCTGCACAACTAGAGCTGTATTGAAAACCTAGAACCATAGCAGAGGTAAAAGTTAAACCCTGGTTGCCCCATGGTGGGTTAAAGTCACTGTTCGAAAGTTTCCGCGCCTCTGTAGTAGAAATGAGCTCTAAACAAAAAGATGACATGCTGGTTTCTTCGTGTTTGTTTCCACAAATCCCCTCTGGATTATCAGATCGTAAAAAAGAGCCTCAAAAATCCACAAACACATGTGTGAAGATAAAGAGACACAGAAAACACTGTAGCTACATGTGTTAAAGGTAAACGGGTCCATTGGACCATTGAATGACTCACTCAGTAAATGACGTGGACTTGTAAACATCTAGTGAGGCACAAACATCTTCAAATCTCTTAAAACAGAGCAGCTCTCTTCTCCTCTTTATGATCTCAGGCCATTACATGTGTTTACAACCAGACTCTCCTCTCCCCACCGAGCAGTGTGGGTGAGTATTTAGCAAAGCACCGTGGTCCTGCATCATCATCTCAGTCCAAGCTGCAGTTTCACATGATGATAAACTGTCAGCGGGGAAAATAAAGACTCTTCTGCTGAGGCTTAATTAAAGATAGAAGACACACACACACACACACACACACACACACACACCCTCTGGGTATTTCAGGGTGTTTATATTTATACCTGTTGATTGACAGGAAAACACAGGCCCTATCTCTCTAATGAAGCATTTGAATTAGTGGCTGATGGACAATAAACATATACTGAGATAGATTTCCCCGTGTAAAACATAATAAGCTCATCCTGAGTAATCACCGACACATTCAGCTCTGGAAATGGATTGATTACTCCTTTAATGAAAGAGCAGTGACACTGCTATTGAGGGATGCTACTGCTTTAACAACATGCAGCAGTGGCAGCAGTTTTCTTCTCTGAATTTTTTTTGATTACTTTCAAAATGATATGGAAATTAGGCACCGGGGAAATCGAAACTCATCTGCCTGGTCCATCGGTTAGATTTAGCAAGCTGGTATTAATGCAATATATTTCATTAGACTGTATAGTGGTGAAGTGTGTGTGAGTTTGTGGTGCTGCCGTCTTTGTGTAATCTGTTTGGAACACGCAGACACTTGTGATGACAAAGATAAAAACACGAGATCCCAGCATGCTCGAGCTCAGGTTAGGACCAATCCAAAGAATCGCTCCCACGAGCACAGACCGTGAATTACAACAAGAAAAGTGCTTTCACATTAAAAGTACCATTTTCAGACACAACTCTACTCAACACCTCTGGACAAAACAGGATACTTAACTCAGTCCCCTGTGTGTTCTGTCATTGTTAAGGTAATGACACCTCCTGGTTTCACAGACAGCTCGCTGATGTTTCCCATTGACTTTTTGAGACTGTTTTTCATCCAGTAAAGAAAACAATCGTTCATTTAACACGTCTCAATGGCCACATCATGGGTTAACTTTGGCCCAATCAAGCTCCCATGGGCAGGTACCCAGAATGCCTCATTATCACCTGCTGGGAGCTGATCAACACCTCAATGCTCTGAGTTTCAACACTCGACCCTCTCTCCTCTCTCTCTCCCTCAATGTTTTTCTCACTCGCTTGGCTTTTAATTGTATTTCAGGCAGATAAATAGGTGCTGACGGGGGTGTGAAGATTCCTCCACAGATTCTGAGAGGACTGCTTCAAATGGGAGAGCAGTGGTATTACCAATGTTGAATCACAGGAAGCTAATTCAAGTTTTGGTCCCGAGCCATTCGCCTAGGCTGCAACTGGTTCAGACACTTAATATGATAAATTAGGTAACAAGACCACAGGGGCAGTCTGTGACATAGGTGAGATAGGTAGTTGCCTAGGGTGCTATATGTGAGAGGGGCGCTGCAAGAAAGGTTGGAATAGTGTTGCTTTTCTTTCCTGCTGCAGTGGAATAAGCCAGTAACATGTTTTTTATTAATCTACGAAATACTAACAACTTTATCAATAAAAACACACTTGACAGCACAAATAGACAGACTGGAACCCTGAACTGTCAGTCACAAACTGACAATATTATTAACACTGCTTTCTGCTATCATGTCATGATGCATATAATCAATGAATGCATGATATTATGCAGCTGCAAGGTGACTCAAAAAAGATTATCAGGTGTGCAAAGCAGGAAGTGGCACAAAGAAATTGAAGTATCTTTGCACATTCAAACATGAACCTCTACAAATGCTGAGGTTCAACTCACGCTGTTTAAAATTGTGGCACTACTCATGTAGTGCAGTCAACAGTGCTATTATTGTTGTTTTGTAGTCACAGTCTTGAAAAATGTGTAAACATGAGACTAAACAATACAAAAGGGAATCAGTGTGAAAATTGTTGTGTTAAAATGAATCAGACTCAATGTTAATTTTCCTTTCCAATCCAAACATCACTGTTACAGAGCAACATCACAAAAAACAATGACTGATGATTCAGACCAACAGCAGGACAATTTCGATTTTAGAATCAGATTTGGCTCAACAGATTGGGAATTGCAATTTCTTACATTATATTTGTTCAGAGATGGTTTAATGGATGCAGCTCTCTCCCTTTACAGAGCTAATGAAACCCACACACTAACTGCCTCCCCAGCACCTACAGCACAGTGACACTGACTTTTCCTTCTCACATCTGTTAGTCTGTTCCACAAATCAAAACTGCACAGTGAAAGCAAAATTGCAGCTGACAGTGTATGATTTCTATCAACCTTTTGTTATTTGATCCACAGTCAACACCAACACCTACACACGACTGAATACATGTTCTTTATTTCAGCTCTGTGCTGGAGATAAATCCTCTTGTACCTCACCTCCCGGCAACAGGAGAAATGAAATTGAACACCCCACAGTCTGTTCAGTGTCTCCTCTCATAGACATCTATATTAACATTTATTCAGTTTTATTCATCTTCTTCATGCATTGTTGTTTCATCATCTCACTGTGTTGTATGTTCATTTGCATATATCTGCTCAAATGCTTCTTTGATCACTTGTATTGTTACTGCAATAATACATCTATTTTAATCTTGCTGCTGCTTACAAATTCATTCTGACATTCACAGGTCAGACTGATGCAATGTCCACACTTTTTAAAATGCATGTTTCACTTTGTTTTCACCTCCCATCCATGCTACTCTGGCATTTATAAATGCTTTTGGAAGTGAACCTTTATTTTGAAAACTCCATGGTGGAGTTGAAGGTGAAACCATAACATAGATCCTCATTTGCTCACTGATTGTGTCTTAGTCTTGACTACCAGTGGTGAATACAATGAAATGAAAATGAAATATAATCATGTCTGATCTTTGCTGCAAATATTGAGAAGTAAAACTCAATGAATGAATCTTAAAATGAAAACACTGTAGCATGGATGAAGCCTCGAAAGTAACAATAAGCAGAACTCACTTTTCAGTATGAATTCCTGGTTTGGTTTGTTTTCTGTAAAAACATTAAAACATTAAATTACTCCTCATTCGTTGTGAATTGAACTAGTTAACATGGACATAATGGGAGGCATGGTTTCAGTTGCAAAACATTGCTTCAGTCTGCCACCAGGTCTTTTGAAGGTTAGAGCCTCAGAAGGTTATCAAACAAATAAGATCAATTTAAATGCAGCATGTGGAAAATTACTGATTCATTCGCTCTATTCACATGTTTTTTTCTCCAGAAAGATTAACATGTCAATAGTGTCTGCAGAAAGGGCAGATCTATTCTACTTTTTCTCTGATAGCAACAGAAGGAGAGTCAGGAAAGTCAGGGAGAGGCAGATGATGACATGCAGCATGGGTCAGATTTGAACTCTGGCAGCTGTAGTTGGGACTTAGTGTTTATAGTGAGGTGAGTAACCAGGGTAACCCCAGACAGGTCAGAGTGAACAATGTCTCCTGATAAAAAAACAACCTTCACTTGGAATAGTAAGGTAGGTCTTTGTCTATATGGCAGCTTCCTGACTTGATTGGTTGACTGAACATCAGAGCACAAAACAAACAGATAGTGTTGTGGTACTTGAGACTGGTCTTGGTCTCGACTCAGTCTCAGGTTAGGTTGTCTTGACCACAACACTACAAACAGAACTGGACATCTTGTACTGACACAGCAAAAACCCTGTGAACCACTACATCCCTGACAACTTGTTCACACAACCAAACCTCTGTTTTGTCATTCAAAAACATTTCCAGTTCCTTCAGCACTGCCCTGTAGTGCCAACGCTGCACCTGCTCATTATTACCATCATCACATTCATGAATAGTTTTATTTTCAATCAGTCTGTAATTTTGTGCTCATGTGGACTGATGAAGACACTCTGGCATTTTATATTAGGTTTATTCCTGCAGCAGATTGACAACAGAGGACGTTCAGCTGGGCAGTGATTGTTTATATTAATACTCACACTGGAGGCACATATTGAAAAACCAGGCTACAGCTGCACAGTGTGATCATCATACTCACAATCCATGTGTCCACACCACAGACTAACTCTACACTTTTTAGTGTTATGTCTTTATTCAAGAAAAGCAGACAGCATCCAGGCTAGATACAGCTTATTTCTTTGACGTGCTGTTAATGTTTCTCTGTCAATGAAATATACAGAGGAACTGGAGAAGCTGCCCATGGCAGGAAAGAAATGCATAAATGGTGGATGATGGTGAAACAGCTCAGAACACATCTTGATAACAAAATTATAGTATATCTAACTGACAGACCTTCTGAGTGTATGTGGAATCGAACTTTCCAAGTTGCAGTTTGATGGACATTTGACATGACATAAGTGTGGTTTAGCATCATCTAATAAGCACCGAGGTTGATGTTTTGCAAGTATTGGAATTGGAAAAAGAGTTACTAAAGTCAGGGATCATCAAAGTCATTGAGATTCATCCTCTGGGGGCCATGAATATCTGTACAAAACTTCATGGAAAAATGGTTTGTCAGATTCTGAAGTGGTGGACCGACAGCCTATAGAGCCACTCTGTAAACTAAAACAATATCAGCATTTAAATATAGATCTTTTTGTTTTTACTGGTGAAACAGAACTACAGCAATATCAAAGACCACAACACAGCTGACACCAGAGCAGGGAAAGTTAAAATAAAATCCTCAAGAGGCAGTAAAGTTGTCAGCGGGTGTTTCCTGTTTATTTTGCATGTGTGTATTTCTGGAAGGAGCAACTGTGACTTTTGAACTTAAACTGTTCTGCAGAAGAAAACTTGTTCACCTGTGAGTTGAACCTCAGCTGGCAAACGCCGCAGGAGACGTGCTTCCTCTTGGCGGTAGGAGGGAGGCCGAGGGTGTGATGGAGGACGGCTTTCTGCACCGGGTCCATCTGCGGGGTGGAGAGAAAGGATAATTAAAACACTGATGAAGTTGACCAGTAAATAGTATCCCTCTTTAGTTTTCCTGCACCAGCTCAAAAAGTTTGGGACGTTGAGAGGGTGTCGACAGAGCTCCATCAGTGGAAGGAGCTGTTTTCTCCAACTCAAAAACACACCTTGACACATCTGCCTAATAACTATCCACACAGCGAATACACTCAAGATCTTCAAAGCTAAAACATATTGCAAAAGTACCACATAAATGGTTCTGGACCAGTACTGCACAAAAGACAAGCAGTAAACACATGTTGCACTACGTTTTATTGTTTTTAAAAGGGGTTATTTGTAAGCTTTCTTTGCGGCACCATGTGGTTTCTTGTCAGAGAGCATGTGGTGATGCTTGCAACGTGACGAGAGTTTTAGTCATCACTGCGTTTATGAGACCAAAGGTTATAATTCAGGCTCTGAGCAGTGTTACAGATTGGAGGCTACAGTGAGATGCTATCGGAGCGGGTGGGCTGGGGCTAGCTGGTTAGCATGCTAACATCAGTAGAAGAAGAACTGCTGGACACTGACTCTCTGAATAAAGGAATGAAGTTAGCAAACATACAGCTGGCTATATAGCAAAAGCAAAAATTACATACATGTTATTTTTACTTTATCCAAAGATGCACATAGGCTTTTTGGTTACAAATTATCAATTAATTCATTAATTGTTAGTTGACTAACCTTGTTGATTGATTAACGATTAATTGATAAGCGGCAATTTTCCTGAGAACATAAATTTCCCTCAGTATAGGGTCTACAATATAAAAAGCTGAACATTGCTTATACAGGGCTCTACACTAACATTTTGTTAGTTTACTTTAGGAGCACAATGAAAATGTTTAAGTAACACATTCTTTAACCCTTAAATAATGCTAAAGGTCCAATGTGACACATTTTTACATTTGAGAACAGTAAAAACACCTTAAACATTTTTACTTTGACTTTAAGTTGACCTCTGATGTGACCCAGAGTGGACCATACATGGAAATATGTCAACTTCTTTAAATCAACAGACACAAGCAGTAAGTGCACTGTGACCAATAAAACTCAGTATAGAGACCCGGCTGCAATATGAGAGGACAAGCTTTACCAGCACGGATCCGGTGTGTTTATCAGAGCTTGGTCACATGCTGAGGCAGTGGGTCGGTTTGAGCTGCGTTCATATGGAGTTATACTTTCAAACTCTTCAGGCACTGATCAGTGTTGGCGGCTGTTTGACTCGTTAGACTTGTTGGTCGTCATCATTTTAGCGATCATAGCTACACTCCGAGGCCAGTTTACAACAGGTAACAGTGTTGTTGTTGCCTCTTTTAACAGACAGCTCCTTTATTCTGTGTGATTAGTGTGCTGTGCCCACTCTGAAGCTGTTTTAAACACAGATCCTGCTATATGATGTTGCTTTGCTCGTTTACATTTTGCAGAAAAACTCCTTAGGGAAAGGATCGATTAACTACAATTAATTTAATTTGATCAACTAAATTCTTATTGACAATTAATAGATAGTCGATTAATTGTTTACATCCCTAGTGGTAGGTTATGAGTTATAGGTTTTCATTTGCTAATATGTGTTGTGTTGTGAACACACACAAATAAATTTCCAACAGCTAAGTGGTACAACAATAAAGTGATGAATCACTCGCTGGGCCATGAAGAGAAAAACAGGTTGGTGGGAGCCAGACGCCCATGCAGCTTCCACAGCAACAGGTGATTGTGGCTCAGACTTTAACAAAGACATGTGAGGCATTACTTTTGCATTTATTGACTGGAGACAAACAGTCTTTTCACATGTTACAGACGTAATGGCCGTAGGCAGGACCCCTGAAGGTGTTCATTATCAGCAACGATTGCCCACAAGAAACTAAATGGACCCACAGCCTGATAAACCGTCTGGCCGCTGTCGCCTAAGACAGGTTTGGTTTTTAACAGGCATGTTTTGTTTGTCAGGTCACCAGTGTGCAAAGCCGTGCATGTGCAGCTCTGTATGCAAACATGCATGCACACATAATGCAAAGTAAGTGAGTGCACTGCACACACTACACTTTCAGCCTTAGGAGAAACAAGGGCAGTAGTGCTGCTGCCCCCATGAGCCTGCTCAATACCCACCAACACAATCCCCCTCATCCATCTCTCTCTTTCTTCAGTGGAGGCCGACACAGCCGCCCACCACGAGCCTGGTCTGTTCAAGGGTTCTACGTGCAGAAATTGACTTTTCCCTTGCATGCCTGCTTTCCTTCCTTATTGGGTCTCTGTGAATGATATTATAGGCAGGCAAGGCAAGGCAAGGCACATTTGTATAGCACAATTCATACACGAGGCATTCAAAGTGCTTTACAGAAGCAGAAGATATAAAAACAGATTTAAAGCATAGAAAATAGAATATAAAAACACAATAAAAGTAAAGACTAATTACAGTAATTAGAATCAAAATCAATTAATATAAAATGTGTCTAGAAAAGCTGCAGCAAATAACAATGTTTCAAGCCTGACTTAAAGAGTGAACAGTTGGTGCGGACCTCAGGTGTGCAGGGAGTGTGTTCCACAGGTGAGGAGCAGAATAACTGAAAGCTGCTTCACTGTTGGTTCTGATTTTCACAGTAGACCTGTCCCTGACGACCTAAGGGTCTGGATGCTTCATATGGAGTTAGTAAGTCAACGATATATCTTGGTGCCAGACCATTTAGTGCTTGTAGGCAGCAGTAAGATTTTAAACTCTATCCTTTGGCTCACAGGAAGCCAGTGCAGGATGAAGAGCACGGTCTTGACCTCTCTATATGAGAAGTGCTCTGAGATAACTTCTATTATGATCTGGCGCCACATAAATAAGAGCGACTTGAATTTCTGGGCACTGCCTGTCTGTGTGGCGTGGTCCTCCCTCTCTGTGGCGACACAGATTTGAGGAGGAATGAACAATCACATCTGCCTCCCTGAGAAAAGACTCTATAGGCACCACTTGGGTGGGGAAGGTGAAAAGGTGCAGACACTGTGTGGGAGGATTAATCTACCTTGGCAATTGTGCTGCAGAAGGAAGTCACAATGATGTTCTACTGTTGCTTTTGGTGCACGCTGTTTGGCTGAACTAAAACTGTTTTCATCATTATTTGGGGTTTAGAAGTGTGTTTGTGCAGAAGTGAAAGCCTGATCTGATCAGGGAATAGAAACACACTGCAAATATCTGTGATACTTCCTATAAATTCATTTTCCTATTCTGGTGATAATGTATGCTGATTGAAAGAACAATAAGGATCTCTGTAACTTTGTGATGTCACAACAAACAAGTCACCACAGTCAGCCATTCCCCAGGCCCCGCCCCCTGGACCCTCCATTACATTTAACCAGATTTAGCTTTTCTGAGTGTTTTACCTTGAATCCACAATATTTATTATTTTGATCAGTTGGAAAACAGTCAGCCAATCAGAGGAAAGGCTCAGGGTGTTTTTGTCCCCTCTGATTGGCTTAATGACCTGTCGTCACTGGACCTATAGAGATGGTTTTGGTCCTATATACAAAGTGATATGTGTTTCCATGAATTAAAAGTTCAAATGCAACAGATGGAAAAAAGAAAACTGCTGAAAATTTGCGTTGTATGATTATTAAGCTTAAAATTAAAAATCGGCTTAATTTTAGTCGCTTCTCTCAACTCTCAATTTTTCAGGTTGCACTTAGTGCCGGTGCCTGTACGGCTGTGCTATACTGGAAGGTATTTCTGATATTTTCACAGCCAGCCACACTGGCCACAGGCAGGAGGTAAAAAAATCAGGCAAAACAACTCTAAAAAGGACTGAAGCAGGAAAGGCAAGTAATCAGGTGCAGGTGAGAGCGGCGGCTGGAACGCTGCGGCAGCTTGGCAACAAAGGCAATCGCACAAAGCCTGGCTGAAGACCGGTCTCAGTGTTACGCTGTGGGCACAGAACTGCATCCACGTTCCCCTCTCTTGAGTCCTCTCCTCGCATCTTGGTCCCTCCCATTGAAGACGTGACGAGAGATTCAAGGAAAGATGTGAGGAGAGAGGAAACTTGTTTTGAGAACAGAAAACAATGGGGTTTGTCTTTTCCATGTCTACTCCGTCCAAATAATAAGCAGGGCCCACACAGACTTTCACTGAAACTACACTGGTGTTTCTTTAGAAATGATCAGCCCACATGTTTTCAGCAAAGTGGAAATGAAATAACTATATCTCAAAATGTGATTATTACTGAGAGATCCTTCTTCTTATACAATACATTACCCAACCTATGATACAGATCAACCATGATACAGATCAAAATGTAACAGATGAAGCAGAGGAAGATATTTCTAACGAATAAAGGGAGCTCTTTTATTCAACTATTTTAATTGAGGTGAATTTGAAAAAAAATGAAATCTTAACCTTGAGAGTTTAATGTGCTCAACCTATTATCATTATTTATCTGCCCTCGTCTTTATAAATCTGCACTGATGCTGTGCTGCAGGCTCAGATCTGACCGATCGACTGCAGTGTTCAATTACCATACAGTTCTAATACTGTATTGTGTTGGTCTGATAAAAGACTTTGGTGAAGGACAGAGTTTTGGGGAACGTGTGACTGACAGAATGAGAAGTGGCTGAGTGGGCAGGTTAAGGTGAAGGTGATCTCTACAGGAGGGAAACTCATTGATGTAAGGTGATGCCAAACAGGGAATGGAAAATTCCAGGGAGGACACAGGTGGAGAAGGAGAAAACCGACCACAGGGTGACGTGGCTCAGACGGACTACGACAGAGAGGAGTGAGGCACATAGACATCTGAAAGAGACAAACTGGAAGTGAAGCTCTGGAAAGACAGAATAAACAGATCCAGACTCTTACAGAGAAACAGAAGCAGCTTGTTTGAAGAAAACATGACTGGTCTGAAGGGGGGCTGGTGCAGACTCTTAAAGAGGGACAGCGACCTTGGACTGAAGCTGAAGAAAAAGGGCACTGAATGAAAAACTAAAGCTGGGTCTGACTCAGAGGACTTCTGACACACAGACGGGTTCAGTTTCAGATAAAGAGGAGCAGATTCAGGTCCAGGTAGAGGAGATGTTTGAGGCTCAGGAGAGGAGACAAGCTCAGACTGCTCAGAAACAAAGGCAGGATTCAGACTGGGAAACAGGTTCAGACTTGGACACTGAGACAAGTTGAGACTCAAGGGCTCAGGAGACTTTGTCAGTAAGAGCTGCTTGCTGGGTGGTCAAAACACCCCGCCCCCCCCCGCCCCCCCCCCCCCAGTGTGCTGCTGGGTGAGGTGAACAGTTGACTGTGGTGCTTTCCAAATCAACAATGCAACATCCACACTAAGCTCATGCTGTGTGTGTGTGTGTGTGTGTGTGTGGGGGGGGGGGGGGGGGGTATCAAGCATGTTGATAAAACGCATAATTTGTGTTGTTGTGTGTGTGTGACGTAGAGTTGCAGCGTAGAGTTTATTCGGCTGGGGCGGTGCTGGGGTGTGTTCACACACTGCACACACAACTTTTTTTTTTTTTCATCGATCGATCACTTGCGTACCGATCCGTGCAGAGCGATCGGTTCGGATCACAGATCAACCGTGCAATCTAGGCTCCTACAGCTGGCAAGGCATCAATATGCGAACTGCTCCCAAAACGAAAGTGAAAGTTAAAAATCCCGCTCGCAGCAGCGAGTGACCCGGGAACAGGCTGTCTGTTTATCGCTGGCATGGAGACAAGTCCTGGTATACACGTGCTGATCCAACCAAAACACTTAGTGAAGAAATAACAGTTCGGGAGCCACAAACAGGCGGCCGGCGGGCCGGATGCGGCCCGGAGGCCGTCCATTGAGAACCACTGATATAAAGGCTGTTGAACTGGGCCGCTGCAGTAATGTGCTCCCACTGTAGTTCTGACTTTGACATCAGATTTAATGGTAAAAACAAAAAGGAAAAAAAAAAAAACAGTTCCTTTGTAAAAGGAAACATATTAGTATTCATTAGTCCTACTGAGGTACAGATGCTCTTTGTATGAGCACCGAGTTCAAAATTATACCCTGCTTTATGTTTTCCTTCCAGTCTTTTATCGCATCTGTCTTTTTCTTCTTTGGACTATAAATCTCAAATAAATGAAGATGTAACGGTTCCATTTTCATTGATTGGATCCAGTAAATAACTCCCCTCAAAACCACACACATGGTTTCATAATCAAAATCTTGCTGCAACAAAAATGTTCTTCTCGTGGCAAAACAATGCTGACTGGGCTCTCAGCGAAGGGAGGGAGTCTCACATGAATGACTCAAAGTGCTTATGTTTACAGCACTGGGCTGGATCACAAAGTAGTCCTTGGGGGGTGTTTTCAGACACTTATGATCCACTGTGGCACTCAGCACAAAGGATTTTTGGAGGAAATGGCACTGTGTTTCAGCCCTGCAGCAAATTCAATGGAATATTTGAGATAGGAAATTTCTGACACAGCGTGCACACTAACAGAGAATGTGTGAAATCTCAGACAAAGTGCCGGTCCGCAGGGGGATTACATGAGGTTTTCAGAATCACAAACAAGGAATCGCCCACTTTAGGGTCAAATGAGGACAGATGCCATGTGCTCATGTTTAGAGCTGATTTACTATTAAAGTATTCATCAGTAAAATACAGAGCAAACAGTTCACTGATGTAAATTCTAGTTTATTGTAAGGCTGTGCAGTTGCTCTATGGAGCATTTTAGCATCTTTTAGCTCATTGTTTTGGCTTTCACGGTTCAAGCTACACGTCTGCCCACACTGGCACGCCTGGAAACATCTATCAGATGACCATTCATGTACACGTGAATGTCATGCACAAG
This sequence comes from Caranx ignobilis, assembly GCA_021432705.1. NCBI lineage: Eukaryota > Metazoa > Chordata > Actinopteri > Carangiformes > Carangidae > Caranx > Caranx ignobilis. The sequence continues at coordinate 14,962,926 of MU270012.1, forward strand.
CCGATGTAAACAGGAAGCAGATCATTTACTCTGCAGTTATTTGTAGAAAATATAACAAACAAGGAAAAGCAAAGGATTTTATAGTTTTTAAATTTAGGATTGAACTGCATAACAGCTGCTGGCACTGACACTGTGGAGCATTTAGTAGCTGAGGAGCCAGTGGAGACCAAAATAGACCTAAAGGGAGTGAATAGTCAGCTGAGCACTGGTGTTGGAGGGGAGGAGAGGCTACCAGGTAGGTCCTGTTGGCCCCTGATTGCCAGTGACAACTAATCCAGTGTGCTCCCTGTGTATAGTTGGTCTCTACCCTTTGCCTCCGTGAGGCATTTAGGGGGACATCTGTAAATTGCAGCATCTACTGATTGCCTGCATGGGGAATCTAGGATCTCCACTGTGTTTGCTGGGTGTTTAATTAGGTTACTGTTTGCCAACAGATTCACCATATCAAATTCTCGAGGTGATAGCATGTTTGTGCTGTGTTTACTGTGCTCCTTTTCTCCCAGAGCTTGGCAAGCTCTTTATGCTGCTCAATGATTAAAAATGTTATTTTAGTTCATTTGGATAGCTCTCTGTCTGCACAGGTGCTTCAGATGCAATGGAGAATTGAATTTAGCATAACATCAATGCATTTAAGTCAAATGAAAGATGCAAACACACACAGACGCCCAGTTGGATCCTCTAAAAATGTTTGTAGCTTAGTTAATATTTGCAGTTACCCTGAGCTAAATGAAAGATTAATGCAGAGAGAGAAGAGGAGACACTGTGCTAAGCTAATAAGAGCTTTTACAGCCATAACAGCCTACTGAACACACCAACGCAGCAGCTGGGGAAAGTGGGATACATTATCAGCTTTTAATGGAGAACACATTCACAGGGAATGTTTTGTTAAAATAAAGAGTTTAAAATACAGAGTTGAGTGTTTTAAAGTAGATGATACCAGGAGAAAACCTCTAGAATATCCATCAGACACCAGAGTTCATATCACTTTCATGACCCTTACATCTGCACTTCATTGATTTACACACTGTGCGCAATCAGCATTATGAAACACTTAAGTGTGCATTGTGTTCACTTATTCAGCTGAAATGCAGTCGATTATACGCAGTGAAATGTGCAGCCTGAAACCACTGAGAAGTCTGCGTCACGCCAGCAGAGCAGGGGCTCGCCTCTGCCTTTGCCCTGACACACTTTGCTGAAAGAAAGTGTTATGCAACAGTTCACCTTAGTACTGTAAATCTCACCCAAGTCTTTGGGAAGAGTGAAGAGGATGACACATGGAGTTGGCGAAGAGTCTCTGGCAGGGGAAGCATTAACAGCAGAGAACCAGATGCAACTGCAGCTGCTGGGAAACTGGGGCCTGAGCTCTGGAAAGCTCACGCCAGTTAAAAACATCTGGGCCACGAGAGAATGGATGACCTCTTACTAGAAACATGCACTGGGCTAGAAACATGTTATTTCTCCTTCACTCTGGTGCAGATGTGGTGAAATGAAGGTATAGTGATGCAACCACAAGAAATGGCAACGTCCTGTAAAGTGATCAGTACAGATATTGGTGCTGATTCATGGAAACATCATCAATCACTGGGGATAAAGTGGTGAAATAGAGATTGAAAACGCTCTCTCTGACTTTATTCCACTGTGCTATTCTTGGCAGAACTGCTAATTTACCCACAATTCAACGCCAACTCCCACCACCTCCTGTGCGTCTTTCCATGTATCTTTTTAAGAAATCCCCCTGTCATGTAGCATTTCGCTCGCTCCCTGCACTAGAGACACAATGTGTTCAGGGCCTCGTCTGCAGAGAGCAGCTGCAGCTCCATGGACATGTTATTCCCAGAGCCCCGCTGCCATCAGCCACCCACTGAGCCACACACTCCACATGGGCCACGCCTGCCAGGGACGGAAATGCTGCCGGGACAAATGTACCGCGACACACATAATAATCCACATGCAAACACACACACAGTGCAAAACCCACACACGCCACAGCATATCACATATGCCCATTCTCCAGCCTGCAGCAGCATACAGAGCAGGCTGTGGCGCATTCAGTGTCATCTCTCAAATCACTTTCTAAAGCTCCTAATATGTGTTTTTTTTCCCCCCACAGTTGGTCGAGTTCCAGCACCAACACTTGTCAGTCATCCTGATGAGCTGTCTGCTTAGAAGCAATGTCTCGCCTGGGGCTGAGGTAAAGCCACCACAATCGAAGAGCAGATGGCGAACACAGCCAATCTGCAACTGAGGACAAAGACATATTTGCAGTGCTTTTGAACAGGTCTCGTACTCGTGTAAATAGAGTTAACATCAGCAAAAAAAGAAAAAAGGGTAGACGCGGAGGTTTTCAGATATTACATACACAGACTTGCGTGTGGTAGAGCTGAATTATTTTAATGTAAAAATATTGTCATTGCAGTTTTGAGCAGCTTTCTCTTCTGTAACCGTTAGCTCCTTACAGAAGCTCCACTGACCTGCCCTTTTCCTCATCTTACTTCTCATACATTTTTTAAACCTTTACTCATTCAAAACTTTTTTTTTGATTTGGAGTGTAAATGTTTTTGTAGGTAAGTATATTTCAGGGGGATCTGAATCACTTAATGCTTCATGCATGTTAATTATATAAACGAGACATGGTTGCAAAAGCAAGACTCACAAATAGCTCCGTTTTGTTTTCCATATATAGATGACCCTGAGCGTGATTTCTGATGATTGTCTTTTGATAAGAGCTCAGGCCATTGTGGTGTTTTCATGACAAGAGGCTAATCTGGGGGTGCTCGGTGGGCGAGTGGTTAAGAGCATGTCCCATGTTGGCAGTGCTCAATCTAGTGATCTCTGGATCAATTCCTGACTGTGCTGATCTGATCTGTACTGCATGCCCCCCCCCACTTTCCTGTCTCTCTCCACTATCCTATCAGTTCAAGAGAGCTGCTGGTGAGTAGAAGAATAAAATCTGATGCTGAACTCCAACATTTCTCTGGACTGGTAAATAAACAGCTGTTGCTATCATTAACTCTAGGTATGTAGTGATAACAAAAACAAAAAAAAACTTAAAGTTACTTCCTTTAAATCCTGCAGATAAGTAGAAAAGTATCATTGAAATATAGTAGTATCAGTGTAACCTTATCTCAACAGTATAGGGAAATCAATTTTTCCTGTCATCCTGCTCTTTGTCCGTGGGTGCATCCTTTCATCCGTCTGCGTGTCTTTGATTCCTGCTGATGTGTCCCTGTCAGGGGAGAGACATCGGCAGCGTGTCGACAGCGAGGGAGAATAAGCAGGTCATTTGCCGGATACTATCTGACAGCCCACAGAAGGCCTGTCCGTCTCAAAGTCCAGCACAGCAGCCACCGCTGACGCTCCCCACTCAGCACTGCCGGATAATGTGACAGGACAAGACAGTGATGAGCTGAGATGGTCGCGTCGAGACCGGCTGACTTTTACAGCAGGCGACTGATAAAAGGGACAAAAACACACACTGAGTGCTATCTGTTTTGGTTGCACACGGCTTCGTACGTCAGCCGTCTGTGATGTGGGTTTTGTGTGTGACAGAAGGAGTTAGTGTCAAACCAAAAAAAAAATAAAAACCTGGTTCTAAAATACACAACAAGGCATCTAGTAATCAATTGTGTGACATTTTGGTGTAATTCAGCTGTCTGAATGATCTGGAGATCACAATCACTTTGAGGGAGCAGTAAGTCACAGTTTTATTGCCCTACAGTCTGAAATGACTGTAACATAACTGCAGGGGTGATTGATCAATTACAATAACTTGATGAGTAGCTGGATAGAGACTTCTGCCCCTGTAGGCGATATTTTGGTAAGCATTTATTGGAATTCACCGGCTGTCAATTATTCATTCAACTGTAAGATGCATTTAAATGTTCAAAAATCAGTTTCTTCATTATCCTCCACAATATTAACTGAAATACACACTACACACCGCAGACATGAACAAAAGTATCACTCCAAAAGAGGTCTGACAGGTATTTTAATATACAATAACACTAGAACACATGATTCACTGATGCTGTTGTGGTTTGTTTACATCAGTATACAAACAGATGTGTATTTTGCTTAGTCATTTAATAATTAACACACAAACTGTTGCTTTTCCATCCACGGTGCAACATTTTCATTATGCATGTGAATATGTATATACATAATTTATAGGGTCAAACAAATTACACGCTGCGACTCGGAGGTGTAAATCTGCCTCCATGAACAAAACCAGAGGTGTTAATTCTGCATTTCAAACCTGCACACTTTTTTAACATACAAACAGAAACGAGCCCTCACACTGTGCACACAAGGCCCCTGTTATTCCAAAACTGAGCTGTGTGAACCACTACTATGTGATGTACCACTATTATGCTGTTTAACGCTGGTTAGAGATGGGTATGAAGAACCATTTCGTTTTCAGAGTCTCACACTTCGTGATCCGACCATCCACCTTGAAGTCGTCTCTGTAAGGTGCTGCAGCAGCATTACGCAAGCTCATTTAGAAGGGCAGTTAAAGGGTTTTTTCACAAACACAGAGGATAATGTAATGTACAGCTGCAACCACTACACAGGTTTGTCTCATGGCCATTTATTTAATCTCATTCAGCTTTGTTAAATCAGTGAGGCCTGGTGGACAGGTTTCTATACTACAAAACAATGACAAAAAGCCAATCACAGGCACAAATAACAGAAGCAAAGTCTACATGCATGAGTTTGTTGAGGGACTTGTTATGTATCTGTGACTACCAGACATATCAGAATGGTTAGCATAGTTAGCATAACTTTATTTGTTTTGTTAGCTTGTGACACATCATCAGCAGCTATGCTACAGTAAACTCTCACTCTCTGTCCTGACGACGCTTTGGTTTCATTGTGCCCCGCCCCCACCCCACACTAGTTTAATGAGACAGTTCAAAACTAAAAATACACAGCAGATAAAAGTGTCACTTTGACCCAATCATGTGTCTTATATAAAAAAACATCATGTAGACATGTTAAGGTTAAAAACTAGAAAGTGAGAATAATAAAGTCAGTTTCCTCAGCAGTATACACAATTAATGGAGTTTGTGACAGAATGGATCTTGGGATATTTAGCTATCCTTTATGGTTTCATATGTGCAGACTTGTGACTTCCACTTTTCATCAAAGAACCAGATTTTTTCCTCCCTTTATTTGCACTGATAATTCAAGAGTGTCGTGCTGATCAATTAAGAAAAAAAGCTGCATCACTCTCCTGACATTACATTCAACTGGTGCGTTTAAAGTCACTGTTAACAATCTATTTAAAACATTTTACACCGCTCTTTGCACTGCCAAATCTAAAATCAAATTAAACATTGATACAATAAGACAGAAAATAGTGAGCTCGAGCAAGAGACAAAATATACCATACCTCCACAATGAGGCAATATATTTGCAGTGGTATGTGTGGCAAAGGTGTGTTGTACAGTTTTGGGTGCAGAGACTCCAGCATGTACCTATCCCACAGACACTGGTGTTATAATGTATTATATACAATGTAAGCTATATTTAAAATGTGTGGATGACTGAGGCATGGAGTGTTTACATTGGATGTTCTCTTCACAGGCTCCATAATGTACTGAGGAATCTAGTCTGTAAAGGCAACCGGGTATTTAAAATACACATTGATATCCATCAAAATACATACATATGACCGGTCAATGAGGACACCACTGGTGAGGTTTAAATGCTGGTTTCACAGCCGCCAGCCTCACTTACTATTAACTAAAGTGGGATGAATGACCTGTCAAATGTAATCCTCCCCCCTATGTGTCTCACAATTACCTCCACCACCTGACCCGGTCCGTTAGTTCATCATCAGTCGACACTGTAGATTGTTGTCACATGGGAAGGACTTTAGGAATTAGAAAGTCAAATCTAAAGTGTGTGTGTGTGTGTGTGTGTGGGGGGGGGGGGGGGGGGGGGGGTCTTCATAGGCTTATAATGAGTGAGAGGAGCTGTCCAAAAAAAGAAAAAACAGACTATAATGACACAGGGGGAAGGTGACTGACCACCATAATATTAAAACAGCAGTCTGAGCTATGAGATTTCCAGTAGTAAAAGACAAGGTAAAGCTTTAAGGCCAGTGTGTTATAATAGCAGTCATGTGAATACATGACACATTAGTAGATAAGTCAGGTTATTTTCCACCTCTACCATCCAGTGACCACTACACATGAACATGTTGACCTGAAACAAGTGAGGGATTGTCTTCTACATATCCAAGTTATCCTTGTATTTCTGGTCTTGTAACAGCCTCATAGAGGATGCAGAGAATGACACTGTAAACGGTAGCATTAATGTGCACTGTAATGGGTATAATGACTCTAACAGACACACATGGAAGCAAAGACACTGTACATAGAAATAAGGGAAAAAGATAGGCGAGCTGCTGAGATGCAGAGCGCTTCACTGACTAGGAAAATTCACAGTGTCTGTGCTTTGAATGAAATTCATAAAAATCAGCTTTTTATCTTCAAACCCTTCAAGGTTTTAACTGAGTTACTAAATATCGACTTGATCTCCCTCAAACTTTATGCTTCCTTCTTTAAAGCCTCTGGGGAAAAGTCTGTTTCCACTCGATGATTATTCTTGTTTATCTGCCTTTTTTCTCCTCTGGGCCTATAATGCCTTTAAAACTGAGGAAAATCTCTTGTACTTAAAGCTCAGAAAGTAAGTGTATTCAGCTTTTCTGCTAAAGTGTAGTGTTTCGGTTTATTCCTCAAGTGCAAGTTGTTAACACAGAAAAACAGTGAGAGACAGAGAAATTAAATGTCTTCGTTTCACATGTTTCATTACTTTTTAAAAGCCAGGTTGCTTTGCGATGGGTATGAAAGTATAAAATTGCAGAATAAATGTGAAGAGACATGCAGAAATGGAAAGAAAGGTGGAGCAGGGGCCAACAGATGTATTTATTGTGTGGAAGGTCAAACATTGAACCCAGTTTGTTTTCACTCTCCTGTCATATTCTGTCTCCGTCTTTATTTCACTGTGAAAATGTTCAACATTGAACCTCCCTTCACCTTCAGACACCACTTTTGTTTGTGTCCTTCTTTAAATGTCTTTCTCCATTTTTCTCTCACCCTGACCCCCTTTTTCTCCACCCCCTTCTCCCCTCTCTCCATCTACACTTCTCTCTCTGCACTTCACTGTGCACAGACATGGTGTTTTTTCACCAGGTATGAATGTTCCCTCCACATTTTCCCATTGCTCTTCCCTGTTGACCCCTCTTACACCACTAGGCCCCATCAGGATGAAATATTGAACTAGTAGAGCTCCCTCAAGGCATTTGGCAGCCTCACACTCTGTCCCCTGTCCAGCTGAGATGAAAGATAAAAATGTAACACTGTGGCCCCACCCTTCACCAGGTCCTCCAATAACCTTAAAGCATCTCAGCACCTTCATAGTGTTTCAAACTGTCAGATCTTGCAATACTACATATGGATAAAGTGCAACAAATGAACTACTTAAAGCAATTATCCATCATATTTGACCTATGTGCGTCTGCCCAATGTATCAAAGCTGCATCAATAAAAAAAGTCCAGGGTCAAAAAGCACTTAAAAAACTTTAGGAGCCAGTTCTGACCAAACTGAGGTGAGAATCTGGAGCAATACAACTACAACTTTTCATTCAGAGTTATGTTTTGTTTTTTTCCCCAAAGAAAACATTGCTCACAAAATGCACTGACTTTTTTCTGCAAGCCAGCCAACCACTACGTGCATAGCCATGAGATCTGGAACAGGTATCCATGGTGACCAACAGATATCCACAGATATCCTTGCCGATTCTTTGGACCAACCTCAATTTCCAGTGAATGTTGTCAACAACTATTTGTTGCAATGTCACAAAACTTTGTACAAATTGATTTTACTTTGACAAAACTGGCTCTTGTCGGGACAAAACTTGTCAAAAACATTTGTCCAGAACAGCACTGCAACAGAATTGCCCCCTCACTCTTCAGTGGCCAGTGACACTCATGAGAACCAGTCTGGTGATCACCCCAGTCATTTACACTCAGTCTGTACTAGTGAAGGTCTAAGCAGCCCAATGTCTCGGCGCTAGTCAGATACTTTTCCCACACTGCCACTAGGTGGTGACTAGTGTTGGGGTATTACAAATAAACACATCTGTATCATCTGTAAAGGTGTAGAGTTAGTAGCCTAAGTGGTGACAGTGCAGATGACAGTGCTACCTCTGCTAAATCTCCAGTAGATCAGTGAGACCTAAGCTGAGCAGAAAGAGTAAAGAGTGGCAGCTGTGGATACCAGAACTTTAACAGAAGCAACCTGTTACAGTCCCACCCACATTAGTTGATTGGCAGGTGATCAGCACAGCAGTAATTCTTAACTTGTCAGCTAAAGAAAAACTGAAACACCACTTTTCTGGGTACAGATTATAGTCATGGGATACTTTATTTCTGATAATGTTCATTTGCTTAAAACATGACTGTGCTTGACTTTAAGCGTGTAGCTTAACAAGCTTAGTAAAGGTGCACTGTCAGGACTCTGAGTCTTTTTGTATATAAAAGTACCAACCACTGGTGTAGTCAAACCCAAGTGGATGGAGTTCGATCGTGTTTTTTTTTTTTTCAAAATTCCTTCACTGGCAAATTTCTAATGCATCATTCTATCAAACAGCTTCGTCTACACCCACAGGATGGAGAGGAGTGTCTCACTCATGACAAGGTTCAATAAAAACTAAGATTAAACGATTTATCTTCTCATAATATTCCACCATGAATATCAAACAAGGCTGATACGGTGGTAATGAGCGAGGAGCCCACAGAGCATGGCCATCTATTGGATTTCCAAAATCAATGCACTGGGATAGAAAATGCATGAGCCACCTGCTAACACAGAATCTTAGCAATGCAACAAACGCACCATATTCCCTGTAACTTCCCTCACAGGCCCCTGTGGGGCCCCTGTCTAATCCTGCTTTCACTGATGCTGCTATTCTTCAGCTTCACTTAATGAAGGGGAAGTTTGCTGAGCAAGAACAGTCCTAATCAAAGCTCTCTGCTTCTCATTTATTCATCTATACATATTTACACACATTATCTGCGAAAGTAACACCCTTGCTGTTAAATACAGACCATGGCTCTCACGAGTTGTATTTGTGGGGTCTCCCTTGTGGTTATGTGCTTTCCTCAAAACTGCAAAACAATGATAGCTATTAAATTTTCTCTACATGGACTTTCCCATGGGATGCAGGAATTCAAACCACTAACTTTCGGCATAAATTCTTCAACTCTGAGTTTTGCGGCATGAATGATTTACAGCTGACCCTAGCTTGAGTTCTCTTGCGCACAGGGGACACATTTATATAAGCAGACAATGAGAAAACACTGTTCATATGAGAAAGCTTCTCAGAGGGAAACCATCACTACAGGCAAACTGGGTGTGTCCAAAGACTTGTACGACTGGCACGCGGCTGCGTGAGCCCCAGGCTGCCTCATCAAAATAATGATTTAGTCCAGGGATTCTGTCACTCCCATAAATCCCTGGGTCAGCCTTGTCTCTGTGCAAAAAGACACCGCAGAATTCTCCCTCTGGGACTGGGTGTTTTTCATTATGGCAACAATGGTGTTGCAGGTGCAAATGGCTCGCACTCGCTCTCCAGCTGGTTCTGCTTTGACAATGAAACATGGTACAGTTCGAGGCCTGACCCAACGCACGCACACGCGGTGGAAGAGATTACTGACGGGTGGATTCCAGAGACGCAGCATGTTCGGCTCTGGGAAACTTTGGAAATAGCTGTCTCTAAGTGTAATAGCTCTCTACTTACCAACATTCATATGTTTGCAATGTGCAGGTTGTTATAGTTTCATTGATATAAACATATCTTGGAGGCAGAAACTGGATAAGTAAGATCAGACCTTGGCCTCGGGTGACACAGGCTGTTAACGTGAGAGGGAGAAGATAATACGACAGAGCCAGTGCTCCTCTTCAAAGCTGATAGGGCCATATAAAAGAACTCAGGTTATCTGGTGAACTTCCAAGCTCTGCATGTCCAAATTTAACCCAGACGTGCTATTTATTTAGGTCACTGGTTCCCAGACTTTTTGGTTTGTGGCCATTTTAAGCAAAGCAGTGTTGACTCACAACCGTCTGTCACAGGCTGCATGTGAGTCGTGAGCACTAAACCCAAAGTGATGTTACCACCTCCTCATTGTTTTATTGAATACTTTACAGAGACCTCAACAGTTTGCACTATGGTATTTCTGTAAAAAGGTGAGAAAGGTTAGAAATGGCATAAAAATGTAAGGACAGAAGTTGTAGTGCCAAAAATATGGTGGCCCATAGGGGTCATTTACACTCCAGTAGCTCACATGGTAGAGTGTGTACCATGGAGGCTTTGAAATCATCACAGCAGGTGTGGGTTGGAAACCAACTGACAGTCCTTTGCTGCATGCCATCCATTAAAAAAAGAAAAGAGAAAGAAAGAAAAAAAAACAACTAAATTCAACTTAAAGTTTGCTCATCATAAAATGTTAATTTATCATTCATTTCCACTTGACTCAACATTCATATCCCTTTTTTGTAACATGATTTAATGTAACGACAATGACAGCTTCAGACAGTCCCATGTGTCCAGCTGCTCTAACAGCTCCTTCCAGATCTAGCTATTTAGCCCCTGTTAGCTAGCCAACTAGCTGCTGCGCTAAAGAAAAACAGTACACACACTCAGTAACTATGACGATTACATTTCAGCAGTAAATGCTATCTCTCATCCTCCAGAGAACCACAGATGTTTCTGTAATAACTCTAATATCATTTGATGTGTTATCCACTCCAAGTGAAGATCTTTCTCCTCTATTCTGATCACAGGATACAAAACCAACATCAAGCACTTTCACAGGTAGATGATCAGGTTCAGATGGATCCATATCTCATAGTGAAGTGCAACATACCGTTTTGATCAGTGAGGAAAGTGGACTGTTATGTAACACCGGGCCTGGACGCTGAGCATCTCCATCTCAACCAAGCTTTGTCAGCATCATGATAATCTGCTTAACAGTGTTGTCTCGCATGCAACAGCTGAAAAGACTATATATTTAACACACTCTGGCTTTTTCCTTCAGTTTTATGCCAGCTGATCAGTTTTAAATGAACCAGTCACACAGTGAAGTGACAGCTTAAATGAACCTCAAACCTCATACCCATCATCAAGATCCAATGCTTTTCCTGTTGTTTACAAAACCCAGTGAGTCACTATGAGCAGTTCTCTCACAAACCTAAATCTAAAACACTCTGCTTGCTTTTAATTGCTACGCACATTCTTGATTTCTCAAATTGAGTAGTATTGCCTGTTTTAAGATGACCAGATGGGCAGTTAAAGCTGCCATATTTTTGTTATTGCCTTTAAGAACCCCACGTGTATGGCAGCACTATCGAATAAGCAAAAACAGATTGCTTCAGCCTTCCATTTTCCTCTTACATCCAAGGCAAAGATGTGCACACTGAATCACAGGAGGGAAACGAATATACATCACTGTCCCTCCATTCAAACACCTGTGTTCATCACTTATCTCACCATGGTTTGACATTTCATCACATTTAAACACCCAGAGGTGGTTTAGAGTTGTTAGGCCGACTGCAATGAAGAGCACCAGCAGGTAACTCAGACACGGAGGAGACACTGGACAACAGCATCAGCTGGCTTTGCCTGAAAAGCTGGCACTAAGCACCTCCATAAAAAATCATCCTGAGCTCCCCACTATTATCTCTGCATTCCACCAGAGAGAGAGCAGTGAGCTGGCAGCTATCCAGAGAGTGAAATATTATCGTGGGAGAACATATCAAGACTGAGCCCCGCCAACATAAAGCTTCCACTCAGTTCAGGGGGTTAAAAAGCCCCAGAGCACGAGCTAAATGATAACGGCCGCTGTGCTGCACATTAGACAGATATGCACTCTCCACCCCAGCAGGTGTGACTCGCTGGAAGCAAGGTGGCTGGCACTGCGGTGGTCCTGCGCTGGCTCTGGAGCTTTGATCATTCCCCGTCGTTTTGTGGGGTTGCATGCTCCCCTCGGGAGTACAGTTTATAGAGTCCATTAGATGTTTATGGGACATGTGTAAATCAAATGAGAGTCTGCAAAACAGCCATGACTCACCCTTTGTTCTTTCTCATTTTTATCGCCATACAGCGCATGCTTTGCACAGTCATTTGTCATTTCAAAGTCAACAATAAAAAAGAAAAGGAAAGGGTAAAGCCTATAGAGTGGGAATGAGAGCTGGTTTCATAAAGACCATTGTAAATTTCTGTTTTGAAGAAATTCATTTAATGAAACCCCTAAGTCTCTGAGCCATATTACCAATTAATTATATATACACATGACTATACACAGGGAGCTAGCTGAGGAGGTTTGGGGGCATGAAGCCTGAAAAAATGTTTGTTTCACTGCTCACCACATGTACAGTTTAAGATGTTTAGAGGGAAAATTTTGGATGAAAACAGCTTTAAAGTGGGTTTTAGTATAAACGATGTGTGGAGCAGTAATGCATGAGAATCAGGTGAAATGCTGCAATGAATGATCCACACGCTACAATCTAGAAATTGTGTCTCAGTCAGTATATAACGTAAGCAGAATGAAGCTTTATACTATAATGAGAATTATAATTATGCTGGGTTTGTTAAATTGAGCCTATAGCTTCCACTGTAATCACCAGAGGACATATATCTCTGTGGTAATTAGTCCTACGTTGTTTGAATGTGATCAGGTCGGTGTTGAACAGCACAGGGACATAATACTAATCCTGGCCACAGTGAACAGGACCTGGTCTTTCTCTCTCATCTTCTTCTCTCAGTCTCCACATATCTTCTCTTCCCAAAGCCAAGCTCTGACCCACACAGTCTCTTCATTCATTTTCATCTGTGTCAGTGAGGAGCATAAACACGAGGTCAACACGATATTTCTATGCAAATATTGCAGGCATAACCTTGTAACAAAAATAAAAATACACAGGGGTAGCCTAGTTTAACATTTCAAATGCTTTTCACAAACTGAACTGAAAGACAAGTATTTCACACATAGTTTATTAATCTGAAAGTGGATGAATGGAATTAGAGTCATCTTAGTTTGGTCGAGTAAAGTGATGGCACCATGGTGGATGAGTCTGGTCCACTGGTGTCATGATGTGTGAATATGAAAGGACCTGAACTTCAAACAGGTAGCTTGTAATATCCTCCAGGCATCAACAAATGTATTAGTAGTGAGATCATCTAGTATCTTGTTGTGCTATACTTACAAGTGATGCACAAGACCAGCTATGAAATCTGGCAATGTAACCGTTGTGCGGTTGTAATGCGTTCATGCAAATTCCTTTTAATGCCCCTGTTGTTTTGCCTGATTAATACAAATTCTTAGATCCACCTTTAGTCTGACCCATGGCTTCAATCAGCTGCTGGTGTTACACTGAAATCTGTGATCCATCATTTTTTATGACCACAGATGCTGTTGCACATTTTCAGCATTTGTTTGGACAGTGAGCCACAGGACAAATGCGTTCGTAAACAGCACGAGCTCCTTCAAGTCAGGTCCGACATGTTGATGAAGTACGAAACCTGCACTGAGCCTCGGTAGAACTGTCTGCATCCTGTTTGCTTGTTCAGCCCTGATGGACAAAGTCAGTTGTCTGGAGAGCGAGCTAACGGTGGAGAGAAGCCACAGCCTGAGGTTGTGAAGATGTTGACGAATTGTAGGCGTTCACTCTTTCTGCTACACGGACGAGGAGGCTCATAGTTCTCCTCTGTTTAGAACTGACTCTGATGATTTTGGTGAATGATAGCAGAGACGGTTCTAGCTTTTGACTGCAGCTGATGCAGTTTCCACTCAGGTGGATCTGTCATGTTGTTATTTAATAAATCTTTTAATGCCCAATGCAGTGAAGCCTTTGAGGGTATATTTGCATAAAGTAGCATATTTGGAAATGATCCCTCAAGGTAAGTTTTCAACAAATTAAAAATGTGCGATTAAATCTTTTAAGTGGTTGACAGCCCGAACTGTCGTCTGTGTAAGCTGACTGTACAGCTGCATCGACCTCGTCTGTCGCTACATTTGCCATTTTTCTTTCGCTGTCTTTCATGGATTTAGCTCTATAGCTAGCTTTTTAAGTTGGCGGACAATGTCTCCGGTTCTTAGTGCCGCCTACATATCTCCAAAGATCGTTTTTCTAGGAAGCAGCGGTGAATGAGCACACCAGGCCTTAGAGTTGTATATCTGAATAAGTCTGAAACATGATACAGTGATTCAGAGGTCAGGGTAGCTTGGTAGCGTTCCAACTATCAGTCACCTAACGATGCCGATGCAGGAAATTAACTGCACTTTAACTCCCCGAGCCTGGCGAGCACTGAGGAACTCCTCCGACTCACTGTGTTATGTGCTCTGTCAAAGAGCACATTTCCATTACAGCCATTGATGCTAACATTGACTTAGCGAGGGTGGGTACACATTGAAATGGACTGTGATGCCGTCGCGAGTGCAGACTGAGGCCTGTGTGTCACCGCTGCTGCGGGACTACAAAGTAATTTCCCAGCGTGCAGATCTGCACACAGAATCAATAAATCACGCTCCTGATTACTCTGCAGGGGGAAATGGAGTTTGTATTGTTTCTCCAAGACAGATGTAGGCTCCAGGCAAGATAGATCTTATTTTCAGTGCCAAACAAAGACAACACAAACACACACACTCGCACACACACTCTCGGCCCTCACACTCTGTTAAACTGAAAACTGCCCTCTACCCACCACCTCCCCCTCCCTTTCACTTTTCTCTTTCATTACACTCCATTTCTGTTGAGCTCCCCCCTCCCTCCTTTTCTTCTCCGATTTGCTCCATTTCTTTCAAGGTGGCAATTTCAATAACTCCTCTGCGATTGAATCAATTGAAAGTTGCAGACCAATCCTGAAAGTTCCTCCAGAGCTCACTTTCTGTTTCTCTTGCTGAGAAGTGGCCTCTCAGCCGCAGTGTAACTATGTGTCATTTTGTCTCAACAGCAACACATCCTGACACAAACGTTGGAATCAGCCAATCAGAGCTGCTGTCCGAAAGGGGTTCGGCCTGAAAGGGCCGTCCAAAAGGGGTTGGGGATCAAATTTGATCATTCTCACTTCACCAAACAGCCATTAGAGGGTGGAATAAAACGTGATGTCTCATTTACCGCATTCATCACCTTTGTTTAAGCTGCTCAGAGCTCTGACCCTGGAGTGTCACAAATCAAACAACTGAATTTCTTCCTTGATTGCATGAAAAGACAGGAGAAATGTTTCACTGGAAAAATCCAGAAATTTTGATTGCACCAGATATGTTTTTTATTAACCTCATCTAGATGATGTCACTGATATATTCATCAACAGGGCAACCGAACCAGATTTTGATACAAACACAAAAGAAGTCATCAGTGCGTGCATGAAATATTCCATTGTTTGCCAACAGTGTAATGTCTACAATGTCAATTTCAAAGCCAAACATGTGAGGTGGAGAAAAAGAAGAAGCTAATTTGTGCTTATGAATTAATGAATACGGTGTAAAATAAACAGGCCGTGGGAAATGTAATTGGTCTGTAATCCAGTTCTGACTCTGGATGGAGATGTGTAAGCGGATACACTTCAGATTTTGTCGGTCAAACAACGTTTTATTAACTTTGTCATCGTTGGCATTAAACAGCCCTAAACATGTTAAAATGTTATTATCATTTAATTCATCATGTTTGGTTCATTTCTATGCATGAATTATTTATTCAAGAGCACAAATTAAGTCACACAAGTGCACAGAAATAAATAAAGCCAAGAACACAATCAGTCATTTGCTTGCATGATTTATTGTAGTTAGTTTGCTTTGCTTTTCCTCTAGGAGACCAGCTGCACTCTGTCAGCTTTTAGCCAAAAACTACTGAGTTCAATACAGAAAAGTAAAACAATAGATAGATAGATAGATAGATAGATAGATAGATAGATAGATAGATAGATAGATGGACAGATAGATAGATAGAAAGGTAGACAGATAGATAGATAGATAGATGGAAACATAAGACCATGTTCCTCTCTGCTCTGACCTACAACAACATCTCTGTGTTTGTCTGAAAGCTCCCTCTGAACTGGAGCCTCCTGAAAGACCTCTCCACCCCCTGTCTCTGAGCACATCCACTTACATGCATTAAGTCGGTTTTTTTTTATGACTCACAGCCACATTTTTCTGTTACATTTCCTTGTATTACAACGCCCCACTCGGGAGAAAAAGAAACAGAACGAAACAGAAGACAAACATTTTTTTTTTCCTTCCTCGGCTAAAGAACTTCCTGATTGTCTCAGTCACTCAGTCCGGAACAAGATTGCACAAAGACTCAACAAGAGACTTTGGTTTTACTGCCATTTAATGCAGGTGTGACATACACATATGCACACACACACACACACACCATTCCCTTTTGTGTTGCTCACAAAAATGAGTGTTTCCAGGATGAGGTGTGCTCTTACTGCTGCAGCGCGATAATGGAAGAACTATCATCATCATCTATAGGATCATTTGTATTTCTTTCTTTATTATTTTTTTTTAAATACAGGAGCATAAATGTTTATTGAGCCCTGGAGTAAAGTAAGCAAATGTGACCTCATCCGAGCAGATAGAAGTGTATGCTTTCAGTGGGAGTACAGATGGAAACTAGCTTCAGCTTGATCTGTAAATCACAACGTCTGCTGCACTCAATCGAACAGCTGTTTGGTTTCTGCGCACAATTATAATCAGATCTGCAGCTTCTAATAAACTGCTCGAGTGAAGCCGCTCCGCTCATACGCAGAGGTGGAAAGTACTTTTTTTTCAGTTAGAGAAAGTTTTCACAGACTTTACCTCAGAACACATTTCAGTGTTTCCATTGGTGCAAGGCAAAGACAGTTATTTGTACGTTGTCATGCTCAGGTGATAAAAAAGATAATATCCAGTTACAGAGCAAAGGTTAAATTGTTAAATAAAAGCAGATGAGAATAAAGTAGGGTTTCTTTTTTCTTTATTTAGCACATTTCATCCAGTAGAATGTCATGTAGAAGCCAGTGGAGGTAATTTCACCCTGTTTAGTTTTTTATATTAGGCACCAGCAGATGACCAGTTATAAGATATTTATACATATATATCAAATATTTAATAAATATATTTAGGATCCAGATCATTTTGTGACTTGTAGACCATGAAAAAAACACAGGGCAGCTTTGGATTCATATTTCACATGATCATGAACTAAACAGATTTATTGTTGTCATTGTGCACATTTGGATTATTTTAATCAATAATACATTTAACACAATGATTTGTGTTGTATATTAAGGTGCATTATTATTTGTTGATTATGCTATTAATTGATAGTTTATTTTTTCGTATATAATTTGTAGGAGCAACTTGTATGCTGGTTATTTACAACACCTTTTGGTTCCCACCTGCCCTTGTTTCAGGGGGACAGGTGTGGATGTGACGGTCTGTCCGGCTACAGAGCAGAATAAAGATGAGTCAGCTGTCCTGCTCTGTTGGTGGTTGATGTTTGTAGAAGACACAGTCGCCCACAGAGAGAGTGGAGAGATAATGAGTTATGTCACCTTGCTTCTTTTCTACATCCACTAATCCTTTCTTCTCTGACCTCCTCTCCTTTTCCTCCTTTCAGTCCATCCTTTCCTCCATCTCTCCTCATTTACTCCCTCTTCACCTCACCTTAAGGCAAAAGGTTTTTTTTTTTTTTTTTTTACTTTCCACTCATTTTTTACTCAACATACTTAAGTACAATTTACTGCCAACACTGGCTTATTTTTACTCCTGTAATAAACTGACTCCAGGACTTTTCCGCTTTGGCCCAGATGTGACGGTTTCAGTTTTTCCGGCTCTCTTTATGTGATCGGTAAAACATCTTTTCCCCACCCGGTGAGCCACCCGCTGTGTGACACACACAAGAAACCTGATCAGACCCACAAGCTGCTCCTTTTGTTGCACCCCTGAAACCAAAACGATACGACGGCAGTGAACGGGGCTGCGTGGTGGGCTCGTGTTGTGTAGGCAGCTCAACAGGCAGTAACTTGTGCATGAACTCTGCTGGTGTCATTACAACTGCTCCGCACTCTGCTGGTGATTAGGAAATCAGGAGCTCCGAGGGAATAAACGTCAAAGGGAAACAAAGAGAGGCTGAGGGAAGAGTGAGAACAGTGTGTGTGTGTGTGTGTGAGAGAGAGACATGATTACTTTGTGTTAATCTACTATCAGCTTTCCACCATTTGGAGGCCTCCCAGTGTATCACTTTTTATCTGCAGTCTGTTAAATACAGATTAGACAGGGAGAGAGAGCAGGGACGCAGTATTCCTGAACTTTCTCACGAGCGTCTCCTCACAGAAACCATCCGTCTTCCCATAGGTTATCACTTCTCTGCACTGTCCCCACGTTTTTCCCTTCATGTGCCTGTGCTTTTTGTTCTCACTCTTATCCAGCTGTGCTCCATATTTCAACCTCTGTTTCCAGCAGATTTTGAATAGAGCTGTACCCATAATTCAAAAGGAGTCACTAAAGAAAAAAAAAAACAAAAACAAAAAATGTTTGTGTTTTTTTCTGTCATGGTTTTTTCCTTCATTTTCCAGGAATCACAGCTTTTTATTGATGACCTTGCTGATTCAATATGAGCAAGGCCACATATTTCCTTGTAATTACTCTCTGCTTTCAAAAAAGAAAATCAATAGATCCATACCACTGTACACATGATCCTGGTACAGTAAGTGCACATAGGGTGAGTGCTCCATTTAAAAGGTTGTGCCTCGCTGGTTGCAAATCCAATAAGGTCTATGGAGCCACATGCTACCGTTGCATTTCAGAAAGCAATTTCCACACGTTATCAATAGTAGAGAAATGGCCAATTAGAGAGTTTGTCTCTGAAATGTGACACCACCATATTAAAAAGATAATGGCTCTTAAAGAATATACCTTCAAATTTTGAAAAGTGATGGAATAAACATAACCATAAATAAACAATATACCTGAAATATAGTAAGCCAGGCCAGTAACAGCAAAGGCTGGGAGGGGATCAAACCCAACGAACAGGAGTCAGTGTAACCAGAGAAAGAGCTAGAGGCACATTCAGCAAAACTGAGCTCAAGTCCGTTTCAAACATGGAGAACAAATCTGTCACAGATTTGTTGCAGGGGTTTTTACAATCAGCACCCTCAGCATCACATTTAGATTTACAGATTTATTCACACTGACAGATGCGCACTGGTTTTTAATTACATGATGATGGGAACCATAGTTGCAGCCTGGACTGTCCTCACAGGAAACATTTGTTTTGAGACTTGAGTTTGAGTAATTCTACATTTTTGTACCACAGTCAACTCATAGGGAGGTGTCCAGAGGCACACTGGTAAACATATCAAACGCAGGAGATAGACTGGAGATAGACTCTGTCAGGGAATGCAAACACTAACGTTTCAAGTCAATGGTGAATTTTTTTTTTTTTTTTTTGGTATTGAATGAAGGCCACGATTGTTCCCTCACAGTAACCAAGTGCTTTAAATAAAAGGTCTTGGTAATGGACTGTGAGTCCCTATGTTCAGTGCAGTTTCCTGAATGTTATAATGTAACTTTGTCCTAATTTTAGAGAAAATAGGAAATAAGAAATGTTGTTGTAAGAAAAATGTGTTGGAAACTGCCGCTGTCCTACATGTTGAACTGTCTTTCATGCAGACACATTTCACATTTTTTGCATGTTAAGCTAATGTTACACACAATCTGTTTTTCCACTGACTGATGTTTTTTTTTGTTTTTTTTTATAAAACTGTTTTGTCATATTATTTCAATTAAACACAACAACAGCTTTCCACCATCTGCATCAAAGCTGGATCTGACTCCTATATATGCAACATCAAGCTCTATGACTTGACTAAGACTAAGTTTAATTTCAGTTTAGCAAAACTTTGCAAAAAATGTGAGCTGATGACATTTCAGCTTTCAAAATTCATGTCTTTCCTTTACTCTTTTTTTTTCCAAACTGCACATTAAACAGCTTAATGGAAACACACTCACTGCTTCTATTTTCTCCATAATTACCACACATTTCCATATTTTCTTTCCCAATAAATGACATAGAAATGTTTTGCAATTTACTCAGAAATTATAGAGCTTTTAAAGAGGCAAATTATTTGAACTGACTTCCAAAATTTCTGCAGTTGAACATTTGCTTCTTCCTGACGATGCACAATATATCGCACAGTCAGTCTTACGAAGAAGAGGGAACTCTTCATTTTCCACAGCCAGTAGCTAATGCACCATCAAACATGATTTGCAAATTTCTACTTGATTGACCTCAGAGTTCCTGATGCACATGCACCATTTTAAGCTGTTGTAAAAAAAAAAAAAAAAAAAAAAAAACTGTTCATATTCAACAGGACATCAAATGCACCAACACCAGCTCTGAATTTAAAACCAATCCTTGTCCTGTTTCAGACAGCACCAGTGTTTCAAACACTAGTTGCCCACATGTTCTGTGGCAAAATATGTTTGTGTTTGAGTCAAAAAAGAAACAGATGTGGACAATAACAAGATGAGTTGTGCTCTGCTGCCAAATTCCTCAAATAACCTGTTCTAAGTTCATGAGACTTTGTTTTAGCCTAAAGACAGAGCAGTCAGGAAATCACCCAGACAAAGCTGAACATGCAACCTTCGATCTGTCTATCTCTCGACAACAGAAACACACTGAAGTTGTAAGAGATCAACCAATAACATTTTCAATCTTCTACTAACTAAATAATTGTTTGCATAAGAAAACATACATTTTCTCCTCAGATAGATTTACTCCTCTTAAGAAGACTGCCAGCACCATTAATGTATTCCTTTCATTTTCAAAGTCTTGCCTTGAAGCTTTAAAAGCATCATAGCAATTAGGTGCTTCATGGGTAATTATAAGAGAGCGAGCATTTTGTAAAGACAGATGCCATGAACTTGACTAAATGAGGTTGTGGACAGTCTGGGCTCGCTGAGTCAAAGCAAAAGTCTTCATAATGTGGCTCCAAGTCAGTGATTACAGCTTTAAATAAGAACCTGTGCAAGTAGAGGTCAGAGATATAATATTAACATCTCCATCTCCAAACACCTCAGTGAGGTTGAAGCAGCACCAGAAAGCAACAAGAAGGTAAGGAGGAGACTGACCGTGTTGAATCCTGGGAAGAGGCTGACCGCCGAAGCCGTCTCCAGTGGAAACGGGAGAAACTGCTTCAGGCCCAGTGAGGTCTGGACGGCAGGCAGGTGGGACGCACCAGGGCAGGCATGAGGCCATTTTGACATGTGTTACCTGTAGGAGGGAGAGCAAAGGCAACATGTTGAACTGCAGTCAGAAACAGGGACAGACGCCTAAGCCAAAATCCTCCAGTTTGCATCCAAGAAAATCTTCGAAGTGTGTGTGTGTGTGCGTGTGTGTGTGCGTGTGTGTGTCTGAGGCGCCTGTGTCACAACTTACAACATCTCGTTTGTCTGTAAGTGTTGCGTTTAACTATTTAGCACCTGAAGCACTGAGGCCGCCAAGGCTCACATTCCTTACTGTAATTCCAGAGCTGAACGTGGAAGTTGATATGATTTAAATTAATGCCAGGAGTCAGAAGTACTTTTGGCCCTTTGTAGAGTGAGCTGTAACTCATGTGATAGCACAGAAATCCCCCAATTCTCCAGTTTGAGTGGCTTTAAAGGACCAGTGTGCAGGATTTCAGGAAGTAAAATACATAATTATGTTTTCATTAGTGTGTAATCACCTGAAACTAAGAACTGTGCTTTCATTATGTTAGACAGAACGCTTCATATCCTCTTACAAGGAGCCTGCCATGTTTCTACAGTAGCCTAGAAATTAGAAACCAAACACTGGCTTTAGCTCTTTTGCTTTTTTATGCTACCTGAAGGCCACCGTAGCTTCCTCTACCTGTTTGGAAAGGAAGGAACATTCAGTTAGCCATTAAATACTCCATTAAGCACTCCACATTGGCCCTGTACTGCTTTAACCTTAGATTACACATTTTATGCTCCAATTACAGCATCTGATGAAGACCACATTAGTCAATCTTTAATCTCAGATTTGGGGATTATCATTATTACACATTCAAATTTATGTACATTTGATTGCAGAACTTTTAATTGTACTGGAGGTTTTTGGTTAGACCACAACAGTATGGGCAGCTCCATAAGCTCGAATGTTGCAGACCGACTGACTGACTGACCAACTGAGTGATAGGGTTGTGTTTCTCCATTGGTTCTAGTTCTCTCAAACAAGCAGTGTTGACCACTTTGCACCTTTGTGGTTAGATTAACTTTCAGACTCATTTTGAGTTAAAAAAATCATGTTAGTGCCTTTCTGAGCAAACCTTAGCTCATCTCTGTATGTAAAGAAGAGACTGACCGTATTACCCTGCAAATACAAAGGAGGACTCTCCTTTACTGCAGACACACCTCTCCAACCTGACAAAATGAACTCCTAACCTGCTCCTTTGGGGCATCATTGTACAATATACTAAAAGTGACTAGGAGAGTTTCAGAAAGCGGAATTGTTTTCACACTACATTTCCCATCAGCCTCCGCGCGCATGGTCGTAAAACCGGTCGCAAATGAGCGAGCTAGCCAGAGCGAGCCGTGGGAGTTTTGAAGACCGAACCAGAGAGCTTTGACCGAACGATGGCCACCGACGACTTATTTACACAGACAGGTAACGTGACTTTGTTCTGTTCTTTTCTGTTTTCTCTCCATCTCGGTCTTCTGTCAAATGGCTCTGCTAGTCTCTGTCGGCGCATGCACGTAGTCATTTGCCCTAAATCGCTCTGTCTTCCAGCGGAAATGCTGGGCGAGTCGACCACTAAATAAGAATATCAAAATAACTACAAAGATAAAACGATATATTTATGGAAAATGGACACATGGACAAGTGTGGGTCATGTAGATTCATCCACATTAATTATGACTTTTTATAACCAAAAGCAGACTCACGGGGATCTTTATAATCACGGCACCGTCTGTCTGTCTGTGTTTCACTTATGTGTTTTGTGATGTTGTCAGAAACGTCATGGATATAAAGCTGTTGTAGCAGCAGCTTAGAAATTGCTAAGAGATGAGTTCTGGTTAGCGTGTTGTCTTAATGGGACACGTTTCAGTCTCTATTTAATACTTGCTCTATTATGTAATAACAGAAAAATGTGAGAGCACCTTCACTGTGAAATACGCTGTCCTGAAGTACTGTACTTTTGTGAGCAGAGCTGAAACCAGTTGACACTTGGCAGAACAAATGTACAAAGCAGTCCAGCCACACACTTGTTTTTCAGTCTTGTTACATGGCTTCTCACACTTCAACACTTCTTCCCCACCACCACCATGGTTAAAGAGAATAATCTCCATTATTTTTAACCAGCTTGAAGATTTCCTCTGTCATTCACTGGCTGCCGTCTGAATTAAATTTCCTCTAGTAATCACAATCAGATTCGAATGATGGAATGAAAACAAGTTGTAGATGCAGATGACCACTGTGTGATGCTGTGATGATGTTTATCTCTCCAAAAACAGATGTTCTCATTCTGAAATTTGCCGTCACAAATGGTTGATGTGGAATGAGTGCAGCAGGCACAGCTCGTCTTATGAGATGATTCAATGGCAACAGAGGCCTGGCCCACACATCTCTAGGAAAAACAAAAGTAAATACTTCACTTTTATTGTCATGTGAGCGCGCCACGCCAGCAGAGTGCTTTAAAAACCACCAATTGGAAACAGCACAGGGCTGATTTCAACACGCTGAGATCAAAAAAAAAAAAAAAACGTCACAGCCCTCCAGAACATCAGGAATTAAAGAAGCCATTTCGTAAAGCTATAATGAGAACCAGAGGGATGCTTTTTTTTTATCACTGCACATTTAACAACAGTGGAACTCTGGGCCAGCTCGGCTCTAAAGTGCTGGCAGATACATACAGTATCAAACCAGCGTCATGAGACAAATAAAGACAAGGTTTGCCACGTTTGGGTCCCCAGGCAGTGGTAAGTAAGTAAGGGGTAAATAAAAATGCTCAAGTCATAGGGAGAAGAACAGAAAGAGGGGAAAACCACAGCCTCCCACCTCCCCCACCCCCCCACTCCACCCCACCCCTCCTTCTCCTTCACTCTGTCTTCTGTCTTCTCCCTCCAGTCGCCGGAGCGCTGCCATCTGTTGGAAAAAGAACACATGCCGTCTCTCATGTGGAGGCACGTCCTAGTCCCAACTTTAACAAAGCATGTCCTTCTGCAGGGGGATCATCCAACCGTGCCATCTCTCAACATGCCGGGGACTGACGTCAGCCCACAGGCACGCCTCACCTTGCGCCTGGCCAAGTCCGCCATTCACTGCCTTGATGTGCTCGAGTCAAAACAACCTGTTCGAGCTCAACAGGCCTGATGTGTGAGGGATTGGTCTGCGGCGCGAAATGAGAGTGACAAACTGAAAATGTGGATTTGTTCGATCGGGTAGTGTTTAGTTTGCTGATTGATAGGAGATGAAATCTGACGTGTCACCATGACTGAAGTCTGTGAGTTTTCTTCCTGTAACGAAACACAGAGATGATGTGTTCCACCACTGAACGAGATATCACAATAAACTCTTGTTTTTCTGTTGACGTTTGATGGAAGGAGCTTTTGCTTCATCCAAAATAGCAAGTACTCCTTTAAAAAATACAGGAAAGTACAGAAATAAACTCACCTCTGCCAAATAATCTTTATTATTGCATTTTATATTTATTAGTTCTATATTTATCACTTTTTTTAACTACTACTTATGTATTATACTTTAATGAGGGATTAGCTCCTGTTGAATCTAACGAAAACTATGGTGCTGTTGTTGTGGTTTAATGAAACATATCAAAAGCTGAATATGTTTTTCTCTGAGCTTTCTGAATCTGTAAAGTACGACAACAGAGATAAGGTCACTTTCAAAGAGTAGAATAAAATGTGTAGTTTTATGTCAGTGAGCAAATCTATGCTGCCATCACTTGATGCTGTGTCTGAAGCTTATCAGGTCTTATGCTTTTAATCTAGCAGGTAATAATAAAAGATCAGTTCATGAAACAACATTCAAATACTTTGCAATAAAACACAGAACTCAAGAACCAAAATGGCAGGGGCGTAACAAAGCTGAACTCTGGCACAAAGGTGCTTTGAGCTGAATGTCTGCACGGCTGAGGTTGTTTCACTTCATCCTGAGGGGAACATGAATGTCAGTGGTGATCAGGCCAATCCTTGTTGAGACTGTGCACTCCATACCTAAAGTGTCTACCTCATGGTGGTCAGCTGGATTCATCCTCTGTGAACAATGAAAGTCTCAAAAAAAAATTCAGGTCTGTTCATGTATTTCAGTGTGGATCAGAGCATTGGGTCAAACAACCTAACAACAGTGGCTTCCACTGGCCACTGCTGTGATGATGCTAGTAATCAGAGTTTGTGAAGAAGTGCAATATTTACTCCTGAAGTGAAGTGTAATTTTAAAGAGGCGAAAAAGACACACATTTTGTTCTAAAGCAGAGCATGTTAACCTCTAAGCTTTCAACCCTCCCTCCTGTTTGAGTTGTAAAAAATGTACAGATTTTTCCCCCCTGTTTTGAAATCATAATCTCACCAACATGCCCAAACACAAAAGCACATTCCAGCCTGCAGCAGGGGTTAGTGTAGCAGATCTCCTCTGTCGCCAACAGCAAAAACACAAAATATAAAGCACAGCAGGAAAATGAACCCGTGGCAGCCGAGGTGAACTTTAACCCCCACACCTGAGCAACACACTCGCTCCGACACTGAAGACACTACACTCAGACGAAAAAAACAACAAAACTTCTACTGCAGCGGGCCCTGGCAGAAAAGCACAGATGGCATCCATAATTATCATTTTGTTAGAAGTGTCAATATTTGAGTTTGAGTTTGGCTAAAAGATGTTAATATTTGAACTGTGGCGACAGCTTCTAAATTCTGACGCCACCAGCGGAGCGGAGGGGCCCGGGTGGGCTGAGCCTGGATCTGCAGCCGGAACAGTCATCTCCTTTGCATGGAAGAGTCACTCCACAGTGAAAGGTCAGCAGGTGACAGCCAGCCATATAACTAATAGAAGAGTGTGTGAGCAGCCAGAGAGTGAGGCAGAATAAAACCATGAGGAGAAAAATTTACAGTTTTGTCCTCAGCCTGGTCAGAACTACAATCTTCAATCTATTTCTCTGTTGGGAGAATTAATGGAGAGGATAAAAACAAAGGCAAGAGAAACAAGTCAAAGTCAAACAAATAAATGCAGAAGGTTATTTGAGTCCCCTTCATCCAGTCTCCTCAGCGCTGCTCTGGACAGTGAATGAAGGTCTTGAAGGATCCTCACAGTGAGCTTCTCATGCTGAATGTGAGATTCAGAAGTGTCTTGTGGATATAAAATGTTTGTCTGTGTAAAACGTAACCAGAGATTTTTATTTTAATTTGAGGCCACACAGAAAGCTGCAGGGTTTGTTTACTTTCCCTCCGCAGCTCTGACAAACCTGAGACCAGCTAACACTACACATTCACAGAGAAAATAAAGCATAGAATTGGATGGAAGGGTGGCCGGATTAACCTGAGAGAAATTCAGCTGCCAGACCCCAATTAACCCCACCGCCAGCACACACACACACACACACACACACACATTCACACACACACACACACATTCCTGTGTATTGTGTACAGTACTCCTATAGTATAGCACATTGTTGTATACTAATTACAACACGGTTATGGCATAACTAACATCTTCACACACCAGAGCCTGAAATCATATATTAAAGCAGAACCTTAAAGCTGCACTCATTAACATTTTATCATCAACAACAGATCAAATAGTTTTGTGCTGTATGAAAGTTAAAGTTTGTTGAGATGAACCCTGGGAAATTATCATCCAACTCTGCCAGGGAAAGTATGGTGCATCCACCATATGGTGCTGGTTTCCACTCCACACTCCCACTGCTGTCATTAACTTAAACAAATAAGCAAATGAATACATATACAGCGTGCTACCTGCAAGAGAACAATTATGCTAAAGCTAAAAAGCTAATTATTTTTCAATTTGCTATGATCCTAAATCAGATGTGAAAGAGGAGTGAATACTGCTCATCCATTCATCCTGTCATCACAGACACGCCAGCAAATGTGTACAGATAGTTGCTTGATAACACATTAGCCCCATCTACTTGTATGTGATTTTCATCTTGTTTTGTAGAGTCCATCAAAAAAAAGGCAAAAAAAACAAAAAAAGAATTAACCCCCCCCCCACCCCCCCCCCCCAAAAAAAAGCAGCTTTAAAGACTTTATCATGTCAGTTGGCATCATGCTTTAGGCGTGCATCTCCTTAAACCAGATTTTAATAATCAAATTAGGACACGCTGGTTGACAGACATTGAACCTGGGGCTTTTGGAGATGTCTCTGCCTGGTTTGCCCAGAAATGTAAG
Source organism: Caranx ignobilis (assembly GCA_021432705.1). Taxonomy (NCBI): domain Eukaryota; kingdom Metazoa; phylum Chordata; class Actinopteri; order Carangiformes; family Carangidae; genus Caranx; species Caranx ignobilis. The sequence continues at coordinate 14,990,405 of MU270012.1, forward strand.
ACCGCTGAGCTGACATGAGATCTGACTTCTGGAAGCATTTGAAACACATCAGAATTGATTAAAGTTTTTTTTTTATTTTTTTTTTTTCACCCAATGGCCTTTGTTTATCCATTCTCTTTGAGGCTGTGTTTAATGATGCAGCACATACGAGATGTTAAGAGCAGCTCACTGGACGGGATGTGTACAACCACGGTGCTGTGGCGTGCCTCAGACTCTCCGGCTGTCCTCTGCCGTTGCCCTTCCTGAAAGATTCACTTATCTGAGCTTGAGCATTTTAACTCCTGCGGCAGTGTGTGGAGAGAGGCAGAAAGTAAAAATGATGTCTGGAGGACGCCGACTGGCATTAATAATTAATCATCTTGCGCCGCTTCTCCTCCACCTTCCGCCTCCTCTTAGTGTCCTGAACCTGGCTGCCGCTCCTCCGATAAGATCAGCCCAGAGGAGCTGAGAGTCCAGGCAACCGGAGGGCCGCAAATAAAAAAAAAATATATATATATATATATATATATATATAAAGATTGCTCTCTCATGGCCATCCATTTCCCCTCAGCAAATAAATCCAATTATTAGATAAATCTGAATTCCACTGGAAGTCATTCATATGCTGATGACGCTCCAGATGTGATTAACACCTTTGGAGTTCACTGATTGTATTCTGTGACCCTCAACATGCTCTGAGATCAGTGCTTCCCTCCAGTCGAGCAAGATAAAATCATTTCACCCCCATTAAAATGAACAAAGTAAGCACAGAGGGTGGATTTCAAAGATTCTTGTTTTTTTTTTTCAAAGCAGCCTCTTTTACTGATTTTCCAATTAACCTTTGCCAGATAACTTCTGTGTCCTTATGAAATTCCATACATCTCGCCAGTGAGTGGCAGCGTACACCAACGCATTAGCCTCCAGGCTACACACAACACACGCTGCCTCCACCACCACCACCAACCCCCCCCCAAGTTAACATATACACTGTAGCTCTCGCTGATGTCCTGAGTGTAGCTCACTAATAAACACAGCTGAATGAGATCCAACAATCACTTCCCATGCGCTCTGTAATCTGAGGTTAACCGAAAAGACGTTTACGTGCCGCTAAACACCGACCACAAAGCCAGACACAGCAGATAGATTTCCTCTGGGCCTTTGACTCAACAGCACTAATAGCTTGTTAGATTGCTGCACATACTCAGGACCTATTAGCCTGCTGGGTTATGCTCCCTTCCCTGCCTGCTTCTGATGTGAGGACTTTGTATTTGATCAGTGATTTCATTTCTGTTTTCTTTTTTTTTTTTCATCTGGGTGTCTTGATATGCAGAGGTCAGGAGTCTCTGTTGGATCTTCTAATGATACGTCACCTGCTATAAATCATTTCAATAGAAATCATGTTCCAGTTAAACAGCAGCGATGCAGAGCGGGTGAACAAACAGTGCTATTAATCTTTTAAGAGATACCGTCTATTTTCTGTGTGCAGCTCAGCCGTGCACTCAGGGCTGCATTCATAAATGTTAAAATGATGCACATCCTGTACGCAAACAGTGACCTTTACTCCTCTTGTGCTCTTTTTCACTTTCACATAGAGTGGTGGAGATAAGATGGTTTGTCCTCCATCTAACGAAAACATAAAGAGCATCAGAAAGCCCTGAGCTCTTCTCAGGTCACTTCGACACTTTCATTTCTCATGATTTTAGATTAAACTGGGGCCAAACTCAAAACCTCCCTCTCCACCAGACCAGACCTGCACCACCTGTATTTTCTCTTTGCTTTCCAGCACCTTCACACCTGACCGACATGAGCGGTGAGTCTCAAAGAGCTGCTACTGTCTCTGCACCTGACAGCTTATTCATTTATAAACTCCAGCTCTCCCTCCTCTATGTGTGTGTATGTGTGTGTGTGTGGGGGGCATAACAGGAGAAAATCCTCCTCGTTCTTACAAGCCATGGTCTGTAACTTCAGATCACTTTAATCCCTGGGATGGAAAAAAAAAGGAAAAAGAAAGAGAGAGTTTTTCATTTAACAAATCACCCCCTCAGAACTCTGGATCCCTGTGTAATTATTCCTCCAATGTGACTGTAAGCCAGCCGTGAGAAGAGCACTTGACGAGAAGCCGCTCGCGCATTAAGTCTTCCTAAGCCTCCTCCAGTCTCCTCCATAAGAACTAATGGAAGGAGCCTTCCTTCAATTTCTCTAAATATCCCATACAGAATAATAAGTGGCTCTCCACGCTGGCAACTCCGATTCCAGCGGACAGTCAGACCGCCGCACAGCCACCGTCATATCCACAGAGCTGTGGCTTCTCAGCAGCTGTGCCACACGGGACTTTAGCCCAACAGACCAGGCTGTGAGGGGTTGGGGGGGGGGGGGGGTGTACCTGGTGAGCAGGTTCATTCATTCAACACTTTTTAGGATCCCACGGAACAACTCCGCGCTCTCCACCTTTTTCTATTTTCTGCTGCAACAGGAACCAGCTCTGCTATCTATCTTTTTTAGTTCCCAGAACAAGTAACAGGCTGGAGCACACTGAGGTGAGGGAGGGGGGAGTGTGTGTGTCTACTTATACATAAAGCACATGCAGTGAACACACACACTCTTAAAAAAGAGAGCTCTTAGGTGTGTAACTTCATGCTTGTTTCCTTTAATGGAAACCAGTGCTCATGCTTTTAGTATCCAGAACAAGTAAAAGCACACACATTTACGTGTAGATGGAGTCTGCACACACACACACACACACATACACACACACACAAACACACATGCACACGAGGATGAGATTATACATGTAAACACTATGCAAACCCACACTGAAATAGTAACTCACCAAAGAACATGCTGCTCTCCATAGCTCCTCAGGCTCGGGGGTCTGCTGTATTTCCTCTCTGGTGCCCTGCCAGTGTGTGTGTGTCCATGAACAGCAGCCTGGGCATGTCTCATACACTCCTCCAGGGGTGTGTGTGTCCGTGCATGTGTGTTCAATCCAACAGGAGCGTCAATGGCCAGTCTTCATGCTGCATGCACTCTGCACGCCGCTGCTGTCTGTGGACCTCCGTATCTGCCTCTCTCTCTCACTCTCTCTCACACACCGGTCCTCCCTTGCCTCACTCGTCCCCTCCCCTCCTCTTTAGTTCTTCCCCTCCCTCCTCCTCCTCTTGTCTTCCTCCTCCTCCTCCTCCTCTCTGGCCCCTCCACACACTGGATCCCTTCGCTTCTTTCTTTTCTCTCTCTGAGGTATCTATCTACATTTTCCAGCAACAGCCTCTTCTCCCCAAATGCCCCCCACACACCCCACCCTCTCTCTCTCACTCTCTCTAGGTGTCTCATCTTTGTTTTATGTGTCAACCAAACCTCGCTCACTCTCTCTCATTCACATTTCTTGCTTTACCCCACTGTCTCTCCTCCTTTATTTGATCGTATTCCCCTTCCCCTGCTTCCATCTCCAGCTCGCTGCCTTTAATTTTTTTCTTTATTCCAACTGTTGCCTCTCTCTCCATTGCTTCTCTCTCTCTCTCACTGTAAATATCTTTGCACTGTGTTTTTTTTCTTCACTTGTCCCTTTTCTCTTATTGTTTTATTCCTTTCACTCAGCATGTTTCTCTGCATACAAAAAGGTTGAAAAAAAAAGATAACTAGGGGAAAAGCTGGTTGTGTTGGATCAGGCAACATGTTTGAGGGTGGAGGAGACCAAACACTGAGCTAAAAGGAGCATGAATCAAACTGACTCTCACTACATGGACAGAAACATGACTTCAGCTGAATATTAACATCAACTATGCAGATGTTTGATTGTATTGATAAACTGCTGATTTAATTAGGTGATACTATGTTTTACAGCTTCTTGTGCTGCCCTCAAGTGGCCAAAAGATTAAAGTTGGAAAAAATCCTTCAAGTTGGTGTAAAGGAACAGAAAACTTTATTTATTCTGCCACCAGTGACCAGTTTACTGTGTATTTAGAAGAGATTGTTGTTTTAAATTGTAGTTCGACAATAATATTCAATAGCTGTGGCTGAGCACATGGCGTCTTAGAAACATTCAAGATGGAAATTGAGGAAGAAATCAGACGCCATCTTTAATTTAAATCTTTTGTCAGGCTGATGTTGTTCCACCTTCCATGGTGCTGTGGCACGATCTCCAACCAGACCGTGATAATATGCTTTTGTAGTTTGTATTCTTTGTCCCTGTAATAAATTGTGTGATTGCCTGTGAGACGGCAGTGGGGCTGTAATAACCATGTGTACATGCTGCAGGTCAGCTCTGTAATCTGATGTCGCCCTTTCCTCCAGCCTTGTTCTGGAACCACGGCTAATTTATTGTACGAATTTTAGTGGTACAAGATGTTGCTTGTGATGCTTGTGATGCCCTGATTCTCTGTGTGTGTGTGTATGTGTGTGTGTGTGCTGGAGCATTTGGACTGACGGCACAATGAGATCACAGTGTCAACTGTTAAACTGACTTATTCCTGATTACAGAGGTTTCACTGTGTTTTAGCTTCAACTGCAGCTGGACTTTGAACTAAACTAATTTGAATGTACCATGTAATGATCCGTCTCTCTCTGTGCTGTCACAGCGACACCTTCCCACAGCACAGTAATCAGGTTTCTCTAATCGCCAGCCCCAATTACGGAAACCAGGTTTCTTGTTTAGGTGATGTTAAGAAATCAGATTACTGCAGAACAGTAACACAGTTACTTAAGTGCATGTAAGTGCAATGATTGATTCTGTCTTTTTCTGTCCTCCCTCCCACCCTCTTTTTATGTTTCCTTTTCATCCTTTGTTGATGACACCCGCACTTTAGTTTTCTCTCTGATGCTCACACACTTATTCCCAGTCTGTGTTGTTTGTTGCATCTCACCCCCTTCTGTCTAGTTCTTGTTCACTTCATCTCACTCGCTCTCTTTTCATGATTTTCTCCATCTGGATGGTTGTAATCAGACTCAACAGGAGCTGATATCAGGCTGCTGCTGCTCTACACGCGCACACACACGGATACATGCACACACGCACAGGAACTTTAGAAATCTAACAAAGGCACAAAAGATCCAACTGTATGCCTACTACATGCTCACAAATATGGACGCACTCATGAAATGAAGTCAAGCACACACACATGCACACACACACAAACAACCACTCCCTTCAACATAAAAAAATGCAGGAAATACAAAAAGAAACAACCAGCAGATGCTCAAAACACATGAAGACCACACATCGACTCACTCACAAAAAATAAGCAAGTACAGTCATGTACACACAATTATCCCTGACACATACACAGACACACACACACACACACATATGCATATATACACCCACTCTTACAGAAACATATAAACAACCACATGCAAAGACTCTGCCAAACATTAACAGCTGCACAGCTCAAACACAAAATATTACACGGCCACAGTCACACATGCCCCCTCATCTGGTGCAATCCAGGGATAATAAGACTTGCAGATATGCAAAATGGATAATTGATAAGATGATGGGGAGTTTGGCAAAGATTGATTGATGATAGAAGAAAATGCATCTGCAAACGCGACCAACTTCATACGTTCCATCCAAGAAATCTTGCAGGTGATGAGAAATGAATCCTGAACGGCAGCGTCAGTGTTGACAAACAGCATGCCCACTTTCTCAAATCTGGCCTTGTATTTGTATTGTGGCTGTTAGTGTGATTCAAATGTAATCATGAATGCAAAAACAGTGATTACATAACAGTCACAAACCGAGAGCGGGGGTAAATGTGGCATGTCATCTCTGCCTCCCACCAGATTTATGCTCCTGCCATGAATGGATTTGTCTGCTCTGTCCACACAAACTGCGAAAGCTCTTTGTCAGCAGCTCTTTTTCGCTCTCTGCTTTCTTCTTGCTCTTTGTGGTTGAGTCTGGGCTCTTAACATTTCACACATACACGCTGTGATCTGACATGTTACCCGCAGTAGATACTGACATCTCATCCACTCGCCTTTGTATTCACACATTGAATTAATAAGCAGCGGCTTTACTTCCACTCTGTCCATATTATGATCAGATCTAATTGGTCAGACACAGGCTATAAATATACATGGATGTAGCCTCTGTGACATCACTCACAGGTTTCTGAAGGGCCGTTTTAAAGCTCAGAGAGAGCTGCTCTGCCCCTCTGCCCCCTCCGCCTGACCCTGGGTGGTGAAGCTGGGATTTCGATGCATGCTGGTTTGTGGCAACCACACGCCCGCCCACCTATCATTCAAAGCAGCCATGCCCTCAATTATGCAGAACTTGAAATCTTAAAAAATCGAAACAGAGGAGTCATATAAGAAGTTAAGTTATAAATTAGACATAGATACCAGAACAGTGTTTTGGACCCAGTTATTTCTGCTGCAAAGTTGGACAGTTTGATTTGTGGATTAACTCACTGATGGAACTAACCCTCAAGTGGCCATTTGAGGAACTACATGTTTTGCCCCCTTCAGTGTCAGTGTTGCCAGTTGCTCAGGCTTCAAGACTGTCAGGCTTGTCAAGAAAGATCTATTGAAGCGATGGCATGGACGGGTGCCAGTCACTTCCACATCACTTTGAATGGTAAGTCTGCTGCTACCTCATGCTGCTGCTTGAAAGTCAGAGCCAGGTTCCATTTCAACTAGCAGGGTGGATGTTTTCCTCAAGAGTGGAAAAGTGTGGTCATCATGGATGGACTCTATTTACACCATGAAATCCCACATTACAGTCTCACTGGGATTTTTTCTGCTCCGTAGACTTGCATGTTTCATCCAAACAGACTGAGATCTGGATGGAAACAGCGCTCACAACTTGTTCTTGATCACCTGATCATGGTCAGACTGAAGCTGCTCACAATATGATGCATTTACAGCTCTGCACCAGCCATCTAAATATGCAGATCTTACTGTGCTCTAAATTTGTACCACTGAACAGCACACAACAATGTAATTAATTTCTCAAGCAATGCGTTTCCATGCATCATTTTTCTTACTCAAGTCCCAGTAGCTTGTTAAAGTTTGAGTGAATCAGGAGGCAGGAGTTGGCTGTGAGCATCAGCTTCATGTCTCCTGTGCTTGAAGTAGGTGTGTTTACATCAGTGACTCTGAGTTTAAAAAACTAACCATGATTGCTTGTCTCTTGCTTGTCAATCCTGCCTTGTCAGACAGAATTTGCGTAAAGTTGAATCTTCCTCAGCTTCCTCCGGTTCGCGTCGCTGAGCAAGTTTTAAGACATGAGTTTGCAGTGGATGGTGCCAGGTTGTTATTTCGAGGTTCAGTTCACATGAGTGGCATCTTGTCAGGCCTTCCACTATGGTGAGTCTATTGGTATGAGTGTGATGCTAAGAAATAAGAAGGAGCAGAAGCAGATCCCACAGCCTTATCTTTTATTTCAAAAAACTCGTCTTCTACCATCTACTGGAATATTTTCAGAGATGTGCTGCTTCTCCATGTGCATGTCTGCGATGTCGAGGTGTGTATGTGGCTGCTGTAACGTGCAGCGTGTGTACAAGAAACACATTTGTGCAAAAATTAGCACCTCTGTTTCTGTTTGTGATGACAGATGTTAACTGGTCCCAAGGGCCTTCGCAGGAACATCCCAGTGTGTCGAGGGGTTTGTTGTGGGTAAGTATTCGCATGTGCTTAACCTCCGTCTGGGTTTGGCTCACACACACACACACACACACACAGACACACACAGACACTCTGTCTGATTGGCCCACTGTACCGCTGCTGCTGAAGGTCAGACAGAATTGACCGCCCCTGAGCTCCGGCCGCCAGTATCGACTGCAGATGAGACGCTTTCTTGATCAAAGCGATGTCTGACCACACACACAAATGCACAAGCACACACACACACACTGAGATATCTATCCAGACAGCCACTGAGTTGGTGACATCATCAGCTGTCTCCTCTGTAGTGAAAAGGGAACAAATAAATAAATAAAACCAGAATCAAATACAATAAATGTCCTCAAGTGCTGCATGTGATTCCTCTCTGCTATCATCTCCTTCAGGCTCCTCTACTGCATTTTGCACAGCACAGATGTTTTCAATTAATCCTTAATTCCCATTCTCCCTGTCCACCCCCCCAGCCCTCCCCCACTGAGCCCACTTCTAGTAAATAAGTTTATTCTATATCTGAAATGGCAGCTCTCCCTTTCTCTGCTCCTTCGTCTTTGTCGTCCCCCTCCCTCCCATCTTCCATTCCTTTACCCCCCCCCTCCCATCATGTCGCCATCCGCCGAGCACCGGCTGTGGCGAATGTGTTTTTTAACCTTGACTTGCAGGTGTCGGTGGCAGAATGGGGCATTATTTGTCACCATAAATAGTGTTTAAGCAGCGACGGCAGCCCTGCAGGAAAAGCCCCAGTGCGCGGCATGCGAGTGCAGCCCAGGATACTTCATTAATCTTGCTGTCACTTCCGTGACGCTTTTCATTAGTTATAGGGCTATCTGATCAACAGGCAGACTCTCGACTTTTCAGAACCATCCACCAGCTGCCGAGAGAGGAGAGAGAGAGACAGAGAGGGAGAGGAGAGGAGCTGCAGCTTTGTGAGGAGACAGAGAGAAGAGAGGAATGAGACTGTGAGAGAAGCAAAGCAGGACTTGTGATTGTTTTGGCCTCTAACAAATCAAAGTGTTGTGGGAGGTCGACCCATGTGGCGTCACTGAAGAACCAGCTGACCCTTCCACAGAAACATTATGTGATACTCAGATTTAGTTAGAGAACAATCTCCTCAAGGAGCAGTTTAATCCACATGTTTGTTATTTGTTGAAGTTCATTTGTTTGACATGTTTGATCTGAAACTCCTCTGTTTATTCAACACATTGTTTTCTCAAACAATCAAGAGCCATCTGTGAGTGGGTGGAAATAATTACACCTGGTTTAGATGAGTTGAAGTCAGCATACTTTCAAGAAATCCAAAAACCAGTAGTAGTTTTCATTGTCAGTGGAGTCCACCACACCTGAGCTGGATGCTGTCACACTCTCCTCACCGTATCACAGCTGCTATGCAAACCAAGTATGTTTTACTGCTGCTGTTTCACATTAAAAGCATTTCCAAAAAAAAAAAAGAAGAAGAAGAAGCAACATTGTGCTGACAGCAATCGTTCATCAACATTTTCAGCATTTTTTAGTCAGCAGAGCATTTTCATATTTTGGCAACTGAGTAATGGAACAAGATGCAGCAGCCAGAGCGGCAGCTTTTAGATGAAGAGAATGGCCCGGGGCCACACTGCTTACCTCACCTGGGCGCGACGGTCAGAGATCCAGGTTAAAGCAGCAAGAGTTTCGTCTTGATCCTGCTCTTCATTGAGTCCTAAGCAAAAATAGACGGTGAAAATATGTGTTGATACATCACATAAAACACCCCTCTTCACCCTTCATGGTTTCATTGTCTGCTTATATTATTTCCATGTGTCATGTTCAATTAAAAATTTTGGCAACTGCATGTAATTAAAGGAGAAAGTGGAGACTACATGTTCACTATTCTGTCAAACCAGAGGCCCAGTGTAAGCTATAATTATGTCCAAATGCTAACACCAACATTTTTTTTGTTATTTTCTTAAATTGTTAAAAGCATTAAAAAGCTGACTCCTTCTACAGTGTCAAATGAGTTTGTGAGCTGACAGCTGCTGTCTCATCCATGGGTTGGTTGGAGCCTCCACATGAAATGTTTCGATCTGTAATTGTATCTGTATTAAAACTTATTCTGGGGGATGCAGCTTACTCTTCTGTCCCTGCCACAGTGAAGCTGCAGCATTTGTGGTGTAACAGCACTGTGTGGGCAGGTGACAGGTCTGTTCACCGTGTTACAAGGATGCCACAGCAGGAAACACTCTGGATTTTGTATTTACACAAATGCTGATGTGAGCCAGAGCTGATAAACATTGGCATCCACTGCAGAGTCATTCATTTTAATGTGAATGCTGATTGAACCTTTTTCAAAAGTCAGAGGTTAAAGAGGAGCTATACAAGGATTTTTACCTTAATCAAACAGCTTTGAACAGGGAGAATGGAGGCTCTGTCTTCCACCTAGTGTCTTTTGGCCAAAAACCACTTGCAAGATGAGAGCCTCTGACCCAGTGTCCCAGATCTAGTCTCGGCGGCACCACGACACAAACACAACCCTGTAATTGTAATCTCTTGTTCATAACAGATGAGAACAGCGAAACAAAGAAACACAGCAAAAAAGCGACTTGATTTGCATATTTCCCTTGAAAGGTTTTTTTTGACTGATGCAAAAGGAACATTGCTCCAGCTCTCTCTCTCTCTCTTCCTCTCTAACTTAAATTACTGTATAATTACAACGAATCAAAACAGTGTTTTAACCGATGCAATTATCACAGACAAACTGTGTTTAAAGTCCAGGCTGCTCACATGTACAAACTGCAGCAGCTCTGTGAGGTTCACCAGTGTGGTCTAAGTGCATCAGGGAACAATCTGCACATCTTCAGCAATTTTATTCATTTATTATTTATTTGTTTCTTTGAGTTCTGCTGTTGTGTGCAAAACTACTTGAGTCACATGCGGTGTAAAATCGATCATGGTTGCAATTATTTTTAATCACTCCTTATTAAACCAGCATGAGTTTGTATGAGCTGTAAATGTTGTTCCTCTAGTGTATTTCTGTAAAAGAGGCTGCTGAAATTATGTTTGCCGCACTGAAATCATAAAAACGACAACTTGAAGGTCATTTTAGTCGAAACTTGTGCAATTACCTGCCATATATTTAGTTTTGTTTTGAACTTTATTATGCAAAAATGTCAAAAAAGTGTTTCTTGTTGTTTTCATGCAGAAGATGAATATTTTATGTTAGCTTGTTCCACTGACAAAGTGTCAGTGTTATGCACGATGTTGTAATACCCTGTAACATCTATTACGGCCACACCTCTTGAGAGTGAACTAACTGAAATGTCTAACCAAGAGAGCTGAGAAGAAATTGAACCGAAATTACGCAGCTGAAGTGTTTCATTTGCCTGGGATTGCAGAACGATCATGAGTCATCACAGAGACAAATATCATAACTGCACAAGTGGAAACTCGACACCAGATGGGAGAGCTCTGGCCCACGTTGCCTCCACCACAAGCTTTTCTAAGCAGACAGAGTATTACGCTGATGACCGATGACTGTGATGGAGGGCTTTATGAACTGCGCTGCTACATAAAACTACACCATGTCAAATGCGGCTTGTGTGTAACCCACCTACATGTTTGCCGAAGGGCGCTGCGGCCCCGTGTCCCTCCCACTAAGCCTTCTGATTCAATCTGGTTTCCACCATTTCCTCTCCATGTGTTTTACATCACTGGGTGAATGGCGAACAGGCTGAAGATAACCTGCAGGAAGAACACAGGCTAACAAAGTGGTTGGAGGAGCTTTACTCCGACATTTGATATACACCATCAGAAACAAGTGGCAGCGCTGAGAAACAAAGCTCGCATGCGAATGGAGCGCACGACTGTTTCAAGTTAGACCAATGAGTCATCTGAAGACCTCAGTGTTGAGAGCAGTTTTATTTCTGAGAGTCACAATGATACATGAGATATTGACTGTAGGTATGAGCCGTCTTCTTCTCCGTGAGTTTCATGCAGCCTGCAGCAGTTAAGAAATAAAATGACACATAAAAAAAACACCGCAGTAACACATCCAGTTGCTGTTAGATTAAAAGGAATAGAAATGGGGTTCCAGGTATCAGCCTGAAAGCTGTGGCTGCATACTCTGCCACACTCGACCGCTCGCCAAACTGTTGATCCATCTCCATCCTGTTTTTTTTTCTTTTTTTCTTTGCCTCCGAGTTTCTCAGCAGAGAGGATCAAAGCGTCCTTGCAGCGCTTTTCAACATCCAATAACACCAACCCCCCGCTTTTTACCCAATGAAGTAATTGGAAGCAGATAGTAAGTTACGGCACCGTGGATGAGTACTGTGATTGTTAGCAGGGAGGTTTCAGAGCCGGAGCAAGGAACAGAAAGACAATGATTGCAAAGCAGTTTGAATCAGGTCGACTGCTGAATAATTTGTCTGTGATACTTGATTTAAACATGTCAGTCAGAGGAGGAGAGGAAAAGTGGAAGAAAGTGGAGAAAAAGTACGGAACAACTTGATTCTTTATTTAAGTATTAACATATCAGCAGGTATTCTGCATTTCAAACTGCTGAAAGTTTCTCCTCACGACACTTATCTGACAAGAATTCAGGGCTGTGAGATAAAATCACAAATCTAGTCTTGCAATGTTGACTAATTCATAACTGAAAGAACAACCTTGTTCTCCTTGACGACACAACACTTTACACATTTAGATTATTTTCCCTCCTCTTTCCCTTCTGTCTCTTTAGGCTCTCCTTCTTTTCTTCTTGTGCTTACACAACTCTTCCAGACACCAGGGTGGTGCGGCCCAAACCCTAAACATAGCAAACCAAAGGAGGGGCATGGACACCTGAGACCAGGGCTGTGCATGCCTTCCTATGTGTGGTTAGTGCATGGCTAAAGTTACAGAAAGATGGTGGTTTTGGATACAAGTTAATATGTCCTGTGTCATGTCACTGTTGACTGCTTCAGTATTTAATTTTCTTTAAAACTAACAAAGTGCTTGGAGTTAAGTTCTGCAGTTTCCAAAACAGTCATCATGAAGTGAATTCAACATAACTCAATAATATAAGAAATAATAATAATTAAAGCCGCAAGCGGCTGTGAACGGGCCCTCGCCACATGCGACCGCGGGCCCCTGCGGCTCGGGGAGGGCCCCGCGGGTCGGGGCGGGCCCTGCGGCCCGAAGCGGGAAGAGAGGAGAAACCTGGAGAAAGAGGAAAAAAGCAATGTTCGGCTCATCCACCGGGTGGCGCTCTGAGCGTTGCCAGCCGGTCAGGTGCTTGAGGGGCAGACCTTCATCACACATGTAATTTGAAGCCAGTGGGACAACACGCATGAGGGAGTTAGAAGGACTTGATGTTCCATGGCGACGCATGAGAAATGGCGGCGCCATAGCGGCCACGCCCCTTAACGTAGAGCAAAGGTTTTGATAACGTTTAATGAGAAGGTTTTGGAGATGATGTTCATGAAGTATGAAGTCGATCCGATGAAATCCCTAGGAGGATTTTGTTTAAGTATGTTGGTAGAAATCACCAAAACTTGACATTTGAGGTCAAATGGCGGACTTCCTGTTGACTTTAGAGCTTCGAACCTCCTACCTTTTTTGTGCGTCTTGATGAGTTCTATCAGCCTACCGATTTTCATGCTCGTAGGTGAAACACATGCAAAGTTATTCACGTTTCAAACATGATGAAATGGCCAAAAAAAGTAGAGCATTTAAGTCAAAACGGCGGAAAATCACCAAAACTTGACATTTGAGGTCAAATGGCGGACTTCCTGTTGACTTTAGAGCTTGAACCCATGACCTTTTTTGTGCGTGATGATGAGTTCTATCAGTCTATCGATTTTCATGCTTGTAGGTGAACACACACAGAGTTATTCAAGTTTCAAACATGATGAAATGGCCAAAAAAAGTAGACCATTAAAATCAAAATGGCGGACTTCCTGTTTGGTTCTGACCAGAGGTGCCAGAGACTTTTTTGTGCGTCTGGACAAGTTACACATGTGTCCAATTTTCATGAGTGTACTCCAAAAAAACCCCTATGGGGAGGGGCTTTTGAAATTTCAAGGTGGCGCTGTGAGGCATTCTGCCCGCCCATGTGCCAGACCTCTATCACTGGGGATACTTGCCACTCTTCACATGTGTACCAATTTTCATGAGCTATGAGCATATTAAAGGCATGAACAAACACCAAACATTTTGTTGTTGAATAATCGCAATTTTAGCCACGCCCCTTGAGATAGAGAAAATCTGCGAACACGTTTTGATCACAAAGGTCTTGAGATGATGGTCATACAATATGAAGTCGATCGGACGAAATCCCTAGGAGTAGTTCGTTCAAATATGATGCGTGGAAATTGCGAAAATTGACAATAAAAATCAAGATGGCCGACTTCCTGTTTGGCTGCGACCATTGGTGCAAGAGACTTTTTTGTGCGTCTGGACAAGATAGACATGTGTACCAAGTTTCAACTTCCTACTCCAAAAAAAGCCCTATGGGGAGGGTTTTTGAATTTTCAAGGTGGCGCTGTTGAGCGTTTGGCCACGCCCATGGGCGTGCCGCATATCAATGAAAGAGCTCGTCAGTCTTGACCTGCATGCCAAAGTTCAGGTTGGTACGAGTTTGTTAAAGCCATCAAAAAGCCAATCGTAATTGGGTGGCGAGGGATCGACAGTCGCGGCGCCCCCACACGGACGCCTTTTGTCACAGCTTGACAAGCTTAATAATGTAGCTTCACCATCTTGTCCTGCATGTATTAGAAGTGGAACGAAGTTGATGGGTCAACTATGCGGTATTTATTGACGTTAGAGTAAAAGCTGCACACTTCCTGCTACCACCGGGGGCGCTATGAGTAAGGTGGGAAGTCAATACATCGGAACGTTCAGGGCGGAGCCATCATTCATGTCCAGCAAGTTTGAAGCCGCTGGGATTAAGTATGTGGGCTGAGAGAGCCGTTCAAAACGAAATTGCGAGAAAAAACGAAAATTCGCCAAACTTTGGCGGGCCCTAGCAGCCACGCCCTTTGACTTAGAGAAATTCTGCGAACACGTTTTGATGAGCATGGTCTCTAGATGACCTGTACCAAAACTGAAGTCGATCGGGTGGGCGAAATCCCTAGGAGGAGTTCGTTCAAATACGCAAAAACTACAAATCAAAATGGCGGACTTCCTGTTGACATTTCACCACGACATTAAGAGGCTTTTTTGTGCGTCTTGGGATGGTAGACGTGTGTACCAAATTTCGTTGTCCTACGCCAAAAAACCCCAATGCGGAGGGGTTTTTGAAAATTTCTAGGGGGCGCTATTTCGCCATTTTGCGTCGACCCTGTGCGACGACCCCAAATATCGAAGTTTTGGGCGTCCGGTCGAGCATGCAAAAGTTCGTGACTTTTTCGAATTTGGGAAAGGGGCCAAATGGGGATTAAAGACGCGTAAGAATAATAATAAATAATTAAAGCTGCAAGCAGCTGTGAACGGGCCCTCGCCACATGCAACCGCGGGCCCCTGCGGTTCGGGGAGGGCCTGCGGCCCGAAGCGGGAGGAGAGGAGAAACCTGGAGAAAGAGGAAAAACGCAATGTTGGGCTCCTCCACCGGGTGGCGCTACGAGCGTTGCCAGGGCCGGTCGGGTGCATTGAGGGGCAGAGACTCATCACACACGTGAAGTTTGGAGCAAATCGGACAATGCATGAAGGAGTTACAGCATGTAGACGGTCATCCACCAGGTGGCGCTACGAGCGCAGGCAGACCTGTCCAGGCGTGTTTGGGGGCGGACCTTCATCACACATGTGAAGTTTCAAGCCACTGGGACAATGCATGATGGAGTTACAAGGATTTGATGTTCCCTGACGAGGCATCAGAAATGGCGGCGTTCATAGCGGCCACGCCCTTAACGTAGAGCAAAGGTTTTGATAATGTTTAATCACAAAGGTTTTGAGATGATGTTTCATGAAGTATGAAGTCGATCCGATGAGATCCTTTAGGAGGATTTTGTTTAAGTATGTTGTGTAGAAATCACCAAAACTTGACCTTTGAGGTCAAATGGCTGACTTCCTGTTGACTTTAGAGCTTTGACTCAATGATCTTTTTTGGTGCGTCTTGATGAGTTCTATCAGCCTACCGAATTTCATGCTCGTAGGTGAAACACACGCAAAGTTTTCAAGTTTCAAACATGTGAAAATGGCCAAAAAAACGAGACCATTAAAATCAAAATGGCGGACTTCCTGTTTGGTTCTGACCAGTGGTGCCAGAGACTTTTTTGTGCGTCTGGACAAGATAGACATGTGTACCAAGTTTCAACTTCCTACTCCAAAAAACCCCTATGGGGAGGGTTTTTGAAATTTTCAAGGTGGCGCTGTTGAGGCGTTTGGCCACGCCCATGGGCATGCTGCATATGAAATGAAAGAGCTCGTCAGTCTTGACCTGCGTGCCAAAGTTCAGGTTGGTACGAGTTTGTTAAAGCCATCAAAAAGCCAATCGTAATTGGTAGCGAGGGATCGACAGTCGCGGCGCCCCCACACGGACGCCATTAGACACAGCTTGACAAGCTAATAATGTAGCTTCACCATCTTGTCCTGCATGTATTAGAAGTGGAACGAAGTCGATGGGTCAACTATGTGGTATTTATTGACGTTAGAGTAAAAGCTGCACACTTCCTGTTACCACCGGGGGGCGCTATGAGTAAGGTGGGAAGTCAATACATCGGAACGTTCAGGGCGGAGCCATCGTCATGTCTAGCAAGTTTGAAGCTGCTGTGATCAAGTATGTGGGCGTGAGAGGTGTTCGAATCACGATTGTGAGAAAACGAAAATTCGCCGAACTTTGTCGGGCCCTAGCAGCCGCCCTTTGACCTACAGAATTTCTGCGGATAACTTTTGATGAGTATGGTCTCTAGATGGCCTGTACCAAAATTGAAGTGGATCGGGAGAAATCCCTGGGAGGAGTTTGTTCAAATACGAAAAAACTACAAATCAAAATGGCCGACTTCCTGTCGACATTTCACCATGACCATAAGAGGATTTTTTTTGCGTCTTCGGATGTTCTAAAACGTCACCGAATTTCATGCATGTAGGTCAAACACATGGGCGGGGCTCGCAGGTCGAAAATTTCAAGGGGCGCTATTTCGCCAATTTGTGTCGACCCTGTGCGACGACCCTATCAGACGTCTATTTTGGCCGTCCCAATATGCCTGTGAAATTTGTGACTTTTCGGGCATGCGAAAGGGGCATATTGCAGTTCAAAGACGCGGAATAATAATAATAATAAATAATTAAAGCCGCAAGCGGCTGTGAACGGGCCCTCGCCACATGCGACCGACGCGGGCCCCTGCGGCTCGGGGAGGGCCCGCGGGTCGGGGAGGGCCTGCGGCCCGAAGCGGGAAGAGAGGAGAAACCCGGAGAAAGAGGAAAAAACGCAATGTTTGGCTCATCCACCGGGTGCACTCCGAGCGTTGCCAGAGCCGGTCAGGTGCATTGAGGGGCAGACCTTCATCACACATGTGAAATTTGAAGCCAGTGGGACAATGCATGATGGAGTTAGAAGGACTTGATGTTCCATGGCGACGCATGAGAAATGGCGGCGCCATAGCGGCCACGCCCCTTAACGTAGAGCAAAGGTTTTGATAACGTTTAATGAGAAAGGTTTTGAGATGATGTTCATGAAGTATGAAGTCGATCCGATGAAATCCCTAGGAGAATTTTGTTTAAGTATGTTGTGTAGAAATCACCAAAACTTGACCTTTGAGGTCAAATGGCTGACTTCCTGTTGACTTTAGAGCTTCGAACCTCCTACCTTTTTGTGCGTCTTGATGAGTTCTATCAGCCTACTGATTTTCATGCTTGTAGGTGAAACACACGCAAAGTTATTCACGTTTCAAACATGATGAAATGGCCAAAAAAAGTAGAGCATTAAAGTCAAAACGGCGGAAAATCACAAAACTTGACCTTTGAGGTCAAGTGGCGGACTTCCTGTTGAGTTTAGAGCTTGAACCCAGTGCCTTTTTTGTGCGTGATGATGAGTTCTATCAGTCTACCGATTTTCATGCTTGTAGGTGAAACACACACAAAGTTATTCAAGTTTCAAACATGATGAAATGGCCAAAAAAAGTAGACCATTAAAATCAAAATGGCGGACTTCCTGTTTGGTTCTGACCAGTGGTGCCAGAGACTTTTTTGTGCGTCTGGACAAGTTACACATGTGTACCAATTTTCATGAGTGTACTCCAAAAAAACCCTATGGGGAGGGGTTTTTGAATTTCAAGGTGGCGCTGTTGAGGCATTTGGCCCGCCCATGTGCCAGACCTCTATCAATGGGGAAGACTTGCCACTCCTCACGTGTGTATCAATTTTCATGAAGCTATGAGCATATTAAAGGCATGAACAAACACCAAACATTTTGTTGTTGAATAATCCCAATTATAGCCACGCCCCTTGAGATAGAGAAAATCTGCGAACGCATTTTGATCACAAGGTCTTGAGATGATGTTCATGCAATATGAAGTCGATCGGACGAAATCTCTAGGAGGAGTTCGTTCAAATACGATGTGTGGAAATTGTAAAAAGTTGACAATGTAAATCAAGATGGCGGCTTCCTGTTTGGTTCTGACCATTGGTGCCAGAGACTTTTTGTGCGTCTGGACAAGATAGACATGTGTACCAAGTTTCAACTTCCTACTCCAAAAAAAGCCCTATGGGAGGGGTTTTTGAAATTTTCAAGGTGGCGCTGTTGAGGGCGTTTGGCCACGCCCATGGGCGTGCCGCATATCAAATGAAAGAGCTCGTCAGTCTTGACCTGCATGCCAAAGTTCAGGTTGGTACGAGTTTGTTAAAGCCATCAAAAAGCCAATCGTAATTGGTGGCGAGGGATCGACAGTCGCGGCGCCCCCACACGGACGCCATTAGTCACAGCTTGACAAGCTTAATAATGTAGCTTCACCATCTTGTCCTGCATGTATTAGAAGTGGAACGAAGTCAATGGGTCAACTATGTGGTATTTATTGACGTTAGAGTAAAAGCTGCACACTCCTGTTACCACCGGGGGCGCTATGAGTAAGGTGGGAAGTCAATACATCAGAACGTTCGGGGCGGAGCCATTGTCATGTCCAGCAAGTTTGAAGCCGCTCGGACGAAGTATGTGGGCGTGAGAGCCGTTTGAAACGAAAATTGCGAGACAACGAAAATTCGCCAAACTTTGGCGGGCCCTAGCAGCCACGCCCTTTGACCTACAGAAATTCTGTGAACACATTTTGATGAGCATGGTCTCTAGATGGCCTATACCAAAACTGAAGTCGATCGGGCGAAATCCCGAGGAGGAGTTCGTTCAAACACGAAAAAACTACAACAAATCAAAATGGCCGACTTCCTGTTGGACATTTCAGCTTGACGATAAGAGGATTTTTTTTGCGTCTTGGGATGTTCTAAAAGGTCACCGAATTTCATGCATGTAGGTCAAACACATGGGCGGGGCTCGCAGGTCGAAAATTTCAAGGGGGCGCTATTTCGCCATTTTGCGTCGACCATGTGCGTCGACCCTATCAGATGTAAATTTTGGGCCGTCCCAATGTGCATGTCGAAACTTTTGACTTTTGGGGCATGGGAAAGCCTTGAAAAATGCGATTCATTGCGCGTCAGAATAATAATATAATAATAATAAACAGCGCGATTACAATAGGGCCTTCGCCAGACGACTTGCAGTCGTCGCTCGGGCCCTAATTAAAGCCGCAAGCGGCTGTGAACGGGCCCTCGCCACATGCGACCGGCGGCCCCTGCGGCTCGGGGAGGCCCCTGAGGGTGAAGGAGGGCCCTGCGGGCCGAAGCGGGAAGAGAGGAGAAACCTGGAGAAAGAGGAAAAACGCAATGTTCCCTTCATCCACCGGGTGGCGCTACGAGCGTTGCCAGAGCTGGTCAGGTGCATTGAGGGCAGACCTTCATCACACATGTGAATTTGAAGCCAATGGACAATGCATGATGGAGTTAGATGGACTTGATGTTCCATGTGACGCATGAGAAATGGCGGCGCCATAGCGGCCACGCCCCTTAATGGAGAGCAAAGTTTTTGATAACATTTAATCACAAAGGTCTTGAGATGATGTTCATGAGTATGAAGTCGATCTGATGAAATCCCTAGGAAGATTTTGTTTAAGTATGTTTGTGTAGAAATCACCAAAACCTGACATTTGAGGTCAAATGGCTGACTTCCTGTTGACTTTACAGCTTCGAACTCCTACTTTTTTTGTGCGTCTTGATGAGTTCTATCAGCCTACCGATTTTCATGCTCGTAGGTGAAACACACGCAAAGCTATTCAAGTTTCAAACATGAAGAAATGGCCAAAGAAAGTAGACCATTAAAATCAAAACGGCGGAAACTCACCAAATCTTGACCTTTGAGGTCAATGGCTGACTTCTGTTGACTTAGAGCTGGGACCCAATGACCTTTTTTGTGCGCCTTGATGAGTTCTATCAGCCTACCAATTTTCATGCTTGTAGGTGAAACACACGCAAAGTTATTCAAGTTTCAAACATGATGAAATGGCCAAAAAAAGTAGACCATTAAAATCAAAATGGCGGACTTCCTGTTTGGTTCTGACCAGTGGTGCCAGAGACTTTTTTGTGCATCTGGACAAGTTACACACGTGTACCAATTTTCATGAGTGTACTCCAAAAAAACCCCTATGGGGAGGGGCTTTTGAAAATTTCAAGGTGGCGCTGTTGAGGCATTTGGCCCCGCCCATGTGCCAGACCTCTATCACTGGGAATACTTGCCACTCTTCACATGTGTACCATTTTCATGAAGCTATGAGCATATTAAAGGCATGAACAAACACCAACATTTTGTTGTTGAATAATCGCAATTTTAGCCACGCCCCTTGAGATAGAGAAAATCTGCAAACACGTTTGATCACAAAGGTCTTGAGATGATGGTCATACAATATGAAGTCGATCGGACGAAATCCCTAGGAGGAGTTTCGTTCAAATAGGATGCGTGGAAATTGCGAAAATTTGACAATAAAAATCAAGATGGCGGACTTCCTGTTTGGGTGCGACCATTGGTGCAAGAGACTTTTTTGTGCGTCTGGACCAGATCGACATGTGTACCAAGTTTCAACTTCCTACTCAAAAAAAGCCCTATGGGGAGGGGTTTTTGAAATTTTCAAGTGGGCGCTGTTGAGGCGTTTGGCCACGCCCATGGGCGTGCCGCATATCAAATGAAAGAGCTCGTCAGTCTTGACCTGCATGCCAAAGTTCAGGTTGGTACGAGTTTGTTAAAGCCATCAAAAAGCCAATCGTAATTGGTGGCGAGGGATCGACAGTCACGGCGCCCCCACCGGACGCCATTAGTCACAGCTTGACAAGCTTAATAATGTAGCTTCACCATCTTGTCCTGCATGTATTAGAAGTGGAACGAAGTCGATGGGGTCAACTATGTGGTATTTATTGACGTTAGAGTAAAAGCTGCACACTTCCTGTTACCACCGGGGGCGCCATGAGTAAGGTGGGAAGTCAATATATCGGAACGTTCAGGGCGGAGCCATCGACATGTCCAGCAAGTTTGAAGCCGCTCGGACGAAGCATGTGGGTCGTGAGAGCCGTTCGAAATGAAATTGCGAGAAATGAAAATTCGCCAAACTTTGGCGGGCCCTAGCAGCCACGCCTTTGACTTAGAGAAATTCTGCGAACACGTTTTGATGAGCATGGTCTCTAGATGGCTTGTACCGAAATTGAAGTCGCTCGGGCGAAAATCCCTAGGAGGAGTTCGTTCAAATACGGAAAACTACAAATCAAAATGGCCGACTTCCTGTCGACATTTCACCATGACATTAAGAGGCTTTTTTGTGCGTCTTGGGATGGTAGACGTGTACCGAATTTCGTTGTCCTACGCAAAAAAACCCCAATGCAGAGGGGATTTTGAAAATTTCAAGGGGCGCTGTTGAGCCATTTTGCCACGCCTCTGTGCGACGCCTGTAAAATATGAAATTTTTTGGCCATGCGTCGAGCATGCAAAATTCGTGACTTTTTGAGCATGGGAAAGGGCCAAATTGGGGATTAAAGACGGGTAAGAATAATAATAAATAATAATAAACAGAGCGATTACAATAGGGCCTTCGCCAGACGACTTGCAGTCGTCGCTCGGGCCCTAATTAAAGCCGCAAGCGGCTGTGAACGGGCCCTCGCCACATGCGACCGCGGGCCCCCTGCGGCTCGGAGAGGGCCCTGCGGGTCGGGGAGGGCCCTGCGGCTCGGGGAGCGCGGCCCGAAGCTGGAGAGGAGAGGAGAAAACCCGGGAAAAATGGAAAAATGCAATGTTCCCTTCATCCACCGGGTGGCGCTATGAGCGTTGCCAGACTGGTAAGGTGTATTGAGGGGCAGAGACTCATCACACGTGAAGTTTGGAGCAAATCGGACAATGCATTAAGGAGTTACAGCACGTTGACGGGTCATCCACCAGGTGGCGCTGCGAGCGCAACCAGATGTGGTCAGGTGTGTTAAGGGGCGGCCTTGGTCACCCATGTGAAGTTTGAAGTCACTGACACAATGCATGATGGAGTTATAAGGATTTGATGTTCCATGGCGAGGCATGAGAATGGCGGCGCCATAGCGGCCACGCCCCTTAACGTAGAGCAAAGCTTTTTATTAACGTTTGATCACAAAGGTCTTGAGATGATGTTCATGAAGTATGAAGTCGATCCGATGAAATCCCTAGGAGAATTTTGTTTAAGTATGTTGTGTAGAAATCACCAAAACTTGACCTTTGAGGTCAAAATGGCGGCCTTTCCTGTTGACTTTAGAGCTTTGGACCCCCTGACCTTTTTTGTGCGTCCTGATGAGTTCTATCAGCCTACCGATTTTCATGCTCATAGGTGAAACACACGCAAAGTTATTTACGTTTCAAACATGATGAAATGGCCAAAAGAAGTAGAGCATTAAAGTCAAAACAGCGGAAAATCACCAAAACTTGACCTTTGAGGTCAAATGGTGGACTTCCTGTTGACTTTAGAGCTTTGGACCCCCGACCTTTTTTGTGCGTCCTGATGAGTTCTATCAGCCTACCGATTTTCATGCTCATAGGTGAAACACACGCAAAGTTATTTACGTTTCAAACATGATGAAATGGCCAAAAGAAGTAGAGCATTAAAGTCAAAACGGCGGAAAATCACCAAAACTTGACCTTGAGGTCAAATGGCGGACTTCCTGTTGACTTTACAGCTTCGAACCTCCTACCTTTTTGTGCGTCTTGATGAGTTCTATCAGCCTACCGATTTTCATGCTCGTAGGTGAAACACACGCAAAGTTATTCATGTTTCAAACATGATGAAATGGCCAAAAAAAGTAGAGCATTAAAGTCAAAACGGCGGAAAATCACCAAAACTTGACCTTTGAGGTCAAATGGCGGACTTCCTGTTGACTTTACAGCTTCGAACCTCCTACCTTTTTTGTGCGTCTTGATGAGTTCTATCAGCCTACGATTTTCATGCTCGTAGGTGAAACACACGCAAAGTTATTCATGTTTCAAACATGATGAAATGGCCAAAAAAAGTAGAGCATTAAAGTCAAAACGGCGGAAAATCACCAAAACTTGACCTTTGAGGTCAAATGGCGGACTTCCTGTTGACTTTACAGCTTCGAACCTCCTACCTTTTTTGTTCGTCTTGATGAGTTCTATCAGCCTACCGATTTTCATGCTCGTAGGTGAAACACATGCAAAGTTATTCACGTTTCAAACATGATGAAATGGCCAAAAAAAAGTAGACCATTAAAATCAAAATGGCGGGCTTCCTTTTTGTTCTGACCCAGTGGTGCCAGAGACTTTTTTGTGCGTATGTACATGTTACACACTGCACCAATTTTCATGTTGCTACTCCAAAAAAACCCCTATGGGGAGGGCTTTTGAAAATTTCAAGGTGGCGCTGTTGAGGGCATTCTGCCCCGCCCATGTGCCAGACTTGTATCACCGGGGAATACTTGTCACTCCTCACATGTATACCAATTTTCATGAAGCTATGAGCATATTAAAGCATGAACAAACACTAAACATTTTGTTGTTGAATATCGCAATTACAGCCACGCCCTTGAGATAGAAAAAATCCTGCGAACACGTTTTGATCACAAAGGTCTTGAGATGATGGTCATACAATATGAAGTCGATCGGACGAAATCCCTAGGAGGAGTTCGTTCAAATACGAGTCGTGGAAATTGCGAAAAGTTGGCAATAAAAATCAAGATGGCCGACTTCCTGTTGGTTCTGACCATTGGTGCAAGAGACTTTTTTGTGCGTCTGGACAAGATAGACATGTGTACCAAGTTTCAACTTCCTACCCAAAAAAAGCCCTATGGGGAGGGTTTTTGAAAATTTCAAGGTGGCGCTGTTGAGGTGTTTGGCCCCGCCCATGGGCGTGCCGCATATCAAATGAAAGAGCTCGTCAGTCTTGACCTGCGTGCCAAACTTCATGTGGTACGAGTTCCTTAAAGCCATCAAAAAGTCAAACGTAATTTTACGACGAAGGGTCGTTAGTCGTTGTACCGCCACACGGACGCCATTGGTCGTAGCTTCACGCCATTCATAATGTAGCTTCACCAACTTGTTCTGCATGTACTGGAAGTGGAATGGAGTTGATGGGCTTAACTATGTAGTATTTATACATGTTGGAGTAAAAGCTGCACATTTCCTGTTGCCAACAGGGGGCGCTATGAGTAAAGTGGGAAGTCATATATCAGGACGTTCAGGGCGAAGCCCTGATCATGTCCAGCAAGTTTGAAGCTGCTAGGACCAAGTATCCGCACGTGAGAGCCGTTCGAAGTTTGATAGCGAGAAATCGAAATTCGCCAAATTTTGTCACCCCCTAGCAGCCACGCCCTTTGACCTATCAACATTCTTTTAATACCTCTTCATTAGGATGGAGAGTAGATGATCTGTAGTAAATTTGAAGTCAATCAAGTGAAATCTGTAGGAGTAGGACTTCAAATACAAAAAAATCAAATCAAAATGGCGGACTTCTGTTGACATTTCACCATGACATAGGCCACTTTTTTTGTGCGTCTCACTCACGTACACATGTGTATCAAGTTTGAAGCTGCTAGGATCAAGAATGTGGCGTGAGAGCAATTTGAAATATTTTAGCGAATAAGCTAAATTTGTCGCCCCTAGCGGCCACACCGTTTGACCTACAGAAATTCTGCGAATAACTTTTACTGTCGATACTTAGCCGATGATCTGTACCAAATTTGAAGTCAATCGGGTGAAATCCCTAGGAGGAGTTCGTTTTTGAGCGTGAAAAATTCAAATCAAAATGGCCGACTTCTGTCGGGTTTCGGACGGGTCTGTAATGAACTTTTTGTAGATCTCTATGATATACATACATGTACCGATTTTCGTCCATTTACGCCAACTTTCCTATGGACTTTTTCAAAATATCCTAGGGGGCGCTATTTCGCCATTTTGCCACACCTATGTGCAAGACCACCAAAATATCGAATTTTTTCAGTGAACGCTTGAAAATAGAAAAATCTGTGAGTTTTTGAGCATGGGAAAGGGGCCAAATCGGGGTTTAAAGACGCGGAAAAATAATGAAAATCCCTCCAAAACGAATAACAATAGGGTCCTCGTCGAGGACGACGCTGTCGTCCGCTCGGGCCCTAATAAACATTAGATTACAATAGGGCCTTCGCCAGACGACTTGCCAGTCGTCGCTCGGGCCCTAAAAACAGCGCAATTCAATAGGGCCTTCGCCAGACGACTTGCAGTCGTCGCTCGGGCCCTAATTAAAGCCGCAAGCGGCTGTGAACGGGCCCTCGCCACATGCGACCGCGGGCCCCTGCGGCTCGGGGAGGGCCCTGCGGGTCGGGGAGGGCCCTGCGGCTCGGGAGGCCGCGGCCCGAAGCTGGAGAGGAGAGGAGAAACCCGGAAAAAATGGAAAAAATGCAATGTTCCCTTCATCCACCGGGTGGCGCTACGAGCGTTGCCAGACCTGGTAAGGTGTATTGAGGACAGAGACTCATCACACGTGAAGTTTGGAGCAATCGGACAATGCATGAAGGAGTTACAGCACGTTGACGGGTCATCCACCAGGTGGCGCTGCGAGCGCAACCAGATGTGGTCAGGTGTGTTCAGGGCAGGCCTTGATCACACATGTGAAGTTTGAAGTCACTGACACAATGCATGATTGAGTTATAAGGATTTGATGTTCCATGGCGAGGCATGAGAAATGGTGGCGCCATAGCGGCCACCGCCCCTTAACGTAGAGCAAAGCTGTGAAGACATTTTGATCACAAAGGTCTTGAGATGATGTTCATGCAATATGAAGTCGATCGGACGAAATCCCTAGGAGTAGTTTGTTCAAATAGGAGGCGTGGAAATCGCCAAAAGTAGACAATAGAAATCAAGATGGCCGACTTCCTGTTGGGTTCCGACCATTGGTGCAAGAGACTTTTTTGTGCGTCTGGACCAGATAAACATGTGTACCAAGTTTCATCTTCCTGCTCCAAAAAAACCCTATGGGGAGGGGTTTTTGAAATTTTCAAGGTGGCGCTGTTGAGGCGTTTGGCCACGCCCATGGGCATGCTGCATATCAAATGAAAGAGCTCTTCAGTCTTGACCTGCGTGCCAAAGTTCAGGTTGGTACGAGTTTGTTAAAGCCATCAAAAAGCCAATCGTAATTGGTGGCGAGGGATCGACAGTCGCGGCGCCGCCACACGGACGCCATTAGTCATAGCTTGACAAGCTTAATAATGTAGCTTCACCATCTTGTCCTGCTGTATTAGAAGTGGAACGGAGTCGATGGGTCAAGTATGTGGTATTATTGACATTAGAGTAAAAGCTGCACACTTCCTGTTACCACCGGGGGCGCTATGAGTAAGTGGGAAGTCAATACATCGGAACGTCAGTTGGCGGAGCCATCGTCATGTCCAGCAAGTTTGAAGCCGCTCGGACGAAGTATGTGGGCGTGAGAGCCGTTCGAAACGAAATTGCGAGAAAACGAAAAATCGCCAAACTTTGGCGGGCCCTAGCAGCCACACGCCCTTTGACTTACAGAAATTCTGCGAACACATTTTGATGAGCATGGTCTCTAGATGACGTGTACCAAAATTGAAGTCGCTCGGGCGAAATCCCTAGGAGGAGTTCGTTGAAATACGCGAAAACTACAAACCAAATGGCCGACTTCCTGTTGACATTTCAGCATGACAATAAGAGGATTTTTTTTGCGTCTTGCCATGTTCTAAAAGCTCACCAAATTTCATGCATGTAGGTCAAACACATAGGCGGGGCTCGCATTTTCAAAATTTCAAGGGGGCGCTATTTCGCCAATTCGCGTCGACCCTGTGCGACGACTCCAAATTATCAAATTTTTCACCAGACCGACGTCCGTGCAAAATTGAAGCATTTTTAAGTTTGGGAAAGGGGCCAAATTGGGGCAAAAGGGTTCGTAAGAATAATAATAATAAATTAAAGCCGCAAGCGGCTGTGAACGGGCCCTCCCACATGCGACCGCGGGCCTCTGCGGCCCGGGGAGGGTCCTGCGGGTCGGGGAGGGCCCTGCGGCCCGAAGCAGGAAGAGAGGAGAAACCCGAGAAAGAGGAAAAACGCAATGTTAGCTCGTCCACTGGGTGGCGCTACGAGCGTTGCCAGGGCCGGTCGGGTGCATTGAGGGGCAGACCTTCATGACATATGTCAAGTCTGGAGCAGATTGGACAATGCTGAAGGAGTTACAGCATGTTGACGGGTCATCCACCAGGTGGCGCTGCGAGCGCAACCAGATGTGGTCAGGTGTGTTCAGGGGCAGGCCTTGATCACACATGTGAAGTTTGAAGTCACTGACACAATGCATGATTGAGTTATAAGGATTTGATGTTCCATGGCGAGGCATGAGAAATGGCGGCGCCATAGTGGCCACGCCCCTTAACGTAGAGCAAAGCTGTGAAGACATTTTGATCACAAAGGTCTTGAGATGATGTTCATGCAACATGAAGTCGATTGGACGAAATCCCTAGGAGTAGATTGTTCAAATAGGAGGCGTGGAATCGCCAAAAGTAGACAATAGAAATCAAGATGGCCGACTTCCTGTTGGTTCCGACCATTGGTGCAAGAGACTTTTTGTGCGTCTGGACCAGATAAACATGTGTACCAAGTTTCATCTTCCTGCTCCAAAAAACCCCTATGGGGAGGGGTTTTTGAAATTTTCAAGGTGGCGCTGTTGAGCCTTTGGCCACGCCCATGGGCATGCTGCATATCAAATGAAAGAGCTCATCAGTCTTGACCTGCGTGCCAAAGTTCAGGTTGGTACGAGTCTGTTAAAGCCATGAAAAAGCCAATCGTAATTGGTGGCGAGGGATCGACAGTCGCGGCGCCGCCACACGGACACCATTAGTCGTAGCTTCCCAAGCTTAATAATGTAGCTTCACCATCTTGTCCTGCATGTATTAGAAGTGGAACGAAGTCAATGGGGTCAGCTATGTGGTATTTATTGACGTTAGAGTAAAAGCTACACACTTCCTGTTACCAGCGGGGGGCGCTATGAGTGAGGTGGGAAGTCAATACATCGAAACGTTCGGGGCGGAGCATCGTCATGTCCAGCAAGTTTGAAGCTGCTCGGACGAAGTATGTGGGCGTGAGAGCCGTTTGAAACGAAATTGCGAGAAAACGAAAAAATCGCCAAACTTTGGCGGGCCCTAGCAGCCACGCCCTTTGACCTACAGACATTCTGCGAAGACATTTTGATGAGCATGGTCTCTAGATGGCCTGTACCAAAATTGAAGTCGATCGGACGAAGTCTGTAGGAGGAGTTCGTTCAAATACGAAAAAACTACAATTCAAAATGGCCGACTTCCTGTCGACATTTCACCACGATGTTAATGGACTTTTTTGGCGTCTTGGGATGATAGATGTGTGCACCGAATTTCGTTGTCCTACGCCAAAAAACCCCAATGCGGAGGGGTTTTTGAAAATTTCTAGGGGGCGCTGTTTTCGCCATTTCGCGTTGACCCTACGCGACGACCCCAAAATATCAAATTTTTGGCCAGAGCGGTCGACCCTGCAAAATTGAAGCATTTCGAGTTTGGGAAAGGGGCCAAATTGGGGCATGAAGTCGCGGAAGAATAATAAAATAATAATAATAATAATAATAAAAAGAAACAGCGCGATTACAATAGGGCCTTCGCCAGACGACTTGCAGTCGTCGCTCGGGCCCTAATTAAAGCCGCAAGCGGCTGTGAACGGGCCCTCGCCACATGCGACCGCGGGCCCCTGCGGCTCGGGGGGGCCCTGCGGGTCGGGGAGGGCCCTGCGGCTCAGGGAGGCCGCGGCCCGAAGCTGGAGAGGAGAGGAGAAACCCGGAAAAAAATGGAAAAAATCTAATGTTTCCTTCATCCACCGGGTGGCGATACGAGCGTTGCCAGACCTGGTAAGGTGTGTTGAGGGCAGAGACTCATCACACGTGAAGTTTGGAGCAAATCGTGACAATGCATTAAGGAGTTACAGCATGTTGCGGGTCATCCACCAGGTGGCGCTGCGCGAGCGCAACCAGATGTGGTCAGGTGTGTTCAGGGGCAGGCCTTGATCACACATGTGAAGTTTGAAGTCACTGACAACAATGCATGATTGAGTTATAAGGATTTGATGTTCCATGGCGAGGCATCAGAAATGGCGGCGCCACAGTGGCCACGCCCCTTAACGTAGAGCAAAGCTGTGAAGACATTTTGATCACAAAGGTCTTGAGATGATGTTCATGCAACATGAAGTCGATTGGACGAAATCCCTAGGAGTAGTTTGTTCAAATAGGAGGCGTGGAAATCGCCAAAAGTAGACAATAGAAATCAAGATGGCCGACTTCCTGTTGGGTTCCGACCATTGGTGCAAGAGACTTTTTTGTGCGTCTGGACCAGATAAACATGTGTACCAAGTTTCATCTTCCTGCTCCAAAAAAACCCCTATGGGAGGGGTTTTTGAAATTTTCAAGGTGGCGCTGTTGAGGCGTTTGGCCACGCCCATGGCATGCCGCATATCAAATGAAAGAGCTCGTCAGTCTTGACCTGCGTGCCAAAGTTCAGGTTGGTACGAGTTTGTTAAAGCCATGAAAAAGCCAATCGTAATTGGTGGCGAGGGATCGACAGTCGCGGCGCCGCCACACGGACGCCATTAGTCATAGCTTCACAAGCTTAATAATGTAGCTTCACCATCTTGTCCTGCATGTATTAGAAGTGGAACGGAGTCGATGGGGTCAAGTATGTGGTATTTATTGACATTAGAGTAAAAGCTGCACACTTCCTGTTACCACCGGGGGGCGCTATGAGTAAGGTGGGAAGTCAATACATCAGAACGTTCAGGGCGGAGCCATCGTCATGTCCAGCAAGTTTGAAGTCGCTCGGACGAAGTATGTGGGCGTGAGAGCCGTTCGAAACGAAATTGCGAGAAAACGAAAATTCGCCAAACTTGGCGGGCCCTAGCAGCCACGCCCTTTGACTTACAGAAATTCTGCAAACACGTTTGATGAGCATGGTCTCTAGATGGCCCGTACCAAAATAGAAGTCGATCGGACGAAATCCCTAGGAGGAGTTCGTTCAAATACGCGAAAACTACAAACCAAAATGGCCGACTTCCTGTTGACATTTCACCATGACAATAAGAGGATTTTTTTTGCGTCTTGGATGTTCTAAAAGCTCACCAAATTTCATGCATGTAGGTCAAACACAGAGGCGGGGCTCGCATTTTCAAAATTTCAAGGGGGCGCTATTTCGCCAATTCGTGTCGACCCTGTGCGACGACTCCAAATTATCAAATTTTTCACCAGACGGTCGTCCGTGCAAAAATTGAAGCATTTTTAAGTTTGGGAAAGGGCCAAATTGGGGCAAAAGGGTTCGTAAGAATAATAATAATAATTAAAGCCGCAAGCGGCTGTGAACGGGCCCTCGCCACATGCGACCGCGGGCCTCTGCGGCCCGGGAGGCCCCTGCGGGTCGGGAGAGCCTCCGCGGACCGAAGCAGGAAGAGAGGAGAAACCCGGAGAAAGAGAAAAAACGCAATGTTAGGCTCGTCACCGGGTGGCGCTACGAGCGTTGCCAGGGCCGGTCGGGTGCATTGAGGGGCAGACCTTCATGACATATGTGAAGTCTGGAGCAGATCGGACAATGCATGAAGGAGTTACAGCATGTTGACGGGTCATCCACCAGGTGCGCTGCGAGCGCAACCAGATGTGTCAGGTGTGTTCAGGGGCGGGCCTTGATCACACATGTGAAGTTTGAAGTCACTGACACAATGCATGATTGAGTTATAAGGATTTGATGTTCCATGGCAAGGCATGAGAAATGGCGGCGCCATAGCGGCCACGCCCCTTAACGTAGAGCAAAGCTGTGAAGACATTTGATCACAAAGGTCTTGAGATGATGTTCATGCATATGAAGTCGATTGGACGAAATCCCTAGGAGTAGTTTGTTCAAATAGGAGGTGTGGAAATCGCCAAAAGTAGACAATAGAAATCAAGATGGCCGACTTCCTGTTGGGTTCCGACCATTGGTGCAAGAGACTTTTTTGTGAGTCTGGACCAGATAAACATGTGTACCAAGTTTCATCTTCCTGCTCCAAAAAAAGCCCTATGGGGAGGGGTTTTGAAATTTTCAAGGTGGCGCTGTTGAGGCGTTTGGCCCCGCCCATGGCGTGCCACGTATCAAATGAAAGAGCTCGTCAGTCTCGACCTGCATGCCAAAGTTCACGTGGGTACGAGTTTTTAAAGCCATCAAAAAGCCAATCGTAATTGGTGGCGAGGGATCGACAGTCGCGGTGCCGCACACGGACGCCATTAGTCATAGCTTCACAAGTTTAATAATGTAGCTTCACCATCTTGTCCTGCATGTATTAGAAGTGGAACGAAGTCGATGGGGTCAACTATGTGGTATTTATTGATGTTAGAGTAAACACTGCACACTTCCTGTTACCAGCGGGGGGCGCTATGAGTGAGGTGGGAAGTCAATACATCGGAACGTTCAGGGCGGAGCCATCGTCATGTCCAGCAAGTTTGAAGCCGCTGGGATGAAGTATGTGGGCGTGAGAGCCGTTCGAAACGAAATTGCGAGAAAAACGAAAATCGCCAAACTTTGGCGGGCCCTAGCAGCCACGCCCTTTGACTTACAGAAATTCTGTGAACACATTTTGATGAGCATGGTCTCTAGATGGCCTGTACCAAATTGAAGTCGATCGGGCGAAATTCCTAGGAGGTTTCGTTCAAATACGCAAAAACTACAAATCAAAATGGCCGACTTCCTGTCGACATTTCACCATGACCATAAGAGGATTTTTTGTGCGTCTTGCCATGTTCTAAAAGGTCACCAAATTTCATGCATGTAGGTCAAACACCTGGCGGGGGCTCGCAGGTCGAAAATTTCAAGGGGGCGCTATTTTGCCAATTTGCGTCGACCCTGTGCGTCGACCCTATCAGACGTCTATTTTGGGCCGTCCCAATATGCATGTCGAAATTTGTGACTTTTCGGGCATGCGAAACGGGGCATATTGCAGTTCAAAGACGCGGAATAATAATAATAATAATAATATATAATAATAATAATAATAAACAGCGCGATTACAATAGGGCCTTCGCCAGACGACTTGCAGTCGTCGCTCGGGCCCTAATAATAAACAGCGCGATTACAATAGGGCCTTCGCTGACGACTTGCAGTCGTCGCTCGGGCCCTAATAATAATAATAATAACCAGCACAATTACAATAGTCCCTCGGGACGACTTCGTCGTCTCGCTCGGGCCCTAATAATAAACAGTAGGGTTACAATAGGGTCCTCGCCGACGATGTCGTCGCTCGGGCCCTAATTAAAGCCGCAAGCGGCTGTGAACGGGCCCTCGCCACATGCGACCGCGGGCCCCTGCGGCTCGGGGAGGGCCCCGCGGGTCGGGGCGGGCCCTGCGGCCCGAAGCGGGAAGAGAGGAGAAACCTGGAGAAAGAGGAAAAAACGCAATGTTCGGCTCATCCACCGGGTGGCGCTCTGAGCGTTGCCAGAGCCGGTCAGGTGCATTGAGGGGCAGACCTTCATCACACATGTGAAATTTGAAGCCAGTGGGACAACGCATGATGGAGTTAGAAGGACTTGATGTTCCATGGCGACGCATGAGAAATGGCGGCGCCATAGCGGCCACGCCCCTTAACGTAGCAAAGTTTTGATAACGTTTAATGAGAAAGGTTTTGAGATGATGTTCATGAAGTATGAAGTCGATCCGATGAAATCCCTAGGAGGATTTTGTTTAAGTATGTTGTGTAGAAATCACCAAAACTTGACCTTTGAGGTCAAATGGCTGACTTCCTGTTGAGTTTAGAGCTTGGACTCAATGAACTTTTTTGTGCGTCTTGATGAGTTCTATCAGCCTACCGATTTTCATGCTTGTAGGTGAAACACATGTAAAGTTATTAAGTTTCAAACATGATGAAATGGCCAAAAAAACTAGACCATTAAAATCAAAATGGCCGACTTCCTGTTTGGTTCTGACCTGTGGTGCCAGAGACTTTTTTGTGTGGCTGGACAAGTTACACACGGTTACCAATTTTCATGAGTGTACTCCAAAAAAACCCCTATGGGGAGGGCTTTTGAAAATTTCAAGGTGGCGCTGTTGAGGCATTCTGCCCCGCCCATGTGCCAGACCTCTATCACTGGGGAATACTTGCCACTCTTCACATGTGTACCAATTTTCATGAAGCTATGAGCATATTAAAGGCATGAACAAACACCAAACATTTGTTGTTGAATAATCGCAATTTTAGCCACGCCCCTTGAGATAGAGAAAATCTGCGAACACGTCGTTTTGATCACAAAGGTCTTGAGATGATGGTCATACAATATGAAGTCGATCGACGAAATCCCTAGGAGGAGTTCGTTCAAATAGGATGCGTGAAATTGCAAAAAATTGACAATAAAAATCAAGATGGCCGACTTCCTGTTTGGGTGCGACCATTGGTGCAAGAGACTTTTTTGTGCGTCTGGACAAGATAGACATGTGTACCAAGTTTGAACTTCCTACTCCAAAAAAAGCCCTATGGGAGGGGTTTTTGAAATTTTCAAGGTGGCGCTGTTGAGGCGTTTGGCCCCGCCCATGGGCGTGCCACGTATCAAATGAAAGAGCTCGTCAGTCTTGACCTGCGTGCCAAAGTTCAGGTTGGTACGAGTTTGTTAAAGCCATCAAAAAGCCAATCGTAATTGGTGGCGAGGGATCGACAGTCGCGGCGCCGCCACACGGACGCCATTAGTTGTAGGTTCATAAGCTTATGATGTAGCTTCACCATCTTGTCCTGCATGTATTAGAAGTGGAACGAAGTCGATGGGGTCAACTATGTGGTATTATTGACGTTAGAGTAAAAGCTGCACACTTCCTGTTACCACCGGGAGGCGCTATGAGTAAGGTGGGAAGTCAATACATCGGAACGTTCAGGGCGGAGCCATCGTCATGTCCAGCAAGTTTGAAGCAGCTGGGATCAAGTATGTGGGCGTGAGAGCCCGTTCGAACGAAATTGCGAGGAAAACGAAAATTCGCCAAACTTTGGCGGCCCTAGCAGCCACGCCCTTTGACTTAGAGAAATTCTGCGAACACGTTTGATGAGCATGGTCTCTAGATGGCCTGTACCAAAACTGAAGTCGATCGGGCGAAATCCCTAGGAGGAGTTCGTTCAAATACGAAAAAACTACAAATCAAAATGGCCGACTTCCTGTCGACATTTCACCACGACATTAATGGACTTTTTTGTGCGTCTTGGGATGGTAGACGTGTGTACCGAATTTCGTCGTCCTACGACAAAAAACCCCCAATGCGGAGGTTTTTGAAAGTTTCTAGGGGGCGCTATTTCGCCATTTTGCGTCGACCATGTGCGACCCACCCTAAAATATCGAATTTCGGATCCGCCGGACGAATGTGCAAAAGTTCGTGAGTTTTCGAGTTTGGGAAAGGGCGAAAATTGGCATGAAATGTGCTAAGAATAATAATAATAAACAGAGCAATTACAATAGGGCCTTCGCCAGAACGACTTGCAGTCGTCGCTCGGGGCCCTAATAAACATTACAATTACAATAGGGCCTTCGCCAGACGACTTGCAGTCGTCGCTCGGGCCCTAATTAAAGCCGCAAGCGGCTGTGAACGGGCCCTCGCCACATGCGACCGCGGGCCCCTGCGGCTCGGGGAGGGCCCCGCGGTCGGGGAGGGCCCTGCGGCCCGAAGCGGGAAGAGAGGAGAAACCCGGAGAAAGAGGAAAAAACGCAATGTTTGGCTCGTCCACCGGGTGGCGCTCTGAGCGTTGCCAGAGCCGGTCAGGTGCATTGAGGGGTAGACCTTCATCACACGTGAAATTTGAAGCAGTGGGACAACGCATGATGGAGTTAGAAGGACTTGATGTTCCATGGCGACGCATGAGAAATGGCGGCGCCATAGCGGCCACGCCCCTTAACGTAGAGCAAAGGTTTTGATAACGTTTAATGAGAAGGTTTTGAGATGATGTTCATGAAGTATGAAATCGGTCCGATGAAATCCCTAGGAGGATTTTGTTTAAGTATGTTGTGTAGAAATCACCAAAACTTGACCTTTGAGGTCAAATGGCTGACTTCCTGTTGACTTTAGAGCTTCGAACCTCCCACCTTTTTTGTGCGTCTTGATGAGTTCTATCAGCCTACCGATTTTCATGCTTGTAGGTGAAACACACGCAAAGTTATTCACGTTTCAAACATGATGAAATGGCCAAAAAAAGTAGAGCATAAAGTCAAAACGGCGGAAAATCACCAAAACTTGACCTTTGAGGTCAAATGGCGGACTTCCTGTTGACTTTAGAGCTTGACCCAATGACCTTTTTGTGCGTGATGATGAGTTCTATCAGTCTAACCGATTTTCATGCTTGTAGGTGAAACACACACAAAGTTATTCAAGTTTCAAACATGATGAAATGGCCAAAAAAAGTAGACCATTAAAATCAAAATGGCGGACTTCCTGTTTGTTCTGAACCAGTGGTGCCAGAGACTTTTTGTGCGTCTGGACAAGTTTACACATGTGTACCAATTTTCATGAGTGTCCTCCAAAAAAACCCCTATGGGGAGGGGTTTTTGAAAATTTCAAGGTGGCGCTGTTGAGGCATTTGGCCCCGCCCATGTGCCAGACCTCTATCAATGGGGAAGACTTGCCACTCACATGTGTATCGATTTTCATGAAGCTATGAGCATATTAAAGGCATGAACAAACACCAAACATTTTGTTGTTGAATAATCGCAATTTTAGCCACCCCCTTGAGATAGAGAAAATCTGCGAACACGTTTTGATCACAAAGGTCTTGAGATGATGTTCATGCAATATGAAGTCGATCGGACGAAATCTCTAGGAGGAGTTCGTTCAAATACGATGTGTGGAAACTGTAAAAAGTTGACAATGTAAATCAAGATGGCCGACTTCCTGTTTGTTTCTGACCATTGGTGCAAGAGACATTTTTGTGCGTCTGGACAAGATAGACATGTGTACCAAGTTTCAACTTCCTACTCCAAAAAAACCCCTATGGGGAGGGGTTTTTGAAATTTTCAAGGTGGCGCTGTTGAGCCGTTTGCCACGCCCATGGCATGTCGCATATCAAATGAAAGAGCTCGTCAGTCTTGACCTGTGTGCCAAGTTCAGGTTGGTACGAGTTTGTTAAAAGCCATCAAAAAGCCAATCGTAATTGGTGACGAGGGATCGACAGTCGCGGCGCCCCCCACACGGACGCCATTAGTCACAGCTTGACAAGCTTAATGATGTAGCTTCACCATCTTGTCCTGCATGTACTGGAAGTGGAACGAAGTCAATGGGGTCAACTATGTGGTATTTATTGACGTTAGAGTAAAAGCTGCACACTTCCTGTTACCACCGGGGGCGCTATGAGTAAGGTGGGAAGTCAATACATCGGAACGTTCAGGGGCGGAGCCATCGTCATGTCCAGCAAGTTTGAAGCAGCTGGGATCAAGTATGTGGCGTGAGAGCCGTTCGAAACGAAATTGCGAGAAAACGAAAAATCGCCAACTTTGGCGGCCCTAGCAGCCACGCCCCTGACTTAGAGAAATTCTGCGAACACGTTTTGATGAGCATGGTCTCTAGATGGCCTGTACCAAAACTGAAGTCGATCGGGGCGAAATCCCGAGGAGGAGTTCGTTAAATACGTAAAACTACAAATCAAAATGGCCGACTTCCTGTCGACATTTCACCATGGCCATAAGAGGATTTTTTTTGCGTCTTGCCATGTTCTAAAAGCTCACCAAATTTCATGCATGTGGGTCAAACACATGGGCGGGGCTCGCAGGTCGAAAATTTCAAGGGCGCTATTTCGCCAATTTGCGTCGACCCTGTGCGACGACCCTATCAGACGTCTATTTTGGGCCGTCCCAATATGCATGTCGAACTTTGTGACTTTTCGGGCATGCGAAAGGGGGCATATTGCAGTTCAAAGACGCGGAATAATAATAATAATAATTTTAAAGCCGCAAGCGGCTGTGAACGGGCCCTCGCCACATGCGACCGCGGGCCTCTGCGGCCCGGGGAGGGTCCTGCGGGTCGGGGAGGGCCCTGCGGCCCGAAGCAGGAGAGAGGAGAAACCCGGAGAAAGAGGAAAAACGCAATGTTAGGCTCGTCCACCGGGTGGCGCTACGAGCGTTGCCAGGGCCGGTCGGGTGCATTGAGGGGCAGACCTTCATGACATATGTCAAGTCTGGAGCAGATCGGACAATGCATGAAGGAGTTACAGCATGTTGACGGGTCATCCACCAGGTGGCGCTGCGAGCGCAACCAGATGTGGTCAGGTGTGTTCAGGGGCAGGCCTTGATCACACATGTGAAGTTTGAAGTCACTGACACAATGCATGATTGAGTTATAAGGATTTGATGTTCCATGGCGAGGCATGAGAAATGGCGGCGCCATAGTGGCCACGCCCCTTAACGTAGAGCAAAGCTGTGAAGACATTTTGATCACAAAGGTCTTGAGATGATGTTCATGCAACATGAAGTCGATTGGACGAAATCCCTAGGAGTAGTTTGTTCAAATAGGAGGCGTGGAAATCGCCAAAAGTAGACAATAGAAATCAAGATGGCCGACTTCCTGTTGGGTCCGACCATTGGTGCAAGAGACTTTTTTGTGCGTCTGGACCAGATAAACATGTGTACCAAGTTTCATCTTCCTGCTCCAAAAAAACCCCTATGGGGAGGGTTTTTGAAATTTTCAGGTGGCGCTGTTGAGGCGTTTGGCCACGCCCATGGGCATGCTGCATATCAAATGAAAGAGCTCGTCAGTCTTGACCTGCGTGCCAAAGTTCAGGTGGTACGAGTCTGTTAAAGCCATGAAAAGCCAATCGTAATTGGTGGCGAGGGATCGACAGTCGCGGGCGCCGCCACACGGACGCCATTAGTCGTAGCTTCCCAAGCTTAATAATGTAGCTTCACCATCTTGTCCTGCATGTATTAGAAGTGGACGAAGTCAATGGGGTCAGCTATGTGGTATTTATTGACGTTAGAGTAAAAGCTGCACACTTCCTGTTACCAGCGGGGGGCGCTATGAGTGAGGTGGGAAGTCATAGATCGAAACGTTCGGGGCGGAGCCATCGTCATGTCCAGCAAGTTTGAAGCTGCTCGGACGAAGTATGTGGGCGTGAGAGCCGTTTGAAACGAAATTGCGAGAAAACGAAAAAAATCGCCAAACTTTGGCGGGCCCTAGCAGCCACGCCCTTTGACTTACAGAAATTCTGCGAAGACATTTTGATGAGCATGGTCTCTAGATGGCCTGTACCAAAATTGAAGTCGCTCGGGCGAAATCCCTAGGAGGAGTTCGTTCAAATACGAAGAAACTACAAATCAAAATGGCTGACTTCCTGTTGACATTTCACCATGACCATAAGATATTTTTTTTGCGTCTTGCCATGTTCTAAAAGGTCACCAAATTTCATGCAAGTAGGTCAAACACCTGGGCGGGGCTCGCAGGTCGAAAATTTCAAGGGGGCGCTATTTCGCCAATTTGCGTCGACCCTGTGCGACGACCCTATCAGACGTCTATTTTGGAGAATGCGGTCGCCTGTGCAAAATTTGGGGACTTTTTGAGTTTGGGAAAGGGGCCAAATTGGGCACAAAGACGCGGAATAATAATAATAATAATAATAAATAATAATAATAAACAGCGCGATTACAATAGGGCCTTCGCCAGACGACTTGCAGTCGTCGCTCGGGCCCTAATTAAAGCCGCAAGCGGCTGTGAACGGGCCCTCGCCACATGCGACCGCGCGGCCCCCTGCGGCTCGGGGAGGGCCCTGCGGGTCGGGGAGGGCCCTGCGGCTCGGGGAGGCCGCGGCCCGAAGCTGGAGAGGAGAGGAGAAACCCGGAAAAAATGGAAAAAATGCGATGTTCCCTTCATCCACCGGTGGCGCTACGAGCGTTGCCAGACCTGGTAAGGTGTATTGAGGGACAGAAACTCATCACACATGAAGTTTGGAGCAAATCGGACAATGCATGAAGGAGTTACAGCACGTTGACGGGTCATCCACCAGGTGGCGCTGCGAGCGCAACCAGACGTGGTCAGGTGTGTTCAGGGGCGGGCCTTGATCACACATGTGAAGTTTGAAGTCACTGACACAATGCATGATTGAGTTATAAGGATTTGATGTTCCATGGCGAGCATCAGAAATGGCGGCGCCATAGTGCCACGCCCCTTAACGTAGAGCAAAGCTGTGAAGACATTTTGATCACAAAGGTCTTGAGATGATGTTCATGCAATATGAAGTCGATTGGACGAAATCCCTAGGGTAGTTTGTTCAAATAGGAGGCGTGGAAATCGTCAAAAGTAGACAATAGAAATCAAGATGGCCGACTTCCTGTGGGTTCCGACCATTGGTGCAAGAGACTTTTTTGTGCGTCTGGACCAGATAAACTGTGTACCAAGTTTCATCTTCCTGCTCCAAAAAAAGCCCTATGGGGAGGGGTTTTTGAAATTTTCAAGGTGGCGCTGTTGAGGCGTTTGGCCCCGCCCATGGGCGAGCCGCCTATCAAATGAAAGAGCTCGTCAGTCTCGACTGCGTGCCACATTTCCCGTGGGTACGAGTTCGTTAAAGCCATCAAAGAGCCAATCGTAATTGGTGGCGAGGGATCGACAGTTGTGGCGCCGCCACACGGACGCCATTAGTCATAGCTTGACAAGCTTAATAATGTAGCTTCACCACCTTGTCCTGCATGTATTAGAAGTGGAACGAAGTCGATGGGGTCCACTATGTGGTATTTATTGATGTTAGAGTAAACACTGCACACTTCCTGTTACCAGCGGGGGGCTATGAGTGAGGTGGGAAGTCAATACATCGGAACGTTCAGGGCGGAGCCATCGTCATGTCCAGCAAGTTTGAAGCAGCTGGGATGAAGTATGTGGGTGTGAGAGCCGTTCGAAACGAAATTGCGAGAAAACGAAAATTCGCCAAACTTTGGCGGGCCCTAGCAGCCACGCCCTTTGACTTACAGAAATTCTGTGAACACATTTTGATGAGCATGGTCTCTAGATGACCTGTACCAAAATGAAGTCGATCGGGCGAAATTCCTAGGAGGAGTTTGTTCAAATACGCAAAAACTACAAATCAAAATGGCCGACTTCCTGTTGACATTTCACCATGACAGCAAGAGGATTTTTGTGCGTCTTGGGTGGTAGACGTGTGTACCAAATTTCGTTGTCCTAGGCCAAAAAAAACCCCAATGCGGAGGGTCTTTGAAAATTTCTAGGGGGCGCTGTTTCGCCATTCGCGTTGACCCTATGCGACGACCCCAAAATATCAAATTTTTGGCCAGAGCGGTCGTCTGGGCCAAACTTGGGGATTTTTTGAGTTTGGGAAAGGGGCCAAATTGGGCATGAAGTCGCGTAAGAATAATAATAATAATAATAATTAAAGCCGCAAGCGGCTGTGAACGGCCCTCGCCACATGCGACCGCGGGCCCCTGCGGCCCAGGTAGGCCCGCGGGTCTGGGAGGGCCCGCGCGCCCGAAGCGGGAAGAGAGGAGAAACCTGGAGAAAGAGGAAAATGCAATGTTCGGTTCATCCACCGGGTGGCGCTGCGAGCGTTGCCAGAGCCGGTCTGGTGCATTGAGGGGCAGACCTTCATCACACGCGTGAAGTTTGAAGCCAGTGGGACAATGCATGATGGAGTTATGAGGATTTGATGTTCCATGGCGAGGCATGAGAAATGGCGGCGCCATAGCGGCCACGCCCCTTAACGTAGAGCAAAGCTTTTAATAAAGTTTGATCACAAAGGTCTTGAGATGATGTTCATGAAGTATGAAGTCGATCCGATGAAATCCCTAGGAGAATTTTGTTTAAGTATGTTGTGTAGAAATCACCAAAACTTGACCTTTGAGGTCAAATGGCTGACTTCCTGTTGACTTTAGAGCTTCGAACCTCCTACCTTTTTTGTGCGTCTTGATGAGTTCTATCAGCCTACTGATTTTCATGCTTGTAGGTCAAACACACGCAAAGTTATTCACGTTTCAAACATGATGAAATGGCCAAAAAAAGTAGAGCATTAAAGTCAAAACGGCGGAAATCACCAAAACTTGACCTTTGAGGTCAAGTGGCGGACTTCCTGTTGAGTTTAGAGCTTGAACCCAATGACCTTTTTTGTGCGTGATGAGAGTTTCTATCAGTCTAACCGATTTTCATGCTTGTAGGTGAAACACACACAAAGTTATTCAAGTTTCAAACATGATGAAATGGCCAAAAAAAGTAGAGCATTAAAATCAAAATGGCGGACTTCCTGTTTGGTTCTGACCAGTGGTGCCAGAGACTTTTTGTGCGTCTGGACAAGTTACACATGTGTACCAATTTTCATGAGTGTACTCCAAAAAAACCCCTATGGGGAGGGGTTTTTGAAAATTCAAGGTGGCGCTGTGAGGCATTTGGCCCCGCCCATGTGCGAGACCTCTATCAATGGGGAAGACTTGCCACTCCTCACGTGTGTATCAATTTCATGAAGCTATGAGCATATTAAAGGCATGAACAAACACCAAACATTTGTTGTTGAATAATCCATTATAGCCACGCCCCTTGAGATAGAGAAAATCTGCGAACGCATTTTGATCACAAAGGTCTTGAGATGATGTTCATGCAATATGAAGTCGATCGGACGAAATCTCTAGGAGGAGTTCGTTCAAATACGATGTGTGGAAATTGTAAAAAGTTGACAATGTAAATCAAGATGGCGGCTTCCTGTTTGGTTCTGACCATTGGTGCCAGAGACTTTTTTGTGGCGTCGGACAAGATAGACATGTGTACCAAGTTTCAACTTCCTACTCCAAAAAAAGCCCTATGGGGAGGGTTTTTGAAATTTTCAAGGTGGCGCTGTTGAGGCGTTTGGCCACGCCCATGGGCGTGCCGCATATCAAATGAAAGAGCTCGTCAGTCTTGACCTGCATGCCAAAGTTCAGGTTGGTACGAGTTTGTTAAAGCCATCAAAAGCCAATCGTAATTGGTGGCGAGGGATCGACAGTCGCGGCGCCCCCACACGGACGCCATTAGTCACAGCTTGACAAGCTTAATAATGTAGCTTCACCATCTTGTCCTGCATGTATTAGAAGTGGAACGAAGTCAAGGGGTCAACTATGTGGTACTTATTGACGTTAGAGTAAAAGCTGCACACTTCCTGTTACCACCGGGGGGCGCTATGAGTAAGGTGGGAAGTCAATACAT
This sequence comes from Caranx ignobilis, assembly GCA_021432705.1. NCBI lineage: Eukaryota > Metazoa > Chordata > Actinopteri > Carangiformes > Carangidae > Caranx > Caranx ignobilis. The sequence goes on from MU270012.1 coordinate 15,032,633, forward strand.
CAGAACGTTCGGGGCGGAGCCATTGTCATGTCCAGCAAGTTTGAAGCCGCTCGGACGAAGTATGTGGGCGTGAGAGCCCTTTGAAACGAAAATTGCGAGACAACGAAAATTCGCCAAACTTTGGCGGGCCCTAGCAGCCACGCCCTTTGACCTACAGAAATTCTGTGAACACATTTTGATGAGCATGGTCTCTAGATGGCCTATACCAAAATAGAAGTCGATCGGGCGAAATCCGAGGAGGAGTTCGTTCAAACACGAAAAAACTACAAATCAAAATGGCGACTTCCTGTTGACATTTCAGCTTGACGATAAGAGGATTTTTTTTTGCGTCTTGGGATGTTCTAAAAGGTCACCGAATTTCATGCATGTAGGTCAAACACATGGGCGGGGCTCGCAGGTCGAAAATTTCAAGGGGGCGCTATTTCGCCATTTGCGTCGACCATGTGCGTCGACCCTATCAGATGTAAATTTTGGGCCGTCCCAATGTGCATGTCGAAACTTTTGACTTTTGGGGCATGGGAAAGCCTTGAAAAATGCGATTCATTGCGCGTCAGAATAATAATAATAATAATTAAAGCCGCAAGCGGCTGTGAACGGGCCCTCGCCACATGCGACCGCGGCCCCTGCGGCCCGGGGAGGGCCCTGCGGGTCGGGGAGGCCCCGCGGCCCGAAGCGGGAAGAGAGGAGAAACCCAGAGAAGAGGAAAACGCAATGTTAGGCTCGTCCACCGGGTGGCGCTACGAGCGTTGCCAGGGCCGGTCGGGTGCATTGAGGGGCAGACCTTCATGACATATGTCAAGTCTGGAGCAGATCAGACAATGCATGAAGGAGTTACAGCATGTTGACGGGTCATCCACCAGGTGGCGCTGCGAGCGCAACCAGATGTGGTCAGCTGTGTTCAGGGGCAGGCCTTGATCACACATGTGAAGTTTGAAGTCACTGACACAATGCATGATTGAGTTATAAGGATTTGATGTTCCTTGGCGAGGCATCAGAAATGGCGGCGCCATAGCGGCCACACCCCTTAACGTAGAGCAAAACTGTGAAGACATTTTGATCACAAAGGTCTTGAGAGATGATGTTCATGCAATATGAAGTCGATTGGACGAAATCCCTAGGAGTAGTTTGTTCAAATAGGAGGCGTGGAAATCGCCAAAAGTAGACAATAGAAATCAAGATGGCCGACTTCCTGTTGGTTTCCGACCATTGGTGCAAGAGACTTTTTGTGCGTCTGGACCAGATAAACATGTGTACCAAGTTTCATCTTCCTGCTCCAAAAAAACCCCTATGGGGAGGGGTTTTTGAATTTTCAAGGTGGCGCTGTGAGCCGTTTGGCCACGCCCATGGGCATGCTGCATATCAAATGAAAGAGCTCGTCAGTCTTGACCTGCGTGCCAAAGTTCAGCTTGGTACGAGTTTGTTAAAGCCATGAAAAAGCCAATCGTATTGGTGGCGAGGGATCGACAGTCGCGGCGCCGCCACACGGACGCACTTAGTCATAGCATCAAGCTTGACAAGCTTATATGTAGCTTCACCATCTTGTCCTGCATGTATTAAAGTGGAACGGAGTCGATGGGGCAAGTATGTGGTATTTATTGACATTAGAGTAAAAGCTGCACACTTCCTGTTACCACCGGGGGGCGCTATGAGTAAGGTGGGAAGTCAATACATCGGAACGTTCAGGGCGGAGCCATCGTCATGTCCAGCAAGTTTGAAGCCGCTCGGACGAAGTATGTGGGCGTGAGAGCCTTCGAAACGAAATTGCGAGAAACGAAAATTCGCCAAACTTTGGCGGGCCCTAGCAGCCACGCCCTTTGACTTAGAGAAATTCTGCGAATAACTTTTGATGAGCATGGTCTCTAGATGGCCCATATACCAAAATAGAAGTCGATCGGGCGAAATCTCTAGGAGGAGTTCGTTCAAATATGCGAAAACTACAAACCAAAATGGCCGACTTCCTGTTGACATTTCACATGACAATAAGAGGATTTTTTTTGCGTCTTGCCATGTTCTAAAAGCTCACCAAATTTCATGCATGTAGGTCAAACACATGGGCGGGGCTCGCAGGTCGAAAATTTCTAGGGGGCGCTATTTCGCCAATTTGCGTCGACCATGTGCGTCGACCCTATCACATGTAAATTTTGGACCGTCCCAATGTGCATGTCGAAATTTGTGACTTTTCGAGCATGGGAAGCCTTGAAAAATGCGATTCATTACGCAAAATAATAATAATAATAATAAACAGTACGATTTCAATAGGTCCTCGCCGACCCTTGTCGGCTCGGGCCCTAATAATAAACAGCGCGATTACAATAGGGCCTTCGCCAGACGACTTGCAGTCGTCGCTCGGGCCCTAATTAAAGCCGCAAGCGGCTGTGAACGGGCCTCGCCACATGCGGCCCGCGGGCCCCTGCGGCCCGGGGAGGGCCCCGCGGGTCGGGGAGGGCCCCGCGGCCCGAAGCGGGAAGAGAGGAGAAACCCGGAGAAAGAGGAAAAACGCAATGTTGGGCTCGTCCACCGGGTGGCACTCCGAGCGTTGCCAGAGCCGGTCAGGTGCATTGAGGGGCATACCTTCATCACACATGTGAAATTTGAAGCCAATGGGACAATGCATGATGGAGTTAGAAGGACTTGATGTTCCATGGCGACGCATGAGAAATGGCGGCGCCATAGCGGCCACGCCCCTTAATGTAGAGCAAAGGTTTTGATAACGTTTAATGAGAAAGGTTTTGAAATGATGTTCATGAAGTATGAAGTCGATCCGATGAAATCCCTAGGAGGATTTTGTTAAGTATGTTGTGTAGAAATCACCAAAACTTGACCTTTGAGGTCAAATGGCTGACTTCCTGTTGACTTTAGAGCTTCGAACCTCCTACCTTTTTTGTGCGTCTTGATGAGTTTCTATCAGCCTACGATTTTCATGCTCGTAGGTGAACACACGCAAAGTTATTCACGTTTCAAACATGATGAAATGGCCAAAAAAAGTATAGCATTAAAGTCAAAACGGCGGAAAATCACCAAAACTTGACCTTTGAGGTCAAATGGCGGACTTCCTGTTGACTTTAGAGCTTGAACCCAATGACCTTTTTTGTGCGTGATGATGAGTTCTATCAGCCTACCGATTTTCATGCTTGTAGGTGAAACACACACAAAGTTATTCAAGTTTCAAACATGATGAAATGGCCAAAAAAAGTAGACCATTAAAATCAAAATGGCGGACTTGCTGTTTGGTTCTGACCAGTGGTGCCAGAGACTTTTTTGTGCGTCTGGACAAGTTACACATGTGTACCAATTTTCATGAGTGTATACTCAAAAAAAACTCCTATGGGGAGGGGTTTTTGAAAATTTCAAGGTGGCGCTGTTGAGGCATTTGGCCCCGCCCATGTGCCAGACCTCTATCAATGGGGAAATACTTGCCACTCCTCACATGTGTATCAATTTTCATGAAGCTATGAGCATATTAAAGGCATGAACAAACCCAAACGTTTTGTTGTGAATAATCGCAATTATAGCCACGCCCCTTGAGATAGAGAAAAGCTTTTAATAACTTTTCATCACAAAGGTCTTGAGATGATGGTCATACAATATGAAGTCGATCGGACGAAATCCCTAGGAGGAGTTCGTTCAAATAGGATGCGTGGAAATTGCGAAAAATTGACAATAAAAATCAAGATGGCCGACTTCCTGTTTGGTTCTGACCATTGGTGCAAGAGACTTTTTTGTGCGTCTGGACAAGATAGACATGTGTACCAAGTTTCAACTTCCTACTCCAAAAAAAGCCCTATGGGGAGGGGTTTTTGAAATTTTCAAGGTGGCGCTGTTGAGCCGTTTGCCCCACCCATGGGCGTGCCGCATATCAAATGAAAGAGCTCGTCAGTCTCGACCTGCGTGCCCAATTTCACGTTGGTACGAGTTTGTCAAAGCCATGAAAAAGCCAATCGTAATTGGTGGCGAGGATCGACAGTCGCGGCGCCGCCACACGGACGCCATTAGTCATAGCTTGACAAGCTTAATAATGTAGCTTCACCATGTGTTGTGCATGTATTAGAAGTGGAACGAAGTCGATGGGGTCAACTATGTGGTATTTATGACGTTAGAGTAAAAGCTGCACACTTCCTGTTTACCAGCGGGGGGCGCTACGAGTGAGGTGGGAAGTCAATACATCGGAACGTTCAGGGCGGAGCCATCAACATGTCCAGCAAGTTTGAAGCCGCTGGGATGAAGTATGTGGGCGTGAGAGCCGTTCAAAACGAAATTGCGAGAAAACGAAAATTCGCCAAACTTTGGCGGGCACTACCAGCCACGCCCTTGACCTACAGACATTCTTTTAATAACTTTTGATGAGCATGGCCTCTAGATGACCTGTGCCAAAATTGAAGTCGCGAAGGCGAAATCCTAGGAGGAGTTCGTTCAATATGAAAAAACTACAAATCAAAATGGCCGACTTCCTGTCGACATTTCACCATGACGTTAATGGACTTTTTCGTGCGTCTTGAGATGGTAGACATGTGTACCGAATTTCGTTCTCCTACGCCAAAAAAACCCCAATGCGGAGGGGTTTTTGAAAATTTCTAGGGGCGCTATTTCGCCATTTCATGTCGACCATGCGCGACGACCCCCAAAATATCGAATTTTGCGCAGTCCGGACATGTGTGCAAATTTTCCTGACTTTTCGAGCATGGAAAGTCCCAAAAAGGCAGTCGTTTACGTGTAAGAATATAATAATAAACAGCGAGGTTTCAATAGGGTCCTCGCCGACGCTTGTCGTCGCTCGGGCCCTAATAAAAAGAAACAGCGCAATTACAATAGGGCTTCGCCAGACGACTTGCCAGTCGTCGCTCGGGCCTAATAATAATAATTAAAGCCGCAAGCGGCGTTGACGGGCCCCAGCGGTCCGACGCTTGATCGCGCCCCCGCCCCGCCGCACCCACGCCCCACCGTTACCCACTGCCCTTTGCGTAACAGCCCCTGTGGCCCCAGAGGCACCTGCAGGTGCGTTCAGGGGTTAACCCTCATAACACATGTCAACAGCCAAATCTGCCAATGCACGATGGAGTAACGACAAGGTGAAGGTCATCCACCAGGTGCGCTAAGAGCATAACTAATGTATGCAGTTACATTCAGGGGCCAACCCTCGTCACACGTGAAGTTTCAAGCAAATCAGACAATGCATGATGGATTTATAAGGAGTTGATGTTCCATGGCGAGGGATAGAAAGCCGCCACTGCTTCCACAGGCAGCCTGTCACATGACACAAGGCTTGTGTCACTGTGGTGATTCATCAACCTGATTGTCACATGGCCACAAAATAGAGATGATGAGGTCAGGAGGTTGGGGTTGGTGTTAGTCAATGTAAAATGTGGCTTTTCCTGTTTCCACAAGGCGGCGCCATGAGTGAGGTCACCTATGATCATGTGGAGGCGGTCAGGGTGAGGCTCTTGTCATGTCCATAAATTTTGGAGCAGTTTGGACCAAGTATTTGGGAGAGAGCTGCTTAGGAATATGCATGGCGAGGCATCAGAATGGCGGCATCGTATCGGCCACGCCCCTTGACATAGAGAAAAGCTTTTCAGAACATGTGATCACAAAGATCTTGAGATGATGATCACACAATATGAAGTCAGTAAGATGAAATCCTAGAAGGTGGCTGTTTAAATATGCGTGTAGAAAAAAACGGACTTGACCTTTGAGGTCAATGGCTGACTTCCTGTTGACTTTAAAGCTTCGAACCTCCTACTTCTTTTGTTTCGTCTTGATGAGTTCTATCAGCCTACCGAATTTCATGCTCAGTAGGTGAAACACACGCGAAGTTATTCAAGTTTCAAACATGGTGTGGAAATGGTCAAAAAAATGAGACCATTAAAATCAAGATGGCGGACTTCCTGTTTGGTTCCGACCATGGGTGTCAGTGACTTTTTTGTGCGTCTGGGCATCTTACACATGTGTACCAATTTCATCTTCCTACTGTAAAAAAACCCCTATGGGGGAGGTTTTTGAAAATTTCAAGGTGGCCGCTGTTGAGCCATTTGGCCCCGCCCATGGCAAGGCCCTATCAGATGTGAGAGCTCATCATTCTTGACCTGTGTGTCATTTTCAAGACGGTTCGAGCTTGTTAAAGCCATTTCAAGGCCAACGTAATGGTGGCGGGGATCGCTGTTCGTTGCAACGCAATAGTCGTAGCTTCAAAACATCCATAACGTAGCTTCACCAACTTGTTCTGCATGTACTAGGATGGAACGATGTTGTTGGGGTCAATTGTGTAGGAGTTATACGTGTTAAAATGAAGCTGGACACTTCCTGTTACCACGCGAGGGGGCGCTATGAGTAAGGTGGGAAGTTAATATATCAGGGCGTTCAGGCGCAGCCATCATCATGTCCAGCAAGTTTGAAGCTGCTCGATAAAGTATTGGGCGTGAGAGCCGTTCAAAAAACAGGATAATTCGCCAAAGTCTGGCACGCCCTTACAGCCACGCCCTTTGACATACAGACATTCTTTATACAACTTTTGATCAGCATGGTCTCTAGATGACCTGTACCGAAATTGAAGCCGGTCGGGCGAAATCCCTAGGAGGAGTTCGTTCAAATACCAATGGTGGAAATCGACAAAACGTGACCAATGAAATCAAAATGGCGGACTTCCTGTTTGGTTCTGACCATTGGTGCAAGAGACTTTTTTGTGCGTCTGGACACGTTACACATGTGTACCAAGTTTCATGTTGCTACTCCAAAAAAAACCCTATGGGGAGGTTTTTGAAATTTTTCAAGGTGCGCTGTTGAGGCGTTTGGCCCCGCTCATGGGCGTGCCGCATATCAAATGAAAGAGCTCATCAGTCTTGACATGTGTATGAAATGTCATGTGGATACGAGTTCGTTAAAGCCATCAAAATGCCAAACGTAAAATTCACGACGAAGGGTCGATGGTCGTGGTCGTCGCACCGCCACACGGACGCTATTGGTCGTAGCTTCGCGCCATTCATAATGTAGCTTCACCAAACTTGTTCTGCATGTACTGGAAGTGAATGGAGTTGATGGGCTTAACTATGTAGTATTTATACATGTTGGAATAAAGCTGTCATTTCCTTTCGTCAACAGGGGGCGCTATGAGTAAGTAGGCAAGTTAATATATCAGGACGTTCAGGGCGACGCCCTCATCATGTCCAGCAAGGCTGAAGCTGCTAGATCACGTATGTGCGCGTGAGAGCCGTTCGAAGTTTTACGGCGAGAAATCGAAATTCGCCAAATTTTTGTCGCCCCCCTAGCAGCCATGCCCTTTGACCTATCGACATTCTTTTATACCACTTCATTGGATGGATTAGATGGTCTGTAGCAAATTTGAAGTCAATCACGCGAAATCTCTAGAAGTAGGACTTCAAATACGAAAAAAATTCAATTCAAAATGGCGGACTTCCTGTTGACATTTCACCATGACATAGGCCACTTTTTTGTGCGTCTCACTCACGTACACATGTGTACCAAGTTTTGAAGCTGCTAGGTCAAGTATGTGCGTGTGAGAGCAAAGGAAATTTAAAAGCTAGCATAAAAAACTTTGTCGCCCCCTAGCGGCCCACATTCTTGACCTGCCGAAATCCTTTTGATGCGCTTTTGATTGGCATCGTCTCTACATGATCTGAGCCAAATTTGAAGTCGATGGGGCGATATCCTAGGAGGAGCGCGTTCGCAGCGTAAAAAATTTCAAAACAAAATGGCGGACTTCCGGTTGAGGATTTTGGGGGTCTTTCTATGGACTTTTTTGTTCGACTGAGTATAATACACTTGTGTACCAATTTTTCGTCCACTTTTGGCGATCTCCACCTATGGACTTTTTCAAATTTTCCAAGGGGGCGCTGTTTCACCATTTTGTCCTGCCCATGTGCAAACGACCATAAAATATCAAATTTTTTCGTGTGAGCGCAATGTTTTCCAGAATTCCGTGAGTTTTTGAGCACGGGAAAGGCTCCGAAAATGCGATTATATAGGGAATAAGAATAATAATATTAAAGCCGCAAGCGGCTGTGAACGGGCCCTCGCCACATGCGACCGCGGGCCCCTGCGGCTCGGGGAGGTCCCTGCGGGTCGGGGAGGGCCCCGTGGCCCGAAGCGGGGAAGAGAGGAGAAACCTGGAGAAAGAGGAAAAATGCAATGTTCCCTTCATCCACCGGGTGGCGCTGCGAGTGTTGCCAGAGCCGGTCTGGTGCATTGAGGGGCAGACCTTCATCACACGGACGTGAAGTTTCAAGCCAGTGGGACAATGCATGATGGAGTTATGAGGATTTGATGTTCCATGGCGAGACATGAGAAATGGCGGCGCCATAGCGGCCACGCCCCTTAACGTAGAGCAAAGGTTTTGATAACGTTAATCACAAAGGTTTTGAGATGATGTTCATGAAGTATGAAGTTGATCCGATGAAATCCCTAGGAGTACGGTTTGTGTAGAAATCATCAAAACTTGACCTTTGAGGTCAAATGGCTGACTTCCTGTTGACTTAGAGCTTGAACCCAATTAACTTTTTTGTGCGTGTTGATGAGTTCTATCAGCCTACCGATTTTCATGCTTGTAGGTGAAAACACACGTAAAGTTATTCAAGTTTCAAACATGATGAAATGGCCAAAAAAACTAGACCATTAAAATCAAAATGGCGGCTCCTGTTTTGGGTTCTGACCAGTGGTGCCAGAGACTTTTTTGTGCGTCTGGACAAGTTACACACGTGTACAAATTTTCATGAGTGTACTCCAAAAAACCCCTATGGGGAGGGCTTTTGAAAATTTCAAGGTGGCGCTGTTGAGGCATTTGGCCCCGCCCATGGTGCCAGACCTCTATCACTGGGGAATACTTGCCACTCTTCACATGTTTTACCAATTTTCATGAAGCTATGTGTGCATATTAAAGGCATGAACAAACACCAAACATTTTGTTGTTGAATAATCGCATTTTAGCCACGCCCTTGAGGTAGAGAAAATCTGCGAACACGTTTTGATCACAAAGGTCTTGAGATGATGGTCATACAATATGAAGTCGATCGGAACGAAATCCTAGGAGTAGTTCGTTCAAATATGATGCGTGGAAATTGCGAAAATTGACAATAAAAATCAAGATGGCCGACTTCCTGTTTGGCTGCGACCATTGGTGCAAGAGACTTTTTGTGCGTCTGGACAAGATAGACATGTGTACCAAGTTTCAACTTCCTACTCCAAAAAAGCCCTATGGGGAGGGTTTTGAAATTTTCAAGGTGGCGCTGTTGAGGCGTTGGCCACGCCCATGGGCGTGCCGCATATCAAATGAAAGAGCTCGTCAGTCTTGACCTGCATGCCAAGGTCAGGTTGGTACGAGTTTGTTAAAGCCATCAAAAAGCCAATCGTAATTGGTGGCGAGGGATCGACAGTCGCGGCGCCCCCACACGGACGCCATTAGTCACAGCTTGACAGCTTAATAATATAGCTTCACCATCTTGTCCTGCATGTATTAGAAGTGGAACGAAGTCGATGGGGTCAACTATGTGGTATTTATTGACGTTAGAGTAAAAGCTGCACACTTCCTGTTACCACCGGGGGCGCTATGAGTAAGGTGGGAAGTCCATACATCGGAACGTTCAGGGCGGAGCCATCGTCATGTCCAGCAAGTTTGAAGCCGCTCGACGAAGGTATGTGGGCGTGAGAGCTGTTCGAAACGAAATGTGCGAGAAACGAAAATTCGCCAAACTTGGCGGGCCCTAGCAGCCACGCCCTTTGACTTAGAAAATTCTGTGAACACATTTTGATGAGCATGGTCTCTAGATGGCCCGTACCAAATAGAAGTCGATCGGGCGAAATCCCTAGGAGGAGTTCGTTCAAATACGAAAAAACTACAATCAAAATGGCGGACTTCCTGTTGACATTTCACCATGACATTAAGAGGCTTTTTTGTGCGTCTTGGATGGTAGACGTGTGTACCAAATTTCGTTATCCTACGCCAAAAAACCCCAATGCGGAGGGGTTTTTGAAATTTCTAGGGGGCGCTATTTCGCCATTTTGCGTCGACCCTGTGCGACGACCACAATATGAAATTTTTGGCCAGGCAGGTCGTCTGGCCCAACTTGGTGACTTTTTGAGCATGGGAAAGGGGCCAAATTGGGGATTAAAGACGCGGAATAATAATAATAAAATAAACAGCGCGATTACATAGGGCCTTCGCCAGACGACTTGCAGTCGTCGCTCGGGGCCCTAATTAAAGCCGCAAGCGGCTGTGAACGGGCCCTCGCCACATGCGACCGCGGCCCCTGCGGCCCGGGGAGGGCCCTGCGGGTCGGGGAGGGCCCGCGGCCCGAAGCGGGAAGAGAGGAGAAACCCGGAGAAAGAGGAAAAACGCAATGTTGGCTCGTCCACCGGGTGGCGCTACGAGCGTTTGCCAAGCTGGTCGGGGTGCATTGGGGGCAGTGACTCATCACACACGTGAAGTTTGGAACAGATCGGACAATGCACGAAGGAGTTACAGCACGTTGATGGGTCATCCACCAGGTGGCGCTACGAGCGCAGGCAGACCTGTCCAGGCGCGTTGGGGGGCGGACCTTCATCACACATGTGAAGTTTGAAGTCACTGACACAATGCATGATGGAGTTATAAGGATTTGATGTTTCATGGCGAGGCATGAGAAATGGCGGCGCCATAGCGGCCACGCCCCTTAACGTAGAGCAAAGCTGTGAAGACATTTTGATCACAAAGGTCTTGAGATGATGTTCATGCAATATGAAGTCGATCGGACGAAATCCCTAGGAGTAGTTTGTTCACTAGGAGGCGTGGAAATCGCCAAAAGTAGACAATAGAAATCAAGATGGCCGACTTCCTGTTGGGTTCCGACCATTGTGCAAGAGACTTTTTTGTGCGTCTGGACCAGATAAACATGTGTACCAAGTTTCATCTTCCTGCTCCAAAAAAAGCCCTATGGGGAGGGTTTTTGAAATTTTCAAGGTGGCGCGTTGAGGCGTTTGGCCCCGCCCATGGGCGTGCCACATATACAAATGAAGAGCTCGTCAGTCTCGACCTGCATGCCCAAAGTTCAGGTTGGTACGAGTTTGTTAAAAGCCATCAAAGAGCCAATCGTAATTGGTGGCGAGGGATCGACAGTCGCGGCGCAGCCACACGGACGCCATTAGTCATAGCTTGACAAGCTTAATAATGTAGCTTCACCATCTTGTCCTGCATGTATTAGAAGTGGAACAAACAAAGTCAATGGGTCAACTATGTGGTATTTATTGATGTTAGAGTAAAAGCTGCACACTTCCTGTTACCACCGGGGGGCGCTATGAGTGAGGTGGGAAGTCACTACATCGAACGTTCGGGGCAGAGCCATCGTCATGTCCAGCAAGTTGAAGCCGCTGGGACGAAGTATGTGGGCGTGAGAGGCGTTCGAAAACGAAATTGCGAGAAAACGAAAATTCGCCAAACTTTGGCGGGCCCTAGCAGCCACGCCCTTTGACTTGAGAATTCTGCGAACACATTTTGATGAGCATGGTCTCTAGATGACGTGTACCAAAATTGAAGTCGCTCGGGCGAAATCCCTAGGAGGAGTTCGTTCAAATACACGAAAACTACAAACCAAAATGGCCGACTTCCTGTTGACATTTCACTCTCACAGCAAGAGGATTTTTTGTGCGTCTTGCCGTTTCTAAAAGCACACACAAGTTTCATGCATGTAAGTGAAAACACAGAGGCGGGGCTCGCATTTTCAAAATTTCAAGGGGGCGCTATTTCGCCAATTCGTGTCGACCCTGGCGACGACTCCAAATTATCAAATTTTTTCACCAGACGTCGTCCGTGCAAAGATTGAAGCTTTTTAAGTTTGGGAAAGGGGCCATTGGGGCAAAAGGGTTCGTAAGAATAATAATAATAATAATAATAATTAATAAACATTAGAATTACAATAGGGCCTTCGCCAAACGACTTGCCAGTCGTCGCTCGGGCCCTAATAAACAGCGCGATTACAATAAGGGCCTTCGCCAGAACGACTTGCAGTCGTTCGCTCGGGCCCTAATAAATATAACATATGTTTTAAAGTCCCATATTTTACTCTTTACTCTCACCTCAGTGTAGCTTTTCAGAAGAGAGGAGGCTCTGGGCCTTTCTTCTCGTAGACTGAACGTTAGGACAACTACTATAGCAGATTTCCAGTAAACAGGTTATGATAAAAAAAAAAAAAAAATCCCTCAAGGTTGTAGGATTGGGGCATGGCTGAGAGCAGTGACATCACAAAGTTCCAGAAGTCCTGACAGCCCATTTCAGGGCTCAGTTTCTGAATACAGAGTGTGTGCATTCTCTGAGGAACTGATGCTCAGATGCTTCACAGTATTAATATAGAACTGATTAATTATCTAACAACATATGCACATCTACCTTTAAATTGTGCATTATAGGCAAATATTTACATTCTGTCACAAATATGTCAATCTGCAGATGACTCTATTTTTTTTTTTAATTAAGACACTTTCTTTTGAACAATGGAGCTGTTTCCAACATTTTCTTGATTATATGCAAAGCTTAATTTTAGCAACAGGGTTGAATCTGGAATATGAGATATGCTTTCATCACAGAAACTGTATTGTTCCTTGTTTATATTTAATAAGCTATTATCATTTTCACTGCTAACTACACAAGTAGCTATGTGACTGCCATTTAAAAACAAAACTTGAGAGTGGTTGGAGAAGTACAAATTTATTTTGTAACATTTGTTGAGTCTTCACTGGAGTCCATGGTAACTGGATGAACCTGCCTGCAGCTGCTGTCCTCCAAGCAGCTAATTAATCCATGCCATCCTTTAAGTGTGGATAAACTGAGTATTTGATAGTGAAAACAAAGATGACCAGTGGATTATTACGTTTAATAATTTGACCACTGCTTCGACCATTGTCTGCAAGGACCTCAGGTTCTTCACTTCCACCCTTGCATGGTCTGCGTCTGCTCAGCTGATGTTACTATTCACCAGAGTCAGGCCAGTATAACATGTCAATATCAACCTTTTATCAGCCTGTCACGTCGCCGAACCCCTGTAATGATGACGGTTCTGCCCGTAACTTTGCGATGAAATCTCATTTTCTTCACACATTTCATTTGTTCATTTCATTTGTTCAATTATAGCAGGAAGAATGATGCAGTGTCCACACTGATGAAACGGCTTAAAAAGAGTAAAACAGCTGGGGAGCTGCTCTGAATACAGAAATGAAGACGAAGGAACCGAGGCACTCTTTCTCCCTCCGCTTCACTTCAGTGCCTTTATCAGACTGCGGGAGACTTCAATTATACTGACTGTTTTGTAAGTGAATACTTAATTTAAAGGCCTAATCTGCGCCAGAGATTCCTTTACATAGAATATATGGTCGTCTTGCCTTGACAAGCTGCTTATCTTTAAAAGAAATTTGATTAGTCAGACTTACAAAGGAGGGCTGTCGAGTCACACGAGTCTCGGCGCTGTTTCAGAGTGTTTGGAAATGAAAGCGCATATAATCTGAAGCATTAGACCACAGAAATCCCTATTAGAAACATTTGTCAGTAGCCTTTATTTTGTGGAATTACAATAGTGCAGAAAGTCCAGTAACTTGATCTGAAAACATCACAGTGGCCAAGCAGAAAACATCAGGGAAGTCATGCTCCAGCAATAAAACCAATTCCAGATTTACTCTGCAGCTTGGCTGTTGTGATTCCTTCCACCTCTATTTCCCTCTCTCTTTTCAATCTCCCCCTCTCTCCCCCTTTTCTTTCCACTTTATCTGTCTTTACAGCTTGTAAAGCCGAACGGCCAGAAAGAGACGAGCCGAGGTATTGATCTCAGGAGGAGGGAGAATTGCTGCAGTCTAACGAACACAAATTGGTGTCAAAAACTCAGCACTCGACTAAAAGACAAGTTTGCCTCAGATAAATGTTTACCACTGCTCAGAGAGATCTGAGGGAGAAGACGAGATTAACCAAAGAGCTCAGACAAAAGAGGCATCAAAGTTTAAAGATTATTAAAATGGAAGTGATTTCTGGGCTCAACAGGGCTCAGATCTAAATGTCAGCTGTGGATTTTTTTTTTTTTAATCTAATCTTGGGCCATTTTGCTCCCTCTCTATGTGTTTAGGCGTAATATGGAAATGTTAGACTGTAACGTAGAACCTCCTCAGGCCTTCAACCATGAAGTCACTCAGAGAAACTAAAATCAAAACATGGACTATTCTGTAAAAACATGGGGAGTCTGGCTGACGCTGGAATGATGTGATCTAAGACAACAGGCGTCCAAAATTAATTATGTCGGCACTTCGACCACCAGTGTCTGTCACTCCCCCAAAACTACAGCAGGGATTACTCCCTCTCCACTCCCCCTTTTGACACGAGAGCAGAAAAAAACCAAACCGCTGAGGCTCTCTGTCGCTGCCAAACTCTACACGCAAGGTTCCCAGATTTAACAGCAACTAATTGGATACTGATGTGTTCCTGACGAGCTTCTCCCTCGTGCAGGCTCTTTTTAAGGCCATCGCCGGTGCTAAATCAGGAGAGAGAGCGACGTGTCCAAAGGGATGGCGACTTTCTAAACATCTGTTTTTACAGGGAACAGAAAGAGTAAACTGTGGTTTGTGCAGCTCGTAACCCTGGGAGATTCGACAGAAAACAGAAAACGATCCCGAGCAAAGACACTGACATATATAGTACTGTTACATTAATAAAGACAAAGTGCAGACGTAAAGACTTATAGAATTGGATGAGATCTCCTTTGAGGCAGTACATGATGAAATATTACTGGCTTGGCTGCGTGGCCAATCATCTGACTCTTGTTATCTTAAAAGCTAAGGAGGTAATAGTGGTGGAATGTCATTAGCTACACACCGGAGACGGCTTTACGAGCGCTTGTGACAAACTGCGTCGTTGTCTTGACATTGTCAACTCAGGCCTGACGACTTAAAAATTCAAAGTATTGTCCAAGAAGTCGTACGTTATCCCCCTTGATCTCTTGGCTGGGACTCTTTCCCCTGTTGTTGTTGGCCATCTCAGGGCTTAATTAAAGCTGCCAGGATCGGGCCTTTCTGTGGGAATAAATCAAGAGAGCTTTCTGACTAACACACAGACCCGTGGCACTAAAGCCGATCTGGTGCGGTCGTATCGATTGCAGCCCAGCGCGGCTCAACCAGCCTTCAGGATGTTGGGTCAATGCGGATTTGATTTGCATCAACATCTCAGGAAACTCAGTTGGATGTGCCCCCACCGCCACCAACCCCCCACCTCTGAAATCTCAAAACTCACTCTTGGTGTGGCTGCACACTGGATATTGTATTGAGGTCATTAGAGAGGCTTGAAGAAATGACAGGAACAAACCAAGACATAAATGTAATTCACTTTACTGTTGTTTCCATCCAGATCAACACAGGGTGAATTTATGTTGAACTTTAGCTTGTTTGTTTGTTTGTACTGTCAGTATGGATAAAAGCTGCTCAAAAATGAGAGTCAGTAATCTTTCACACTGCTGCAAAGCTCATTATTATGTAAATATTTCATCCTAAACATTGTTTTTCATTTATCAGTCATTTATTTTCATGTTTTATTCCAGTTCTTTAAAGACACACCAAAACAGCTCTCTGAATGCCATACAGCTCCACATGATTACGTGTTTCCAGTTAAAACAAGCTGGCAGGTAGGGACATCTCATGGTATTGATTGACATCTACAATAACCAATAGCATGGAATGCACATCAAGCACTACCTGTAGGACTCTCAGTAACTGAGTTTGCATGGAAAACTATGCACTCCGCTGTGGAGGACTTCTCTCCATCACCTTCACCTGCTGATCTTACAGATGAGTCAGGTGGGGATGAAACAAAGGAGGATCATGGTATGGTGTTTGTCCACACTTTTTGTAAAGTTTGCAGGAGTTTGCAGGAGGAAAATACAGCGTCTGCCCGTACTCTCAAACTAGCTTGCAGGTCCAGCCCTGAGGTGGTGACACAATGTGAAAGTAGGACTGCCCACAGGTGCAGGATGAGTCATCAGAAGTGATTTTTTTTTTTTTGTTTGTTTGGGGAGCTCTTCGCGGTGCTGACCGGCCCCTGGCAAGCGCATTTCCTCCACGACGATGCACCATGACCGGCTCTGGGTCAGCTTGGAAAGGCTTGAGGCAAAGGAGGCAAACCGTTACATGAACAGTGGGATGTCAAACACTGACATTTTGGAACAATGGGTAATTTTCGGAATAATGGGATCCCTGTTACATGAACCATATGCAGAGAGACAAACCTGGATATGTCTGTAGTAGAAATATCTACTCAGTAGTAGAAACACAATGAGTATGCCAGTGAAGATTCATAAATTAATGTTGGGTGCAGACATTTTCTGAGAACTGGTGTCCCATTTTTTCAAACAGTGGAAATCTCACAGCAGAACCAACCCAGTGGATATTTTCCTCACAAGTGATGCAAATCTTGGGCTTGAAAAGATCAATTTTCCTATCAAATCTGTCCTCATTAGTTTTTCAAGAGCTGAGAATTTGCTTGACATTCGGAATGCACAGGCCTGGAGTAAGCACTCCACTGCCTGTACAAGCATGTCATACATCCACTTGCAGTGCTTAAGATGCATTTGTGATCCAGTCCAAAACTTTCTTGGCCCGGCAACAAAGGCTGCCTTTGTAAACCATCTGAGAAGATATTTGCCGTATTTTCCAGCATCACTGGATTAGCGAGCTGAGAGGAGAGCGGAGGAGCTGCAGCAGGTCCACTGCAGTTTCTCAGCTAACATTTCAGTGAGGTCTCTGCTTAATGAGGCATTCATTTCCCAAAAAAGGGGACACACATGTAACAGATCTGTTTTCTATTCTGACAGTGCATTTATACTGAATGGCCCCAGAGTGAGGTACTGTCGGTTTGTATTAGCTCTTATTCATTGTGTGAATGACCATGGTCGTTACCATTTTTCTGCATGTGTGAAGACTGACTATTGTTTTTGCTCCAATTAGTAATTAATAGGCTCAAATGACTAATTTATCATCAAAATAATAGTGGCTTCATTCATCTCCTCAATTATTAATGTCTGCAGCACCTGCTCTTTTTCACTTTAATGGTTGAATAGCAGCTGTGTTGTAGGTTGTAGACGGTGGTTGTTTTGCCTGAAATAATAAGCATTATACCAAGACTGTGATTGATCAGCACCAATCAAGAGCTATTCTGTCTGCTGTCTTCTGTCATTTGTTTTTTTCAAATATGCAGTTTGTAGGTCCAAAACTTGCAACTTGCAACCTGCAACTAACACCCTGCATCCTGCACGTGGATAAGGAAAGATTGTGGTTTGGCTGAATATTAATTAATATTAGCATAAATGCATGATGTCACACTGTCAGTATTACACAAGCAAAATGGTATTTTTTATATTTTGTTACAAGAGCAGATATCATAGGCAAATACTCTAAACTTGCCCACAGTTTTGGCAGGCACCAACATGTTGTGAATCTGTGTGTTGTGTAAAATATGAGCTCTTTGTCTTCATTGAAATATTCTAATATTACTACATTTTCATGAAATCATTAATTAACTGTATTAATCCAGTTGTCTGTGGCCATGGGTTCAAGAACACAAGGAGATGAGGCTTCAGCCCATAGTCTAATATGCAGTGTATAGTAGCTATGGACATAATCCTCTATCCATCCATCCATTGTCTATACCGCTCATCCGTGCAGGGGCACAGCTGACATAGGAGAGGGCGGGGTACACCCTGGACAAGTCACTGTGAACTAAGTGAATGACTTTGACACAACTTTAGTGTCTCCTCCATGTCCCTCGCTCAATCTCTCTCTCAGAGTAAAGATGTGGGTTTGGACCTGGTCTTTACTTCTGAGTTGTCCAATGTGATTCCACAGACAAGTGGAAAATAACCACTGAAAGTCAGAGATAATGCAATAAATGTTATTTAGTTTCTACATATTTCAAATTTGTTCTGTTAGGCTCCGGTCATTCTGTGCTTGTTCATTCAACATCATTTTACTGTGACAGGATCAGGATCTTTTGTGTTTCATTTCAGCTGATGTGCCACTTGCCTTTGCTCATGCATCGCTGGGAATGCTACTCGTGCATTCTTTTATATTTTCTTCCATTGGGCTTCACTCGTAAATTTTACACAATGTGTAACTCAATAAAAGACATAACCTCGAGGTTATTTACAGGGAGCCTCCGACCACTATCATCTGGGCCCATAATGCACAGAAAGAATGTGCACCTTGTCACAGGATGACACCCAAAGCCCAATAAATCCCGCTGCCGCCACTGCACCACAAGATAAATGGAAACCTCTTCTGTCTGAATTACCTGCACCCACTGGCCCCCACCTCCCCTTCCCCTGACCCCCATCCCCGCCCCCCCCTCCACCAGCAGTCATTGTCAAGGTTACCTGGAGCGATGCACTTTGTGAGGGATCAGCACTCTTCATTTTCCATCATCACAGTGCTGAGCCGCATACAGCTGGAGCTGAAGACGTCCTGCCTGAAGGAGAGGAGGATCATCACATGACGTCTGGCTGACAGCTGAGTGAACCGACTCAGCTGCCCTGCAGGGATCACAGATGAAGCAAAAGCATTTATTTATTCAGGTTTGAGTTTAATTAATATCATGCCAGAGGTTAAAAACAGCCAGTTCCAGAAAACAATAGAATTATTTTTCATCTCCCCCCGCCTCTCTCTGCGGCCCGTGCTCGTGCCGTGAGACGTCGGTCATTCAATCCCTGCTTTTTCCATTGTTTCATTTTATTGTGAGCTAAATATTTACAATCAGTGGGATGACAATAAATCAGCCGTCTTCCTTTCATTCGTTTTTCATTCCCTCGTCACGCGCAATATCTCAGACACAGATTGGAGTTTTCCTTGTACAAACACAGCTGCATTGGGAGCAGAAATAATCATATTGGTTGGTTAAACCCCAACAGGCAGAGTCAACAAACCCCAATTTTTTCAGATCCTTCGGAAGTGGAAATGTAAAGTGATGGAAAGGAACACTGATCCAAATTTGAATAAAAATATAAAAGTAAACACAAGGTTTGAGTGATAAAATATGATGTGATATACTGTTTTTGAGTTGTTTCTTCTGGCTTATGTAAATACAGGATACTCTACTGGATATACAAGAGATTCTGCTGATACTTCACACATCTACACTGATGCACACTATTGGTTTCTTCACTGTACTGTCATCATACAGAGGCTGGAACATGACAGTGGACACATTAACAGAGCAGCGAGGTGCAGAAAACACTGCAGCTCCTCCACCATTTTCTTGAAGGTTTCTTCACATTGGACTCTCCCAGATAAATCTGTGTCACAGCCACCATTTTTATGAATTTCATAAAATGAATGAGTGTTTGAGGTGACTGCAGTGCTGTCCTACCTACTGCCCCGTCCTCAGCCTGAAGTCTCTGATATTTTGTAAACTAGCCTTGCTGTAAACATTGAGCAATTAACTAAGTGCTAACAGCTACTGCTAGCTTACTGTGACAGCGTAACTTAGCAACAAAGCAAGAAAGCCAAATCAGACAAGGAGCTGAAGTTGGGCCACATTTTCAGTTAGCAACAGCATTTCTAGTAGATATGGGATGATAATAAGAAAAAAATGATTGTCTTAAAATACTAAACCAAAGCTGACCAAAGTGATGATGGTTATCAGGATTATCACAGTATTGTTAAAGCTTTTCATTTAGATGGTGGTTATGGCCCAATAGTACGACCTACACAATGTGAAGAGCAAAAGGAACCAAAGAAAATCCATTCTCTCTAGCAGCTGCAGGCCTGTTCAACTTTGACACTCCGCTGCTCCTCATCCCACCTTGTGCCAACCTCCCGCATTTGAAACTACAAGCAGTTTGTAAGACCAGTTTCAGGACTGTCCCACCAGCAAAGGCAGCAAGAAAGCGCAACTCTGCCACTGAAAGAGGAACTATGCAAGTCATGTTGCATACAATGTTTATATTTGTGTAATCCTAACCGCCATAAACCAAAGAGTACGGGTTAGGGAGTGCGTTTGTGTCACGGTGCACAGAGACGAGAGCTGGGACACCGGGGCAGAGGCCAAGTGCTGCACTGATGTTACAAGGTTGGTTTTCAGCCCAGAGATGCCAGGTGGAGGACAGAGAGCCTCCATTCTCCCTGTAACAAGTTACAAGTCATGTATGTGACCATCACAGTTACTCTGAAGCTGTTTCATTAAGGTAAAAGTGTAGCATAGCCACGTGAAGATCCTGCAGAGTTCCTCTTGAAAAGGCAGAGAAAAGGGGAGACGTGACAAATTGAGGGCTCAAAGCTGAATAAACATCGGGTCATCGTTTGACCGATGGAGAAAGCTCTGCCTGGGCCTGTAAAGCGATGATGATACAGCAGAGTTTTTGTTGAAGACCTCATCTTTCATTTTATTGTGGAAGTTGTGACACAGATAACTTTTATTATGCCAGTGCTGGTTTATGACTGTGCAGGCTGCCGTTAGTTTTTTCTGTGTCGTTGACGGCATCGAAACAATTTTTGTCTCTGTTACTCTGCATTCAAAGCTGGCGCTGTGTTCTCTGCCGGCCGGCTTGTTGCTCTGCGGGAGGGGTGTGTCATTAGGAGGCTCACAGGGGAGGGTGATACGAGCTCAGAGGGGAGGGGTGTGTGTGTGGGGGTTGCTTTTTTCAAATCTTTCTCATCGTCTTTCTCAACATCGACCATAGCTTTAAAATGCACTGAGATAGTTCAGAAGGCAATAAAAGACAATATTAAATCATTTCACCATGTGAATATTTGCATTTAAACATGAAATAATAACACGTCCAACACAGCTCTGAGTTTGCAGTTTTAGGTTTTATAGGCCAAGAAATCTCCAGAGCAGTGCTCTCTCTGCCTTCTGCCATGACTGACTAACAAACCCACATTTCATGTGTCTGCTGGTTGATGCCAAATGTGAGTCAAATTAACCACTAACATCAACTACAGTGATCAACCGTGGTTAAATTCTGTGGTAGATTGTGTGGCACTTCTCCCGTGTTAAAGTGTGAAACCAGTAAACATTTTATGTGCGTTTCTTGTCTAGTTTTATAAACCCTGCAGACGTAGCCATGTCTCTGTTTTTATTTCCTTTGTTCTTTGCCTGAAAACATATGAAAGATTATTTTTGGCTTTGGGAAATGTTTGTCAAACTTCTGCAAAATTCTGCAAATAATTTAGTTTTGATCAAAGCGCAAGAAAAGACTGCTCAGAACTTTTACCAACTGCCACCTATCGCTTTGAACTCATTTCTGATCAACGTCGTACAAACAGAAAAACAAAAGATCCTTCTTCCATCTGAGGCAGGGGGTCCCCACACACAGCTATTAAGGCTGTAGTGCACATGCCTCTGTTGCATAAACATGCATAAGAGTCATTGGTGCCATGTTGAATGCCTGAGCACTAATGGACCACAAGGAGTGTGTTTTCCATGCGTTGTCGCTTGATAAGCCTGGTGTACAGCATTTCATCTGTTCCCTGCAGCCTGTGGCACTCGACCCACACCAACGCTGCACTTTCATTCCCCCAGAATGTACAGTATTTGTTCATGTAACTGTGAAGGCGTCTGCATCACTCACAGTGGAATACATTTGCATTTACTTTAATATTTCAGCCTCATTATTATTATTATATATTTCCAAAAGCTTTGAGGGCAAACAAAAGAACTAAAATGTTGCTGCCTTGTCAGTGCACACAAAAGGTTTTATTGCTTGTTATGTATGATGCATATTGTGTAATGTAGGGCCTCAGAGGGCTTGAGTAAGATATGACCACAATTGGTACCATATGGATCTTTTTAAGTGAAAAAAATAGAGCTTGTGTTTTCAACAGAGCTCTGCGTAGTATGGTGGTAATGGATCAGAGGCTGCAGAGAGGCTGGGGGACCTGTATAGTACAGTAGCATCATTTAATGAATAAATCATAGTTAAAGTAAAATATTTATGATTTATAATTTTGCAGTATGGTTGCCAGTGCAATCACAGCTGGCCGTCAACCTCAAGAGACGATACAAAGCTCTTGCCACAAGCTTTCAGAGAAGGAAAGTTGTTCACCGCTGGCTCCATCAGTGCCACAACCTGCCAAGGCCGAGTCAGCACCACTCCAAACCACACTGGACTCAACCAGTGGGAAAATTAACGATAGCACCACAAAGTAATGAGTGCAAAAACAAATTAGCAGCAAGTTCATTAAAATTTTCAGTTGTTCCCTAAAGTTTGTGGTTGGCACTGGTGAACACAGCAGCTAGATGAACTACACGTCATGCAGAGCGGTGGTGTAAGAGACCTGCTGCAGTGTGGTCGCAACCCTACCAGAGTAAAACTCCTGCAATATTGCCAAAAATATTTCACTATATAAAAATGACTTATTGTAGGCTGCTAACATACCAGCTTCAGGATAATATCTCAAGCGTTGTGGCAGATATCAGAGAGGTTGATGTAGTCTTCATTTCACTGACAACCTCACAACGCACTCTGTGTCTGAATGTAAGTGACAGGTAAATCTATCTACTTTTAATGTTTCAATCTTAAAGAAGTTTTTGACAGTTGAGATGTATGTTCATTGCCAGTTGGTCGAGAGTTAGATCAGAGGATCAGTAACAATGTTTATATTGTATCTGTTCAATACAGCCAACTGTCAGTTAGCTTAACTTAGCACAAACACAGGAATGGATTCTGTTCTAAAGCTGATGCTCACTCATTAACTTAACTTAATTTAATATTGCATTGGCTCTGTAAAAAAAAAAAAAAAAAAAAATATATATATATATATATATATGTGTGTGTGTGTGTGTGTGTGTGTATATATATATATATATATATATATATATATGTATATATATATGTAATATAAATCAACAAACTTTTTTTCTTTGCAGCCTAAACAAACAAGATGCAATGTGTTAATTGGTGGTGTTCATTTCATTTGAAATCATTATGTTACTTCATTCAATTCCTCAAAAAGATGCAGTCAAACAAAAACAATGACTCTGGTAGGTTCAAAATAGATCATACAGATCCAATCTAGGACAAGTGAAAAACACTAAGTTATTATTTTCAAAATGTGAGTTTTAGTAACAGTAGCTGTAGAGGAATATTAAGCAGTATTCAGTGAAATGGAAAAGCTCAAAGTACAGCCATCAAACTACAGTATCACTGACACTGAACAGTAAAATACTGTCATGCTGCAATTCTCACTGCACACACAGAAAGAACTTTTCATATTAAGAACCCACAACTGCTTAACCAAGGATCATAAATATTTAAGATGTGACTATTTTTACATTTCAGATTTTTCTTTGTTGTATATTGTAATTTAAAGATCTAAAATGCAGTGAGATCAAAAGCTGAAACAGCATGAAATAGTCTGCATGCAAATAGCCAGCACTGATGAGAGGACATAATGTGTTTACCACAAACTTTGTCTAAAAGTGGCTGGAATCTGACAGAGACAGGTCTGACAAGTATTTTTACTTGTGGATTTATCCAATTTTTTCATGTAAGGACACCAGCACTAGTGAAGAGTTCTTACTAGCAGCTTTACCAGAAACACCTGAACTTATCCTCACCTCACCTTCAGCAATCAATCCACAGGAAAAGAGGAAAATATGCTTAAGAACAAAGTAGAGCCAGACACCTTTCCTCCAGCAGCTGCTTCATGCAGTATTTTGAGTATTTTACACTGAATTTCTCTATGAATGTGATTATCTGTCTCTTCCATACGCATTCATGGGGCGAAGCAATGAGAACATTTCCTGTGAACACTGTTCCAGTGATCTACAGGTGAAATGATGTCTCTGTATCTTTGCTAAGAACTCAGCATTTTCCCCATTTTCAGCCTTGCAGCTCAGACATCGCTTTACCGACAAAACTTCAAAACAGGTTTCACAGAGTTGCAGCTACAGGCAAGAGTCCAGCAGAGTAGGGGAACAGTGGTGGAGAAGAGGGAGGGCCGATACAATCAAATTAAAGAGGAACAAGGACACCAAAGGAAGCAGTGTATGTAAAACACACAGCTCTATTTGTTGAGGACCTGAGGGAAGCAGCGGTGTCTGTCTCATCAACAAGGCTTCAAGGATGTGAGGATGTGTCATTAGTCCAAACACTAGGATGTAAAGAGTAGGCTTGCTGCTTCATGCTATCACATAATCACTAGAAGAAGAGGACAAAGAGAGAACCAAACACAATGACAGTGGGATGTTAAACCAAGGTGGGTTTGCAGGGATGTGAAGCCTCAATGAGCAGCGTGAAGGTGAGAGCAAAGGAAGAGCTAAGGCTGGCACAGAAACACTTTTTTTTTTTTAAAACATTTTCCAGACATGCTTTTTTTTTTTTTGCCTTTGATGAGATCTGCACTTGCCGCCAGGGCGACCACGAGACACCATCTTATTTCACCCCCTTCCTCCCCTCTCTGTAAAGTGATGAACACAGCATTTCCCTGAAGCCTTATCTGCAGCAACACGGTAACACGCAGCGCGCCGCTCCACTTCCATATCTGTGAACATAAAACCAGAGAAATGTGACAGCGCTTGTAGACCCGGCCGTTATCACATACGCAGGAGGTAATGTGTTTAAACACTGCTGCTGCTTGTTGTGCTGATCCCCTCCTGCTCGATCAGATGAACACGTCGTCAGAAACCTGATAGATGAGTTAAACTCTTGTATGAGTCACGCGACGGCACAAATGTGCTCCATTTTCACAAAGCCTGGTAACCCCTCACCTGGTAAATAGGAGATGACAACAGGGAGGCTCGTCCATTTATCAACTGCAGGGCGAAAGAAAAACCTGATATCCCTTTGCATACAGATTGCAAAGCCTTATGGGAAAGTCACTCACCAAAGAGGCACATCTGTGGTAATCTAAATCAAAACTCAGTGGTGCAGTCAACAAGTTTGCAGCTCGGTTTATTTTTCCATCACAGAGAGCAGATGTAGTAGTAAACTTGTAGGTCTTAACAGATTTTAAATCCTTGATACCTCTAAAAGCTGATTTGACAAACTGCCATCAGGCGTGAACTGAGAGAAAGGAGAAGAACATTAGGTCTGTAACAAATCAGCACCGTTTCCAGTTCACTCCACATTCAACTCAATCCGTTCTGGGAGCTGTATCACATCGTCCTGATAGCTGTAATCTCTGAGAACATCTCTTCTGAGTTTGTTTTGAACACTTTATCTGGAGAGCATCAGCTGAGCACAGCGCCCCTCCCTGGTCACCCCCACTTCTCCTGTTCTGTTTCCCAGCAGAGCCAACTGTCTGAGCAGTTTCTCCTCTTTAGCAGAAGCGGGAAAGCGCTATCAATTTATTTCCTCCTAACCACATTCTCCCACACAGTCCGGGAACTGGTGACGCTCTCCGATCACAAACCTGATCTCTAACCTCTGCAGCAGGGTTGGCCACTCGCACCGCACGTGCCCTGAATTGCATCTAGCATGAAGTAGCTCATAAATATTTTTAGCTCACCGTGAATTTGTGAAAAGTGACTCTCCTTATCGAGTATCGTTTCCCTCAGGCTGTGTACCTATTCAGATTCCTTTGTAATAACATTTTCAAAGTTGGGAGTAAGATCTGCATAAGCTGGAATTGTTCACCTCCATTTGCTGATTCAATATATTTAGCAAGTTAGAAATTAAACAATAGATTGATTAATTCAGGATTATTAATATCTGATGATAATGGTTTAATTATAAATGAGGACTGCTGTGTCAATGGAGGATGTTGTTGAACATTGTGCACTGCAGAGATTCAGTTTCCTCAGACACCGTGTGCTGCACGCTGCCTTCCTGGCCCAGATTTTAGGGAGGACAAAAGGAGACAACAACAGGCTCATTTCACCGCACTGGCATGCGGCGTAGACACGTTGTATTGCCCGCTGAGGTGGATATTGAAAGACAATACAAAAAAGTAGACAGCCCAATCCATTACAGGGCCTCTAGAATTACATTTTCCTCAGATACAGTGGAGCCCTGTGAGACCTAATACTCTGTGTTCCTGGAGATGGAAACAATTTGGCCCAGGTTGGCTAATTTTCTGAGACTATGTGCTCACTGACAGCAAGGATGGTGAAAAAAAGGGTCTCACTGAGGGATTTTTGCGACTTAAATTTATTGGATATAACTCAAGAGCGATGTGCTCCAATGTTAACAGCGGAGACTCGAAACATCTGGCCGTATAACCTCTAGCACGGCTGATGAGCGAGCTTTAACCTCCAGCCTTTTTTCTTGTGCTGCAATTTTACTGTCAGCAGATTGAGCAGCCAAAGTGAGAGCTGAACGCCTTTTGTTCAACGTTTCAGTTACACACAGAAAACTGAGAACAGAGGAAAACAAATGAATTTGGTAACAGATGGCTCCTCTTGAGGGTGACTGAAGGGTGTGATTCAAATTAAAACAAAATAAATTATATAGGGCCTTTTTTTTCTTATTGAACTGTGCCCTAGCGACCATCACCGAGGGACAGAAGTGAAAAATAATAAGTGCTGTGAAATGAAGAGCTGTGTTGTCCATTTCTGTTTTTTAATTTATGATGCTGTGGGTTTCAGGGGCCAGGATCCTGCTCAGAGTATCAGAGGTGGTGACAGCTGTTTTGCTTTAATGGCACTGGGGCAAAGAAGAAGTATGGTGGTCCTGAGCAGTGATGTACAGTACCAGCACCAATCTGCAAGCCTGCAGCCAAGAAAAGCAACATACATTACTCATCAACAAAAAATGCCTTCAAGGAGCCATTTCTACGTTTTGCCATTGCTACGTAGTCAGCATTAGCAACAGCTTTCCAGTCTTGTTAGCTATTGGTATGTTTACTATGCACACCCACTGAGAAACACCAATGCTCAGTGTCACACACTGAGCGCTCACTCACTCACCACACATGACATTTCTCACACTGAGAAGTGATAAAACTCGCCACACATAAATTAGTAATCTATGAATGGATGATGCAAAGGGCAGATTGATCTGTTTAGTTCATCCACACAGTTGTCTTGAATTAGCGAACGATTAGCTAATCGGAAAATAGTATTTCTTGTTGCCAGGTAAATGCGGATGAATGCTCTGAAAGCATGCACAATCACTTTTTGTGATATATGTATATATCACAAAAAGACACATCTATAAGAGTTTCTTGTCTAATAAGTAAAAACCTGTCAATGCTAACATTAGCCAGATTTATTTATAGCTCCTTTAGCTCTCAGTGACAATGTTATAATGTGCCAGTGTTTTCAAAGTTATGTTTCCCAGTTATCTTCTTGTCATACTAGCATTTGCTAATTAGCTTTAACATAACAACACCGTTGTTCATCTTGGGGAGATTGATGTGAATCCCTTCTCCTTTGTAGCTATGGTTTTTTTATTGACGTGCTAAATTCTCAGTTTCTTCCAAGCTACATTATTTTTACTGGCGCACTGGCAGCTTACAGAGCTTGTAAGGCTCAGCAAAGCCCTGTCCTCCTTCAACCCAGCCATCATTTGTTGGTGTTGTTTTATGGCTTTTAATTGGTCACTGCTGTTTCTGGTTTACTAAATGGTTATGGTAACATAACCGCAGGTGGCCCCCTCAGCTGTCATGGAGCATTTAATGCTCAAACAAGAAGAAGCTGCAGAAAGTATTTACAGATTTGGAGCATAACAAATGGATGTGATGCCTAAAATACTCCATGCACATAAGAAAGGGTTTTCCCATCAGGGGAGTGTTTCTGTGGCAGAGACAGGAAGCAGAGTGGAGGTTTCCCATTCCTGCAAAGTTTCTCTGCTGGCAGCTAGGTTTTCTGCATTTGCCGAGTTCCATATTTAAACTTGTGCTGACCTATGTTTGACCAATACAGGACAAAAAGCAGCTACCAGAACAAATGTTTCAGGATCAGGGTTTTCTAGCGTCCATGTTGCCAGACCATTTCTCACTCACAAAACCAGAAGACAGAGAGGGACATGAGCATCCTGCAGGACTTTTCTGCGTCAACTGTTGAATGTTAGTCCAGTAATGACTGGTGTTGACGTGGCTCTGGTTTGGTCCACCAACATCAGAGAAAAATATCTGGGTTGGGGTTTCCACTAAATCCCATATCATGCTGGGAATATGTCTGTGGTTTAACCGAAAAGAAGAAAAAGGGACTAAACTGAGAGCTAAAAGCTACAAGATGCAAAGAGCTGCAGATGGAGAAGCTGACTCTGACACCTTTTCATAGACTATTGTCAGACCATTCAATTCAATGTTTTCATTTCTTTTCACAAATGTTTCAGTAGCTAGATTTCTGTCATTTACACTGCCTCAAATTAGCTGTTAAAGAGGAACTCTGCAGGATCTTCCAGTGGCTATGCTACATTTTTACCTTACTTAAACAGCTTCAGTAATTGTGATGGTCACATACATGATTTGTAACATGTTACAGGGAGAATGGAGGCTCTCTGCCCTCCACCTGGCGTCTCTGGCCTGAAAACCAACCTTGCAACATCAGTGCAGCACTTGGCCTCCGCCCCGGTGTCCCAGCTCTCGTCTCTGCACACTGTAACACAAACGCGCTCCGTAACTGGTAATCTTTTGTTTATGATGGTTTTGACTACACAAATACACACGTCGTATCATTGTAACGTTATCCATTGCTTTTTCGCCAGCTTCATTAAAAAAAAATGCACATGGCTGAGAGGAGGGTTAGCAAAACAGAGGAAAAGCGACATGACCTGCATAGTTCCCCTTTAACTAATAAACCATAATAAACAGAGAAAAGCAGCAGGTCCAATTCATGCAATTATCACTCCTGGTCTGTTTGTATTATTCCACCTGTGTCGAGACTTTTATATTAATTCCACATTCATTCAAATAGGATGTGCTGCAGCTTTGTATACAGCAGTGGCACAGTGTGCTATTTGTTTTAATATGATGCTAATATGGTGTGTTTTCAGCCGCTTGTGTCTCAGATTCGAACCTCATGGCATCTGAGAAAGGGGGAAGAAAAGTGATAAATAAAGGCAATTTCCTGTGAGCCTCGTGAAAGCAGTGTGACTCCAGTTTAACATTCCTCTAAAATTGGAGATTCCAACGACTTAACCCCCGTCAGACGCGTGACGCCACTCGGCAAGACAAATATACTGTTTGATCCCAATGATTCAATCATTTTATACGCTCCTCCAAAGTAAGGAGCAGAAGTGCCACAAGCAGGTAAAAATGAAGCTGGGATGAAATCTTGTGAGTTTCGGCTTTAAAGAGACTGTGACTAGTCAGTAAAACAGGATGAAAGATTTTCTTCGCTTGTCACAGCACCAGCAGTTTGCTTTGATTTAGCCTGGATCTTTCTTGTTTTGTTGCTGTTGTTTTTCAACACTCTACACATGAACAATTTTGTCCCAAACTTCAGCTATCTGAACTATCACTGTAAATAAACATAGCAGCATGTTGCAGGTCAGGACGGAAATTGGATTTTTTTCCCCCCTTCATTTCAAAATTGGAAAACACTTTAAAAAAAAAAAAAAAGCATAATAAAACACATATTGCCAACTATGTGGTCAAAAGTGTGTAAATGGTGGTCGAGCGTCACGCTGAGTCTGGTGCTGGGAAGCCTCCCAAACCCAGTGGAGGTCACATGTTCAGAAATAAAGGCAGCGGCGGCGGTGGTGGTGGTGGTGAGGCAGGAGGGGGAGGGATATGGAAGACACTATTTCCTGTGTTTCTAACCAGCACTCGATTCACCAAAGGCCCAAGCTTGTCAAAGTGACAGCTCCATTGACAGCACGGTAGTGACATGCTGAACCGGGGCGAATAATAACAGAGGGAGTCACACTGTAAAAATAGGCTGCCCCAGTTGTCCTTTGTCAGCAATGCCATTAAAATTCAGAGGAAAATAGCTGGGTGAGAGACTTCGCCGCAATTACAGCTGTGGATGCAGTAACTGTGAGAGAAATGGAAGCGATAACCTGATCTAAATCTGTACAATTCAACCGTTCCGTTCATTTAGTGTCTTTTTTTTTTTTTTTTTTAATCCAAAGTTCACGTCACTTTGTGTCAGGGTTCAGTGAAACCAAGACCCAGCAGAATAAAACCACGTGTCTGCAGTCCTCCCTCTGTAAATCTTTCTGTCCATTTATATATACATTTATATCAAGTATATCTTATACATATTTCCTCCCTCTCTCCCTCTCATATCATCTCACTACTTGAATTCCAGCTGACTTGGGCCGCAGGTTATTTGTCATCCCTCATTTCTTTTTTTATCCCGCTGCTTTCTGAGGCTTAGGCGATTCAAGCCATCCCCATCACCCTTTTGTAATTAATAACAGCCTTCCTTCTGGGATTTCTACTCATTTGTTTTCTTTTTTCCCCCATAACCATCCAGCTGTGTCTGCTCGAGTCCCACAATTTGTTTTTTGGCTGTTCTAACTGCAGACTAGCAAGGAAATACACTTAATTTCAGTTTGAGGGAGAAAGAAGGAGGGTGGAAGGGATGGAGTCGCTGTTGCATGTTCGTGCCAGTGGGCAGGGGAGGATTGTTCTCTTGCTTTACTGGCCACCTTGGACCTTAGATGATGTAATTTCCTATTAAAATAATTGGTCTTGATAGGAAACAGGAGGGTTTTGATATTCTCCTCATCCAAAAATATGAAACTAATTATTATTTGGGATCAAGAAGTTGCTTTCTGGAAAATGCAAAAGGATATTACTTTCTGCAGGGATAAATTATCTGTTATTGTTCACTTATCTCCTCAGCTTATTAATCAGAAACAAGGTTTTAATCAGCACAGAGGTATTAATCAGAAAACAAATAGAGCTCAAGAAACACCAGGAGCAACAACAACAACAAAAAAAAATTCAAGTGTTGTGTTTTGCCTGGAAATCTTCCAGTAAGTGTAAAAGACTTCAGCTCTGTGCGCAGCATGTGGTGTTTAGTTGTGTCCAAGCCTCTTACCAGCTTTTGATTCACATGAGGGGAAAAAAAGGGGATGGAAAGCAGGAAAATTGCAACTAAACTGTAGCCCTCTTGAGTTAATCACTTAAGGCTAGCCATTAATGAAGACGGGGTCACGGTGAATGATTTATGAAGCAATTTTCATCTGACCTAAAGTTTGGACCATGTCGAGATGATCTTTCAAGTGTGAACGGGTTAAACACCCGAGACCTCAAATCATTCGGAGCCTGAACAGGCCTCGGCTGAAAATGTCATATTCAGATTTGGGAGCTGAATCTGGAGGCTGCTGTTTGTCCCTGTACTCTGAAGTGTCCTCTGTCATGAAGCTGCAGACAAAGTGGAGCATGGCTGAGCAGATGCCCATTTAGCAGAGATAAAACACAGTAAACAAGAGTTCTTCAGGTTGTGATCATCTGCCCAGAAGTTCTACATCAGGATAGCCAGCAGAACATCAGCTCCTGTGACAACCATCTGTACCTGCTCCCAGTGCAACTGTCATCCAGACAATCCCTCATCTCAGCTTTCTGTCATCAATTCTCTCTCTTCTCTGCTGGCACAAGATCCAAAGACTGTAGCTGCTACCAGATCTGGTAACTCCCCATCAGCCTGATGACTGGTTGAGATCCTCAGACAGGTGCCAATAATGTTTCCAAATTCTGGACCTGTTTGTCTATATAGCCCTGTCACTCACTAAAAAGCCTGCTGTCAATGAGAGGTGTGACGCATGATGAGTCACACAAATGGAGTTAATGACACACACTTTCCGATAGTCTCTACTTTAACACTTCCATGGTGCTGCACAGAACTGCAAAGTCAAAAAGTCACATTTCATCTTTCTCAGTCATTTGAAAATACGTTGGTGGTCCTTCCCCTTCGGTGACTTTCACATTTAACTTAGTTACTGCTTTGTTTACACCATCTGGTTACGTGCATATCATATTAATGCACACAAAATACTATGGATTATGGAAACACACAAATTGAGACACAGTCAATAGAGCTTATTCACAGTCTGCATTTTGACTGGTCACTTGATTAAATGCCTGTACAACCAGGACCCTGGAACTTACTTGGTCCAATGCTGAAGCCATTTTTATAAGTTATTGATGACACAAGGTTGTAGATTTTTTTGGGGGGGATACAACACAATACAACAACACATTAATAACCGAGATGGCCTGAAGGATGTGGGTTGTATGACAGAAGGGTCGGTTTCAAGTAGACATTGATGAGACAAGACCACCCAATGTTTTTTTCAGCATTTCGGTTCTGATTTTCGTTTCCCAAACTGCGTTACTAACTGCCACGACCTTTATAAGCACGTATTAAAAACACACAACAGTTTGCACCTCAGACAGTTTTTTGTCCGCTGTTAGTGAAAGTATTTAACACAAAAGAAATTTCTCAACTACCGCCTCTACAGAAGCAACGTGCCTATAGACAATGTCATAACGTTACAGGGAGAGAAACAGGGAGGAGAAAAGAGATCAGTGTTCGACGTGTGTTAAACAGTCTAACAGTCTAAAGTGGGACTCACTTCACTCCAAAAGACAAAGATAAGGAAGCGTGCAAAGATATGCTCAAAGGAAATAAGTTCTGCAAAAGGATGCACATTGAATACATCCAAACACCTGAGAATGCACAGGACAGTTTTGAGCGAGTGCAGGGAGTACAACGCCTCTCGGTTGTCTCCCATTCCTAGTCTGAATGAACAAGCTGCTGGGACTACCTCACAAGGGGCAACACCCAGGCGTGACCCACCACTCTGTTGGCCTTAAAGAGAAAGATGACCAAAGAAAAGACTGAAGAGTGCTGCTGTGTTAAGATACTTTAATCTTTAACAAAAACTGACCCACTGATATTGAAGTTTTTACTATTTTGTACAGTCGTGTAAAGGTGTGGGGCTCTGCATTGGAATGCACTTTAGTTAACATTTAAATGAACTCCCATTGCTACTGGGATGTTATTGGTGATAAGAATGAATATAATTCTTGTTATGTAAACATTTGCCCTCCTTTGTGGAACTGAAACGGGGAACCAGTAAGAACCTGAATCGATATTCGAAACAATATTCAACTCTCCATGGTAGAGGAAGTTTGGTATAAACATTCTATAATCAAAACTTAGATTTTTGGCTGAGGATTATTTTCAAGTGTTGGCTACGAGCTACATTACATTTACAAGCTTTGATATAAAATCAAGCCCAGAAGTCATGCAATAACTAAACATAATGAGAAGTATCGCATGAATTCGGGCCTCTCTTCCAATAAAGAGGCTGCTGATCACCAGTGTCAAGAGGTTGGAGGTTCCCATAGTGCTGAATGCACCACAGCACAAACACAAATGTCAGCAGCCACACAATCAACGAACGGCCAGCAGCAAGACTTTTCAAATCAAATAATGAGTGAAAGCATGGAAAGAAAAACACCCTGTCAGAGAACATCATTATAAAAGATGCATAAATGAAGAAAGGAAAAAGTGGATTCTTCAGTCTGCAGCACAGATGATTAGACGAGCTGAGGGAGTATGAAAATGAGACGAATGTGATGAGGCAAAAACTTACAGTCTCTGTTAGATTTCACTACTCACTTTCTGTGTTTGTGTGGACTTACTTGTATCTTCAAATATATCAGACAAACTGACTGTGAGAGGCCACGTCTTAGGTGACGTGGTCTGTTCACCGAGGCTGACGCTCAAAGCCACAACTCCTTCTGTTCAAGCAAAAATGCCAAGGTGCTGATTCCGGCTTCTCTCGTGTGAGCATTTGCCACTTTCATTCATTTAAAAATAACATAACTGCAACAGATGTAGCCTAAAGGAGAGAATAGAAAAATAACCAAGAGATTAATCTTTAATAAGAAACATTACATGTTGCAGCCCTTCACATAAATGGTAAAAATGGTTTCTAAGTCATCACTGTGGTTGTGGTCAAGCCACAAGTGCACAGTTTCAAATGTAGTCACAAGAACCATAAATATATTTTCCACTTCTGTCTTTCTAATATTGCCTCTTAAAAATGTATTTGTAAAGTGCAGTAAATGTTGCTTGTGGCTTTTAAACCAGAGCAAGAAATGACAATAAATATATATATTTGGTTTACAGCATATAAGGAAACAGACAATATTGTTCAAAAGTTGCTGATTGTCATGCATTTCCATAGAAAAATAAGTTCATCTCAACATTTCTAACCCATTTTTGATTCAGAAAACTGTGTGAAATAAAGATTGTGTGTTTAAATAAGATAATGAAACATACATTTCCCAAACTCACGATGACACAGAGGAGCCATGACTGGAAACAACAGTTCAACATTGAAATGGCACGATGGAAAATCAGTGTGTGGGGTGGATGAGTGGTAGGGTGTGTACGTCTACAGTCAAGTCTGCTGACTCTGGTACAACTCAACAAGTCTCCTGCTGCGGGTGAAGTCGTTCTGATTCAACTACCTCCATAACCTTTACATTCGTTTTCAGAGAGACTGTTTGCTGCCAAACTTGAACAATGTGACCTTGTCTTAAGCGAGAGTGAAGTGCTTGTTGAAGGATATGGCAACGAATCAGAAACCTCTACCGGCCATGTGCTGTTATCACTCTCTCTGTTGTCGCCCTATTTCATTTCCACCTTAACACTGACCTTCATTGAACAATGGATCCTGCTGACTTAAAGGTTCCTCTGTCCTTTCTGCATGGATGATGGACGCCCCTCCTGTCCTCATTCACCCACAGCACAAGCACTGCAGCGAGGCAGATGTCTCCATTGAGGGTGGGGACACACCGCTGCCACTGCCACCAATATGGGCAGTCACTGCTACAGTCATCTTCCTCTACTTCTACTTTACCGGAATTGACTGTAGGCTCTTCAATTATTCAGGTTGTAGAATAATGTCGTCCTCCATCTTTATCTGAGTTTGACCCGACAGCTGATTTTTATCTGAAGGTTGAGGAACGGCAGAGTCAATGGGAGGAGGCAGGATTTCAATACGAGGCTTACATCAACATTTAAGCTGATATAACCCCATAATATAGGGTAATGATGAAGACGAGAAGTTGATATCATGTTGCTTCATAAGATCTCCAATCATCTAAACATGTAGGTTCAGACTAGAAGCTGCAATGTCAGCTGCAGCGTACAAGAAGGCTGAGTGAGTGGATGGTACTGTACCCTGTAAAGTCCTCCCCCTCCCTCCCCCCTAACAGGAATTTCCTTGGTGGAAACAGGGCTTTATTGATCACTCCTCAACCCTTTAAAAAAGCTCCAATAAATCCGTTGTATGCTATACCTCTCAAGTGGTGTATCAAACTAGTGAGTTGGTAGAGACCAAAATGGAGCTAAAAAACAGGGCAAATATTGGTCTGATATCCATCATGCAAACTTTTAGTCTTGTCATTGTCCTCCCTTGCCTCAAGCATTTGCACTATCCCTTTTCTGTGAATCTTGCAGTAGCAGGGCTATCCACTAAGCCAACTCCTCCAGCTTCCTCCCCCTGGCGTTCCCCATGCCACATTAATAATATTAGCCTACCCCTCCAGTGTGTTCTGGGCAGACCCTGGGGCCATGCTAAGAAAACCTCCAGAAAGAGGCACAGGAGAGGCATCTTAATGAGATGTCCAAAGTACAACAACCACCCTCTGTTAATGCAAAGGAGCTGGGATCCTACCCTGGGCTCATTTCACCAACACCTTCCAGTAATCTGATTCTCCGGATCATTACCCAGAGTTCAAGAACATGTAGTAGATCAACTGTTAAATTTAAAGCTCAGCCTGCAGGACCCCTCCTTCATTATTAGACCACAATGAGATCCCAAGATTAGACATAACCTTGACCCCCAATACAATTAAACAGTAAAGAATTGTATCTGCTTGTGAAAAGATTCATTAAGAGCAATCATTACCTTGGTCAACAAGCATCGGCTTTGGAGAAGGAGTGTTCTCTACCAGTGAGTGGAGCTGCTAACTGATGCTATAGATGTAGCACAGATTAAAAACACTAGTGCTCAAATTAAGGGTGTATTAAAGCTGCTCCACAAGCCCCAAAGATAACAATCTATTTAATTACAATTCTTCCACTTTCCACTCTTCACCAGCCTCAACTCCTTGAGACTTTCAATAGCTTTTAACATCAGCATCAGGAACATCCAGTCCTCCAACCTAAACTTTTTTTTTTTTTTTTTACTTAACGGATAGCAACATCTCTTTAAATAGTGCTCTAGTGTTCCTACTGGTATAATTGTCAGCATAGTTACTATGATAATGGCTGTGGCTTGGTTAGCTTAGAGAAAAAAATGATGATTTAGTTACTTTGATAACTTTAGACATTTGTTTGGTGTGGTGTTATGCTTACAATAATAACAATGTTTGTCATTTTGTTGAATGCTCATAGATAAGAGAAACAAACAAACTGAAAGCTGCTGCTGCATGTCATCCAACTCAACCTCCTCCTACTGTGGACTTTGTTTCTCTCTACGTCACTGCTCTTTTCCTCTTGCTCCTGCCATAATCATTCCAGCCACTAGAATACTTCACAACAAAACGTAACTAGCGTCACAATAAGCTGCTGCACAGATGGTGTGTGGAGCCATATTCTCATACTGACGCTCCATTTCAATAGTATAGTCTTGGGCTTTAACTGTGTTTTGACTGAGAACGATCCTTTTCTCATAGTTTTCTTGTATCCAAATTCCAGAACTCATAATTCTGATAACAAAGCTCTAATAATTCTGAGATATGGAGATCATTACTATGAGAATATTGCCTCCATAATAATCAGTTTATAGCTCTAATAAAACAAAGTATGGGCCTCATAAACCTGTTGTTTTCATATTAAACTGGGTTTGTCTGACCACATATGCATTTTGCAAAAAGCAGCAGTGATCTTGGTATGATGTGAAATAAATTAATCTTTCAGATACCAGCAAAGGGCATGCACATGATTACATTGAGTGTTAGGAAACTCAGTCCAGATAACATTATTAAGAGTTTACTGGTGTAAACATACTTGAGGACGGGTTGAAAGTCCTTTGTGTGTGTATCAGCTCAGGTCGACAGTGTGGAACTCAGTTCCACATAAAGCGGCCCTACTTGACTCGACTGAAAGGTGGAAACCCGGTGATTTATAAAGATTTTGAAGGCGCATTATCAACCAAAAATGAGAGTCATTCTTCAATTTGACAACAGAAGAAAGTGCTCGTTCTCCCTTTTTGCCCCTGTTCAGAAAGGATGTTGACAAGAAAGAGCAATGCCTGTGTCTCATAACAGACAGTGCATTCCCAAGCTGTCGGCCCACCACAAGCACTGACACACACACACAAACAAAATCATTATGCTGCAGGGACAGATGCATGAGTACACACAGGCGAACACAAAATTGAATACATTATCCCTACGAAACTTTTTTGTTGTCTGCATTCATATTTTCCAGCTACTCTGTCTTAGAGTGGAAACTTGCTTTTCATTTTCTCAGCCTGAGAAGATGAAATCAGATAAAATTAAAATGTAAACACGTTTAATTAAACTACAGCTATAACAAATAAATCTCAACATTCATGCACAAGGGGGATAGCAAACAGGCAACAGTGACTTGTCCCAATGGGTGGCATGAGTCATGGTGCAATTATTTAATTTTGAATGGACAAAAACAATCAAAGTACCAGGAGACTTCCCAGAAGCTGCAGCTCGTCCCCATTAGATGGACTAGATTCTGCTCTTTGATACTGGCACCGCCCCGAGACAGTGAGAGGGAGGCAGAGAGCCGGTGATTCCATCTCGAGGCTCATGACTAATCTCTGACAATGATCTGTTCTTTATAAGGATTACATAATGTGCCATCATTAGTCATGTTCCATGAGCCATATGTTTAACTAATTGACAATAATGGCAACGATCAGGATGAAGTGGAAAAGCTGTGGAAAGCAGCAACACCGAGTGGACCAGATGGTTTTGGTTTTTGTCTCTGTTCGCAGTATCCCTCTGCTCCTCGGAAACACAGCCATCACCCCGGCTTTCTGATTGTTTTTCACTTCAAACGAACATTTTTGTTTTAACACCGCAGGCTCACACAGGGTTTGGTTCCAGCTCAGGTCTTTTTGTATGATACATGATCCTGTGTTTGCTGTGTCCTCCTACTTTTCATTGTGTGCAGTCTGATGAGGCAGAAATGTTGAAAGTATCAGTTAGTGCTCAGGCACCCACTGAAGAAACAGGTCCAATATAAACCATACACAGAGGGGTTGTCAGATCACCCTGGGTAATTGATCTCATTCTACACAGTCACTTTTGGTGTTGAGTTATACAAATGACATGAAAACTGGAGCGCTCCTACTGTGAGTCATGTCCCGCTGTGTATGGAGAAATGAATGTGATTTTTACTTCTTGAAAAAAAGTGCATTTCTTTAAAAGATGGTGAAAACTTTGATATCAATTCTGACTTGCACCAGAAGTCAGGGTAAAGATATGGGTCCAGATTGCTGCAGGGATGATGTATTTTTATAGGCCAATCCAGAAGTTAGTGTCACCCTGGTTCCACTCAACATGAAGGTCAATGGGATTTTTTACATTGGCTTTTGGCTTACAGCAGAAAATGAGCTCTGTGAAGACGAAAAGCTTATGATACGTTCAGCAGAATCATCTTTACTCAGATATTCAACAATTTTTGAAGCCTAAATACAATCAGAAGTAAAAAGCCAATTCCAGGCGTTAAACCAACTACTGCATGGTCTCAGTGTCACCACCATTAAATGTGTGAAAGCTTATAGAATTACAGCTGAGGTGTTTACTGGTATATTTTTTGTCATGGGATAAAATGTGAAAAATATCTTGAGCTTGTGTCAACCTGAGCTTGTTTCAGTCATCTAATCAAGAACCCATTCAAAAATCCCTATATGCTATAGCCTATGAACATATGCTGACCTATTTCCAAATTGCATGACACACTCATGTACCTCACTTTTTTATATCTCATTTATTTTTGCCTTAGTTAAAAACCTGGCAGCAGCATATGACAGCATATACACTCTACTATCAAAGCTGGATGGGTCTCATTTCTTCAAAAGATTCAGAGATGCTTTTAGTTGGAACTATACAGGCAGACTGTCCCAGTTTTGAAGATAAATGTATATTTGATCTGTATAAATACACAGTATTCCTGAGTTCAATAAACAGCTCACTGCTTTTTCATCAATCCAGCGTAAAATGTTTTGAATCTCAAAACCTTTATTTACATCAGCTTTTAGAAATGAAAAAAGGGAAAAAAAAAAAAAAAGAAAGAAGAAGAAGCCGTGAGCTCTGAGTTTTTCCTGGGAACA
This sequence comes from Caranx ignobilis, assembly GCA_021432705.1. Taxonomy (NCBI): domain Eukaryota; kingdom Metazoa; phylum Chordata; class Actinopteri; order Carangiformes; family Carangidae; genus Caranx; species Caranx ignobilis. The sequence continues at coordinate 15,071,803 of MU270012.1, forward strand.
TCCACTGGGGGAATTCATGATTAGTATTGAACATCAAAACAAGATGTTTTTTCGCCCTTGTAGGAAAATACACATCAGCTTTGTCTTGGAGCATATCTCAGATCTGAGAACTAGAGCTTGCGGCATGAAAGTGAAGAAGAAATTTGAATGATGGAGGTAAAAACTAATTGGGGCAGATGTACCTTCCCGGAGGAAAATGCCTCTCTCCCTCCCACCAACCCCCCATCCCTCACCATCCATAGATGAATGTTTCCAAGGCTGCACTGGTTGGAAAGCACTCAGCATCCTATCTGTTTTGATCATCAGATTTCTGACAGCACTACTGATTGTAGATCACATAGCATGTTTGCAGCTCGAGTACCTCTCCTCCTCCTCCTCCTCCTCCTCCACTCTTGAATTGCCTTGCTTGCAGATTTTCCTCCATATGCAGCACTTTGTTGTGATGGCATACATCTCCTGATGAATGGGGGGGGGACCTTTGGCCCCTGTAGCAGTGGTTGAAAACAAGTAGAAGCCATGAAAGTTGAGTGAAGCTGCAGCTTCAAACTGTCATGTAATAATTCACTGCTGACATCCCATGGGTCCCCGCAAAATGCATTAGAGAAAAAATACCACATTATTGTAGGTAACAATCTTTTGAATTCTCTGTGCACTCACTGCCTTAAAAATAAAAGGACAAAACATCACAAAACAAAAACCCTGCAGTCACTCTGCTCAGTTTTCCAGGTTTTTGCCCAGAGGCTGTAAAAATGAATCCTGGAACATTTTCTCTTTCGAATGTTCCAAGCTAGAAAAACTAGGCCAGATTTACTCAACCCAAACAATTAGAGCTGACCCATGCTCACAGCATTACTAGTGGTTTTGGCCCTGTGTTTCAGCCCGCCTTTGGCACTGCAGGTCAGGGAGAGAGTACCGTCAAAGTGCTGGTGCAGTGGGGCTTTCCATCACCTCAGCTAGCAACGGCTCGAGAGAATGATCCATGTGGGATCCATATGCATGGCCAGTCTTACCCTGAATGGGTTAATGTTGGTCACGGCCAGGTTGTCATGCTTCAGGGGCATGGAGGCTTTGATGGAGCACCTCTTGGTTTAACGCCGGAGCCGCCGGGAATTGGTTAGGCAAGCTCTTTCCTGGAACATCTGAGGTATGTAAAGTGACTTCAAGCTGCGTTTTTGGAGGAAGCATTTGTGTTTTGTTCTCAGCTTCAAGAGGATCTCCATTCACACGAACAACGCTCTGACAACAAAGGAAACTGCCAAATGTCCAGGTAGCTGCATTATTATTTTGGTATGTTAATGACTCATGCATCATAATATACACTTATACTGATGTCATGCTCCTGTGTGACCATTTGGTTGGCATAGAGAACGGGTTTGCTTTTCCACCTCGCAGCTCTCCAGCTCTATAACTCATAACCAGCTCATGCGCAGCAGAATCAGTTAATTGGATGGAAATGTGTTGACATTTCACCAACACGTCTCGCTTGAAGTCCAACGGTAGCACGAGATGTATCCAGTCAATCTACTCAAATGACCTAGACTTGAATAAGACAAGCCTCCTCTGGACATGAAGCAGCCTCCAGCTGCAGAAACAAACAAACAAACAAAAAAATGGTTCACTTAGAGAGCGCCTGCTACATCTGTCTGCTGTGCTGCAGGAGGATTCTTGTGTTCACTCGTGCATCTCTCAGCTGGAAAACAGAGTTTGATTTCACTGAGCTCGAAACACAACAGCAGAATTTACTCAACCTTAACAATTAAAGCTGATGTGCTCATCAGCATCCTACTGGTCATTTCATGTTTGCACATCTGAGCAAAAAAATAATAATGATTCTAATCCTGTCTCTGCTTCCTTTACCTGTGCTCCCCAACCCTTTCCAACATAGGCACTCTCAGAAATGTTTGCAGCCCATTATTGTGGTCTAGTCCTTTGGTCCAGTCGTGCACAGATGTTATACAGGCTGGTGAATATCCAATAAGAGCTTTATGGATGGAACAGTGCAGGTGTTTATCACGTCAGAATGCAGTGGTGGGTGTCATATGGAGCTCCAGTAATGGATCTGAGGGCAGAGTGATGAACTGAGTCTCAGGGTTTGAGAGTGGAGGCTGCAGCATGTCTGTAGATGATATCAGTATAATCTAAAACTGGTAGAAAAACTCTGCTCCTTCAATGCAGGAGAAGTTGGATTTCTATTTCTGGGGAAAAAATCTTTTTGCCACAATTCGATGATGAAAACGTATCGGCCCCATGTGATGTTGAGACGTGAATGATTCCTAAAGGCAAACATCTAGATATTTATACACTGTGACCGCTGCAGTGTTGCTTCTATTTACAGTGGATAGGTGTTGACCAAAGTCTCAATCTAATTTAGACTAATTGAGGGTGTGGCCACTTTGAGTGACAGGTGAATGAGCCTATGCCTGCCGCAAGTCACTCTGTATCAAAGTCTTGACTTGCAGCCCCCACCTCTTTGCCTATCTCTGTATTAGCCAGGAGTTTGGCACATCAGGTACTGGAAAACTCACTCTGAATTTCATAACTGCTGGTATGAAACTCATGGGTGATGTCATGGAGGCTACAACCGTCTTTATTAAGTACGATGTTGATTTTTAAAATCAATATCTCCTGCTCTAGAAAACGTGGTTTCAAACAAACAAACAAATGAACCAAACACGAACTCCACCGTACATTTCTCATTTGCTGTTGACAGTTGTGAACTCTTGCACTCTTGTCTTCCTCCATTTGGATTAATCACACAACACTTTATGGTTGTCAAGTTTAGGTAGCAATTGTTCTTTGTTCACATTTCAAAACACTTAATGGCTTGCAACACACAATGTGCTGGGGGATACAGGACAGATGTGTTCAACAGACATTGTGTCCAGAAGTTATTCTCATTGTTTGTAGCTTCTTTGTCTCAGAACAACAACCTCTCTACAGCAGCGCTCATGCTGCATTCAGGACATGTTGTCAGACAGGAAGGAACAGGGAGATAAAAACTCCCAGTGAAAGGTTTCTTCTTGGGGGAGTTTTTCTTTATCTGAAGTGAGGGTGTAAGGCAGAGAGCTGTAAAGCTTCATGCCACCAATTTATGAAGTGTGATATTGAAATCATCCTTTTTTTAAGACGTGGAGCATTAATGTATTGTACCGTCATGTCCATAACCCTGTGTTTACATTAGATCTTTGGAAATAAAGCCTTAATGTGCTATTTTATCATTGCATCAGCACATATTTATTCAAGTTTGTTAACAAGCTGATGTAAACCAAATGTAAAACAGAACTGTGCATGTTATGTAGCTGCATAGCCATTACTTTAATAAGGAGGTATTACTTAGTTCCAGCTTCTCACACATAAGGATTCTTTGCCTTGTGAAAAGTGAAGTGAATATCTGTGGGATTTGATTGAAGACATCACCTCAGTCTTTCCAAGACTGAAGCATTTACTGATAAATAGAAAATAAAGGCCAATGTTCATGTTAATTTGCAGTGGCCTTGGCAAGAGCTGAAACAAAAGAGCTCAGATGTCTTCAGTGCACAATAGGTGCCAACCCAAAGGCGCAGAAAGTGGGAACCTGGAGGGTGAAACATGTGTTTCTTTCTGCTGTTGTGCATTAGCCTTGTAAGTGTCATATTCTTATCTGAGAGTGCTGACAACTTTGTTTTTTTGCCATCCCTGCCCCAGGTACAGCTCCTCTCACAGCACCCAACTGTCAGATCAGTTGTGTTTTTGTGTAGTATTTCCACTAACTGAGAGATGCTGTAGCTGCCTCTTATTTACAGTGATGTAAACACGACCACGAAGAGAAAAGAGACGCTTTCTTTGATGTCGTCGCCCCCTCCCGTCCTCCTCTCCTCTCCCCTGATTTCACAGCACAAATCCGCAAGCTTGGCCTCCTCTCTTATAAAACCCACCAGATCATGGGAGCCCCATCTCCTCTCTCTGCACCATTTTCAGCATCTAAAAGCTTCTCAGATTTCAAAGCCTGATATGAATCCCACATTTCTCCTCCAGCAGCTGCCGCTCGCCACCACATCTCCTGCTCTGTCCCACATCTGTTCCCATCCCTGCCTCTTTTACAACACCCTGTCCTTGGATAGTCTGATAGGTCTTTAAAATCCAATTTATCATTCTTATGTGTTTCTGTGAACAGCCTCCAGACATTATTCAAATGAGGATGGTGGAGAACAGAGTCTTCCTGTGGGTTCGAACCCAGCGAGCGAAGAAGTCGGTGGACTGATCCTCCTGGATGTGATTATCTCTGAATGTGATCGGGAACATGAGGGAATGTTGTGTGCAGGTACTCTCTGTGTGTCTGTGGCGGGAGGAGAGAGTGGTGCTGATGGGAGTGGTCATGTACAGGATGCAGTGTGGCAGGCTGGGGGATTTGGGCTACAGGAGAGGAGGAGGTGGGGGGAGTCGGGCTGACGATGGCGTTCATTACACGCACCAGTGCACACACATAACCCTGGCTCAGACACACAGCCATCACTCACACACACACACACACACTCACACACACACACACACACACACTCCTGCAGGCAAAGAGGACAAAGCGCTTGTGATTCACCTTCCTGCTCATCACACACCTCACACAGACAAACACCGAAACAATTACCAGTTTTTCTGTCTTTGATAAAACCAATCATGTACAGTTAACCCCCCCCCCCCCCCCCCCCCCACACACCACACACCACACTCATCTCCATGACAGTAGCATCATCACAACTACCAGATCATACACACCAACTACAAAAAACACACCAAAAAAAAAAAACATAATGTTCCCACAAGAAAGGAGAAAACACACACATTTAGCAGTGTAACCACTTCTCTCAGTCGCTTTTAGCAGCTTGTAAAAACCAGTAAACACACATGTGTGACTCCGCAGCAGGAACATGGAGCTCTTAAAAGTCCACAAAGCAACAAAACTGGAGTGAATGGACTCAAGTGCATGAACTCGACTCAAAGGCAGTCAGACACGGACCATGATTTGGGTTTACTTACAAAAACAATCCAGAAAAGTAATCTCTGAGGTAAACACTGATGTCTTAACTATGTAAAAGTCACATTCATTACATTAAATATTTCACTTTTCCCACATTAAATGGACAAATGTCACATTACATGTTGTGGAGTTTTTCATCTTAAAACATGAACATCTCTCAGTGTTTATTTAATTCATCAAAAGAAAAACAGGTTGATATTAGAATGCACTTTAAAGGCTCTGGTGTTGTTTTTTTGTTATTTTGTTGTTTTCCTACAGGTCTGAGGAACAGTGGGGTTCATTATTTTTGAGTTACTCTTCCAGTATTTTTCTAGGATTTATTCATGGCTTTTGTTTTTTGTTTTTTTTTTTACTAAAACTATTGTATTGGGGAAAAAAAATGAAGTGTCAAACTAAGGCTACAAAAAGTAAACTTAACTTTGAGAATATTATTCGCACAAACTCATCATAATTTTATTGATAATTCTTTAATATTTAAATATTAACATTAATTTTGAACAGAGAAACGTTGTCTTCCTGACTGCAGTGAGGACGAGGATAATCCACCCTGAAAAGATCTGCCCTTTGCCGCCATCTTGAAACTAGCGACCATGTAAGGTGCTGGGATTTCAGTTGGTCTCCATCACAGTTCATCGTCATCCCTTAACAACTGATTCAGGTCAGGGGACGTGACAAATGATTGGTTGTGTCCCGGTGACCCGCTGGGCCCAATCAGCACAGGGCATGTGGATGAAATTGCGGGGCAGATAATGTTGCTGAAAGACTCATCATTAATTACCTGTCCTTCTATCAATATCTAATTATACTGGCTGTCTGGCTGAGCAAGAGGGAAGATGAAGCTCATACTGGAAATCTTTATATTGGCGATATAGCCACCAAGCCGTGATGCGGCCGCTCTTAAACCAGTCGTTTTCCAGCCGGTCATCACTGCCCAGAGCTCTGCTGAATTTCATTTTAGCTGTTTAATCAGAGGCTATTTTACTCTGGGGAGGCAAAAAGAATGCAATTAATTTCCATTAACCACCTGGCAGGAGAGATAAAACAGCAGAGAAGCACTGCCTCCAAATGAAGCCTCTCACTCGCAGCAGTCAGGCTTCTGTCTGCGTCAAGTCAATTAATGATGGATTCATTCTCACATATTTTCAGTGTGAGGTACAGGTGGCACGGTTGCAGCTGTTACTTCATTTACAGCCTTTACAGACTTCAAGTGGAAAACACCCAGATTATTTGAACAGACAGTCTCACAGTTTTCTATCTGGATGTTATTTGCATGTGTGTTTCCTGAAGGAAAAAGATGCTGACTACAAGGTCGTCTGTTTGTTTGTTTCTGATGAGATCAAAAACACATGCCTCAAAAGCAGGACTTTGGACGTACAGAAGAATAAATTTACATTACATCATGAACTTTTATTCCCATATGGCAATTTATATATAGTTGTCGTGGAAAATACTAATTTCTGTTCATTTTATTTGAGTTTATTTTGGGTTTTTTGCCAAAAAAAAGTTACATTTTTAATACTGCGTATTTATTTTGTTAATCTGGTTGTGTTTTGTTAATAATATAAAGAAGCCTTCACTTACTACATGTCCCGCATGTTAAATGATAAATGATAGAGGAGGATGAACACAGAAAAGGCTCCTCTGTTAATTAATGTTGATTCTTCAGTTCCAGTTTTCCAGAGCTGACAAGTATTGATTTGTTTCTCCATTACTCCTCTGTTAGTTGATCTATTGTCCTGTGAGTGTTTGACACTGACGTGTGATGGCCTGGGTTTCTATATCATTTAGACAGGAAACGAGATCCCCGCTCTCAAACAGCACCATGAGACCTACATAAGTTGTGGTAATGAGGAAGTTCAGTGACTTATTTTTATCAAAAAGAGATATTTATAGGATGTGTAATGTCTCAGAGATAAACCTCATTTTATATGACATCAATAGAACAGCTGAGAAGGAATGTGCCGCCAGATAAAAGTTTGGACCTGTAACAAAAACACCATTAAGGTTTTAATCAGGGTGCAGTAGGCAGATACAGTGCATTAGCCGGGCTACATAGCACAGAGCGGGCTGGTTATTTTGGCAGTTAGATCATTGTTGCATTAATGTGTTTCCCCCAAGAGGACGGTGCAGCTGTCCTTGAGTAAAGCACTTAAATGCAATTGCCTCAGTAAACACTCGGCCGCCGCGCAGTCGAACATGGGAGAGGGCTGCAGATGGATTGGCCTGCTGTTGTGTGGTGAGGGTGAAAGTCGGGCTAGACAACGAAGCAGCATTTAATAATGTGCAACACACCTGAATCCAGCCCATTGTAAGAATGGTTCAAAGAGAGGAAACTCATTTCATATCTGCAAGAGAGCCTCAGTAGTAAGGAGAAGAAGCTTGTAAACTTTAATAAACAACAACAGGCTGGAGGCGGCTGAGTTTATTTTCAGTGCAAACAAACGCCACATTTCCACAATATGGCCTTGTGATTGTATAAAATCAGACTATGCTGGCTTTTGAAACGATGAAGAGATATTTTGTTCTTAGATGTGTATCTGTGAGGCTGCTGGTGGAGGAAAACACTTCAGGGTAGGACTTTATCTGCAGGATCTCATCTTTAAAGTGCTGTGAGCCAGTTAATTACAGTGTTATATCCTGATAATAATGTTAATGTTAATGAAAATCTATTAATTTATTTGTCAGAGACAATGCATGTTAATGAGAAACAGTAAAAGAATATAAAATGTAAACTTGTTCCACTGTAGAAAAAATGCTAATTCCCATCAGTTGTCCCCAAACAATTAACATAAAGACAAACAAACAAAAAACAGTACTTTAAGTCATAATGCATAAATGTGGAGCACAGGGAACTTGTGCTACTGTACAAAGCTCCTGCAGCTGGTTCTTAAATGTAATCAATCCCCATAGACTCCCATGTTAAAATGTCTGACTTCACCACTGAAATACACGTTTACAGCCTGGTACAGAAAAACTGCTTTGGTGTTTATGGCTAATTTCCTCCTTAAAATTTCTCAAAACAGAGGGCGTGGCATCTAGACAGTGAGATAGAAAGTGGGCAGGATGGACATCCAGTTCACCTTACAGACTTATTTTAGCACCAGGTCTGGGCCTGGAAATGTTTAAAGTATTAGCTGTTGTTCAGCTGTCAGACCTCAGCAGACACAAGCTCACTATCAAATGCAGGTATTTGCTGAATTCTTTCTAACGATCAGCTACAAAGCTTATAGAACTCACTTATTATGCTTCTAAACTTTTGTTTTCTCTCATTATAAACATGGAATCTGTGTGCTTTGGCAGAAAACTAAAAAGAAAAATCCAACTTGTATGACAGTTGTATCATAACCTGGAGATGATAAAGGTATGTATCAAAATCCAGTTATTGACACCACCCGGCGCAAAAGGTTGTTTAACTTCACCAAACTGCAGCTCAGTCTCTCTACATTCACTGTCTGCAGGAATCGAAGCCGTGAGTCTTCAGTGACTCAGATACATGAATGAATGTGTCATCAGGCTGTGATGTACACCTTAGTAAAACAATGTAATTAGTACGGTACACGTATCTGGAGCAGCTGTGGGATCTGTTGTGTTTTCGTTTTATCTCCTTTCTCTTGTTTTTCTGAATTAGAGGTTTATGTGAGAGTTTTGGCCGTGGTGTAATTTCTCTTCCTGGTAGGTAATTTTAGGTTGATTAATCGAGCTCCACTTTGTTTATTATGTTGCTGTTCGGCCAACTTGGAGCCAAATGTCCTTTTAACGATTGTGAGAGATTAATACTTTGAGCGGGAGAATTCTTGTAGTGGGAGGTTGTGATTTGGGAAGTCTTATTTTCATTTTGGACCAGAGTTTCACCACCAGGCAGGGACACAACAAGTGCTGCTGCAGAATCATCTCGTCTTTCTTCTGTCCTGTAGGGCAGTGGTTGTCAGTGTGGTGTCCAGGGGACCTCAGGGGTCCTTGAGAGGGTTCCTAAGTTTCCTCAGTAAAAGGATTTTCACTCCAATTCTCCTGTCGTAAACAAGAGATTATGGGTTATGGGGCGTGTTTGTGTTGCAGTGGTGGAGGGCAGAGAGCCCCCATTCTCCCTGTAACAAGTTACAAGTCATTTATTAAACCATCACAATTACTATTATTAAAAATGTAGCATAGCCATGGGAAGATTCTGCAGAGTTCCTCTTCAAGGAAAATTAGCTGATGTACTTTGGTTTTGTTATATTCGATTGGGTTATATTCATGTTTTGTGTCTAGACTGATTTGGTTTGTTATTTTGGCCTTGGACCCTTCTGAAGCTGAAAACCTCTCCACTCTCCTCGTATTGAAAAACTGTTTGTGAGTAAAAGCACCAGTTCACAGTCTGCTCATTTGTGCCTGTGGCTGCTTGGGGAAGATGATGTATTCATGTTGTGCTGTGACCACCCATAGATGGGACATTACAACAATATTGGCATTTTTCTCTGGTGATGCAGTTATTACCATGTATTCAATGTGGAGGAATAACTCACATAGCTAGGGTTAGACGTGAAGTGATGACACGTCATGTTGATATTTCCAAATAGCAGAGCAGGTGGCAACAAGAACACCACGAAAAAAAAACCAACAGCTTCTCTTTTCTTTTTTTGCTCACAATTTTGCGCCAACATTCAGTTTCCATAAAGGCAGAAATCCATCACAGCAATTTCTCTTCTGACAGCAGCCTCAATAAACCAGCATGCAATGCAGCCAGAAGTGTTTTGAGTCAAGATTGCAGGTGCAATTTTCTTCTTTCTTCCTATGTCTGAGCTATCACTATCATCTTACTCTCTCTTTGAACTTACTTGTGAAACCAAACAAAAATTTGGCCCAAACCAACCAACCAACCAGAGTGAACCAAACATTCACTCTCTGAGCTTCTTTTTGGAAACACATCAGATGATGTGCAGATGGATGAGTGAAAACAGAAAAAAACATGGAAATACAACAAACCACAGTTCCTCAAAATCTCTGCCAATCAGCCCTAATGACACCTGAGTGCAGGTCGTCCACCTGTGAATCACATCGGTTTGCCACCTGCTTGCTCCCTCACCTCCTGCCTATTTGAAAAGAGCTTAAAAACTGGAGGCAGCCACGGGTCAATTATCCTCATCAAGCGCCTGAGCATGGATTATTTCACAGACGACTTCGGGGAACGATAATCAATGCTCCTGGCTATCAGTGGGAGCTTCCTTGATTTATTTCAAAGAGCAGAAACAATTCCTTTCACAAAGAAAAGAAATGGTTTTGTCATTTCTTGCACTGTTCAAACACTTCTTGTTATGCTGCCACATCAAATTATTCTCCTTCCTGCCTGTAGTCACTCCTCAAATCTTCCTGGGAGGTGTTGAGGGAGCACTACTGTGTCAGTATTCATGTGAGCTGCTATTATTTTCTCATACAGACAATTTGATGTGGTGTTACTTGTAAGGACACATTTGCACAGACCTGTACAAACAAGGTAAGGTAACTGTAATAAGATTGGCTTAATTGACTCCCATGGGGAGAGAACTGGGTCACAGTGGCAGCAAAGAACAGAGAGCGAAGGAAAATGAATGAAAAGGCAATTGAGGATATAAATATTTATGAGTCTCTCTGATGTTTATAAAAGTTTCCCATTTAAAAAGAAGCTTCACAGTGATGGCATCTGACAGGCTGCAGTTTAAACATTTACATAAAAGGAGAAAGAGAGGGAAAATTGTAAGAAAGAAAATCCATACAGACTGTTTTCATGAGATCATCTCCACTGAGTCAGTGCAGTTCCATGTACAAACTCCCCCTCGGTCTTCTGATCATTTCTTGATCATTAATTCCTTATTCCCCTCCATAAATATACTCACTTAAATGGATAAAGTAAGAAAACCACTGGACAATGCTGCAGTCATTATTTATGCATCTGCCAATTCATTTCTTTGATTAAGTAATAATAATACTGTACAAACTGCCAGAAAATAGTGAGATGTGCCCATCATGTGAAGAAGAAATTAAATTACAGTGATTAAGAAATAAGGACTAGCGTTGTGGTTGTATCCGTCTGCCAACCTCTCAGTTAGCAGGAAATGTAGTCAAAATCTCTCCTTCCTGAGTTGCAGCTCCAAATAATGTCCAGAAGAGTTCTTGCAGAACTTTATGATGTCACAGTGATGCTGACCTTCGACCTGCTGCAAACAAAATGTCACATTAGTTTGTCCTGTTAGACATTTGTGTTAAATTGTTGTAATCATTAGTGTATGGATATGTGAGTGATGGATTGATGGACTTGACCTTTGAGCACCAAAATCGGATCATTTATGCTTAACTAAAGTTCAAGTTGAACTACCTCCTGAGATCTGATGATACTGACAGAACAGCACAGATCCCACTGTATCCATGGTTATAAGTTCATTCATCTCCTGTACTGCTAATCCTCACTTGGGTCGCAGAGGGGAGCTAGAGCTCATCTCAGCTGATTTAGGGCAAGAGGCAGGATACACCCTGGACAAGTCACCCATCAATCACAGGGCTAAGAGATGGACACTCAACACTTCCACTCACACTACCAATTTAGTTCCTGATTTACTAAGATCCCAGAAAAGAGGCACTAAATTTCGTGCTCCTGCCGAAATTTTGCGCCTTTTGTTAGCGCACGCAAAACTGGTGATCTACCAAGAGAAAGCCACTAAATGACAGCACGCACAAACTGCAGTATTTAAATGAGCGCGTGGTAATCGTTTCCACCATGGAGAGTGTGGGAAGAATGAAATTTGATCCGATGAATTGATAGAGAGCTCAGGTGGGACACCCAGGCCACACTCAGATGTAAATGCCCTGACCAGAGGGATCAAAGCCGGGGTAAAGGCAGTGGTGAGGTGTCTAGTCCTGGTCCCAGAGCTGAGCAGCTCTGGAAAGACGCTTAAAGGACTTTAACACACCTGAAAAACTGCTACAGTTCTCTGGAATGACCCAGACACGAGGAAACACAGAGATATAAGAACTTTTGCCACGGCAGGTATTAAATCAATGACCGCAGCCATTTGTGCACAAAGCTGTGACTTGACTTGACTTTCAAACGTGCTAAATAAAGATGCAAAAACTGCCACCGCAATCTGTTTCAGGTTTGGTAGATCACACTGCGTGTGCTAAATAAATCTGTTTGCATCTACTCCTCCCACTATGTGGCACAGTCTGTCAGAAACGCCCATATTTGCATATTCATTAAGGCAAACACGCTAAATGGATTGTGCGTGCTCTTTTGCCCCTTTGAGAGATGCAATCCTCGGTTTTCCTGGTTAGCAAACAAGTTTGCACATGTTTTAACACATGCAAACCTTTAGTAAATCAGGCCCTTAGAGTTTCAGATTAACCTAACCTGCAGGCCTGTGGCGGATCTACAGGTGGGCCTGGATGGGTGTAGGCCCACCCAGATTGACAGCTTGCCCACTCAGATTCAGATTCATTCAGATTCATTCAGATTCATGACAAATTGCCTAATATTCTTGTTTTAATGTCTTTCCCCATATTTGTTATTTCATGCTAGGTACATTTTATATTATGTTATATATATTGAAGGGTATAGAACATATTTTAAAATCCTACTCTCGTACATGACTGCCTCCAGAGGCCGACTGGTCATCTGTGTGTTCTGGAGAATCACAGAACGGCCGGTAGTCCAGCACGACCAGAGGCCGCCACGCAGTCACCGGTTTTTAATAGGCTACCTGACAGCCGAGTTTATCTGTGATCTACCTTTTGGCCCTTAAAAAAGCCACTCAGGATCGTTTAGTTATGCCTGCAGAGGTCCATGGTTGAGCTCGTGTGTGATGTTTATCCCCGTATTGATTAAAACCAGACGCTAGTGCTGAAGCCCAGACCCAACGTGGCCTGACTTCATTCTGGGCCCAAACCCATGCGTCCGATTGGGTTGGTCGGACCAGAATATCCTGGAATGGCCTGGAATGGCCCGTTGAGAACTCAAATGTAAACCCATACAGATCCATGGACATCTGGGAACTCAAAGGAACAGAGAGGCAGCCCACTACTTGAGAGCAGAAAGACAGGAAAGAGGCAGGTGTGTGTGTGTGAGTGTGAGAGAGAGAAGACCCTACAAAAACCCCAGTTCTACATTGCATAATGTGTATGCTCTGTCAAAAGACGGTTGCATAAATACAGGCCCATCCAGAATTTTTCAGGCCCGTTCATCAGTCACGAGGGTTACGCTGTGTATCTGCCACTGCTGCAGGCTTTGGTCTGTGGGAGGAAGCAAGAGTACCTGGAGAGAACCCACGCATGCACAGGGAGTACAAACTCCACAACAAACCCCGAACCCTGTTGCTGTGAGGCGACATTGCTAACCACTGTGCCACCATAGTTTATAAGTGCTTGCTACATTTATCTGAGAGTGATTTGAGTTAAATCTCTCAGATGTCAAGGACAAAGGTCGATGTAGTGAGTCTTTGCTGCCAAACCTCAAGAAGACTGGAGGGGTGAATAACACATGCCACTCAGATCTGAAAAAACATGTTTCCTGCAAGAATTCATTGTCTATTTCTGTATACTGGTAGATTTTCCTGTGCATTTATTTAAACTAAACAGATAAGGACATTCAGAACAGGATTAGTTGATTTATAAGGTAAATACAACTAAAGACTGTTTCTAGAGCAGCAACAGTAAAGTCAGCATACTTGTCAGTGACATAAATAATTTATCTGACATCCTCAAAATACTGAGTAAGGCTAAGAAAGACTGAGGAAGACAGACATCAGTGAGGATCAGTCCTCCACGTCCTCTGTCCTCCTGAGGTGGAAACCAGCACCAATGTTTCTTTCATGTGTTTTTGCTCCTACTGAAGTTAGCATGCTAACCAGCTAGCCCTGGCATGTTTGTCACTGTAGCGACTCACTAGCCTCCGTTCAGCCCTAAAAGTGCAGCAGCGCTCAGAGGACGTATTATAACTTCTTGTCTTGTAAACATCAATGGCCAAAGCTGTTTCTGAGCTTCCGGCAAAGAAGAAAACATGCAGATAGCTCCTCTAAGCTGCTCTTTTCTTCAGCACAATTCAGACAAACTGAAGTCCACGTCTGATGACGATTAGCTGACAACACCGGGTGAACAAAATAAACTCTTTCAAGGATTTAGAATGGTGGCGGTGAAGCTGAGCAGCGTGGGCGGGGGCGGGGGGAATCCGTGATGAGCAACAGCATGTTTTAAATCTACTTAAATCCTCTACATCTTCACTCACTGCTAATCAATGCTGCCGATTTTATTTTCTTTCCTTTTTTTTTCCTGCTGTATCAAAATGGCAAAATGTGAAGGAGGGGAAATTGAGAGCTGTAGCTGCGAGTGGCTGAGCAGAGGATTAGGGTTCATTGTATTCCTGAGAAAAATGTGAGAAATGAGAAGCTGAAGAGCAGCATTTCCTCGTCGGCAGGATTATCTCAGCCAGCCGTGTTGTATAAGGCACTCAGACGTGGTGTTCTTCGTGTTCCAGCAGACACTTGACCTCAGGCTGAGAAGACACACTCAACACCCCAAAATGCACCTCTCTGTTGGTTGCACCGCTGAACCAGAAGAATGAGACTGTATAGTATATACATATATACTAGGTGTACAGCATACCTACTGTCCTTGCACACTTAATGTGGTCTGATAAACTGTGGCTACGCAGAGTTCACATGGGGATCAGTGTAATTAGCACTTGTGGGACCAGAGCACAATGAGGATTGTCTATGCCTAACCCAGCTCAGCGCACAAAGTAGGTCATTTAAAATGTGCCAGTAGTTAATGAAAAATCCACTTTTTATAACCTGCTTTCAATATTTGTGGCTTTTGCCATTAGCTTTATGTGTTAGAATAATAGTTTAGTCCAAGAGCAACATGAACAACCACAAGATCAGACTCAATTAATTTCAAACCTGTCTGCCTGGAAGAAAGAGTACTAATATATATATATATATATATATATATATATATATATACGTGTGTATATATATATATATATATATATATATATGCATATATATGCCTTTTCTACAGACCTGTCTATCCACTTATTTACTATTAATATGTTTCTGGGGAAACATGATCCCTGCATGCATTATGTAATGGTGATGTTTTTTCCAGTCCAGCAGCTGCTACATTCTTGTAGCACACAGAAATCATAGGTTGTGGTGGGTGGTGGGATGAAAACATCAGTGGCTGCTAATTAACAGTCAAATCGAGCCTCAATTAAAATTATTTACCCTCTCTGGTCCCATTTTGTCCTTTCAAAGCTTGAACATTATTTTTCATGAAACCACTGTAGATAATATAAATACAAGGTCATTCAGGTAATTATACAGATGAATGTGCCTGTAAATTGTTTGTGAATAATGTTGATTTGATTCTTAGAAGCCAGTCTGTTATTGATACTGTATAAGGTTAATCATGTTTTTTTTTTTTTGTTTTTTTTTAAATTTCATTACCTGGAACAAACACAGGCCTCCATACTCCATACTCACTATATAGAGTATTCTATACAGAGGACTATCTAGTGAGCTCATTGGTAAAATGCAAAAACATTTTTGGACACTACTCTGCTGTGCACTTAATTACATTACTGTCGCACAATTAAGACGTGCCAGATCACTGTCTTCTGTTGGCCGTGCTGTCTTTCAGCATGACCACAATGCATTATGGTGTATATTGCTTGGTTAGTGACCATCCGTTGCACACTATTTTTCACACTGCATTGTGGGATACTATTAGTCCATTACACACAGGGTATAATAATTCTCACTATACATTCGGGCTGCACTACAAAATGGTGTATTCACTATCTAGTCCACTAGTGAGCAGTGAGTGATTTCAAGCACAGCCACTGTTTTTAGGAGAAAGTAGAAAGTGAAAAGTCAAAGTCACTGTTGATCATTGTAAAAGCACTGCAAGTCACATATACACATTCATGTGGTGCTTTTATCTACGAATCCACACACCTACACACATTTTTCTACACACATTCACACACTGATGATACACTGGGAAAATATGAGGTTCAGTATTTTTCCCAAGGACACTTCAACATGTGGACTGGAGGAGCAGATTGAACCACTGGCCTTTTATTAGTGATTAGTGGACAGTCTGCTCCTCTACCTCTCTGCAGCTGACCTGTAGGGGTCCCATTGTGATCTCACCCCACTGTTTGAGATAATATGGCTGAATGTCTGACTGTTTCCATTTCCTCTCGATCTCTGCAGCAGCCACAGGTCAAGATCTCAGCAACTGATCCGCGCTGTAAAAAAAAAAAGAAAGAGCAAAAAATGTAAAGAATTCAATATTTTTGTGCCAAGATCAACATCTCTGTCTTTTCAGGTTGTGATAACATCAGAAAATTAGATGAGCAAATGCGGTTGCCGGCATCGACTCACAGTCTCTCCCTCCACACTGACAACAGCCATGGCGTCAAAGACCGTCAAACTAGGCCAGAGTCTGGCAACAACGTTCTCACTCCTCGTCTTATTCTCTGGCTTCATGAGGCGTCCTAGATACACAATCAGTCGTCTTCCACTGTGACACACAACACAGGATAAAGTGACAAACTGTCGTGTTGCCTGATGTCACAGACGCTGCACATCTGTCAGATCAGGCCTTTATTGGCTGATGTTGTTTTGCCATTAACCTCAGATGGCAAACTTTATATACAGCACTTAATATTTTCCTCCACAATATCAATACTCTCCGCTTCTTATTTTGGTATCGATTTCATTTTACTCTACATTATTTCTTGTCAAACTTTAAATATGTTTCACATTACCCCCTATAACCACTTTAATACGTGCAGGTACTGTATGTTGTCACGGTGCTATAATAACTTATTTACTGTCACATTCACACTGGCATTACTTTCCGTTCTGCATCACTTCACCTCCATTAACTCTGTGCTCATGGTCAGCACGGCTGCTTTTAATGCGATTATTTATTTCTGTTGCTCAAGAAATGTTTGGTCCACAGCCCCTGAATGTAAAGTCACTCCGGAGGTCTGATGTACGGCAGCATGGCACGCCAGCAGCCCGGACTCTCTCTGCCCGGAGTCAACAGGCCCCAAGGACGAAACCAGCAAGACATGAAGCCTGGAGCATTAATTATTCAGAGGGAGACGGTTGTCGGAGGCAGATAAATGTGTTTTACAATTCTACTCTTGTTTTTCGCTGCAATTTAAGCTGGAGGGGAGGGAAAAGGAAGAGTGCAGTTATCATAGACTTTATCTCGTCAAGTGAACACACACACACACACACACACACACACCATCCAGAAAAAATGCAATTCAGTAAATGGAATGGCAATGTGTGTGTGTGTAGGGGGCCATGAAAGCTTTGTTTATATGCATGTGTGAACATTACATTGTCCAGGGAAAACCTTGAAATTTACGCTCATTCACACAGAAACTGAAAGAATTACTAAATAAATCAAGTTGAGCTGAACTGGACTGAATGATCTTTAAGCTACAGGGTTGAAAAAAAACTGAGAAGCTGCAAAGACAAAAAAAGTCAAGCTGGAATTAAATGTCTTTTTATTATGACTTAGTTCTATGTTTTTCATTTGCAGCTTAAGAGATAAACTCACCCCAATCTCCTTAAATTAAATTTTAATTTTACGTGAAATTATGTTGTGTTTTATTTTGCAGAATTAACTTAACACCATCTGTAGTTTAATCAAATCACTGCTCATGTGACATGAGGACAGAGTGAAAACTTGTGTCAGTCACCAGAAATACAATAATACAACATAGGTCGCCTCCCGTCGCTGGTCAGTAAATCTTGTCTCTCTGAACCTTTGTCCAGCAGCTTGTTAAATTATGTTTCGTGTTCTGTTCCACCTGTTGAATGTAAAATGTGAGGCAGTGGAAGCAACACTCAGATCTTCGACTTCAGTACCATGAAGCTCTGTGTAGAAATACTCTGTTGTGATGTATTCAGAATCTGACTTAGATACAAGCATCAGAAATAACTCGCTACCAGAAGAACTGCAACAGGACAGCCTGTTTCAGAATAATATGATAATACACACTTTAGTGTAACAGCTGTTAAAGGATTAAGACAAGCTCGTTTTAACAAAGTGTACTGCTCAGTATCACATGCAAGCATCTTGCGTGCAGTGTGGATGTTATGTCTCCCCCCTCTGGCTGGGACAGTCATTGCACATTCACGGTCAACACATGCCTGGAATTTTCCATATCCCAGACAATAATCCATGATTTGCTGCTGGTCTCAGGAGGTTACAGGTAAACTACTACTATCACAATACTACAACTATCGACCTGTCCATGCTCATATCTGCCCTCAGTCCCTCCTCCTCTCCCTCCAACTGGGAAACACTGATTGCTTTCCTTTCCAAACTCTAATCTTTGAGTTTCTTTTTTATCTGAACCATCAGAAACTTTTCTCAGATGCTTTCCCTCACTTTTTATACCACAGTCCTTTCAGCTGCATTTTCAGCTCTGGCAGACCAGTCATCACTAGTCGACACAAAACGCCTCCAGCTCCCTACTGATGCACCAGCGAGGGAAAGTCACCATGGATACAAGTTACAGCCTGAATATGTGATGGGAAAGTTAAGAAGTTTTGGAGTTTTGCTTGTTTAAAGGCACCAAAAGTAGTGTAACTACCTTTAGTGTTGAGTAATTGATAGAATAATGCAATTTTCAGTGGGTTGTGATAAACTGATAATTAGTGCTGTCAAGTTTTATCAGCCTCATTTACCACCTGCAGATGTCTTTACACCACATGTGGCTACCCAGCATGTTGATGAAAATGAGTTTTTGGGGCTGAAACCAATTGGGAGCAAAAACTTCTGATAAATTATTAATGGTCAGTATTCCTCATGTGTACTTAAACACACGTTGTTTGTAATGATGACAGTTTGTTGACTATGAATCCAACTCTGAGGAAAAAAGAAGATGCAGTGCAGGCAGTAGAAATTACAACAAAGTAATGATTATAATGGAGTTTATTTGTATAGCATCTTTCATACAAGAAATGTAGACGAAGATATGACATCACCAAGTGTTAAGTATGAAAATACATACTGTAAAATGAATGTGATGTAATATGAAAAACATTTAAAAGTGAATGAATATAAAAAATAAAATAAAACTATAAATCACGAAAATAGGTTATTCTATAAAGCAGGGAATTGTTTGGATGTCAGCACTGGATAACTACCACTGACAGAGTTAAGCTGCGAATGTGGCAGCATTTGAATGAAGAGTTGTGAAGATATAGAAGATTAAAGGATCCATTTTAATTGCAAGACACTTTACAGAGAAGGGTAAAGACTGTACTTTTTTATAGAGAGAAACCCAGCAGTTCCCACAAAGAGCAAGCACTTGATGGACAGCAGCACTGATGATTGTTAATGATGATAGTAAAAATGTTATTGGTGCTCTTAATGGTAATCTGTGGCACGTCTGGATCAGAGACACCTGCAGAATGAGGACAGAGAGGATGAGCATAAAACAGCTGGACAGAAAATACGATGTTATTGACATGGATTGATACAACAAAATTGAAGAAAAGAGAAAGAGTCCCCTCAGTGCATTATGGGTATCCCCCTGCGGTAGGTGAAAAACAGCAGACACAAGGGATGGATTCATCTGAAAATGATAACACAAGGACAACGATGATGATCTTAACAATGATTAGCCTACACGAAAAGAAAAAGGTGTAGATACCTACCTCTGGTGAACACGGATGTCTCCATATCTCCATGGCAACAACAAAGAAAATGTTGATCTTCACAGTGAACATTACAACGTGCATGGATGTCTTGATGTCAGCAAGGGAAATGATGATGATCTTCACAATGACTATATGAAAATAAAGACAAAATTTGTCCCCCTCCTCTTGTGAACATGAATATCTCCACACAAACCCTTCAGGTCAAATAGAAATCCCTAGGAAAATCTACCCAAAGGGAGCTCATCCTGGACACTGACTATCTGAAAAGAAAGAAAACATTTTCACATCATCCTCTGGTGAACATGGAGATCTCCACAGAAACCTTCCAGGTCAGACTGGAGAGATCTCCCAGAGGAAATGTACAAGAGAAGGGCATACGACAAGGACGCCCTGGAGAAAGACAGTTTAAAAGCGACAAATTTATGACAAACATAAAATTTTATGATTAGCATGTGCATCCTTACCTCAGAGTAGTCATGTCATGGTGCCAGTGCAGGTCACAGCCAGGCAACGTGTCCCTCCTTGAAGTATCCAGGAAGACATGAAGAGTTCTCCTGTTCCCCTCTTCCTGGAGATTTATCTGGACAAATCTTTCTCTGAGGCATCAAAATGTGCCTGGGAAAATCTACCCAAAGGGAGCTCTCTTCTAAGGCATGAAGATGACCTGGACACTGACTATCTTAAAAGAAAGAAAACATTTTCACATCATCCTCTGGTGAACATGGAGATCTCCACAGAAACCTTCCAGGTCAGACTGGAGAGATCTCCAAGTTATGAAAATGTCTCAAGAGTCATAAAACCACAAATAAAGATGTTATATTAAAACTACAGCAACGATGCCCTCAGGAAAAAAACACTTTGAATGTGGTATATGTATGAGCTTTAAAGATGTCTTCATGACAACAAAGAGGAAAATAATGATGGTATACTGTAAACCATGACTACACCACAACAAAGAAAACGACCATGTCTGCATCATTGTGTATGTGAGACCACTGCAGCAGACTAATGCACACCAAGACAACTATACAGTAACCGTTCACTTGGAATTTCTTAATCAGCAAGTGGATCCTTACCTCAGTCATGGAATTCATTTCTCTTAGTATGGTGCTGGTGCAGCTCACAGCTAAGCAACGTGTCCCCCTTGAAGTCAAACAGCTACTTACCTTCTAGTCTGATTTGTAAAACTGAAAGCTAAAACTAAAGTTATATCATGTCAGTCACTGCATGAGCTGACAAGGAAGAGTGAACTTAAGTAAGGAAGCTGAGATGTGTCACTGACCCAGATGCTCTGTCCACTAGCATGTAAGGCATGTGAAGCCACTGGAATAACCTGGTTTTCTGCAGGAATTAACAGTCACACTGTATTTTATTCAATCTTGTATCCACTGAAGCACAGTGGAGTATCAAATGTAAAAGACATTTTATCATTTGTTTATTCCTAGTGATGCACTGACATGCACACACTGCCTTTTGATGCAGTAGCTGATTGACATGGAGCCGGGCTGAATGTGAGATGATGGCAGCAGTTTGTTGTTGTGGTTTCTTGGGTTAGGGTTGTTGTTTTTTTTTCTAAATGGCTCATTCCCTGCAACCAAAATAACAGCTGGTTTTATCACAGGAGGAAAAATGTTAAATTTATTGACATAGCTGCTAGTGGTAATAATCAGGGCTCAGGCAGCTCACAGATGACCATAAAAATCACAACAGTAAAATTGCATGAAAGCCTTGAAAAAAGTCACATCATTGTACTGGTTTCAGCGGTTTTGGTGACTTTGAATCCAACACTGAGGACTCGCTGTTTATAATTTATCCACAACATGTGAAGCACTTTGAGGGGATGACCTCAGCAGCACTGGTCGTTGTTGCAACTGTATTTGATCTGAACTAATGTTTGTGGAGATGAATAAAGAATTAATGTGAAATACTGAATGAAAATGAGGTTGTACAGTTATGAGATATTCTGTTGTCGTGTACAGATAATAATTAGGCTAATAGGTTAAAAGACTCTACTACCCAAAGGCTGTGGGTAACAAACAGTTGTTAGGAGGTTAGTGAGCTGTTGCTGCTGGAAGAGAACATAGCCTCTGCTCATGTGTGGGCTTTTCCTTTACATTCACTTCAGACTGTCAGTTTTAAAGCAGAGTCTGATCTGGTCATCTTCAAAATAGCAGAATAAGCTACAACAATCATCGTTCATGGGAGCAATGAGGTTATAGTCACACATACGCAATAAGTCTAAGAATTAACCTGTCTGGGCCCTAATTAAAAGGGCTCCTCCAAAAACTTTATTTAGTACTTACATAAAGTTTCAGGACAACATGGAAACAGAGAGTCTGACTTTGAGAGCTAAAGCAAAAAGCATCACTTCAATGATGCAACTGACTAACGTCTTCTCTGCTTTGTAAACACGCACATCTTTCAGAGTGCATACTCATCGTTTGTAATCCAGGCTTCCTGTTAAAAATTCATACTCTGAGAGCACGAGCCCAGACGACGCTGATGACTGCATCAGGATTATTTTCTTAGACTCAATCCACAGAAGGCAGAGCGCTACCCCCTCACCTCAAGTAAACCCACTGTGACGTCCCCTTTGAACAACTACTATATCACTTAAAGCTCCTTCTCATTTTCCACAGAGGAAGTCCTGCTCTGGCCCTCAGCGAGATTCACGCACTGACCCTGAAACAAGTGTTTTTCTTAGCTCCTTAAAACATTTCGGAGATGCAACGTTTCCCTCTGACAGCAGTGATGTGTAAATTATGTGTAAGTGTGCATCTGAATATGTATGCCAGCATGTGTATGCCCCTGAGTGTCTAAATGATTGTGTGTGTGTGTGTATGTGTGTGTGGTCGCCATCAGTGCTGCATCTGTGAGCTGCCTGGCTTCTTGCGTGGGCAGGAAGATCTCGGCATCGCTGCACACTCTGTCACAAAATGCTCCACCTGAACGCCTCTCCCACTTATCTTCCTCGGGGGATTACAAAGCATTGCAAATAAACGCCAAGCGGCGTAACTGACAACAGTCACATTATTGTAGCACGACCGAGCGATAAGGTGGCGTCTGTGTGTGTGTGTGTGTACCGCGGGGGTACTCTGTGCGGCCTTTCTGCAGCTATCTGAAAGTGGAACACACAGAGAGAAATGAGAGTTTTGTAGTAGAATAGCTGCCGTATGAAATCTCTGTGATCTGACTATTACGGCCGCTCTCAGAACAAACTCACTGTGAGCCTCTGAGCCAGAACCTCACCGGCCCTGCTCTCTCTGCCTGAGAATCAAAACAATCCTCCTCCACTCCTCGCATAATCAAATTCACTCACGTCTCTTCCTTTTAATTTCACCACCACCACCTCATCACTTCTTCCCAAAAACACACAGAAGGCCCCCGCCCCTCTGCACCTCCTGCCAGGAGGACAGAGGATGTCCTTACTAAAGGTTATTACACCACGTTCTCTGTGTCATCCAGTAGGAGACAAACCTACTCTCTGATCCTCAGCAGCAGGGAGTGTTTCCACAGAGGATTTTACATGAGGTTAAATCTAATACACAGGCGTATGCCCTGGTGGTGATTAGCATTTTTTGCACAGCCGAGGGCACTTTACTCTCTCGGTGGGAGGCTCTCTTTTTAGACAAGCTCTGGTTTTTGCCAAACGTTATCCCTCCTCTCCTCGTCCCGAGCACTTTCATGTCATATAAATTGTCTTTATGAGATGCTTTCTACTTCCATGACAGCCCAGCTAAAAAGGGAACTAAAACAGGTGATGTATGGGGCCTTTGGCTTCTTTTTTTAAGGATCTTCAAGAGCTCTTTCCTGAAACCTGAACTGCTGTAAGTAATCCTTTTGTCTGCTGAGTTACCTTATGCTGCCGCTGATGTTGCCGAGCACAGAGGCAAATAACAGCCAGCTGCTCCAGAGCTGGAGCTGGGCAGTTTCCAGCTGAGAGGTCTGCACAGTCGTCTGAATGTGAAGCAGGCCGTCTCCAGAAAACAACACGCACGCTCAGCAAAAGCCTGGTCTGGGTGAAGTAAGGTTAATAAAACCTCACAGCATCCCAGAGCAAAATCATGAAGGAGACCTTGTTCTCCACTGAAGGACTCTTCCAATTATATCAGATTATCTGCCCTTGGATTGCTGCACTCTCTCTGAAAAACTACCGTCCCAAATGTCGGTGAAACTGCCTTGAAGCAGTTAACATGGCATCCTTGTTAACTCAATGCAAACCTTGTGATGTGATTTTCTTTTTCTTTCTTTCCTGTTTTTTTTCCAGCCACTGGACCTGTCATAAAAAAAAAACAAGAGCACAGAGAAAACCTCATTTTATTTACTACAGTTTTTTTTTAACCGTCGGAGGAAGTCAGTGATTCCACAGCTTTCCTTTAGTGGGCAAAGTGGGAAAAGGCACAGCTGGAGTCTGAAGAAGAACAGCAGCAATCGGGGATTGATTTCCTCCCCTCAGCACTTCACATCTCCAAAGACATTATTGGAATTGTGCACAACTGTGAAAAGACTTTTTTTTTTCTTTTTTTCCCCTGCTGTAATATTTCCAAACGTGGGTCTGCGGATGGTTTGTTTTTTTCTTGTAATGGAGCTCATTTGACAAAACATTTCAAGTCACAGGTTGGAAAAAAAGGGCAGAGGGAGAGAGAGAGAAGAGCTGGCAGACAGAGATCATCATATAAACCAGGGACTTTTGCTGCAAAGCTGAACTTCGGTTGGAGACATTTGACTGTCTGTGTGTTCATGCTATGTGTGTGTGTGCGCACCATGTCTGCATTTTCAACATGCCACTGCTGTCACCTGCAGGGCAACCACAGCACTGCACGCTGTCCTCACTCTGTCCTGGTTTGTTTGTATATTTTTTCCCTCTTTCTCGCCAGGAACAGTCAACATCATTAAAAATAGATACGGCCAAAATAGAGCAAACATCCTCTCCTCTGTTGTGAATTTATGTTTGCATGGATTTCCTCCCATAAACAACATAATAATGATGGGTTGTTAATGACAGTCCAAGCAGGAAACAGGCCTCTGCGCATGCAGCAAACCAACAGGAGAACGCTTCAGTAACGATGAAACACAAAAAGTTTTCAGTATGCAGGAAGAAAAGGACTCAGATGGAGTTTGTTTTAGTGAAGAGCTCCAACATGTAAGTATCTGTGACTTAACCATACAAACTGACAAATACTGATGATAATGGTGATGATGATGGTGATGATGATGATGATGATGATGATGATGATGATGATGATGATGATGATGATGAAAGACATCTGAATCTCCACACATTGTTTCGTAAGCTGATAACACTGTGACAACTCCATAAGAAGAAAACTCAGGAGTGAGAAATTCTGATTGTGCCTGATTGTATCATATTATTTTTTTTTATCAAGTTTTTCTCCAAACTTTTATTTCCACGACTCAAAAACAAGCGGCGACTTCTTTTGCTTGACTATAAAACAGATTATGAATTACAACTTATCCTCAGACCTTTGCCTCCTAATTAAATGCCTCTTTGATGATGAAATGATTATTTCCTTTTGAAATGTTGACTGATGGATTTTAGATTTCAGGAATGGAACCTTTCACTTTATTTCAAACACATTTATTCAGTGATCTGCTGTTTCATTAGGCAGATAAGCCAAATCATTAGCACGCAAAGCTACACCGAGACTGGTTTCTGTTTTTTTTTTTTTTCCACAGTCAGTTTTCATTCATTGCCTTTCAACAACTGATACCAATTATGTTGGAGTTCAAAAGGGGATTATGATCATGTTGTTGGACTTCAAAGGCTGACGTCAGTCTGGCCTCGGAGGATTAATGTGCAAACCCACCAGCTTTCTGCAATGAATAAACAAACATTTTCCACATTTTCTCCTGCCAAACATCTTGCTCGCTCATTAAAAAAACAACATCATTTTCAAAGATGCTGAGAAGGCTTCTGCTCACCTACCACAGAAAAGAACGTGGTCCAAACAAGCCGGATGCGAACGCAAATGTGGCAGAGCATCTCCAGAAGTCCGAGGGAAGTTGACCTTAACACCAAAGTGTGGCACTGCAGAACAAATCTTATGCACAGCTTGTTCCACAATGTGTAAGATGTAAATTTCACGGGGCTGATAGAGACAAACAACCTCATACACTCACCCTCCCCAATCACACTAACAAGCATGTCTTTGGTCTGTGGGAGGAAGCTGCAGAGAACCCTGACAGGCACAGAGAGAACAAAGGGGGTCGAACCCAGAACCTCTTTGCTGTGAGGCTAACAGTGCTGCACCATGTGCTGCCCACCAAAATAAATCATTTGTCATAGTTCAAAACAACTGTGGGCCGCTCAGTGACCGAGAGATTAGAGTGCATGTTACATTGGAGCAAATGCTGTGGGCGAACTGACACATCCATTCTTCTCTGTCCTGCTGCATAATGCAGGAATAAATGGAATAAATAAAAGGTATAGACATTCATAGATGGAGTGATATAAAATTCACACTAAATGTTAAAGTCCCACTTACATTTCATCAATAAAAAAGTAGGACAGTGTCTCTTAAGTGTATTTGTAATCCACAAATTTGTTTGATGGATCATTAAATCCCTAACTTTATTAGTTTTGATGGAAGTTTTTACAGTTTTTTACATCACAAACCCTTCAGAAACAGACTTATGGTAGTATAAAACAATGTCCCATAAAGATCAAGAAGGTATAAGTCCCAAGTCTCCACACTGTGCCACAGTATAACCTTTAGAAAGTTGTTACAGCACCACTAAGCCTCCATAGTTGCTCTATAATATAATGAAATGTGTTATTGAACCCCAAATGCGATCACATTCCTACAATAGCCAAAAACAAAAAAAAAGAAGAATATCACAGAAGATCCAGCCCCATGTGTCAGCATGTTCATTTGTTCACCACTACTGAAACCCAAAGCTTGTTAAGATGTAATGTCCTCTAGATGTGTTTGTGTTATAATCCAAAGTTGTGTTATGGTTTCCCAGGTCTTCCCTGAAAATGTCTCTAAAATATACAATTAGCAAATCTGCTTACAGATCCACTAAACCCTGAGGTTTGGTATAAACACAATGTTTTATGGCATCTCATCATCTCCAGTAGTTTCACAGAAGCTTGTTGTAATTCACAGCACTTTTTACACAGCTCCAAATCCACAAAGATTCATTTTGAAATCCTAAAATGGGCCACAGCTTCCACTAAATTCTTATCGCATGCTCCATTTATCTCCCATCTCCTGACATTTGGGGAGTTTGGGTTCACTGCTATTAACCCCTCTCCTCTCTCAAATCTTCAGTTTGTTAGTGACCCTCCCTCCTCCACCACTTCCTCCCTCCACCCCCTGTGGCTGAGGGGCCAAAAGCAGCCACTTAACTCCCATCGACCTCACTGCGTCCCCTCCACATTACCACATCACAGTGATGATAAGTCTCCACTGCTGTCCAGGGGTCAGACGCTAAACACACAAACTGTAACAACATACATAACATCCTAGTGACCCGACATCTTGTCTGTTCACTGTAAATTCCTGTTATGTTGCTTCCTCTCCATGCAGCCCCCGCTCCCCCCATAGCCACCACTTTCTTCTTCCTGCCACATTTATCTCCCATTATATGTCCTGTATGGATACAGTGAACGTGTTGCTTGGTACAGTGCGACGATGAACAGGACACGGGGAATGCAAACAAGCCATTAATCTCCTCCTGCTGAGCAGAAAAACAACCCACGCTGCAAGCATTTCCTAAATACTTTCCCCGGCTTATTTAGACTGTGAGGATGATGCAAATGATAAGGCCACAGTGTATTTGCTTTAAAGAAGCACCGCAAACAAAACAGTTTATTAATATTTTACTGTGGGGGACAGACAGAGACAGAGAGGGCGTCTGGAGTCTGGATGTTAACTGGTCTAAAACAGCTCTGTGAGTATGAATAAATAACTAGGAATAGCAGCAGTGCTCTGTCTCTCTCACGCTCTATTACAGTCACAGTTGCAGCTTTTATTATCGGCCTGTAAAAGCACCTGAGCTGCCAAATAAGTGAGGGAAAAGAGAAACATCTGGTGGCAACAGTATAGAAATAACCTGTGAAAAAAAATATGACAAGGAAAAATATGCAAGCACCGTACAATAAGGCACCGTGTATATGTGTCCTTCTTTGTCTAAATATACCAGACACACATGCAGCCAGTTAGCACAGCAACCTTCTGGAGACTGACCAACACACACATGATGAGCAATCAAATGTGATTGTGTCAGTAATTGGAGAGGAGTTTTGTGTGGCTCCGTGGCACAACATGGTTGATTGTGTTTGAATAGCCGCTGATTGATCGCCGGCCTGCTGCAGCCAAGCTGTGCTCGCCGTGTCCCACAAGAGGAAAAAAAACATACAAAAACGTCCTAAAAATTGATTCCCAGAAATATTGAGTTATGCACTTTCAGTCTCCACGCGCTCGTGGTGCTCTTTAGGCCGTAAATTTAGCACGAGCTCAGCACTGAAGTACTCTGCTGAAGAGTCACTGTTGGAAACACATTTCAAGGGCAGATATTAGAATGAAAGATGAGGCGCAGCACCTGAATCAGGAACAACACTCACACTCTCCACTTTCACCAGCCGCTCAACTCAATCTGTTTTTGTTGAAGACAGTTTTAATCAGACTTTTATTCCTTTTTTTTCTCCAAAAATTGACTTGTCTCAAGGAACACATGTGTCTGTATTCAATAAATAGACACTGATTTCTAAAAACACCCTGTAACATTAGGAGCAATGATCTGACCACAACTGCAGTTCAGGCTTAGAAACAAATTATCCAGCTGCCAAACAGCTTTAAAGTCCAAACTAAAAAGCCCAGAAGAAGAATGAATATAAGACCAGCAGAGTAACAGAAGTACAAACTTGGTAGAAGTGTAGTTTTTCTTTGGTTGGTTTTTCTTTTTTCAGTAATATAAAACAGACAGAGCCAGGTGTCTTAGGCTACGTTTTCACTTTAAAACAAAAATGATCCTCATTCAGACAGCTGTGATTCAGCTCTGTAACAGAAACAAGGTCCAGACCATCACACCTGAAAATACACACACACACACACACACACACACACACACACACACCTGAACAATCACCAACACTGAGTATGCAAAAGCCAGTAAACAGGAAACAGGTCGTTTCCTCTGCAGCCGATTAGTTCCATAAAATGCTTCAGAGAAGACAGCTCTGGAATTAAAATGCAGAGTTTATCTCCTGAAAAGCTGCTTACAAAGACAACAAGGTCAGTGACACTTCATTATCCACGCTGTTTTTACCACTTGTAGTTAAAGCTGATAAGAGCGAGTGTAGGTGTCGACATCATCGTTTCTTAAGTTCTCTATTTTCACCTGTCCAAACCGCAAGGCAGCCCCTGGAGACTACGACAGGCTCAGCAGTGTTTTCCAAAAGTCGCTGTGCAAGAGTTGTTTGCACAGCAGGTGGAAACATAGCAAAAGAGATGAGTTTAAAGCTGGTCAGAGTTCAGGTTGATGTTGGCAGCTCTATCCTGCTCTTCAGTGGGTTTAATAAGTTTCCACACCAGCAGCCAAAGACCATGTTACCTGATGGAGTAGCATTTGTCACACCAGACCCATGAGCTTATCATCGACCTCAAAACCCTTTATTTTAAAATGATAAAAGTGAAAAAGTACTGGATGAAAACATGAACAAGTGCATAAGCTGAGCAGCCAACCAGGGTCCTGTTAGTCTGATCTGCATCACACTGCATGAAAAAGCTCTACAATATAATACAGTAACAGTGCAGTTACATGGATCATCAGCCAGTGAGAACGTTTTCCCTGGGCTTTTTCTTTTAGCTGAATACAATATATGTCCTCATCATTTCATACTTTATTTTTCCTTCTGTTAGAATTATTTCCTTGTTCTGATTTAAGTTTGCCCTTTCAAACCTGGACATGAAGCTCTGAGGAGCCTCTGGCCACCAGCAGCTCTGCAGAGTCATGTATTTACGACCGGGCCCTTTTTTGTTTACATAGAGCTCACATGAGAAGAGTGTGAAGGCATGCAGCACACAGTCTGACCAACACCTAGTGGCAGCAATGCACAAAGGAACTCAGCGATTGACAGTGCAAAAGATAAATGTGGGAGGAAATTGCACAGACACATTGAAAAACATCACTGTCAGGCCTCAAGGACGCCGACAATTGTGTGACATGACATTAATGTAGGAAAAAGAGAGGCTGTCTACTGCAGAGAAATTTTTGTTTGTTCATATCAATATGATTGGCGTGTTATTTTCATTGATTCTAGGTGGTGTCATGTTTTGGCTGTGTACAAGAGACGTTTAATAAAAACCTGGGGGCTTGTCAATTTCAATGTGCTGAGCTTCGTTTGTTGCTGTCCTGTGTGCTGCTGCACCTGGGGCTGGATCCACCTTAACAGATTCCACATTTCATGCAATAAACCAATGATGTTAAAAAAAAAAAAAAAGAACTCATATGAAGTCAGTGGAAGGTTTACCCACCAGTGGAGCCTGGGGGAGCCGTTGGTGGTTAAGGTTTAGATAAGTGTTTCCGTGGAGACAATAGCGACCTCCCTCTGGACCTGAAGAGGGATTCCTGAGGAGCTGACTGGACAGGACGTGGAGCTGAGTCACAGATTGGGTCGGTTTCTGAAGGAAACAAGCGGCAGAGAGAGGGAGTGTGTCAGGGAGGCAGTCAAATAACAGCTGAAAGCAGTAAAGAGCGGTTTTAAAGTCCAATAGTAAGAGTGTGATGACTAAATCAGATGGATCTAGAGTGGTGGGAAGACTAGAAACTGATCCTCGATTGACAGAGCTGACAGCGCAGGAAATTCGCATAAATATGTTAAGAGCACGCATATGAAAAGTAATCTCTCTGGATGAACTTTAACTGAGCTTTTAAACTTCTACTTGAATAAAGAAAAGCCCACTCTGAAAGCTGAATATGAGACTAAATCGCTGTGACGTGACACAGCAGATGTTTTTGCTGGACTGGGACATGGAGGGATGGGGTCACTGGTTTGAGTCCAGCACCCAGCTGCTCCAGTGGAGACAGTGACTGGGCCAAAAGTGCTGAAGGGGAACTCCCAGTTGTTGCTGGTGTGAAGTGTGCAAATAAAAATTGGTTTGCTGATGAAAAAACAGCATGCAAGCCCCATAAAGCTGCTTCCTGGATGCATAAAGGTGAAGAAACCCAGAAAAGGAATCGTTTATTTTACTAACAGAGCTGCAGGGGAAAAGAGCAAAAATCACAAACCATATGTCTCAGTTGCAGTAACAGCAACACAAACTCCTTAATTCCAATGAAGCAAGTATTTACTCATTTTTGCAGCTCAGCTCTGACTCAGGGTGAATTGGAACGTGTCCAGCTCCTCTTGAAAAGTGAGTTTCACATGATTTACCCTCAAATAGAACAAGACAGCCATGAAGAGCTCTGCTGCAGCCTGGGACGAGGCCCGTCTCCCTGCCGTGGTCCAACTCTTTGAATTCTGATCATATCTATGTTTTTTCCATATCTATTTTATCTTTGTTGGTTTGCACAAAAACTAATGATACGGATTAACATACAGACAGAGAGAGTTGTGATGGAGAGTTGCAAAAAAAAAACAGAGGCAAAAAGCAGAAAAGTATTAAAACTGAAACGGTGGGTAATTTTCCAAATTTAAAAAATGAGATGGCAGAACATATCAGTATCACTTACTGGTTGATCTGATGAACAGTAAGGATGTCCATCCATCCTCATCCATTGTCTATACTGCTTGTCAATGTAGGGACGAACACCTTGGGGCAATTTAGAGTTGTCAGTCATCTTATTGTGCATGTCTTTGGACTGTCGGAGAGAACCAGGCTGGGGAAGCGAGAGAGAACCCACCAGGCACAGTAAAGACATGCAAACCCCTCCCAGAAAGGCTCCAGGCCCGGGAATCAGACCCACAACCTTCCTGCAGAGAGGTGAGACTGCTAAAAAAGAATGAAGGGAGGAATGTGTAGGAACAAGTTTGGCTGGATGAGTCTTTACCCATACAGTTACAGTCATATACTGTATGTGCCTGGTTATCTCTGTCTTCATCATGGGTCAAACCTTTCCTAGGATTCCAACACTTATTGCAGTTTTAGTCATGACTGAGCTCATTTGCTTTTTCCGAGATGGAGATTCATCAAAGGAATTGTAAAGGAATGATTCAACATCAATCTGCAGTTTCAGTCTGGCAATGTCGGAATGAGGGATAAAAATTTAAACACTTGGACTTGTCGGCATAGAACTCAGACTAGACCTCAGCAAAGCTAATCTCATTTCTTTTTCTTTTTTTGCTGATTTCACTGTCTTCCTCCAACAGCAGAGACATGCCCCTCGCCTCAGACATTACCTGAGAAGTGTAACATCCCTTCTCTCCTTGGCCAAAATCCACTTTCATACCAATTTATGGCTGATATTAGGGACTCAGTACTATTGAAGAAAAGCTATAAAAAGTCCCTGAAGAGCCAGTGCCTCTCTGTGACATTTCAGGAGGGAGATTACACCTGGTAAAACAATTTAAAGCCTTGAAGGATCATTGAGCATCAAACGATTCTGGGCCGAGAGTTCATTTTTCCATGCTGAGGGGACTGTAAGAGAAGCTTTTAAACAGCCAGCCCTTTTAATACTGCGCTGCAGAGCTGGTCTCACTTTGAATAGAGACATGATGGCATAGAGTGACCTTGGCATGCTGAGGTTTTGGTCACAGAGCTCAGTCCTGTGCAAATCAATATCTTCCAGTGGGAGCATAAGACCCCCTCCTCAAGGATCCACACATATACGCACACACACATGCGCACGAACACACACACACAGACACACACACACAATCTGGTCACGCCTTCTTCACCCCACTGCCAAAACATTGAGATGACAGCATCACCACAGCAGTGAAATGTACAAGAGTTGAGGAAAGATGATGAAGTGAGGTCGGTGGTGATTAGCAGAGGTCTCACAGCCCCACCTTGTGTTCAAAGGCAGGAAGTGTGATACACACACACAAGAAATCGAGATGAAGGTGAAAGAGAGTGTATCCCTCATAGACCCAGAAACACCACTTGTTAAGGTAATGACCTGACCACAACCAAGATTCCTAATGTACAAGCAAGTAAATAACACACACACACACACACACACACACACACACAGATGCTTATTGATATGTCCAAAGGATTTATTTAAATGAAGTTTTAAGCCCTGACTTTAATCTAACACTGAAGTCAGCGAAATAAACTGCACCTATTCTGCAACTGATACCTGTTACATCGACTGAGAGGCTCCACACTCACTCAGTCAGTCAGTCACTGCTTTGTCCCAGACTGGAATATGTCACCAGTTATTGGGAATTAGGAGGAGATGACTCTTCTTCCTCATCAGCTGATCCTCTGACTTCACCTCCAGCACCTCCGTTAGGTTCACATCTATGATTCTCAGTCAAATGCCTCAACGGCTGTTGTTGGATGTTCCTGCCATGAAATGAGGCTCCGTGTCTGTACTGTATGTAAGTGCTTTGTTGATCCCTGAACCTTTCATCTAATGCCACCATCAAGTCAACATTTACCACACATCTCAGTCACAATGGAGTAAACTAATGCACATAGTAATCTCCCATGACATGAGTTGATATTTTAATGGAATATACAAACACTGGTATTAAACCAGAGTCAGTGCTCCCTGTGTTTGAGGGTGTTCTCTCTTCCTCTTGAATGAATGAACTGTGTGTTTTTGAATGCTGTGTGATTATTATTAATAACTTCACTTCATGCACAGCTGCCTTTGGCCCTCTACCTACACTCACTGCTGCAGTTTATTAACTTTTAACATTCCTGCACTAGTAGCTGATGTTTTTCTGGGCTGCTGCCTCATGATGTAGAAATGTGTCGTTTAATAAAAGAGCAGTGGTGTAATGCAGTTCTCTGCTGTATCTAAGGGGAGGGCCGGCATGAAGGGGGGATTTAATAAGCAGGAAATAGAGGGAAATTAATAAAAGCCATTCAGGATGGCAGAGCTGGTAATGGCCGCGTCTGGCACGTGCACTGCAGGCTGTGGCTTACCTTCATGCCTGGTTAAGAGGTGGTTCATCCGGACCTCTCCTCTTGGCCCAAACTCGGCCCAATATTGAACAGAGTGATGTGAATGATAACAGCATGAGAAAAGCAAACTGGCGAACAAACGCAGGTGTCATGCAGGTGACGCCGTCGGAGGTCTGCAGAACAGGAAACGGGGCTTGCAGAGAGAAACCCCACACATGCGTACAATGACCTCCGTTTATAGACGGCCCTCACACACAGAAACTGGACCAATAACGCACCATTGCTCCCTTAAATACAAAGGACGAACTGCATGATGGCCGCAGGTAACCATCCTAAGCTCTGTGTACAGTGTGTGTGGCCAGGCTCTCCCATCCCTCCTCATTAGAGAAGTCAACTTGTGTGAGGATTTGCGGTTCCCAGTGAAAAGTGGTTTGTGTGACATATTCAATATCACAATTTAGATAACAGTCATTAAAATATGGCTGCCTTCTAGGTTGTAACCATCCACATTTTATAGTAATTAGTGTAAGAGCAATCAGAATCTCCTTTACATTAATTAAACCTAATGATACAAATCAAGTGAAGCTCAGTGTCAGTTGTTACAGGCTTGAGTCCAAAAACTGAGTAAATGTGCAAGAAGAGTAAAGAACACATGTTTGATTAAAAAAAAAAAATGAGTTTGAAGAAACACTTTATTCATTTTCCTAAAGAAATAAATACCATCTCACTTGTGTTTGGACTAAGATGCAGAGAAATGTGGTTTGCAGCAGATTTAAAAAAAAAAAAAAAAAAAAAAAGAAAGAAAGAAAAAGAAAAAAAAGAAAAGAACCCCAACTGTATAAAAGTTATTCTTAAACATCACCTTTGATGCTTGTGCTTGAACAAATTTAAAACAGAATAAATGTTCTTCAATACTGGGAGGACCCAGTATTGAAAAACATTATTCTGTCTTAAATTTGGAGGGAGGGTGCTTGGAATGATGTGCTGTGCAATGCAAAGTCAGTATTGCAGGGCCCACCTCAGGCCAGGAGCCCACAGCTAGTGTGACCTGGTAAGTCATTCGCATGAGTAGCTCCACCCCTCACCTGCAAACCTGTAAAGTAACCCTGCCTGAGAAATTCAGGCTGGTGTGTATGAGAATCTGACTAAATGATCAACAGTTGTGATGCTACATAAATGCACTGTGAAAGAAGTGTTGTTGTAAACAAACTGAATGTAAAGGCCATCGCTGAGTATTCCCACACATTCTGTCTGACACTGAAGTTACAAGTGTAAGTATTTAACAATGACTTTGCTCCTGAATCTGAAGAAAGCAGAATTTAACTCATTAAACTCTTCCTAGGATTCCTGTCAACAGTGGCCTATATGCATGTGCTTGGAGCTGTGTGTAGCCTTCTCCCTTGAAACTAATGGGAGTTGAAACCTGACTTACCTAATGAAGGTAAATGAAACGGATTTCAAGGAAAATGTTCTGAAATGCCCCGGTTTGCACTGCAGTTCAAAGTTTTTGTATTGTTATTCCATGTTTTCATAGGAACACCTGAATGCACCTCAGACTGGTACCTTACAAAGCAGATAAGTCATTGACATGAGTCGTTACACTCCACACCTAAAAAACCAGTAAAGTCAATGTGCATGAGAAATTCAGGTTTGTGCATGTGAGAATCTGAATAAACAGTAGTGAGGCTACACAAAGAAGTGCTCAAAGTTCCCACACAAGGGCCAGTGAGTCAACGAGCTGGCAGGCTGAGTGCATGGCCCACTGGAGGAAGGATGTCCAGGATGGACAAGCTGAAATTCAGCCTGACTCATGCTGGGCCACTTCAGGCAGTTTATACCAGACCACCAGCTCCCTCTGGAGCCACAAAAGCCAAAATTTCACAAAATGCTTTCCTTCCCCCACAGTTAAAATCGAAGTTCCCTTTAACTTTATCAATGTGAGCATGTTGCCATTTAAGCACCACTGTGCCTCACAGAGCTGCTAACATGCTTGTGCACCCCATGCATGCCTCCTTCCAAAGCAGATCATTTCCTCAGTTTTTAATTGTACCATTAAACAGTAAACAGTTTTACAGATCGTGGCCTGGAAATCAGATTGCACGCTGCTGTGCAGAACAGAGGACGAGACCGTGGTGAATCAGCACAGCTGATGAATTGTATGCTCAGCATGAAAAAAAAAACGTCCCAGTGACATGGAACAGATTTACGGATGTATGATTAGTGAGCATGTATAGAGAGTGTAGAGTGGCATATTTGCCGTGCATGATTTTTCACTCTCTGGAGCATAAAGCTCAGAGGAGATCAGGCAGTGACAATAATAAACATGCCCTCCTCGGGGCAACTCAGAGCTGGTTGATCCCAAATATTTTACTGTTTCCAAGTTGAACTTGAGTGGGACATCTTGGCATAGAGAAGGTTGGAGCTTTACTAAAATGTAGTTTTCTTTTGGAAGTTATTGTTATTGTTGGCTTAATTTCAGCACTTAAGTCAATTGCACATGAACCAATCATTCATGCACATTATTACAGATGGATTTCATTCTCTCTCTCTCTTTGTTCTCTCCTTCCACCCAATTTCTTTCTCACTGCTGCAACATCTGTGTCAAATCTAAAGAACACAATGTGGCCCCACTCACACACACTTAACACTTATCCGTCCAATCTGCAGGCAGGTCCAGTAACAGGGATCGGCCACGGGACCTGAAGCCCGTTGCTTTTGGATTGGTAGCAGGGGTGACTGGGAGAAGGGAGGGGGCAGGGGGAGGGGTGCTGGTGAACATGGAGGACCAGGTTTTGGATTGTTCTAGGGGTTAAACTTTATCCACAGGATTTCCATCACAAAGGCCTCCTCAGCAGTGAGCAGACGTGACCTTGGGGCCTGCCAGAGACAAACTGAGGAAGTGAATTCACTGAAGCGTCCCCCCATTCACGTGTAGGCCTAATAGGTCGCTGTCTATCACACCAAGTACCCGACCCTCGCCCCACCTCCCCCTGCTCTCACACTGGCCAGAGTCCCTTTATTATGCTGATCTAATGACTGTGGAGGGTAATCCAAAAGACCTTCATTAGAATGAGGGTGGCGTGTTAAACACTCAGCCAGATCTGGGCTGACACGGGGTGCCATACCTGCCAACATGCGTGAGCCTGACACACAGGAGCAGGAGGAGGACAACACACTCCTCTTTTAATAATTTATACATTGATTTATCTTGATCCCACAGCAGGAAATTTCTTTATCGTCTCCAGAGATACAAACAGTAATCAATACACTGCCCACACAAAGAGAAGGAGCAGCACAAAGGAAACATGCACCACTGAGATAACGAGCTGCTTGAGGGACACTTCACACAAGACGCCTTGTCTGATGAGTAGAGGTAGATGTTGCAGAAGATAAACAGTGCTGTCATTGTACAAGAATGTAGTTGTGGATTAAATAAAAGATGTTTACAATAAAAACCTAAAACAGATTTGAGTCATTTTAAGGATTGTATTTCTTAACAATGTATTTGAACGTTCTGCTCAGCAGCTGCAGGGCTCAAGAGGCAAGATGTGATTCTTTTGGAAAGAGGCTGTTTTCTCTTCAGCTGAATGTGGTTTCTTGTCAGGAGCAGGTAATGGTGATTGTTGCTTTACAGCAGGTTATACTGGAAAACACCATCTGAACAGCCATGACTTCAGGGCAGATTGGTGAGATGCCATCAGCTCAAGGCTAGCTGCTCAGCATAGAGGCAAACTTATGATAAAGAAAGGAGTTAACACTGCTGTTACTCTCCACCTCTTAATATTTCAAACATTTGATGACTCATCCTGCACTTGTCTCAAGGGCGTTTCCAAATTTGCATCCCAGTTGATTAAATCATTGTATCACAAATTTTTACACCCTTCCCCCAAACTATACAACCTGCCAGTCTCTGTGACAACACTGCGTGACTTTGCTGATTTTCCATCACAGGTGTGAGTCTGTGTATTTCCCCCACTAACATACCTGCTAGTTCTAGCTCTAGTCTAGACACTTGAAAATACATTCAATGGTGTTTGCTACTGTAGACATCAATCAATATCCATGATAAGTCTGTGCATCTTGTATCATGTTTTTAGCAGAAACATGTAGGCTAATAATGCTGAATTGAATGGCACTCACAAAATGTGGCTATAACAATGGGTGTAATGAATATAAAGAACCCCCCCTATATATATAAAACAAAATTATATGATGTGTAATTAACTGGATGATGTAGCACCTGGTCAAAGGCGACACATGAACTGTGTGTGTAGCCTTTGCAGTGTGTGGATGATAACAATGTGGACTCATAGCCTCTAACAACATCCATAGAGCATTGTCATGCACATGTGTGAGGGACAGACAGGCTGAACTCCTCCTCTGCCTCACCTCCACACAGCTGTCCAGTCGCTACGTGAAGCGGGTGCGGTCGTCAGTTTTGGAAAGTTGCCAAAAATGCCCCAAGAGGTGTGAGAGGAGGGGGTTCCAGACGTTAAGGCACATTTACAGAGCGACTGACCAGGTGTGTGAAGGTGTGAGTTTCTGCGTGCACTCAGCACCACCATACCATCTGAATGTATATGCCATACTTTCAGGTAAAAACATTTTTGCCATAGACACAGCTGAATGAAATGAGTTTCATTTTGAGATTTATACTTGGAGACTGAAAAACATGACAATCACTGAACAAACTCAAAGTCTCAAAGTGACTTTTCTGTTTTAGTTTAAATGTTTTAACTGCACTACTGTGATGTTTTTTGCAGATATTTAATTTCCAGTTGCACATTTATCCCCTACAATGC
This sequence comes from Caranx ignobilis, assembly GCA_021432705.1. Classification (NCBI taxonomy): domain Eukaryota; kingdom Metazoa; phylum Chordata; class Actinopteri; order Carangiformes; family Carangidae; genus Caranx; species Caranx ignobilis. Next base: position 15,110,363 of record MU270012.1, read on the forward strand.
TTCCAATAGTTCTTTATAGATAAGAAACCAGCAACATTTCCAGCAGCCTCAGCTGTATTCTCAATTCTAATTAATCATTATTAACATGATAAACAACATTATATCTGCAACATTACACCATGTCCACATTATTATCTTCCACCTCACTCAGTCACCTCTTGTGTGAAAACATAAATTTCTGGTTGGGATTTTCACTTTAAACTTTCATTCCTGTAAAGGAGGTTACCTCTTCAAGAAATCACTCACTCATGTTACTCTCTTTCTCTCTCTTGGCCTTTCACTTCTCTTCACCCTCACATGACCGTTGTCTCTGCTGACACCGGATCTCCAAACCTGTGAGGCTTTTTTTTTTTTTAACCACAGTCTAGCACCAACCGTTGTGCTTATTTGTGCCATTAGTTGTTGTTTAGATTGAGATAGATTGAACATTATCAAAAATAATCTGATCTCAACAGTGTAATTTACCATGAAGTAAAATATTAGGGTCAATATTCTCATCATAGTCTGAACCTACACAACAAAATTATAATGAAAGTACTGAGTCCGACTTAACATTAAGATCAGAACTTTTTTTTTTTTTTTTGTAAAAGTCATAACTAATACCTTTGTGCAAGCATCGCAAATACAAACACGCCCTTTAAACAGCCTCCAACTTCTTGTTGCCGCACGCTGTCAGAGCTGGTGGCAAATTCTCAGACTATAAATTTCACAGTGAAAGTAAACATCCCTGGTCCTGATAAATCTTTATGCAAACAACACAAGAATAGCACGCTGCAGTCGCAGACACAGCCTTTGTGTGTGTGTATGTGTGTGTGTGTTTTATTGATCTCTGCACAATCATTCCGCAGGGACTCCAGGCCATGGAGCACGTTGGTTGGGCCATTGTGATTTATTATCTTTATTTATTTATTTTCATTAAACTAAATAATATTCAACCGACATTTCACTCAGGAGGAGTTAGTTTCATATCAGCTGCTGGTTTGGAGCCAGTTATTGAACAATTTATTCCACATAGTTTACGACTGAGCTTCCCCTCAGGCATTCCTTCAGATCTTGGTGGATTGACTCTAGAGAAGGCAGAAGAAAAGAACAGAGCTTCCTGTGAGCCATTACCTCTGAATATGGGGTTATTAATTCAGACAATAAAGGCTTTAGCTCTCAGGAACCCATGTTTTACATTTACAATGCAGCCTTTTAGCTCCAGAGAGCGAGAGCTACAACCATTAAGCAGGAAAATGGTTCAGTGTTTTACTCAGCAACAATCTGAGTAACAATGAGGGGTAACGGTGATAACTATATATCTTATTAACCAGCAGTGGAGCAAGTCTTCACATCTTGCACCAGGGCAAAGTGACTTACTTTGTAACTGTAGTTTCATTTCCATTTTATGTTGCTTTATGTATCTCACCACATTCCAGAGGGAAATATCACTCTCACTCTTTTCTCACTGCTTTTATTTGTTCAACTCATTCACTAGATTCTAAACCAAATGAATTATGATGTATTATAATGCATTAAGATAAGATAATGTGTAAATGATGCTTGCATATTATGATCCAAAAATGCACATCATTCTTAAATGGGCCAATCTGTATTATCTTACTGTTGACACTTTAAATGTATTTTGATGCTGCTGTGTTTATACTCATAATGGAGAAATCAATCAAAATTTGAAAGCTGGTCTTTACTTTACAGGATGTTTCCTTACTGTAGTAATCCCTCTTTATCTATGTAAAAACTATCACATTCTTTCTCATTAGTAAAAGCAGAAATTCTTAATCACTGAAATTAGAGTGTGAATGGAAAAATTCACTGTAAAAATACTATAGAAAATGATTCCTGTAGATGTTAATGATAATACGTGATACTGTTATCTACTAAAGTGGAAATAGCTTTGACTGCTGATGAGGAGCTCGTCATATGTTTGTTTGTCAAATTTTAAACAGCAAAGTCACTAAAATGTAAAATAAATGTAAAACGTATAACATTTTCCACGTCTTTATAAGGTTGAAACAGTCACTTAATGCTCAGTTGAGTAAATGTAGTCAGTCATATTGCTACACCACTGTTAACAAGAACATAGTTGTAGTCCCATTACAACTCCTATTACTTCACATTTTTTGCTCTCATCTCCAGCGATCACTTGTCACACGTGGTGGCACATTCCCCTGCTTTATTTCATCTGTCTTGTAACCTAAACTACATCATCTGACTCTGAGCATTTAAAATGCCTTTACACACACACCCCCTCCACCGCCTCACCACAGGGCCGGCCCCTGTATAGAGGACTTAATGTGAATTGGCAGTCATATGGTTGCACTTACCTTGTTTTAGCTGTTTTGTATTAACCATAATAAGGGCCATCAAATGCCGTAAATGCGAGATACCACTTGCGGACCCTCCGCTGAGGCTTTTTCACATGTGACAGGATAACAATTACATTTAAATCAGAGCAGCGGGGAATGTAAAAGTTGAAACAAATGTTGTGGCTCGGATCACATGGCACTTTAACCATTCCTGTGGGGAAGTCAGGCCATTACAGCTGCTAGACGGAGCATCAAAGATAAATACAAGGCAGCGAGTAAACCCCATAAAGTACATGTTCAGGGTATTAGATCAGATAAATAAATGATACGCAGATGTGAAGCAGCTGTAGATGTATTTACCATTATCATGTCACAATTGTCTGTTTCAAACTCGCTGAAACACTTAAATGCACAGAATGTATATTTGTATTTTTACTACCCTGGACATGCAGGACCCTTTGCCCAAAGCAAATAAATTCTTAAATATTTATTACCTTCATTTTAAATGACTCATGTTTAGACATGAGATTTCTAGAAACCTACAAAAGTGCAAACAGACTTTATCAAAAATACATCAACCTCTGCATGTGGAGAACTGGAAATAGCAAGTTTAACACATCATTCATTATTCAAAATGAATCAAACCCCAGCTGAGGTTTTTATTTACTTATTTATTTTTCCTGTTTGGGGTAAAACAAACTTGTCTTTCCTACACAGATTAAAAACAGGAGACTATTAGGCCACCAGTGGCTTTAATAGCCAGTTAACACTATAAAGGTAACACCTCAAAGCTGTAATTTAATTTAATAATAAGGGATGTGTCTGGTAATTCACCAGTAAATTGAAGTGTGGAGGGGCGTTTGAACTGAGATTTGACGACAGATGCAGATTTTCTGAAGAGTGTAATTATACACACATTAGGATACAGTAGGTTTAAAGCTTTTAAAAAGTCAGTGAAGACTAAAAGAATAATACCGCCAACATGGGTCTTTTCTTTTCTTTTATGTAATCATTTGGCACACCATTTAACCTGAAGCAAACCATGGATTGGAGTTGGAGATACAGTATAGTGCTGTGGTGCTTTGTGGGCTGAATGGATGAGAGAGTGTACACAGTTTCACAGCGAGCGAGTGAGATTACGCTCACTTTAAATATTCCATGAAAGTGCTGCTGTGGCACAGTGTTATTCAAACACCCAAGTTGTTGAACAAAGTGTTTAATTCATGCATTGACTTTTCCACTGCAGTTAGAAATTCGCAGAGCTGTTTTCTTGGTTTGCGGTGCTCAGCCTCCGCTCAGCCAATAATACAGCATTGTTAGTGTCCACAGGTCCTGTTCACGTCTGTTACAGCAAAACAGATGCTTCTGTTTTGTCTCAGTGCTGCAGGTATGGAGTGTGCTTGATTGAGTTACAGTGAGAATGTCACAACCCACTCTATCAAAAAATGACAAACGTCATCCTTCCCTCATCAGTGGGTGAGATCAAGTGTTTGATGTTCATTTTGTCCTTTGGCCTTTTAAAGCTGACGCTGGGTCTTCAGGTGACGCCTCTTCACCCCCTCAAAAAGAATCCGAATTCACCTTGGTAATGTAGGAGTTTCACTTCCTCCCTTTGAGTCAACGTTATTTACAAGTCTGAGGAGGTGTGAAGTCTGAATGTGGCTAATATTTTGCACAGTATTTGAGTTTGTGCAGCTGTTATTACAGAGCAGTCATATGTGACTGAATAATCCTCCAGTTTCTTTTAGCTTTTAGAATCATGGTCTCCTTCAGTGAATCATAAAACTCACAGCTGGTAAGAGGACCTTTGAGCTCAGATCATTGTTTATTTTAAGACTCAAAGTTGTGCTTTTGCTTTTGTTACTTCAGCACAAATAGTGAAGTGGAGCCAAACTCTTCAAAACAGTTTGAACTCCAATTCTCAGACATTTTCTACCCCAACTGTCATGTCTTCATGTGAACTGGTGCCATGTTGAAAAAATCTGTTGCTGTTTGTTTTGTAAGGTGCTCTGTTAGGTGAATGATCAGTGCATGTTCCATATGGGCACAATGAGTAAACAGGAGACTGCAGGTTTGACTCATGTAACTGTATGTCAAACCCCCACTCCCTCTGCCCATTTCCAGTCTATCTTCACTGCTGCTGTTAATAAAGGCATCAAAGATGATCTGACTTGCATTTAATAAAGCTAACAAATATGGCTTTATTTGCCATATCTGGTGGCCTCAGAGTGGCTCACCTGAGGATTCTTTGTCTAGATCATAGTAGCACTGGATTTGAATCTGATTCATGGCCTTTTCTTGCATGTCACCCTCTCTCTCTGACTTTCTTGTCTATCTCTCACTGACTGTGCTGTATATATAAAGACAAACAAAAGTCCCCCAAAAAATCTTTCCAAAACAAGAACATTTAGATGCATCAAATCAAGTTATTGACGTCAGTGTTGTATGGTCAGTGCACAGCATTTCTAACCCTCACACGCCCAAATTTGCAATTTTATGACCCTTTTGTGTTTTCAGATGACGTGAACGCCCGCAACTCATAAACATGCGAATCTCTCCCATCTCCAGCCACCCAACCCATGAGGCACGAGCATGGCTGCAGTGCAGGAGTGCAGGGAAAACACTGTGAAGTCACACCATCTGAGAAAAGGAGTTTCTGTGGAGGCTGATGGTTCAAGCTGTATGTTGTTTGAACTTATTTTAATGAACTGAGGAGTGTTTATTGTTCGATCCCTGTTCATAAGCTCAGCTGAACTATCACACCAAATAGCCACCACAAAGTTAGTAACATGTGTTTGTACTTAATAGGAAAATTTCTTGTTGCCAAGTTTCTACAGTGCTGAATTTCACTGTCATCACCGCTTGAACATCACGCTGCTGTGAATTGTGGGGTATTCCCTGCGGCGGTGTGGACCTAATGGAAAGTGTGCATAAAAGGCTCAGAGAGTTAAGCAGGGAGCATTAAAACGCTTTAATGACTTTACAGTGGGACAGCTCCGTGCCCTCACGGACAGAGGGGGAGTGCGTAAGCAAGAGACCAGGGGAACCAGCTACTGGCACACTCCGCTCACTGCCATGGCAAATCCTCATTCTGACTGATTTACATTTAAGCACCAATTGGCAGTGGGAATTAAAATGTGTTAAGATGTGAAAGGTTACAACATTGTAACATGCCACTTTTTTAAACCTCTTAACCTCCAAAATCCCTTTAAAATGAAGTGCTTTGCAGATTCTGATCACATTCTTCATATTTACCACTGTTGGAGCTTTTTTTTTTTTTTTGCTAAATTCAAAGAAAGGGACACCTACACTTTATATTTTGGTTCAGATAACTGTCTGCTGTTCGCTCATTAGAGCAGTGAAGTTCATTTCCTCCACTGTGCTTTGACGTTCCATCCAGTTCTGTCAAGCATAGAGCTCCGCTGTGCTCCTCCAGGGTTGGTAATGGATTATCAGAAAAGGTTCTGCCACAATAGTGTGGCAAGCAGAATGTTAGGGAGACCATGCAAATCCTGTGAGCACGTAAGGGGCCAGGTTATGCTAGAGGAGATCTAGTTCCTTTGGTGTGTGTTGCCCAACAGTGCCAGAAGGTTTAAAAATGTAAAAACTGTCACACTCAAAGGCGAGGTGAAAAGATGGATGTCATAAAGAAGGGAGGGGACACAATACTGTTTAAATACGGAGATAAAGGGCACATTTTGTCTCTTCTGGAGAACTTAAAGAGCAACAGGTGCTGCACAGAGCATTATGAGGTATTATTAGCCTATTACTAATAGTAGTAATAAAGAGCGCATGCAGCCTTGTGAAATTCCACTCTCACAGAGGAGTGGGGCCGAAGGTTTAACTGTCAATCAAAGCACTGAAAAATAAGCTAACCTGAGCTGATCTCCTGTAATTGCTTCTAATTTTTATTCTGGTCTTTGTTCATCCTAACATGAAATACATCCGATTTGGAGGAGTGCAATTTGTTCATGGTAGTCTGTGCACATATGTGTGTGTATGTGTACGTTTACAATGTTATTTTTGTATTCTTTTTTTAAATAGCAGTCACTGTAGTGTCAAAGAAATTTTTCCTTCAGGTCAGTAAAGTCCCTCTTCTTCTGTTTTTTTCCCTATGCTTCATGAGGGCTACACAATTAATCATGCTGTATACAATATCCAAACTGCAGGAGCTCCAATTTCACAACGCTGTTTGTGCCACAAGTGTTGTGGTGCTGCAGAGATGCCCTGACAGACAAATCATACTCTCAGAACTTAAAGCGACATGTTGTTTTGTTTAGTACAAGGCTCAACACCCCCTCCCCCACCTTTTTTAAAAGTGAGAATGAACAACAAAGACAGCACCATTCTCTTTCAAATCATAATTGCAATATATATCCATATAATCACCATGTGATTTATTTATTTATTTTGGTATATGGTGCTCTATGCTCCAGGTTGTCAGACATTCACACCCACTTCACATCATGATTGTGTGCAGCTGAAAATGGAGTAAAGGAGTCCACTTTTTAATGATAAACATTAACACTGAGCCCATGGTGCCCCTCAGTACTCTGTGCGCTGAAACAAGGGAGGAGAGCGAGATGCAGGGGGCCAACATTTCCTGCACACATGGACCCCATAATTTCTGGCAACGCCCCCTCCCGCGTGCATTTTACACACACCGTCAGTTTATCGGTAACAGAAGCAGCCTTTGTGGCCTCCTTTATTTTTAGTATTTTAATTAACTCATTGAGCCATGATTGCCCTGGCCCCGCGCAGGCTTCTTCTCCATTGCAGCCCCACGTGCACGAGCAGTGCGCGCATGTCGGGAGCGCGCATGGAGGCGGTCCGGGGCTGCCTCAGTTTTCTGTAATCGCTTTTCTGCTGCTACCTCCAGTTAAATAGCAAGGACACGGGAGCGAGCAGACGGCCGTGTGAGGATATACTTTTTTCGGTACCTTGGGATTACGACGCGGAATTGCAGCATCGACGGCCAGTCACCAGGTAATATCGACACACGCATTCAGTCGCCCCTCGTACATACGCAAAAAGTACGTAAATGTCCCGTGAAAAGTGTCGTTTTCCAGTGAAGAAGAAGAAGGAGGAGGAGGAGGAGGAAAAGAGGGGGGAGGTGGACGTGTGGGACGAGCCTCCCTTTGTGCCGAGGCAGGGTCAGTGCTCTTCAACGGACAATGTGGACACTCCAGAAACCCCGAGGATCCGCAAATTTCCCCCCCGACGCTCCGCCGGCCCTGCTCGGCTGACCGTCCTCCATCAGCCCCGCCGTCGGCTGTTCGGGACGAGCCCAGCAGAAACGCCTTCTTCTCTGCGTATTTCCACTGAGTTTAAAACACAGAGGCCTGTAATTGCTTCCCCTTCTTTCTTTCTTTTTTTTTTTTTTTTTAAATACCCCACAGCGCTAATGCAACGTACCCTACTTCCCGCCTCCCCCTCCTCCTCCCCCCCCGGCCTCGTAACGTTAGCTAGCTCCCAATAATGTTTATGGTCGCTTTTGTAGGATGGCTACGCTCCAGTCTTCCCGGTCGACCCCTATTGTGTTCTTCGTGCCCACTAACGCTGACCCACCGGGCTGCTCCGCGCCGTCAAGTGATGTCCGGCTGCACACCAACATCTTAACTTGTCCCCGTTGTTGTTTCGGGAGACTATAATGTCTTCTCGTCGACCCCGGCATCTCTAACGGGTATTGAACCGGGTACATTTCGGCCGTTGATGCCCCTATCATCACCGTGAAACGCCCCCCACGGGAAAGGCGAGCTGTCCGCCGCTCCACTTCACCGTTTTCATTAACTTCTTGCCGACCACACAGATCGTTACCTCTCTGTTTTTGTGTTACATCACAAGTGAAACATCTTTATTTTTGTAGCCGTTCAGTCTTTGTCGCCAGCGAAGGAGGCTTTTAATGGAATTAATGTTAAACAAAAAACCGGGCCAGTGCTCGTCTTCACGGATGGTCTCCTCATTTTTCAAGTATCTCTTTTGATCTGTCATGGATTAAATGTGCATATATGGGGTAGAGCCCTTCATCTGTCTGCTGGGTCACAACGTCGACCCAAAACCGTATTATTCCCTTTCTTTCCACATGAAGAAAGAGGGGGATAAGTATGGCACAGGTCAAACATGAGGTTTCCAGATGAAGGCCAAAGCCACTCACTTAAAGTCCTTCAAACAATTAGCCTGGATTGTACAGCCCTTAGTATCTCATTAGGTGAATGGATCATTAAAACCTATTAAGTAGGAGACTTATACTCATATATGTGTAATTCACAGGCTTTGGCAAATGTTTTTTCATCAGCACATCCCTGTCCAGTTAAAACTATCATCATCATCATCATCATCATCATCATCCACATCCAGGTTTAGATTTATTAAACTAAACCAATCTCAACTGCACCTCCTTCAGATCTTCCAGAAATCTTATTATATCCTCTGTTATTGCCCTCTGGTGTGGAAACCTTTCTTTGGTGTGCTTGCAGGTCATGGTATGACATTACTTTGATATTCACTTTTTTTTTTTTTTTTGGCAGGGCCACGATGTCCAGCGAAGTACAGAGACGGACGACAGCCCCAGCACCACGGAAGCGCCGCCAGGGCGAAGCTCAGACATTGAACAAAGGGAATCGGTACCACCTGAGCAGGAGCGAGAGCAAGCACAGCCCAAAAAGAAAGAGACCAAGATTTCGAGTAAAACTGCTGCTAAACTTTCAACTAGTGCCAAGAGGTAAAAGAAAAGACAAGAAAAAAACTAGAACAAAGAATCCTGAATCTGGCTCTGGAGAGCAGCATTTGCAGGGGGGTTGTTTGTTAAACTAAAGGCTTGTGCCCTGGAGGTGTGAAGTTATATAAAAAGACTATAGTCCCAAACGCGTTGTCATTTCAAACATCCACACATTTCAGTGTGACACTAAACCTACAGGAAGGCGGTAACTCATGCGGGCCCCCGGACTGGAGTGTCATCACTGTCTTCTGAAAGAGATATTCCCATCCAGCCTGTTTGTTTGAATGGATCTGCCTCATGCTCTGCGGCGCTCTTCTCTCTCCCACACCGCCAACACCACCAACACTTACCTCCACCAGTCTCAGCACTTATTCCCAAAAAAAGACAGGCGATGACAGACTTATGCAATCGGTTGAGCAAAGGGTTGGCTGAGGCCGCTGAGTCTTTTTTTAACGGCGACTGATGCTACCAACATCTCCCTTTTGTATGTTTATGCTCGGCTTTAAAGTGGTCTCTTAGAGTCCCTTCAGCACAATGACTGTAACGTGGAGAGGCCTCGCTGTTGTCTGAAGTGCTGTGTTTATGTGAAAGTGAGTTTAGCAGCAGCATTTGCACTCGGTTGCCCTTCACAGTCTGAGTCATCATTCTGCACGGTTATCGGCTGCAGATTATCAAAGCTGGCGTGTTTATCCTCACGCTTGATGTTGCTCTTAATTTTGTTTCAGCAACACAGACAAATGACAACAAACAACACAATATGAGAAATTCCTGTACATCTATGTTATATTCTGCCTACACTCATGCATGACAAACCCAAGTCCTGACATCCATTAGTAATCAGTGCTGTGCACATGTACTGAGTAAAGGGTTTAAAGGGTTCGAGTTGGATTAAAGGGAAAAATTAACCTCCTTATGCAGACTGCATGTGTCACAGTGTTGCCTGTTCTTAAAGCTCTTGTCATCTGGAGATGTTTCCCTCCAAAGATGGATTTTAACTCTGTGGTCTCTTCTTCCAGGATTCAGAAAGAACTTGCAGAAATAACACTAGACCCACCTCCAAACTGCAGGTAAGGAGATGTTTCTTTTTCAAAGCATTTCTCTAATAACTCTGAAGCTTACATGTACAGTACAGATGCTCAGGCTGTAATGGATGCAGACAGAAGAAATGTGCTCCTTTTCAAGGTTTCTTGTCTCTTTAAAAAAAAAAAAAAAAGGAGGGGAAATAAAAGGAAGGCCGCTCAGTAATACACTCGCTTTTGTCTCTGGCTCTGGCTTTTCTTGTTTGTCTTTTTTTTTGTTTGATGAGATGGTAATCTCAGGTGAATTAGAGCGAATGTAACCCTGCTCTGGCGTGGCTGCGGCTGCATGATGCGCGCTGCAGCCGTTCGTTGAACAACGCAGGGCTTTTTAGATCAGTGTGTGTGATGGTTGCGCTGAAATGGTGGAAAATGAGTGGTAGTGTGACTTTAAAACCTGTTTCGATTCTCGTGTGGTGTCCCCCCTCCCCCCCCCCCCTCCCCGCCATCCCCTTCACTCCTCGCTCTGCTGGGGGATTTACCACAGACAATGGTTATTGTGTGCTACTGCCGTGGCTTACAGCCCTTTGAGGAAGAGATACGGTTGTGAGCGAGTGGCAGACCACATGTGCATCAGTCTCTCTTGACGTGACAAAGAGGCGTGCCTTTTGGGATGTGGCGCAAGAGCCAGATTTTATTAACTTAAATAACACAAAGTGACACTGTTGTCGATTATGGCTCTGTTTATTACGGCACAGTAATTACACTCTGAATCAGCACTCCGGCGCAAATTAAGAAAGAAATTGGAAGCCGGTCTTTGCGAGATTGAGGACACTTGTGGGAGATGCTGATGCTTTCTGACCGTTTTGGATTGGCCATATTCGTTCATAGGCACCTGCTTAAAATGATTAAGGAAAACAGATTTGTATGACTCATCTGGCCATTTGGAATTACTACACCCCAGACAGCCTTGTTTATTGCATGAATTAATCACCCCTGCTGGGTCTCATCAGAACCCAACCATCATTAACGATAAACATTGAGCTAACCTTTTCATTCAGCTCATAGCCCAGTTTTGTTATTGTACCAGAGGCTAAAAGAGATGTTGTTTTCCTCGAGGACTCTAATCTATTTCAAACCCCCCCCCCCCCCCCCAAAAAAAACTAGGTTGGCTCACATGAAGGATTTAGCTGGAGGACACGAGTAAGTCATTTGAAAGTAAAATAATCGCTAGCGGAAATTTCACAGTCATCGTCTTAGTGGGGAACTAGTTGCCTGGGAAACAATTAAGCTTCTTGAAGATAATCCTTTTTCTGTGTGTGTGTGTGTGTTCCCTTTTTATACTCTAAAAATGATATCAGGATCTAATAATGTGTTTTTTCTATGATGGCACCCAAACAGATGAGCTGTCTGGCTCACAATGATGGGGTGTGGTGTGGTGTGGACGGGGGTTCAGATGCATCGACTACTGAAAATTTCCCATGCAAAAAATAAACCACAGCACCATTTACATTCTTGCATGAATGGGCGCACACCGCGGAGCTGGTGTTGTCATTTGTATGCCGCGCGCTCCTCGCTTCCGGCCAGGTTAGCCCGAAAGGTTATTCATTTCATTCCCAGCTACAAATGGAGTCACAGACTATTGCCCCCCCCCCCACAGAAGGCAGACAGGGAGAGTTGTGTTAAAGAGATTCACTTCGGCACATTCAACAGACGCAGCGCTGGGAGGCCAGTTGATGGATGTCATCTCATCCGTCTCTTGGCTGAGGAGCCCCTCAGACTCCCTCACTACTCCACTCCGGTCAGAGACAGTTTGCCACCCTCGTGATGTAGTTAAAATCTGCAGTCTCCTTCGTATCACCTACAGCCTCTTTCAGCATATAGCTGTCATGGCTGCGGTGGGCTGCCTGCTGCGTTTCCCCTCTGTAAGATGGAGAGCACAGCCCTGTGTCTTTCAGCATAGATCCGCGCTAAGAGCCAGAATTTACATTGAACACTTCAAAGTGTTGAGGATCTAATTTAGTGAAACATCTGTGGCAGGAGATGCCCACTTGATAAGTCTAATAAAACGCCCACACTCTTACTTGTAGCATCCATCTGAGGTTACTGTGTTAACCCTCAGTCGCAGTTAAAAGCACAAACTGTTGTTAGAATAACCCATCTGTTCAGACACACCACTCACTCACTTGTGACTCTGAAGAGACTCTAAAGAGTCTGAAATATTAAAGTAGTTTTTTTTTTTAAAAAAAAAAATCAATTTTCTATACAGTGTGAACAGACGTGCTTTTAGTGCCATGTCACTACTTGGAAAACACAAGCAAACTGTTTAAATTCTTCTCCGAGCTTTATCTCACTCTGAGCTTTATGACAGCTCGCTTGTCGCTCTGGCAGTTGTCATACATTAAACCAACAGGAACATGCTGAAGCCCAAGAGGATTTGACATGGCAATTATTCTCACTGTCATACACTTCAGGTGTATTGTACAGGCAGCCTGTGCTTTTACACCTATTGATGCAAATGAAGCATCTGTTTGAAGGCACTTTTCCTGCACACACATTGCTGTGATTCTTTTAGTGGGAATAAAAATAATTCTTAGATACACTAAGAAGCGGAAGATGTCAGGCTTATGAGTATTTCTGAATTCCTCAATATTTATAGAATCCAGCTCATGTTGCAATCATCTATAAATGTGATGTTGCTCCATAGTCACACAAAGAGGGTGTTTCACTTTTAAGAAGAGTGTATTTTTTTGGAGCTGTGAACTAAAAGTGTGGTCAGGTACCCAGGAATGTCACCTGGTTCTGCTCACATAGCTTTAGACTGAATTCTTCCACCTATTTTCATTATTGATGATTTTGTTAATGAATCCATGAATCAATAAGTGTGTAAATCTGTCTTCATCGTGCTCACCAACAGTCTGAAACAGACAGAGGCTGGAGCCAGAAAATAATTTCCTTAAAAAGCGATTAGAGTATCAAAATGATCAATGAGGCTGTAGAAGTAATGTATGTTTTCAGTGTGCTGAGTAAGTTCTCAACTGATGAATGAAATGTTTTGCCTGTCTCAGTTTCCTAAACATGAGAAGATGCCTTCATATTACTGGTTTTTGTGTGATAAGCCCAAAAGTCAGAAGATGTTCAATTAACGATGATGTAAAAGCAGAGAATCGTCACAATCTGAGGTGATGGAACCAGTTAATTCAGGGTTAAGTGACTATGAAAATAGCTTGTGATTATTTTTTTCTGCTCTATCTGACATTACCACAATTGGTCTGTTCACAACCATAGAAGGAGATGGTTAACTTGTTAACTAAAATAATGCCTCTGTGGTATCTCGTCTGAATTAACGTCCCATCTGTCAGGATCTTTTCTCCTGTGACACTCTCCTGCCATAGAAACACTCCTTTCTGCTTCTCACTTTCATACTCCCTTCATCATTATACTTCCTGGCCATTGAGTTACAGCGATTATTTCAGCCGTGCTTGTTATTGTGCTGCTGCGACTGCCACTGTTATGAGCTGCTACTATTCCTTCCTTGTGAGGCTGATCCACCAGCACCAATACATCAAGCAGAAATCCAAACAGAGACACCTTGACGTCGTTAAAATAACAGCTCTGCCTCTGCCTTCCTGTCGCAGATGGACAAACAAAAACACCACGCCAACAATGGAGTGCGAGCAAAACAATGTTCAGCTGCCTGAAACATAATAGGAAATGTCAGGTTTTGGTGTCAGCCCATCTGAATTTAAAGAGAAGCAGCCATTGTTCACTGATGTTCAGCAGTCACAGCAGAATTATCTGTTGCAAAAGAAGAGGCAGAGATACCAATTTGTCCTCCCGAGGCAGCTCAAATAGATTAAATGCAACGCAGCCACAACCCATGGTGCATTTTGAGTAACAAGTTCACCCCCTTCTCCTGTCAGGTTGTCACAAGTCATTCTGGGAAATGTAAGAAACCACTAACTGAGCTAAATCACAGAATAGCTCATGAAGTACCAACTGAAAGCACTTCAACAGTATAAATATAGAGACCGATATATCTACATACGGCAAGTTGGTTCTGCTGCGAACTCTGAAGCTTTCCACTCTCACCCAGCACTGAGCGCTTTATGTATGCGTGGCAGATTTACCACAAGTGATGGCAAGTTTTGAAGTAATTGCACCTTGATTTGAGGCAGGGGTAAATAAAAGCAGCAGCCACTGATATTTTTCCTGGCTGAAATGACAGCTGTCGCTTGCAGCTTTTATCTGTGTTTGCGCCAGCTCCAGCTGACTTTTAAACGTTTCCAGCTGACTCTGTTTAAAACAAGATCCCTGTAAAAGTGTCTGAAATGTGCACTCAATTGACGACTGATGGCTGCATCTGTGATATAGTGTTAAAAGATGGGCGAGTTTAACACCATCAGCTGGAGGACATTAAAACAGACATTTTCTCTATTGTTTGACATATTATAGACAAGAAGGTTAATAGTGAATGGATTAATCAATGATGAAAATAGTCGTTAGTTGGAGTCAATGTCAAATGTCAATGCTCTTTTAGTTGAGCTGTATTACTTGGAACAAATGGCCTTCTTTGGGTCCATGAATTTCCCCAGTGTGATGTAATGCCCCCATGATGCCCAAAACAGAGCTGTCACTCCCCAGTGACATCATTCAGGCTGCGGGGGGAAAGGTCTTTTCACGACACGCTCGCAGCTGGTCACTCCATCACATGCTCACTGGCTTCAAGCCTTGGCATGAATATGTATCCCCATCGTCGTCATCATCATCATCATCATCATCATCAGACAGTCTCACCGACCCAGAGGCTCTCATCATTGGAGCTTCTGACCTCTAATTCTCTTCTCACTGATGGGATCATCTTCACGTCTGTGATGGCTGCATATTAGTTTTGTGCCATGCCCCAGGGGGATTATGCGCAAGTGACACACCAGCATCATTTTTCACAGTGTTACCATTAAGCACAGCAGGAGGGTGTGGGTGGGGGTGGAGGTGATCAATATTCATGAGGGGGCGTGGGGACAGGGCTGTAGGAAAGGAGGGATGAGCTCCAGGAGTGCCTCTCGGGTATTTGAATTGATCACTTTAGTAGGATCCTTTTGGACATCATGTCAATTTGAAGCAGGTGAAACAATGACAGCCACATTTTTGACCTGGGATGAATCAGCTGCCCTAATCGATTTCTTGTTCCATAATCACTGCCTTTATAAATATTGATGAATTATAGGTCTGATGCTGGCAGGGGCCTGACCTTTTTAGAGAAGGTCCTGTGCATTGACTGAGCAGTCTGAGGACCTTCATGGCCACCACCTCAGAATCAGAATGGCTTTGTTCACCAAGCAGAATAAATAAAAAGGGAAGTGGTCTTCTTAGTGAAGTTGGCTATAAAGCATATTTACATAAAGGCAGGGTTCAGTGACAAATGAGGGGGCATGGGCAAAATTGACCTTTTAAAAGTTAATGAAATGCTCCCGAAATGAAGAATGAGGGAACAACCACCAACTGTAAACAAGGTTTTTAAATACAGAATTCAGCCATATATTTTCTATTGTGATGTTGTCACAATGGGCTGTTGTGATGTGATATATTTGGACCCATAAGGCTTAATTAATTGAGGAATCAAAAGCAAATAAATAGCACAGTTGCCAACAATAAACCACTATGAATGCTTCAGATTAATTGAATTTTCTGTCTTTGTGTGACCAACAATCCAAATCAAAAAGATGATCAATTTAACAATAATACAAAACAAAGAAGAGCAGAAAATTCTCACAGTGGAGAAGCTGATATCAGAGAATGGTTACCGTTTTATCCTCAGTGTCAACTGAACAGAAATAATTTGTTGATTAAAAATTGTCACCATTTGATTTTGTCTACTAATAATTCATTGATCATTGTCATCATCCCTGGCATCTCAAATGTACATCTGATGCTTCTCTTTTTCTCTAGTGATAGTAAACATGGTTGTCTGGTATGTTAAAATGATATGAAAATAATAATAGAAGAGCCAAAGTTGCAGCCAACGTCAGTCCTCTTTTATTAGGGCTGTATTCCACCAAATTGACCTTTTTTTTGGTATTTCAAATGTTGAGGTTTAAATATTTATTTTGCGGTTTGATTGTACGAGTGATGAGAGATGAAGGTTGGAGGTGATAGAAGCATTATCAGGTCAAATCTGGGTTCTTCCATTTGTGAATTTGTCATAGGGCTGTGTATTTGCAAGAATGTGGCAATACGATACATATCACAAAACAACGATATATTGCAGTACGACATATTGGGATTTTTTTTTTCCCTTTGTTGACTGTGCTAAGTTAGCTAACGCTTGAGCATGTGATGAGCCACAGACCTGCACCATCTCTTCTGTTGGAGAGCAAAGGTCGTGGCTGAGCGACCACTGCCAACCATCAAAGATACTTTCAAATACAAACCAAAAATGAACCACCACCTTGAATGTTTGCATGTAAATTGTTATTTGAAAAAAAAAACAATACAGTGCTTTTGAATATTGATGCAATATTGCGAAACAATTTCAGTGAATCGATATATTCATACACTCCTAATTTGCCAACATGTGCTGTAAACATAGATGGATATATCAAACAAGAGACAGAGAGAAATGCTCTATCTGGAGAAACACTCTCACCCACAGATAGATATGTGAAGCCAGGTACTAGAGCAGAAGGACGTCACGGCGTACAGATGGATGATGCCAGACTGCTGACTTGTTGTGGCCGCCGTTCTCAGAGCACACCTATGAAACGCGTGCTGAAATAATTTTCCTCCTGAGCAAACCAATCCGCCTTCATCATCGTTCTCTTCGCAAAACTTTTGAGCAGAAAAGAAATAAATCTTCGCCCCTATAGAACGATGCGAACATATGCTCTCCCTCCGACACTGGCCCGGAGTTTAATTTATCCTTAATGTTTTCCACTGCGGTACTTGTTTGACAGCGAACGCGGCCTGCCTTGATTCATGTGTGTCATTGAATTCTCAATGTCCTCATTTGTGAGGTAGTTTTCTGGCAAACATTTGTCCGCAGTGTTATTAATGGGTTTGTGGGGGAAGCCGAGCGTGAAGCACAGCGTGTGGACATTTTGTGGTGGAGTGTTGCCTGTTTTTTTTTTTTCGCTTTTTTGCTTCACAGAAGCAGTTCACGTCATTGAGAATGACTGAATAATAATGTGAGGCTGACAGTAATGCAAACAGAAGAATCTTTTGGCAAGTGAACAAATACAGTAACTCACGAGTAAACAATTGGCCTGAGATCCCATTACCCCTCGTGACTGGGATCTCCTAAACCTAATGGATTTCCCTGTGAAGTTACAAATCATGCTGTTGTTCCTGCCAAGAACATTTAGTGTCTTAATGACATATTTGCGGTCGGGGGGATAAAATGTTTAACACTCTTTAACATCCTGTTAAGTGGTGAAATGAATAATAACTGGCGAATAACATCTTGAATGGAAAAGGTTTCTCTCTGTGCTGATTTGTTCAACACAGCTCAAAAATCTTGTTCCATTTCTCTACCTGCAAAAACCTCAGGACTAATATGGTGTCATGGGAATAGACCACCAAGAGTATCAGGCTCCACAGCAGATATGGCAGCTCCGCTCGCTCTGATCGCTGACCTTTTGGTAATAAGTCCAATCCCTCGGCCATGGGGGCCAAATGGTGCCTTTGCACGGAGAGCGGGGGAGGCTGAAGACGCCATCTCTAATTATGGCTGAATACACTTTCGGTGCAGGGCTGTGAGATTAAAAAATATTAACATCCTACTCTTGACTAATTTAGTTCATAAATTGCACAAGGCTGCAGTTTTGTCCCAAGGGCAAATCTGTTTTTTAGGCAGTTTCCTCTCCTGAAGCGTTGTTCCTGTGAGTCCCTGGCCTGCAAAACCGATTTACATGTCAGCACAAATTCTAACTTGTTTTATTCAAGCAAAGCAAATGTTTATAATTACCCCTCAACACACACACACACACACACACTTTTTTATCGTCATATTGCAGAAAATGTTTTTCAAAAGCTTTCTGCATGCTACACATCAACTGTGATTAAAATGTAGGACAATGTGTTCTTCAAATGCTTTTATTTTGTGCAACTTTGCTTTGTGGGTCATGAGGTCCCTGTTTATGAGACCCCCCCCCACACCACACACACACACACACACCACACACACTATTAGTTGTCGTGTCATCCTTCACTCTGGATGCACAGCAATGCTTTGTTGGCTAAGTGATATTTTTATGACTCATGATGTTGTGCTGTTTCCTCTATGCAGTGCCTGTGTATTATGGTAATGATATATGCTCTGCATTATTCATTTCTAGCCAGAGGCAAACGTTTGCACTGCATCGCACTCGGGCTGCATGCAGCAGGGAAATTTGCTTACTGCACCAAAATCTGCATTGTACCTCAAGAAGAATCATGCTCAATTAGAAAAGAAGGCTGGGGATAATAAACAGACCCCCTGCTTTATTTACAGCATTGTTAACACGACTTTCAACCCTGGTGGGGACAAACTTCCCGAGTGAAAGGCCGGGTCCGCAAACCTCTCGTTCTGACTGCACTTCCTCAACTCAATACTGGCCGCTGTTTTGATTGATTGAGCCCAGCGTGTGAGGTTGCTTTTCCTGTGAGAATAAAATGGTGTTATTCCCTTTCGACTTGGAAAGCTTCACAGCCACCTACTCAACCATTTCCCCCTTGTTGGTGGATAAACCGTCCGGCCAGTAATTGCAGTATTCATTGTACAGATGAACAATAAAAGGCTTGATTAAAAAACAAACCATGTCATTTGAGACAATAAAGACAAGAGAACAGAGGAAGGAGGTGTCACCTCGCCTGTTGAGCTGCACAGTAATTGGTCTTGGAGCTCTTTCACGGTGGAGGAGGGAGGGGGGCGGAGTGGGGGATTGCTTCATTAAAGTTCCTCTTCTGATAACCGCAGCAGCCACACTGATAGAAAAGATCGTAACTGAATGACAGTACCCATTTTTAAAAAAGCATCTGTGGGAAGTGAACTGGAAAAAACATATAATGCAGATAATGGCTTTCTGTGCTTTATGCTTGCGGTATTCACCAGATCCAAACCATACTGATTCACATTCAGTTTTTAGTTCTACTTCCCCGTTTTATATCTCAGTTCAGACGGCTGTCTACCTGTTTCTGTAAACAGCCCTCTGTGTGACGGCCTGCATGAGGATCACGCTGGTTTTATGTTTGGTGTTTCCACCTTTTGTGTGTCATGATATCAAAGGCTTATTCTACTTAGTTGATATATAAAGTGTAACCTAATCTTGTAAGTTATTAAAGACTTGAAAGGAGGCTGTAAAGAGAAAAGAAAGTGCCGTCTCTCCTTTCATGGAGCTCACAGCCGGGGTCAGCTTGGATTCATGCTGGTTGGAATGGATTCCTGACCTGTTTTTTATGCCGGTAAAATAAAATCTATAGAAACCTTTCATATCACTGCTGCAGCCACTGGATTATGCCATGTCATATTTTATCCAGAAATAACAAGACATGCTGCTCTCAACTAGTAACAGCAGTCTTTGAAGAAAATTTTCAGTGGCACTAAATTCACCCTATTTGTGAAATCAATATCAGAACCAGGTGCAATAGGTGAAGAAAGACTTTCTTTGAAAGGAGTAAATATTTCTGAGAAGTGAGGTTGAAGAACAGTATTTTACATCATTTTTTTAAACTTCATAGTTCCCTTGAAATTTCACATATTTCTCAACAGCAGGAGATCTTCTCACATGGCTGTGAGTTGCATGATTAGTTTTACATAACCCAACTACAAATGACGATCTCAAAAAAACATCCCCCGCACATCCTTTTAATGGCTGACGATGAAACCCACTTCGACTTGGCTGTTGCCAGTCTGTTTTTAGTGCTTAGGACAGCCTGGCACGGACGTGGCAAGTTAAAGGGAGGCACAACTGGTCTTTGAAGCCTCGGCAGAGCACTCTCTGGAGCTGGTTCTTTCGAGAGCGCCATGCTACCCCCACAGTCAGTTTAAGGACACAAGCCTGTTTGTTCCTGCCGGTTCCCCTGCAACTGTGGTTTTCTGACTCTTGTATCCTTTAATAGTGGTCGCCAACAATGTTTTCTTTGATGTAGGAATTTACTTTATTCTGGTCTGTCATTTCCATTTATTCTCAATTGCCCTAAAAATGAATGGATATCTTACAAACTCTTTTTAAACATTTATGACTATAATTAGAATTGATCAATGCTACCTTTTTGAAGGCTGCAGGGTTTTGCAGTACTGTCACGGGGCTTCTTTTCTTATCATTGTGAGTCCTATGTGCAGTGTGTTTTTGGCACTTTCTGTTCTGTGATGTGTCTTCTTGGCACTTTTGTTTTTATATTTTATGTTATGTTGATTGTATTTGTGTGCTGTGGAAGCATGATATGAAACGTATGCAGCACTGCCAGTCCAAGACACATTTTCCCATATAGGGACAATAAAGTGTATCGTGTCGTATGGCATTGCATCATACCTCACAAATTCACCAGGCCTATCTCACGACTGCATCTCCTTCATCAACTTAACCTGAGCCCTGACGTCTGTGGGAAATGGCTCAAGGTGACAATAACCATGAGATAGGTTAGTGATTTTGTGCAGATGAGCCCAGCTGTCGCGCCGCAAGATAAAGGTTATCTTTCAGCATTGGCACCAATCTGCTGCTTGTCCTGTCTATGAAATGAGGCGATGTGGACGATTTTTAAATGGGCAAAGGACAGCCTGGCTCTCACATGCTGCACTGTATCATGGGAAGGAAAGGTCATTCAATATATATGGAAATGATTACTGCTGTCTGTGATTATGAGGCACAGCTTGGATAGTTTTCAGGAACTGAGAACGAAAGGTACAAATGACGACGTAAGTCTGCCACACAGTGTCCTCTTTATATTCCACGAAAAAACTGCTTTCTCAATCCTCCTCCTCTGAAGCATGTCTCAGTGGAGTCTCTGGCTTTCAGAGAGTTCAGTCTTTCTTTGCCTGGTGTGCAGCGAGGAGTGTTGTGTGTGAGGTGAAACGCTGATCAAGGTCAGCGCGAGATGGAATCATCGGCTGCTTCACAGGCTCGACTAAATGTGACTGAATGGTGCTGATGATACAATATGAAGTGAAGTCTTATTTCTATTAAGAATAACAAACTGCAGAAGATGGAAACAGCCCAGCACTGTGAATGTGTGGCGATGCACTATTTTGGTGCTGTGTTGCGGAGGCAGCAGCCCAGCTGTCAAAGTGGGTTCCTGTGTGAGCGTAATGTCGGAGGACAGGGCAGTGGCAAGATTCTCACGGACACCCGCGCTCTAATGTATCCCAGACCCCTGAAACAAATGACCCAAATACTCACTGAATCAAGGCATTTGGCTGACGGTGCACTGCAGATGTAGTGTTACTTACACAGAAGTTATTATTATTGCAGCCTACAACAAAGCCCATAAGCAGCACTGTTACACCAGCTAACGTCATGTGTTTGTGCAGGGAAGATCTGTCCGCCCGAACAGGAGAGAGGAGATAGAGAGAGACAGGAGTGACATGTAATATTTATCTAACTGTCAGCTCTGGTCTGAGGGCTGGGTCTAAGATTATTGTAGGTTTGCTCTTCTTAACGCCTTCATAGACTTCCCCTCAATTCAGTAATAGTGGTTTTCAAGAATTAGCCTGCAGCCGTGTGCGACGACATGGCATATGAAGTAACCAGCCTGGTGGTTCAAAGTTGTGTTTGCAAAGCTGTAAATACATTATAAACCAATAATTAATAAATTGAACATGTCAGCTACAGAGCATAATATTCTGCAAAGCTATTAACCAGGGTTGAGGAATTGTGGGCCATTAAATCCTGGCATTAACGGTGCGTTAATTAAAGCACAGTTAATGGAATCTGACGCAAACGTCCATTGACACTACGAATGTGCAGACGACTCAAGGCGTCTCGACCCGGAGCTCTTGCGACAGGGCCGTGCCTCTCACCTCTCCCATTAATGGCTGAGAGCGACACTGTCAGAACCTGAATGAGCTGGCCCTCGACCAGCTGCAACAAAGGCCACAGGAACGCCCAAGCCAGTGTGTGTGTGTGTGTGTGTGTGCGTGTGCGTGTGTGTGCTGTGTGTGTGTGTGGTGTGTGTGTGTGCGTGTGTGTGCGTGTGTGTGTGTGTGTGTGTGTGTGTGTGTGTGTGTGTGGGGGGGGGGGTCTCCAAGCAACAGCCAGTGGTGGCATGCACATTCAGCTATTGACTTAGCCTTTATCTGCAGCCCTTGTGCGCTTGTCAGATCCCCTACAGCAATCTCTCTGCTGAGCGAGGATCTCTGCCATGTCTGCTCATCTCAACCCCCCCACCCCATGCCAAAGTTATTATCGCTGCTACAAACTCATCAGCGTCAAAGGAAGTGAGCATCTGCTTCTGCTGGAGATGTTTCGAAATGGAATAGCCACCTCTCTTTTCAGGTCTCAGGGAAGTTATTTTGAATAGCGCGGCAATAAGGCAATAATGGAAGTGTTACCTTGAGGTGTGAGCGGCACATAAAGTGCAACAAAAAATAACCACAGGTTTCACAGAGGGAAGATTGCCTTGAGCAAGGAAAATAAGCCCTCTATATGGCTCTGTCAACAGGAAATCATAATAGAGAGTTGTACAGTGGTTAGGTACAGCTACAGTTGAAAAGATTTACACTATCAATCAATCAGTCAGGCCTAATTACAAGCCGATGGAAGACTTGTAATCAAAAGCTGAATAGACTCACTGGGAAAAGACGTATTGTGCTCAAAACAAATGAGTTGTGTGATGTGATGTGTCATCTGACCACATCTGAAGGCAAACATGTTTATGACTCTTCTGAGCAGCCTCATTCAAAGATGAAGTGAAAAGTCTGTCAAAGAGAGGCATTATTCTAAATAACAGTGCACACTCCTGCTAGGTTTTAGGTGTGAAGAGTGACACAGGTGATTTTGTAAACAGAAATGGAGAGAAAAGAAATAAAGAGAGAGAGAGTTTTAACCCTGACTGTACCTTTTTCTCATGTCTACACATTCCTGTCTGGCCGCTCATCAGATTGGAGCACACTGACACCTTAAGGCAGGCATTCAGTCCAGGAACAGACATGCATTCAAACAGCGCCACGCTGGGTGGTTGGGTGGGGGGGTGGGGGTGCTTCAGGGGGGCCCAGTTGTTTCAGACTCAGATGTGATGTGAAATACAATCTGTGAATTTGAAGGTTTATTAGACAGCGAAAACGCTGCCCAGCAGTTTACTATACTGAGCAACAGGATGTCTGGGACTCTGGAGGGCTGCCACAGCAGCAACTCATTTATTTTATCTTTTGCCACAACCATCCTGAGGAGGACAGGAGGAAAACAGGTGTTTATAAGCATGTGATTGGCCACCAAAGCATCGTGCTGGATGGCGATGAAAGTTGAACCCGGTTTCTACTTTTTTTTTTTGCTGGAAAACCCTGTATTTTTTTGCCTCTGCATTGAGATCTTTACTCTGGTGTTAATGCACATGACCGCTGTGTTTTTATCTCTCTCAGTGTGTTTGTTTTACATTACACTACATGAAGGGCAGTTGAATCTGTAGCATCTGTGCTTCGGTGTGTGACTGCATTCATCACAGGGTGACCGCAGGACCATGAAAAGTCTTTCATACAAATGTAGTAATAAATGGCCTTACATGGCCTTTAATTCTTAGATATTGCTGCCTTCAAATGGACATAATGAACTCCTGATTACAATATTCACGTCACTGTGAGAATTTCTGGGATCCACTCAATTTGAGCCCTGTCTACACATTTACATCACGTGGCACAATGACTGTGCTGCAAACTTGCTTGGTTTAGCAAAATGGCTAGTATTCGTGGTGGTTAAGGCTGTTTCCAGGAAACGCTTTCAAAGCACGCTACATTATGAGGCATTTTAAACTTGGGACATTTTGAACTGACATCAGTGCCTTTAATTGGAAAGAGTATATTTTGAACTTTGGTCATCGCAGGTTTGGTTTGAACTTTGTTTAAAGTGGTCTTAAAAAGTCTTAAATTGAACGTGTTCATCCCTGTAGTCACCCTTCATAAGCAGAGAGACAAAGGCCAGTTCCCCGCCCACTGTTGGTCAGCTGGGACTTAGTCAAGGACAGGCCTCAGATGAGGCCATTCACTGGAGCAGGCTGACGTGTTGCATCCAAACCCCTCCACCTTCAGAAAAGCAATGAACAACATATTGAAATCTTCTGCTCTAATTTAGCTCCTGTTAAATGGCGTGGCAGACGACTGTGGGAACAGCTGAATATGAGCAGCACTTGGTAATGTGGTTTGTGCTCACTTTATATTGTTATGACAGCTTTACAGCCAGCACAGGCTGCCGGCTATCAGATGTCAACATCTGTGTGTGTGCTCACAAATCCGCGTCCGCCAAAACAAACAAAGCCGATGTCGTTAATGCTCCGTGATACAAATAAAACTTAATAATATGTTGAAAGTGAACACGCTCTTTAACACCTTGTTTGGCATCTGTGTGTAACAACCACTCTGTGTCTGTGGGAAGTTGTTACTGCAGTACGTCTATAAGCATTAGCTTTATAGAAATAAATGGCCTGTGTGTGTGTCCACTGCACTAAGAGTGTCCAACATTCTCACTTTGTGTGCTTTTACTTTATTTTCACTCATATCCAATGTTATTTCCTTTGTGCCTGAAATAACACAGATAACACAGACACAGATTGACACGTATTCTGAAGTGATTCCCCAGAGAAGAAGTAATCATAATTGGCTAATTAGAGAAGGCTTAAGAGAAGGACAGTACGGAAGAATGGCAAAGTAGATTAGTGAAAATTTGCATGAGTTGACGCCGAAGAAGGGAGGAAATATCTAATGTCTAAATTCTATTTATGGACAGTGATCTATTGTGAAGGGCATGCCTGGAACCAGATGCTGTGTTTGAGCTGCTCACACAGCTGCTTTAAGGAACTCTCCGTCTCAGACTCCTGGTTTATCTCTTAAGTTAAAGTGACCAGAGATATCACAGCCCTGAGTGAAAGCCAGCACTGTGTGACTGCGCTCCACACACATGCATTTGTAAAGGCACATGTGCCAGCAGCTAAGGGTCGGCGTCGAACACAATCCCTGGTAATTACATGAAATCGGAGGGATTGTTCATTGTCCCGAGCTTTGTGATCTGGACATTGTCCCGGTCTCTTCCTGGCTCCATGCCAACTCAGGGTCTTACCACAAACAACAGTGGGGGGAGGGGGAACCCTTAATATGGAAATGGCATTAATTACTGGGCCTATACAACAGATGTGACCTTCAGTCTCCACTCAGCGTAAATACCCATCTCATGAAAACACCCAGCCCTGATGCAAAATCATTTTCCCTTCTTTTACAGAGGCTCTTTCTTTGTTATGTAAAGCCTTTCATACTATTTTTGGTTTTACAGTTACATGTTAACACTGGTTTACTGGTGTTTGTCAGTGTGTCAGAAATGCTTTAGCAACTGAACTCCCACTAGCAGGTAATCTAATCTTCTCGCCAAAAATGTGAAAGATAATCTAAATCCTTCGAAAATAGCCTCAGACTAAAAAACCCTCAAACTTCCAACAGCTACAACATTTTCCCGAATCTCTGTCATTAACTTGTCAGAAGCCGGCATTACCACCCCCCCCCCCCCCCAGCTCTGTCAGGCCACTGGCAGTTTGAACCCCAGGCTGTCTATTCCAGCGCGCTATGCTGATTAACATATTAACACGTTTTTTTGTTTCTATTTCGCAGCGCCGGCCCCAAAGGAGACAACATCTACGAGTGGAGGTCGACCATCCTGGGACCCCCGGGCTCTGTGTACGAGGGAGGCGTCTTCTTCCTGGACATCGCCTTCACGCCAGACTACCCCTTCAAACCCCCCAAGGTCAGCAGCCAGGAGAAGCGGCTGTTAAAATATGTGTTTGCTCATTCAGCTGACTGGGTATTGACTTTTTCAACACAGGATTTGGCAAGCCTGGAAAAGACATGTGGGTCATGTAACAATCTGGACAAGTCTAAAACTCAGATTGACCTGTAATCACATAGACAAACACTGCTGTGTATGTTTGTGTGTTGGTGCCAGGAGATGATGAATATATATTTGGTCACCTATTGAATTTTAGTCCAGTATATTTTCTTTGAGCTAGATCTGGCTCTGGAGCTGCTAAATGCTGCACTGTATTTATCAGCTAATTGCTAATGTGTCCGGTGTTGTGGTTGTGCACAACAAGTTTTCAGAGCTATTTCACTGAAAATAGCTGCAGCCATAATGGTGCTGCTGAGATCCAGAACGAGGGATTGGTACCAGAACCCAGTATTTAACGGGTCCTGTTGGGAGCTACGTTTTTGGAGACTGTCGTGTTGCTAGTCTCTGATGTTAATGGTTGCTGTCTTAGTACTGGAGATAGATTTTCTGTTTTTCACTGCTGCATAAATGTTTACAGTGGCTTGTTGTTCAAGTACAAGAATGGTCATTCATATATTCCGATCAGGCACAACATTATGACCACTGACCATTGAATAACACTGAATAGCATCTCATCATGGCACCTGTTAGGGATATGTTAGGCGGTAAGTGAACATGTTGTCCTCAAAGTTGTGAGTTGATGTGAGTTGATCCAGTTTGACAAGGACGACTGGGTCAGAGCATGTGAAAACCTGCAGCTCTTGTGGGCTGTTCCCAGTCTGCAGTGGTCGGGATCAAAAGTGTTCCAAGGAAGGAAAAGTGGTGAACCGGCCACAGGGTCATGGGTCAGGGCCAAGGCTAATTGATTGATGTGGGGAGAGAAGACTGGCCCGTGTGATCTGATCCAACAGACCAGCTACTAATGCTCAGACTGCTGTCAGAATATACAGTTGTTGTGTATTTGGCAGCAAAAGGGACCACAAATAATATTAGGCAGGTGGTCATAATGTAATGTCTGAGCAGAGCATACGGTTCATGTTTTTCTTCTCTCAAAATAACAAAATATGAAGATAAAAGCACCGGCAGTACTGATAAAAGCAGTTACCATTAAAATCTTAATGACACTCATGCCTCATGTAAATCAAAGCAGGTGAGGAGACCAGTGAGCTGAAAGAGGCTAAAACGCATTGAGTTGAAAAGTTGGCAGGTCATTTATGGATTTAAGTGACTCCTTTAACAAACAAGAAGCCATCTAACTGATGAGCTGCTGTCTTAGGGTTTTATGTTGTAGAAACTTACTGCCAGTTGTTTTGGCGGGTGCTGGCCGAAACGACAAAAAGACTCGCATCAATCTGCTCTCACAGCAGAATATCAGCGTGTCAGATCAGACTGTGTCTTTATCTTCCATTATGTGGCCATGATTTTCTAGTTGACCTGTGATAAACTGCCAACCTGCCCAGGGCTGACAATGACAGTGTTTAGTATCCTGGTTTAGAGACTCAGCGTGGTGTTAAATCATACTCAGGATATGGTGTCTTCTAGAAGATGAGAAACCCTGATATTCACAGTCCTGTGTGCGTAATTCTGACATTTTTGTTTGTCTTTGTGCAGTTGTGTCTTGATTTCTCACAATCTCAGCCACTGTGCCAACCAAGACAGCTGTGTTGTATTCATGTTGGAGTATCATGCTCTCTGCTGCAAGGCCTGGCCCAGGTGTGACCTCACTATTTATTTCTCACATGCAACAAAACATCACTGGGAAAAAAAACACTTTTTTTATTCCATGTTTCATGTTCATTTGTGGTGGAGCCAGTGTCCTCACACAGACTGTCAATATTGTTGTTGGAGAGGTGACAGGTTGTGCTAGGTTCAAGGTTATTACCATGATGTCAATAATATTAAGGGTAGAGTCTGCAGGATTTTCCTAAAAAGCAAATATAGACTTATACAAAAGACATCCTGCTTAATCATCACCTATTGGCTTCTACTCATGTGTGGTGTGGCCTGTGTCTGCACAGTCCCCCTCCTCTGCCTGTATTTGAAGTTTTGGTGTAGGCAGGGCATTTCTGGGCAGGGAGGTGTGTTTTCCCCAGCCAGTGACAGAGAGTAGGTGGCGCTGTGAGCTTGTATAAAAACTACCACCAGATAGGAGAAATGGTGGGTGCACACTTACCAGCAACGAACATGAAATACAGCCCAAATGAGGCGCTGGAGCGTCAGGCCCATCCCCAGTGGGAACCCTGAGGGCAGCTGCCCCACTGTCAAGCCACTACCACCCACGGCAGCTCCACCCGTGCCCACACGCTAGGCTTCCGTGCTCGCAGCGGCAGCCCTTCTTCTCGTGGTGACATAGCCTCGAGGCTCCGATGCCGGCGACAGTGGGGCCTGGGCCTGAAGATCCAGTGCCTCGCTCGGACTGGTACGTGTGTGTCTGCCATTTCTCCTGGCTTGACAGCGTCCAGTCTCATCTCAGTGGTAGTAGCGAATACTCAAAGGAGAACTCTGAAGGCTGAGTGGAGAAGGGTTCAGTGTGAACAGCAGTTGAACGTGGGTCAGTCCTGACTCCTGACAACTGCTGTCAGGGGCAGGAGGCGTGCACGGCTGCCCCAGAGAGGAGGGGCCCAGTTTGAATGTTGTGTTTACAAACTGCCACAAACAACAACAACAAACCTACAGACTCTACCTTTAAGCTTTTTTTTTGCTAAATCGTATGGGTTAGAAACCTCCACAGGATGGCAGAAGAATGACTGGATGGACAGATGCAGTGTGACTTTGATGCATCTTGATGTAATGTGAGGAAAGTGAGGAATCGGCGGTGGTGTGGCAGCGGACCATCAGTGCTGCAGCGGTGTGATCCAGCTGCCTCACAGCTTGTTTTACACTTTTGTTCTATGAAGAACTGTTGTGATTTCAGTTTGAAATGTGGGTCGTGCTGAACACTGACCTGTTTAATGCTCAGCGTGTGAAGGAGCCCCTTCTTGTTTTATGTGGTGTGTTGTCTGCAGAGTACTTTAGAGATGTTGAGTGGATGTCATTATTGAACACACAGACTGTCAGGGCCAATCTCCCTTTAGTTTGCAGCGCACCCCATTACCCTTTCACTTGGCCTTCATTTTCTCTCCCCTCTCTCTTGCTCCCTCTCTCTCTCTCACTCTTTCTCTCTCACTCTGTTATGCACACCCCTCCCAATGCTCGCTCTCCCTCTTCTCTCCCTCATTCTCGCTCTTTGTGCTGTGTAACCACCAGCTCTGTGTTTGACAGCAGACTCAAACAAATCCACAGGCCCCGGCCCAGCTTTCTGTAGCCAGAGGGGCTTGAGTGTTTCCGCCCCCTTCAATACCTCCTACCCCTCCGACACACTGTGATCTGCAGCCAAACACACACACACACATACACACCACATCGCTAGGGCCTGTAGCTGCCATACACTCCCTCACTATAGAAACGCTCCAGTGAAGCTCAGTTGCTGAATGCACTCAGACCTTGGGCTTGGGAATTTTGGATCCAGAACCCGCTTCGCTTTTAAAATCTTTAAAAAAGAGAAACAAAAGCCCTCTCACTCGGTCTGACAAGTTCGCCAGGTGGATGTGTTCTGTTTCTGAACCGGGGCCAGGAGAGGAGCTCTGTGTCTAGAGGCCGGTGGGGTGAGGGGGCTGGTTATTTATAACATCCTGCCCTGGGTGATTTCTTTTTCTTCTTTTTTTGGGGGGGGGGGGTGCCAAGGCTCATTAGAGGTTTCCTCTGGAGGATCAGGGTCAGGAGGGCCAGATGTTGGTGATTGGAGCAGCAGGAGGAACAGACGTGTCAAGTGTCAGGACATCAAGCTGGAATCCTAGCTGAGACGGAATACATAATCAGCCCAGAGGTCGCACGCTGATTGCTTGTTGAGAGTATTTTAGGAGAGTGAATGAATCCAGGTAACATCAGAGTGTAGACATTGCACCTTCTGAGACCGAGTGGTTAGACGAGGCTGTTTACTGCGACAGGCAGGGGAATTAATTTACACTCGGGTGCTGGAGTCCAATAGTCAAAGTGACAACAAAACTGTTATTGTGGTGGTGCTGTGGTTCCACCGTGCTGCCCTCTGTTGGTTAAAGCCACAGCTACAGAGTCTCTCTTTTATTCTCTTTTAAACCCACCAGAGCAGCAGGAAATAAAGCCTAAATAATATAATTCACTGGCTGCAATAAAATACTGACCCTTTAGAGGTATTGTTGCTGTTATAGCGACAAATGGTGTTAGATGTCACTCAGTGGAGCAATGAAGCAGACCCATGGTGCAGGCACTGATGCTGATGCCTCAGTGTTAATGTGGATGAGGGGGAAACAGGAGGGGAAAGGCCCACAGCAGCTTTTAGCTGTGGTCCACGTCTCAGCACTTCTAACAAGCTCCTCACAGACCTGGCACACTGCTCAGCAAAAGTGTCTTTCTTTAAAGACTTAAAGCTCATCTCCCGGAGTCATCACAATTCATCCTGTTCATATTTCTCATCTCATCTACTGCCAACATGCTCTTATCTGAGGTTCTAACAGATCGGCCTCTTAACTCTTTTTTCTGTGCTCATAAAACTGTGACAGGAAAACTGTATTAAATCTGTAAAGCAGTGGCTCTGACCATTGAACTCACTGTTGGCTTAATCCAGTGGTTCCCAACCTTTTCCAACTCAGGGCGCACTTGAAAATCTAAAAAATGTTGCGGCCCACGTCCATCCCCATAAACAATACAGAGGCCAAATATTGCATTTTCAGAGCACTTTTTTTATTGTAATGATAAAGATAGAACATTGAGGACTGAACTGAAAGCAGGGAGGGCATGTAGGAAGCTCCAACACAGCATGCTGATGCTGCCAGTTCAAGAAGCATCCTGACTGAAACCAGAAGTGGCTTCAGCGTGGGAGAATGACATGAGTTCACTTTCATGTTCACTAAGGGTGGGGCAGTTCATAAATCCAGTTTGATTTCATTGACATTGTTGTTGTTCTCTGTTTTTAACTCTCCAGAAGCACCATTCTGTTTATTTCATTTTATTGAAAAGAAAGATGGCCATGCTTCTCTGTGAAATGTTGGACTGCATTAGTTACTACCTGCAGTGAGAGGGATGAAGCAGATCTACGTGTGTTATCACAGTAAAATGTCTCCTTCTGTGGTTCTTGATGAATATTTAGCTTTTTCTTAAAGGAGAACTGCCATTTTTTTTACAACCTGGACCTTATT
Organism: Caranx ignobilis; assembly: GCA_021432705.1. Classification (NCBI taxonomy): domain Eukaryota; kingdom Metazoa; phylum Chordata; class Actinopteri; order Carangiformes; family Carangidae; genus Caranx; species Caranx ignobilis. Next base: position 15,141,548 of record MU270012.1, read on the forward strand.
TCTGGCATAAAATACGGTCCTTTACTCACCCATATAACTTTGGTGTCATTACAAGTCCTTCGGACGATATTTAGATCCATTGGAGAGCTGCATATATCCATATAGTGGGAGTGACCAGGGCACGGAGAATCCAGCCTCTAATAACTCATTATCTGCCGTGAAGCTCGTTCATTTTGTATTTTCACCAGTATCTTGTTATGATTCACTAGTGCTATTTCCCTTTGAGTCCAGAGTTGCCTGTCATCATCATCCAGGGTCTGTAGATTGACCGACTAACCTCTGAACTGAATGATGATGTCATCTCTGAGCGCTGTGTGAAGCCACAGCATGGCTCATTCACTCTGCGACGCTCGGCTTGTTTACCTGGAATTTGCTGCTGCTATTACACTGTGGTTCGTTTTTGTGTATTTCCACATTGTCCCAACAAAATGACCAGTTGGATGAAGTTCAGCTTCCACAGGATTATTATTTAGAGGCTGCATTCTTGATGCACAGATCGCTCCCACTATATGGATATATGCGGCTCTCGAATGGATCTAAATATCGTCTGATGGACTCCTAATGAGACCTAAGTTATATGGCTGAGTAATCGACCGCATTCTATGCCAGAAATACGGTCCAGGTTGTAAAACACGACACTTCTACTTTGACTCCTAAGTTTTATGGCTGTGACTGACAGCTCACGTCAGCTCAGGTGATCTGCAGGTTATTGTTTCACTTTACCGCGCTGACGCAACACTCCGCGTGTGTGTGTGTGTGTGTGCAGTGCAGACACACAGACTGTAAACCTGTATCTACAGGAGACTCAGTGCATGTTCACACCGTAGATGAGCCAACATCTGAGACGTGTTGCAGCAGAATAAACAACACAAGCAGCTCAGTGTTCTCAGAGCCGGAGTTTTCTCCTCTTTCTTACCGTCGTAACATCAGGTCACTCTGACTCCACACTGCTCCTGATGATGCTGGAGCCTCCTCTGTCTCCTCTACAGCTGACCTGCTGCTCTAGTGGACACTGAAGCCTGCGCCTCCGACACTAATAAAAAAATACTTCTCTTAAAGGTCTCCGGTGTGAGGCTTCTTCATGATGACAGGAGGCAGGTGAACTAACCGGGCCGGACTCATCTCATGAACCGCTCCACACGTTCACCATCGCTTTAATTGCCATCAGCTCCACTTATGCTCATTTCATCCCTCTTTTCCAACTTTCACTTCATAGTTCATCCCTTTAGCTATAGCTTCAGCTGCTGCAGCTCAAACAAACTATATGCTATGCTCACAACAGGAGGTGATGTATCCTACGCGCAGCCACAGAGGGACAGGCTGCTGTGTTATTTCTGCCTGTGATATGTCTGTCTGTCTGTCCGTCCACTGGAGGACTAGCTGTCTGTCTGTCTGTCCGTCCACTGGAGGACTAGCTGTCTGTCTGTCTGTCCGTCCACTGGAAGACTAGCTGTCTGTCTGTTCGTCCACTGGAGGACTAGCTGTCTGTCTGTCTGTCTGTCTGTTCGTCCACTGGAGGACTAGCTGTCTGTCTGTTCGTCCACTGGAGGACTAGCTGTCTGTCTGTCTGTCCGTCCACTGGAGGACTAGCTGTCTGTCTGTCTGTCCGTCCACTGGAGGACTAGCTGTCTGTCTGTCTGTCTGTCTGTTCGTCCACTGGAGGACTAGCTGTCTGTCTGTTCGTCCACTGGAAGACTAGCTGTCTGTCTGTCTGTCCGTCCACTGGAGGACTAGCTGTCTGTCTGTCTGTTGTCCACTGGAAGACTAGCTGTCTGTCTGTCTGTTCATCCACTGGAGGACTAGCTGTCTGTCTGTCTGTTCGTCCACTGGAAGACTAGCTGTCTGTCTGTCTGTTCGTCCACTGGAAGACTAGCTGTCTGTCTGTCTGTTCGTCCACTGGAGGACTAGCTGTCTGTCTGTCTGTTCGTCCACTGGAAGACTAGCTGTCTGTCTGTCTGTTCGTCCACTGGAAGACTAGCTGTCTGTCTGTCTGTTCATCCACTGGAGGACTAGCTGTCTGTCTGTCTGTTGTTCACTGGAAGATTTGTGTTATAAAATGGGAAGTCAACAGATGAATGTATAACCATGGTGATTCTAACCATGTCTGAAACGTACTGTGCGATGAAGAAATGGCCCACACCCCGTGTAGTGTTAGTCAGTGTTTCACAGCAGAGAGTGAAACAATGATTTCACTTCCTCAAAGTTTGCTCATAGCACGATCACATTATTTGTAAAGCTGGTCACCTATTGAAGGTCAATCAAGCAAATATGATCTGTTTAACAGTGGCTTGATGACATCACAGGCCACATTCTGGAGTCAAAGGGTCGTCGGTTTCAGGGCCAAACGAGCCAATGATCAAATGGCTTGAACTTTTGACAGCAACAGTCGTGGTCGTTTTGAGTAACTGTGACATCAAAGTAACAAATCCAAGGTGATTATGGGAGGTTTGGTCTGTGCAGTGATTTTCAGCAGTTATTTGTGTTATTCTTAGATGCTTAAGGTAGGATGAGAAGATAAATACTATTCTCATATTGGTCTTTTAAACATCAAGCTGCAGCCAGAAGGCAGTTAACAGTTGGAGGAGGAGAAACATCTGACCTATTGTAGTAGCTGTGGCTCACTAATTTCCATGTTACGTCTCATTTGTCATCTGTGTGAAGATCATAGCATGTAAAAGGAGGTCAAGTTGAATCAACTTGGTCTCTTAAGTAGTCCCTTTCTTAATGCTAAGCTATATTAATCATCATTTATTCCTTTAATTTGACAGATTAAATGTTAAAGTGGACAAGTTCTGTGAATTGCACACTTTTCTTCATTTTAAAGCGTCTGCTGGTTTACGCAAATATTTGTCACTGTATCATTAATAGAGTACACAAGGTTTATATTGGAGAACAGTTCCACTGCTCATCCAAAGAGCTGTAGCAACAGGCCCAATGACAGAAATCAATCTGCAACTATTTTGAATACCAAGAAATCTAAAAATAAAAGGTTGTCGGATGTGGTGCATTTTCTGTCTTTGATCATATACTAAATATCTGTGCACTGTTTTGAACAAATTTGATGTGTGAGTATGACATTTCCTAAAACAAACGAGTGACTGATGGAAGGATTTTCTGTTTACTGACTTCCTGTGTGTTGCTGAGCTTTATCCTCACTCACCGTTACTGTCACTGTCACAGTCACACTGTCAGAAATAAACTCCTGTTTTCTTGCATTCAGCGTGTCAGAGCATTTTGTCTGTGTTCCTGAGCTTCATTGTTTTTTTTTTTTATTCTTTCATGTCTGCAGGTAACATTTCGTACGAGGATCTATCACTGCAACATCAACAGCCAGGGGGTGATCTGCCTGGACATCCTGAAGGACAACTGGAGCCCCGCCCTCACCATCTCCAAGGTGCTGCTGTCCATCTGCTCCCTGCTCACAGACTGTAACCCAGGTGAGATTGACCTCTAAATGATACACATCAAACTGCTTTTTTCCCCTTCCCCTGCTTGTATGTAATGTTTCTTTACTCAAGGCCAACGTATTAAGTAAACCACGGCCAATTCAAACTCTCATTGGCTGCCAAGGCCGCCTCACGCTGACAGGTCATTGGCACATTCAGCAGCTTGAAGTTATAAATAATAAACCCATAATTTCACAGAGGGAAAAGAGCAAGTGACCCACAATGAGTGTTGAATGAAAACACATGTGCGATGACCAGCGTGTCATTCACTCTGTTGGCTTTAATGAATGGCGGAGGTGAATGAGTGCAAGCTGCAAAACCCTGAAAACTAAAGACTTGGCAGGTGAATGATCGGGTCAGTGGTCCGTCTGTGGGGATGTAAAATGACCATTATGTGCTGTCTGGCTTGTACCAATTATAAATACGAGATGATATTTGAGCATAATGGAAGTCAGCCAAGTGCAGTGCATGGACCTGCTGCCACATGGGTGTTATGGTCACTTCCCAGGTTTATTCAGCGTCCACACGGTCTGTGCTGCTCCTCAGGGGGTTTCTTGCTCTCTAATATGATAAACCTGTCATTGACACAGCTGAGTCTGAGTCCATGAAATCAAGTCCAGGGTCAGTATAATAAAACGAAAATGATGTCTGTTTCCCAGGCCTCTTTTCAAGTGAGTAGAAGTAATTAGTAATGTTCTCACGTGTAAAAAAAAAATAATAATAATAATAATAATAAGCTATTATAAAATGCCTGGATTTGCAAATGATAATTCAGTGGGTGATTAGACAGTGACTAATATTTGTCTGATTACTGAACTCGAGATTATGTAAGATTCACTAAACCCTGATCTGTATGCAGATGAGCTAAGCAGGAGCCACTGTATCGACCTTTTTTTGAAAGTCTCGGTCACATCACATTTTCAGCATATGATTATTTGCTCTCTCCTATCTCCTGCTGTGTCAGACTCGCTCAGTCACATTCACAAGTCAGTGGTCATCTTTGTTTAACTTGGCATGTTTGGTCAATAGAAACACGCTTCACTGTGTTTGGAAGTTTATGGTTCGCGATTGATCTGATCAAAAATTCCATCCGAGGACGTCAGGTCCTCGTCAGCTGCAGAGCGAGAGAGAGCGCTGGTTGAAAGGGAGATGCAGTGTGTCAAAGCCTTAACTAAGTGTCTGGGCTGTTTGCATCAGAGCACATCAGACCACCTCCGTAACGTGGAGGTCTCATCTGTATGGACTCTGCCCACGGTGTGTTCACTTACACCTGTTTTGTCCCGTGTTTTCCCTACACAGCTCCAGTATCCAAGTGCAGGTCGCATGTTAATGAGAGGTGTAAATGGAGTCTTAATGTAATGTTAACACCGACTCTGAATGCAAGCCATTCAAACAGCTGATCAGGTCCCCTCACATTAACACCGTCAGTTCCAGCAGAGCACCAACAATCCCACCTTCTGTTTACGTTACGCTTGTTCACAGACTGATTGGTGCCTCTCGGTGTCAGGCAGCATATCAGTAGCTCAGGGTCTGTATTCATCAGACATCTGAAAGCGACTCTACAAAATGTTCTCTACAGTTTAAAAAGCAACACATTTATCAACAAACCTTTAATTATAGGATCGTAAAGAGACATCTGCCATATTGCACATCTCTCACTGTTCTGTGTTCAGTGGTATCAGTGCTAAGAATTACCATTTTGTTTAATTTCATTTCAATCTGTGTGTAACTTCAACATCTCAAGTAATAATTTTAATCAACGAAGATGAAATGAATAGGAAAACTGGTTGAAGTGGAAAACAGAAAACTGCTGTTTCTAAAACCAAAACCAGATTTGTTATTGTTTGTTCGCACCGTTGATATCTGCCAAAAATGTGCACCACAATGACTGAGTGCTTTGTTGTGTACACAAATCTGCTAATCTTGCCAGCGAGATGACAAACGGTTCGAAACGTGATCGTTTTTTTGTGATACAACACAGTCCTCCGCCTCGCCCACGTGTGACGGTGCTGATCCAGGGTGTGTGAATAAACTCAACAGCAGCTCACTCACACTCTGTCTCTCTCTCTGTGCCTTTTCAGCCGACCCTCTGGTGGGAAGCATCGCCACACAGTACCTGACCAACAGAACAGAGCATGACAGAATAGCCAAACAATGGACGAAGAGATACGCCACATAGACTCCCTGCCATCAGCCGCCCCCCCCTCTCCTTTTACCCCTTCACTGTACCTCTCTCTACCTCTCTCTCACCCTTAGTCTGTCAAAGCACACTCACTAAGTGCAACGGTTATACCTGCCCTCCTATCACCCTCCTCCTCCTTGCCCCCCCAACATTTTATCGACCTTTTCTGTGTATAAAAAAACAAACAAAAAACAGACAAAAAAAGAAAGAGAAAAAAGAAATCATACGACAACAAAAAAATGTCCTCTGTTCCTTGTTGACTTGAAAGCTTCTTTTTTATACAAAGAGTAGATTGGGATTTTTATTTTCCAATATCTGAATGTTGGAAGTATTGTATTGGAGAAAAAACAGAATATTATAATTATCATGCGCATTGTCCTCCAGCTATACAGTATGTATCCTCATTTTCTTAGTGGCACCTGGAACAAACATGCAGAATATATGCTTTTACCTTGTTTGTTTGTTTGTTTTTTGTTTTTGTTTTTTTTGTTTTTTTTTGTATTTGTCATCAATATGTTATCTGCATGGAACAGGAAGGTTTGCATCAATGGATCCTTCATGCTTTTTAACTTCCTCTGATTCTGTTTGTACTGTATGTATTTTTTCTAAGGCTTTTGAGGCAGACCACAAAAGTATAGGTCTGCCCGTGACAGAGGCAGGACTTGTATATTTACTGGCTACCCGCCACCTCTGCAATTGCAGAGTGGTTTGTTGTGCACTTGTATTACTGAAGCACCCAATAAAACACACTGTGGTTGGCTTGTGAGAAAAAGCTCGGCTCTGTCTGGGATTTGTGTTTGGCTGCATCCTCAAATATTTACACCTTTTTCCAGTGATCTCCCATTCTCTCAGTACAAGTCTCACCGCAAGACTTGTTTTTATGTCCCTCTCTCTCATACACACACACACACACACACAGTTATAAAACTTTACAGTCAGTAACATCAGCTCACGTACACTCCTTATCAGAAACTGCACCTGCCCCACTCGGGTTTGACAACATTATGGCTCCAGCCCTACATTAGCTTGTAGCTTTACTACAGGAGGTGTAATGTCTTCATCTGTTGGTCAACACGACATCTGAGAATCTCATGAATGGATCTCCATAAAATTTAATGGATAGACAGACCTTTGGGCCAAGGAAGAGGTGGTTGTGTTTTGGCACTGATCCAGATCTGACGTGTCCTACAATTGCAAGTGCATGACCTCTTGTAATTAAAAGGCTCTTTAATGTAGCATTTGAGGCATTAATTAACCATGCTCGCTGTCGGGATGACAGTGCTGACACGTCAGTCACAACTTTGGTTCAGACAAAATCTCAACTAACATCAAGAAACACTGTCATGATCATTTGTACAAATACTCATGATCCATCCAGTTAATAAATCCTGCAGACTTCAGTCACGCTCAGCACCAACTGGATGCATTATTTCCACTCTTCCGTCACATTTCATTGACTTAACAAAATAAAACTTTCACCTTTTCAGACACTTCATACAAAAAAAAACTTGTTGTTCTGATAAATGCCATAAAGATCTTTGTTTATTTTCAACATTAAGAAATAGGGCAGTTAGAAGAGGTGGTATGTTCTTGCCTATAATATTAGATGTAGTACAGCTACATCTAATAATACTTTAAGCTACAGACACTTCTTGACATTCCCCTATCTATGTGATAAGATGTCCAATGTGACTCATCTTTAAAGTAAAAATGGAGTGAAAATCAGTAAAGACATAAAAATCAAAACACCTTCAATGAATTTGTAATCCAGAAAAATGTAATGTCAAGTTTTTTGTTGTTTTTTCAAGAGTTTCATTTAGATTAGATTAGAAGTCGTAGATAATATTTTGGGGGAAGATAATATGAAAAGTATTCAAAAAGGAGGAAGCAGAAAAGGTGTAAAACTGATGAGGCTTGTAGCAGGACTTATTTCCACCGATTTCACTGAACGTAACATGTTTTTGGAAGGCTGCCATCTTGGCATTATAAATTAGTTATTCAACAAAAGCTTTTAAGCCTTTTCAAGTGAACGACAGCTGACTTGTTCCAGTGCGCCTTTCTTTTTCTTTTTAAAGGTTTCCAGTTGGGATTCTGCAGCATTACAAAGAAAAAAAAAAAAAAAACCTACTGCTCTTGAATTTAATGAATGCTCTGATAGGCCGGGGGTATGCATAAATATGATGGGTGCTGAGATTACAACAGTGGATAGATACTTGGCAAAGATTAGATGGGAGGATTAGGTTGATGTGTTGCAGTAATACAGTTTGTCTAAAGGAATTAACCTCAGAAATCTTAAAACTATATCAAGCTGTTCTGTTATGACTCTGTATGGTTTGTGGCCTTTGTGTATGGCAATACTAGAATATAGATGTGGTGATGTGATGCCATTGTGAATCACGACATCATTGTGACTTTGAATGTTTCACACACTGTAAGCATTATACAGCCTCAGTGAGGCGTTGAAAGGTGAACAGATTATGGTTTCTTCTTTCTTTCATTTTAAATGAGGAAATCAAGACTTCACAATGGGGTTTAAGATGAGCACATGCCAGTGTCAAAATACTGAACGAGCCACACAGTGGCATATTATCTATCTCTATAAGTCCTTTTGAGTAAAAGCTTCTGGCAAGTGAGTAAATGTAATGTAGATTTCACAGATCACCCTATTAAACCCTTCAGCATGCATCCACTGGGTCAAAGTATTTAACTGCTGCAGGACTGCTCCCACCTTACCTTAAATTTCTGTATATGTAATTTCAGCAGATGAAAAAAAGCAGGTTTTGAATTGTTAGCTGCACATAAAGGGAGCATACAGTGCAGAGACTTGATCTTCCCACATTTACCTCCTGAACGTGTGAAAACATGCTCTTACGCCGCTGCGCACAATAAATATTTTCAGCTCGCTGGTGCTGAAATAACATGTTATTAGTGATGAGTAATTCTTAGATGTATCCACAGACTTGTGGTCAGTTTAAGTGGTTTTTCAGTTTCTATGGCCACTGAGACAGTAACTTAGTCATAGCCAAAGTTATAGCGAATGAACCCTCTTGAAAATAGTAAACAACACATCACAGTCTTCTTCAGGGGTGGGAGATGTTCTCACACCAGTGCTCAAGTTAAAGTATAAAGTATACATCATTACTTTGGATGGTGCAGTTGTACAGAAAATGTACATAAAGTATTGAAAATAACAGCAGTTAATGCAATATGTGATTACGACACTCTTACATATCATTACTTGTGCATTTTATCTCCATTTCATTGCTGTAATTTGTTACAGTTGAGCTACTTTCATCTGTTTATTAGGGACTGCAGCCTAATGACTCTTTCCACTGTTTCATTTATTGTTTGCTTTGTAAAAAAAAAAAAAAAAAGAAATAAAAAAAAAGAAATGAGGAGAAATGTCATCTCAAATCCACACATCAACATCATTATTAAGAATAAAGTGATTTTTTAAAAAAATAGTTTATTTACATGCCAAATTATTTCTGTCTGTGAAAAGTCTTGATTAATGATACCGTGGATTCAGCTCTGTGTAACACAGCGTCACATTTTCTAAGCCCTTCATTTATTTGATGTGCTCACATTTAAATCTATGTTAAATATAGTGGAGTAAAGTGCTGAATTTGTGGCATGTTGCAGAGAAATCTAAAGTATCTTAGATTTCTTCGTGAGTACTTTCTATCGCTGCTTTACAAATCTACTTGTTTCTTTTTTTTGAAGTAAATTAATATTGGCTTTTTTCATTGTTGCTGTTATTTATTGTTTTACTGCGCTTGGATTTAATAGAATCAATGTCCCATAACTCAAAGTTAATACGTGTGACCTCCTGTTACAACCACATGTGCTGTCAAATTGTAATTGGAGAAAGATGTTTAAAGCCTAATGTTCTGTGATGTCGATCAAATGAAAGGTGTTGAGGTTATTTAATGTGTATTAAACGCACATGTTGTAGGACTGTGCTCTTTCCAGAGTAGGACCGGTGCTGTTCAGCCCACTGCAGCCGCGGTAGGCTACTTCCGTTCCGCAGAGGGCGACAGGCACCAGCCAGCCGAGACTGTGGCGGAGGTCCAGACACAATAGACTGGGTAAGTTTTATTAGCGAAGAAAATATGCGATTTCAAGCTAATGTTTCGCCGTGTTGACACAGCAAATGGGTCGATGTGCTGCCCGTGTGCGTTTCAGCTGAGGTCGACAGTCGGTTCGTCGGTACACACGCGCTGAAAAGACGAGAAAACAAACAAGACGGCGGTGGTTAGTTGGTCGCACGGAAAACGGGCTACGGCTATGTGATGGAACGGAGACGTTGTTGGCTACTGTCTGACGCGTTAAATGTTTCGCTGTCGCAATTAACCTTGAAATACGTCTCAGTACGCTCTGTGTTACTACACACGGGCGCAATGTTGCGTGTATTGACCGATACAACCTATGTCTGAATTTGTATCACGGTTTTCCCCGGCTGTCGGCTCACTTGAAAAGGATGCTTAGCAAGCAGGTTTCCCCCCGCACTGCTCCAAGAAGTAGCCGCAGCCGTTAAGTCGTTGGGCCTGAGTGATATAGTTGAGGAGGGTTGGGGGGGAATGGTTGGCAGGTAGCACTAAGTTTGTATATCGGAGGCTTATCATCATAATGAATTGAGTAATCATGTTTAATTTATTATCCTTTAATGACAAACGTAGCAGCCTCGGCTCGAGTTGTGAAATGGTTAACCGTGCACCTAGCTAGCTCGTCGGCTAACGACACTTCTTTCACCGTCACGGAAACGCAGGCGAACGTTAAAGCAGCTTTGTTAGCGCCCCCTCCCACACAGACAGCTGAGCATATGATTGTGAGTGAAATTTACCACATAATATATCAGCGTTTATCCTACATCTGTTGTTGACACGATCACCACAACAACAACAACAGTTGCACAAGGTAAACAACAACCCATCATCACCAGCACACTTTAAATACCTGGTTAAGTTTAGCGCAACATTGTGCAGTTTGGTTCCTGTTCACCGGTCAAGAGTGAAAACCACCGGGATGATAAAATTGCCTGTAGCAGGCTGTGCATAAATTTATTCATTTGACATTTATGGCTCTCTTCACCAGTTGTATATTGTAATATCCCCTAATAATGTCATTAATTAATCATTAAACCTCACCTGGGCCTGGACAAGCAGGAAAACATAAACAGCCTGGACATTTAAACCTGTTTTAAAAAATATACTATTTATCACTGATGATTACTCTCGTGATCAATTATTCTGGCAATTAGTTTAATCGGCTCTTTGATTTCAAGCAATTTTTGTAAAGTAACTATTCAGATAATCGGAAAGGGGACTAATGATCCAAAGCAAACACCTAAATTTAGAGTTGGAGCTTGTAGTTATCAATCAGTGACTCTTCATTTAAAATAGGCTTCCTTTTTTGCAAATGCCCTGTGCAATCTGATGAAACTCAGATCAGCCACTGCGTGACTGCGGAGCTTTTCTCTGCTTCATTACGTCTGAGCTCCATCGTGACTTAATGATGGTTTGATCCCAACGAAAGGGTTCTGCAAAATTCTGGTGAACAGTAACACCAGGTCTAATGCTATACAGGAGAAGACTGTAATTATTTGCAGTTGGCATGTGATTATTTGCTCTGCAGTGGTAGATTTTTGTTGCAATAACCGGGACAAACACACATGAGCCAGAGAACTGCACATGAACTATATACCTTTCAACTAAAACATGTGTTAATGACAGCAGCCAGTCTGGGAGCTGGGAGCTGGGAGATCACCCGTATTGACATTTTAAAATGTGATGACAGAGGAAGTTACCCCACCCCCACCCAATTTCTGCCACCAGAGGAGATTGGATGGTCTGCTGGCTGTCGCTGGTAATGACAGTATGAAGACACAGGCGATTACCTAACCCTGATGTGCAGCAAGGAAGCCCCCAAAAAAATCTCAGTATTTAAAGTGATCTGCAGGAAGCGTGGGTGAAAATTCCTTCAGTGAGAAGAGAAAGACATTAGCTGCTACCAGCATCTGCCCAAAGAGAGACATGTGATTTAGTAAGGTGCCACAATTAATGTTTATATTTTGTTCATTGTGAATTAACATTTGTTTGCTGCTTTTTCTTTATGTAATTTGCCCATGGGCGCCCAGTCTGGTGTATACAACTCTATGTATATGAAAATATGTAAAAGTGACTCTAAATAGTTAAAGTTGGTTGCCAGTTACAAAACCGTGCCTGCTGGCTCCTGCTTTAGTTCTAAGTCATTAAATCGTAATGAAACTGCTGTACCTCTTGTACCCTTGTGGTTACGTAGATGACTTATTTCCCTGTGATGATTTCCACCCCAGGATCCGGCTCTTCTTCAATCTAAAGCGGTATGTCGGATGAGGATTCCCGTGCCAGCACCAGCTCTTCCTCGTCGCCACCTTCCTCCAGCCAAACCAGACAGAGGGACACGCCTTGCAAGAAGAAACGGGAGAGCAAAGCCAGCATGAGCAAGACCTCCAAGCTGCTTTCCACCAGCGCCAAAAGGTAAAAACAAAAACCCCAAATCGTATAGTGATGAGTGAATTTTTAGATTCTGATGTAGCAGAATTATTAATCCCACTTCTTTCTGTGAAAGCAAGCCATACATCAAAAGACTACTTGTATGAATAAAAAAAAAAAAAAAAAAACACTGTGGTTGCATGCTGTTGATGTCTTGCATCAATAGTCAAAAGCAGGCAAATGTGATGCCACAGTTAGTTTTTTTCATTGCAGCTGGGAATCAGATGTTTGAGCATTCAAGTGTAAATTTCAGCAGAAGACACAGCAGTGTTTTCCAGAGCTTCCCCCTTGCATCATTGTAGAGCAGTCATATAGGAAAAAATCTGAGTACAGATGAGAAACACATGATAATCTCTTATTCAAGTAGTCTCAGTAGACCATGATCTACACAGTCACAAGATATGCTGTGTTTATAGTAAGAGACACAAAGCTTCCCTTTTTTACTACTGGGAAAAATAACAGAACATTTTCACTCACTTAGTCTTATTATAACCTACTTTCACAGTCACAGTTTGCTCTTTACACAAATAGCATAAGATACAGTAAATCGCTTGCTTATTGTCTGAGTAAGTGATCCGCACTGTAAATAACATTTCAAAATAAATGTGGTGCAAAGAGAATTTGTGTCTTTCTTTTTCTCATGGTTAAACTGCATCGTCATCATGATGATCAGGTGTCTCTTTCAGAGACTGATTTTTAGATCGTGTTCTGTGTTTTGCAGGATTCAGAAAGAGCTGGCTGACATCACACTGGACCCTCCGCCAAACTGCAGGTAGGTTTTGCACTTTGCCCCAGTTAGTTGTGGTGCACTCATGAGGAACACACTGATACCAAAACTCAGACACTAAGCTCACAAGCCTCTCACTGATAAGGGGTATTCTGCAGCGTGTAAAGTAACATGATTTTATATCTACACATGATTTGTCAACTTGCATGAGATTTTTGTACAGAATCAAGATGGATATGTTTAATTAGCCAATATAGCAGACGTGATATGATTTATCACATGTGCTCATAGACTACAGTGTTTCCTTTTTTTAATCTATTAAGAATTGGAAAACCATCACACATGGACAACACATAGGATACGGGTTGTTTGTTGCCATCAATATTAGTTTAAAAAAAGTCATTTAGAATAAGTAACTTGTTTGTTAGGATTCTATGTTAGGACAGTTCTTCCACATTTCCCCTGTGTTTTACATTATTGTTCTGCAGATTTGTCTGAGTATTTAGCATGAGCACTTGATATAATGCTTAAATGTGGCCGACTCTTTTGCAGCTGCACTATAATGTTTTGATTAGAAAAGCTATCCTTAAAACTGGATGGTCTGGCCTCAGGCTCCCACTGCAGCAGGCCTCCCCCCTCCTGCAGTGGGAGCCTCAGGCAAATCAGTGAAGTCCTCGCAGCTCCAGGCTGCTGTTCTGCAGCTGAGCGTGACCTCTGACCTCCCAGAGTGAGGAGAAAAGAAAAAAGTCTCTCCCATCACGGCTCAGTAGATCAAACAAGAAACCTCAGGCCACAGGCCATCTGCAGAAATGAACACTGTCTGGATAGTTGTTGCTTAATGAAAGAAAAGGTCAATGTTTATTCACAGTTGCAGCCTTGAAACCACGTTTTTGCTTTAAATGCTGTCACTGTTGTTTTTCACATGTATGAAAACAACAGCTTCTTGGGCTGACTTGTGGGTGGGAAAGATAGCACCAGACAAAAACTGTGACATTCAGTTTGTTCTGTACCTGCTGCTCCACAGGCAGCCAGTCTTCATGGGATGAGGATTCTCGTTGGTTTACCGCAGGGAAACACTTGTCATCAACATGGTTTAGTTTACCATTTGGCGCAAATGCATGTTTCTGTGCATCATTTCAGTAATAGAGTATTGTTGGATTGTAACGATCCACTCAGTGATTTAAAAAAGGCAAAAGTTACTTAAAACAGTGCTTTTTGATTTAATTGCTCATAAGTAGAGCTCAATTTTAAAATTTGTATGTAATATCTTCTGAGTGTCTCTTAAAAAGACACTTAAATTTATTACTAACCTTGTAAAAGTAATTCTTGGACAAGTCAGGCAACAAACAACAGAGCAGTCAGCTGTATCATGGTGCATAGTAAGAGCCTTATAAGTCTTAGTAAATGTCCTTCTTCACATTTTGTTCCTGGTTAAATTAATGGCTTAAATGGTGGATTAAAGATGGATGAGTGCAGCTGAAAGTTACTGTGACTGAAAGTTTTCGCAACAGCCTTCTGCCATTTAGGCAAAGTCATAATGGACCCACCTAATTACAAGGCTGAAGCGTGACGGCTTAAAATACAACCTGCCTCAGCACATGATGGATTAAAAGCCATGTTTCACTCAGTACCTCATATGATATTGTAACGCATCTAATATCATCATTCAAAATTTCAGAATGTGAAAATGCAGCCAAACTTCATTCATGAAGAGGAATTCAAATGTCTTCATTTGCCATGGTTTAATGGAAGTGGTCAGGATTTCTATGTTTGAGTGTAGTGTGGAGTATCAGACAATATTAGGCAGGACTGAAGGTACTGATAGGCTCTGCTACAGTTTATTTATTGGTTCAAACTAGAACTCTAGCTAATAATTCTTTTCTTTTTAATCAATCTCCAGTTGTTTTCTCAGTTGATAAATCCCATGATGACGTCCCACAGCCTCAAGTGGCGTATGCAGGTGTTTTCTTTCAAACCAACAGTCCAAAACCCAAACATTCATTTTACAGTGATTTAAAAACTTGGCAATAAAGATTCTGTTGATCAACTAATAATGAATCCTCTCAGCTCTATATGAAATAACTCCATCTCATTAGGTAAAAGAGCTTCTACCTCTGAGAGCACACTGATCGTACCATAGTGCAGTGTCAGAATTACTCCACCCCTGACAACTCTTAACCTTTTCAAAGCTGACTAATGTTTGAACTGAAAGTCTCCACCTTGAATTCATTCAGTAGTAAAGTCACCACTGCACTCAGACAATGAGCGCATGCTTTAATGTATGGACAAGGCCTGATTCACAGCTGCAGCAGAGGTGCAGCAAACAACTTGTATCCCACATTTCCACTCTGGTGGCGTGGCTGGTTAATGAGCCCAAATCGCTCTCCCTCTCTCTTCAGTTCAGTTGTCTGTGTTGTAGTTGGTGGTGAGAGTCATTCGTGTTAACGTTGATCAAAAATGCACAACATAGGACCCCCACCCTCCCCCTTGTTTTGCATCAGTGCTATTATGTCCTGTACTCATGGACACCCAAGGGGTTTCAAACACCACATTTCTGCATGTGAAGGCCGGGCTGCTTTGAGGGGGGAAAAATCAATGCAGATTACAGATCATGACACACAGACACATCACCAGGGATTTGCTTTGAAGCAAAGCATCTTGTGAACGATGCACAAGGGAAAAGCAACTGTCACCACTCCACGTTGAAAGACATCCTTGTGACTGACAGTCACTGTGCACAGATCAGTGTTGATACATTGTGAGTCATTAATTAAAAGCACAGGAAATGTGACTGTTGGATCCTTTTCTGTCGATCGTTTGTGTGGAGACATTTCGTACAGTATCTGCTCCGGCTGAATCAAGTGTTAATTTGGTTGGAAATTCCCTTAAATGACACATGGAGCACATTTTGAATGGAAGTTGTGTTTACAGTCACTTTTCATTTAAGAAGAGAGAGCAAGCACGACACCCACGTACTCCAGTTGTGTGTATTTGAAGGTGCAGCAGCAGCACATAATCTACACTGATGTATTGTCACACTTCCTTAGTGTGTGGGTGTCGTCTTTCCTCTGCCTGTTCCCACGACTTCATTAATTATGCTGTTTTTGCTGTGTGCGTCTTTATTCTGTTTGTAGACAAGATTTTCTTTGTTTTAGTTTTTTCCACTGCATTATTGATGAGATGTTGTGATCTAGTGTACCGTAACAACAGCAAACACAGAGTCTTGTGGATGAATCTCTAGTATTTTTAATGAAAATGATGAGGCTTGTGCTTCAGTGTGACTTTAACGCAGCTCTAAGAGAAGGTCATGCTTCTGTCTGCAGTGCTGGCCCAAAAGGAGACAACATCTATGAGTGGAGATCAACCATCCTGGGACCACCGGGCTCTGTGTACGAAGGAGGCGTTTTCTTCCTGGACATCGCCTTCACGCCTGACTACCCCTTCAAACCCCCCAAGGTACTGCCATATGTAGTTTGAAAAAGTTGCAACACATGTGCAACACAAACATTATAATACAGACATTCATGTTTGTCCTTAACCTAAATAAGCAGATAATATATATGAACAACACTCATACAACCATATGAAGCTACTTCACTTCGCTCAGACAACAACTACTTACTATTTACTCTTGAATGTTAGTTCCATAGTATTAAATCTGTTCAGCTTCTGACTGCTTTGTGTGTGAACTGTAGTGAGACGTCCAGTTAACTGTATAGATGGGTGGAGCTTTATTTGTTTGATCCAGTTAACCCAGTCATTATGACAGGAAAACACTAGTTTGTTTCATTAAGGCTCACTTCCATGGGATGAACAATGTTTCCTATAAAAATATTAGATTAAGATATTAGGGAATACTAGAGTCTGAAAACAAAATCAGTGCGAGTGTGAGTTTCTTTTTCTTTTTCTTGTATATTTTGACAGAATATAGATTTATACTCTATACATTTAAAAAGAAAAAAACCTAAAATAATTATACTTCAGTGCTAAATCAGTGTGTTCACTGTAAACACATCACATGCTTCTACAGGTTAGTATCGCTGAGTGAGTGAGAAGCATATCTCTGATATGAAAGCAAGAATCACAACATGTTTAGATTTTCAAGATGGGGTTTCCTGGTGTGTTGTAGTTCCTCGTTCTGCCACCAGAGGGCATCAGCTTCCTGCAGAGAATATACACTGCACTGAACTGAAGTGCAGCTCTTTGCTCAGTGTCATTGCCTGACTGGACTGCTGCTTTGAATATGGACTAAGATTCTCTTAATATAACACAAACTATTTATGACTTAATTGTCTTTTTCATTAACATGTCATTAATATAAATGTGTTTCATATTTGCTGTATATAAACTTGTTTATATGAAGGATGTGATCCTTTCTTGCTGTTTAAAGCCTCTAAACACGTCTTATTTAACATGAGGTCAGGTACTGTTCTTGACTGGTATTTTCAATTGTAACAAGTAGTCTGTCAAAAAAAAATAATGAAAAAATCTGCAGCTAATTATTCAGAGACATTGATGATACCTGCATCTCAAAATGTGAGAGTTTGCTGCTCTTCTTGCTTCTACATTGTAGTAAATCAGGCAAATCAAGACCTGTAAGGATGCTGCCTTGTGCTGTAAGATATTGTGATTGGTATTTTACAGTATTCACTCACATACAGGTTAGTTGTAGCCCCACATTCTGTGTATTTGTCCATTTTAAATCTGACAGTAACCAAGGGACAATCTGCTTTCATGTCTGCAGGTAACATTTCGTACGAGGATCTATCACTGCAACATCAACAGCCAGGGGGTGATCTGCCTGGACATCCTGAAGGACAACTGGAGCCCCGCCCTCACCATCTCCAAGGTGCTGCTGTCCATCTGCTCCCTGCTCACAGACTGTAACCCAGGTGAGACAAGAACGCACCCACTGGCATGTTGGTCAAGCTCAAACACTGCAGTGCAGCAATGTAGTGTTTAGGCAGTGGACAGTAAACTGTTCCATGTGTAATATTTAAATTACTTTGCTATGTGAAAGCAGAGCATGTTTGACTTGGAAGGATGTGATTTGAATGACCCCTCTTAGTAATTGGCACCTGGGCAGCATTTCCAGCGTATTACCACAGAAAAGGAATGTAAAACTGGGTGCCGACTAATTTCTGCGGAAAGTTTTATCTGTACTCAGCTCGTAAGAGTGAAAGCTGCCAGGGAGATTTTGCATCGGCCAAAATTAGTCTCATACATGACATGCTTCAATTGTTATAACATCTGAGCTCTGCTTTGATTAAAAGATGTGTCATAACCTGGCCGCCTGATTTTGCCTTTGTGCAAATATTTGATTCTGTAATGTTTCTTAAACAGTGCCACAAACAACAGAGTTTGTTTTTCTGGAGAAACCGTAACCCTAAAAAAAAAAAAGAAGCCTGTAAGGGTCTCTGCTCTCTCTTTTTTTCCATTTCATCTCCCCACATGCAGAAAACTGAACTTGAAACCATTTTTTTCTTTCCCCCCATCCAGCCGATCCCCTGGTGGGAAGCATCGCCACCCAGTACACGACTAACAGAGCGGAACATGACCGGACAGCCAAACAGTGGACAAAGAGATACGCCACATAAACCCACAGAAGACAGCAGAGGGAGGAGGGGTGTGGGAGGAGGGGGGCGGTTTGTGTTGGGGGAGGGGGGTTATTTCTATCTCAGATTTTTAGTACTTTATTGTCTGGTATATTTTTTGCTTCCTGATTAAGTTATCTCCGCAAATATGGTAATAAAGGAACACAATGGAACGGAAGTCTCGTCTGACTCCTTTATTTCATTCTTCCTTTGTTCATTGCTCATTGGTAATTCATAGATGATATTGAGTAGATATGGAGTCCCAGTTGAGCTCACCCATTTATCATTTTAGTCTTTATAGGGACTTAATAAATGATTTACGACTAATGTTGCTGTTAGCACAACTATTACTCTTCTCAAACATGATGGAAAAACACAGTTGAAATAAGTCATCTTAATAGAAAGTATGAAATTCTTTGTGCACATTTAAATCCTCATATCTGGTTAAAGATACATCCTGTTGTGAACTTTTTTTTTTTTTTTTAAGTTTGTTTGAACAGGTTTGTAACATTTTCCTTATTCCAATAACAATGCATCACAAATCTTCCAACACCTTTGGCATCACAGATGGTGTCATGGAGACATGGTTTAAAATTACATGACACTGGGGTAAGATGATCAGAGCTTTCTAAACACTGAATGATTGTCACAGTGCAGCTGGAATTGACAACATTTTGTCAAAAGCTTTCCCGGCCCACTTATTACTACACTTTCTACGTCAGTCTTTCATTGACATAAGTCGCCACCTGTGTGGGCATGGCTGTCTCAGGGAGCAGGTCCAGGATTACCAATTAAGCTGAATAACAGGTAACCAGGTAACAACCAACAACAGCTCTTACATTCCAGTTTCAAGCCACATAACGTTATAATCGTTCTGTGTGACCCCCTTTACACAGCTAAAGCAATATAACGCCTGACATCCCTCTAGCTTTGTGTTGTGAGATAATGGTAATAGATGGCCGAACAGTGTGTATCTTCCTGGTGACTGGGTGCCCTCAGTTTTCTACATCAGTTTTCAGTTAACACCAATATCTCCTCTAACTCTATATACATGTAGTTACTGTACTCAGTAAAAGCAACAACATACACAACTATCACTGAGCAGACCCACAGGGTTAAACCTGTTTTTCATGTTCTAAAATAAAAATGTAACATACCAAGTAGGAACTGAGATGCAGCTGAAGTCTCAGAGCAGCTGGGGATGCACAGTGTGGGAGGGCGCTCCGCTCTATAGGAGGCTCTGTGGTGTGAAAGACATGTCGAAAGCCAAATGTTACTCAGTCTCCACTAAATGAGCAGCATTTATGTCACTGGATTCTCTGCTTTCATAGTTTGTGATATCGTCTACTAATCTAGACAAACCAAACTAGCATTTAGGCCCAATCCCATGTCTACTCCTCAGCCCTCTCCTTTAGTCCTGCCCCTCTGTTTTGCCCACTCAGATCAGGGATGTGGGTATCCTGACTCTTTTGGCTGAAGAGTATGATAAATTTTCTGCAGTACACTGGATACCTGCAAGCAACCAAAGTATTTTAAAATTGTGAGTGTGTCCACATTATAACACCATTCTTCATGAAAGGTTTTTTTTTTTATCACCAGTATTCTGTTTGTCCTGTTCACTAACATTACATTGTTGTAGTTGATTTGTCTGACAGTCCCAAATTTTCACACATTTTCATATCTGATGATCCAAAACTGGACCAAAGTCCAGCAGCAGAGAATGAGCTGAACTTTTCACCTCCCACTGAGTTCAGCGCATCCAGATGCAGATGGTGATGTATTATGGTGAAGTGGAGGTGTCTCATTTTATAGGGGAATTTTTCTACCCTACTACTTCCCACTTTGTTACAGGGGCAAGGGGCAGGGATATGAATAAGAAATGGAATGGGGCCTTATTGTCAGTGTGTCCAAAGTGTGATACAGCTTACTCTCCTGCTCCATAGAGCTTCATTGTTACCCAAAAGCTATCATCAATGAGTCACACTGTTACACTTCATTATGATGTGTGACACACACACAGAGGCAGAGAGAGAGAGAGAGAGAGTTTCTGCTGCTTTAAATACCCACTGGTGCACCAGATCTGTGGCTGAAAATAGTCCCCAACAAACAGAGCTCACTGCTGTTTGAGTAACGTTTGCCAGAGACTACACTGCCCAGTTGTTTGGGGGCAGGACTTAACCATTCAAAAAATGCAAATGACACATTTGTGACCTGATTTTAAAGATTTAAATCTCCAGTAGGGATGAACTGGCTGTGGACAGGGGGCTGCAGATGGTCAGACAGAATATTACCAGCCTGTCTTTCAAAGGATTGTGGGATCTGAGTATTTTTCTGTTTTCAACCATGTAAAATTTTGATTTACATAAGAGATCTGGCCAAGGGGCATCATAAAAAAAAGTTTTAACAACAATGAAAACAACACAAACAATCTGAGACAACAGTCACACACTACAAAATACAGTATTTTGTGAGCCAGTCTCTGCCTCTGCACAGCAGGCGGCTGCCCTTTTGAAATAATACACATGTTTACATCCACACAGCGAGTTCATTTGAATCAGGTAACATCTGTTAAACATTCACCAGGACAAAGAAGAATGCCTGAAATGTTTTGCAGCTGGCACATTTATGTTGTTGCCATGCGCTGACTTGAAGTGTTAACTCTCTGTTTCAGTATCCAGCTCTTAAAATAGTTCTGATGGCTGATGTGGTCTTGATGATCTTATGTCCTGCCAAGAGTGAGCCGTTCTACTGTGGCTTGAACTCAGGCCACACAGCAGAAACTGGAAAATAAATACACTCTCATTCTACACAAGTGGCAGTAGGACATGTTAGTTTGTTTTTTTCTTTAAACTACAAAAAAGATTTCTGTATTCTATTCTGTGTCTTTGAATGATCGTCTTATACATAAATGGGCATATTTAAAAAAAAACTCACTACATTCTTTGGCCAAAGCAGCCAAAGTTAATAGATCAACCATTTTTTTAAAATGGTGTTGCATGTATGCTGTAACAAATCCTAAACCTGATGAAGCAAATTTTTGGATCAGCAGGCATAACTGTTAATCATTTATATCTAAGTCACTCATTCACATTTTAAGTAAGTATGTAGGACAACAGTCAGCAGACTGAAGTGACTTGGTGGTGACATGGTTCAATAAAGTAATAAAAATGAAGCTGCACTTAAGAAAAGTATTACACCCTTTTGATTTCTTTCCCCACACAGGCTGATATAAACACATAAAACATGTATTCTTGTCTTCAGCTGTCGGCTGGGGCCCTGGGTTGACCTCTCAGAGACTGTCACCTTCTTGCAGTGTGATTAGGATCATTCTCAGGTTGGCAGATGAGCGATCATTCCATTTTCAGCTCTCTGGCAGAGGTGCGTTCTCAAGTATTATGGGTGTCCTTTGCATCTGTGCATTATCTTGCAGCCATAATGCTGCAACCACTTGTTTGGTTAGGTCATCAGCCCCTGAGAGAATATAGATAAACCTGCTCAACCAATCAACTTCCAGATCAAACAGCAGATTTGACATTGGTTCACTAGTAGGCCTCCTACTGCATGGTGCTGGTGCTACAAAGAATTTGCCATGGTTGGCAAAATGCTTTCAAAGGACCTCTGGGATCAAGTTGTGGAAAGGCACAAGGTCAAGGTAGGAGTAGGCTATAAATAGTTATCCCTCTGAGAACCACTCATTATGGCACCACCGACACCTCGTTAGATCAGACTGGCTGTTCAAACTGGATGTCAGCATCTAGAGGATATTGATCAGAGAAGCCAGTGTTGGGTCAAAAAGAGGAAAAGGCACTAAGCTCTGCTCGTACGAATGTACCTGTATGTGTGTACTGCTGCTGTAACTATGTGAATTTCCCCATCGTGGGATAAATAAAGGCATATTTTATTTTACTTTGCACGTGTAGCTGCCTACAGGGGGAGTGAAGCAGGGCATGAAATTAACACCCGACCACACGCCAAATGCAGGTAATTGGCGATTGGCGGGTGAAAATGTCAATCTACCCACCACGTTGGCATGTAGCCAATGAGCACTGACCAACTGTTGTGTTGTTGACATGTCAGCTACATGTCAGGGTTTTCCATGTCTATGTAAAGCTAAAACAGGCCACCTGGATGGTTTTGGCCCCTGCCTTGGTTAAAGTGTGTGTGTGTGCATGGGGGCCTGTTCAGATGAAGCGTCTTTTGGTACGGACACACTGCAAGCGTGGTGTGAGCGGTGCGTGTGCATCAGTTGAACTGCTGTTGCTGCAGACCCCGGTTCCCCTTGGGCTGCACTGTTTCCCACAGAGCTCTGCCCCGTTTGAAGAACAGTTCAACTGTTTGAGAACAGACATGTCCTGTGATTTTCAGCCTCCTTTCATATTTAATAGATTTATCCAAAGGTCCAA
The DNA here is from genome assembly GCA_021432705.1 of Caranx ignobilis. NCBI lineage: Eukaryota > Metazoa > Chordata > Actinopteri > Carangiformes > Carangidae > Caranx > Caranx ignobilis. The sequence continues at coordinate 15,164,433 of MU270012.1, forward strand.
ATGTCTAAAAATCCAAGAAAATGTCAAACATGATGATGACCTAGGCTATATGTAAATGAAACAACACACTATAGTGGCAAACAATGGATTGCTTAGTGCTCAGTTGAGTGTGAACAAATGAGTGAGTAAGAAATCAGTGAGATGACTGGCTGTTTCTATTTCTGTTGTTTTCTGTTCTAAAGGCCTGCTCCCAGGTCAGATACAGTTCTAAGTCATTAGGCCTAGTCATTAATGAGATAGACAGCACTTTAATGTGTATATTCTGTGTTGTCCACCTTTATTTTAGGCACAAAAAAATTTGACTGGTAAAAAGCCACCGTGGCAGGGGATTTCGAAATCCACAGGTGGATTTTGAAATCGACCTGCCATAGTGGCTGGTGGCCAAAGAAGTTAACCTCAGGCCCTCAAGGGTGGGTAAAGTAGATAACCGAGTGGAGCCAATGACGCTGAACTTGACCAACTTGGCATGTGGTAAAATGTGATACCGGCCCTTTATCAAGGTGGAGATTGGGTTATGTCCATTTTTTTGGGTTAACTCCAATGCACCAAGCTTGTCTCTGTCTTTTCTAATCATCTTACAGAGTTATCCGGACACTTTGATGACTATTTTTATGACTTTTTGAACACTTTTGGGTAATGTTATTTGTACTATTGAATGTTGGAAATAAAGATCCTCAATTTTTATAATCCAACACCAGCAAAAGGCCAAGTTTATAGGCCATTTTTACAAAGAGTATGTCTCAAAGGGCTTTACACAGCATCATAACCACATTTTCTGCCCTTAGACCCTCAGACCAACTGAGGAAAGACTCCCAGGTAAACCCCTAGCAGGGAAGAAAACGGGAGAAATCTCAGGGTGAGTGACAGAGCAGGGATCCATCACCCGGGATGGCAGTGTTAGATGTTGTGTACAGACAAGAAAGCATGGAATAATATGGAATAATGGAATAATATGGAAAGGAGGAAAGGAGGTGTTGCAGCTGGTAAGACAGAGAGAGAGGAGAGGAGAGGAGACCTTTGACCTTTTACTTATCCCTTAATGGCCAATAATATGACTTACATTAATGAACATGCATAGAAACCAACCAATTTTGAGAAACTGAGAACATGAGATTAGTCTACTACAGTACAGGAGAGGACAGGGCTCCATGTAACCAGATGTGTCCAGTCTAAGCCTATAGCAACGTAGCTATAAAATGGATCAGGGCTACCTGAACTACACCTAACTAAAAGCTCTGTCATAGAGGAAGGTTTAAAGCCTGGACTTAGAGGTGGAGGGAGTGTCTGCCTCTCTGTCCCATGGAAAGAGCTGGTTCCACAGTAATGGGGCCTGGTAACTGAAGGCTCTACCTCCCAGTCTGTTTTAGAAACAGTAGGAAGTGCCACACACAAGTTCATTTTTAATCTCAGTATGTCAGATCTATTTGCACAATGATATGACATCCAGTGTGTAATATAAATGACTGTATAACCTTTTAATCTGTGTGTGGTGCTCCAACCACCTGATTGGAGCTATCAGGTACTCTAGTAAAGAAATAGTCAATAAGAGTCTGAGTCCATGTCAGTGCTAGTGGAGCCTTAAACCAAAGTACTAGACAACTTAAACTTGTGACCTGATGATGACACTGCATGAGAAGTTAAGGGATCAGCAAAGTTTTTACAATTCACTGATGAAGTATGGTTGTCCACAGCTCACACATATCTTACTGCAGCTCACATGGGTCTGTGTTTGCAAGTCTGCACCCAGAATCGGGTGATTTGATCACATCTGAGATATTGCTCAATGTCTGGCTTTTGAGTGTTTACACTGATTTAAAGTGATTACATGTCATCTCGATGACTTAAGTCATGCAGTTTAACCCAGTTTTCCACTGCAGCATCTGATCAATGCATCTTTTGTAACTGCAAATGGTGAAATATTTGATCTGTAGGGGACTTTCAGGGACTTCCATTAAAGTCGAAGAAATGACTGTGAACTTTCACTTCCTTCCTTAAAGGTTAGGCTGTGTGTGCAAATCATTGTCAGCAGCATCAGCTGAAGGTCTGTGGTTCTGTGTAGGTGTCCTCCTATTGTTCCCGTGAGCTACACTCACAGCAACACACTGTGGATTGAATACAAAAGAGGGGTACAACACTGGTTATGGCTGAATGCTCCCTGTGTTAAATTGATCAGGAAAAAGCAAGCTGTACAATTTCAGGTTATCTGCAATGGACTGCATTTTACATTATTGTGTTATTGTTTGCTGTCACTGGAGAAAGACATTGCTCTCAGCAAATATAGCAATATCAACTTAGAAAAATCACATTACAGTCAAAAAAATTCAAAAAAAAATCAAAAATATTAGCTATTAATTGATTAAAATTGATTGGAAGTACTGACATGGCCACAAAATAATGCTACAATATCAACACCAAAAACAGTGGTGGATGACAATGTAGTTTTATCAGACCTGCCCCCCCCCCTTTTTTTTTAGCTATGTGTTTATTTATATAAGAAACATATTTATACCAAACAGATAGTCCACACATGCCACTGTTCATATAGTACACTGATACCGATACACCTGCGTATACATATGCAGATATTTACATATACAAAATGTTTTTTGTTTTTTTTTTCCATATTTGATTATTGTGTCATTTTGATGGGATATTTGAATATATACCATGGAGTGAATAAAAGAAGATCTTCTTTCTAACTGCACAACACATTTAAATAATCAATTATTACTTTATATTACTAGATATTTTCAGATCAGGAAAGGGAATATAACAGGTATCAAACAGATCGGATTGGGTTGGATGATTAGATCGTACGGGTTTTTCTCATGAAGTGTCCACACATTGCAATAATCTGAATGTGGTCACTGATGATGGACTACTATTTCAGTCCACTCTGGGTGGCTTCTGTCAATGTGGCAGTAATCTGAAGTTTAGAAATAAAAGACAAGCTATGTTTACTATAGCTACACTCAATCGACCTCTATCAATGCCTATAACCACTTTGCCAACCAACTTCAGAGATCAGGTATTAAGTGTTAACTTTTGGTATAACTCGTACAAAATGACTTAGGGACATTACCACTTTTGCAGGTGGGTTTGTTTCAGGGTCTTTAAGTTGTTATGAAATACAAATGATACTTATTTTGAGTGAGCACTACAGGAAAAACTAAACTGAACAACTTTCACTTGTATTGGTACAGCAGTTGTGTACAGCTCCGTGTGAGACAGTGTGAGTCTGGTGGAAAGGTCGGGGCCTGTTGCAGCTTGTATCTGACTAGCGAGGAAAAACGGCCCATCTGACTGGAACTTGAATGACTCGACCGTCCACGGACAGGGTTGGTTCGTCTGCACGCAGCAGTGACTGTTGTAGTGCTGCTCGCTCTTCCCCCTTCACGTTGTACCGTGCAACGTGACCGTCGTGTTATCGTTCCACTGTTACGTCGACGGAACGCTTGGCTCCGCCCCCGGTGTCCTGAAAGTGTGTCACTGGGTTAAAGTGGCTCGAGCGGCCGGGCGGAGGGCGTGGTCATGGCGAGGTCACATGGGCAAGCCCACTATTGAGAACATTCAGTTCTCTTGACTAACCCGCAGTCACACACAACAAGGGGGGAGTTCCTACGACTCAGCCAGAGTACGTACTCAGATCTTCTCTCTCAGACAGTGAACGCTGGATGAATCGACCTCTCGTGAGTTACCGACTTGGACGTGCAGCTTATTTCTAGAAATAGATTCCTGATATGAGCTTCAGCGCCCTTTTTCAACTCGTCGTACTTGCACACGGTCGCCAAGTTTAGTCTCCGTCGTTTTCCTGACAGAAGTCGTGACACAGACACTTGAGTTCAGACTGAAAATCTCTTGGTTCGGAGATGCCTGAGGACGTTGGGACAGCGAAGCCTGGTAAGAGGACAATGCCTGTGAGAAATCATCCTTGTATCAAACACAAAATAATGCAGTGTTGTCAGTGTGTCCAGTGCATGCATCGTGCAGAGTAATGTGTTTGCAGTGTTGGTGTGAAGAGTGAGAAATGAAGAATGTTGGTGTGTCAGGTATACATCGGTTTTTTTGTGTGCCTGGTCTTCCTTTTTATGACATTGGTGGTTAAGGGAAACCCACTGAAGTAATCTATGGCACAGAGTTGTTAAAGTGCTATAAAATGTGTTTGTAGCCTGAATACACTGGTAGCGTCATAATGTGTGTTATTTGTTGAATCCAGGCACTAATCAGTTGGTTTTAGACATGAACGAAGTCAAGTGATGAGAGCTCAGCACACACAACTTGTTTTTTCCTTCATCTACTACAGCTTTACAAGAGTCAATAACTTGTTAGGATAATAGAGTGTATTTTTTAGAATTATTTGATTTCATTTCCGCGTGGTTATAGTGTGATAATAGCGAGAATCTAGTTGCGTTACCGTGTTTTAAAAGGAGGTTAGGAGTGCCAGTGCGGCTCTGCGTCTATGCTACATTTACATTTGACACAACAACAGTGTTCCACTTCCCCGGTCCCGCTCACATGGACAGCGTAGCCTAGCCATGTGCCAGTGTGTACACGCTCTCGAGAACACTCCTCTGATTGGTCGAGAGGTGTTCCACTCAGCGCGCACGCTTCAGCGGAACTCTCCTGCGATTGGTCGCAGCGCAGCCCGTGACGCAGCACATTGCATAATGCGGTCTGTACACAGCACTCTGGACTGCAGGGTACACGTGAGCCGAGGAGCGAGAGCGGCGACTGACCTAGATTTTTTTTCTCCTCCTCGCGCTTCGCTTTCACAGAAATACATGACAGGTCCACGTGTGGGTGGGCCGTGAAAGAGAACAGTCATGGTTGGGGTTAGGTAATCATCTGCTCTGGGCTCTAAATATAGAATTTTTTAAAGAGTTAATGAAGAAAAACACACTACAACTTTTACACAAATAACCCAAAAATATATACACAGACGTTTCATTTTCTTAATGAACCTTTTTTTTTCCTGGAAATGGACTAAACATTCAATCGCCCAACTTCACAGACTGTAACACTGTATGTAAGTGGGTAGTCCCTGGAGCAGTCTGATAAATGTCTGCTCAAGGGCACATAAGGAAGCTATTATTGGGGCTGTGAATTTGATTCTTCTCATTATTAATTTATGAATGATGATGATAAATCTATTAATCATTTGGTCTAGAATACAACGCTAAATAGTGATAAATGATCCAGTCCAAGGTGACATGTTCAGGTGATATCTTGCTGTGACCGACTCTTAAGCTGAAAACTCTTTATTGTGACACAAGACAGAGATAAATCCCACACTGGAGATCCAGACGACATCTGGTGTGTTAGCTTGATAAAAGAAGCACTTAAAAGGAATCGACTGTCACAGTAGTTTCACATTATTTAACTGCTCTTCAACTGATGGATTTTTTCTTTCATCTCTGTTCATTGGAGGTTCAAATGTTGGTCAGTGAAGAATGAAATGATGGAGCTTACTGTTCACCTCAGAAACTAAACTAACACAAAGTTTTTCACACTTCCTCAGTTTGGTAATATGGCTGCAGGCTCTCTCCTGTCTGTCTGTCTGAGGATGTATTTCAGTTCACACTTCTTATGATGGAAAGGTCAAAAGATCAGTTTGATCTGTTTTCTGGCTCAACATGTCATTATATAACCCAAACAGTGGATGTTTCCCTCTTTTCTTTTGTTTCTACAACTGTTATGTTACTCCAGTGCTTCAGTGACCCTGTCTGGTCGTCAAGTCAGCGGAGCACACTCCCATAGCATTGAGACCCAGGCTTGTTATGTAACAGTGTTATCCAACCAGTAAGCACTGGAGGTGATAAAGCAGGTCAATCACAGTAGTGAATAAACCAACCAGGAAACACACACACACACACACACACACACACACACATGGCTCCTTTGCAGCCTGGGCGTGACAGTGGTACCTGTACACACTGTACTGCCAAAGGCTGTTTGTTTGGCACACAAGTTTCTTTTTTCTTTGTCTGTTTTTCAAATTACTGCGGTTTACAACTGAATTCCTGTTATTGTCTCTGGCTCACATTAACTTTGGCAAGCTTGACATATAGTAGAGTGAAAAAACAAACCAGAAAAACATTCGATATCTTGATGTGGTTGTTGCTATGGTTGTGTGCATTTCATCTCTTAGAAACTGGTGCACATGAAAGAAACAGATATGGCATGATATCAGATTTTACATTGCGTGTTTGCATAAAGTAGTAGTTAACTTGAGCAGGATGAGTCTGATGTGCAGTAAAAAGCAAAGTGAAAGTACAGCGTTGTTAGCTGCTGCAGATACTAGGTATGAACTTGCATTAAAAGACCCATCGAACACAAGGAGAAAACTCAGATCAGGAAGTAATCTACCTGCTGTAACATGTCACTGTCTCTCCCTCTCCACAGGAGGCGTGATCGCCTATATTTCCTCTGGCTCTGCCTCCAGCCCAGAGTCCTGTATGAGCAGCAGCCCCAGCAGCGGCTACCTGTCAACATCACCCACTCTATCCCGGCCCTCTCTGCCCAGCAGGGCTGTGGGCATGGTGGTGGACATTGCTCCACCGGCCAAGAACGGGCACCCGCGCAGTGGCATGGAAAAGGCCGGGCGCTCCTCCACGTCCGCCAAAAGCAGCATCACCAGTAAGCACAACATCAGGTTCCTCCCATAACTGCAACAACTTTACATTTGATGTGGTGCACATCAGTCACCACTTGTCATTTGTTTCTGCAGAGATCAATGGAATGGTGCTGTTGTGCAAGGTGTGCGGCGATGTGGCCTCGGGCTTCCACTATGGTGTGCATGCTTGTGAGGGCTGCAAGGTGAGACAAGTTCCTGGAAAGAAATATTTCTTCTCTGCAAATGTGATTCATATCTTCCCACTGAGGATTCACACTATGGTTTCTCATGTGGTTCCTCAGGGCTTCTTCAGGAGAAGCATCCAGCAAAATATCCAGTACAAGAAGTGTCTTAAGATGGAAAACTGCACCATCATGAGGATCAACAGGAACCGCTGCCAGCAGTGTCGGTTCAAGAAGTGTCTGGCTGTTGGCATGTCCAGAGATGGTGAGTATTCAGAATAGTTCCCCCTAGTGGTGTGATGAGGTCATTAACATACAGTTAACTCCAAAAGTAAAGAACTGATTGGCACCCACTGATTGGAGAATTTCCTCTGAAGCCATTTCCTTTTCTGGTGCTTCTGTTAAGTATTGTTAATTTTAATATAACCTGATGACTGTCACTTTCACTCTTAGCTGTCAGATTCGGCCGCATCCCAAAGAGGGAAAAGCAGAGGATGCTGCTGGAGATGCAGAACGCCATGAACAACATGATGAGCAACAACAGCCAGCTGCACAGCATGCTGCACGGCCACCAGAGCCCCCCGCTCCCCATGGAGGCCATGAGCAGCGATGCCAGCTCCTCGCCCTCTTCATCCTCTGCTTCCGATTCCCCATCATGCTCCAACCCCTCCTCACCACAGTGCCCCCAGGACTCGGAGTCTGTGGTATCCATGGACACCAACTCCAGCTCTGCGTCCTCCTGCGCATCAGACAGTGGCGAGGACGAGGCCGTCGTCACGTCGAGCAGGCAGAACCAAGATGCCTTAGCGTTCGCCCAGCAGAGGACACCAAGACAGGGCCAGGCCTCGCCCTCGCCGGTCACGGTCCCCCTGGAGACGGGGTGTAATAGCCGCATGGAAGAGCAACAGGAGAGCTGGAACTGCTGGAACAACAATGCAGTTATGGGCAGTTACCAGCACAGTTCTTACAATAACAGCCAACACGTCACCAATGTTGCTTACAGAGAGGAGAGGGAAGTTTACCAGCAACAGCCTCAGCAGCAGCTCAACAGCGCCCCCAGCTGTGAACCATCAGAAGACAGCCAAAGACAGCATGAATTTAACACACAAACTGCCTCAAGTGGTTATAATGGACCAACCAGCTGTGTGAATAATAGAGCACACTTGGTGAGTAATTTTTTATTTTTCCATCTTTGATGCATGTCTCACCTCCAGAGAGCCGGTGAAAGCTGGCAGCTGGAAAAGCTCTGGACCACCTGTCCTCACTGACCTTGTGTCCTCATGTTTTCCCAGGTCTGTCCGATGAACACCTCGCCCTATGTGGACCCCCACAAGCCAAGCCAGGAGATCTGGGAGGAGTTCTCCATGAGCTTCACCCCTGCTGTGCGCGAGGTGGTCGAGTTCGCCAAGAGGATCCCGGGATTCCGCGACCTCCCCGAGCACGACCAAGTCAGCCTCTTAAAAGCTGGAACTTTTGAGGTCAGTGTAACAACTTGTGTTATTTCTCACTCTCTTTGAAGTGGATCACAGGGGGCTCCTCACAGACCCAGAATACAAGATCTACTGTGGTTTTCCATAACAGAGCAGACTCATCAGCTGTGTGTGCTGGCCAGTGTTTACTCTGATAACAGCTGGAACAGAAATCAAAGAGACTTCACAGAATTTTTAGGGGTTCGACTCTCTAATCGGTCCAGGGAGGACTTACCGTTCTTATTACGCTTGCTTGGATGTGGACACTGCTATTTAATCAACTCAGGTTTTAGGATGAGACCACAGAGAGTACATTACCAAGCATTTAGAAATTGGACTATTATGCTTTTAAATATCAGGGATTATTAAAATGTAAAGCAGATGGAGAAAAGGAGGAAAGCTATTAAGGTGTGTGTTTTAGTCACCAGAAAGTTAAACTCCTCCCTCCCTCTGTCTCTCAGGTGCTGATGGTCCGGTTTGCCTCTCTGTTCAACGTGGTGGAGCGGACAGTGACCTTCCTGAGCGGCAAGCGCTACAGCCTTGACACTCTACGCTCACTGGGTGCTGGCGAGCTGCTCAATTCCATGTGCGAGTTCAGTGAGAAGCTGGCGGCGCTGCGGCTCGATGCAGATGAGATGAGCCTCTTCACCGCCGTGGTGCTCGTCTCAGCCGGTAAGAACACACCTTCACGGTTGCTCCTCATTTGCGTCACTCTCAGACGATCCAGTGTTAACGACGCCGTCTCTCTCTGTTCTCGACTCAGATCGTTCAGGGATCCAGGACCTGAATTCAGTGGAGGCCCTGCAGGACAAACTGATCCGGGCTCTGCGGAACCTGGTCATGCAGAACCACGGTGACGAGGCGGCCACCACTTTCACCAAACTGCTGCTCAAGCTTCCCGAGCTGCGTTCACTCAACAACATGCACTCAGAGGAACTGCTCTCTTTCAAAGTGCACCCTTGAAATCTTCCAGACGGGGGTAAACCTGTGCCCTCCACCTCTTCTACACACCTCCACCTCCACCAGGACCTGCCTCTTAGTGCCCCCGCTCCCTCTATATTCGACCAACCCAGTTGCGTGTTTGTTTCTAGAATGTATTAAAAGTTATTTTTTATTCTATTTTTGTTAAGAAGACCATGTGGGGTCTGATGAGAGAAGAATATAAAATGTACTGTATTTATAGAAGAGATAGCTCAAGCTTGTTGCACACAAACACACGCAAGTGCACGTGTGTCAGAGGGTCCTAGTTTTGCAAAGTTGGAGGCAATTTTGTATTTTCAAGACAGAAAAGTACTTAATTGGCTTTATGAAATGTGAGAGTAGAAACCAATTAGTCAGTATAGTTTCTGAGCATTTATGTTTCCTCCAAAAGCCATTTAATTCCAAAGTGTATTCTCTGTGGAGCGGGTGAATGTGAGAGATAATATATACCGCATGTTTGTACGGTCCAATATTTTTTGAGTGATACATGTCGACAAAGAAAGGCAAGCTATCAGAAAATGTATTGAAGAATGTGTGATGGTCGCTGCTACTGCATGGCTGTACTTAATGCGAACAATTATTACTTGGATCTCAGAAAGCATCAGTTCATCGTTTCAGTGTGTGTAAAATGTATGTTCTTTTTCTTTTTATTTAATTTTTTTAACATGTTGAAGTCCATGTCAACTGCCTGTACACTGCCTGGTGATTTGTGGGGGAGTCTGACACCACTTTCAGTGACACTACATTTGCACAAGTTCTGGAGCAGAAAACCCAAGTGACACAAAATCCATAAATAGTGTGACACAGCATCATGTAAAGCTACATGTAAATTTAATCACACAAGTGTTTTTGCTGTTTTTCCCAATTTCCAGTTTTTAAGACACGTCTTTCCCTTCTTCCTTTTTTTGTATCAAACTGTTTGCTTTCAGCATAGCACTGAATTGAACTTGTTTTTGACATCCAGTTTGTTGATATATGTGTTTCTTCTACTGGCAACACTGCCACATGTAAATATCTCTATAAATATACATATATATATATATATAAATATATATATATAAATATCTGATGAACATAGAATATAAATATGATATAGTATGAATAAATACAAATGAAGAGTACTCTGTGTAGTTTGTGTTTTTAATTGATGTCCACCTTTTCTTACTGAATGAATTTACTGGCTGGAGATCAGCACAGTCAAATCCTCAGAGTAGCAGTAAGTGTAGTTGTCCACATGGAGGAGCTGTTTGCCTGCACAATAATAGAGACTTTTGAAAAAAAAAAACAAAAAAAAAAAAAAACACATCCACCAGGAGTTCAGAGTCCAAAGATCCAGAGTCCACATGTTTTCAAATCAGCCGAGCTCCATCTAAATCTTCTATGAACCGACTACTACTGTCGTTGTGAGAGTTGGTTAGGTTGTCTTAGGTTAAGATTAATTCTGTTCATTATGTAAAGGGTTACTGATCAGAATGAAATGAAAATGGGATTAATGTGTTTTAACACAGTTTAACACATAGTGACATTTTGAGATAATGTACTTGCACTTATATTGTGCTTTTTTAGTGTCTGGGCCCACTCAAAGCCCTTTACACCATTAGTCACATTCACCCATTCACATACACATTCATACTGCACTTACTTTTTTGCACATCTAACCATTCACAGAGACACATTCACACACCGATGATACATTGGGGGTTCAGTGTCTTGCCCAACTTCGACCTGCTGCCAGGCATCCAACCACCACTCTTCTGGTTAGTGAACAACCTGCTCTACCTCCTGAGCCACAGCCGCCCAGGTTAATGATCATTTTTTAATTTGACAAAACCAAAAAATCATTTTAGTCAAACAAATCAATCAGCTACAGCCATGGCTGCACACGTTTGGATGTAAAATTACCGTGCTATTCTTTTGGTGTTGTTGTCACAAATTTGTGCTTTGACATCTTTAAAGCAGACGCAGGGGAAGTCTGACACTAAGCCAAACCAAATACAACTATTTATCTTGACTCTGTCAGGTCAGCATCTGCTTTCCACAGAGGTTTGTTGTTTTAATGAAGAGATTGTGTTTGTATTCAAAAGTCTCCGAATGTAAATTGTTGCAAATTGTTCAATGATCTGTGAGCAGCCAGATGTATGACTTTGTTTACTGTGACTCACCTGCAGTTTATTTTAAATCTGGTTCACGTTCCAACAAAATCCAGGCCAAAAACACATAGTTCACTATTAAAACTATGATTATTTTTATGTTGTTCTTGTAAATATCTACATTCCATCTCCTTTTCCTCTAAATTTGAGCAACAGAAAATAAAATGACAGCGAATCAATACTAATGAAAAGTTCAACTTGAATTTGATTTCTAACTTAAAAAGCATTTTCTCCTTTGTCTCAGCTGCTCACATGTTGGGACCTGAGTAACAGGTTAATGAAAAGGTATACTGTACACATGCAAACGTACTGTCACTTGAAATGTAATACAGAATAGCACCCTCTTCAGGTGGTGATTATTATTACAAGGGGAGGTGGGAAGGTAAATATTCACTGTGCACTCCTCTGTACATGGACGTACAGGACAAAGGCAAAAAAGAAAGACATTGAAGTGGAGACAGGAGACAGTAGGAGGTCATAGAGTCATCTGAACACAGAACATATAGAGATATCATTCAGTGTGACCTAATAGTCACCACAAGTATCATCAGATCAGATGTCCACTGTAAATAATATGTTTATTGTGCTTCAGATCTTCCCTGAGTTTAAAAGGTTCAGTTGTTTACTTGCATTAAATGAAGCTGAGAGGTGTTCCTATGTCAGCTGTGACATCAAAGTGAATAAGTGGAGCAGTGGAGCAGAGCTGTTGATGTCAACACATGAGACAGGCCTCTTCTCTGCCTGTTTTTAAAGCGCTTCTTAAAACCCACCTCTTCTCCTGGACCTCTGACCCCTAGTAAGACATTGACTTTGTGTGTGTGATTTTATTTGTTTTATTTTATTGTTTTTATTGTAGGGCTATTTAACTCATGTTGTATGGCTTTTAAATTATTTTATTTAAGTTTTGTATGTAATTTTATGCCTTATGTGAGCTGTTATGTCTTTTATTTCTGATGTCCTTTGCTTATTATTGTGTGCAGCACTTTGGTCCGCTGTGGATACTTTAAAGTGCTTGACAAATAAAGTTGGATTTGATTGGACTGGATGTCCTGCAGATCCACACAGCTATTTCAGATATGGGTGGAAACAATGACATTAATGATGGCTGTCTTGTGCTCGTGATCACCACTAAAACTGTGCCAGTTCTGTGCCAAAAGGAAAATGTGTGGTTTCCTGTTGGCTGCAAATGCAAGAGCATCCTGTTTTTCTGCGATGATGAAATTTAACGTCATCAAATAAGACAAACAGGTGTTCATCAGAACAGCTCACACAAGTCTGACTCTAAGGGCGTGGGCTCAGACTCACTGGTATAAGTTCTAAAAACTGTGTAGTAAAACATGCAGTGCATCTGGTTGGGTAAGCAGGCAATGCCAAGGCCGTGGAACTGGGTCAGTTTCAGGTACATAGAGATACTGTACTGCTTTAACAGCCAAAAAAAAAAAAAAGGTTTGTGTGTTAAATGCCAACTCTGTGGCTGAAGTGTGAATGGCTCATGACAGTGTGACATAGATTGACAGTGTTTGTCAAAACTCTGACAGATGAAAACTATACAGTGCCAAACTAGACTAAAGCTGTGTCCTAGTTCAGGGGGTCACATCCGTCTAAGGCTGCATTTCAAGACCGCCGGGCCTTTCCATTTAAATAGCTCCTTTGAATCCTGGGCAATGAATGTCAATCCTTACTGGCCAAACATATCCCAAGATGTACTGCAGGCTGGGATTAAAAAGGAGGGTGATAACAATAAATTAAAGTTTAATAATGAAGGTACAGCTGACCGGATCAGTGTCCAGTCAAACTGTAACAATAAGACTGACTGGTGTTTTTCTCTTTGTACACTGCATCCACAGATTTGAGTGGACATTTACATTGTGTAGTCAGTTAGATTTGATGGATTATCTCTGGAGCCTCGAATGCAAATCATTTGAAGTTAGGAAGACTGTATTCAGTGATCCAAGAAAACTACCTGAAGCAACAAACAATTAAAGGTACACTGTGTAGTTTCACAGTGGGGCAGTCTCAAGGTTTTGGTAAGTAAAATTGAAGGTAACCCAACACTGTTCAATTACCTTCAAAAGAGAAGGAACCTTTAACTAACATATGATATATACAATTCAAGAGATGATTTCCTACTATTATAACATATGAGGTGGCCTAAATGTTCATATTTGCCTTTTTATGTTGTTGTTGAGTTACTTTGTGTCCCTGCTCTCCTCTCCAGACTTGACAAACCAACAGATCATTAATTACAGGTAAGCTATAACATCAGAGGGGAGATTGTGATTGGACACTTTTAACATTAACTGTCCCACCCCTGACTCTATCTATTTAGCAAAGTTTAGAACATAGCAAACTAACTAGCAGGAAAAAATAGCAAACTTAGCATTTGAGACTCAGAGAGTGAGAGCGAGGAGCCCCCCCAGACCAGTGACCCAGTGGCCTCACTTGTGCTGCTACCCCTGCTGATAGTGTCCTCTAGTTTATTCTGTTTATCTATTAAAGCTATAGTGGGTAACTTCTGTAGACCCTTAGAGGAATTCTACAAAAACACTGCAGGCACTTCCACGGTGTGTCTGGCAGTGTGGGCTGCAGTCACACACACATACAGGAATGCAGGCACCGGCAGGTGAAGGATGATCCTTCACATATGCGAATAACAGCGTCTCAGGGCCATTCTAGTGTGGCAGACGATTATGTGAATGTTATCCACATTTGCAAATAATAGTGGCGAATATTCTTGCAAATCTGCAGCTTGGCTTCGCATGGGGCCAACCAAAGGGTCGGCACTTCACTGTCATTAGTTCTATGTACAGGAAACTACTACGGGCATAATTTAAATTTGTTGGTGTACACAGCCAGACCACCTCACCTTAGCTTTGCGGGTAGCTGAGATCAGCTGAGATGAGTTGAGATCAGATGAGTCAGCTCTATGTAGCATTAGCACCTCCAACTGAAAACCAGCACTTGCGGTGCTCAAGCAGCCAGGTTTCCATGAGAAAATAAGCACAGCAGTTCCTCATGCTACATTTAGAAGCTCTCCACAGTCTGATGTAATCCACTTGACGAGGGAGCAAGCATTTGCTACCATGAGTGTAGTGTTAACTTGTGCAGCTTAGCACATGGCGTAGACACCTCCTGGCCATCTAGTAATGGAAGAATCTTCACAGCAGCAGGGAAGAGCAGGCAGAGCAGACGGACAGAGCAGAGGTTACCTTTCCTCATTTGCATATTTAAACAATGAGTATGTGAAAATGCAGCACAGCACTTGGAAACCTGTCAGAGAGAGGGCAGACACTCTCTTGCAGTGGTTCCAGGTTTGGTTGATGAGAAACGCTGGACTTTTGACATGTGAGTACACTTTGTTTCATTAACTTCTCCCCCATCGGTTCAACTATCAACTTCAAAAGTGTGAAGCATGTACATTTGTTACACACATTTTTATGTTACCCAGATATTTTCAATGTTTACCTTTTATCCACTCAAAATGACTATATCTATTTGATATATAAGGAATCTAAAACCAAAGCCAAGCTTTTTGAAAAGGTGTCGCTGTTCAAGGTGAATTTTTGCTTCTTTTTTTTTATTTTATTTACTTCTCAGTGAAATCAGAGATGGACTCAACAAAGCTTTTAATATCTGTCCTCATTAGTAAGAGTTATGATTCTGTGTTAATAGTTTTTGGTTTTCAGTTCATGACAGAGCATTAAATGTTGTTACCAGATATACACAAACCCTCAAGCAGCTCATATCTTCAGCATGTCTCCCCTTTATGAAATTAGAATACATGTTTTTCAGAAAAATGCAAAACATTTTATGGGAAATTATCTTTTTTTTTTTTTTTTTTAATAAAATAGACAACATTATTTAATTGCTCAACTACTTACTACTAACTTCTATTTTTTTTTTGTTTGTTTGTTTGTTTGTTTTTTAACAGATTATTATATAAATCTGAACAAATAAACTTAACAGCAGGTTATATCTGATTTGTAGAAACTGGATTAAATGGGCCTATGGCTAGTTGATCTCACCTTATTCAATAAATCTAACTGTGGTGGGTTAAAGTCATTCAAGTTGAGACATTTTCTACTGTAAAACTAAATGAAAAGCCTTGAGACAGTATTCAGATCAACTGTTCCAAACATGATTCTTGTAGTTTACAACTAAATGTGTCCTCTATCATCAAACCTCAGGATTTGGACTCACTACCTGCTCTGACACCAACTTTCGAGAGTACCACTATGTTAACCAGTCACTGAGCTGGACCGAGGCTCAGAATTACTGCAGAGAGAAATACACTGATCTGGCAACCATTGAGAGTGTGGAGGACCTGAGCAGGTTAAAGAGACCAAGTGGGGACACCTACTGGTCATGGACTGGACTGAATGATGACCCCAAATCCTGGTGGCAGGTCATGAGCAATGATTCAAACTCCTGGAGATGGTCAGCAACTGGTAAAACATCAGAAACTGGTTACCACCACTGGGATTATGTGAATTATGAACAACCCAGAAAGCGAACATGTGGGCACATGTGGACCAATGGACACTGGTATGATGAGAACTGTTCCAATGTATACTCTTTTGTTTGCTTTAATAGTAAGAAAAATGGTAAGAAAACGGTAAGAAAAATGTGTGTTTTCTGACTGCAAGTGAAAAAGCAGCATAACTGTTCTCTGTGTTGGAGAGTTTCAACTTGAAACTTTCAAGTCTGTTTGGGTGTGGTATGCAGTGTGTTATGTTGCACTTGCAGTGACACCTCTCAGTGTTGTCACAGTGTACTGATCCACCCTAAAGTCACGTTTAATGTCACTGGAGAAAACAACATTTCAACTTCACAGTCCTGTCTGGTGGTACTACAACAAGTCTGTGAGTAGTGTCTGTCGCTGTCAGATTAATGTAGAAAATGAATCATACAATATATGAAGTGGAGCTATAAAGGTGAAGGTGGGAAAATACCAAAAATACTGATTCATGCAATGTCCGCAGTACTAGCACATTTATATATGTTCACTGAGGGTTGTGAAAGTACATGTGCGTGTGAAGATGATACAAAAGACATTAACAATAAAACACAAAGGCAAGAGACTGTTGGTAAAGTAAGGGCCGTGCTTTCTTTCCACAAAGTCGATTAGATAGATAGAGCAATGTGCCAAGAAGGATGAGCTACACTGAATGCATTTGATCACTGAAACTGTAAAAAAATGTATACCCCTGTATGAAATCAAGGGTTTTAATGAGACTTTTATTATAATATCGCTAGAGGGACTCAAGACTATTTTAGACTTTTTAGCATTTATTGAAAAATTTGAATACATTTTAAATTTATTTAGTGAAATTACATTTATTATTTGACACAACAAGACATATGTTGTAGTTTATTTACATATATAAAGTACCAGTCAAACATTAGGAAAAACCCTCTAATTCAGTGGTTTTATCATTGTCCTTGTCCTCTATTGTAGATTCAAATCCTTCAGGACAGAAAACATACAATGGAGTGGAAAGTCCACTGACATGGACAGAAGCCCAGGCATACTGCAGAACACACCAAAAAGACCCAGCTACAATTAACAATGCTGAGGAAAACACACAGGTGTACTCTGCCTTATGTATGGATTGGTTTGTACAGAATACCATGGAGGTGGTCTGACAAGATCAACAGCTCCTTCACAAACTGGAATTCTGATGAATCAAATGGAGACAAATGGAGACAATGGCCACTGTGGATTCACTCTGTTTTTGGCATGGTGTAGTTAATTGTAGCATTGCACATAACAGCATACATTGATGTATATATATATAGAGAGAGGACTATATATATATATATATATATATAGTGTGTCATACACATATCTGACAAAGCAATATCATTTCATTTGGTTTGTGAATATGTGTTTGTTGAACTCCCCAGACCTGACAGTGAAGACAGTGAAGATGACCATGGTGAGGATGAAGATTCAGACGTTCGCTGACCTTTCAGATCCAGCTACTAATGCCCAGATTCTCCAGCAGGTAAAACTCCCTGCTGTTCCTGCACAACTAAATCTCAGCAATATATCAAACCCTGCAATAATACATTCATAATAATGATTCTTGAAATATTTTCTCTTTGATGAGGCTAAACATTTTTGTATCATTGGTCTTCTAATGTTGTCTTTATTCCCTCTCAGCTCAGTGAAAGGTTCAACACTTTACATGGTGACGTTAAACTGAGGTGGGTGACTCAACCCACAAAACAAGAGGAAGACGATGATGAAGACAATGGAAAATATAACTGAATGTTTTTCTACCAGCTACAAAGGCACAATGCAGGAAACCTAAATGAATGTAGTGAGATGACTTTGTTAATCAAATCTACTGGATCAAATACTCTATCATTAGACTGAGTGTGTGATCTTCATTTATCTTCTAGTAAAGACTTACAGGCACTAACACATGTTCACAGTCACTAAGAGCAGGCTGAAAACCAGTGCTTTGCTGCCCTCTCTGGTGGAAGCTTCCATGTCAGCATCATAAGTGTGGTCACAAACACCCACCAATGATGTCACAGGATATTTGAAGACACTTGTATGTGACTGCAGCCAGGTGAGAAGGTCGACCACTGGACTCTCAGCAAAGACAAGATCTGGTGTTAGTTTTGAATTTGTTTTATGTGTAAACTTTGATGATTTAATCACAGATTCTGTGTATATTTGATGTGAGTGATAATAGCGTAGGCTCAATGAAGAACTCTCTGAAATATGAAAGATGGAGGGTAACTTCAAAGCTTGACTCGTCCATTTTATCTACAACTTCAGGAAACACTTTTGTTGGTGTTTTTCATTCATTGTTATGAACTGCTTGTGTTGCTTGTGTCACACTTGTTTTTGTTATTTACTTGCTTTTAATCATTTCATCATATTCTTTTCTTTAAATCATTTCTTATTTCATGTTGTAATTCATGGTTTCCTGAAGTTGTCTATTTAATAAAGTCAGTGTGCAGTGCCAGTTTCCAGGGTGTTTTATTCATTCATACTGTTTTTTCTGATGTCTGAGTTTTGTAACACTGGACAGCACACAAACATTTGCCTTTAAAGGTGTAATGTGTAACATCACCCTCTTTGCTCCACATCCACAGGTGGCAGCATTTCACCTCATAACCCCTGTCTGACTGATCATATTGCTGTTCTGACATCATCTGAAGGCAGAATTAGAAAATGTTTATTTGCAGCTACATTATTGCTTAGCATATACTTTGTTTGGTGTTTATTGCCATATGATTCAAAACAATAAATATATTGTTCACACAGAATATAGAACAAAATGAAAACAGATTCTACAAAAACACTATAACTATACAGGGTCTGTCCTCTGGGTTGGAGGTGAAGATCACTCACTAAGAGTTTGCAACATGTCTGTGTTTCTGTGATGCAGAAGTGGCTGTAGCCTGATTTCAAGTTTCAGCAAGATGGTGGACAAGGGCACCACCAAACATCCACTCCATACCAGAAGTATGGACAGGAAGTTGGTCTTCTTCATGTATATTATTCACTGCTCCATACCAAACATCTTACCAAGCTAAAGTAGAGTTTGCAATCTGCCATAAAACAAACATAGATTAGGAAGTAGATTACAGACATTACACATGAATAAGTATAAAAGAAGATATGAGGACATTTGTCTTCCCCATGTCCAGTTTACTCACATACATGCACACATCATTTATATTCAAACACGACTGAGATGAATTAACTTCAGCAGGGAGCGTGGCCTCTCACAAAACAACAGCTCAGCCTTGCTACTAATCTGCATTTCATTTTACTGGTTTGAAAAGGAAATTGCCTCATTTCATTTATCTTATGTAACCAGCATGCAGTGTTTCCATATATACAGATTTATTGTAATGGTGTGTACTTTCCTTTTTGTAGTGAAGGCAAAACACATACAAAGATATTTCGGACACTCATACTTTGTGATGTGCTATATAAATAAAGTTGACATTGATGTTGCTTTCTGCTTTCTAAAGATTGTCTCACAATAACTGTGTTATCTTCAAACTGAAGTGTAGTTTGATCTGATGTAAACCAACAAACAGATGTGACTGATCAGTCAGAGTCAGAGCCAGTGCTGCATTTGATTACCAAATGCATCACAGCAGTGTGACCAAGCCAAGTGTGTCCAATGTCAAATGCTCCTTCAAATACCGTTGAGAAATGCAGCCTTCGTCTCCTGAATTTGAAGGATCCAACTACTGGATCCTCTGCAGCCCAACCGATCCCACAGTGCATTTTCATCTGTTTGGATTATTTCATGCAGATGGGGGCAGTGGAGAAAATGTAAATTAAAATCATTTCAATCAATCAAAATCAATAACATTTTTTGTCTTCATGTCTCTGTTTATAATTGTGATGGCCTCGGTAGTCCAGATGGTCTCATTTACCAATGGTCTGTTCTGGTCAACACAGTCTATGAGGACAAAGTCTTTGCACAATGCTGTGTTATGTGAGGCGAATTTCCATGGATGAAACCACTGTCAAAGAACATGAATAGAAGTCTATTCATTCTTTGAGCTGATGAAACTGAAATAAATTTGTTTATATCAGCTAGCGTCCTGAATGTTAGTTGTGTATGTGCTGATGTGGAGAACTGATACTGATATTTCTAAATGGCACAGTGTAAATTTGTGTATCCAGACACTGAAGTGAAGCTATGAGCCCTGTCTCAACAGGCTCAGCATGAGAGGATTTTCCACCATGACAAAGCTCCCAAAATACATGTAAATGAGGAAAAAGCTGAAACTATGACCTGGTCAAGACTTTACCTGAATCCAAGAATAGTTTTTTGTCATATTTTATGATGATGATGATGATGATGATGATGAAGATAATAATGATTATCATTATTTTAAGTTTGTGTCAGACCAACAAGATCCCTCAAGCAATGGCTGACGAGACTTTCATGAAGAATGGCAGACTGTGTCATTATCTAAATTGACAATAACAGCAAAAATACAAAGTGAATCTCACTGACATTCACCTTTCATTGCTGTTCAGTTAGTCAAAAGTTCAGTTTTACATTCCATCCATCTATGCTTATCCCTACAGGGTCACAGGGGCCTGGAGCCAATCCCAGCCAACATACAGCCTGTCCAGGGTGGGGTCCAAATTTTTATCACAGGGCCACATGAAGAGACAAACAATGCACACACACTCACATTCTCACACTATGGGAAATGTAGGGAATCCACACAAAGGCCTGGGAGTCCGATCCAGAACCTTCCTGCTGAGAGCATGGATGCACCACTGTGGTAAATGACTGGGAGAGTGTGATGTACCATGGCCCTGAAGGCTCAGCGCACAATAAACTGATGAATCTCACACAAATTCAGAAATCATCAATTGATGACGTGTGCTCACAACACAGCACAAGTTATTTCTAATGGACACAAGAAAGTCAAGAGTATTTCAACTGGTGCAAGTCACAAAGTTATGAGCAGGTGTGTTTCAGCTTGATTCATCACATTTTAATATCCCCCAGAAACACTTTTGTTTGTCACTTTGATGGAATGTTTTGTGAATTTGTTTGTTTTCTGTCTATTTGCATGTGTTTTCTTAAGCTACAGTGCACTGAGTGTAGTTTGATCTGCAAGGAGAAGGACCTGTATCAATACACTAGCCTCTAAGGAAAGTCATGCTTTGCGTACTCAAATGATCTCAAGCATTACGTATTCCTAAGGGAGGTTATAACCAGTGTCTCCTCAACATGTGCATTAGTGTGTTTGATTCACCTGGAAGAGTTCAGATCTCAACCCTATTACAACATTCACCATCTGGAATTCAAACTTGTGAGTATGCCTTTATGTTTCCAGTGAATGAGTGAGATGGTGGGAAGACCAGATGACTGCAGGGGAATGTAGAACAAGGAAGATATGACTTAACTAGCTTCACCGCTCAGGTACAGGTAGCTAGTCATTGAACCTTGTGTCTCATGTTCTGTCACAGTTTGTAATAATTATCAATTAAACATTTTCCACAACACAAATGATACAGAAAAGTTGTGTTTAAAGCAGATATGACTGGAGGGAGACTGTCCAACCAGTGAAACTGAGTTTTAACCTTAATGTCTGGATGTTGTTTGGACAGACATGAGTTACTATGGTTACTGTGATGCTCTTATTCATTATTCATTATTCAGTGAAGGCTTTGTAGGTTGGTGCTTTTTTGATGTCATTGTCTGTTGTTAGTTAAATCTATGAATACAAATTTACATTTTTATTTCACATTATAAAAGAAGAGCAGGACTGCGAGCTTTCATGAAGAAGTAGGCTCTATTAAAAAAGGTCACCCATCACGACTAGTTGTGACCAAACCAAGAGGTGATTCAAACCCAGGCCAACCTCTAACCCCACCTCCTTCTTAGTTTCCTCAGAGCAAAGCTTGAGATCAACCAGTGTAACTGCAAACACCTGTGTGCTCAGTGTTATCCACATATGTTATCAATGTGTTTCCTCTTTCAGTAAATCAGAAATGAACTGTCTTGTGACTCTGATTCTCCTCTTTGTTGGTAAGGTCAAACTGTGTACTTTGGTTTCAGTTCACTTGCTCAGATTTAATCATGGTGTGTTGTGTGTGGGATTTTTGATGAATATCTACAGACATATTTTACTTCTACTGTGAAGTGCGTAACATTGTGTTGATGTTTTTAATTGTGTTACTTTGTTACTAAATATAGCTTCTATCACTGACCCTCAGGATGTAGCTTCATCTCCAGCTCTCAGTACCCCCTGCGTACGTACTACTATGTTAACTTGAAAGTGACCTGGGCCGATGCTCAGCAATACTGCAGAGAGAAATACACTGACCTGGCAACCATTGAGAGTGGGGACGACATAAGCAAGTTAAAGCCAGATTTTTCCTATTCATGGGCATGGATAGGCCTGAAGGATGACCCAGCATCCTGGAAGGTAACCATGGGCAATGACCAAAACTCCTGGAGATGGTCAGCGACTGGTGAAACGAGCAAAACTGGTTATCAATCCTGGAACGTAAGTGAACCAGGCAGTGGGTCAGGAAAGGAAAACTGTGTGAAAATGGATGAAGCTGGAGCCTGGTATGATATTTCCTGTGAAATGAGCTACCGCTTCGTTTGTTACACTGGTAAGATCCAAGAGCATGAATCTTATCAACTGACTTAAGACTTATCTGGGGGTCGTGGTATCCCCAGAGAAGTTGTTGCATCACATGTGCTGCCTGATGAAGGCCCATTTATGCTTCCTTTATGTATGAAAGTAGACATGTATGTTTCCAACATTATAACCATCACTGATTACATACTCCCACACGACACCTGCTTTAGGATGGACTTCTCTTTGGCTGCCATCCTTGGACACATAATTATTAGTTGTTATTTGTTATTAATTATATTAATACAATATAATAAAATACAATATAATATTTATTCTGACCGTCTCAGATGCAACTGTGTGATTCACTACAAAATAAGTCAGATATTTACATCTGCCACTGCCTCTTGTGTTCTTTTGGATTGATAATACATATTTTGCTTGGTTGAAAACATTTTTTTACTGATTCTACATCATGTGAAAACAGAAAATCCACATGACACTGGTAAACTGGATCATGAAATGACTGAATTAACTGACATGCTGGTTTCATTTGTGTGTATTGCAGACACAGACCAAAAGGAGAAAATCTATGAGTTTGTCTCGACTCCGAAAACTTGGCATGCAGCAAGAGATTACTGCAGAGAGTACCACACAGACTTGCCGATGATCAAGGACAGTGTAGAGAATACTGAGGTTGTTTCTGCTAAACCGGCCGATGCTGAAATCTGGATTGGCCTGTACAGAGTCCCATGGGTATGGTCTGACATGTCTCCAAGCACCTTCAGATACTGGAGAAGTGGGAGTCCAAATAACTACGGTGGCAGGCAGTTCTGCATGGCTGAGAATAATGATCATGAATGGGATGACGATGTCTGTGATGTGCAGTTCGTCTTCATTTGTCATGAAGGTGATGTTCAGAGACATGAAGACAGGCTTTTGAATTTACCTAAATATTACAATTTCTGTCTCTTTATTTTGTAAATGCATCTTTACTCTACTTTTCAGTCTCAAAACTTCAGACGGTGCTGAGGATGACGACTGAGACTGATGCTGACATGACTGATTCAAATATTAACAGCCAACTCCTTGAGAAGGTCAAATTCTTGTTTTTCTTGTTCTTTTCTTTTGTAGATGTAAAACGACAGGATAAAGGGAATGAGAGGAAATGCAGACTTTACAATCATGGAGAACAACAGAAATGATCTCTTGTGTTTCTTATGTTCCTCCACAGCTGGATGAAGTGCTAAGAAGACAGGGGTGGACCAACTTCACTCTGCGATGGAAAACTCTGCCCAGAAAGCTGAGAGAGAACGATGTTTGATCTTTAATGCTTAATGTCTTCAGTTCAGTCGCTAATCAACTAATTAGTGTGGATAGTCACACTTGTTGAGGACAACGATGTAATGTGAGGTTCTTAGACTTCCTGTAGTGTGTAGGAAATCAGTGATAATGTCCATGACATAGGACTGAAATGATAATTCTGTTCATCTCTCGTCATACTGAAGAAATAAATAAGTAACAGGAGAAAACAATCACATGCTTCATTCTGTGGTTTTACTTTGTATGGGCCAATGAAGACCATCAACAATTAGTTTATTTTAGATAATCACATGACTTTTAAACCCACCATCCCTCACACTGAACAATTCTGTATACAGACCTGCAGAGTGCAGGTTATTACAGCGTCAGACTGGTTTTGTACAGTCTAATGTAGAGCTGTCCTCGACCTCGTCCTTCGTCAGATTTGGCCTTTGGACTAATCATCGAATCATGTTGTTTTTTACATCATTGGTTCATGATCTCTTTTGCGTCTTTTTCCACCCCAGAGGAAAGAGCTAAACACCCAAATAAACAAGTTAACTCTTTGGTTGGCCTATAACAATAACAGGACATTCTCCATCCATCCTTTTCTGATCAGGCTCACGTGCATGACATCACCATCTCTCTTTCGGGGATGGTGTAGCAATGATGAGCAGCTATGAGTTAGTGCTGTGAATTAACAGCTATGGACAATAAAAATGTGAAGTCCCATTGTTGTGTCCCATCGAGTGTCACACCAACATGGACAGCGGTGTTTTTGTGTGTAGTGTGTGCATGTGTGTGTGTGTGTATAAGTCCTGCACTATTGATAGACAGAGAATGCATCCCTTTAGTTTCCTCTTGTAAATAAAACTTTAGGCCCGAATTTAATTTTCCCTCCATTGAAGGGAAACGGCATCAAGTGGTGAGAGAGAGAGTAAATTGTCGAATACTCAACTATCCGGGTCAGCCCTATAGTCTAATGGCCGGTGGAATGAATGACCTGCTGGACTCTGGCCTGTTTTGTCTATGGGCATTAGTGTTGTGTTTGTCACTCATCATCACGGGTGTAGGAAGCAAAAGATTTTCACTTTTAGATGCCATTTCTGCCTCTAAATTAAGCTTCAATTTAGCTCAATGCTCCAGAAAAATGTAGAACAATGCCTTTAAACACCAGGTGAACACATTTTGAAAATTTTTGATTTTTTTTTTTTTTTCTGGCCAATAACCACTCTCGTTAACCAATTATTAATTATTATTGGCGATTTAGAGGAAATTGAGAGACAGGGGCGCCTGCAGAAATTTTTCATAAGGGTGGCCAGGTGGGGCCACTTAAAATCTCGGGGTGGGACACCAAGCACCATTATCATTATTATTATTATTATTATTATTATTATTATTATTATTAATAATAATAATAATAATAATAATAATAATAATAATATATTTTAATGTACTGTAGTATATAGGCTAGTCGAAAACTATGAGAAAGACTTACACCTACTGATACACTTTTATTATGTTTATTGTGTTACATTTGATGTCACTAATGATCTATTGTGCATAGACTAATAACAGTACAGTTACCATTCCGTTTTACTGTGTTATGTACAGTTTATTCTGAAAAGTGCAGGGGACAGTAACCACATGCTGGAGTGTGTTTTGAGGGGTACAACTATGCTCCATGTGTTTTACTTTTGTTAACACTACTAGAGGTGACCCTGAATAATTGTTGACTGTATTGGGTCTGATCATTGCAAAATCTGGTATGAAAAAAAGATTGTACCGTTCTGACTCTATGGGGGTGCTCACTGCTGTTACATAGAATTTGTTTGTTCTGTAATACAATATAGCCAGGCCTATTTTGATACAAACATCGGCAGTGATTAATCTATCCATGAGCAGGTCCGGTACCAGGAAGGTGCTGTTGTGCTCCGACCGGGTCAGAGGGAGAGAAAAGGTCATGGGTTGGGATTCTTTCTCCTCACTTCATGTCGTTTCACTTCATTGGAGAGAAAAATGAATTTGGTCTGAAAGAAAAACAAAAAACAGCGCTGTCCATGGTGCTGTGACCCTACCCCTGAACCGGCTTTACAAGCCCTGATGCTCATAGCGTGTGTACTGTTTCCTCTCTAGTTTTTATTTTCATATAACATTCATTTATATGCCGATCGATATATGCACCAGATTTCATGGTTACCTACGGGCAAAAACTGAAAGGAGACGGTTGAAGAGAGGAGAAACACAGAATATACAGAGGCCTATGTCTTTACATGTCCAATAGACTTGGTGGCCCAAGAAACTGTCACTGTCAGCTGCACATCTGTCAGCAGCTGTGTCACAAACTTTAATTTGTTGATTCTGTGAACAGTGACATGTTGGATATAAACTTTGTCCAACGTGGGCGATGACAGAAAGAGTTTGAGAACAACTGCTCTAAACAAGGCTACATAACAGTGGGCCAGTGGGCTCCTGTGTATAGGAAGCTATGCGCAGTGCGCACTTTCGGTGGTTTCGGCTGCATATTCGGTCAGCAAATTTATAGGGCCACCCCCTGGTGGCGCCATTGTTGAGAGATCGAGGTTTTTTTTTTTATAACACACACACACATACACAAACACACACACAGGTTACGTCTTCACATTTTGAACTCTGTGCAGCAAACACCAGACTAAAGAGAGAGGAACAACAGAGTGCTCCACCCACAGCTGGAGCTGGAGAGCGCAGCGCCGTGCTTTTTTTTTTTTTTTTTTAATAGTGGCACCGTCCTTACAGCTGATGCACATGCAGATTTTACAAAAAAAAACCCTACAATGCAGCAAGTGGAAGCAGCAAAAGCACTCTGAAAGTACCACCGTGTCAACAGACAGACGCCCTGAATTAAGACGGTAAAAGTGAGTGGGTCCAAATTATTGGAAAGTGGGAGTTGTCCTGTATTGTTTGGGTTCAGCAGCTGGGTTTACAAACCATACCTTTGTATTTTTCTGAGACTTATTCATACCTTAACTCTTAATAACTTAATTTCAGTGCATCACAAAAACTAAAGGCATATGGCCTGTTTCCCATCTGAGGAAATGATTTGTTAATAGTAAACAATAAAGGAAATAACACACTTGCAGTGAGCAGATCATACTAACTATCTACCAGTGTTAACTGTTTATCAACTGAAGCTTTGTGCAAGTTCCAACATTTATCAATAGCATTTCAGAAAGAACTGTAATGTGTGCTGAAAAGATTCTCAGTCAGTGCAACTGCAGTTCTATGCCATCTCATGCAGCATCAAAATGCTGCATGAGATGGCAAGGCAGGCAATTTTATATGTATAGCCCATTTTTTCCAAAGAGTTTGAGTTGAGGAAAAACTCCCAAGAAAATCCTTTAACAGGGAAAAATGGAGAAACCTCAGGGTGAGCAACAGAGGAGGGATCCCTCACCCAGGACGGGCAGACGTGACATAGATGTTGTGTAGCATGGAATATGGGAAAACATAGAAATGGAACCCGTAAGTTAACCAGAGCTGATGAAGGCAGCTTTTGGTGGGCATGAAAGGCTGGGAGAGAAGGCCAGTTTAATGGGAGTACTGGATGGCAGACTGGTTAATGAGAAGGGTGGACAGACCGGTTTAACAGCAGGGGAAAGGAGGTGATGGAGGCGGCGGTTGATGCAGAGGAATGGAGCTCTGGAGAGATCTTTGGAATCACAGAGAGAATGTGAAACACCAAGGTCAAACTGCAAGGTGCAACAGATAATGACAGTTCAAAATGTGCATGAGGAGAAGAGAGGAGAGGACAGTGCTCCATATAACCTGATGTGTCCCCCAGCAGTCTCAGCCTATGGCAGGCAGCATAGCTATAAAATGGATCAGGACTACCTGAGCCAGCCCTAACTAAAAGCTCTGTCATAGAGGAAGGTCTCAAGCCTGGACTTAAATGTAGAAAGAGTGTCTGCCTCTCTGACCCATGGAGAGAGCTGGTTCCATAATAGAGGAGCCCGGTAACTGAAGGCTCTACCTCCCAGTCTGTTTTTAGAGATACTGGGGGTCACTAACAGACCTGCATTCTGGGAGCGAAGTGCTCTGGTAGGACAGTATGGAATAATGAGGTCTTTCAGATAAGATGGACTTTTGTCATTGAGAGGCTTGTAAGTCAGCAAAATGATTTTGAAGTCTATTCTATATCCTACAGGAAGCCAATGGAGAGAAGCTAGAATGGGAGAGATGTGCTCTTTAGAGAGTTCTTCACACATCCTGACAAGAGAGAGTTACAATAGTGCAGCCTAGAAGTCATGTTACTCATGTCAGTGTGATGGCTGTGACTGAACACTAGTTGCCATTTGGCACATAAGTAGGCTGCAGACATCCGGTCTGAGGCAGTCTGAGGTGTCTGTCAGTCAGGCGGAACATACACGGAACCTGTCCGCTCAAGCTCAATTTATACTACCACATGGACTCTGTGTACGTGCACCAGTGCCATTCAAACATTGATGTGCCCAGCCAATAACTGACTGCCATGCTTTACTTGGAGAAACCGGTGATGAGAACCCTCAATATTGCGGGTGTAACAGCCAATCTCTGTGTCTCTGTGTCCTCAACATTTTAATAATCACACAACTATAACTATGAACTGTGATCTACACATTATAGGCACTGAGATGAACTACTTTTTACTTAATTTAATGATGATACTGCTATGAAGTATCGTGATTGATTGCTCACTGGCCTTGCCAGGTTCATCATAAGTGAGTGACAGTACTGGTTTTACTTGTCTCTTCTCTGTTGCTCTAGATCTCAGTATTCTGTCTGATCTTGGTTTCCTCTGTTTTGGTTTTGGTTCACAACCAGAAACTCAGGACATTCCTGGAACACCTCCTGAGGGAGGTACCCGATACAGATGCCCGAGCCACCTCAGCTGGCTCCTCTTGATATGGAGGAGCAGAGGCTCTGCTCCGAGCTCCTCCGGGTGATAGACCTCCTCATCCTATCTCAAAGGGAGCGCCCCGCCACCCTGCAAAGGAAACTCATTTTGGCCGCTTGTTTGCGAGATCTTGTTCTGTTGGTCATGACCCAAAGTTCATGACCATAGGTGAGGGTAGGGATGTAGATTGACCAGTAAATAGAGATCTTCGCCACTACATGTTACTACACATCATTCTATGAAAATGTTTGTGTGTGTGCGTGTCAGATTTGATGAATGTGTGACTATGATGAAAGTCTGTACCAACAAAATGAAAAATGCTAATCTGTCAACATCAAATCTACATTGTTAATATTGTTTCTTTAGTTTTACATTGTAGAATTTTATCACCAACATACTTTTTAAAAATTGTAATTTGTATCATCTATGATTCAATAGTTAATAATGCACCACATTAAAAACCTAGTCATATTTGTCATGTGTGACTGTTTTAGGTGGATTTTTGCTCTCCAGGTAAAACCTCCATCCTTCACACAAATCTTTTTACTGTGACTTCTTTTCAGTGAAAACGAGATGGACTCTACAAAGCTGGTAAGAGTTATGATTCCTTTAATTTCCTGTTGATCTTTTTTGGTTTCCAGTTCATTTGCTCTATCACACAGCTGAGAATCACAAGCCACTGAGAGAGACTTCATGAGGGCAGTGAAGTTGTTTTGAAGTCCTCTGACCATAGTTCATTTTGTCTAGACAGAAAATGCCTTGAAGAACATAGTTGAATATAGTTGCAGATATAGAGAAACCCAGAGACATGCAAAAGTTTAATAGTCAAACTTTTGTGAAATAGACATGATTAGATGACTCAACTGCTATTTAACACTGATTATTATATAAATCTGCCAAAGGAACTTAACAGCGAGTTATATCTGATTTGTAAAACTGGGTTAGATAGACCGATTACTAGTTGGCCTCTCAATTCATTCATTCAATTCATTAGTTGATCTCTCCTTATTCAATAAATCTAACTGTGGTGGGTTAAAGTCAATAAGTTGAGACACTTTCTACTGTAAAACTAAATGGAAAGCCTTGAGACAGTATTCAGATCAACTGTTCCAAACATGATTCTTATAGATTACAACTAAATATGTCCTCTATCATCATACCTCAGGATTTGGCCTCACTTCCTGTCCACTGCACAGCTCTCAGTTTCGGTTTCTTTTGTGGCCAATTTATCCTGTCCTCTTTCATTTCTCATTGATTTTATACCCGCAGACTCCCCGTTTTCATCCAGTTCTGCATTTCAACATATTATTGTAATTGATATCACAACAAGCTAGCAGGTAGCTAGCAGGTAGCTAGCAGGTAGCGAAGTGCATTTGGGTGTATTTTTTTATTTTTATCTTTTTGGCAAAACGTTTCTTAATTAAAATGAATGAATTTTAATATTATATTATTTATTATTTAATATTATATTATAATTTTACTATTATACAAATATGTATTATATATATATAAATATATATATCTGAGTGGATGAAGTTTTGGGCAAACTAAGGGGGAGAGCACGTGATGTTGTGACCATTGGGCTTCTCAGTCAACCCTCCTTAGACTTAAAGTCAGGCCCTCAGCCTGTGTTTGACATACTTAAGCAGCACTTCAGTGACTCTGTGACTTTTATGACACAAAGCCCCGCCCCATTGAGAATGCTGCTGACGATTGGATTCAGCTTAACAAAGTCATTGACATTGCTGTTGATGGACTAAAGAGACAGAGAATGACTCTCGACAATCCTTCCTGTAAAGTGACAAACATGTTTATCACTCACTGTCCTGACACGAAGCTTTCGCTCGTTTTCAGCTGCAAGCTGCTGGAGGAGTGGACTGCCACTGATGTTCAGGTGCACCTGGATGAACACCACAGGAAGAGGCACCTCCAGCAGCAGCAGTCTTCACGCCCAGCTGATAGCCTGTACACCAACCAAACTGTGAGCGTTTTGCATGCCCAGTCTGCAGGAGGGGCCCCTGCCCCTCACCCAGTTACAGCTGGCAGTCTGCAGTCTGAAGGGAAGTCACTTGAACATGTTATCGCCCTCCTTGAATGGTTACTGCAGCGAGAGATCTCCCAACATTCCAGGCCGCCAAGGTCAGATACTGGGTAACCACAACGGGTCTTGGGGTCCCTGTGCCATTTGTGGGGGTGACAGCCATGACACTATCTCTCACTGCAGGAGAGAGCGCCTTTATTTTTGCTGTTATGCTGCTGGACATCAGGCTGTGACCTGCCAGGCTGCTCCTCCTGCTGACTTGCTCGCTTCTCAGCCTGGTGGTTCCAACCAGCAGGGAAACTATGAGCAGGGGGGTAGTGTAGGGCCAGATGGTATGTCCCCACAAGATTATGATGACGTTGACCTTGAGTCTGTATACTCACAGTTCTGCTCCTTAACAAGTGGTAACTCTACTGTGATAATTCAAAATACACAAATATTACTTGCAACTGATAACCTCTTTCAAATGGATGTGCTGATCCAAGATGGCATTTGAGGCATGCTTGACAGTGGCTCAGTGGCCTGTTCCTTGAGCTCTCATGTGTTTGCTCTCCTGTTTCCCCCACATCAGTTGTCCTTATTGGATGTGAAGGTTCAAGAACAAGCCCTGTTGGTGTGTGTGAGTTGCAAATGAGGGCATTTTGCTGTTGCTTCTCAGTTCCAACACTCATTGTGGAGGGCCAAAGTTATGATCTCATTCTTGGCAGCAATGTCATGAAACACCTCATTCGGGTGCTGAAGCACTCTGGAGACTTGTGTGTGAAAATGTGTCTCCCAGATCAGCTGTTGACCACTTTGGAGAAATGGAGAGGCAATGGGTGTCCTGGTATAGTGGGTACTGTTAAACTCAAACATGCAGTGACCCTGGAACCCATGACAGAACACTTGGTTTGGGGTCGCCTAGCTGCTCATGTCTGTCTCTCAGCTGGCAGCATGGTTGTTGTGGAACCAAGCGAGTTGTGAACAGTGATGGTGGGCCATGTTGAAACACCACTTTGGGGCAATGGATGGGTTCCAGTGGGATTCATTAACCCCTCTCCTAGACCAGTGACTTTGAGACGAAATCACAAGATTGCAGACGTGTCACCATGTGTGTGGCACTAGAGGACTTTGACACTCACTACCTTCATGTAACTGACTCACCTGATGAAGTGAAATGTACTGTGACAAAGACAGCTGACAAGTCTGACACAGCCAGTGAGAAGAGCTTGACTACTGACTCAACAGCCCCTTAGCCCCACTCTCTCTGACTTGGGACTACAGGATGTTGACATTTACATAACTCACCTGTTTCCCCTTCTGGAAGGTGAAGCTTGTTGACCTGCTGGCTAAATCCATTTTCTCTCACCGCAGGCTGGACTGTGGTAAAGCCAAAGACTTTGTCCAACATATCCGACAGAGTGACAGCAAGCCCTTCAGACTCCCCTATCACTGACTGTCCCCATTGCACTATGAAAAGCTGAGGGTGGCTTTAAATGAGATGGAGGAGTGTGATATCATAAGTCTACATGCGAGTACGCGTCACCTCTTGTTCTTGTCTGGAAAAAGAACAGCGACCTGTAGCTCTGCACTGATTTTTGGTGGCTGAATGTACGGACTGTCCGGGATGCACACCCCTTGCCTCACCAAGCTGATGCCCTTGCCACCCTGGGGGGGGATGCATTTTTCTCAAGTATAGACCTGACCTCTGGGTATTATAACGTGGAGGTCCTCGAGGAGGACAGGAAGTTCACTGAATTCACCACTTTGCAAGGACTTTGCAACAGCCCAGCCAAGTTCGTGACGATGATGATGGCTATCTTTGGTGATCAAAACTTGATCTTGGTGTTTGAGAGGTTGAGAGCACACAACTTGAAGCTAGCCCACCAAAAGTGTCACTTCATGAGGCCTTCGGTGAGGTTTCTGGGCAATATTGTGACAAAGGAAGGCATTTCAACTGATTGGAGAGAGTCAAAGCTATTGTTGACTTGCAGGAGAAGGATTTAATGGTGGAGGGCACTGATGTCCCATCCCCCACCAAGATCAGATCCTTCCTTGGAATGGTGGGGTTTTATCAGCAGTTCTTCCAGGGGTACTCTGGTATTAGCAAGCCTTTGTTCACATTGACATCTGGTGTGAAAAGGCTGTGACATACCATGGGTAAGAAGAACCAGCCTATGTCTCGGGACCTCTCTTCTGCTGATTGGTCTCCTGCATGCAGCGAGGCTTTCAGAAGCTAAAACAGGCTTTGCTGAGCAACGTCACTCTTTCTCACCCAAACTTCAATAAGCCATTTCTCCTGTCAGTTGATGCCTCCTCCAGCAGCCTCGGGGCAGTATTATCTCAGCTGGCTGATGGTGACGATGTTGCAAGGCCCATCGTTTTTGCCAGCAAGTCACTGAATTATTCCCAGTCTCGCTACGCAGCACACAGGCTGGATTCCTCGCACTTAAGTGGGCTGTGTGCAACAAGTTCAACCACTTGCTGAGGGGCCAACTTTGACATCAGATACATTCCCGATCCTAAAAATGTGGTGATGGATGCCCTCAGCCATGAGCCTTTTGTGCACCCCAGTGTTCTCCATCCACTCACAGCAGTCCCCTATGGTGCACTTGAGGAGGAAGCGAATGCCTTAGAACCTGAATGTGTGCAAGATGCTTTTTGGTTCTCCTGTGATCCACATGGCCACATGCAGCATCGTCCCTCACGTCCCCCCTCATGCGTTCTGCTTGCCGCAGCTCACTCAGTCACTTTTGCCATCCAAGCTGTCGGATTTCCGCCCTTTGCCAAAGGACAAGCTGATGTTAATGCAACATGCTGATCCATGCTTGGGTCGGGTGCTCCCATCAGAGACGGCTGTCGAGACGAGAACACCCACATGAGCCAGCTGAAGCCTTGTGGCTTCAGCTAAATGAACGACTATGGCAAAGGGGGGTGAAGGTGAAGGGATGTTGGAGTCAGATCTGCTGGTCTGGGAGGATGAAGAGGTGGCTGAAGGAGTGAGACTCAGGATAGGGGTTCTGTGTCAGAGCAATTCCACCCGAGCTGGACATGTGCCCCAAAATTGGATTAAATAGAACCAAGCCGAGTGTGTGCTTGACGGAGGCTGTTGAGGTTATTGCGCATACGGGGGGGAAAATAAGTATTTGATCCCTGCAAAAAATCCAGAAAAAACACATTATATAAAGGTTATAAATTAATGTCCATGTCAAAGTACATTCATAAATACATGTCTGTAATATAATACGGATAAAATGAATGCTACTGTGCTATCTATTATACTATTGTGACAATAGGTTACCTTTCCTCATTTGCATATTTAAACAATGAGTATGTTAAAATGCAGCACAGCACTTGGAAACCTGTCAGAGAGAGGGCAGACACTCTCTTGCAGAGGTTCCAGGTTTGGTTGATGAGAAACGCTGGACTTTTGACATGTGAGTACACTTTGTTTCATTAACTTTCCCCCATTGGTTCAACTATCAAATCAACTTTATCAACTTCAAATGTGTAAATAACCTCCATATGTTACTCCCAATAATTGCAAAATTTGCACTTGCCTTTGAATCACACCAGAAATACATTGAGATTTATTGTTTACAACTTGTGTCCACTCAAAACTGCTCAAATGTGACATGTATATTTGTTCAAGGTGAATTTTTGCTAGTTTTTTTTTTTTGTTACTTTTCAGTGAAAACCGAGATGGACTCTACAAAGATGTGGTTTTTCCTCTTCACTGGTAAGAGTTATGATTCCTTCAATTTCCTGTCAATGCCTTTTTGGTTTCCAGTTCATTTGCTCTATCACACAGCTGAGGATTACAGGCCTCTGAGAGAGACTTCATGAGGGCAGAGAAGTTGTTTTGAAGTCCTCTGACCATCCTAGTTCAAAACTTTGTTAAGACAGAAAATGTATTAAAGAGCATTAAATAGTTGCAGATATACAGAAACCCTCAAACAGCTATTGTTTGTTTGAATTTCTCATTTGAAAATCTTCAGCATATTTCCCTCATGAAATTACATTTATTATGAGTAATAGTTAAACTTTTGTAAAAAAATAGACATATAAAATGATTTGATTCAAAACTACTTTTTAGTTTATTTGACACAGATTATTGTATAAATCTGAACAAAGAAACCTAATAACAGCAGGTTATATCTGATTTGTAGAAACTGGATTAAATGGGCCTATGGCTAGTTGATCTCTCCTTATTCAATAAATCTAACTGTGGTGGGTTAAAGTCATTAAAGTTGAGACATTTTCTATTGTAAAACTAAATGAAAAGCCTTGAGACAGTATTCAGATCAACTGTTCCAAACATGATTCTTCTATTTTACAACTAAATGTGTCCTCTATCATCAAACCTCAGGATTTGGACTCACTTCCTGCTCTGACACCAACTTTCGAGAGTACCACTATGTCAACCAGTCACTGAACTGGGCCGAGGCTCAGAGTTACTGCAGAGAGAAATACACTGATCTGGCAACCTTTGAGAGTGTGGAGGACCTGAACAGGTTAAACAGATCAAGTGGGGCCACCCATTGGTCATGGATTGGACTGAATGATGACCCCAAATCCTGGTGGCAAGTCATGAGCAATGATTCAAACTCCTGGAGATGGTCAGCAACTGGTAAAACATCAGAAACTGGTTACCAGCACTGGTATCCCGGTGAACCAACTAATCGTTTGGAACATGTCGTCTGTGTATTTATTGATAATCAAGCACGATGGCTTGACTACGGGTGTAAGAAAAAAACATATTTTCTCTGCTTCAATGGTAAGAAAAATCTACTGTTTTCACTAGGTTAAAAGAACCAGGCTAAAATATACTAATAAATACTAGTGCAACAACCAATTTACAGCTGTTGCAAAGTTGCTTTTTAACTCATTTGTTAAAAAGCAGTTACATGCACGCACATACACATACACTCATACTGTCATTTTCCACTACCTCTCTGACATAATTAATTCCTAAACCCTTTCACCTAGTTACTATGTTTCTCTGGAATGATAAAATCAGATACGTTTTGTATTATTATTTTTTTATTATTATCAGTCATCAGCACTGTGCAGTAAGTGCACAAGTGAGGAATTATTAAATGGTATTGATTCCTGCAGAATCTCAACAGCATTAGTTTTAGATAGAAACAAAGTACCAAGAAGGATGGGTCAGACTAAAGCCCTTCACTTTCTGAAATGATGTGTTACATATAACAAAATAAGATCTACTCAAGATCCAACAACAGCACCAACAGCATACAGATCATCTTTTTCTCTCATTGTGTGTCCTCACTGACAGGTTTAGCAAATTTCTATTAAAAACAAAACCTAAAATAAAAGTCATATTACAGTAGAATGACAGGATGTGATATTGTAAGGTGTTATAAATATTCTGCCTATCTAAATAAAATGCAAATGATATTAGAAACACAATCAGTCCATTGATCAATGTATAAGTTTGAGGGTGAGTGTACATTGTGTTGCTAATATTTGTCAGTTAATAAAAAAAAAAAAAATGATACATTAAATTACATTACATTCATTTTAAATATCTGTCTCTGCAAAATCCACCAAAAACACACATAATCTTTATTCTGTTGTTTTATACTTTATTTTTTGTGTTAAAGCCCCTACAAGGAACTTTTAACTGGATTTGCAAAAGTCTATGGTTTCTGCTGATGTCTCTGTGACCTACAACAGCAAATGAGGTCATCAGTGGGAAGATCAGCTATTTAAATAATGTAACTCTTTACCTTGGGAGGCAGTGGATGGGTCGGTCCACCAGACGACAAAACGATGTACGGCACTCAGACCGGAGGAGATCGTACATTTCATGAGGCTATAAATTAGCATTGAGTTCTTGCTATGCTATTGAGTAAAAACTGAGCTCAGTTTCAGTGTTATATTTTCATCATGGCTAATACTGGGACGAGAATCCTACCACTTTTGTCCACAGGGGTCGCCAAAATCAACTCAAAATGAAAGTTCCTTGTAGGAGCTTTAAGTATTTTATTTTCATATACTTCATCTGACTGCATCCATTGATGATGTGACTTCTATCTGCAGTTAATTAGTGTAACACATGTTTCCTCAGTGCTACAAAAGTGTTTTTTCTCTTTTCTTTTTTTCTTCTTTTACCTCTGACAAACCCAGCTGTATGTTTTAAAACTCTTACATCTCTTCAGAGTTAATGCTGCTCAACTCCTCACACTGACTTAACTCTTCCTCTGTTGCAGAGTCAGATCCTCCAGGCCACAGAGTATATACTTTGATTAACCGTTCACTGACATGGACAGAAGCCCAGACTTATTGTAGAACACACCACACAGACCTGGCTACAATCGAGAACGCTGAAGAGAACGCAGAGGTGGTGTCAGTGATGACCACAAACTCAGTATCTGACGCATGGATTGGCTTGTACAGAGTACGTTGGAGGTGGTCTGACAACAGCAGCAGCTCCTTCACAAACTGGATCTCTGGTCAACCAGATAGTACAGACGAGTTCTGTGTGTTTGCAGACTCAACCCATACTTGGCATGATGATTCCTGTGATGAGAAACATTTCTTTTGGTGCTATAAAGGTGAAAATGTTTCAGTATCAACATCATAAAGACAGTAACATTTCCCTACATGGTTTGTGAATATGTGCTTGTTGAACTGTCCAGACCTGCCAGTGAAGAAGACCATGGTGAGGATGAAGATTCAGACGTTCGCTGACCTTTCAGATCCAGCTACTAATGCCCAGATTCTCCAGCAGGTAAAACTCCCTGCTGTTCCTGCACAACTAAATCTCAGCAATATATCAAACCCTGCAATAATACATTCATAATAATGATTCTTGAAATATTTTCTGTTTGATGAGGCTAAACATGTTTGTATCATTGGTCTTCTAATGTTGTCTTTATTCCTCTCAGCTCAGTGAAAGGTTCAACACTTTACATGGTGACGTTAAATTGAGGTGGGTGACTCAACCCACAAAACAAGAGGAAGACGATGATGAAGACAATGGAAAATATTACTGAATGTTTTTCTACCAGCTACAAAGGCACAATGCAGGAAACCTAAATGAATGTAGTGAGATGACTTTGTTAATCAAATCTACTGGATCAAATACTCTATCATTAGACTGAGTGTGTGATCTTCATTTATCTTCTAGTAAAGACTTACAGGCACTAACACATGTTCACAGTCACTAAGAGCAGGCTGAAAACCAGTGCTTTGCTGCCCTCTCTGGTGGAAGCTTCCATGTCAGCATCATGATAAGTGTGGTACACACCCACCAATGATGTCACAGGATATTTGAAGACACTTGTATGTGACTGCAGCCAGGTGAGAAGGTCGACCACTGGACTTTCAGCAAAGACAAGATCTGGTGTTAGTTTTGAATTTGTTTTATGTGTAAACTTTGATGATTTAATCACAGATTCTGTGTATATTTGATGTGAGTGATAATAGCGTAGGCTCAATGAAGAACTCTCTGAAATATGAAAGATGGAGGGTAACTTCAAAGCTTGACTCGTCCATTTTATCTACAACTTCAGGAAACACTTTTGTTGGTGTTTTTCATTCATTGTTATGAACTGCTTGTGTTGCTTGTGTCACGCTTGTTTTTGTTTTTTACTTTAAATCATTTCTCATTTCATGTTGTCATGGTTTCCTGTCATTGTCTATTTAATAAAGTCAGTGTGCAGTGCCAGTTTCCAGGGTGTTTTATTAATTCATACTGTTTTTTCTGATGTCTGAGTTTTGTACACTGGACAGCACACAAACATTTGCCTTTAAAGGTGTAATGTGTAACATCACCCTCTTTGCTCCACATCCACAGGTGGCAGCATTTCACCTCATAACCCCTGTCTGACTGATCATATTGCTGTTCTGACATCATCTGAAGGCAGAATTAGAAAATGTTTATTTGCAGCTACATTATTGCTTAGCATATACTTTGTTTGGTGTTTATTGCCATATGATTCAAAACAATAAATATATTGTTCACACAAAATATAGAACAAAATGAAAACAGATTCTACAAAAACACTATAACTATACAGGGTCTGTCCTCTGGGTTGGAGGTGAAGATCACTCACTAAGAGTTTGCAACATGTCTGTGTTTCTGTGATGCAGAAGTGGCTGTAGCCTGATTTCAAGTTTCAGCAAGATGGTGGACAAGGGCACCGCCAAACATCCACTCCATACCAGAAGTATGGACAGGAAGTTGGTCTTCTTCATGTATATTATTCACTGCTCCATACCAAACATCTTACCAAGCTAAAGTTTGCAACCGAAGTAGAGTTTGCAATCTGCCATAAAACAAACATTTTTAAAAAGGAAGTAGATTACAGACATTAAACCTGAATAAGTATAAAAGAAGATATGAGGACATTTGTCTTCCCCATGTCCAGTTTACTCACATACATGCACACATCATTTATATTCAAACACGACTGAGATGAATTAACTTCAGCAGGGAGCGTGGCCTCTCACAAAACAACAGCTCAGCCTTGCTACTAATCTGCATTTCATTTTACTGGTTTGAAAAGGAAATTGCCTCATTTCATTTATCTTATGTAACCAGCATGCAGTGTTTCCATATATACAGATTTATTCTTTTTTTTTCTTTTTATTTATTAAGGTTCAAGCAGTCCACGTTATCCTTTGCACATAATTTCTGTAGAACCATACATTTTTCCTGTAGCATAAGCTACTCAAAGATTATACATAAACATAACAAAGCAGGTAACACAGTTTAACACAGATCACATACAAACATAGATAAACACACCACCAGAGTGACATCCATATCCTAAGATGTCAGAGTCATCCATGCTACATCACTTAGTGAGGGACATTGAAGCTCAATCCAGAGGGATCCACAGCATCTAAAACTGGTTGCCATACCTTTGTGACACCTCCCATATTATCATGAAGGCTGTAAGTCAATTTTTCCAAAGGGACTATGCTCAATACCTCCTTATACCAATCGTCCAATGTAGGAATGTCCTTATGAATCCAGAACTTGAGAATAGCCTTTCTTGCCATATACAAGAGTATTCCTATGAGTTTTGCGTTGTGATGTTCCTTGCGCTTGACACCTTGGCTGCCAAAACACACTGAAGAGGTGAAAGGTCCAAGTTATGACCAATCAAGGCATCAAGTTCTTTCTTCACCTCATTCCAAAACATTTGTATCTTTGAGCATTTCCAAAACATATGTGCATAAGTACCAATTTCTTTGTCACATTTACTACAGTTAGAGGAACTGAGACCAAGCCTGCCTCTCATCAAAGGTGTACAATGGAGTCTGTGTAGTATTTTAAATTGTCTCTCTCTGTCATTATTACAGCTCAGAATAGTTAAGGTATTTTTTTAAGATTGTTGTCCAAGTATCCTCTTCTATCTGACATTCCAAATCAATTTGCCACTGCCTTCGTATATGGTCGGTGGAATAGTTTGAGTTTGCATCAAAGGATTCATACACACAGGAAATAAATCTTTTTGGCAGAGGTTGAATAAGTAGGTTTTCCGAGAAGGATGGACTAGGGGTTTGCATATTCTTAATTACATAATGACAAATTTGTAGGAATCGAAAGAAATGAGATTGTTGTAATGAATATTTGCTTTTCAAACTCTCAAATGACTCCATTGTTCCTCCTGCAAATAATTTGGAAAGCTGGTCTAGTCCCTTTTCCTGCCATACCTTGAATACTGGATCCTGACATGAGGGTAAAAAATCTGGATTTCTCCATATAGGAGCAGAGGTGAAAAGTGTTTTTTAAGTTTGAAATGAACCTTGATTTTGTTCCATGTATTCAATGTATTCAAAACAATGAAATTATTTTGAACCTCCTGTTTTGCTTTTTTATGATTCACAAAAGGGCAGACCCTCAATGCCAGCATACCACAGTTTCTAGATTCAATGTCAATCCATGTATTAGTTATGTCTGGGTTCACTCATTCATATATATACCTCATTTGTGCTGCCCAATAATAAAAGCATATGTTCGGGACCCCCAGTCCACCATTATCTTTATGTCTCTGCAGTCTGCCTATTTTCATTCTGACCCTCTTACCCTGCCATATAAACTGTGTAAATAATTTATTCAAATTACTAAAGTTATTAGGAATTGAATTTGGCAGCATTTGTAGTGGGTACAACAACTTAGGCAAAGTATTCATTTTAAACACGTTTATCCTACCCAACCAAGACACAGGTAAAGTTCCCCATCTGTGCAAGTCTTCCCTGATGCGCAGTACTATTGGGCTAAGATTAAGCTTAATCAGTTTTCTAAGGGAGGGGCCAATTTTAATTCCAAGATATGTTATCTCCTTAGGTGACCAGTGGAAAGGAAAGCCACTAGGTGGGGCAAAGCCTGCCAGGGCTCCCACAGGCATGGCTTCAGTCTTAGCTAGTTTTACTTTAAAGCCTGATACATGTCCAAACTGCTGCAGACAATCAAGTAGACTCAGGATTTTTGTAATAATGTCGACCAGGTACAGAAGTAAATTTTATGTGTTTTACCATTGATCAAGAAGCCTTTGATTGCTAGTGTAGACCTTATTAGCTCAGCTAAGGGTTCGATGGTGAGAGCAAACATTAAGGGACTCAGAGGGCAACCCTGCGGTGTCCCACGTCCCAGTGGGAGAGGGCTCGAGCAATAAGAATTGGTAGTTACAGTTGCTTTGTGTGACCGATACAGCAGTTTTACCCAATCAATGTATTCTGTCCCCAGTTTGAATTTTTCCATAGCATAAAAAAGAAAGGGCCATTCAATCCTATCAAAGGCCTTTAGAGAGTCCAATGAAACTATCAGGCCCGAATTTCTTCGTCACCAGCCATTTGAATTATATTTAAAAGCGTTCTTATGTTATTAGAGGAGGTCCTCCCCTTTATGAAACCTGTTTGATCAGGACTTACCACGGTCGGTATTAGTGGTTTGAGCCTCAAAGTCAATACCTTAGCTAAAATTTTTGCATCTATGTTTATAAGTGATATAGGCCTATACGACGCTGGATCCTCGGGATCTTTGTCTTTTTTCAAGATTAGGCAAATACTGGCTAATGACATAGATTCGGGCAGATGATGAGCTGTGTTAAAGCTATAATTAAAGGTCTCAGCAAGGTATGGTGTGAGTTTGTCTTTATAGGCCTTAAACCATTCCACCGGCAACCCATCAGGGCCTGGGGACTTTCCACTGCGCATCAGGGATATTGCTTGTAATATTTCAGTTTCCTGGATGGGTTTTCCTAAGTATCTTTGCTGTTCCTCTGTCAGAGTTGGTAGTTGGATTTTAGAAAAGAACTTATCAAGTTCCTCCTTGGTGCTGTTATTGTCAGATGTATATAGGGTTTTATAGAAAGATATAAAAATGGCATTAATGTCCTTTTTATCAAAGTGTTTTTTCCCACTCCTGTCTCTAATTCCTGCTATTGTATTATGATTTTGTCTCTGATTGAGCAAGCGTACCAAATATCTGCTGGGTTTGTTCCCATATTCATACAGTCCTTGCCTTTGAAAAAACAATGATCTGGAAGCTTTTTCATTCAAGACTGAATTTAACGCTGCTCTAGTGGTCTGTACTTTAATAAGATTTGATCTAGTTGGATTAGATTTGTGAGCAGATTCTGCTGTTTTTAATTCAGCTTCCAGTTCCCTTTCCTTGAGCGACAACACTTTTTTATGCTGTGCCATATATGAAATGGCAACTCCTCTGACATAAGCCTTTGCAGCTTCCCACAAATTCTGGATTTGTATCTCCGTTATCATTCTTATCAATAAACAATTCCATCTCCTCCTTCATCTTTTCCTGAAATCTTTGTCATTGAGAAGATATGAAGGGAATCGCCATTTCCACGGACCCTCCACACTATCCCTCATAGCCATCTCTAAATAAAGTGGGGCGTGGTCACTAATATGAATAGACCCTATATTACATGAGACCGCCTGTCCTGTAATATGTGGTGGTATAAAGAAATGGTCAATTCAAGAGTAGGATTTGTGTGGATTAGAGTAAAATGTAAAGTCCCTAGCCGTTGGGTTCAGAACTCTCCATATCAGATTTATGTTGTTTAACATTTTAGCTAAGGAGGTGGCTGAGTTCCTTTTTCTGTGTTTATCTGCTAGGGACCTGTCCTTGCTCTCATCCTGACAGCAATTGCAGTCACCCCCAACAATGTAACAGCACATCTATACTCCTCCAGTTCTGTTGCTATGAAGGAGAAGGTGGGTTAGGGGCATATATGTTCATCATTGTGATATGCATAAATTAAAATTGTACCAAAGACAAGGATGTATCTGCCCTCAGGATCTTGCTTACATGAACTAAGTACAAATGGAATGGCCTTATGAATCAGAATCGCGACTCCTCTGCTATTGGAGGAGAATGACGAGTAATAAACTTGGCCAACCCAATCCCGTTTTAGCTTAATGTGTTCTTTATTAAAAGCTATCTGCATGTAGAACTTTCCAGCAGGGCAAAGCATTTTCTTTGTTACATTATAAGTGATGAGGGTGTTATGTTATGTTCTTGATAATGATAACTCTCGTTTGTCTACATACTGACGTAAAGTGTTCGCATGTAGTGGAGCATGCGCAGTTCATCCAAGAATTTGTCTCTTGAGAGTTCATTGTTAATTTCGGGTTGTGTGTTTGTTTTTATTGCAGGTTTACAACCTAACTAACAGCCTAACTAACTACCTAACTACCTAACTGGCTGACCGAACGAAGGAAAAGTAGTGTAGCCAGGCTAACCGATGTGTGGATGTTATTGTGTATTCTGTGTGTGAATGCAATAAAAAATCCAAGGGAGAAACGAGCTGTATCCGCCGTACCTGTCTTGACAACCCTTCCAGAGGGGAGTTACAACGCCAAAGTTGCTGAAGTTGTAAAATTCTGGACACTGCACCTTGGCCTTTTTTAAGAAACTTAATAGTTTTTTCTGCTTAATTGGGTGATCATGTGGTATCACTCCAAGTATATGAATTATCTGACCCTGTTCTACCTGGATCAAACAGACATCTCTCTCTGGTGGTGGAGAAAAACAAC
This sequence comes from Caranx ignobilis, assembly GCA_021432705.1. Taxonomy (NCBI): domain Eukaryota; kingdom Metazoa; phylum Chordata; class Actinopteri; order Carangiformes; family Carangidae; genus Caranx; species Caranx ignobilis. The sequence continues at coordinate 15,208,197 of MU270012.1, forward strand.
ACAACACAAACTACAAGATCAATAACAAAGAAAACTGAACACACCTGCTGTGAACTTAACATCACTATGGGGCGCATGTAAGACTTCTTGGTCTCTAACCTAACTGTCTCCCTTCTAAACACCTGGCAAATCACTGGTAGGATGAAATAGAGCTCTCCAGGTTCTATACTTTATAACTAGTCTCCCTGAGATAGCAAAAGGTCACCAGTTTATGTATCCAAACAACAAAATAAAGAAAAGAGGGGTTCATAAAACACTTACTACTTATCCACCCTCAGTTAGATATAAGAAAAAAAATTGTTACAGTATAAGGTGTATGTTAATATGAAAGCAATACAAGTGACTGGTTTACCTCTGTTTCAAAAGAAAGATTGAAATAAAAATGATCATCATAGCTCTCTGCTTGATATGGTACAGTTTATAAACCTGATCGTTGCATTAACCTCCCTTTAGTATTTCAATTAGGCAACCATTCCAGGCAAAAGTTAGCATCTTTGTTGTAAATTAAAATGCATTTGTCCATTATCCCTTTTATTTTTGCATCTCCTCAACATACCTCCGCGCCTCAGCCACAGTCTTGAGGAGTTGTACCTTGTTGTCCGATGTGACGCGTAGCGTAGCTGGAAATAACATCCGATACTCGACCCCCAGGGCTTGGAGAGATTTTTTCACCTCAGCAAACTCGCGTCTTCTCTTCTCCACCGTAGGGGAAAAGTCTTCGAAGAAATTGATGGGGCTCCTGGAAACGGTGATCTCGCCCATGCTTCGTGCCTTTTGCATAATCTTCTGTTTATCCACGAAGTTGTGGAGACGGATGTATGTGGCCCTCGGTCTGGCTGAATCCGTGCGCCGCTGAGCAGGGGTCCGGTGTATTCTGTAAACCTTGATCCGGTCGTTTTTCACCGTGAGATTTAGGATTTTTGGTAGCTACGTCTCGAAAAGTCCCTGGGGTTATCCCCTTCAGTGCGCTCTGGTAGATTAATAATCTTTAAATTGTTACGTCTTGACCTGTTTTCTTGATCCTCCAACCTGTTAATGGCGTCTTTCAGCCTCGCTCTGGTCAAGGTGGACTTGGAGCTGAGACACAGTGTCTTCCAGGTCGGAAATTCTTTCCTCAGCGTTTACTACTGAAGGATAGGTGTTGCTGTTGCTATGTGTTTTAATCTTCCTATGCTATCCTTTAAGTAATCATCTTTGACGTATAAGTATTGTTGATATTGTGTATGACTGTTTTGACTAGACAAGGAGTGTAGTGCAGGGCCTAGGGAGAGGAGATTATGTGCAAGGACAGTGAGTGTAGAGAAGACAGGTCGCCGCCGCCTGCAGAGAAGTAGATTGGGGAAAGTATCTCTAGGTCAAGGGTGGGGTGGAATTCTGTACAAAATTATCTGTGTAAACGGGGAAGACACACACTCTGCTTAGGAAGAGGCGGTGGAAGCATTGTGGTCCAGAGCTCTGTAAGCAATCTCAAACTTTGATTCTCTGCTGTATTCATTTAATAAATTAAGATGTGATTTTAACTTTAACTTTGTGTCCTGCATACTTCATCAAACGAACACGTGAGTCCTGGGTTTATAAGTTAAAGGACTCAACAATTTGGTGACCCCGACGTGATGAAGGCAGGAAATTAATTTTTATCTGTGTTTACTGTTAAAGACTTTGTTACAGGACATATAGACAAGTGGGACGCGGCAGACAACGAGAGGCCTCTAAAACGGAGCGGTAAGCAGAAGCCTGTTTCAGCAAAATTCTGCACATTGAAAATGACTAAAGTAACGTTGTACTAAGTGTCCCTATTGTCTATCATACGGTTCAGAGCACAAAGATTGAGATTGCTTGACGCGATCGGAGGAAGGGTCCCCGGGTGATGAGCACGCTGAGTGGCTGCCTCCAGGGAGATCGCGATCGGCGGAAGGGTCCCCGGTGACTGACAACTGAAGTGTGGTGCCGCCGAGGGAGATCGATCAATCAACCCTTCAGGATCTACGATCTGATGAGAAGGGGATCTCCTTAGTGAGTGCAAAGCCTGTTTTCATAAAAGAACAGTGGAATTAGTGATTGTTTGTACATATCCTCCAAATTAAAAGGGGCAGGTTCGCAATACTTCTGCTTGACTAGAGCCGTCGCAAGGCGTGGTGCGGTAACTCGCATGCTTAGACCCGTTTGCGAAGAGGGCGCGGAGCAAATTAGGATTGGTGTCAAGAACTCCCTTGGGTAATTTACCGGGACCTGTGGAGGTCTGATCAGCCTACCACAGGGAACGAAGACCCCTCGCACTCAGGGTAGGAATAGGGTTGGATACAAAGTGATGGTTACAAAGTGATGGTGACAACCCGGCTTCGATTGCGCGGAAAACCTCGATCAGAGAGGCGTTGTGTTATCAGTCGTTTACAAGGACCAGGGGAGCGAGTGTGATGCAGTAATTCAGGATAATTTACTGCTGGAGTGTTTCATTTCTGGTTTTTTCCCGCTGGGGACGATCAGCTTGTGATTCCCAAACTGTGGTCAAAAATTCCATATTGGAGGGACCCCACAGTGGTCTGAGAGACTGGTGCATTGTGTGATCATTTTGAGAAGGAGCGTAACAAAATTGGCAAAGCAAAATAAACAGGACAACAACGCAAGTGGGTGGTAGATACAACGGTGTCTCTGTGGTAGTCTGTCCAGGTGTCTGAGCTGTGAAACGTGTGGGGGTAACCTGACGGTGATAACAAACCACATGCCGCACTGACAAGTGTGTGCAGCTCATTGGGTCAGTGACTCGGGTGTACTCCATACACACTGACCGGCCTGGCAGACTAACAACAGTAGGGTCAGTTGCTCGGGTGCTATGCCATACAAACTGACTGGCCGTTGGGGAGGTCATTAACTATTGTTTCTCCTTAGGAACGAGAGGAACGTGAGTATTTCAACAATAAAAGAGTAAGTATACAAACACCACACAAACATGGAGGGTGAATTTGATGGAGAATGTCAAGAGGGAGGCTGTGGGCCTCAGATGTTGTTAGCAGTGCCACCACAACAGCAGGAACAGTGGAGTCAGGTGAAGGAACAGGTGCTTAGTGGTGAAACAGCTGAAGACGGACTGAAGGTGAGCAATGAGTGTGATGCATTGTGGACAGAGGCCCAGGAGAGGTTGAAAGGTGAAAAGAAGGGAGGGGGCCTACTCCGTCTTTTCTCCAGGTTAGAGGTAGAGGCGAGGAAAGAATTAGAGAGTCATGAGAAACACAGCCCTCTCTCTTACAGAGGAATGCATGGAACAAGGACAGGCAGAGAAAAGATAAGAGAAGAGCATTGTTGCACAGGGTCACTCTAGCTTGCAGCGCGTTGTTCCCAGAAGATAAACACACACTCACTGATCTACATAAACACACCCTCACCCCCATACACACAGCTAAGAAAGTCACAGCCCCAGAGTCAGCGTATCCAGGGTTAAGCATGGAACTGGAGCCAACAGCTCCTCCTCCGTCTCATCATCCTCAGAGGCCTGTGATGTCAGTGTCAGGAGTGTTGGAGGTGAAAGAAGGAGAAGCAGCTCAGGAACACCCACCAGCCACTCTGCATCACCCCAGGCCAACCACTAGCACTCCACAGAACATCAGCATTCCACAGGACAGGTCACACACACTACCAGACTCAGGAGCTCCAGTTAGTTCCAGAGTACTGAGAGAAAACACCCCCACACCAGCACTATTAGAACAGTCACCACATTTGTCACCACCACATGCTCAAACATTCACACCTTTGAATAAGAAAACAGTTCAGGTAGCTTCGCCACCAGAGGAAGTGTGCCGTGTGTATAAAGGAGAACGAGAGCTCAGTGATAGTGAGTATGAGGGAGACACTGAGGGACAAGACGATCGCACGGAAGTCGTTCGCTTAACCGGTGAATTTCATAAGATGAATCGTGAACATAGTCCTCGCCCACGAACACGATTGGCCGCCCCAGCAACAGCCGCAGGCGCGCATAATGATCAGATGCCGCTAATCGCTAATCCCACAGGAGGTGCAGTATATCAACCATTCACACACACAGACATGAATTTTTTGTCAAAAAAGATGCCCCCTCCCACTTCAGGAGGAGGACTATGGATGTGGCAGTTTTGTCAACTTACTAGGGGGTACACGGTGACCATGGGTGATTGGAGAGCATGGTTGGGTAGACAAGTTGGTGAGATGGAAGTGTATCAGGTTGAATTGTTCGCTCACACTGGTCAGCCGCCTGCAGAGGCCCCATTTGCTAGATATGCTACTGATATAGGGACTGCCATGAGAACAAAATACCCTGTACCACAGGGGCAGTACATTCTTTGGTGTTTAAGATAAAGGATGATGAAGATGTTCCTCCTTTTTGATTAGATGCAGAAGACAGTGGATAGACATGGTGGGTGTTCATCCCAGTCAGGACCCGTTGCAGACCACATTGTACAAAAAAGCAGTGTTAGAAGGCGTGCCCAAAGCTGTCAAAACAGCTCTTGAAATGAACCCTGACATCCCAGGTTGTGACTGGCAGAAATGGGAGGAGCACTTAGCTTGCCACCTCAAAGCACACATAATCAAAACAGAGGCGGAAAGGGCTGAAGTATCTAAGACTCAGTCTCAGCTGCTTAAAATACAGCTAGACACAGCCCGCAAACAACGCAACACTGAAAAGAAACAACCCAAACAGAGGGTACAGCAGCCGGCGGGACCAGTTAGTGGCTCTCCCGGCCCGTATCCAATGCCTGATTGGATGCCTCAACCACATCATCATGGTTATCAGGTGCTGATGGGGAGTGGGTTTGGTGGGGGACGGGGTTCCTGGGGTCGTGGTGGGGGTTTCCGCGGTGGCTTTGGGAGAAGTCAGTGGTCAAGACAACCTAGTCCTCAGGATAGTTGCTGGAATTGTGGACAAACTGGACACTGGTCCAGGGACTGTATGAGCGGATCTCAGAGAGACGGCATGCAGCAAGGCAGAGGTGGAGTGCAACAGGCACCTAATGCAGGTATAGCGCCGGGAGGGCAGTTTTTCATCATGTACCCTCCTGAACATCAGTATTGACGGCACCCAGAGACACCGACCCATGGGGGTTTGGCAGATCCCTACATGGTTATGACTGTGGACAACACTGAACTGCTTTTTCTTGTGGATACGGGAGTAAGATATTCTACAATCACGGGTGGCATGGCACCTGCAGCTCTCTCTGGTGACTCTGTGTACGTTGTCGGTTTCTCAGGGAAAAGTGAAGCTCTGCCTCTGACTAAGACTCTCACTGTTTGTGTCACTGGTCAATCATTCCATCATCAGTTGTGAACTCTGTGTCTTGCCCGGTGAATCTCATGGGACGAGATATGTTGGTGAGATGCGGCGCCTCTGTGTTGTGTGGCCCAGGTGGACTAGTGGTCACGTGTCTGAATGGAATATCCACGAACTGTTCTCTGCCCTCTCTATCCACCACTTCGCACATGATGCTCGCGGCTGACGTCAAACCTCAGGCTGCAATGTGGGCAGATATCTATTGGGGACTGTTGCTGTCAGAAACACCTAATACCACTGGTATTCTCTCTGTTCACTCAGTGGCGTCCCTGGCTGCAGGCACTGGGTCCCTACTCTCCGCCTACCGACCCCTATCATGTCACTCTGTATTATGATCGTCACTGTGATGAGGTATATCAACAGGCATTCTATTCTCAGGTTGAAGGTCAGAATTGGCACATTGCCTCACCTGACATCCTCATTGGACCAGAAGGTGTAGCCGCCCTGGTCACTCTCACACCTGATCAAGTGCAATGGTATAAAATGGGGGCTGAGGCCCGATCACATATTACTCTGCTGGTGCATGCTGATGGTCCTGTGTGTAAACGCCTGGCTGCTATCACCAAGTGGCAACCTTCACAGATACCTACATTATTCTACAGCCCATCATCTAAATCTTACAGAATTGTGCATAACACCACTGACATTGCTGAGTTGGAACACAGACAAATTGAGCGTTTCCATGGAAGAGAAAAGACAGATCATGAGTCAGCAGCAATGCATGCTGGACCTCTCATCTCTCACTTCTCTGTGTCATCAGGTCCTACCGATGTTGGGTTCTGTAAACATGCCTCACCTGTTGTTTTCCTACATAGTGCAGTTCAGCTCATCTGGCAACCTCAGTACAGACACAAACCTGAAGCAGAGGAAGGCATATCAGACACAATAGAAGGTTTGCTTAAAGCGGGAGTACTTGAACCATCACAGTCGTCATAGAACACACTAATAAATACGGCATGGAACATGCTCTAAGGAAAATTAACTCTATCACTACCACTCCTATTGTACCTGTACCAAACCCATACACTGCTATGTCCTCCATCACTCCTCAGCACCAGTGGTTCACGTGTATCGACCTGGGCAATACATTCTTCTGCCTCCCATTAGTCACACATGTCTGCTAACTGTGGCATGCTGTCTAATCAGTTCCCTGTTGTTAAGAAAACCACCATCCCTCCAGTCTTTTCTCCTAAAGCAGGTAAGTACACCTGCCTCAGTAGACTGCAGCCTGACAACCATACCACCTCGACTGTAATGGGTAATGTATCGACAACATGGTGTGCAGACACTGTGGATGTCAGTTCTTGGAGCAATATGTCTTCCTTAGGTTGGGCTCGTGCTGATCTCTTCTGGTACTGCGGAGGAAGGACACTGTTTAACTATCTCCCACCAGACTGGACTGGTGTTTGCATTCTAACCAGACTTTTAATTTCAGTACAGATGCTTGGCCGAAACCTCAAGGCTCAAACTCAGGATGCCATTCATAGAAAACGTTCCACTGATAACTTTGATTGGATGTCTTCCTCTCCCACTTACATAGCTTCCATAGGTGTTCCCAGAGGACTCCACAGCGAACACATACTGGCTAATCATATTGCTGCAGGATTTGAGTTCTCTCTCTGTTGGTGGTGTACAATCAATAAAAATGTTGATTGCATAAATTATGTTTATCACAATGTTCAGCGGTTGGGCAATTTCACAGGTACAGCGATTGGAGGGCTATCTGAACAGCTGGCTACAGATTCTTTGATGACAGTGCAAAACAGGATGGCCTTAGACATGTGGCTAGCTGAAAGAGGGGGTGTTTGTCACATGTTTGGAGATCAGTGCTGTACAGCCTTCCCTAACCACACAGCTCCTGATGGCTCTGTAGCCAAAGCTCTCCACGCCCTTATGGTTCTTAAGGATGAAATGGCCTCGCACACTGGTATTGATGATCCATTCATTGATGTGTTTGATAGTTGGTTTGGAAAATGGCGCAACCTGATGGTCTTTGTGTCTCCTCACTGATTGCTGTTACTGGTATCAAGGTCAAAAGTCAACTTTATTGTCAAATTTCCATTTTTGCAAGACATACAGAAACTTGAAATTACGTTCCCCCCATCCCCACGGTGTAAAAAATAAAATATGTGCTCAGAAATAAATAAAAATACATACAAGTTATAAAACACATAATAAAAAATACAAGCTACAGTATGTTGGTATTATGTGAATGTTGTTGTGTCCCCTGTATCTGCTCTCTCTGTGTCAGGCTTATCACCACACCATTGAGGGCAAGGCCCAGACACCACCCCCATACCAAATGCCACTCCTGGGAAAGACTCAGGATAACGACGAGGAGACAGTGACGGTGGCCGAAACCTTCATGTGATATTGATCTCAGAAATTATCTGAGATCAAAAGGGGGACTGAAGGATAGGTGTTGCTGTTGCTATGTGTTTTAATCTTCCTATGCTATCCTTTAAGTAATCATCTTTGACGTATAAGTATTGTTGATATTGTGTATGACTGTTTTGACTAGACAAGGAGTGTAGTGCAGGGCCTAGGGAGAGGAGATTATGTGCAAGGACAGTGAGTGTAGAGAAGACAGGTCGCCGCCGCCTGCAGAGAAGTAGATTGGGGAAAGTATCTCTAGGTCAAGGGGTGGGGTGGAATTCTGTACAAAATTATCTGTGTAAACGGGGAAGACACACACTCTGCTTAGGAAGAGGCGGTGGAAGCATTGTGGTCCAGAGCTCTGTAAGCAATCTCAAACTTTGATTCTCTGCTGTATTCATTTAATAAATTAAGATGTGATTTTAACTTTAACTTTGTGTCCTGCATACTTCATCAAACGAACACGTGAGTCCTGGGTTTATAAGTTAAAGGACTCAACACTACCCTTTGCTCCACGACTTTGATTTGTTCGCACACTGAGTTCACTGACTTGAGTATTTGGTCAAGTTTTGTGTCTAAGCAGGAATTAGCTTGGCAAACACCCCATCACGTATCTTGGTTACCAGGGCGTCTGTGTCATCTTCCGCCATGTTAGCCGCTCCGCTAGCAGCCGCAGGTTGAGTGTGAGTTTTCTGGGTACTGGATCTCAAAGTCCTTCTGTTCTTGGGTGTTATTGCCCAGAAGTCATGTAATGACATTACTCCTTCGGTTGCGAAGAAGGAATGTGCCCCGATACAGATTTATTGTAATGGTCGTGTACTTTCCTTTTTGTAGTGAAGGCAAAACACATACAAAGATATTTCGGACACTCATACTTTGAGCTTTGTGGCAGCAGTTTGGTTTAAAAAAACATACAAATGAACTCTTTCCTGCTTCATTATTATTTCTTGCTTCATGACCTGGACCTCAAGTCCATCTAAGACCTTTGGCCTTGGTCGTTATCAGTTTTGGAGTTGACTAACCCATTTGTGGCTTAATCATTTCTTCAAGTCTTTGACTGGAGATGGGTACATGGGTTACATTTTAGATTTACGTTACAGTTATTCATGACCAGTGTTGGGCGCGTTACTTTTAAAAAGTAATTTGTTATAATTACTTGTTTCTTTCCCCCAAAGTAACTGAGTTAGTAAATTATGAAAGTAACTAATTACCAGGAAAAGTAACTATTGTGTTACTTTTTATAAAATGCTCAGATATATTAAATAACCTGGACCATGGTGGTGGTGCGCATCCTCGAAATTTCGAAGACAGAAACCTTATATCATCATAAAAATGACCATTGTGATGTGCTATATACATAAAGTTGACATTGACGTTGCTTTCTGCTTTCTAAAGATTGTCTCACAATAACTGTGTTATCTTCAAACTGAAGTGTAGTTTGATCTGATGTAAACCAACAAACAGATGTGACTGATCAGTCAGAGTCAGAGCCAGTGCTGCATTTGATTACCAAATGCATCACAGCAGTCCAAGCCAAGTGTGTCCAATGTCAAATGCTCCTTCAAATACCGTTGAGAAATGCAGCCTTCGTCTCCTGAATTTGAAGGATCCAACTACTGGATCCTCTGCAGCCCAACCGATCCCACAGTGCATTTTCATCTGTTTGGATTATTTCATGCAGATGGGGGCAGTGGAGAAAATGTAAATTAAATCATTTTAATAACATTTTTTGTCTTCATGTCTCTGTTTATAATTGTGATGGCCTCGGTAGTCCAGATGGTCTCATTTACCAATGGTCTGTTCTGGTCAACACAGTCTATGAGGACAAAGTCTTTGCACAATGCTGTGTTATGTGAGGCGAATTTCCATGGATGAAACCACTGTCAAGGAACATGAATAGAAGTCTATTCATTCTTTGAGCTGATGAAACTGAAATAAATTTGTTTATATCAGATAGCGTCCTGAATGTTAGTTGTGTATGTGCTGATGTGGAGAACTGATACTGATATTTCTAAATGGCACAGTGTAAATTTGTGTATCCAGATACTGAAGTGAAGCTATGAGCCCTGTCTCAACAGGCTCAGCATGAGAGGAATTTTCCACCATGACAAAGCTCCCAAAATACATGTAAATGAGGAAAAAGCTGAAACTATGACCTGGTCAAGACTTTACCTGAATCCAAGAATAGTTTTTTGTCATATTATATGATGATGATGATGATGATGATGATGATGAAGATAATAATGATTATCATTATTTTAAGTTTGTGTCAGACCAACAAGATCCCTCTAGCAATGGCTGACGAGACATTCATGAAGAATGGCAGACTGTGTCATTATCTAAATTGACAATAACAGCAAAAATACAAAGTGAATCTCACTGACACTCACCTTTCATTGCTGTTCAGTTAGTCAAAAGTTCAGTTTTACATTCCATCCATCTATGCTTATCCCTACAGGGTCACAGGGGCCTGGAGCCAATCCCAGCCAACATACAGCCTGTCCAGGGTGGGGTCCAAATTTTTATCACAGGGTCACATATAGAGACAAACAATGCAGGCAAGGCAAGGCAGGGCAATTTTATTTGTATAGGCCCTTTTTACAAACAGTTTGTCTCAAAGGGCTTTACACAGCATTATGACAACATCGTCTGCCCTTAGACCCTCACATCGACTGAGGAAAAACTCCCAAGGAAACCCTTTAACAGGGAAAAAATGGAGAAACTTCAGGGTGAGCAACAGAGGAGGGATCCCTCACCCAGGACAGGCAGATGTGCAATGGATGTTGTGTACAGATGAGAAAACAATTCACAACATGGAATATGGAAAACATGGAAATGGAATCAGTCAGTTAACGAAAAATGATGAAGGAAACTCCTGGTGGGCAGGGAGAGAAGGCCAGCTTAATGGGACTGCTGGACGGCAAACTGGGTCATGAGCAGGGAGTGCAGACCGGTTTAACAGCAGGAGAAAGGAGGTGATGGAGGGGGCGGTTGGTTGGTTGGTGCAGGGGGATGGAGCTCTGAAGAGATCTGTGGAACTACAGAGAGTGCGAGGAAGGATAGGGCTCCATGTAACCTCATGTGTCCCCCAGCAGTTTAAGCCTATAGCAGTGTAGCTATAAAATGGATCAGGGCTACCTGAGCCAGCCCTAACTAAAAGCTCTGTCATAGAGGAAGGTCTTAAGCCTAGACTTAAATGTAGAAAGAGTGTCTGCCTCTCTGACCCATGGAGAGAGCTGGTTCCATAATAGAGGAGCCCGGTAACTCAAGGCTCTACCTCCCAGTCTGTTTTTAGAGATACTGGGGGTCACTAACAGACCTGCATTTGGGAGTGAAGTGCTCTGGTAGGACAGTATGGGATAATGAGGTCTTTCAGATAAGTTGGAGCTTTGTCATTAAGAGCCTTGTAAGTAAGTAGAAGGATCTTGAAGTCTATTCTATATCCTACAGGAAGCCAATGGAGAGAAGCTAGAATGGGAGAGATGTGCTCTCTCTTATTAACTTGTCAGTACCCTCGCTGCAGCGCTCTGGACCAGCTGGAGACTCTTCAGAGAGGTTTTTGGACATCCTGACAAGAGAGAGTTACAGTAGTCTAGCCTAGAAGTAATAAATGCGTGGACCAGTTTCTCAGCATCACTCTGAGAGACACACTCACATTCTCACACTATGGGAAATGTAGGGAATCCACACAAAGGCCTGGGAGTCCGATCCAGAACCTTCGTGCTGAGAGCATGGATGCACCACTGTGGTAAATGACTGGGAGAGTGTGATGTACCATGGCCCTGAAGGCTCAGCGCACAATAAACTGATGAATCTCACACAAATTCAGAAATCATCAATTGATGACGTGTGCTCACAACACAGCACAAGTTATTATTAATGGACACAAGAAAGTCAAGAGTATTTCAACTGGTGCAAGTCACAAAGTTATGAGCAGGTGTGTTTCAGCTTGGTTCATCACATTTTAATATCCCCCAGAAACACTTTTGTTTGTCACTTTGATGGAATGTTTGTGAATTTGTTTGTTTTCTGTCTATTTGCATGTGTTTCCTAAGCTACAGTGCACTGAGTGTAGTTTGATCTGCAAGGAGAAGGACCTGTATCAATACACTAGCCTCTAAGGAAAGTCATGCTTTGCGTAATCAAATGATCTCAAGCATTACGTATTCCTAAGGGAGGTTATAACCAGTGTCTCCTCAACATGTGCATTAGTGTGTTTGATTCACCTGGAAGAGTTCAGATCATTCACCATCTGGAATTCAAACTTGTGAGTATGCCTTTATGTTTCCAGTGAATGAGTGAGATGGTGGGAAGACCAGATGACTGCAGGGGAATGTAGAACAAGGAAGATATGACTTAACTAGCTTCACCGCTCAGGTACAGGTAGCTAGTCATTGAACCTTGTGTCTCATGTTCTGTCACAGTTTGTAATAATTATCAATTAAACATTTTCCACAACACAAATGATACAGAAAAGTTGTGTTTAAAGCAGATATGACTGGAGGGAGACTGTCCAACCAATGAAACTGGGTTTTAACCTTAATGTCTGGATGTTGTTTGGACAGACATGAGTTACTATGGTTACTGTGATGCTCTTATTCATTATTCATTATTCAGTGAAGGCTTTGTAGGTTGGTGCTTTTTTGATGTCATTGTCTGTTGTTAGTTAAATCTATGAATACAAATTTACATTTTTATTTCACATTATAAAAGAAGAGCAGGACTGCGAGCTTTCATGAAGAAGTAGGCTCTATTTAAAAAAGGTCACCCATCAGTGGACTAGTTGTGACCAAACCAAGAGGTGATTCAAACCCAGGCCAACCTCTAACCCCACCTCCTTCTTAGTTTCCTCAGAGCAAAGCTTGAGATCAACCAGTGTAACTGCAAACACCTGTGTGCTCATGAAGAAGCTTCAGTGTTATCCACATATGTTATCAATGTGTTTCCTCTTTCAGTAAATCAGAAATGAACTGTCTTGTGACTCTGATTCTCCTCTTTGTTGGTAAGGTCAAACTGTGTACTTTGGTTTCAGTTCACTTGCTCAGATTTAATCATGGTGTGTTGTGTGTGGGATTTTTGATGAATATCTACAGACACATTTTACTTCTACTGTGAAGTGTAACATTGTGTTGATGTTTTTAATTGTGTTACTTTGTCACTAAATATAGTTTCTATCACTGACCCTCAGGATGTAGCTTCATCTCCAGCTCTCAGTACCCCCTGCGTACGTACTACTATGTTAACTTGAAAGTGACCTGGGCCGATGCTCAGCAATACTGCAGAGAGAAATACACTGACCTGGCAACCATTGAGAGTGGGGACGACATAAGCAAGTTAAAGCCAGATTTTTCCTATTCATGGGCATGGATAGGCCTGAAGGATGACCCAGCATCCTGGAAGGTAACCATGGGCAATGACCAAAACTCCTGGAGATGGTCAGCGACTGGTGAAACGAGCAAAACTGGTTATCAATCCTGGAGCGTAGGTGACCCAGGCAGTGGGTCAGGAAAGGAAAACTGTGTGAAAATGGATGAAGCTGGAGCCTGGTATGATATTTCCTGTGAAATGAGCTACCGCTTCGTTTGTTACACTGGTAAGATCCAAGAGCATGAATCTTATCAACCGACTTAAGACTTATCTGGGGGTCGTGGTATCCCCAGAGAAGTTGTTGCATCACATGTGCTGCCTGATGAAGGCCCATTTATGCTTCCTTTATGTATGAAAGTAGACATGTATGTTTCCAACATTATAACCATCACTGATTACATACTCCCACACGTCACCTGCTTTAGGATGGACTTCTCTTTGGCTGCCATCCTTGGACACATAATTATTAGTTGTTATTTGTTATTAATTATATTAATACAATATAATAAAATACAATATAATATTTATTCTGACCGTCTCAGATGCAACTGTGTGATTCACTACAAAATAAGTCAGATATTTACATCTGCCACTGCCTCTTGTGTTCTTTTGGATTGATAATACATATTTTGCTTGGTTGAAAACATTTTTTTACTGATTCTACATCATGTGAAAACAGAAAATCCACATGACACTGGTAAACTGGATCATGAAATGACTGAATTAACTGACATACTGGTTTCATTTGTGTGTATTGCAGACACAGACCAAAAGGAGAAAATCTATGAGTTTGTCTCGACTCCGAAAACTTGGCATGCAGCAAGAGATTACTGCAGAGAGTACCACACAGACTTGCCGATGATCGAGGACAGTGTAGAGAATACTGAGGTTGTTTCTGCTAAACCGGCCGATGCTGAAATCTGGATTGGCCTGTACAGAGTCCCATGGGTATGGTCTGACATGTCTCCAAGCACCTTCAGATACTGGAAAAGTGGGAGTCCAAATAACTACGGTGGCAGGCAGTTCTGCATGGCTGAGAATAATAATAATCATGAATGGGATGACGAAGTCTGTGATGTGCAGTTCGTCTTCATTTGTCATGAAGGTGATTGAACACAGGCTTTTGAATTTTAACTAAATATTACAATTTCTGTCTCTTTATTTTGTAAATGCATCTTTACTCTACTTTTCAGTCTCAAAACTTCAGACGGTGCTGAGGATGACGACTGAGACTGATGCTGACATGACTGATTCAAATATTAACAGCCAACTCCTTGAGAAGGTCAAATTCTTGTTTTTCTTGTCTTTTTCTTTTGTAGATGTAAAACGACAGGATAAAGGGAATGAGAGGAAAATGCAGACTTTACAATCATGGAGAATCAACAGAAATGATCTCTTGTGTTTCTTATGTTCCTCCACAGCTGGATGAAGTGCTAAGAAGACAGGGGTGGACCAACTTCACTCTGCGATGGAAAACTCTGCCCAGAAAGCTGAGAGAGAACGATGTTTGATCTTTAATGCTTAATGTCTTCAGTTCAGTCGCTAATCAACTAATTAGTGTGGATAGTCACACTTGTTGAGGACAACGATGTAATGTGAGGTTCTTAGACTTCCTGTAGTGTGTAGGAAATCAGTGATAATGTCCATGACATAGGACTGAAATGATAATTCTGTTCATCTCTCGTCATACAGAAGAAATAAATAAGTAACAGGAGAAAACAATCACATGCTTCATTCTGTGGTTTTACTTTGTATGGGCCAATGAAGACCATCAACAATTAGTTATTTATTTAGATAATCACAATGAAAATGAACTGTGCAACTCATTTTCTCATGACTTTAAAACCCACCATCCCTCACACTGACGTCATTTACGCCATTGGTTCATGATCTCTTCTGCGTCTTTTTCCGCCCCAGAGGAAAGAGCTAAACACCCAAATAAACAAGTTAACTCTTTGGTTGGCCTATAACAATAACAGGACATTCTCCATCCATCCTTTTCCTGATTAGGCTCACGTGCATGACATCACCATCTCTCTTTCGGGGATGGTGTAGCAATGATGAGCTGCTATGAGTTAGTGCTGTGAATTAACAGCTATGGATAATGAAAATGTGAAGTCCCATCGTTGTGTGGGCATAATGTGTACATCAGTGCTCGTCGCCGGTTCAGGGGTCGAGTGTCACACCAACATGGACAGTGGTGTTTTTGTGTGTAGTGTGTGCATGTGTGTGTGTGTATAGGTCCTGCACTTTGATAGACAGAGAATGCGTCCCTTTAGTTTCCTCTTGTAAATAAAACTTTAGGCCCGAATTTAATTTTCCTCCATTGAAGGGAAACGGCCTCAAGTGGTGAGAGAGAGAGTAAATTGTCGAATACTCAACTATCCGGGTCAGCCCTATAGTCTAATGGCGGTGGAATGAATGACCTGCTGGACTCTGGCCTGTTTTGTCTATGGGCATTAGTGTTGTGTTTGTCACTCATCATCACGGGTGTAGGAAGCAAAAGATTTTCACTTTTAGATGCCATTTCTGCCTCTAAATTAAGCTTCAATTTAGCTCAATGCTCCAGAAAAATGTAGAACAATGCCTTTAAACACCAGGTGAACACATTTTGAAAATTTTTGATTGTTTTTTCTGGCCAATAACCAACGCTTGTTAACCATTATTATTATTATTATTGGCAATTTAGAGGAGATCAAGAGACAGGGGCGCCTGCAGAAAGTTTCATAAGGGTGGCCAGGTGGGGCCACTTAAAATCTCGGGGTGGCACACCAAGCACCATTATCATTATTATTATCATTATTAATATTTTAATAGACTGTAGTATATAGGCTAGTAGAAAACTATGAGAAAGACTTAAGGAAACACTGATACACTTTTATTATGTTTATTGTTACATTTAATGTTACTAATGATCTAATGTGCATAGACTAATAACAGTACAGTTACCATTTTGAGTCCCACAACTATAATGTTTTATTGTGCTATGTACATGTGTTAGGTAATTCATTGTTTTTAAAATAGGCGATGTATCCTTTTCCTTAAAAAGACTAATGCATGCCTAATTTAAAGGTGCACATTTATTATAAATCAAAACAGTTCCAGGACAGAAAAAGCAAGCTGGCAGATACAAACAGGAGCGAGTACAGAAACTCTCTAAGGGCATCAGTTTATTCTGAAAAGTGCAGGGGACAGTAACCACATGCTGGAGTGTGTTTTGAGGGGTGCTGGATACAATTATGTTCCATTCATTTTGACTTTGGTAGCACTGCTAGAGGTGACCCTGAATAGTTGCGGACTGGATTGGAAGGAGTCTGATCATTGCAAAATCTGGTTATGAAAAAAGATTGTACCATTCTGACGCTATGGGGGTGCTCACTGCTGTTACATAGAATTTGTTTGTTCTGTAATACAATATAGCCAGGCCTATTTTGATACAAACATCAGCAGTGATTAATCTGTATTGTCTGTATTCTGTATCTGTATTAATCTATATGCCGATCGATATATGCACCAGATTTCATAGTTACCTACGGGCAAAAACTGAAAGGAGACGGTTGAAGAGAGGAGAAACACAGAATATACAGAGGCCTTTGTCTTTACATGTCCAATAGACTTGGTGGCCCAAGAAACTGTCACTGTCAGCTGCACATCTGTCAGCAGCTGTGCTCCAAACAGACATGTCACAAACTTTAATTTGTTGATTCTGTGAACAGTGACATGTTGGATATAAAACTTTGTCCAACATGGGCGATGACAGAAAGAGTTTGAGAACAACTGCTGTAAACAAGGCTACATAACATTGTTGCCAGTGGGCTCCTGTGTATAGGAAGCTATGCGCAGTGTGCACTCTGAAAGTACCACCATGACAGATGCCCTGAATTAAGACGGTAAAAGTGAGTGGGTCCAATGTTATTGGTCCCCGAAAGTGGGAGTTGTCCCATAGTGTTTGGGTTCGGCAGCTGGGTTTACAAACCACAGTTTTCTGTAGTTTCCTGTTTTGATACTAGTTCACTGCACACACATTTTCCAGATTTGAATATTTATATGAGTACATATGAAAATGCTGCAGAGCGCTGGAGATTTCTCAGAGAGGGGAGCAGACATTTCCTTGCAAAGAGTCCAAATTTGCTTCATTTCCAGTTGTTACATGTGAGTACATTATCTATTCATCACATTGACTTTTTTGTTCAATGAGAATATTACAGTTTCTCTAAATGGCTTTGTTGCAATACATCAGAAAATCGTCCTCACAGCTTATAATGCAGTTCTCAGAACAGTTAGTCTACAACAGTGGTCACCAACCTTTTTAAGGCCAAGATCCGTACCTCAGCCTTGGTGACGGGCAAGATCTACCTATTGAGAGAAAATGACTGTCCAGATTGAACTTGTTGAGCCTGACTGTAATTGAATTACATCAAACACTTTGATCCAGCTTTGAAATTGAGGTCACTAAGAAACACTGTAACTATAAGGCCATCCCTGTCTTGTTAATAATTTCAGAGACTTAATCATACCTTAACTCTCATCATAGTAAGTATCTACCAATGTCAACTGTTTATCAACTGAAGCTTCGTGCAAGTTCCAACATTTATCAATAGCATTTCAGAAAGAACTGTAATGTGTGCTGACAAGATTCTCAGTCAGTGCAACTGCACTTCTGTGCCATCTCATGCAGCATCACAATGCTGCATGAGATGGCAAGGCAAGGCAATTTTATATGTATAGCCCATTTTTTTTTACAAAGAGTTTGAGTTGAGGAAAAACTCCCAAGAAAATGGAGAAACCTCAGGGTGAGCAACAGAGGAGGGATTCCTCACCCAGGACGGGCAGACGTGACATAGATGCTGTGTAGCATGGAATATGGGAAAACATAGAAATGGAACCCGTAAGTTAACCAGAGCTGATGAGGGCAGCTTTTGGTGGGCATGAAAGGCTGGGAGAGAAGGCCAGTTTAATGGGAGTACTGGATGGCAGACTGGTTAATGAGAAGGGTGGACAGACGGTTTAACAGCAGGGGAAAGGAGGTGATGGAGGCGGCGGTTGGTGCAGAGGAATGGAGCTCTGGAGAGATCTGTGGAAACACAGAGAGAATGTGAAACACCCAGTGCTGTGCAAGTTCATAGCTCTCATGAACTAGTTCAAAGTTCACTTCACACAGTATAAAAATGAATAGTTCACGTTCATAGTTCACCATTTCAATTTTGAACTAGTTCAAAGTTCAGTTCATTTCAATTTTTTAGCTGAAAAGTGAGAATGAAAGACTGACCTTGTTTTTCAAAGAAAACTATGACGTCCATCACCACATAAAACTATTCACTGTTTACAATTATGTATTGTCCTGGTGGAATTGTAGAAGAATATTGAATATAATGTGGTTAACTTTATTTATGCTTTTTAGCCTATGCATGATTATTTCTTAACACCCTGCAACAAAACCCACAACAAATTATAGTGTTGTGTCATGCAATGACATCAATGATACTAGACCTTAAATTCTATTACACTGGACGGATGCTTCAACTCCAAATGTCATTTCAAATTTGAAGTTGATGTGACTGACGTGCGCAATTTTTCAGCACAGGTGGATATAATTTGCACAGAAAAGTTAGGTTTTTACTGTCGGAATCTATTGGAGACAATACATAAAATTCCCGTAAATAATCATAGACATCTGTGCTTGCAGCTGCGCCTGCAGCGTCTCTCCCTTTTGTCCCAATGCAGTATGAAGCAAGTCGAGTACATTATGTGTAGCGCCGCCTGCTGGTAAAATGTGGGCAGTGACAATAAAATGCTGTTGCAGCAGGAGTGCAAATATCTCTCATCAGGAGA
The DNA here is from genome assembly GCA_021432705.1 of Caranx ignobilis. Classification (NCBI taxonomy): domain Eukaryota; kingdom Metazoa; phylum Chordata; class Actinopteri; order Carangiformes; family Carangidae; genus Caranx; species Caranx ignobilis. The sequence goes on from MU270012.1 coordinate 15,227,068, forward strand.
AGGAAAATTGTGTAATAATTGGACCTAAACAACGGCACTGATTCTCACAAAATCTCAACGAGTTCACCTTTATTTACAAATACATTGCGTTCAGTTCAACGTTCTTAGAAAAATGAACGTGTTCTTTTGAACTTGTTCATGCACAACACTGGAAAAACCAAGGTCAAACAGGTGCAACAGATAATGACAGTTCAAAATGTGCATGAGGAGAAGAGAGGAGAGGACAGGGCTCCATATAACCTGATGTGTCCCCCAGCAGTCTCAGCCTATGGCAGGCAGCATAGCTATAAAATGGATCAGGGCTACCTGAGCCAGCCCTAACTAAAAGCTCTGTCATAGAGGAAGGTCTTAAGCCTAGACTTAAATGTAGAAAGAGTGTCTGCCTCTCTGACCCATGGAGAGAGCTGGTTCCATAATAGAGGAGCACGGTAACTGAAGGCTCTACCTCCCAGTCTGTTTTTAGAGATAGGGCCATAGGTGAGGGTAGGGACATAGACTGACCGGTAAATAGAGATCTTCGCCACTAAATGTTTGTGTGTGTGCGTGTCAGATTTGATGAATGTATGACTATGATAAAAGTCTGTACCAACAAAATGAAAAATGCTAATCTGTCAACATCAAATCTACATTGTTAATATTGTTTCTTTAGTTTTACAATGTAGAATTTTATCACCAACGTACTTTTTAAAAATTGTAATTTGTATCATCTATGATTCAATAGTTAATAATGCACCACATTTAAAACCCTAGTCATATTTGTCATGTGTGATTGTTTAAGGTGGATTTTTGCTCTCCAGGTAAAACCTCCATCCTTCACACAAATCTTTTTACTGTGACTTCTTTTCAGTGAAAACCAAGATGGACTCTACAAAGCTGTTGTTTTTCATCTCCATTGGTAAGAGTTGTAATGTATATTGTTTTTACAAAGTATATATTGTTATCTCATACTTAATCTTTAACTGTTTCTGCTGTACTTTTTTTTCCTCTTTTACTTTTCAGTGAAATCCAAGATGGACTCCACTGAAGTTTTGATTTTCATCTTCATTGGTAAGAGTTATGATTCCTTCAGTTTCCTGCTGATGGTATTTGATTTCCAGTTCATTTGCTGTATCACACAGCTGAGAGCCACAGGCCTCTGAGAGAGACTTCATGAGGGCAGTGAAGTTGTTTTTAAGTCCTCTTTTTTGAAGTGTCTCGACAGAAAATGCCTTGAAGAACATTAAATATAGTTGCAGATATACAGAATCCCTCAAGCTGCTCTTATTTGAATTTCCTCATTTAAAAATCTTCAGCATGTCTCCCTCATGAAATTACAATACATGTTTTTCAGAGACATGCAAAAATGTAATAGTCAAACTTTTGTAAAACAGACATGATTAGATGACTCAACTGCTATTTAACACTGATTATTATATAAATCTGCCAAAGGAACTTAACAGCAAGTTATGTCTGATTTGTAGAAACTGGGTTAGATAGACCGATTACTAGTTGACCTCTCAATTCATTAAAGTTGAGACATTTTCTATTGTAAAACTAAATGAAAAGCCTTGAGACAGTATTCAGATCAACTGTTCCAAACATGATTCTTGTAGTTTACAACTAAATGTGTCCTCTATCATCAAACCTCAGGATTTGGACTCACTACCTGCTCTGACACCAACTTTCGAGAGTACCACTATGTCAACCAGTCACTGAACTGGACCGAGGCTCAGAATTACTGCAGAGAGAAATACACTGATCTGGCAACCATTGAGAGTGTGGAGGACCTGAACAGGTTAAAGAGACCTAGTGGGGACACCTATTGGATTGGTGGAAGTGAGGACCCCAAATCCTGGAAGCGAGTCATGAGCAATGATTCAAACTCTTGGAGATGGTCAGCAACTGGTAAAACATCAGAAACTGGTTACCAGAGCTGGGGCCCCTGGGAGCCAAATTTTGCTTCTGCAGGAGAGACCTGTGTTTATATGAAAAGAAATGGGGAATGGCTTGATGCAGTCTGTTATGCTAAATTCTCCTTTGTTTGCTTCAATGGTAAGAAACATTTTGTCTTTACAGATTTAAAGTATAAATGTCCTCTGTGATGGAGAGTTTCAAGTTCAAATTTCTGTTTGGGTGGGGGCAGCAGTATGCTATTTTGCTCCAACAAAGGAGAAAACATTTTCACCACATGGAATCCACATTATTCCTCCTGAATCTGAGATTCAACAATTGGTTTGGACAGTCGTAACAAAGGAATTCTGGCAAACAAAGACTTGGAACAAAACAGACTTCAGCAAAACACAAAACCTGGTAACACATGGGCATGGAGCAGAGCTTGACGCTGGTTCTCGGTTCATGGGACGCGACAAACTGGCACAGGACAAAGGGAGATGCAGACAATATATACACAAGGTAACGGGGCACAGGTGAAAACAATCAGGGTTTGGGAAGACAATCACAATGGCAAGTCAAGGCAAGGCAGTTTTATTTGTATAGCCCGTTTTACAAACAGTTTGTTCAAAGGGCTTTACACAGCATCATGACAACATCCTCTGCCCTTAGACCCTCACATCGACTGAGGAAAAACTCCCAAGAAAACCCTTTAACAGGGAAAAAAAATGGAGAAACCTCAGGGTGAGAGACAGAGGAGGGATCCCTCACCCAGGACGGGCAGACGTGCAATAGATGTTGTATACTGACAAGAAAACAATTTACAACATGGAATATGGAAATCATGGAAATGGAATCAGTCAGTTAACGAATGGCGAGTACAATGGCGGGAAACACACAAGGGCAGGAAGCAAAGGTGCCTGAAACAAGAGGGAAGAGTTATTTCAAAATAAAACAGGAAGTGCATAACAAGACAACATGAGTGATGACTTGACATGAAGTGCATGACATCGGACAAGATGAGACTGGGGAACATGACCCTGACTACACATATACGTGGTACCTTGGACTTGACCCTAACTAACACAAGACAAGACTTAACATTTACGACGAGACATGACAGACAGAGAAAGAGAAAGATGGTTGTTTCCAATGACCTGGTATTGTGCCACTGAGATTAACCACATTTCAACTTTATTTGGGTTTGTTTTCTTTCGGTTATGTTTTATCTGTGTTGTTTTATTAAAATTTAAACATGCAATAATATTATGGATGGTCAAATGGTTACCCACATTAATGTGAAGGATAGGCCTACATGTCTGCACAAAGCTCTGTAAAGTTTGGTTCAATGGAGGACAGTTTAATGCGCAGATCCTTTTCGACAGCATTCAGTCTTTGGCAATATTTTGGGCTTGTTCAGACTGCCAGCCAAAATCTGATTTTTAGCCAATCCAGAGTGGAACCGGATGGCTCTTTTGAAGTCTGAACAGTACAAATCACATTAAATATGATTTTTGCAAACCGGATCTAAACTACCTTCGGGAGGTAGTTTCAAATTGCATTTGGACAGATGCCTCTCAGTCTGAACAGCTCCAAACACTCAGATCGGTTTTGACTGTCTGTGACATCAATCAACGCAACGCTAACCCTACCAGCCTCCTTCAGCATTGAAAATATCTGGTGTGTCTGAGATGTTCTGCACCTCTACTGGACAGTGATAAGGCCAATATACTGAGGTGACCTGCCTCCATCATGTTGTTGTTGTTGTTGTTGTTGTTGTTGTCGCTGTCGCAATTATAGGACATCACACAATACACACGATGGATGACACCTCTGTCCGACACCCTCTTTGACTCTCCGGTGACCCTTGTTGAGTCCTTCCGGGACCCAGAGACGTGCAGCCAGAATTGCTGCTGACCCCTCTCACCCCGGAAACACACTTTTTCAGTCCCTCCCCTCTGGTAAGAGGCACCGGTACATCCGGACCAGGACCTCTCGCCACAAGAACAGTTTCTTCCCCACTGCAGTCACCTTACTGAACAATGCCCCAGCCCCCCCTAGATAATCCCCAATCCCATAGGCAGCTACTCCGCACTTTAAATACCAAATTTGTACATATTCCTTTTGGTCTACAGCATTTTTCATTTTTTATTATTTATTTTTCTCCAGTGTTTTTATCTTATTCTCATTTATATTTATGTTTTTGCACTCAAGACCAAAACAAATTCCTAGTGCTGTAAAGTGTTTACTGCTCTTGGCAATTAAACGATTCTGATTCTGATTCTGATTAACCATGATAGTCATGAGCCACGTCATTTCAGGGGACTGGAGAGCTGGGGTTCAGAGCTAATGAACTGATGAGAGGCAGATGTGCTCATAGCGGGAGACAGGAGTGTGGTGATTGCTGCAACTTGAGGACTGACATAATGTGCAAGAAAGGCATGGGGAGACAAAAGACACATAAGGAAAGGGAAACACAGAGAAACACTAGCTGCGTTTACATGCAGTGTTTTCCTCAATCTGATTGAAAACAATCAGATTAAATGAATCTTATTCGATCTGTATACATGAACACTAAATAAAGCGATCCACATACAATCCGCATATACATGGCCCCAGCTGAAGCCGATTATATAGTTTCATTGACATGCGCAGAAGGTCTCACTCCCACTACCTGCAAAGATGCAAGAGTAAACACGGAAGTGCACCTCTTCTTAGAGGTGCACTTCCGTGTTTGCACTTAGAGCAATGGATCCATGTCGTGTTTTGTTGGGACACTTATTTCGTTGTTTTTGCATTTATTTGCGGCTCTACGGTCTCAGCAGTTAGTTATCATCAAGAGATATAGTTGTCTCAACGACTGTCCAATTTTTGTTTATTCGCCATGTTTCTTATGACCAGCTTTGACTTTCCTATTTCCTGTTTCCTATTTCCCGCAAACATCAATACGTGACTCCTACGTACTAGGCCACGCATGTGCAGAATGAATAATCCACTCTATCGACCGAATCCACACTATTCAGCTGTTTATATGTGGCATCAAGCTGATTATCAATCAGCGTAGACTGCCTCTTTCAATCCGATTGGAAATTGAATCGGATCCACTAAGGTGTTTACAATCTGATTGACCTATTAATCCGATTATAAATAGGATTTTTGGATCCATGGAAACACAGCTACTGGGAAGTCACAGAGGTTGAGGGGGCCTCTATAACAAGTATAGACTAGAGTACAAAGTTGAAAGTGGAAAAACAGCACTGATTTCATGCTAAATATCAAGAGCACTGGTACATCACATACTGTATGTTACTGTGCAGCAGAGGTGCAGTGCAAACAAGGGATTCTGATTTAAACTCCATGGTTATTGGTTATTTCTGCCATTTATTTCTATGTGGCCTTAGTGTCACATATTCTTTCTAAAACTACTTTTAACCTATGTCCATTCTCTCCTGCCCATTGCAAATTACTGTGACACATACATTTAATTGTGTCAAGAAACAATGGGGACAAATACCTCTGACAAACCCTGTTGTATGTTTAAAAACTCTTCCATCTAATGCTGCTAAACTTCTCACACTGGTTTTACTTTTCCTCTGTTGCAGATACAAATCCTCCAGGCCAGAGAATATATACTTTAATTACCAACGGAGTGACATGGACAGAAGCACAGACTTATTGCAGAACACACTACACTGACTTGGCTACGATTGGGAATGCTCAGGAAAATGCAAAGGCGATGTCAGTTATGTCGGCGATGTCAGCAAGTAAGGCATGGATTGGTTTATACAGAGAACCATGGATCTGGTCTGACAAAAGCATTAGCTCCTTCAGAAACTGGCGAATTGCAGAGCCAAATGGTGGAAATGAGCTCTGTGCAGCTGAGACAAGAGAACGCATTTGGGGTGATCTGCGCTGTAACAGCAAAATTTCCTTCTGGTGCTATAAAGGTGAAACATTTATATTGTGCTTATCCTGTCTGACACTGCATACATTTCCTTACACGTTTTGTTGAACTCCATGTGTTTGTTGAACTGTCCAGACCTGAGAGTGAAGAAGACCATGGTGAGGATGAAGATTCAGACCTTTGCTGACCTTTCAGATCCAGCTACTAATGCCCAGATTCTCCAGCAGGTAAAACTCCCTGCTGTTCCTGCACAACTAAATCTCAGCAATATATCAAACCCTGCAATAATACATTCATAATAATGATTCTTGAAATATTTTCTGTTTGATGAGGCTAAACATGTTTGTATCATTGGTCTTCTAATGTTGTCTTTATTCCCTCTCAGCTCAGTGAAAGGTTCAACACTTTACATGGTGACGTTAAACTGAGGTGGGTGACTCAACCCACAAAACAAGAGGAAGACGATGATGAAGACAATGGAAAATGTAACTGAATGTTTTTCTACCAGCTACAAAGGCACAATGCAGGAAACCTAAATGAATGTAGTGAGATGAGTTTGTTAATCAAATCTACTGGATCAAATACTTTATCATTAGACTGAGTGTGTGATCTTCATTTATCTTCTAGTAAAGACTTACAGGCACTAACACATGTTCACAGTCACTAAGAGCAGGCTGAAAACCAGTGCTTTGCTGCCCTCTCTGGTGGAAGCTTCCATGTCAGCAACATGATAAGTGTGGTCACAAACACCCAACAATGATGTCACAGGATATTTGAAGACACTTGTATGTGACTGCAGCCAGGTGAGAAGGTCGACCACTGGACTTTCAGCAAAGACAAGATCTGGTGTTAGTTTTGAATTTGTTTTATGTGTAAACTTTGATGATTTAATCACAGATTCTGTGTATATTTGATGTGAGTGATAATAGCGTAGGCTCAATGAAGAACTCTCTGAAATATGAAAGATGGAGGGTAACTTCAAAGCTTGACTCGTCCATTTTATGCACAACTTCAGGAAACACTTTTGTTGGTGTTTTTTCATTCATTGTTATGAACTGCTTGTGTTGCTTGTGTCACGCTTGTTTTTGTTTTTTACTTGCTTTTAATCATTTAATCATATTCTTTTCTTTAAATCATTTCTCATTTCATGTTGTAATTCATGGTTTCCTGTCATTGTCTATTTAATAAAGTCAGTGTGCAGTGCCAATTCATACTGTTTTCTGATGTCTGACTTTTGTAACACTGGACAGCACACAAACATTTGTCTTTAAGGTGTAATGTCACCGTTTTGTTATTTTGTATACATAAATATATAAACATGAACAAAACAGTTTGTATAAAAAATGTCAAAACACATGGCACAAAATAAAATAAAGAATATACAAATGCAAATAGGTGCTCACATACCTGTGTACAGTAACAAAAATGTTAGCACAGCACCCTTTTCATTCTTTCTTTCTTTTATTTGTGCTCTCTCTCTCTTCACTCTTTACATGCTTCCATTAGGGGATATAATCCGTAAGCACTCCATCAATTTCCACTGTTACGCTGATGATACTCAGCTCTACCTATCAATAGAGCCAGATGATAGAAGCCGCCTCATCAATCTGCAAGATTGCTTAAAAGACATCAAATCCTGGATGTCTTCTAACTTCCTACTACTGAACTCTGACAAAACAGAGGTTATTGTGATTAGACCTAAGCATCTCAGGGACACATTCTCCAATCAGATTGCTACTCTGGATGGCATCACCCTGAACTCCAGTCCAACAGTGAGGAACCTTGGAGTCATTTTTGACCAGGATCTTTCCTCCAGCTCTCACATAAAGCATGTGACTGGGACTGCCTTCTTTCACCTGCGCAATATGGCTAAGATCAGAAATATCCTCTCTCAGAGTGATGCTGAGAAACTGGTCCACGCATTTATTACTTCTAGGCTGGACTACTGTAACTCTCTCTTGTCAGGATGTCCAAAACCTCTCTGAAGAGTCTCCAGCTGGTCCAGAGCGCTGCAGCGAGGGTATTGACAAGAGTTAATAAGAGAGAGCACATCTCTCCCATTCTAGCTTCTCTCCATTGGCTTCCTGTAGGATATAGAATAGACTTCAAGATCCTTCTACTTACTTACAAAGCTCTTAATGACAAAGCTCCAACTTATCTGAAAGACCTCATTATTCCGTACTGTCCTACCAGAGCACTTCACTCCCAGAATGCAGGTCTGTTAGTGACACCCAGAATCTCTAAAAACAGACTGGGAGGTAGAGCCTTGAGTTACCGGGCTCCTCTATTATGGAACCAGCTCTCTCCATGGGTCAGAGAGGCAGACACTCTTTCTACATTTAAGTCTAGGCTTAAGACCTTCCTCTATGACAGAGCTTTTAGTTAGGGCTGGCTCAGGTAGCCCTGATCCATTTTATAGCTACGCTGCTATACGCTTAAACTGCTGGGGGACACATGAGGTTACATGGAGCCCTATCCTTCCTCTCCTCTCCTCTCCCCTCACATTTTGAACTGTCATTATTTGTTGCACTTTGTAGTCTGGCCTTGGTGTCTCGCACTCTCTCTGTATTTCCACAGATCTCTTCAGAGCTCCATCCCCCTGCACCAACCAACCAACCGCCGCCTCCATCACCTCCTTTCCCCTGCTGTTAAACCGGTCTGCACTCCCTGCTCATGACCCAGTTTGCCGTCCAGCAGTCCCATTAAGCTGGCCTTCCCTCCCTGCCCACCAGGAGTTTCCTTCATCATTTTTCGTTAACTGACTGATTCCATTTCCATGTTTTCCATATTCCATGTTGTAAATTGTTTTCTTGTCACTATACAACATTTATGTCACGTCTGCCCGTCCTGGGGAGGGATCCCTCCTCTGTCTCTCACCCTGAGGTTTCTCCATTTTTTTCCCTGTTAAAGGGTTTCCTTGGGAGTTTTTCCTCAGTCGATGTCTAAGGGCAGATGATGTTGTCATGATGCTGTATAAAGCCCTTTGAAACAAACTGTTTGTAACAACGGGCTATACAAATAAAATTGCCTTGCCTTGCCTTGCCTTGCCTTTGTCTCTCTCTCACTCTCTCACTCACACACACTCACAGGTTGACAGGAGAGATGATCATGTGTCTGTCTAACTTGGCTGTGTCTGTCCAGTGGTCTCCTTATCATCCCCCCAGCATTTAGTTTTCATACCCCCCAAAAGTCGAATTCCTTCCCTCACAATATCAGAAGCGCTCCAATCAGTACTCTCAAAAACAGACCCAAGACATTACTCTTTATATGCAATATATTGCTTTGTTTATTTGTATTTTTATATTTTTGTATTCTGTTTTGCTTATTTGTGGATTTATGTTGTGAAGAACATTGAGTTGTCTCTGACTCTGATGTGCTATATAAATAAAGTGTCTTCTTCTTCTTCTTCTTCTTCTTCTTCTTCTCTCTTCTTCTTCAGTATCTGGTTGTTGATCTGATTCCTATTTTAACAGTGATCACACCAGACCAATTCATGAGTCAGGGTCTCCTCTGCTATCTCTGCAGTTGATCAACTATTCCACTGATCCCTGTTCTCCCACAGCCTACAAAGTCTCTGTTAAACACAGCCAGACACAGCTACACACTAACAAGGAACATGTACCATGTTTGTGGTGTTTATCACTTTCTTTACTGTCAAAGTCCAACCACACACACACACACACACACACACACACACACACACAGAAAGGTTGTTAGCTCCCTCGCATCAGTGCTAAGAGAGAGAGAGAGAGAGAGAGAGAGAGAGAGAGAGAGATGATTAGCTCTGTCTGTGCAATGTGTGACTCCTGATGTTAAGGTCACAGGTTTGATTCCCATGTTGACAGAGATCACAAACAGCCAACTCTAACCTCTGAGCTCTGTGTTTAATACTTGCATTTTAACATTAGGTGTGTTTGAGATGACCTTCAGATGATTTCGCCTGACCCCACGGCCTTCAGAGTAAAGGCCAAAAATAAGTTTCAGAGAGAGAATCAATAAAAGTGTTACTTTGCATGAAAAATGTGTTTTTTTTCTGTACAACAATGTGTTTTAATGGTTTTTATCACGATTTTCAGAAGACACACACAGAAAGTCATTCAATAGTTTATACACAAAAAAAAAATCTTGAGGCAGATTATGGACAACCGTAAATGGATAACAGGTGAATAATCAGGGTCTAAGCAGCTTTCATGATTTTAAATCTGAATTGCTGCCAAAACAGGACTAAAACAAGTGAGTTCATCCCCATGACCTTGGTATCCACAAAGAAGCTGTGCCATTGGGAAACATGGTTTACACACCTTCACACAGGTTTAGACAATGAAAGCACGTATATATTTTTGCCTGTTTCACCTTAAAACATCGAAAACAAGCACTCCACTGTCTTTTTTTTACTGGAATACCATCAAATATTTTGGTGACTTTGACTTCTTCAAAATGTTCTTCTGGCTCTGTCTTATCATTATACATTATATTATGGGATTTTGAATGATGTTGTCACTTGGTACTTTTACACCTTCATGTCTTTCCTTATAATATAAATAAAATATATAATGAAATGTCTGAAAAGCAGCTTCCTGATAACGTTACAGGTTCAGGTTAATCTCAACTCAACAGAAGTGTGAGGCTGCTTATCAATATCCTTATTGACTGCTTGACTTAATGATAACCTCCTCACTCACCTTACAGTTCCTACCATATCAGCTGCCTCAGCTCATCGTCCCAAGAGGTGCAGCTTAAACCAGTGCTCCCCCACAAACTCACTGCGAAGCATCTTCACTGTTGGAGCAGACAGATCACTGTGACACCAATGAAGGACCAGTCATTATCAAACCTGACTTTACACTCTTTCAGTTCAAAAGCCCCAGTGAGATAATGACACATTTTTGTTTGAAATAAACAGCCTCTGGAATTATTGTGATGTTTGTACAGAGGCTTTGAGTCCACAAAACAACTTGAATGAGTCAATGATTTAAAAAGCTATCACTATGTACTTACAGTTTGTTGTTGTGTGTCCACAGTGGAAGTCTATGTCAGCCGAGCAGAAGAGCAAATACCAGTCACACTGGTCCTGCAGTGAAAACTATGTATGTGCACTGTGCTCACATATGACTTCTCCATGTTTATGTCACAGCCACTGAGTTTGTTGTGTGTCGATGATGTTGGATGAAACTCTCATGTGTTTGTTTCTGTGTAGGGCAAAAAGAGGAAAAGGGTGAGAAGAAGGGCTCCTGCTACAGCTGAGGGTGAGACAATATTTGTGTGGATGTCAGGTTCAAACCTCCTTTTCTCTGCAGCTCAAACTCAACTGTGTATTTTTCATGTCAGGATCAAAATGTTGCAGGTTGAAGAGGCAGCATCTGGTTTGTTGTTGCAGCTTCTGAACCAGAGGTCACACAGGAAGCCAAGAGGACATGTAGGACACCAGTGGAGACAGCCCCGATGGAAGCGTCCCCCTCACAAGACCTCCTCTCTTCTCCCCACTCACCCCTGCTCATTGTTTTACCTCTCTCTCTCCTTCTTCACTTCTGCGAGAAGCTGAGGGCATCTCCCTGGAAGAGATTTTGCCATCATTTTTGGTTTAAGAAAGGAGGACATGTAGTATTTTTGTGTGTCTATGTATTGTGTTTTTTGTGTATATAAAATCATTAAAAAAAAACAAAGGCACATCTCATCTTTGTTTTTCTGTCACACAGCTGTAACTGCTGTGTGCCACATCCCAGCTGCAGGACAAGCAGTGGGGGATTCAGTCCTTAGTAGTCAACAGGGATTCTGTTTGATAATGTCTAGTAACATTCAAAATGCTCATCTGTAAAGTTGTAAATAATAATAACATTTGACTAAAATATGGTGTTTGACCATGAGAAACAAGGTCACACTTACAATTTCTTCAGTCTGGAAATGTATTTCTTCTGCTATTGGAACTGTGAAGCAGAAGCACAGAGCACAGCAGTCATTCACACCAGGACCTGTGCTGAAGGCCAGTTACATCTCTGTCCCCTCCATTGCCAGTCATGACTTTTTATTCTTTTCCCTTTTTATTGGACCCCCAATATTGACGTTCATTTAGCACCTAACCATGTTAAAAGGCAAGCAATCCAATAAAGATCCATATTAACAAGGAAATAACATTTAAAAGCCAAATCATTCACAACGTGAACATGGCCATGTTTTCCACAAATCTAAATGAAAATATATATGAAAATGAGGAGACAAAACTACATTTAAGGCTGACAACTTCACTATGAACAAAGATCTCTCAACAGTTAAAGTTCCTCTGAATCTTTGTGCAATGCCCCACAGGTCCTTTACCACTGCAGAACCTACTCACGGGCACCAGCTGCACACCAGAATCTACCGAAAATGCAATTAACAATTATACTCATGTTACAGTGCAGTCTCTCAGGTCTTTCGGCTGTGCCCGTCTCTCACAGCTGCAGGGGCACGTCGAGGCACATCTACATGGACCGAAGGTAGCCAGCTTATTTCATTTAACTAAATTATTATCATTATTATTATTTGTTAAATGTTCATCTTGAAGGACCATAGGCTTTCACACACATACTCAGAAAAAAAAGGCACTGACAAGAGGGCACTTTGGGCATCAAGGGGCAAAGGGGCAGGTACTCTGTGAGTAAGTGACTGAGCTGAGGCTGTGTGAGTCAAATGCAGTGGTTTTATTTATTTTAGTTTAACAGTGAGGAAACATTCAAATTTACATCCCGCTCCGTAAGCCAGGAGGGGCCAACGTCAGTTACATGTGTGCTATGTGGGAAGGGCATATACAACTATATACTTACCCTTAATCCATCTACATTTCATTTTACTGGTTTGAATAGAAAATCTTATGTAAACAGTGTACAATGTTTTAATATACAAATTTATTTATTCAAATGCTCTTGTACTTTCCTGTTGTACTGAAGGCCCACTTCATTATTATTTCCTGCTTCATGACCTTGACCTAGAGCGCATCTAAGACCTTTGGCCCGAGTCTAGTTTTGGAGTTTTGGAGTTGACTAACCCTATTGTGTCTTAATTGAAATAATTCCCTTCTGTAAGGCTTTGACTGATGACGGGTACATTGGATACAGTCATACATGACTCTGGCATTTGATCTTGTTCTGATCTTGTCAACAGTGACTTTTCAGTAGCTTATTTTGGAGGAATGAAGGACTGCTTTCTACTGGGGATAGGGTCTTGAAATTTGTGATCTTTTATAGCAATTTCACACTTTGATGGCTGAACCAACATGAGACGAACAGTCTGGTCACACTGCTCTGATGCAATTGTTTATTAATGCAGCCCCTTAATGATGGAGCCCGATTTGGTAAAATTAGTGAGTAATCAGATGCATGTGCTGCATGTATTAAGGCTGCTAAGCAACGGGAGCCATGCTTTAGGTGGGCACACCTCTGTAAGCCAGATGGTCTCATTTACCAATGGTCTGTTCTGGTCCACACAGTCTATGGAGGACAAATGGCACTTTTCCACCAGCACCCATTACTGTACCTGGTAGGCTACTTGGTACCTGGTACCTTTTTGTTAATGCCTCAGCCCGGGTTCGAAGTGATACTAAAATGTGATGTCAACCGACTGCCTTCCACTGCTTGGCCAGAGCATCATCACGTACACCACAAGAATCTAAACCACTTACCGGTATCTTAAAAACACGCCGGCAACAGAGACCACATTCCAAAGAATGAATAGACTTCTATTCAGTCTATTCATTCTTTGAGCTGGTGAAAACCAAATGAATTGTTTAGGCTATATCAGATAACATGCTTAATGTTAGGTGCTGATACTGATATTTCTAAATGGCACAGTGTAAATTTGTGTATCCAGATACTGAAGTGAAGCTATGAGCCCTGTCTCAACAGGCTCAGCATGAGAGGATTTTTCCACCATGACAAAGCTCCCAAAATACATGTAAATAAGGAAAAAGCTGAAACTATGACCTGGTCAAGACTTGTCCTGCGGCTTGAACTCACAAAATTTATTTATTTTTTCTTTCTTTCATTCTTTCTTTTGTTCTTTTTTTCACTTTTATATGATCTTTTTTGAAGTGTAAAGCAGAGCAACAAGACCAAATGAGTTGGCTTTAAAATGATGACATGGACAGGACTTAAGTGAATAATATGGAGAGTGATTTGGACCAGAGGAGTATTCAGGAATACTGTTGTATAACATTTGGAAATGGGCACAACCAGGTACTTAAAAATCAGAGGATTAAAATTGTGGACAACTTATCCAAACTCAAATAGACTTTACCTAGGACAAAGATAAATTATTGTCTTTATTCATCAACTATGGTCAATTATGGGGGAATGTATTGGTCTGCAAGGAGTAGGCAATGCTGATTAAACTAACCTCCAAGTAAAGCCATGCTTTGTATATTCAAATGATCTCAAGCATTACATATTCCTCAAGGTTATAACCAGTGTCTCCTCAACAAGAGTGTGTTTGATTCACCTGGAAGAGTTCAGATCTCAACCCTATTACAACATTCACCATCTGGAATTCAAACTTGTGAGTATGCCTTTATGTTTCCAGTGAATGAGTGAGATGGTGGGAAGACCAGATGACTGCAGGGAATGTAGAACAAGGAAGATATGACTAGGATATGACTTTAAGTCAAGTGTCAAAAATGCCAACCCAAGCTATTCATGGAATCAATATGGGATTTAAAAATCATCCTCCTACAGTGTTTTTTTGTTTTTTGTTTTTTTTGTTTTCTTTTTAAAACAGGAAATAACAGGCAGTGTTTTAACCTTAACGTCTGGATGTTGTTTGAAGATGCAACTCACCAGAGTCAAATCTTTCAGTAACTGTGCAGGAGTAGCACCTTCCTCTGTCTCTTATTGATTTTGATGCATTTGTTTATCCTTGAATTTTGGGGACCTTACATAGTTTCTCACTTAGTTTCCTCAGATCAAAGCTCGAGATCGACCAGTGTAACTGCAAACACCTGTGTGCTCATGAAGAAGCTTCAGTGTTATCCACATATGTTATCAATGTGTTTCCTCTTTCAGTAAATCAGAAATGAACTGTCTTGTGACTCTGATTCTCCTCTTTGTTGGTAAGGTCAAACTGTGTACTTTGGTTTCAGTTCACTTGCTCAGATTTATGAGGTGTTGGGATTTTTGATGAATATCTACAGACACATTTTACTTCTACTGTGAAGTGCGTAACATTGTGCTGATGTTTTTAATTGTGTTACTTTGTTACTAAATATAGCTTCTATCACTGACCCTCAGGATGTAGCTTCATCTCCAGCTCTCAGTACCCCCTGCGTACGTACTACTATGTTAACTTGAAAGTGACCTGGGCCGATGCTCAGCAATACTGCAGAGAGAAATACACTGACCTGGCAACCATTGAGAGTGGAGACGACATAAGCATGTTAAAACCAAATTTTTCCTATTCATGGGCATGGATAGGCCTGAAGGATGACCCAGCATCCTGGAAGGTAACCATGGGCAATGACCAAAACTCCTGGAGATGGTCAGCGACTGGTGAAACGAGCAAAACTGGTTATCAGTTATGGTCTGAAAATGAACCGTACAATAATGGTGGGGAACAAAGCTGTGTGGCAATGACAAAGAATGGAAAATGGTATGATTCTTCCTGTCAACGTGCCAGACATTTTGTTTGTTACACTGGTAAGAAAAATCTGTGTTCATGAATTTTATCAACTAACATAATGTCAGGTAGAGACAGACTGTGTTTATTCACTAGTGGATTTGAGGAAATGTAGGGCATTTTGCAGAGATATATCTATTGTTAGCTGGCTGGTCTGACAAATAATTAGTGAAACCTCTGTTTGTGTCAGTCATGTTTTGTTTGGTGATTAACATGACCTATTTTCAAATTAGGTATTAAAAGCTGGGGTTGTAATGCTCAGTAACATCTCTTGTTACACAAAACAGTTGAAATGTGTTTGTTAAGCAGATAAAGGGTCCATAACAGCAATTGAACCCCATTACTACTGAACACACTACCTCCATTAACTACAGTGCGTAAACTAATAATTGTCTGGACTGCTTATGGTCAAAACTGCCAGCTGACAAAAATCACTACACACAGCTCATAAGTTGACAACAAACCTGTGCAGTGTTATCAGCTATTGCTGGGCTGCAGTTTACACACTGCTCAGATCTGCTTGTGTGTTTAGCAGTTACAATTGCCTTTGGTATGTCTTACATTAACTTATTCTTCCATTTGCTTAGTCATTATGATACATGAAATAAAGGTAGATTATTTGGAAAAAAGGGGGAGAGGCTCACTGTATTGGAGGATACTGCTTCTCTGCAGTATCCAAGGGTCTTGGTTTTACACTTTTTTGTGGACATATTCAAGATTTGAATGGTTTGTTGTTTTTCTTCCTGCAAAATGCAACAAGTTGAAACTGAGACAGTCTGCTTGATTCACAAATCTATGGACAGTCAGTGTCAGATGTGTCAGTTAATAAGAGCACAGATGCCCACTGTCAGTTTCAGCAGATTACACAGAAAAGTCTTGCATCCCTGGTCTGCTGTTGTTTGTGCTTCTGAACAAGACATCAGTCTGGTATCAGCATGTATACTGTATATGTGTCTTGTTGAAGCAGATGATTGCTGGTTTAGCTCCCAACTGAGATGATCTTGCTCCTTGATTTCCTGTCTTTCTACATTATCCTATTCAATATTGGCAAAAATAAATAAATAAATAATGCCCCAAGCTCGTATCAGTGAGTCTGTCCCTCTGAGCGTGTGATTCTGTCCCTCTGACTAGCTTCATTTGTGTGTATTGCAGACACAGACCAAAAGGAGAAAATCTATGAGTTTGTCTCGACTCCGAAAACTTGGCATTCTGCAAGAGATTACTGCAGAGAGTACCACACAGACTTGCCGATGATCGAGGACAGTGTAGAGAATACTGAGGTTGTTTCTGCTAAACCGGCCGATGCTGAAATCTGGATTGGCCTGTACAGAGTCCCATGGGTATGGTCTGACATGTCTCCAAGCACCTTCAGATACTGGAGAAGTGGAAGCCCAAATAACTACGGTGGCAGGCAGTTCTGTGTGTCTGAGAATGAAAATCATGAATGGGATGACGCCGACTGCAACGCTGAGGCCATTTTCATCTGTCATAGAGGTGATAGTTCAGACATAAAGACATAAAACTTAAAGAGGAACTATGCAGGATCTTCACATGGCTATGCTACATTTTTGCCTTAATTAAACAGCTTCAGTAATTGTGATGGTCACATACATGACTTGTAACGTGTTACAGGGAGAATGGAGGCTCTCTGTCCTCCACCTGCCGTCTCTGGGCTGAAAACCAACCTTGAAACATCAGTGCAGCACTTGGCCTCTGCCCCCGGTGTCCCAGCTCTCGTCTCTGTGCACCACAACACAAATGCGCTCCGTAACCTGTAATCTTTTGTTTATGACAGTTTTGACTACACAAATATACACATCATTGTAACATTAGTGAAAAGTGACCGGACTTGCATAGTTCCTCTTTAAGAAATTATTTAGAATTATAATCAAACATAACAAGTTGTGTCTCTGTTTTGTAAATGCATGTGTACTGTACTTTTCAGTCTCAAAACTTCAGACGGTGCTGAGGATGACTGAGACTGATGCTGACATGACTGATTCAAATATTAACAGCCAACTCCTTGAGAAGGTCAAATTCTTGTCTTTTTGTTTTGTTGCTTTTGATTTTTTCGTTTGCATAATGACAGGATAAAGAGAATGAGAGGAGAACAACAGAAATGATCTCTTGTATTTCTTATGTTCCTCCACAGCTGGACGCAGTGCTAAGAACTCAGGGATGGCCCAACATAACTCTGCAATGGAAAACTCTGCCCAGAAAGCTTGGAAACAACTAAGAGAAAGAGCTGTGGTCTGTAATGCTGTCCTCAAAACACACAGCTTCTTCTGTTCAGTTGCTAATCAACTAATTTGTGTGGATGGTCACATAATGCCCACAAAAACAACCTTGATGTTTTATGGGCCTAACAATAACTTGGAAAAACAAAAAGCGACATTCAGACATTTGATTTGTGATGTCTGTTGTGTTGAGGTGTCAATCTGCATGTACTGATGTAGTTTTTCTATATCAGACTATATATCAAACTTCTGGTTTAATTCAGAAGTTCACTCTTTTGTAATTAAATTCAAAAGTGAGACTTTCATTTATTCAAGATTGATTACACTGAGAGTGAATATTTCAAGCATTTTTTATTTGAATTTTGCTGATAACGGCTAATGATCTGCAGAAGTCCATGATCTCACAACATTTATCATTATCTCACAAGATATACGACACAGAAATGTTCAAGGTGTAAAAAGCATATGGATTTACACACTCAGTATTTCTACAGTTATGCCAATGAATGTCAGGATGCTGAGCTCAGGTAGGGTCTGGCCCTGGTTAACCCACGCCTTTGTGCTACACCATATTCAAAATTGTGTTGTCTACATGACCTTCGACCGATTCCTAATTTGCATGTGTATGAAAATATGCACAAATATGTACAAAACAACAATGACAATATGTTAATGTATGGGTTTGAGGAGATGTAGAGTAGAGAAAAAACACAAAACTTTTTTTTTGGTCCTTTTCAACCATCATACAGTCATTGTTTGGCTGTTGTTGTTATCATCATGTAGCAACCAAAGTGACCTCTGTCACAGTCTTGTCATTGTCATAGTCATTTGTTTATTTAAATATAAGCCTGACTAGTAATCACCAGCATAGAACTGTTGCACACAGTCTCTTTGTGTAGACAGGTGTTTACCTACAGATATGGAGACTTGGTGCAGGTGCACTGTTGCAGCTCTAACAGCATTAGGTTGTTTCTTTGGAAATGTCACTGCCCTTAAACAAAAAGTAGGCTTACCTTGCCCTCCATCTGATCAGTTTTCAGGATCAGACGTCACACCTTAGGGTTCAGAGTTTAAAGAGGCACAGAGGAACAAGAAGATGGATGGCCATAAAGGTGAGGATCACAATCAATTTGAAATTTGACTGGGAACCAATGAAGCTGCTAAGGGAAGGACATGATGTGATTAATGGAGGGGTTCTGGAGAAGATATGTACAGCTTCTTTTCTGGACCAGTTGAAGTTTAATTATTGACTTAAAAGAGAGAAAGAAGAGAAGGAAGTTACAGTAGTCAATGTGGGATATAACCAGGGTGTAAACAATAGGGGACAGCAGTACTGTAAAGGGAAATATGTAGGCCGAGTGACATTATTCATTCTGCAAGCTTGGATAGATAGCATCCTGGCAAAGATGACACCCTGACTCTTGACTTGAGGGTAGGGAGAAACTGAGGCGTTATCAATGATGAGGGAACAACTGTCATGTTTTGTCACGGTGGATTTGGTACCAATGAGGAGGACCACAGTTTGATCACCATTTTTTGGTGACCTCTGATGACCTTACAGACATGAAAGTTCAGAAACACACCTCAGACACCATTGATATATCTCATGCAAGACTACCTCACCAATCCTGATCTCTAGGGCTGGATGTCAGGATAGTTCAGTTCAGTTTTACTGTCCCAAAGGGCAAATTGGGTTGCAGCTCATACACACATAAAAACATAGAGGACATAGAAACATACATGAAAGTTAGACAAGGAATAGCATGGAACAGTATAAATAAACAAATAACACATGCACAACAGCTATCACTGAGCAGCAGGAGCCACGTAATGAATGAAAAAATAAATAAAAAAAAAAAAAAAAAAAAGAAAGGCACTATACAGGATACATGCATGCAGGGCATTGTTAAGCAAACAGTAGTCAGGTAAAGTGCATAGACTGACATAAAAACGTATTGTCAGATAAAGTGCAGTCTATTGCATCATTTGTCATACGCTGTCTCACAAAGGAGCGATTAAAATAAAGTGCTTGACAATACATAGAGTAACATTGGTAGAAACATCAGACATTGGACAGTGACCAATAATTCAGACAGCAGCAGCAGCTGCAGATACAAGATACCAACAGCATTACTTATTTCCCTTCACAGCATTCAATGCTCGTATGGAGACAGGCACCAAAAAAAAACTGTATCTGTTTTTAGTGGCCCAGGTGAAGGCCAGGTGGAGGGAGCCTGTACTCTGAACTACCGTATTTTCCGCACTATGAGGCGCACCGGATTATAAGGCGCACCTTCAATGAATGGCCTATTTTAGAACTTTTTTCATATATAGGGCGCACCGGATTATAAGGCGCATAGAATAGAAGATACTGCAGTCAAACGTTTGACTGGGGTTGATCTATGCATCCACTAGGACTGTGAGTAAGCACAGTACCGGTGTTTACTGACTACGGTAGCCGTAATGCTGCAAGCGGTGCGGCCTTGTAGTTTACCAGTCGTACTTGTTGGTGAGATTAGAGATTCACCAAGTGTGAATGATAAGACTTCGTGTCTTAAACGGGAATATGAGCATCGTTAGCCTTTTATAGCTAATCGGCGGATAGTTTAGCAAAAGGCTTAGAAAAATAAAGGGATCGGTGTTTTGGATTATTAAATTGTTTTTATTGGTTTTTCATACTGAAACATTTTGACAGAGCGCCTTGAGCGCCGTGTACAACCAGTATGGATCAACCAATTAACCAATTGATCCATATATAAGGCGCTCCGGATTATAAGGCGCACCGTCGTTTTTTGAGAAAATTAAAGGCTTTTAAGTGCGCCTTATAGTGCGGAAAATACGGTAAATGGATGAGCATCATCTGAGCAGATGGACAGAGCTTTGATAAGATTTGATACCTGTCTGTTAAAGATGTGGTCCAGGCTATCAAATTGGATACCAGCTACCTTATACCACTTTTACCATTTTTTCAAGGGAATTCTTAACTCTGCTGGGTAAGAGATAAGTTAAATATGTAATTAAAAATGGGGCCTATCTGCTCTGCGCAGGTCCTTATAAGACGACCACTAATGTTGTCTGGACCAGAACTCTTCCTGGGTTTACATCCTTTAAAACACTAATGACACTTTTGTCAAGAAAGGATTTAAAGGAGGGGCTGACTGAAGCCTGTTTCTGATCTCAGACTGTTTGTTACTGAAAATCAAGAACATCGAATCTAACATAAAAAGCACTGAGGCTCTCAGCCAGTTGGTGATCAGAATTATAATTGGGCAACATGACCTTTCCTCTGCTTCTCTCATTCAGTCCTGTTATTGTTTTCATGCCCTCCCATGCAGAGCCCAGATTGTTTGTTCTGAGTAGGGCCTCTATTTTGTGCTTGTACCTTTTTTTCAGCTCTGACTTCTCTCTTAATGTCTGCAGATTTTTTGCAGATTGTGCAGTTCAAAATTATTCTTCTTATGATGAAGTGTTTTGAGGGACTTTGATACCCACAGCTTAGGGTAGGATTTGGGGAATCAGAGCTCAGGATACAGACTCTTACAAGTAGATCTAAGGAATTAGACTCAAGACTGACTGACTCAACCACAAAACAAGAGGAAGATGATGATGAAGACAATGGAAAATATTACTGAATGTTTTTCTACCAGCTACAAAGGCACAATGCAGGAAACCTAAATGAATGTAGTGAGATGAGTTTGTTAATCAAATCTACTGGATCAAATACTCTATCATTAGACTCAGTGTGTGATCTTCATTTATCTTCTAGTAAAGACTTACAGGCACTAACACATGTTCACAGTCACTAAGAGCAGGCTGAAAACCAGTGCTTTGCTGCCCTCTCTGGTGGAAGCTTCCATGTCAGCATCATGATAAGTGTGGTCACAAACACCCAACAATGATGTCACAGGATATTTGAAGACACTTGTATGTGACTGCAGCCAGGTGAGAAGGTCGACCACTGGACTTTTAGCAAAGATGAGATCTGGCATTACCCCCATTTTCCACATACTCCATCTCTGCTCCGCATGCAGGAGCAATTTGCTCCCATACAATTCAATCATAACATTTCTACAGCATACGTTGCGGCCCACCTCCAGTCTGTCATAGCGCTGGCAGTGCGACAGAAATACGCAGCAGGTCTACTTTTGCATGGGTTAGCTTTCCAGATGTTTCTTTCTCAGCTGGACCACCCAGGCTGACTTGCCATGCCACCCAGTAGGAGAGGCAGAGCAGCAGCTCAGGAGCTTGGCTAGCCCAGGTGGCTTGGCAGCTCGGCCAGCCCCTCAGTGGCTCAGCCCGGGTGGGCCTCAGGGTGCCCATGGCTTGGCGGCTCGGCAGACGTCTGTGCTCATAGCCCCATTGCTCTTAGTTGTTGTGGCATAGCCCTCAAGAATTCTGTTGGCGGCGGCAGCAGCAGTGGCTGGGTACAGGCCCAACAATCCAGCATATTTAGTAAAAGAAGAGAAGAAAAAAAATCTAATGCTCAATCTGGGGTATAAATATTACTAGTAGGCAATTTGAGGGGGGATGGTGTCCCCCTTGTTAGCAAAATGACTAAAATGCGTCCCCTCTTTTAACCTGACATCCCGTCTTTGTCAGGGCAGAGCAGGGATGCTTAGCTGAGTATTTTCTTCCTGACTCATTGATCATTTACAGTCTTTCCCATTTATGTATTAAACTGCAGCAGATCGCCACTGTTTAATTAGCCCTGCTAGTTCCAACCTTGTTCAATGAGCTGATGCTGAGCCGTTACCCCGCCTCCCTCCCTCTCTCCTCCTGGTGTGCGGAGAGGGTGTGGTGGTGGTGGGGGGCTTGCCAGGAGGGAAAATATCGGGGAGACTGAAGTACAGCAGCACCAAGCAGCACACAGGCATACTAATAGCATTGCCAGAATGGCGTCAAAAAGAAAAGGAGGACGGGTTGACCTTGGTTTATTTTTCAAAAAGAAAAAGACAGGTATGAATTTAGCTTGGATTTGATTCCTATCCAGACGATGCATGAAAATTAGCCCATGTTACACAGGTTACGTTGCCGGTGCAACTTTTACCTTTACTTAGGTGACTGCTTTACATGAAGTAACGTTAAATATCTGTAAAGTCTCCACAACTAAAAATATGTTTTTCTTCTTGTTCTTTCAGTTAAATGTTTGCACATAACCTTAGCTCAGAGTTTGACACTGCAGGCTGTTTTCACATTAATCTGCTGAAAGTGGAAAGTTTCTCTGTGCCCACTGAAAAAATGTAAAGGGTGGGCCTACAGTGTGAGCAAGATTTGTGACATCACAAATAGTTTGAAAGCAAGATTTGTCCAGTATTCAGCTTACATAACTGTGATGTGGAAACATGAAATCTCCAGAGCATATACACTGAGAATGGACTTAGAAGTGAAGGAGGACATGTCTTGTGTCCAGCAGTCAGACTTGTGAAATGAAATGAATAGATTATGGAATCAATGATTTTTAATGAGGTAAGGTGTAGATGTGATTTTAAGGTTTTTAACAATAGATTTATTTATTTTTTGTGGAAAAATCATATCAGATATAGATTCAAAGTAGAGTGGGTCTAGCCTAGTTAATAGAGGCCGACATCTTAAAACGTATCTAGAGGAAAACTTTAGTAAACAAATAATTTTATACAGTCCACAAGCCGCATTATTTTCACTGTAGGCCTGTGGGAAACAAAGATTAAAGTTCATACCATTACTTTTGTATAGAATGGACAAAGTCAGAGAGCAGGGCCAGAAGGAAGAGGTGAAGGAGGAGGAGAGAGAGCAAGCAGTTACATAGTGGATCAGTCAGAGAGGACACACATTTTTAAGTTAACATCTAATTATTAAAAAAGCTACCGTAAAATAACATGGAGAATCAGGGGGAATTGAATGGAATTTTGAAAACTGGAATATATGGTTGGGCTTTGCTTGTTGGGTCAAAAATAAAGGTCCAAAAATGGGCCAGTTGTGATCAAGGACCGTTTATTTTCCAACATTAAATGATACAAAATCAAAGTCACAAAAGGATGTCCAACAGGTTATAAAATCCAACAAAGTGTTGCATATCCTCTCCAAAAATGACCAGAACAAACAGAGCTTGGTATGGCAGAGTCTAACCCCCTGAAAGGTGAGGTCAGACCCGAGTCAGATCTGGATCAGGCTGAGTTGTTGGTCTCTGTACTCTTCCTTTTATTCTCTTATAAAGTACACAACCCCTTATTCAAATTAGAGGGGGCTTCCTCCCCTTATATTCTTAAGACTAATTTTTATTTGTCCAAAGATAATGCTGTCATCTTTCTCCTACTGCCCCCTGCCCTAAACAGGTGAGGCCTACTCAGATTCTCTCTTTGGCCATTTCGATGCCACTTGTGTCACGTTTTTCTTACACGTGCAAGGTTTTATTAAGTTTTTCTCTTTTGTACTGGCTCTGTTTTGACTCCCTTATTTTCAAACCAAACTCAAATTGTATTTTTTTTTTTAACTATTTAATATAAATGGTGATTATTTGCACAATTATTTTTGATAAACTGGATACTTTGGTGTTTTGTAATACATTGCTTTTATCTGAACTGGCCAATGTACCTGCTTTGGTATTTCTTAATGAGGTGCTGGCACACTTTACCTGTAGTTCTGAAGTTTTCTAGGTACTTTATGTAGCTCTGAAGTCTAGGTATTTTTCCAGGTGACACACACACACTCACTCACTCCTCCCTTCTGACTCTTTCTATCTGCGTAGAGCTCAGTTTGTTTTTTTCCACATACACTCACCCCTCCCTTCCACTCTCTCTGCTTTCTCTGAGCTCAGTGCATTTTCCTTTGTTTTTTAACACAACATGCTATGTCTGTCATTATTTTAATATTGCTCCAGTAATAAAAGAACAATAAGATGTGGCAGATGTCTGCCTTTCTACAAAGGAAAATAACAAAAAATATTCCCATCCCATTTTAAACAACCTGCCTATCATTCAAGTATAAATTAGAGTCTGAGGTTTACGAGGTGCACTTGAGGGCACCATGACATCTCACAGGCAAAGCAATTTTATGAGGTCCATCTGAGATAGCGCGACTGACTGCGATTGGTGGTGGGGGGGGTTAACAAGGTGCATCCCCCTTGTAAAAAAAAACAAATCACCTACTGAATATTACTGATAATGAATCAGCAGTATGAACATGTATACACTGTGGGTCTCATATAACACGGTATTATGAACAAGTGGTGCAGTGTGAGAGCAGGGAAGAAGTAGACCATGAACTCACTGGTTCACAAACAACAGTTTTTGTCAGATTCAATGAGCATCCACAAATTAACAAATTGTGTGTATTCCTTATGTTTCCATTTGGATTGAGCACCTTGGAGCTCTGAGAGCTCTGGCCCAAAGTGAACCCCTGCCCTGGCACCACACCTCTGCCCTGGGGAGGATTAGTGCACTTTGCAATCCCTAAAACTGACCTTTAGTGGAATTTCATTTACATATGAGTCATAAAACAAAAGTGTAACCCGCTCTTGGGTGCGCAATACTTTAGATTCGAAGGAGCTGAGTGCAGGGTGGAAAAACCATAAACACACAGCAACTGAGTGTATGAACTGTAACTTTCAGTTGACTTCAAATTGCAAAACAACAGCAAAATACACAATCATTAAAATAACAACTGGGCCCTTTATGAAATTAAATAAATTGTCCTTACTGAGAGATCAGTTTCAGTCAGTGCCCAATGATCAGAGGCAATATCAAAGTTTGCTCAAAGGCAAGTGTCAGTCTAAATCAGATGAAGGTCAGAGGTCAGAGACTGCTGAGTCAGAGTGCACTCTATGTCTGGTGTGAGTTGAGCTATACCAGTCACGGGGACTGACACAGCCCTGCCCCAGAAGAAGATAACTCTATTGATCCACTGGAAAATGTTGATCTGGCTTTCTGGTGTCACTGGGTAGCTCACCATCCACTGAAACCATTGGACTTTTTCTTTATGGGTCTTCCAACATCTAACACAAAAACTGACCTGCATTTACAACACAGGCTTAATAATCATTTTACTTATCTCTGTATTGAAGGTACACCTCTATCGTTTATTTTATGTTAAATTCAGTGGTATAAGTGGGCCAGTACGCACCGGTACGGAGTACTGGCACTTCTAGACTTTAGTCCCTGGCATACCGAGACTTTTCTACGGCATACCGGACTTCTCATGAGCTCATAGTGCCCTGTCCTGTTCTCTTTCTCTCTTAGTGATTTGTGATAGTTATATTCCTATGGCTATACTACACTACCCAGTGTGCACTAGTACGCCTGTCCTTTTACTCACAAGACATTCACTCGCAAGGAGGTCTCGCGGAGTCAAGTCTGCTGAAAAGGACTTGAAGAAGAAGAACGTCACATCAATGCGAGTTGCAACCGAAAGTTCCGTTTGATTCAGCACAAGCTGGAATAGCCTTGTTCATAAACCTCCTGTCCAGTAGATCCCTACAGTGATGTGAGCTGTGGTGCTCTGCAGTCCAACCTTGACATTTCTGTTTGACCCCAGAATACACTGTTTGCATTTCTGAAAGTGCATGAACATCGTCTTCATCAATAATATCAATGTTGTTGGTCCTCCTAAATATGTGTATTGCCCAGTTAAGTTGTACTAAAATCAGGTCTAAAATAATATATTGTATACTGTTATGTTATGATAGAAACAAACACAGGACTGTGTCATTTGATTGATTTACTTGTCAAGTGCATAGCTTAGTTCTCCAGTTTTCTCTATGTCTCCACCTTTTATCCATGTGCTGATGTGTGTGTGTCCACAGGGAACATAGTGCCAGTTCAGGTTCCCTTGTTCATCAGCCTCCTCTCCAGTTCAAGCTACTTGAGGACCCCCTCTGAAGACCTCCCTTGGGCCAGTATTCAAGTGCACAAACACTGAGAAAGGACTTTTCAGTAGGATAGAGACACCTTCTATGAAGTGGGTTAACTTCAAATGACAAACATAGATTCATTTGTCTTCATAGATTATTCATAGATGGATTTTAACAAGAAAAACTTGTTAAAACTCTTTGTGGAAAGTTCAATAAAACTATTTAAAAAAAAAATCTGTGTCATGTTTGAATGTATCACTTAATGATCTGCTGGTACCAACCGCCCACCACCTAATTTACCTGCCCACAGTTGTATAAGGGGAGTACTGGCACTTATTTTTTCCACTTAAAGCACTAGGACACATCATCAGAAGAACACTGAGTGTAATCATTCACTATTATGACAATTATTTGCTGTTCTCTAGCTCAATTTCTAAATTAAATCTTAAATAATATCAGAATTATTTGTTGTAAAGAGTATATGATCAATATATCAACAAAATACAAATACCAACATGAGAATCTGAATAAACTGCTTCAGATTAAACACAAAAATAAAGAATAACCCACATTTGACAATAACACTAAGCAACCTTATTTTTCCAGTAAGATATGTATTTTCCCTTTCCAAACAGAGTCTGTTTCACCAATCAGGTAAATCAAGTTTTTAACAAAAGTTCTTGATAATAAACATGAAATGAATTTTACAGCATAGTGCTTTTTAAATGACATCACTGCTACAACATATTAATATCTCCAGCAACTGAATTCTGACAGCTACCTACTTCTATAAAGTTTTTTTTGTTTGGTTTGGTTTGGTTTTTTACTTTACGCAACTCGAAGCATGGAGGAAGTCAGGACTCGGAGGGACTCGTCTCATCACAGCCCCTCTCCTCTGTCATTCCCACACTCACTAATCCAAATATTTATAAATTTGTTACTACCTTAATTAGGTTTGTCTTAATCCATTTTTCCAGCTGGTTACAAAAGCATCTGATTTTTGCCTGTTTACAGTATATTTGACTTTTCGGAGATCTTGATTGGGTTTACAACAACGGGCCACTAATATCAAATCACTGAAAAAGTCACAAAACAATATCCTTTAACAGTTTCCTACACTTGAACAATCACTGGTTGGTTACCATCATGTAGTGACCAAAGTGACCTCAGACATGTTCCTTTTTTGTTTATTTCAATATGACTGGCAAAACACAGCTACCTCCACAGCTCTCAGAGTTGATTTTCCATAACAATTGTTTGATTGAGGCTTTTAGCAGGAAGTCTGGAAGTATAAAGGGATGTCTGTTCCTTCCATTTTCAAGGGATCTCTTCAGTTAAAATACTTCACTTCTGATACAAACTGTGACAGCCACATCTCTGTCTTCTCTGTACATGTCTGTACAAAACAGTGAAGTTTTTTTCAAGTGCATCATTAAACCAGTCTAAACTGCGCTCTGTCATCAAGTCTCAGGATTTGGCCTCATGTCCTGCTCTCATTCTCTCCTCACCATTATATTAACCTGAAAATGAACTAGACCAACACTCAACATCACTGCTGAATGAAATACACCTTTGAAAGTAACTGAGTAACAACCTACCGTGACACACCATGCTCAGAAAGGTAACCAGGTTTGGAATAATACAAGGTTATACAGTGATATGATCATATGGTTATTCAAAACTTTATCTTTCCTTATTTGAATATTTAAATATGTGAACATTAAAGTTCCACAGCTACAGGCACTTCTGAGCAGAAGTTTCCTCACAGACTCCAGGTTTGGTTCATTGAATTTTCTTTACCTTTTTTTTTTTTTTTTTTTTTTTTACCTTCAGTGGTATTACAATATATTTACCATGTCTTAGAATATTTATCAGCTTATAATGTACATGGTTTATATAAAATATTGATACTTAATATATAACAGTTTTCTGCTGTACTTTTCTCCTCATTTACTTTTCAGAGAGCCGAGATGGACTCCACAAACTTTTTGTTTTTCCTCTTCACTGGTAAGAGTTATGATTCCTTCAATTTCCTGTTGATGCCTTTTTGGTTTCCAGTTCATTTGCTCTGTCGCACAGCTGAGAATCACAGCCTCATCAACTGTTCCAACATGATTCTTGTAGTTTACAACTAAATGTGTCCTCTATCATCAAACCTCAGGATTTGGACTCACTACCTGCTCTGACACCAACTTTCGAGAGTACCACTATGTCACTGAGCCCCTGAACTGGACCGAGGCTCAGAGTTACTGCAGAGAGAAATACACTGACCTGGCAACCATTGAGAGTGTGGAGGACCTGAGCAGGTTAAAGAGACCAAGTGGGGACACCCATTGGTCATGGACTGGACTGAGTGATGACCCAAAATCCTGGTGGCAGGTCATGAGCAATGATTCAAACTCCTGGAGATGGTCAGCAACTGGTAAAACATCAGAAACTGGTTACCAGAACTGGGACTACTTGTGTCCAAGTCTTGATTTGGGACATGTCATCTGTGTGTGTTATCAATGGCCATGGAGAATGGAGTGCGCACCAGTGTAACAGAACATTATTTTTTCTCTGCTTCAGCGGTAAGAAAGACTTTGTGTTTACTGGGTTAATAAGATTTTCATTTTAAATAGTTGTCCGTACACACCTGAAAATACATGAACACACATATAGTCTTTATTTTATTGTTATATACTATATTTTTATTACGTATTTTATTTTCATAAAATGTATCTGACTGCATCCATTGGTGGTGGTAGTATTAACCCAGTTGCATGTTTTGAACCACTCCCATCTCTTCAGAGTTAATGCTGCAAACTCCTCACACTGACTTTACTTTTCCTCTGTTGCAGAATCAGGTCCTTCAGGCCACAGAGTATATACTGTGATTAACCGTTCACTGACATGGACAGAAGCCCAGACTTATTGTAGAACACACCACACAGACCTGGCTACGATCGAGAACGCTGAAAAACGCAGAGGTGGTGTCAGTGATGACCACAAACTCAGTATCTGAGGCATGGATTGGCTTGTACAGAGTACGTTGGAGGTGGTCTGACAACAGCAGCAGCTCCTTCACAAACTGGGACTCTGGTCAGCCAGTGGCATAGACGAGTTCTGTGTGCTTGAAAGCCCAACCCATACTTGGCATGATTTTCCCTGTGATGAGAAACATTTGTTTTGGTGCTATAAAGGTGAAAATATTTCAGTATCAACATCATAAATGCTTTTCTTTGTTTTCTCACAAGACAGTAACATTTCCCTCCTTTTTTGTGGACATGTGCTTGTTGAACTGTCCAGACCTGCCAGTGAAGAAGACCATGGTGAGGATGAAGATTCAGACGTTTGCTGACCTTTCAGATCAAGCTACTAATGCCCAGATTCTCCAGCAGGTAAAACTCCCTGCTGTTCCTGCACAACTAAATCTCAGCCATCACAACCTCTGTTTATCCTTAATAATGTTAATGATGTACATTAAAACACTACAATAAAACAGTTACAATATTGATTCTAATTATATATTCTGTTGTTGTCTTTATTCCCTCTCAGCTCAGTGAAAGTTCAACACTTTATATGGTGACGTTAAACTGAGGTGGGTGACTCAACCCACAAAACAAGAGGAAGACGATGATGAAGACAATGGAAAATATAACTGAATGTTTTTTCTACCAGCTACAAAGGCACAATGCAGGAAACCTAAATGAATGTAGTGAGATGACTTTGTTAATCAAATCTACTGGATCAAATACTCTATCATTAGACTCAGTGTGTGATCTTCATTTATCTTCTAGTAAAGACTTACAGGCACTAACACATGTTCACAGTGTGACAACCCCAAGTGGGTGGGGTTGTGTGGGTATGTTTCTTGCGTTCTCCTTTTTTCTCTTCCACCCAGGGCTTGATGGACTCATGGGCCTCCGGTGTGTGTGTCTCTGAGGGGGCGGGGTTGTGCCCTTTAAACCGTGCATGGACGTCTGCGCGCTCTCTCTCCATTCCCGGCGTCGCACCCTGCAGCTCACCTTTTGTTCCTGTTTGCATCCAACACTTACACTCACATCCATACACCTGCATACACTACTGACTTGCCTGACTACAGACATTAGTTTTTGTTATCCTTATATTGTATCGGATTATTAATAAATGTTTGCCGGCATATTCCCTCTTGCGTTTGGGTTTTGTCAGGGATCGGAGCCAGCTCTGATAACAGTCACTAAGAGCAGGCTGAAAACCAGTGCTTTGCTGCCCTCTCTGGTGGAAGCCTCCATGTCAGCATCATGATATGTGTGGTCACAAACATGTTGTGCTGCTGTTGCTTAGACAAAAACACACATAGCAACAGGTAATTTAGCTGATAAGCTTTGTCAAATTTTATCTTTTTGGGGACATTTGGGGACGTTGCGATAGAATCCTGTAGCACCCAGAAGCTTGTGAAGGGAAATGAAAATTGAGGGAAAAAGTACCAGAGGAGCTTCTCTCAGACTTGGTATGAGGAGGCTTGGCTAACTATGCAGTTTTGCAAATGCAGATTTCTGTTTGCTTTTTAAAACAGATGGGACAGATACCACATGTACTGTGAAGGGAGTTGGTGATCTAATGCATTTATCCAAATGGATTAAAAACATGAATGCTCCAAGGTACCCATGAACAGTGCGGTCAAGTTAGGTAGGACTAGCGTATCTGTGCAGCTGGAAGAAAGACAGGATTGTGGTGAAGAGACACAATTAAGAGGTGGATAATAACCAACATATTTATGGACATATATAACATAACATATCTAAGATAACTGACTGTAATATCTCAAGGTGTTTTTAAGCTGGCATTGGGAGGCTGTTGATGATTGATGTGGTCAGACACAAAAGAAAAAACAGCCTGCTGGTCCACCATTGAGGACTGGAACTATGGTCCTGATAGATGTGGCAGGACAGTGTTTTCACATCTTGAAAGTTCTGTGTATTCAAACATGTTAGGTCTGCTGTGTGTGTGTAATGAACATAAATGACAGATATGATTACTGTATGCTGAAATAAATACAGTATGAATGTTGACATGAACAGGATGAGATATACCTACATAATGATCAGTGTGAATATAATGAAATGTACCTGCAAGCACATGAAGAGTAAGTAAAAATATGGTAAGAGTTCAGTGTACATAAATGGAGAAAGAGGTACAGAGCTGGTTGGTTTCCTCACCAGCAGACCCCAATATGTAAGGGTGTGGAAAAACACCTCCAGTTTCATCTCCCTAAAGGCAGGGTTTTGTCTGTGATCCATTGCTGTTCACCTTGATGGCCCATGACTGCTGTGCCAGTCCTCTCCCAACCACATTACGAAATATCCCGATGACACAGTGGTGGTGGGTCTTATGCAGAATG
Source organism: Caranx ignobilis (assembly GCA_021432705.1). Classification (NCBI taxonomy): domain Eukaryota; kingdom Metazoa; phylum Chordata; class Actinopteri; order Carangiformes; family Carangidae; genus Caranx; species Caranx ignobilis. The sequence goes on from MU270012.1 coordinate 15,258,903, forward strand.
ACAGCACAGCAAGCTGACCTACAGAGACGAGGTTAACCATCTGGTGGACTGTTGCGTGACAAACCTGATCCCGAATGTTGAAAAAATAAAGGAAATCTTCATCAACCTTAGGAGAAAACTGCACATCCATGCACCTCTCCTCATCCGCAATCTCAATATACAAACTCATGATCCAAATGTAGTTACACTAAAAAAGCATTCAGTATGGTTACACAAAGGGTTATCTTTTTAAGTTTTTTTATTTGAATATTTAAATGTGTGCACATTAACATTCAGCACAGCACCAGGTACTCACAGAGAGAGGAGCAGACATTTCCCCAGATTCCAGGTTCAGTTTGTGGTATTTCCTTACATGTGAGTATATTTTATTAAATTCACATTTTATTTGTATTTTATTCTTCAGTTGTATTACAACAAATAAACCATTAGATAGAATATTAATCAACTTGTAATGTGTATTGTTTTATATTAAGTATATATTGTTATCTCATACTTAATCTTTAACTGTTTCTGCTATACTTTTTTTTCCTCTTTTACTTTTCAGTGAAATCCAAGATGGACTCCACTGAGATTTTGATTTTCATCTTCATTGGTAAGAGTTATGATTCCTTCAGTTTCCTGCTGATGGTATTTGATTTCCAGTTCATTTGCTGTATCACACAGCTGAGAATCACAGGCCACTGAGAGAGACTTCATGAGGGCAGTGAAGTTGTTCTGAAGTCCTCTGACCCTCCTAGCTCATAATTTTGTGTAGACACAGAATGTCAGAAGTAGTACATTTAGTTGCAAGATACACAGTCTTAAAACACAGTATATTCAGATTTGAAAAACATTTCTCTTCATTAAATGTTCCCCAAATCTGACTCATCAAGACAGGATTGGTGGATAACAGTCTATGACAAGACATGAATGACCTTTTTACTCATCCACTTGCAATTTGATCAATGTGTTCCTAGTTCAATATAAAGGTGGTAACAACTCACAATAAAAAACTAAATGAAAAGCCTTGAGACAGTATTCAGATCAACTCTTCTACACATTATTCTTACAGTTTACAACTAAATGTGTCCTCTATCATCAAACCTCAGGATTTGGCCTCACTACCTGCTCTGACACCTACTTTCGAGAGTACCACTTTGTCAACCAGTCACTGAACTGGGCCGACGCTCAGAATTACTGCAGAGAGAAATACACTGATCTGGCAACCTTTGAGAGTTTGGAGGACGTGAGCAGGTTAAACACACCAAGTGGGGACAGCCACTGGTCATGGATTGGACTGAATGATGACACCAAATCCTGGAAGCGAGTCATGAGCAATGATTCAAACTCCTGGAGATGGTCAGCAACTGGTAAAACATCAGAAACTGGTTACCAGAGCTGGGCCCCCAATCAACCAGCTAACCATGTGGGACCGGTCATCTGTGTGGTTATTAATGGCCAAGGAGGATGGACTGACAGCCAATGCCATATCAAATTATATTTTTTCTGCTTCAACGGTAAGAACAATTCTGTGTTTACTGAATCAAAAAGAACCAGGCTGAAAATATAAAACTGTACTGTGGGTGAGTTTCAAGACTGTTTGGGTGTGGTCAGCAGTATACTACATCTATCACACCTCTCAGTGATGTCACAGTGTTGCGATGCCGGTACTGATGAAGTTTAGCTAGCACAAATGTCACTTTGAGCTGTTTCCTTCAAATGAATTTCATTTCTTTCTAAACTTTACTTAAATCTAAAATTTTCTTTAAACATCACCAAGTACCACTACCTTTATTTAGTTAATGCCAGCATCTGTTTAAGTTCATTTCCGTGTGTGTTTTTTTCTGCTGTGTCGTGCTTTTTGTTGTTGTGGTTTGACTTGTATTCGTGTTTTCCGTTAATGTTGAGGTATCTCAGCTACCGTAGAATGGTTAAATGAACGGCTTAAAGGGATATTCCATTATAAATGTAACCCATGGTCTATCACACCATGACACCGAGTTGAACACAGCCTCAAGAGATGAGGGCTCTAATTTAGTAGAGCTGGTGGAAGCAAAGCAGCGCTGCTCCGCTGCAGCAACAGGGCATGGACAGGCGCACTTCAAAATTTTCATGCACTGTGCACCCTGGCACAAGTCCTCCTTTCCCTCCTCATGAAAGAGGGATGGGAGAAGGCGTGGAGTGGGTTTAACACAGCCGATTCAGATCTTCACCGATCAAATGAGCTCCTCTCCTCACCTTTAAACGCGCTGCAGACGGGTGCACTGCAATTTTGCCATTTTATATTTCGACATGGACGAAGGAGACATTGACGCCAGATGGCCAGACTTCTTCCAGGAGGAAACTGATGTTTTGGTCCGGGAGATCCATGCTGACTATGGCCGAATATATGGTAACACGAACAGACCTCCACGGACTGATGAAGAAAAAGCAGTCTGAGAGGAGGTTACTGATATTGTTAATCAGGTTTGTCCTGATACACTGAGAAACACCCCTTTTCCACGAATAAAGACACTCAGTAACCTTTATTTAAACCCATGTAACAAAGATCAGTAGATGCCCAGATCACAACATAAACATATACCATGCGTAACGGGGATGAAATCCGATCTGTGCGTAAAGGAGGCATCAGTTCTGTGGCCTGGCCCTTGTTGCGAGCGTCTCTCTTTTTCTCTTTTTCGGATTCACTGAGATGAGAGATGTTGAATATACACTCACTATGAGGCTCTTTGTGGCTGAGAGAGATGTGGACTAGTTATTTTGCATCACAGTTTCATTTGTGTTCATTCAGTCAGGTTGAGTTTCCATTACACGTGCCAACCGCCTTTGATCTGACATCAGATGTGACGGGACGATAAATATAGATATAAATTTATGTGCTGATTCAGACAGTTGCATTGAATAGTGGTTGTTGTGATTATTCATGGAATTGAAATGTGCCTGACAATCTGGAAACCTGCCTATGAGGTTTTGGTGACGTGTGCGCACTGTGCGCTGGTCAAGTTACCACTCGAACAGCCGCGCTCCACCTTGTGTGAAGATTAGACCAGGTTGGAGCTGGCGAGCTTTCAGTGCACTGTCGGCGCGGCCTTTTGCACGAAATTGTCACTACACCAAGCTGAAACTGTGGACACCTCGCCCTTTGCGCCGCCACGTCCATCTTGGCGCACCTCGGTCTACCAAATTGCCAAATTGACTGCGCGCCGTGTTGCGCCAGATGAAATTACTACTACGCGGGGTTCGCCACCCTCCGCCACGCTTGCGCCTGGGATGAAATTAGAGCCAGAAGTCTGCTGACCACAAACTCATCTAGTTGTAGCGACTTCAGCAAAGAGCGCACCCTTTAATCACACATTGAGTTTGTGATTTGTGGCTGCGGGAGGTGGGAGTTCTTTGGCTGGTTTGCCTATCTGTGAAAATCACCACACACCACTGATATGAACACACGTAGTTTTTAATTTACTCTCATGTACGTGTATGTATGTGTTATGACCTTTTTTCATATCATTCATCTGACTGTGCATCCATAGGTAGTGTGAGCTGCTATTTCTGTTAGTGTAGCAAATGTTTCCTTAGTATTACATTTTTTTTATTTTGTGACCTCTGACGAGGTATTAACCGAGCTGTATGTTTTAAAACTCTTACATCTCTTCAGAGCTAATGCTGCTCAACTCCTCACACTGACTTTACTTTTCCTCTGTTGCAGAATCAGATCCTCCAGGCCACAGAGTATATACTGTGATTAACCGTTTACTGACATGGACAGAAGCCCAGACTTATTGTAGAACACACCACACAGACCTGGCTACGATCGAGAACGCTGAAGAGAACGCAGAGGTGGTGTCAGTGATGACCACACACTCAGTATCTGAGGCATGGATTGGCTTGTACAGAGTACGTTGGAGGTGGTCTGACAACAGCATCAGCTCCTTCACAAACTGGATAGTTAATGAGCCAAATGGCGCAAACGAGCTCTGTGTGCTTGAAAACCCATACCATACTTGGCATGATTTTCCCTGTGATGAGAAACATTTGTTTTGGTGCTATAAAGGTGAAATATTTCAGTATCAACATCATAAATGCTTTTCTTTGTTTTCTCACAAGACAGTAACATTTCCCTCCTTTTTTGTGGACATGTGCTTGTTGAACTGTCCAGACCTGAGAGTGAAGAAGACTATGGTGAGGATGAAGATTCAGACCTTTGCTGACCTTTCAGATCCAGCTACTAATGCCCAGATTCTCCAGCAGGTAAAACTCCCTGCTGTTCCTGCACAACTAAATCTCAGCCATCACAGCCTCTGTTTATCCTTAATAATGTTAATGATGTACATTAAAACACTACAATAAAACAGTTACAATATTGATTCTTGAAATATTTTCTGTTTGATGATGCTGAATCAACAAATGATTGTACATTGTATCATTGGTCTTCTAATGTTGTCTTTATTCCCTCTCAGCTCAGTGAAAGGTTCAACACTTTACATGGTGACGTTAAACTGAGGTGGGTGACTCAACCCACAAAACAAGAGGAAGACGATGATGAAGACAATGGAAAATATAACTGAATGTTTTTCTACCAGCTACAAAGGCACAATGCAGGAAACCTAAATGAATGTAGTGAGATGACTTTGTTAATCAAATCTACTGGATCAAATACTCTATCATTAGACTCAGTGTGTGATCTTCATTTATCTTCTAGTAAAGACTTACAGGCACTAACACATGTTCACAGTCACTAAGAGCAGGCTGAAAACCAGTGCTTTGCTGCCCTCTCTGGTGGAAGCTTCCATGTCAGCATCATGATATGTGTGGTCACAAACATGTTGTGCTGCTGTTACTTAGACAAAAACTCACATAGCAACAGGTAATTTAGCTGATAAGCTTTGTCAAATTTTGTCTTTTTGGGGACATTTTAGTATCCTATAGCAACCAGAAGCTTGTGAAGGGAAATGAAATTGAGGGAAAAAGTACCAGAGGAGCTTCTCTCAGACTTGGTATGAGGAGGGCTTGGCTAACTATGCAGTTTTGCAAATACAGATTTCTGTTTGCTTTTTAAAACAGATGGGACAGATACCACATGTACTGTGAAGGGAGTTGGAGACCTAATGCATTTATCCAAATGGATTAAAAAACATGAATGCTCCAAGGTACCCATGAACAGTGCGGTCAAGTTAGGTAGGACTAGCGTATCTGTGCAGCTGGAAGAAAGACAGGATTGTGGTGAAGAGACACAATTAAGAGGTGGATAATAACCAACATATTTATGGACATATATAACATAACATATCTAAGATAACTGACTGTGTAATATCTCAAGGTGTTTTTTAAGCTGGCATTGGGAGGCTGTTGATGATTGATGTGGTCAGACACAAAAGAAAAACAGCCTGCTGGTCCACCATTGAGGACTGGAACTATGGTCCTGATAGATGTGGCAGGACAGTGTTTTCACATCTTGAAAGTTCTGTGTATTCAAACATGTTAGGTCTGCTGTGTGTGTGTAATGAACATAAATGACAGATATGATTACTGTATGCTGAAATAAATACAGTATGAATGTTGACATGAACAGGATGAGATATACCTACATAATGATCAGTGTGAATATAATGAAATGTACCTGCAAGCACATGAAGAGTAAGTAAAAATATGGTAAGAGTTCAGTGTACATAAATGGAGAAAGAGGTACAGAGCTGGTTGGTTTCCTCACCAGCAGACCCCAATATGTAAGGGTGTGGAAAAAACACCTCCAGTTTCATCTCCCTAAAGGCAGGGTTTTGTCTGTGATCCATTGCCGTTCACCTTGATGGCCCATGACTGCTGTGCCAGGTCCTCTCCCAACCACATTACGAAATATCCCGATGACACAGTGGTGGTGGGTCTTATGCAGAATGACAACAAGCTGACCTACAGAGAGGAGGTTAACCATCTGGTGGACTGTTGTGTGACAAACCTGATCCCGAATGTTGAAAAAATAAAGGAAATCTTCATCAACCTTAGGAGAAAACTGCACAGCCATGCACCTCTCCTCATTAACAACTCCAAGCTGTGGAGATGGTCAGGAGCACAGGAGCAAGTTCCCCGGCTAAAGATTACAGACACTCTGACCTGCTCACTGCACACTGGATCTCATGCAAAAAGAGCTCAGCAGCACCTGCACTTGCTGCGCCGGATGAGAAGAGCTCACCTCTTCCCTCCCTTCTCACGACCTTCTACAGAGGTAAAGGTAAAGGTATACTTTATTGTCCCGTGAAGGTAAACTTGTCTTGAGCGCCAGGCCGCTGGATTGCACACATCCATCACAAATAAATGCATCATAATACATAGAACATATCAGTAAGAGCACATGGCAATCTCAATATACAAACTCATGATCCAAATGTAGTTACACTAAAAAAGTAACCAGAATACACAACAATATAAATATCAAAGTACTGCTCAAGGTTTAAGAAGGGAAATCATAAAGTGCTGTTGTGTTTCCATTCAGTAACTTAATGGAGACGGGAACAAAGGAGTTTTTGTATCAATTCAGTTTGCATCTCGGTATTCTGAGCCGTCAGCTTGAGGGCAGGCTCTCAAACTCCGGTTCAGAATGAGTGTAGGATCATCCAAAATTTTCTGGGCCTCACTGAGTACAGACTTTTCATACAGACACTAGTTTGAACTACTAGCTCCTATGATCTTCAATGCTGCTTTGTTGACATGCATGAATTTAGCCTTCAGCCGGGCTGACAGATAACTATACCATATCTGAATGCCATATCTTAAAACACTCTCTAAAATCATTTGAAAAAACAGAAGTAAAATTTGACTGTTTACTGCGTAGAGTCTTAGCCTTCTTAAAAATGCATCCTCTGTTGTAGTTTGGCACACAGATTTTCAACATGCACGTACCATGAAAGAGAGACACCAATGTAGACACCAAGATATTTGTAGGAGGTGACCTGATTAATGGGGACATTTTCAATAAAAACAGGGCTGTAGGCAGAGGCACCACAGACAGGTCTGGTCAGGCAGCTGCAATGTCTCGGACTGGAAGTTTCTGCGTAAAACTCTGCCTGACCAGAAATCAAAGCATCCTCAAAGACTCTTCACATCCCAACCATGGACTGTCCTCATTGCTCCACCCTGGGAAAACATTCATCAATAACATCTGGCTGTTGAATCCACAGAGACTTTGTTGTGTTTGTATACTGTATAGTGAACCCTGATTGATAATAAAGTCTAGTCTAAGTTTAAGGGGGCTTTCACACCTACCTCGTTTGGTCCGGATTTTCAGACTTTTTCATTGGATCCAAGCTAATTTTACAGGTGTGAAAGCTCCCCTGAACCATGGTCCAGACCAAAGACCCCAAATTTGGTCCGACCAAAAGAGGTGGTCTTGGTCCAGACCAAACAAAACCATGGTTCTGACTTTGCAGTGTGAAAGCTTTTTTCTGTACCTTAATCAGGAAGTTCTGGTGGTTAGCCTACACATGTTAACGCACACACTACACCTCACCTTCTCCTATGATATTTTAACTTCTCCATAACCCCAGAGTCGATGTGCCACTCCTAACAGGGTAGAGCTCTAATAGTGCAGTAGATTGAAAGTTTGGGGGCAAGGAAAGCAAGTCTTTGGTTAGACGTCAGCGAACCATTGATTATCGTAAAACTTCCCAAACCAACAGAAGGGGCTCCATCAGTGAAGAATTTAAGCGATACTGATCCTCGTTGTAGAAAAATGATATGTCGTTCCAGTTATCACAGAGCAATGACCAAAAATGTCTGCAGATCATAGAGAATATTTAGTGATTTTTGAAAGATCCAACAATCTAAAGGATCTGCCTAACTGTATCCCATTTGTTGAAATATATGGTTTTAATCAATAACGAGAGCGTTCCTGAATGAATAGCAACAGATGTAAGAACACAGCAATGTAAATCCAGATCTTAAGAATTTATGGATTTAATGAGCATCCACAAAAGGAACAGAATATGCACATTACTCAATTTACTTTTAATTTGAAGGCCCAAAGTGAACACTGCCCTACACTCTTAGAAATGAAAGTTCCAAAAGGGATTTTCTACAGGGATTGAGGTTCTACCTAGAACCATTTGCTTCTGAAAAACCTGTTTTTGAAAAAAAGGTTTTTCTACCTTTATAAAAGGTTCTACCAGGAACAAAAAGAGTTTCTCTTGAGGACAAGCCGAAGAACCTTATATGATTCTAGTTTGCACGATTATTTTTAAGAGTGTAGCACCACACCTCCATCCTGGTGAGAATTACTGTACTTTGCAATTCATGGTGAAACCATGCATGTCCTTTTTTGCAACTCTTCATTTACATGTGAAAATCAAAAAGATCATTTTTCCCCCTGTGAATAAAATCAAATCCCTGACAAAAGTGACAGTTTTGACAAGATTTTACTTTAAACAACTTTCAACCTTTGAACAATCACTGGTTGGTTATCATCATGTAGTGACCAATGTGACCTCTGTCATGATCCTTATTTGTTTATTTCAATATGACTGACAAAACACAGCAACACAGAGCTGGGTGTCTGTCAGTATCTCCGCAGCTCTAGGACTTGGTTTACCATTACAGCTGTTAGGTTATATCTGTTGCTTTTTCTTTCGAGGCATCTCTTAAGTTAAAATACTTAACGTCTGATACAAACTGTGACAGCCACAACTCTTCCCTGGTAAGCGCAGGAAAAGCGAACGTCAGGGTTGGCAGGCCACTCTCACCCTCCACCATTATCCTCTCCACCACACTCCTCACCATCACAATCACCAACACCACCACAGAGGTGGCGATCGACCATTGTGCCTCCAAATGTGAGGAGAGATATGGTCAACCACTTCCCATCCTGGGAAAAGAGACAAAGGTGCAGGCACTGCACAGGACACTTTTCCCATGTGTGCTGTGGAATATGCAACGCCCATCTCTGCCTGAACAAGGACAGGAACTGTTTTCATGCTTACCACATGGCATACTAAAAAAAAAGGACTGAAAAAGGTAGCAGTTTAAAAAATGAAGAGGCTGATGTACTTGTTATCACATTAACTGCTGTTTTCATGCTTACCACTGTTCATGATAAAAGAAAAACTGGAAAAGGTAGCAGTTTGAAAAACTAAAGAGGCTGATTGTTGTATCGTCAGAACTGCATGTAATGCCCGGTGTATCATTTAAGACACAAATGGAAAAACATATATGCAAATAATTTTTATTTATTTATTTATTTTTTAATTTTGTTAAAGGGTCAAATAAAGGTTTCAGATTTAAAAAATCTGAATTTTCTGTCCATTATTTCTGGGGCCAGGCACTACAGGGTTAGTGATGTAATCCTGATATTGCCCTATTTCTGATATGATGTGTTGAAACCTCTGTCTTTCAGAACTTATGTTGACTTGACTTTGACATTATATTACTATCTGAAGGACTTTGTGAGGCTTTTCCATATTTTATATGGTATAATGGTAATTTTACCATTGAAATAATATATATATTATATATTGTATGTAGTCTTTTTTGTCTTTCAATTATATATGCAAATCTTTAGAGGGCTGTTTCCTATTTAAGCCACCTCCTTCCTGTGCTCAGCATGAGCCTGATGAAGCTGTAAGCGAAATGTGTTGCTGATCCTCCTTCAAAATCTGTCTTGTGTGCGATATGTAGCCACAATACATGTGGTTTTCGTTACATGGTAGTACTGATTTGGATCAATATATTAGCACAGTTGAAGCGTTCCAAACTTAGTCAAAGTGTGTGTGAGGTAAGCTAACTTGGCCCAGTTACATTACCAAGTCACATGGAAAAGAAGATGTCAGTGCTGGCTGAAATCCTGTGGTTGCAGGTGTCCTTGTCCTATGAACTTCAGCCACCCTGGCTGTATAGTTTTGGGTCCATTAAGTCCTTAGTTCTCCTTGCAGAGTTGGTTGATCTGTTGCTTTTGTGGTTCCGTTGCTTGTTAACTCAACTAGCAGGCCTTTCGTCGTGCTAGTTGGTGTTTGTCCTTGAGTCTGCTGGTAGTAGGGTTGTCTCAAGAACCGATACTTCAGTACCAAGTCTAGTCACAACATGAGATGGACAAAGGAATACTTCCTGATAAAAAAAAAATTTGAGGGGTGGCTTAAGTCAGTCTCAGCTTATGGACTAAAACCTACAACGTTTCGGAAGTGACAAGAAAATGAGGGACAACATTTTTTTTTACATACATTTTCATGATTTACAAAAATATATGAAATCAATGTACTTGTTTACACTTCACTTTCAAAAAATCCAAAATATCTTTTTAAAAACAACAATAAAATAATGTGTAAAAATCATTCCAGTATCATTTCCATCATTTCCATGAATTGAAATTTAGGAGTTGGGGTTGGGGACAGCCACCTCCCAATGTAAATTCCCCTATAGATGATGATTGTATATATATTAAGCATACTGATTTCTTAAATATTATTTTGAGTTTAAACAGGTAATTGCTGGATCTTAGTAAACATTTAAAATTTGCATACTTAAATGCTTTTTAAATTTGTTTTTTTGTTCGGGGACAGCAGTTTTCACCAATTAGGTAGAATGGCCCATATACATAAAATTAACATTGACAACCAGGTGGGTTTTAGGGTTTAGCCCTCTCAGTATATTGCTCACTTCATGCAGAAAATAGCAACATAATTACTAGCCTATAACTATCATATATTGCTATTTCTCAACATCTGGTGGAGCTATAACAGCTAATAAGGTCATGGTCAGAGCTGTGTCACTACAACAGCAATCAAATGTTCCAGTGTCAAACCCACAGCCACACAGTACTTGCCGTAGCAAAGGGCATGCCCTTTTGCACTGTACAGCACTGTCTTTGCTGTTGGAGTTCAGCCTTTCTCTGGAAACATATACCACAGGGAGTTCAAACTGACTGCATACATATATGTATGAACAAATCCCACACGGTTTCTGTAGACACAAGATTATAAATCAACAAAATTGAACTTTTTCATGACCATTCAGTATGGTTACACAAAGGGTTATCTTTTTATCTTTTTTTATTTGAATATTTAAATGTGTGCACATTAACATTCAGCACAGCACCAGGTACTCACAGAGAGAGGAGCAGACATTTCCTCAGATTCCAGGTTCAGTTTGTGGTATTTCCTTACATGTGAGTATATTTTATTAAATTCACATTTTTATTTGTATTTTATTCTTCAGTTGTATTACAACAAATATACCATTAGATAGAATATTAATCAACTTGTAATGTGTATGGTTTATATTAAGTATATATTGTTATCTCATACTTAATGTTTAACTGTTTCTGCTATACTTTTTTTTCCTCTTTTACTTTTCAGTGAAATCCAAGATGGACTCCACTGAGATTTTGATTTTCATCTTCATTGGTAAGAGTTATGATTCCTTCAGTTTCCTGCTGATGGTATTTGATTTCCAGTTCATTTGCTGTATCACACAGCTGAGAATCACAGGCCACTGAGAGAGACTTCATGAGGGCAGTGAAGTTGTTCTGAAGTCCTCTGACCCTCCTAGCTCATAATTTTGTGTAGACACAGAATGTCAGAAGTAGTACATTTAGTTGCAAGATACACAGTCTTAAAACACAGTATATTCAGATTTGAAAAACATTTCTCTTCATTAAATGTTCCCCAAATCTGACTCATCAAGACAGGATTGGTGGATAACAGTCTATGACAAGACATGAATGACCTTTTTACTCATCCACTTGCAATTTGATCAATGTGTTCCTAGTTCAATATAAAGGTGGTAACAACTCACAATAAAAAACTAAATGAAAAACCTTGAGACAGTATTCAGATCAACTCTTCTACACATTATTCTTACAGTTTACAACTAAATGTGTCCTCTATCATCAAACCTCAGGATTTGGACTCACTACCTGCTCTGGCACCTACTTTCGAGAGTACCACTATGTCAACCAGTCACTGAACTGGGCCGACGCTCAGAATTACTGCAGAGAGAAATACACTGATCTGGCAACCTTTGAGAGTTTGGAGGACCTGAGCAGGTTAAACAGACCAAGTGGGGACAGCCATTTGCCATGGATTGGACTAACTGATGATCGGAAATCCTGGTGGCGAGTCATGAGCAATGATTCAAACTCCTGGAGATGGTCAGCAACTGGTAAAACATCAGAAACTGGTTACCAGAGCTGGGCCCCCAATCAACCAACTAACCATTTGAGACATGTCATCTGTGTGGTTATTAATGGCCAAGGAGGATGGACTGACAGCCAATGCCATATCAAATTATATTTTTCCTGCTTCAACGGTAAGAACAATTCTGTCTTTACTGAATCAACTGTTTACTGTTTACTGGGTGTGGTCAGCAGTATGCTACATCTATCACACCTCTCAGTGATGTCACAGTGTACTGATGCAAAAACTAATTTTCAGCTGTTGCTAATTGTTTTTTGACTCATTTGTTAGAGACCATTTACATGCACACACACTCTCACTCAGTCATTCGCCAGTACCTCTATGCCATAATTAATTCCCAAGCTCCTTACTGTGTGAGAGGTTTAGCTAGCACAAATGTCACTTTGAGCTGTTTCCTTCAAATGAATTTCATTTCTTTCTAAACTTTACTTAAATCTAAAATTTTCTTTAAACATCACCAAGTACCACTACCTTTATTTAGTTAATGCCAGCATCTGTTTAAGTTCATTTCCGTTGTGTGTTTTTTTCTGCTGTGTCGTGCTTTTTGTTGTTGTGGTTTGACTTGTATTCGTGTTTTCCGTTAATGTTGAGGTATCTCAGCTACCGTAGAATGGTTAAATGAACGGCTTAAAGGGATATTCCATTATAAATGTAACCCATGGTCTATCACACCATGACACCGAGTTGAACACAGCCTCAAGAGATGAAGGGCTCTAATTTAGTAGAGCTGGTGGAAGCAAAGCAGCGCTGCTCCGCTGCAGCAACAGGGCATGGACAGGCGCACTTCAAAATTTTCATGCACTGTGCACCCTGGCACAAGTCCTCCTTTCCCTCCTCATGAAAGAGGGATGGGAGAAGGCGTGGAGTGGGTTTAACACAGCCGATTCAGATCTTCACCGATCAAATGAGCTCCTCTCCTCACCTTTAAACGCGCTGCAGACGGGGTGCACTGCAATTTTGCCATTTTATATTTCGACATGGACGAAGGAGACATTGACGCCAGATGGCCAGACTTCTCCCAGGAGGAAACTCATGTTTTGGTCCGGGAGGTCCATGCTGACTGTGGCCGAATATATGGTAACACGAACAGACCTCCACGGACTGATGAAGAAAAAGCAGTCTGAGAGGAGGTTACTGATATTGTTAATCAGGTTTGTCCTGATACACTGAGAAACACCCCTTTTCCACGAATAAAGACACTCAGTAACCTTTATTTAAACCCATGTAACAAAGATCAGTAGATGCCAGATCACAACATAAACATATACCATGCGTAACGGGGATGAAATCCGATCTGTGCGTAAAGGAGGCATCAGTTCTGTGGCCTGGCCCTTGTTGCGAGCGTCTCTCTTTTTCTCTTTTTCGGATTCACTGAGATGAGAGATGTTGAATATACACTCACTATGAGGCTCTTTGTGGCTGAGAGAGATGTGGACTAGTTATTTTTGCATCACAGTTTCATTTGTGTTCATTCAGTCAGGTTGAGTTTCCATTACACGTGGCAACCGCCTTTGATCTGACATCAGATGTGACGGGACGATAAATATAGATATAAATTATGTGCTGATTCAGACAGTTGCATTGAATAGTGGTTGTTGTGATTATTCATGGAATTGAAATGTGCCTGAAAATCTGGAAACCTGCCTATGAGGTTTTGGTGACGTGTGCGCACTGTGCGCTGGTCAAGTTACCACTCGAACAGCCGCGCTCCACCTTGTGTGAAGATTAGAGGTTGGAGCTGGCGAGCTTTCAGCCTGTCGGCGCGGCCTTTTGGCACGAAATTGTCACTGCACCAGCTGAAACTGTCGACACCTCGCCCTTTGCGCCGCACGTACTTGGCCAGTCCATCTGTTGCGCCCGCTTCGTCCTTGCCCTCGGTCTACCAAATTGCCAATTGACTGCGCGCCGTGTTGCGCCAGATGAAATTACCACTATGCGGGGTTCGCCACCCTCCGCCACGCTTGCGCCTGGGACAAATTAGAGCCAGAAGTCTGCTGACCACAAACCTCATCTAGCTGTAGCGACTTCAGCAAAGAGCGCACCCTTTAATCACACATTGAGTTTGTGATTTGTGGCTGCGGGAGGTGGGAGTTCTTTGGCTGGTTTGCCTATCTGTGAAAATCACCACACACCACTGATATGAACACACGTAGTTTTTAATTTACTCTCATGTACGTGTATGTATGTGTTATGACCTTTTTTTCATCATTCATCTGACTGTGCATCCATAGGTAGTGTGAGCTGCTATTTCTGTTAGTGTAGCAATGTTTCCTTAGTATTACATTTTTTTTTTTTTTTATTTTGTGACCTCTGACGAGGTATTAACCGAGCTGTATGTTTTAAAACTCTTACATCTCTTCAGAGCTAATGCTGCTCAACTCCTCACACTGACTTTACTTTTCCTCTGTTGCAGAATCAGATCCTCCAGGCCACAGAGTATATACTGTGATTAACCGTTTACTGACATGGACAGAAGCCCAGACTTATTGTAGAACACACACACACAGACCTGGCTACGATCGAGAACGCTGACGAAAACGCAGAGGTGGTGTCAGTGATGACCACAAACTCAGTATCTGAGGCATGGATTGGCTTGTACAGAGTACGTTGGAGGTGGTCTGACAACAGCATCAGCTCCTTCACAAACTGGAGAAATAATGAGCCAAATGGCGCAAACCAGCTCTGTGTGATTGAAGACTTGAACCATACTTGGATTGATATACCCTGTCACTGGAAAGCTTTCTTTTGGTGCTATAAAGGTGAAAATATATCAGTATCATGAATGCTTCTTCTTTGGTTTTTCAATGTTATAACATTTTCCTCCTTGGTTTTGTCTAGACCTGAGAGTGAAGAAGACCATGGTGAGGACGAAGATTCAGACCTTTGCTGACCTTTCACATCCAGCCACTAATGCCCAGATTCTCCAGCAGGTAAAACCCCTTCCTGTTCCTGCACAAATAAAGCTTGGTGTTTATGATGTGCAATATATTAAATGCTACAATCATCAAACAGATCTCTCTTGGGAATGAATGACTCATTAATATTAATATCGTTTCCCAGTTAAGATCAACCTTAAGGGCTTAAAGCAACACAATTTAAGGTTTAGTACTCTGGTTGAGAAGTCTGTCTGCTACCTGTGTCGTCTCCGGAGAAGCACAGTAGTCTACGTGAATTTGTTGCCAGAGCCGGAGCCAGAGCCGTTGTCTGTACCAGTACCTTCGTCGTTGCCAGTACCAGTGCGGTTGCCAGTACGGTTTCTATTGTCAGCAGGGGCATCACTAGTTTTTAAGGACAGTATAGCGACTTTAACCAAAAGAGCCACTGAGAGGCTAAGAATGGGCCTGGATGTCAGACGCGCTAACCAAAAGCTGGAGATCCTGGCAAAACGGTTCTAACAGGCCACATTTTGAAAATACACAAGTCAAAAGTCCCAGCCTCTTTCCTCAGACTTCTCTCTGAAGCCACGCCTCCACCTTCCCGCGGATGTAGGTGAAGACACCCAACGTGCATTGCCAGAGCTACGTTGTCACCCACCAGACTGGAGTGTGGCTTTTCTGTGGACGTAGGTGAAGACACTGATCGCGCACGCCAGAGGAGGGACAGATGGAGAGACGGCAGCTTGACTGGGCGTAGGCAGAACTAGACATGAAGGCATCTGATTGGCTTTTGCTTTTCGGAGTGTAAAGTATGGATTGGTCAGAGTTCTGTCATTCCTGCAGCTGCCACAGAGGACTGACCATTTTCGTTTCTTTTTCTGAATACATCATGTATTGACTACTCTGAGGATAGAAGGACCATTTCACCCAGTATAACAAAAAGTGTTTCTGAACATGATTACCAACCATAACTTTAAGATCAATGTGTATATTAACAAAACAAAAAAGAGATTAACACATAATAAAGTGTACAACTTAAAGTAATAAAGTAAAGTAACAAAGTAATCACAGTGATAAATGAAATGAAATTCTAAATGAATGCGTGCTCCAGATCTGGTTCTTTCCTTCTATTCTTACTCTTTCAAACAGTAAGAGCAGAATGATTTGAGAGTATTTTCCATCTTTGCTGAGCATAAGATTGTTGTTCAAAATTAAATAAAAGCCTGTTCCATATAGACGCCTCTCTAATATAAGCCGGGTCAGTTCGGAAGTTGAAGTAAATAGAAGCCCAGGCTTCTATTTGAGAATTTGTGTTATATGTTTTATGATCACAGATACGTCCAGGCGGAATTTGACCTTTCTCAGGTACCAGACTGGAAAACGAATTATATTTCACTAATATGTCATATTATCCAAAATATATAAAATACAACTGTTTTTGTTCATTTTGAATTCACCCAGTCCTCTTTCACAAACCCAGATTTGCAATAACTAGGAGCAGATGTATGTTTGTGGTGTAAAAACAAACAAAAACAACAACAAACAAACTTCATGGGCCTGTTCCATGGTGTGCATTCATGTGTACAGTGAGTAACATAGCTGGCGCTCCAGAAGGAGGCCACCTGAAAGATAGTATATGGTAAAAAGTGTGCACACCTCACTCTAGAAACTCCTTTGTCTTTTTGTAAACAATCAGGACCTTAACAATGGCTTTCAGGCTAACTAGGTAGGTAACTTTTGACCACAAAACAACAAAGGTAAGACGCACTTTTTGATTTTGTGACGCTTATTTTTGCTACTCTTTAGCTGCTACTTTGCAGATATTTAATCGCACAGTGATCAGGGTGACATCTTTGTAATCAGCAGAGTCTCTGCTTTCATATGGCACCATGCTTATTTCATATGACACCAAATTATTTGGGGGAGCCTAAGAATATTTTAGGAAAATTGGCCTAATGAGGCCACTGGTCGTCGGTACCGGTGCCATCGCCAGTACCACCTCCAAGAAGCTCCCCACTGCGTAGAAACGCCGTTCAGCCAGGAGCTGCACCTTCAGGCTAAAGCCAAAATTGCACCAGAGCGCTGTCAACACCTTTGCAAGTGTGTTCTCAAGAAGCATCTTCTTAATTGGATCTGTGAAATGTGTCTGTTTGATGAAGCTGGCTTTCTGAAATGTTTGTATCTTTCAAACAGTCATCTCTTGTTTTCCTTAATTCCCTCTCAGCTCAGTGAAAGGTTCAAGACTTTACATATTGAAGTTAAACTGAGATGGATGACTCAACCCTGAGGAGAAGAAGAGGCTGATGAAGACAACTGATAATGCAATTATGATTTTCAAGACACAAGACACAGGAAACCTAAATGAATGTAGTGAGATGAGTTTGTTAATCAAATCTACTGGATCAAATACTCTATCATTAGACTCAGTGTGTGATCTTCATTTATCTTCTAGTAAAGACTTACAGGCACTAACACATGTTCACAGTCACTAAGAGCAGGCTGAAAACCAGTGCTTTGGTGCCCTCTCTGGTGGAAGCTTCCATGTCAGAAACATGCTGTGCTGCACCTGTACCTACACCCAACAATGATGTCACAGGATATTTGAAGACACTTGTATGTCACTGCAGCCAGGTGAGAAGGTCAACCACTGGACTTTCAGCAAAGATGAGATCTGGTGGTAGTTTTTATTGATGCATTTCTACTCTACCAGAAGTGTTTGAGAGTTAACCATAGAATGAGTGAATATGTAGTTACAACAGAGACTGAAGATTTAATTGCAGAATTTGTTTTTTGTCCGTTGTAAGTGATCATAGCATAGGCTCAATCAATCACTCTATCATGGAAGATAGAGTGTAAGTCCAACTCATCTGTTTTGTGTATAAATCTAGGCAGCAGTGGCCTTTTTTATGTTTATAATTTTCCAAAAATAAGTGTTCAAAAATATGAATGTGATTGGAATTTTCCAGATCAAGCCGTATGTAAAATATAAACCATTATTTAGGGGGTAATTAGCATGCATGTTCATTTCCACTCTCTCGGGGCCATGCTAATCATTAACAACTGCTTAGACAAAAACACACATAATAACAGGTAATTTAGCCGATAAGCATTGTCAAATTTTATCCTTTTGGGGAGCTGAACATATCACCCCAAACTTTAACATTTTAGTATCCTATAGCAACCAGAAGCATGTGAGGGGAATCAAAGTTGAGGGAAAAAAGTGCAAGAGGAGCTTCTCTCTGACTTGGTATGAGGAAAGCTTGGCTAACTGGATGCAGTTTTACAATCGTAGTGTTCTGCTTCCTGTGTTAACTTTTCAGAACAGTTGGGACAGATACCACATGGACCGTAATGGACATAAGAGACCTAATGCATTTATCCAAATAGATGAAAAAACATGAATGCTCCAAGGTACACATGATCAGTGTGCATACTTGATATGCTGATAACAATACCTGATATTGCAGCCGGTAACATTTCACATCAGCAATGTCAGCCTAATATGCTTAATCAAATATGGATACTGTATAGTGGGCAGAGTTTGTTTTTGTTTTTGTTTTGGATAGTTACCTGTAATCATCATCTAGCTGTAGGCTAAATGTCTTTCAAGAACTATAATTATGTATTCAGACTATTTCCTAATATACCTAGCCAAGGTGTGTCCCTGTCTTCTGTCTTAGCAGCGTGCACAGTACAATTTGTTCATTGTCACTGTTTGTTAAACAAGATTATCTCCTTTCATAATTCATGCTTTCCTGTCCTTGTCTACTTAATAAAGTCAGTGTGCAGCATATTGTCAGTGCATTTGCTAATGATGTCTTTTTATGTAATATGTGGGATTTACCTTCATCTTAAATTTGTGTTCGAGGATTTAGACTGCATTTAGAAACTTTGCTGTACAGCTATGAACCAGGAAGGAACAGCACAATAGACCTCTATCAGTGTAATTTCCAGGGTGGTTTCACAATTCATACTTTGATCCTTGAGTTTTGTAACACTGGACAGCTCACAAACATTTGACTTTAAAGGTGTAATGTCTAACATCACCCTATAATTACCCTAGTTTTACCCTGTTTGTTACTATATATGTTAAAGCAATACATATATTGTACATAGGCATATAAACATAACAATGAAGAAGACACTACAAAAACACAATAGCTGAATGCAAAAGTGTGTATAATTGTAGGATGCCTGCTGGGCAGAATGTGCACAAGATACTGTTCTGCTTTGGGGCAGTAAAGTGGTTGTTGGATGAAATCAAACAGACTGAAGGCAACTGGACGTCTTTTTGGCTCTTGAGGAAATTTCCCCTTTTGTCTGAAAGGCTTGAGCTCAAAAAACTGGTGTGAGTCCCATGGTGGTAATGGCACTGTGGTGAGGGTTGTTAAACTACCCATCATGTGATGGGTCACATAGGCCAAGGTGTGGCTTATCAGACAGTCGTTGTCTCCCCCTGCTACCACTGACTCATTAAAATCACATGGGTCAAGGTAAGAGCAGGCTTAAACTGTTAAGGAAGGGCTCTCAATACATAATTGCAGTTGACTGACCACCTGTGGTACCACCCCTGTTTAAGGATGGTTGTTCCAGTATGACACACACTATATTGCCAAAGTATTAGTTCACCTGCCTTGACTCACATTTAATTGACATCCCATAATATGACGTCGGTCAGCAGCTTCAACTGTTCTGGGAAGGTTGTCCACAAGGTTTAGGAGTGTGTTGATGGGATTTTTGACCATTCTTCCATAGGCACATTTGTGAGGTCACACACTGATGTTGGACGAGAAGGCCTGGCTCTCAGTCTCCGCTCTAATTCATCCCAAAGGTGCTCTATCAGGTTGAGGTCAGGACTCTGTGCAGGCCAGTCAAGTTCATCCACACCAAACCATGTCTTTATGGACCTTGCTTTGTGCACTGGTGCACAGTCATGTTGGAAGAGCAAGGGGCCATCTCCAAACTGTCCCCACAAAGTTGGGAGCATGGAATTGTCCAAAATCTCTTGGTATGCTAAAGCATTCAAAGTTTCTTTCACTGGTACTAAGGGGCCAAGACCAGCTCCTGAAAAACAACCCATACCATAATCCCCCCTCAACCAAACTTTACACTTGGCACAATGCAGTCAGACAAGTACCGTTCTCCTGGCAACCTCCAAACCCAGACTCGTCCATCAGATTGCCAGATGGAGAAGCACGATTCGTCACTCCAGAGAACATGTCTCCACTGCCAGTGGCGGCGTGCGATACACCACTGCATCCGACGCATTGCATTCGCACTTGGTGGTCTATGGCTTGGATGCAGCCGCTCTGCCATGGAAACCCATTCCATGAAGCTCTCTACGTACTGTTCTTGAGCTAATCTGAAGGCCACATGAAGTTTGGAGGTGTGTAGCGATTGACTCGACCTCTGTGCACTGTGCGCTTCAGCATCCACTGACCCTGCTCCATCAGTTCACATGGCCTGCCACTTCATGGTTGAGTTGCTGTCATTCCCAATCGCACCACTGACATTTGACTGTGGAATATTTAGGAGCGAGGAAATTTCACGACTGGACTTGTTGCACAGGTCCATCCTATCACAGTACCACGCTGGAATTCACTGAGCTCCTCAGAGCGACCCATTTTTTCATAAATGTGTGTAGAAGCAGTGTGCCTAGGTGCTTGATTTTATACACCTGTGGCCATGGAAGTGATTGGAACACCTGATTTCAGTTATTTGGATGGGTGAGTGAATACTCTTGGCAATATAGTGTAGATGGCTTCCCTTGCTCCTCTTTCAAACCATCCGTCCTGTCCTGCCAAGTGCTGTCCTGCTGAGTGTGTATTCAAAATCCAAATTATCATCATCATCATCATCATCATCATCATCTTTACCCGTGCACAATGCTTGTGCACAGGTACGCAAAGAGGGTTTTGTGTGTCACCGGAGCTCTGGGGCGAGGCTGACCAGCCATGTGGCCCAGCACAGGGGCTCATGTGTAGGTTAGAGGAACAGGGAGACTGGGCTTGAGCTTGAAGAAACTCCGACTCTGCTTTGACTAGGGGAGTGAGATTCTGGTGGGGAGTTGGAAAATTCAACAGTCCGATATTTATCCGTGTTTGGTTCATGTTCGATTACTTTCTCGCTTTTATCTTTTTCTTCGCTTCCTCCAACAAAACCCTCTTTGCTTTTCTCTGACATCGGATTCGTCAACAAATCCCCGTACTGTGCTTCCCCGGGGATGCTCGTAAAGCAGGTTGTACTCTACGTGGGCTACGTGGCAGTTCCACTGCTGGCCTGCATGCTTGCCTACTCAGTTCAGGAAGTGATTACGTTTATTTCGTTCATTCAAACAATTCATTATTTTGAACGAAACCTTCGCCAACTACACAAGACTGACACAACACTAGGCCATGACATATGGACAAACTGTACTCTCAAAAGTAAGTGTCAGACCAAGTGATGAGGCCAAATCCTTAAGTTTGATGATAGAGGACATATTTACTGTAGCTGTAAACTGTAAGAATAATGTTTGGAACAGTTGATCTGAATACTTTCTCAAGGCTTTTCCTTTAGTTTTACAATAGAAAATGTCTCACCTTTAAATTATTGTGAGTTGTTAGCACATTTATATTTAACTAGTCATACATAGATCAAATTGCAAGTAGATGTGTAAAAAGGTCATTGATGTTTTTATAGATTGTTACCCACTAGAGCCTTTGCACAGCTCTGAAGTGCATGTACTTCATCAAGTCATGCCACTCGGTGGCCATCTTGGCAATGCCGCGAAAAGCCCAAGAAGACCAAACCTCTATCTAAATGGATGGGGACATAGACAAACCCACGCTTTAACCTGGCAACGGGACAGAGAAAACATGTATCGATCGCCAGTGACATTAGATACAAATCAAGACCAAAAAACATCGACTTGGATTTACGTCACAATCTATTTACAGCTGAATCCATGCCGGCCTAATGCCGGACTGCTCTCACTTTATTAAGTTTTAATACTTTTTCATGTGAGAAAGGTTCCGTGTAGATCCCCAATATGTGATCAATTTACCCAAATGACGCCCGTTTGGAAGTTTGCTCCGACGTTTTTGGAGATGTGAAGAGCCACCTGTGGGACCAGCCGACCGGCAGCAGCGGGTCATGTCAGAGGTGAGCAGCCGAGGTGAACCTCTGTTGTCATCCCGGGGGAGACAGCGAGCCGGTTGAGTTACCGGCAGGCCTTTAGAGGTTTACCACCGGCTGGTTAAATTCTTCCTGGAAGGTGAATGTTGGTCTCATTGATGAAGTCTAACAATTGCAGCAGCCACGTTAGATTGTCTGAATGAAAAGTGAAGCTTCAGGTGTGAACTGCTGGACAAGAGAGCAGCGCTGCCTCGGGGCTCTGTATGTACACAAATCACAACATTTCAGTAAATAAATAAATATTTTACAATGAACCGGCCGGTCTACATCTTTTTGCTTTTATTTGCATACTACATACTACATTTTGGTCAAACCAGTACGTATATTAGCAGTACAGTATGCAGTTTCGAATACAGTTTGGTCTGTTGTAAAAAGAAACAACATGACTGGGCTATAATTTTCCCAGTTCGGCTGTGACAACGCACTTGACTGGCTCTTTGTGAAAGGGAACAGGATATGCACCATCTTTGCCGTTACAGATCTCCCCATTCAAAATGTGCTCTGTTTCTGACTTCATGTAAACTTGTCTTGATGGGTAAGATTTAGAGAACTTTTAATGAATAAAAAATGTTGGATCAAACACAAGGCCACACAGAGCCTGCGATATCAAAGGACATGTCCATTCTTCCTGTAACACACTGGTTCATGACACTGAATTCATAAAAATACAGTCATGGAAAAAATTATTAGACCACCCTTGTTTTCTTCAATTTCTTGTTCATTCTAATATCTGGTACCACTAAACGTATAATACAATGAACACAACAAAAAATGCAGCTGGTCACATAATACTTTATGTCCTATTTGACATTCTTAAGCTTAATTGATTCCCAGGGTATATAAGAGGCCATTTCATGTCACAAGCAGCACTGCACATGCAAAGGCCTAGAGTGGTTTCCTGCTTACATTCAATCTGTAGCACAACTCAGAAGTTGTCAGCTCTCACATAATGCCTAAAACAAAAGAATTATGTGAAGCCACAAAGGCAGCCATCTTGGCACTGCTGGAAATTGGCATGAGTGAGAGACAGGTAGCGAAAAAACTGAAGATCTCCAAGACAGCCGTTCATTACAACAACAAAAAAACAAGCTGAACATGGCACTACCAAAGTGCTACCTGGCCGTGGCAGGAAACGTCTTTCTACCCCACGAGATGACCGTGCACTCATCCGTTCCTGTGTCAGGAATCGTCGTCAGACCTCCAGGGACCTTAAAAATGGTGGGCACTGTCGAGAAATGTGACCTGTTCGGCAAGGACAGTTCGAAACCGACTTGTTGAAGCTGGTTTGAAGTCACACAGAGCACGCAAGAAGCCCTTCATCAATGAAAGGCAGAGGAAGGCCCGGTTACTCTTTGCTCGAGACCACAAGGATTGGACTGTTGATGATTGGGCTAAGGTTCTCTTCAGTGATGAATCCAATTTTGAATTGATGCCCACTCCAGCCAACTTACTGGTTAGGAGGAAGCCTGGAGAAGCTTACAACCCAGACTGTCTTGCCCCTACAGTAAAACATGGGGTGGATCAGTCATGATCTGGGGTTGTTTCAGTCTGAGTGGAACAGGGCAAATGCAATTGTGTGAAGGCCGAATGAACCAGGTCATGTACAGGACTACCCTTGAAAACAGTCTTCTTCCATCAGCTGGAAAACTCTTTCCTGCCTCGAATGACTGGATTTTCCAACAACACAATGCCCCTTGCCACACGGCAAGGTCAGTTAAAGCCTGGATGGAGAACCACAACATTCGCACCATGCCTTGGCCTGCTCAATCACCAGATCTTAATCCAATTGAAAAGCTGTGGAAAATCATCAAACTCAAGATGGAGAACCACAAGCCCAAAAACAAAGAAAATTTGTTTGAATTTGTCCAACAGGAATGGGCTGCTGTGACAGCAGAACAATGTCAGAAGCTGGTGGAGAGCATGCCAAGACGCATGGCTGCAGTCATCAAAAACAATGGTTATGCAATCAAGTATTAACTCTTGTGTGTATCATGTGTTTAAAGCAAACAGAAAAGAAAACATGGAATGCTTAAAAGTAGTGTTTTTGGCGGTACAATGCCATAGCTATTGATGTAAGAATTTCAGTAATTTTGGTTATTATCAAGAAAACCATGGAAAATGAATAGTTCTTAGTTCTTGAATTAAACTCTCATGAGCTATTTTTGTTGTTATCATTATAATTGTCCAAACAAATGTACCTTTAGTTGAGCCAGGCATTAAAATTAACAAGAAATTGAAGAAAACAAGGGTGGTCTAATAATTTTTTCCATGACTGTATATGTACATCTGATGAAATTGTCACAATGATATGGAAAGGTTTCTCTCAACGTTATATTTTAAAACTGTTTTTTAAGTATCCAACATTATGGTTACATAAAGGGTTACCCTTCCTCATTTGGATATTTAAATCAAAGTATATCAGAGGGTAAGAGAGCACTGGATACTTGTCAGAGAGGAGCAGACCTTTGCTTGCAGAGATTCCAACTTGGTTCATTACACATGCTGGATTTTGTGAGTATCAAGATCATCAACTTAAAATGTATATTGTTGATGCTGGTATTTCCATTTTAAGCTTTAAAATTAAACATTTTGACACAGTGTGAATAACACACAGCCTACAATTACTGAATATTCCTGGAAAATCCTGTTCAACTAACCTAGAAAAACCATTACATTTAATGTTTGTAATTTATATCAACTGAAAACTATTTTAGAAATAATGAAACAATGTCGTATGTTACTGTGAAAGGTGGATTGTTGTCTGTCTTGTTCTAATTTCTTGCTTCTCCTTTTTTTCTTTCAGTAAAATGTACTGTATATTGCTTTTGATTGTTGCCTCCTTTGGTAAGTGTATTAAGTATAACTGTGACACATAGATTGACTTGTAACCAATGTTCATTATTTTCTGTGGTGGACATATGAATGATTTTCTTTTCTTTTCTCATGTCCTTGATATTTGGTTTATTGGCTGATGAGACATTACATTAAGACATTTTCTACTGTAAAACTAAATGAAAAGCCTTGAGACAGTATTCAGATCAACTGTTCCAAACATGATTCTTACAGTTTACAACTAAATGTGTCTCTATCATCAAACCTCAGGATTTGGACTCACTACCTGCTCTGACACCAACTTTCGAGAGTACCACTTTGTCAACCAGTCACTGAGCTGGACTGAGGCTCAGAATTACTGCAGAGAGAAATACACGGATCTAGCAACCATTGAGAGTGTGGAGGACATGAGCAGGTTAAACAGACCAAGTGGGGACACCTCTGACTTATGGATTGGACTGAGTGATGACCCAAAATCCTGGAAGGGAGTTATGGGTAATGATTCAAACTCCTGGAGATGGTCAGCAACTGGTAAAACGTCAGAAACTGGTTACCAGAACTGGTATCGTGGTGAACCAAATAATAATGCTGCACATGAGCACTGTGTATTAATGAACATGCAAGGAAGATGGCTTGATGCAGGCTGTTCCGCTAAAATACCTTTTGTTTGCTACAATGGTAAGAAAAAACTTGTGTTACTGTTGTTTTCAGTTTCAAGTCTGTTTGTGTGTGGTCAGATGTATAACCTCAGTGAAGTCACAGCTTCTGGCACAAGTCAATTTAATTGGCAATTTAAACTGCAGTTAACTTGGTCTCAACTTATTTGTTCCTGCTGCCAGGAACAGACATCAAGACAGGCAGAGACACACATTCTTCTTTTACAATCCCTGAAGAGAGACTCACTGGCCTGCTGTCTTCATCAGCTCCAGTCATAACAAAAGCATACATGCTGAGATGCCTGAATGAGAATACCACTTAGCAGAATGCTTATTTAAGTAACTTGTGTTCAGTGAGCCTGAGCCCAGCCCAAGCCTGATGTATTCAGTCTGAATTGACATGACGGGCCGGGCTTGCAAGGCTCTAGTCCTGGCCTTAAAACATAACCCAAGTATTTTAAAGTTATTGCAAGCAACAATCTATTTTAAGTATGCAAAGTAAAAATTCTATCATGTACTTGATGTGTATGTATATTTGTTTTGGAAAATGTTGGTGTACAAAATTTTGATCACCAATGTAACCCCTTCTTTTCTAATGTTTAAAATCTACACTGAGGTCACACACCCAATAATAATCAAACAGGTCCTATACTGTAGGTTCTCAGCTAAAGATGGTGAATTCACTGGTGTTCTTGTCTACCGTTCTCAATAAGTGACTTGATCACTAGAGTAAAGAAAAGAAAAGTACTCTATGTAGTGAGCAATGATACTACCTGAATGAAATGAGGAACTAAAGAAAATAACCACTGCGGTACCTACAGTGAAAACTTAGGGCCTGATTTACTAAAGGTTTGCTTGTGTTAAAACATGTGCAAACTTGATTGCACACACAACACAAGCTGAGGCTGATCTACTAACCTGGCAAACCAAGGACTGCGTCTCTCAAATGGGCAAAAGAGCACGCACAATCCATTTAGCGTGTTTGCCTTAATGAATATGCAAATATGGGCGTTTCTGACAGACTGTGCCACATAGTGGGAGGAGTAGATGCAAACAGATTTATTTAGCACACGCAGTGTGATCTACCAAACCTGAAACAGATTGCGGTGGCAGTTTTTGCATCTTTATTTAGCACGTTTGAAAGTCAAGTCAAGTCACAGCTTTGTGCACAAATGGCTGTGGTCATTGATTTAATACCTGCCGTGGCAAAAGTTCTTATATCTCTGTGTTTCCTCGTGTCTGGGTCATTCCAGAGAACTGTAGCAGTTTTTCAGGTGTGTTAAAGTCCTTTAAGCGTCTTTCCACACATAAAATACATGTCTCTTTCACCTTAAATCCAAACAGTAGTACGTTAAGTATCAAAATGTTTTACCCTTTAAACCAATAGCTTAAGGTTATCTCAATGAATGTTAACCATAATATGAAATATGCAGTCTAATTTTAAATCAGATGGATACACTTGTAATAACTCGGTGGTCACAGTGAGTTTCCTTTTTCTCGCCTGCAGATGAGAGACATTAAATAGTCCGCTCAGCCGTTCCTTGTGAAAAACTCATGTTTTTAAGCCGTAAAAAAAACATGAAAGTATAAATAATTGAGTTAATATTTATTTCTTTGGTGAGTGACCATTGGATAAGTGGCATAATGTCCTTTGATTTATCCAATTTACCAGGAATTATTGGACGACTCAGGGGCGTGAGCATGAAGCGGAGGACAGTTGGGCACTATGCAGCACTAAGCTTGCTTCAGAGTGGAGTTAATGGTGGAGACCACGTTGTTGCTTGAAGAGAAATTAAAACGGTTGAAATGGTTGGACTCAGATACATAAAAAAAAAGACCTGAACATAAAGTTCCTATCTGGGATACAATGTTTGGACCAGACATGTAGTTTAAGTCACCAAACATTGGTTTTGCCATGGTGCAGAGAAATGCAGCCAGCTCTCGCTCTGGCCTCTCGCCCGGCTGAACAATAGTGGTTCCAAGAAACAGTAAAAACTAAACTTTTATCAATTTAAAAGCAATCACTTAATATGAAACAAAGTAGAAAATGGTTTACAGAGTTTATACTGTGAATGAAATGTTTTATGTAAAACCATATTGTGGCATTAAAACAGGAGACAGAGGATTCAGATTGATAGAATAGAGTCCTACTCTATTCTATGCTTTAGAAACAGTGTAATGTAGCACAACATATAGTTTTTTTTTTACCACCACTATTATTACAGAAATGCTGTAACATAATAATTAGAGAGCCCTACACCAATATAACAGTTATATCTCTCCTCATAGTTAATGCTGATAGATTTTCTTTTACAGTAGCTTTACTTTTTTTCCGTTGTAGATACAAATCCCCCGGGCCAGAGATCATATACTGCAATTAACAATCCAATGACATGGAGGGATGGCCAGACTTATTGCAGAAGATACCACACAGACCTGGCTATGATTGAGAATGCCAAGGAGAATGCAGAAATGATATCAGAAATGGTATCAGCCATGTTATCAAGTCAGGTGTGGATTGGCTTGTACAGGGTATCATGGAGATGGTCTGACAAGAGCAGCAGCTCATTCAGGAACTGGATGAGGAGACAGCCAAATAACTATGGCCACCAGTACTGCGCCGTTGAGAATGCAAGGCATAGTTGGCATGATATTCACTGTAACAGTAAAACAGCCTTCTGGTGCTATAAAGGTAAATACCGGTATATCTGCAGAATGCAATGCAACAACATTTCCTTCTGTGGGTTGTTAATATGTTCTTCTTACTGTTCAGACTTGAGAGTGAAGATGTCCTTGGTAAGGATGAATATTCAGACTTTTGGTGAGATGTCAGAGCCAGCTACCAACAGCCAGATTCTTCAGCAGGTAAATAATACCGTACTGTTTAAAATACCCAAACATTTCAATGTGGACTGACAGCAGCTCTTTAATGACTCTTTGTAATTCAATGTAAGTGGCCATGTTAATTACTTTTAGTCTGAAAAAAAAAAAAAAAGGTGTCCTAAAGTTAGGGTTGACACAGCTGAAAGTTTGGAACTCCTTCTTGCCTTAAGATACTTTGTGAATACAAGCCCAGACATCAGCATCCAACCTCAGGCATCAGACCTCAACATCAGATCATAGGCAAATGCATTAGCATCAGGCCACCAGCCGGAGTCCATTAACATTCCAGTCAGCTCTAATGAATCAGGCCGCAGCAGACTTCACTACTCCTGCCTCAATAATGATTTCTGGCATCAAACCTCACTACCACATCTTAAAGGGGAACTATGCAAGTCCGGTCCCTTTTCCGCTGTTTTGTTAACCCTTCTCCCAGCCATGTGCATTTGTTTTCAACGAAGCTGGTGAGAAAGAAATCCATAGAGCGCTGTATAACGTTATTTATCATATACGAGTTGTGATGTGTGTAGTCTTATCTGTCATAAACATGAGATGAAGGGTTACGGGCGCGTTTGTGTTGTGGTGCGCTGAGACAAGAGCTGCATGGGACACGGGTTGGTGGTGCTGATCTTGCAAGGGTGTTTTCAGCCCAGAGACGGCAGGTGGAGGGCAGAGAGCCTCCATTCTCCCTGTAACAAGTTACAAGTCATTTATTTAACGATCACAATTACTCTGAAGCTGTTTAATTAAGGCAAAAATGTAGCATAGCCACGGGAAAATCCTGCAGAGTTCCTCTTTAACAATCAGGCATAAATGATCCTGACCTCTAGAAATATGTCTCAAATATAGCACACAATGTGAAGAATGCTTATGCAATAATTATACTTGAAGTATTTTCTGTCTGGTGAAGTTAGCGTTCCAAAATGTCTGTATCATTCAGACAGTCTTCTAATATTATCTTTATTCCCTCTCAGCTTGGTGGAAGGTTCAAGACTTTACGGAGCGACATTAAACTGAGGTGGGTGACTCAACCCACAAAACAAGAGGGAGATGCTGCAGACAGTGGCTAATATAATGGATTGTATTTGTCCACAAGCTACAAAGGCACAATGCAGAGAACCAAAATCTATGTATTGACTTTGGTGACTTTGTTAAACAAATCATGTAGATCAAATACTCTCACTGTACTGTACTCTTACTGTAAAACAAGCCATGTTGAAATGTTCACTCATACTTTTGCAAACAATTACATGGACTACATAGCACATTTCAGAGGTAACTGAGACCAGTGTGAGTGATCTCTTGATATATGGAAGATGAAAGGTAACTTTTAACCAGTGACTCATCTGGTTTTTGTTGTGTATTGGTGTTTATTCTTACCTTACTTATTTTTGTTTGCTTTTCATTTTTATTTTTTCAACCTTATTGAGAATTGCTATAAGAAACAAAGAAATCAGTCATTCCAGTTCACATTTTGTGCAATAGTAACAGCATAGTTACATACATATGACAGCATAACGAGGTCAAAGAAAGGAGAGAAGGGGAACAAGTAGACAAACCCTGTAATAAAACCCTGGTGTGACAGATTTTGTAATCTTACATATAGAATGAGAATTGTAATTATAGTTGTTGTGACAGATTATTGGTTGAAAATTTCTGAGTGGATATTCATTATTGATATAAATTTCTTATTTGTAATTACTTTAAGAGACTTAAAATAATAATCAAGTTCAATCAAAAACAGCTTAAATAATGGTGATGGATTTTGAAATTTACATTTACAGTGTATGGATGTGAAATTTCCCTAATAAAATATAAAGATTGACAATAGTATATATTGTTAGCTTTTTATTATTTTAAAAATAGTTTTATCTATGACAGGTTATCTCCAGTATAATAAAATGACATACCACATTTCATGGCCTGCTGTTGTCTGCTTAATAAAATCATTGTGCTGCATATAATTTACTAATATGTACCAGAACTGGTATCCTGGTGAACCAAATAATAATGGTGGACATCAGACCTGTGTATTTATGGACAGACTGGGAAGATGGGGTGATGCAGCCTGCTCTGCCATAATACCTTTTGTTTGCTACAATGGTAAGAAAAAACTTGTGTTAACTTAAACAGTTTGAAAAGCAGCATACAACTGTCCTGTATCACTCTGTTGACACAGCCTAGAACGTCCCATGCAAGTTACTCCTGTGTCTTTTGATTGTTCACTCTCGCTTCAACAGGCAGGAGCACACCAAACTGAATGTCTGAGGTTTAAATAAGGCAAGCCTCCTTCAGAAAGCTGAGTAACAATGTTCAGATCATGTGCACCTGATGTGATACACCTGTATGTGATTTTAGCCATTTTAAGTTGAAATACACACACATATTCTTACCTAAATGCTAAATGCATTTAGGTGATGTCATGTAATTGCCCTATAAGCCATTTGTGTTGACAAGCAGTTGAACAGGTGTAAGGCTTAAACTATCTCTGGTGATTCCATACACCTTCTACATGTTTCTGCCTTCTCATTTCCTTTTGCTTGAATGTAGATATAAATCCTCCAGGCCAGAGAACATATTCTATTACCAACACAACAACATGGACAGAAGGCCAGAAATATTGCAGAACCCACCACACAGACCTGGCAATGATCGAGAATGCTCAGGAAAACAATGAGGTGATGTCAGTGATGACCACAAGAAATGCATGGATTGGCTTGTACAGAGTACGACAGAGGTGGTCCAACAACAGCATCAGCTCCTTCACCAACTGGAAAACAGGAGAACCAAATTGCTATTGTGGCGCTGAGCACTGTGGAGCTATGAATCTGCAGCATGTTTTCATTGATGCATATTGTGATGTTAAACTTTCCCTCTGCCACTATGGTGAAAATAATTTACTCATACATACATAACACATGTATTTGTTTGTTTGCTTGTTTGTAAATCACAGTGCAACAATCCTTCCTTCCTTGGTTTGTGGATGTATGCCTTTCAAACTGTCCAGACCTGAGAATGAAGAAGACTATGGTGAGGATGAAGATTCAGACCTTTGCTGACCTTTCAGATCCAGCTACTAATGCCCAGATTCTCCAGCAGGTAAAACTCCCTGCTGTTCCTGCACAACTAAATCTCAAAGCCATCAAAAGTGCTCTCTGTTCCTCTGATTAGTTTCCAGAGTGAAATCACACAATCAGACCTTAGGCATGAGAACTAAAGATCTAAATACCACACCTCAGGCTTCAAACCTGACACATCAGATCTCAGACAAAAAGCTCAGTATTATATCTGAGGCATATAACTTTATGACTAGGGATAAGACGATAGAAAATTGAACCAGACCTCAGGATCAGACCTCAACAGAGTTATCACCTCATACCTGAAGGATATGATAAACATCACATGCCATGGTGAGACATCAAGGATCAGCCAGAGGACTTAAACCTCAGGCATTAGATCACAGGCATCAGGCCTCAGGACCACATCTTTAGTCACAACTCAATGATCCTGACGTCAAGGGCTTAATCTCTGTCTAATATCAAAGATCACTTCTCAAGCAGCAAATGTCAAAACCAGGTTTCAACAATCACACCTCAGGATCAATACCCAGGATCAGGGATGGATCTGGACGCAGCGGACCACTGAACGCTCCGGCGAGCTGCAGTTCATTGGATAGACATACTGCGATTTGGGCAGAGCTTGATTTTTGCTCTGCTGATTTCAACATGGCGGACGGGTCCCATGCGATCTCATTTTACAGCCAAACAATACACTAAAGTATGTCTCTGAAAACATTTTGAATGTATAATGGGCAGTGCAGTAACAGAATCTTGATTCATATTTGATCAACAGTGCCTAGTTTGATAGTTTGATTGGAGTTTTGCGAGCCAGCTACATTGCATTGGACGGGCCTCATTTGCATAAAGTAGAGTTCGAGTCATGATTATACAAACTGGCATATGGCAACTGGTCCGTCAACTCGACGTGCCGTATCCATCATGCACCGCACGGCCGGATCTCCTGCCCTCCATAGAAAATCAATGGGATCCATCGACTTGACATCCATTGCTGGATTCGGAGTGTCTGTACCTTGAGACCTCACACAACACACTGCAGAATAACACCTCAGGACCAGCTCTCTTTAACCTCAGACCACAAGATCAGATCATATTTCAGTAACAGGTGTGATGAATTAGACAAAAAGGGCCTTAGACAGAAAAAAATGGGTAAGGCCAAAGGACAAGATCTGACAGTTGACTCTGGCAACTACCTATGAGTACTGTAACACGCCTTAAGTAAAGCTGTCATTTGCATCTGTCATGCCATTTGCAAATATAACAAGCGACATAAATAATTTTCTCTCTGTACAATATGCTACAATAATACTTGAAGAATTGTCTGTTTTATGAAGCTTGATTTGCATAATGCTTGTATCATTCAGACAATGGTCTGCTAATGTTTCCTTCATTCCCTGTCAGCTCAGTGAAAGGTTCAAGACTTTACAGAGTGATGTTGCCCTGAGGTGGGTGACTCAACCAAGAAAACAAAAGGAGGAAGAAACTAATGAAGGTGGCTCCGGTAGCTAATGGAATGGATTGTATTTTTCCACAAGCTACATGACACACTACGGGAAATTAAAATGAATGTAGTTAGATGTCTGTGGATGTTTCTAGCCAAATTCAGACGATCACATACTGTATCGCAATAACTCCATTATTAGATGATAGATGGGTGTATAAATAAATACAAATCACAGACAGTCACATCAGAGATGATGGATTATGATTTATTTAGGGATCTTTATGTAAGAGAGTGGGTCATTTTTAACTTTTAACTCCTTTGTTTTTTTGTTTTTTTTTACACCTGGTTGATTGCTTTTTGAGCTTATAAACTCATTGTCTTTATATGTTTCTTGCATTCTTTTCTGTGACACATCATTCTTAGTATGACAAAATGACATGTTTAAACTGTAATTCATGGCTTCCTGTTGTCTACCCACTAAAGTCAAGTGTGCAACATACGATGTATTCTAATGTTCTCTTCTTATGTTATATATGGACTATACTTTATCCATATTCATCCTCAGGATATTCCATCATTAAGCCAAATTCAAATTTTTGCTGTGAGGCTATAAACCACAAAGCCATAGCCCAAAACAAGTCAGTGTACTTTTAGGAATGGTCACAATGTGTATGTGAGAAGCTGTTCTGCTGTTACTGAACCCTTGCTGAGTGGATTTGTCCAGCAACCTTGACACCATGGAGCTTTTTCACAAAAACTTAAGGCTTTAAGACATTTGGTTTTAATGGTTCACCATTAGCAGATGAAGTTAGTTGGAATACTGCTTATTAATTAGCCAACTCTATGTTCTTGTTGCAGCGCCACTCACTCCCTCTCTCTATCTCTCCCTCACCCACTACGCAAACAGCTTTCTAACTGAGCCATTCATAAAAACGGGTTGTATAACAATGTTATACTAAACTTCCTCAAATGTAAACTTTCTGCTCTTGTACTGAAGAGCTGTGGAATCTGTGTAGTCTGCTGATCACTCACTACTGCTGCCTCCAGAAAGTGAATAAGCAAGTTTGCTTTCCACAGTGAAATGAGAATCTAGGCAGACGTGAAAAGTTAACTTCAAATCTTGAACATATCATGTATGTTTGGTCATCATGAAAAAGTTTGTGAAAGAGGTTGTCTGACGGTCTGATCAGTTGCCGAGGGAGATGAAAACAAAGCTTAGTTCTGGTGAGTTCTGGTTAGTTAACCTCTACCCTAGCACCACACATCTATCGTGGATACAAATTTTCTATTTTGTAATTCATGATCTCATGATTTCAGTATTTGTTCTTTACTGAACCATTACACTAACACTGTTTGGTTGCTTATGATCAAGTAGCAACCAATTTGACCTCCTTCATGTTCAGTGTTTGTTTATTTAAATTGCATCTACTTACGGGGGGGGGGGGGGGGGGGGGTGTTCCTAACTGCACGGCAAAGTTACAGAGTGTAGTTGCAGCTGGTAGGACCCTGCTCAGGCTGATTCATCCTATTAACTCTTTTATCTACCACTTGAATGAGTTTCTAAACATTATTTTAAGGTTGAGAAACTACAGAGTGTTGCTTTAAGTGTACTAGAGAAGTTTGTTATTCATAATGGCACTGTCCTTCACAATGCAGGCAGGAATTCTGGACCTTTACTTTCATCCTAATTTTTTCTTGTGTTTCTGTTGCATTTTGTTCAGAATCTTATCATTCACACTATGCTATATATATATTTACTAATATCTATTAGTATCTATATATCATATTTTTCATTGGCTTTATATTGAATCCATTGCATGTCCTTATATTATGCTCAAAAGTTACAGAATTTAGAGAACCCACAATTTTCCAGCATGCTTCATCTGCAGTACAGTAAAGCTTTAGAAACATCTGTCGTCTTATTTGAGTCGTATTTCAATAGAAAACACTGAGGTTACATGCATGAGGGAATGAGACACAGGTGGGGCAATCAAACACAGGTGAGACACATGAGGTGATCCCAGGAGGGAGAGCACAGCAAGACAAGACAATGTTTTATTTTTCAAAATAAAACAGGGAACAGGAGACAAACCATGACAGTTTTCGTTACTTTACTTTTAGATTCATTCTGAAGACATCAACTATGAAAGAACACATATGGAATGATGTAGTAAACAAAAAGTGTTGAACAAAGCAGACTAAGTTTTATATATTACACATACTTCTTTTGCTCTGATGGCAGCTTTGCACTCTCTTGGCAGTCAGCTTCAT
Source organism: Caranx ignobilis (assembly GCA_021432705.1). Taxonomy (NCBI): domain Eukaryota; kingdom Metazoa; phylum Chordata; class Actinopteri; order Carangiformes; family Carangidae; genus Caranx; species Caranx ignobilis. Next base: position 15,294,264 of record MU270012.1, read on the forward strand.
GAGGAAGTCACTTGGAACAGTTTCCAATTAACAGGTCCGTAACGTCTTGATCATTTGTGGAATTTCTTGCATTTTTAATATGCTTGAGATCAGTTGTGGTATGCAGAGGTAGAGAGGGTAAGAGTTTTATACAGTGATTGGCCCTATTTCTTTTTCCAATCCATATTACTGTATGGCAGTATAACCAATCACCCAAGTACAGAGAAACAACAGTCCATCATTACTCTAACATAACATCAGAACGTCAGCCCAATTGGAAATTTTAAAGAACATTGAAACCATCAGACGCTATGATGAACGCTATGATCTATCCGTACAGTATGGATTTGGTTTGTGGTGCTGCACATTTTGCCATTTTTAATCAGGAGGGGAGGCAGACAGATCAAATTGTGATTACTTCATGGATGGTCTCTGTCGCTTCCAAAGTAAATAACCATCCACTTAGTACAAGTGTTTTGTGTGAAGTGAGTTCACCCACCTGTCAGTCAAAACAGCTGTGCCTTCAATTGCACAGAACTTTAAGCCTTAATCAAATTTAAACAAGTGAGTTGTGTGACAATCAAATCTTTCAAATCACTTCCTTTGTTTACTCTCTAGCCACCAAAGTCATCTGACAGTGTGTTGTGTCTTACACAGGTAAATCTGACATTTGAATGAAATTTAAATTAGCTTACACATCCTCTGTGCAAAACCCTAGCCTCTGGGGACAATTTGCATTTTGATCTCAGTTTAAAGTGACACTCATCTGGGAAAACACTTAAACTCTGTTTCATTGTACTCAGTGCTCAAATTTGTGAACAACCCATAAATGAACAACATATGTATACACACCCACCCACACACGCACGCACGCACCGCACGCACACACACACACACACACACAAACCACACAGTGTTTGGCCTGTGTCAAAAATGCCAGGGCCTCTTTGTGGTGCCAGCTCATCCCTGGCTATAGGTGTTAGCATATGCCAAATGAATTACTGGTCCGTGGCAAGCATTTATCAGTCATAATGAATGGCCTTGTTTGATATCCCAGTTTTGACCATTTTGAAATCAAATACAACTTCAAAGATGACTTGCAGGGAACCAGAGTCATATTTCACCTTGTGTGACAGTGAAAATAAAGAGATATATTGCACTAATAAATAACCCCTCAGTGGTGCCAGTAAAGTTTACAACTGGTTGTAAAGAAGCAAAAGGAAGGCTGAATCGTTTGGTCATTTTGCTCCTTTGTACCATTTGGTGCAACACCATATCTGGAAAAATGCCATGGACAAGAAAATGAGGAGCAGATTAAAATGATTCTACATCTATCTCTCTCTCTATCTATCTATCTATCTTGTCGGCTGAGTATCTGCAGCTGATATTCCCAAAAGCCTTGGCTATATCATATATTATAAGTTGTGTGAATTAAACAGTTGCAGTGACACTAGACCATCTCTAGTAGATTTCTTCATATTGGTTCTGTTTGTATCAAAAAATGAAAAAACAAAAAGCAAATGTTAGCTCAACATGCTACCAAATATGGTGGACATGTACAGCTTAACTCCTGCTAGTATTGTCACTGTGAGCATTTTAGCAGCATTTGCTCTTAATGAATACAGCCACACAGACCTGCTAGCATAGCTGTAGTCAAATCAGTATGATGTCAACTTAGAGGGAGACAAAAACACATGAGTAAATGAATACTGGACAAAGTGATCGACATGGAGAGCAAGAAAAAAATGTGACAAATGCTAAATGGGACAGAAGGAGGAGGAGGATGATCCAGGGGAGGAGGATGGATAAAGGAGCAGAAAGGGGGACAGGGGGAAGACTGAGCTGTAGAGAGGTCTGCAGCAGCAGCAGCAGCAGCAGCAGGCTGCAGGAATGTTTCACATGCCTGTCCTCTGGATGACCTCGCCTCCCTGGAGTGTGGGAGATACTGGGAGTAATTAGCCTCCTTTAACATTGGAGCTGTGCTGCCTCTACGCCTCAATGGGGTTAGCAATGGCATTGAAGGAGATCAAGTGTATTTTCTTATTTTAATTCAAACAGAATAACTTTAACATTGTTCTTTGGCACCACCTGTCTGTAGAACTGCAACTCTCCTCAGCAGTTCATTTTCATATGATGCATTCAGTTCCTTTTCTATAGATTTCTTCTTTGTCTTTGGGGCAGGAAACCTGGTTTCAGTCATTTCCAGCTGATGAATGTTGTAAATTAGTTCCATTATTTTGAAGTGGAACAGATTTCCTTCCCCCACCCACCAACCCATCTTGCAGCTGACCTACTTAGTCTTCCGGTAGATTTAATTATGGCTCCTCCTAACTGCAAATATTTCTCACTTAAAGTCAAGGATCAAGAATTGAAGTGGACATGAATGAAGAAAAACAGAGCCTAAAAAGTATTGATTTTGTAAAAGGCCGCACGGTCTCAATCATGAAATGCCAATACTGGAACATCAGTGTTATCTGCTTTGCTCTGATGCCCTTCATTTAAAACAAATGAGTTTCCCATTATGGCGAACCCAGACCCTAAAAACATGAATGTGTTTTTTCCAGCATGCTGTTGCTGATTGATCAGACATTTTCTAACCAAATTATAGCACACACTACAAAAATCATGTAATACCAAAAAAATGATATATAATATTCAACTGAGCAATGAATTTAAAGTCTTAAAAGAATATTCCGGCGTAAATGTAACCCATGGTCTAACACGCCATGACACCGAGTTGCTATCGTGCAGTCTTGGCTGAAGTCGCTACAACTAGAGAAGTTTGCGGTTGGCAAACTCTCAAGGGGTGTTTTACTCGGTGTCAAAGTGTGTTAGACCATGGGTTACATTTACGCCGGAATATCCCTTTAAGCCAGAGACCGTTCATTAGTTCATTAGTTATTTGTTAGTTACAGAACTTTTCTGAAATCAGATGACAAGACCATGAAAAATTAAGTTTGGACAAGAAAAAGAATAACTGTTAAGATAAATATGGCTGAAGGGTAATGGATGGAACAGCTATAAATGTTTAATACCCAAGATGCCCAGATGTGGAAAATCTTCTTCCAGCTACATTCAGTTTGGGAGAAGAGAAGAGGGCTGTCAAGCATCCAAACACACACACACACTTTGGTGACCATCTTATAACCTATTGGTCTTTATTACTGTTTTTGTAACATTTATAACAGCAAATTTTATGACTTTAGAAAGTGGGACTCTTTGTTAATGATTTACTAACATTCACAACAGCAGTCTTTGAGGCTAGGAGGAGTGTAACCTCACAGACAAGGGGATTTTTTTTTTAATGAAACTTAAGCTTTAGTTATTATAATATACAACTAATTAAAGCTTAGGACATTTATTAATGATGCCTTGTGAAAGTAGCTGTGCCGAAACTTCTCTCCTACCTCCCTGTATTAAAGTGAGTATTCCCTGTCATGTTGAACCATATCTTGTATTTCATCTGAAGTCAGACTGAAGAAGGCTACTTTGACTTGAGTGAAGGACCTCAGTCCTTGTTTCCACCGCTGATGGTGATGTCAGACAGCGGCTGGGTCATGTGAAGGTCAGCAGCGGAGGAGGTTCATAGAGAGTTCAGCCGCATACATTAGGTAACACCATCGGTCGTTGTGACATAACTAGTATGAAGCAGGTTGAGTTGAGACATTCGTCAATAAAGAAGAGATAAGAAGAAGCAGAGGGAGAAGAGGTAGAGGAAGAAGAAAGAGTCCTGGAACAAACTTTGTTATGCAAAACAGCCTCCAGATCCGGACGCTGTTAAACTGCTAGACGTGTGCTCAGTCTGGCTGCATCTCAACATGCAAACTGACGCTGCTCGTCGCCGGTAGATACAGGTCGGACCCTGAATGCAACACGGTCATGTTTTACTATTAAACACAGTTTGCATTGTACAACTGAATTCACAGAGCGTGTGTGAGAGAGAGGAGGTCGCATCGTGAAGGATTCCCCATGCGGACAACACCTCCAGGCGGACTTCGCTGAGACCAGATCATGTTTGACTATATGGAATTTCAGTGTTTCGGTCCCGCGGAGATCATGGACTTCTACAGCTCGTCCAGCCCAGTGTGCATGCTGCAGGACCAGGACCAGGACCAGGACTTGGCAGCCTTCTTCCCCGAGCTGATCGAGTCGGACTGGCAGGAGCACCGCTGCTCGCAGTGTAGGTGCAAAGTGGTGGAGAGTGATGCTTGGTATTCATTAATGTTTGAACCACTCGTGTTTGGCTGCTCAGTAAGACACAAAATCGGTGTCTGCCATGAGAAAACTATCCTGTAATCATCTAGGAAATATCTGTTTGATTCAGATATCTAATGATCTGATCTAATGGCTCCATCAGAAAGGATGTGCTGAACTAAATGAAAGCAGGTGGATTTACACACCACAACCCCCCCCCCCCAGCAGTTTAACCTGAATTTTCTAGTGTTATCTTACTCTGTTGTGTTTTTCTATACATTACAGTCAGGTTGATTCCACAGGAGTAAAGCCTCCCAACACTAAGCTGCACTGGTGGGTGCAAACTGGGCTATAAATAACACAGAGCAACATAGAGTAGATAAGGATGAACCCTTTACCCCGAGCTGATTCAGTGAAGCAATGTTACTTTGTAAAGCTCCTTTGATGCAGGTGAAGTCAGGTGCCATTTACAATTGACTGATAAGCTGATAACAAGACAGTACAAATGTAAACAGCGAAACAATTGCAATGAATAAAAATGACAGTAAAACCAATAGAATAGATAAATAATATGAAGTAAAAAAAAAAAAAAACAGCCAATATATGTTCAGAGGGTGAATGACATCTAGCTGATGGCCATAAAGCATAGTCAACATTTTTTAACTGTCGTGATGATAAAAATGCTGCAGTTACAGAGTAACAGGCCTCAAACACAGGGAAATAAACACTGAAATCAAATGTTAAAATATCAATAGTTAAAATATGACGGTTCTTAGTTTAAGTCTTCTGTATCACTGACCTCATGTTTGTTTTGTCATTTGATATAATGAAGCGAAACAAAATGGAAATTCAGACGAACCTGTCCACGTCTGAGTGGAGAAACTGTCTGTCTCAAATACTTCATCCTGGTTTCATTTTTACTGGAAATTTGAGTTCTTGTCTGATGGCGTCGCGTCTGGAGGACTTCACCTTCTACTACTACTTTAGTTTAACATCCTTATTTTACATTTACAGACAAATTCAGTGATTGGCTTGTATCACACTATACTGTCATCATAAGCAGATTTGAATGTCTGAAATGTTTTTGTAAACACTTATAACTCCTGCAAGTAGTGGCTGCTGAACGATGAATGAATGATAATAGAGTAAAAAAATAGCACAGTAATAATATGAACTCTTTCTTCACATGAGAAGTTATAAATGTTACAAATAATGTCTATTAATAGACATTTAAAATTGCCTCACAACTGCTTATAACTACATTATCGTGTCCTCTCTGGGCAACAAATTGAATCTAAGGCAACTGGAATTGTATTTGTCAAGGACGACGTTGCGCCTCTTATCCAAGGGGCTTCATCAGCTCGCAACACATCGGTCTGACTAGTCTCTACATTATAGTGTGTTTAAATGATTAAATGTATGAACTGCTTATAAATGCTATGTGGGGCAGTTCAAGTGAAGGTTTTCATTTTACATTCATGGACTTTGCTTCATGGGACATTTTGCGATGGTGAGTTTCCACTTTTGACCGAGAAGAGATGTGGAGTGAAGCAAAGAAAACAGGGTTCTATATCCACAGAGGCAGTGTGCTGGTCTGTGTTTGGGACGGGGCAGGGCCGGTCAGTTTGGGGTCACTGTGGGTTCACCGAGCGGTCACCATCTCAGGAGGTCAGAGGAGAACCGGACTGTGCCGCAAGTGCTACTAATACTGCTGCTACCTGTAGAAGTCCTAGATTCATAAGTACGTAGTAATAGTAAGTGCTAAACTCACCATGTAAAAGTAATATTCGTTATTATTTACAATGTCTGTTTTTATATCTGAAAGGGTTAGAGTTTGTACCCACAGCATGTAATGGAGTGAGAAAAAAACACTTTCCCCTGAAATGTAGTGAAGTTAAAATACATTTCATCTAAGTTCTACTTGAAGTAAAGTACCTCAGTAAATGTCCTTTTTATTCTGTCACAGGATTCAAAACACTCAACTTGTCAGGGAGAAAAATCTGCAATCTTGTTTTATTTTGTTAGAGACATAGTGAGTGGATGTGTTTTTGGTACATCAACAATTTTAATTATAAATTCCAATATTTCCAAATATGCCACAAACACTCACTGAATAAATTAATAAATGAATTACATCAATTACGTGATAATAATGAGAAACCCAAAGCTGCAGTGTTTGATTCATTAACCCATTAGTTGACTGAAAAGCACTTTTAACCATCTATTCTGGGCTGTTAATCAGAATAAATAACACCTGGAAGACACTTTGGGAAATGTTTTGACATTTAATGTAACTATATAAAACAACATGAAACAATAAATGTATTGAAAAAAAAAATAATGAGACTGAACACTCATATAAATAATTGCTAGTTGCATGGTACCAACTGCTATTCTCACTAATAGTTCATCAGCGATCACATGTATAACAAGGACTATGTTGATGATGTTTTGTCAGACGAGCAGCCCTACATCCTAAAGACAAGGTTAATACAATACAAAAAGTGGAACAATTTAAAATTCCTGTTTTTACCAACTTCATGAGAGAAAAACTTAACTAAATCTAACTGTAGCAGCAATAAATTAACACCACAATAAATATGCATAGAGTGAAATGAAAAATGTAACAAACCTAAGAAATGTTAGAAAAATTAAAAGTCAAACTACTAATAAACTAATGTTTCATCATTATTCATTATATTATATAACAAATACAGGTTTACCTAGGATGACATTCATTGTAAGCATAAAATGCTGATGAATAAATATCCACATATCTTTCATTCATAAGTTGAACTTTGATTTTTACAGGACCTTCAGTTGTTTGTTGTCTGTTGTTGTTTGTTTCAGTTGTCTCGCAGCCTCTAGAATCTGTTTGCTTGATTTGAACTGTGCATTTGTGGCATACATCAAATAACACCACCTAAATTGGGGTTTTGGGTAACCTCTTTAACCCCTTCCCCCAACCAAATCACTTGCACTGCCCCACCCCACACACTTTCTGCTTCTTCTCCCTCCCTCTTGCTGCCTCTCATCAGTCAGTTGGGCTTGTGGCATGCTCCTGCATTGTTTTGTGCTGGGAGAACGCCTGGCTGATGGGGTGTCCTTGTTTGACCCGCCGATTCCAGGTTCAGCTGGAGGCCATGGGTTCAAGGGGATGGAAACCAACAATTATTCTCGTTTTGTTCCCTTTTCAAAATGACTCTCTTCATTTTCTGTCAGTGTTGGGGCTGTGGAGGTGACCAGAGAGTCGGTGGGAGGCTGAGCGAGCCTCACACAGGCTGGAGAAAACCTCCTCTCAAAAGTGGGGTGGAAGTGGGATGGTTGCCTGCTGTGATTAATGGAGGGAAATGTTACGTTTAGCTAGAAGAGAATGTAGGTTAAATCCATGCTACAGTAGTGACTTCTCATCTTGGCAGCTGTAGATTTAAGTGAGAGGGGAATTCACAACCCAGCGGGTCTGTGATGTTTCACAGAAACCAGACTGCTAAGGGCCTCCTTTGGACACCGCACCCACTCTGCTGTTTGTGACATTGTTTTGGTTTTGCTCTGTAGTTTTGGTTTCTTGCTTCCAGAGGGAGAAGTGTAACCATGTAATTCTATAGTTTTATTTGGAAAAACTGAACAATAGATAGAAGTGAGTGGGGAAGGAGGCTTTCCTCTTTGACAGCCATAGTATCTGATAAGGGCTTTACATGAGTGTCCTGCCCCCTCAGCTGCACACACTGACTTTAAGAAATATGCTCTTAGATCATTACTTGACTTTACTCATGGAAACTTTGTAATATTGAACACTCAGAGCAGAGAATCAAGGAGGAAGAACACCACTGGCTTACTGAAAGTCTAAATGCAAGTGAAAACCATAGTGATGTCATGCAGTCATGTCTTTGACTCTCCAGGCTTTCAATGAAAGGAGATGCTTGCAACTGCTGCTATTACAGCACAGGTTGTATTAGCATTCCACACGTTCAACGTTAAAACATAGCGCTGCTCAGAGGATGTATTGGGACATTTTGTCTATTACCAGCAATTTTCAAACATTTAATATACACCTCTTCTGTTTCCTCACTGAGTTCTTATTGTAGCGAGGCAAACTGTGACAGTATTCACCCTGAAAATGTACAATTATTCCTGCAGGCTCATTGAAATAGCTCAGATACCTGGACTGGATTATGAGATCTATAAAGCTGACATTCTGATCTTCCACAGAGGTCACAGAGTTTCTGCTGGACAAATTGGATTTTTGGCCTAATGCTGCTATTAGACAACGGTCTGAGGGTAACTGAAGCAATAGGATTCCTTCCCTGGAGATAATGAATGTTAAGACCAGAGGTTAGACATGAAACATAATGCTGCAGTGGGATGAGTTAACACTGGGATACAAGTAGAAGTCTTTTTTTTTTTTTTTTTTTTTTTTTTAACCATCTGGCAAATTTCAAAATGACTCTCTGAATTACAGATTAGCAGCTCATGTTGGCCGTCTGTGCATGGATTTACGGGCCACCATCACTTGATTAGTTTGAAACTGCAGGAAACCTTTAAATGTGATGGTTCTGGATTTAAAAACATGTTTTTCAATGATTTCTCCATAGGTTTCTGTCCATTAATTTGCAATATACATCAGTGATAATGTACTTGGAAGGTGCAAGTGACTTTGAATGGAAACATGCATGTATTATATCCATGTGTTAAATGTTGAGTGAGTTATTGCTTCAAAAATAAGCATGTAGCACCTACTCTTATCCACTGTTGGACTGGAGATGGACAGATCAGCAGATTTGATCAAGTGTGTACTATCAGTGTTGTAAGGTGTGATGTCATGTGTTTGCAGCAGTGGGCAGCCAGAGCTCCAGCTCCAGCTCAGACGATCTCTTCGCCAGCCCAGCCTCCCCGCCTCCACCTCCTCGCACTTACAAGCCCTGCTTTGTGTGCCAAGACAAGTCCTCAGGCTACCACTACGGAGTCAGTGCCTGTGAGGGCTGCAAGGTAACAGGCCTGTGGTCCGCTCCATCACATGCAAGCATTTTGTGAATGTGTGTCATGCTGTAAACAGGGATGGACTCAGCTGCAAAGCTCTCAGAATAAATGACATAATGAACTTCATATGTTAATGCATATTACTGTTTCACAGGAAGTTTATAATTCTGAGTTCTGTCATAATTGGTCAGTTATTGATTCCTGTGTTTGCTCAGAGGAAACGCCAGCATGTGTGTGAGTATTGTGTAGTATTGTACACAGTGAACAGTGTAATACCACCAAGGCTTGTATTTTTGATATTGTGTATGTGGTTCTTAGATTTCTTTCATGTTTTTCTTGTTTTGTTTTGTTTTAATTTAATGTGACGTTTTCATTGGACCCAAATTTTACTGACTGGCCCTTTAATGCTGTCTATAAGAATAACTTACATTTACATTTACTCCTGAGGCAGACACTCTGATTCTGACATGTAGGAGATGATTCTAGTAAGTACATTTAACTTAGCTGGTGTTTTCTGAAGCTTTTAAATGTTTAATGTACATCACTTATCTATATTCATAACACCTAAGTCTTTCTGGGAATCTGACTTTATGGATTTATCACAGTTTTTGTCTCGTTGCTCTCATGAACATTCATCTAGTGCCACCAGCAGGTCAAACATTTCTTTACTTCCAGAATTGTAAAGCAACATCACAAACATCTAAACAATGAAATAAGTGAAACAAGACAACATACAATTAAATGAATGAAATAAAATCAAACAAAAGGCAGGATCGATGGTTCCTGTGACTGGGAAGGACAGGCAACTATTTCTGTTTAGCTTTAACAGTATGTGATGGTGGGTCCACATTTTTCCCAACATAATGCCAACTTCCCAACTTGAATGGAGAAGTCCAAAATCACTCGTTGCTGTTTGCCTTGGCCTCAGTGGAATCAGGCTACATTTAACTGCTTGTGATCAACATTAACCATGGTCCAGTGAAATATCCTAATTTATGGATTGATGTGATGAAATATTTCAGTATGAAATACATCTACACAGGGTGTTTGATCATTTTCTGTCACAGCAGACAGGATTATTTGTATTACTCTGGATCATTAATGTCTATACTTTCCTCCCCGTCTGGTTCTGCAGGGCTTCTTCCGCCGCAGCGTGCAGAAAAACATGGTGTACACCTGTCACCGTGACAGAAACTGTATCATCAACAAGATCACCAGGAACCGCTGTCAGTACTGTCGGCTGCAGAGATGCTTCGCTGTGGGGATGTCGAAGGAGTGTAAGTGTCTGATCCTCTCAGATTTTGCAGGAGGTAAAATGTTAGATGAGAAGAGGGAGTTGTGTGCTCCGTAGAAAAATAAAGACAGGAGAGAGTGGATCGTAGGAGCCCTGTTTCAGAGAGAGGAAGGATGAAGTAAAAGGTAAATGAAAGGTCAGTGTCATTACCACCAAGTATTGATGCAGGTGTTTCATCATTAGTGACTCATGAACCCACAGTGAAACATCATGCACACTGCAGTAGACAAATACCAAGCTTTAATGCTCTCTAACAGCAAAGTCCATTAAACCTCAATTTCAAGTAACTTTATTTAGGAGTTTCATTTGTGTAAAAGCATCAGTGATACAGTACACACAGAAAACAGTCTGCACACCAACCCAAGACAGTGGTCAGTGGGAGACATGATAAATAAAAACATACTAGAATATCCACTGAAATAAAAAAAGGGTAAAACAAAGTAGTCTCTAAAATGAGTAGAGTAGTGTGATAGATGTGGACACGGAGGTTGATGTTCTGAAGGCCAGTGACCTGTACGTTTGACCTTAGGGTAAGTGACTGTACTCACTTTAGTCCTTCTGGATTTTTTAAAATTCAAAAACACAAGCAATTTTACTACTCACTAATATGATCTTATGTTATGTATTGGGTTGTGGTGGATGTTGGATAGAGATCCAAAGCAGGCTGTAATATTGATGTGTATATGAATTTAACAGGACAGACTGGTGATCTGTGCTCTTCTTCTGTCACTGTCCTACGAATAGCATAGGATTTGTTGAAATTATGACTGATGGTGATTAATGTTTTCTGTCCCATATTGTGAATCAACATCTCACTTGTGCTGTGTCAGAACTTCTTTAGTACAAACATTCATTGGTCTCAAGATATGAACTGATATGAGTTTGATGGTCAAAGGTCAATTTGGCGAATGTTGGTTTTTTGAAGCTAAAAGATACAATAATCAGAGAAGTGGTGGATATGTGAAAAAGTGATAGGCGGGGGGGAAAAAAATGTAACGGCCAGTCAACATTGTCAGTGCGCCATTGGTCAGTGCCAAGTCTGAAGGAGTGAATTACGTGGTATCCAAGCCCTAACGCATGCTCAGCTGTATCGTCTGTTATCTTCAAACAGAGCAGTCACCCCTGATGGTCACTTCTTAGAATGCAGGTTGAAGTCACCTCTGCGTTACTTCATTTTCAATACCCAGTTTTGACATCCATGGCTTGAAGCAGTGAGTGCATATTTAAGGTGTTGAATGGAGGTTTGTGCCAATTTAGGGAGCATTCAGGGAAAGTATTAGTATAGTATGATAGAAAATTGGACAAAAATATTAACAATACTTCTTATCATTATTGTTTTTGGATTATCTATAACCATATTATTATTATAGCTAACAGCAGAAATGGAGAGAGGTTAGAGTTAGGGTTTGTGTCAATGGTTTAGGGTTTATGGTGTAGGGTTAATCCTCTTGAAAGCATAACCCCTGCCCCCTATCCCTCACCCAATGATCTACTCTCTCTTTACTCTGCCTGTTCAGCTGCCAAATTCCAGAAGCTGTGGCTTGATGAAAATTTGAACTATTCATTTGAGAGGCCTTTTATTATTTCTGTGCATTCAGAGCACTGAGCTATCTGCAGACTCTTCTTCACCCCAGGGTGTTTCCTCCCATCCAGCAACAAAGCTGCCCTGTCTTCTCTTGGTGGGAGTTACTGGGGCTGAACGCAGTCTGACCACGAAAGGCTGGAGATCCTGTTTTTCAGTTAGCTATTCTTTAACAGATTTAAGAATGTTAACACCACAATGCAAAATACTCCAATCCTGCATTTAAAAAGAATAGTCAGCTACATTTAGATTTAAAGATTTATTCTTCCTGAGATATGATGAATTACATTATTAACACTGACACATGAACATGTAAGCAGCATTTTTTTTATATGTAGGTACACACCTCAAAAGTATACTCAAGAACAGTACCTCTACTTTTTAGAAAAGACAGAAATAGAGCATTAACTATAGATTTATTCTCTGCCTAATTTGACTAAAAGTGAGGAGTTAAAGTGCAGCGGCACTCGACTGTGCATGAGAAACAAAGTCAAACTCAGTGAAAGCCAGAACAGGGGAAGTGACCTAGATAAGAGAGTGTGTGTTATGTGGAGGGGGCGGGCAGCAGTGAGGGATCCTCCCAGCCACATGTTCTTGTTGGTGCTGGCCCAGACACACACACATACACATTACATAAATACATCACATGTAGCAGACTGGTGGATGCTATGTAACTGCTTGCTGAGTGCTGCAGCCAGTGTGTAATGTGAGCTGTGTTTACACAATGAGGTTTGGATGTAGGGCATCCAGATAGAAGAGGAGGAGGAGTGGAGGACGGCAGAGACTGAGGTGTTGCATAATCACAAGCTCCCCTGACATGTGCGTAGCTGCCTGAGCCAAAGTCAGTGGAGCACACTGTTGACACCGTTACTGAAGCAATTATGAAAGACTAACCTGGTTAGGCTGCATCAGCCAGCTTCACGTGCTCCATGGTGTAGCAGATGATCCACACAGCTCACAGCCAACTGCCTCTCCTGTGAAATCTGCTGTTATAGTTATTAGATGCTTTAAGAATCACTATTTGACATTCCCTTACTCTCCATGGTATGGAGGTTCAGTGACCTGAATACTGCACACTAAAATAAAAAAATTAAAACAACACCGAAATAATGGCCAAAAATAATGTGACAGGATTTCATCTGTGTCTTTATCATGGGTCTACGTAAGGCAGTAGGTCTGTTCTTTATATGCAGTGTATATGAAGTTAAGTAAAGTAAAAACTATAACGTGTAAATGCTAATTTCTTTGATCACCACTATATTGTTGTATATTGTAAATGCGATAAACGCATGTTCTGTTATATTGACCTTTGACCCAACCCATTGTTTGAATCTGATTTCTTTTATGCTAAATGCAGTGAGGCCCTAACCCTTTGAGGGCTACATTTGTCATTGTTTTTGTTTTTAATAAAGTTACATTGGCATAAAGCAGCATACCATATTTGTCCAAATACAAATACAAAAATGCCATTTATGGTCACTCATGTGAGAAATGTACTGTATATACACTCACATAAAATCTTGCTGGTCCTTGGTCATCTTCTAATTGGCTTGTCCCTCTTCCCCAGCGGTGAGAAACGACAGGAACCGGAGGAAGGGGAAGAAAGAAGAGGTGAAGATGACGATCATGGAGACGTACGAACTGACGGCAGAGCTCGGCCTGATAGTGGAGAAGATCTGCAGGGCTCACAGAGAGACCTTCCCCTCCCTCTGCCAGCTGGGAAAATACACCACTGTGAGTCTCGACCTGATGATCAAAAACAGAGCCGTCCACTCTGTCCTACGATTCATATAACTGTATTTTATAAGAAGTAGCTGAAGCATTGACTTGAAAACTTGCCTTGTTTTACTCATGTTTTCAACATTTCTGTGTGAAGAAATTTATTTTTTCCACAAACTCTTGCTGTTGAAGCAAAACAAATGTCAAATAGCAGAACTTTCCACTTTACAGGATCACTGAGCTCTGGAAACCTGATGGGGAATGTAGGAGTGTCTGCTGTGATCTGAAGCTAGAGGAGATTTTGAAATATCCAGGGGCCACTTCACATGTGATTATTATTCAGAGACTGAAAGGTCAGAGCATGATGCTCAGAGTGGTCGACACATTATAGAGTTATTTTACATAACCCTTTGAATTTTTCAGTGTCACAGCATAATAGTAGTAGAGTAATAGAGCTGGGGTGATCAGACAGAATGAGTCACAGCTGAAGAAAGAATCACCCTAAAGCAATATTTGATAACATTTTATTTTTAGGATCTTTAACTATCTAATAATGCTGCAGGAAGATTTGCAGAAATAACTTTTGTACAAAGATTTGGACAAAAATTGTAGATTTCTGTTTCCATTTTCATCATTTTTCCTTTATAGTTGGGTACTTCATTCTAAAAAATTACACCGTACGTTTTCCTACCTGTAGACAAACATGACTTAAAGACTAACTTATGCTGGTGATTAATTGGAATCAGTTAGGGGGCGAGTGCTAAGGATTGGTGGCTTAATGGTCCACTTGTGTGTCACTATTACACAGAGGTTTTGCACATGTAAACGGAGGAACATCAAGAAAAACAAAATAGCAGGATTGAGTAGAGGTCTACACAAATACTGCAGCCACTGCACCTCTCAACCACAAACTGAAAAGAGCTAATAGTCCAGAACCCACAGGGAAATCTGTGTTGCCGTCCTTGTTGGTGAAGATGTAAATCCACTTTAAATTCTTTTGTGCCGTTGGAACAACAGGGGAAATTTACATATTCACTAACAATAAACGCACATTAAGTACACAGTGTTGCTCATGCAAACTGAGACACGTGCATGACAGTCAGGAAAAAGTGCCCATCCCTTCCTGGCACAAAGGCAAAACTCCCCATTGTACTTCAGTACAGTGATCTGACTGGTGTCATGTGACCTGTTCAGACACATGCTGATGCTCATGTCATGTTTGTGGTTCAACACATCAGCAGAGCTCAGTGGCGCCTGAACTATGACAAACAGCCTCTAGATAAACAGAACAAACTTCCTGGTTTTAAATCTATCTGCACATCCATGAGACCGTCTCTGAAAAATGGACCTCCACTCTGACCAGTGAACCTCTGACATGATGCTCTCCATCTTTTCTCCTCTGTCCAGAACTCCAGCTCAGACCACAGGATCCAGCTGGACCTCGGGCTGTGGGACAAGTTCAGCGAGCTCGCCACCAAGTGCATCATCAAAGTGGTGGAGTTTGCCAAGCGGGTGCCGGGTTTCACCGGCCTGACCATCGCCGACCAGATCACCCTGCTCAAAGCAGCCTGCCTGGACATCCTGGTGCGTCCGTCCTCAGACAAGTTCCTACTTTTGTATTTTACGAAGCTGTTGGACGATTGGAATAAGGAAATGAATGACTAGAATTACACATACATGCAAATGTACACAGACAAAAACGTGTACACAGCTCCTCCTGTGATTGACACCTTTTTGAATCTTGAATTGTCTCACACTTGTGCCAAAGCCAAGGCAGAGAGAGAGAACAGCCCTCAGGGAGAGAGTGTTTGATCTTTTATCCTCTGTCATCCTCCCTCGGTCTTCCGTGTTATTTACCGCCAGGTCTGTCCGTCATCAGAGCCTGCTGATTTACCCTGATAGCAGCAGGGGAGGGCCATGTGCAATCACAAGTACTGTCACGTCTCCTTTTAACACATTTTCCCCCAGTGAGGCATTCTGGGACTTTTCTCTGCCAGGTTCATATCAGTCGTTCTTTCTCCTACCCTGCAATATGGCATAGTGCATTAACAGCACAGATGCAGCAAGCTGTGCATCCTTGGGATCTGCCAAGTGCAAATGTGCCTGGAGACCCAGGAGCCTGTGATGACTGTGATTTATTGCATATTACAAACAAGACACACTGTGATTAATTAAAAGACTCAAATTTGTTTGAACCATGCTGTCAAAATAGTAAAAGAAATATGGTAATAGTTGGGTAAATAGAGCTCTGAGAGTGAAGAGAAAATATTGAAGAGCAACAACAGATTTTAGAAAGTGTTTCTTGACAGTTTGTGTGGATTTTGTCTTGTGCATATATCAAGTCTTTTAATGTAAAATAGATTTAAAGTCTCTGATAATGTGATGACGAGTTGTAATTTTATCTGCATTGAAGATTATTTTATTATTTTATGTTTTGTATTTCAAAATAAAGTGTTCGAGATTGTGTATAAATGCCACAGTGAAGCTCTGCTCCTCGTGTGAGTCTTCTCTCTGGTTTGTTCCCCTTTTTCATCCAGATCCTGAGGATCTGCACTCGCTACACTCCTGACCAGGACACCATGACCTTCTCTGATGGGTTGACCCTGACCCGCACTCAGATCCACAACGCTGGATTTGGACCACTGACAGACCAGGTGTTCACTTTTGCTGGGCAGCTGCTGCCGCTGGAGATGGATGACACAGAGAGCGGGCTCCTCAGTGCCATCTGCCTTGTCTCTGGAGGTACGGAAGCTAAAGACTCAAGTGATGCTAGAAGGAAATTGACAGAGAACCCAGCAAGTGAGCTGGTCCTGAAACTTGTCTTCTTGTCATGTGTTCTGTCTTTGTCTGAGCAGACCGACAGGACCTGGAGGAGCCGTCCAAGGTGGAGGTGCTGCAGGAGCCGCTGCTGGAGGCGCTGAAGATCTACTCCCGCAAAAGGCGACCCAGCATGCCCCTAATGTTCCCCAAGGCCCTCATGAAGATCACTGACCTCCGCAGTATCAGTGCTAAAGGTCAGAAAACCACTGACAAGCTGAGAGCTCATCCTTGCCTCAGTGTGTGCTGTGTAGAAACCTCTCTCTGTCCCTCTCCACAGGGGCGGAGCGGGTGGTGACGCTGAAAATGGAGATCCCAGGCTCCATGCCTCCGCTGATCGAGGAGATGCTGGAGGATCTGGAGAACCTGGAGGAGCACCAGAAGAAACGGTTGGAGGAGAGCACTGCGCCTCCTCGCAGCACATGAACTCCTCCGCTTTCTCACTCCGAAGCTGCTCAAAGAACGTTTTCCTCTGTCTTCCTGCCCAGAGAAACCGCGAGCTACATTAAGTGCAGATGCAGTCCAGAGGGTTCCTTGTGTCTTACCTCAGTCTTTGGCTGGAGAACTGTCAGCGAGTGTTCACAGATTGATCTGCAGTCGTGATGATGAGCGATAAAGATGCAGTAATGTCTTAATCAGTCAGTTTCATTTTTTTAACTTTGGTCACAGTCACCTCAACTTCTGAGAGTCAGTCTCAGCTGTTCTTTATCTGTTTTTTACTGTATTTATATTTGCATGAGATATCACATGGATTCTTTTTTTTTTTTTTTTTACCTCAATAACAACGCTGTTAGCATTAGTATAGCAAACATAGGAAACGTATTGAATGGACCTTTATTTTTGAACTTTTTGCAAACATAATTTTTTTTTCCACTTGTCAGAGACGTACTGATAGTACCTGATGTGTCATTTTGCTGCATGTGTGTAAAAAGAAAAGGGAAATGTACGAGCATTAACAAAATTCACAAACTGTTGTAACAAAGCTGATCTAGAGAGTGACACATTTAAGTAGAACTTGTTGCTCAGTGGGCGTTGTTGACTCATTCTGGAGAAGTTTCATGTATTTTGATGGAAACCTGCAGAATGAAACCACTGAAGTAAACTCACACATTTCATGTTCTAGCTACAAAGTCTTAACCCCAGAATGTATATTTACAGATATTAACAGGGCTGGATGTTGTTTGAAATGTTTTTTATACCTTACTTTGACGAGTACTGTATACACATGTTTACTATAAAACTTTTTTTTTTCATTAAAATCCATTCCTAAAATGCATCAGTGTTTGATGCTTTATCACAGTAATCGCTGTTATGAGATTTGCCTATTAAATACAATGTATTGTAGACAAAGTAATGATAATAATAATGCAAACAATAGGCATTTAAAGGTGACGATATGGGTTTTTTTTTGTTTGTTTGTTTGTTTTTTTTTTAAACCTGTAGGCAACAGGAGAAAAAGGATTATGGGAAATGCAGTGTTAGCAAAGCAGCAGGGTATATATATCTATCTATCTATCAAAATACATTTGTGCCTCAAATGTTTACCTATCATGAGAAAGAAGGACAATAATTCACTGCTAATGAAAACAAACCAGACAGTGAAGGACTGGTCTGTGTCTGCTGCTCTCTACGTGCCGTGCTGACATTTTCCACATCTGTGAGTTTTACATATTTTGTAAATTGAACACCCTGGAACAAAGAATGTCTTATTCCACATTCCAGTATGTACATATCTAAGATCTTTTTCATGGTGCATTCATTTGTGATATTAATCAACAGATCACTTCTCATCTCATGCCTGTGATACTTGTTTTACTTGTTGCTCTATTAAAAAGTCTTGTGTACCAGTTTCTTTCTTTCTTTCTTTTTTTTTTTTTTTGCTGTTTCATGTTTCCACTGGTGGCTTCTGTTATTTCTGAGGTGACACCGTTTCCTGTTGCATGTTGTGAAGCCCTAAGAGGTTATTTTAGGTCATCTCATTTACTCTCAAAACACAGGCTCATACTGCCCCTTGTGGATAGTCTAAGGCACTGCACCACAGCACAGTTCACATGCAAACTGTGCTCTACTGACCCAAATTAACAAGGTAATAGCTCCATTTAAGACTTTGCCCCAGTGTGTTTGGTCATTCAGTAAACATTAGTGTAGATGTGCAGTGACAGCATGTTAACACATCTGGATGGTGTGTTTGTTTCCAGAGAATGTGTAGCTGACACACAATAAAGAGGTGACTCCACTAAGCTTGAATTCTCTGAGTCACTCTGATTGAAACTCCTCATCAAGCTTCTGCTTATTGCAAATACAGTGTGTCAAACATTTTGGCTTGTGACTCTTTACAAATAAAAGCAGTAATGGCTGCTTTTGATGCCAGTATTTATTCCACAAAGTAATCATCCTTTTTCTGAACTGCTCACATTGTTTCATTAAATAATCTATTTAAACTCCAAACTGGTGAAGCTTCTATTCACATAAAAACACAGTGGTTTGAGAGAAAAGAATGAGAGATTTGCCCCCACCCTCAAATTCATCATGTGACCTCTGGGAGGAGGCTCAATCCAGACTTCTGTTATTCAAAACAATGAAAATAAAGATCAGGGACTAATTCTTTCACAGAGCGCCACAGGAAATCATTCCAATCAACCTGTTCAACTCATCTCTCTGAGAATCCATCTGTTAATTGATTGATAACTGGACAGTTAGTTACCACTGTGTGCAATTATCCAACAACATTTGTACTGTAAATAGCTTATCGATGTTGTACTTCTTATTTTAGTAATGAGGCATGGTAATGACAATTTCCCACGGAAGATTTTGTCAGGGTTTCTATCTATTTCCTCTTTTAATTTGAAGTTCCTGTCTTGCCTTCCTGTGCTCTCCCCCCTGTGATTACTTCATGTGTCTCACCTGTGTCTGATTGCACCACGTGTGTCTCATTTCTCCCTTGTGTACATTACCTCAGTGCTTTCCCATTGCTCTTCCTTGGTTTGTCGGCAGTCCTCCATGTTGGTGCTCTGTATTCCTGCTTGGTGTTTCCTGCGTGTTCTTTTTCCCAGGAGTCTAATATATTGTTGTTGTTCCATCATACTGTTTTCTGTGTTAGTTTCTGCATCTGGGTCCAGTCAGATTGATCAAGTATTTTCTATTCTAATCTGTCTTCACTGCACCAGCTTCACATCAGATCCCTGTATTTTATCCAGCTGACTCACTCTGTCAGGATATTGCTCACTGTTTAGATCACTGTGACAAGTGATTGAAAGTTTGTTGTTTTTAAAAGTGTTTTTTAAAACATCGCTTTGAGAGAGTTTGCTTTTCTTTATACAGATTATGCTGACAGTTTCCTTTTGGATCAAAGTGCACAGAACAGCTTATTCATCAGTTGCTTCAAAAATGTACAGAGGATTACATACAACAAATTTATTCCATTGATATTTTTCAGCAGCGTTTGAGAGAGTAGTGTTCATTCAGTGCAAGTGGGGAGAAGTTTGACCTGATTTTCATTCAGCTCTGCCAGAGCTTGAGTCAAACACTGATATGAGTGAGGATTGATGGTGAATTGAGGTGAAGTCCTGGTTTCTTATCAGCTCTTTGAAAGCAAAGTCAGTGAGGAAACTGGCTCACAGCCACCTGAATAACACACTCTTAAAACAGTCAAACTGCTGAGTCTCCTGAACTCAAACAAACCTGAAACAACAACAGAAGGTTTCACACGAGCAGAGTGGCTGCAGCTTGCTGATAAAAAACAAAAAAAACAAAAAAAAACACTTTAGATAGTGATAATGCAGTTTGGAGGCCAGTTGTAATGGGTCACACTCACAGACTTTGAGATTGAATCACACATGTAACAATAACAACATTCATAAAATACAAATGGTCTTCAGTGTAAGGGTAATAAATAATCTTTGGAGATGAGAACAGTCATGTGACATTTGTACAAATAGTCAGTTCCTGAGAACCAGTGAGGAGGAGTGACTGTGGTGACGGAAACATGTGGAAACATGTTAGACCAGTTTTGTCTCAACAACAACCTGCCAAGCTGTCAACACATCACTGCACATATAACACAGGCTTGTATGTTAAACAAGTATAAGTTACATGTAAAAAGGATTAACAATATTTTAGTGGTTTCTGAAGATGATTATGGATGTCAGTCACTTCTTGTCTTGGTCATATCTTCTCACTGTGCCCCTAACATCAGCATAAAACACATTAAAGAGAGCAAACCGAACCAAAACTGTTACATTTTAGGGTAGTGAACACATGAATTGCATTTTTACCACATGAAAAGATGAGAAACATGAGAAATGCGTGGTGTTGTTATTGTTGTTTTTAAGAAAATCTAAAAGAATCTTTGAGTGTTGTCACATATCCCACCTTAACCCTACCCCACTAAACTGACCTCACTAATTCACTAGAATCTGTGAGTGACATTTGTCACTGTCACAGAAACATGCTTAGTACATGAGCCTAACAATTACTACAATTAAAATGTGTTTTATTGTCCATCTGCACAAATCCTCACCTGCAGTCTGTTGTTTCATAGTAGCTGTTCTCCTCCAGCAGCTCCTCTATGATCCCCTGTGAACAGGACAGATGTTTAATACAACTTTTAAGAAGAAATGAAAATATTTTATACAGAACAAGATAAACACATTGTATTGAAGCAATTTGTTTACATAAAAGGGAGGCCTTCTCTGTCTGTCTGTCTATCTATCTATTTATCTAAAAAGACATTAAATTAGATTTTCAAATCCTTACTATCTGACTGACCTGCAGCTGCTGATAGGTCACCCCCTCTTTGAGACTCCCATCACCTGAGAAGAAAAAAAAATGTGACCATCTCACAATAAATTTGTAACATTTCAGGCAGGGGGCGCCACTCGCAGCATGCTGCCTTCTCAGCAGTTGCAGTGACTCTGATGACGAGCTAGTAAATCATTGACGGGAATGCAGCTCTCTTACTGTAATGTAAAACTCAGCAGCCTGCAGGGTGGCAGTGTCACTAAATGGATGTGCAGTGTGAAGCTGCAGTAACAGTACTGTAACTCTACCTGTAGTGTCAGCGGCAAGGGGGTCTCCTGTGATGTGGTGGATCAGAGGCCACCAGTCTGAACTGGCTGAGCCCACTTCCATCAGTTCTGTAGAGGCCTGGAGCAGCTGCAGGGAACACATAGGAGGATTCTCTCTTTGCTTAGAAATGTGATTACACTGTATAAAAGGTAAACTGAAGACGAACTGGACTTCTTCCTGTCAGAGTTCATGAAAGTTGACTTTGAGGATAAAATGAATTGCTTGATGAAATTTAGCCAGTGACTAACTGGGTTTAGCAAGTGCAGCCATGTGCCAGCAGCTCTGAGACATTGTAACCAGACACAGTGCAACACTCAGCTAAATGCTAACTTGAGCATGCACTGACATGGCATTGCTAACATGCTGATATTTATCAGATACATTGTTTACCATCAGAGTTTAGCATGCAAACATGTGCTAGCACTACAAGTACAGTGCAGATACCTGACGTTAACATGTATATCTATACCAATTTTCATGGCAAAACATCCAGCAGTTGTCAAGACACTGATGCACAAACATGAACCTCATGAAAAGTTGGATTCATCCTCTGAGGACTGTGAATGAAAGTTCCGGGCCAACATTACCATCCCTAGAACCACGCGACTGACGTGCCTGAAATTACACGAAGTGAATTGTTGTTGCCTAATCAGTGACCACATGACCTCATTTATGTAGGGAAGCCTGGATACAAATGAAGATTTACCTGATGACCCAACATAGCCTACCTGCTTTCTCACTGTTTTTACATGTTTTCACTAAAACTACTAGTGAATTGCAGGTTAAAAGTACAAACCTTGCTGAGCTCCACTTTTAGTTTGTACGGGTCGCTCCCACCAAGGAACAGAGATTTTTTAAATCTTTCGATAACCCGCCGTTTGATGTTGTGGTGTGGAGCTGGTGGAAGCTGGAGATGGAATTAAAATAATCCAGTTTAATAGCAACACATTTACAGTCACATGCAACCACTGTGGAGGTGGGTCAATGATAAAACCGACAGATCACGATGAGCGATGCAACTGCAGCCTTGAACTGAACTCTGTCGTGACTCAACCAAATGTATGACAGTACTTGGGTGATGTAGATGATTTTGTGCAGCTGCATGAGGAGCCTCTGGCTGGGATCATCAATCTGTCTGAGCTTCTTCTGGGAGACACAGATCCCTGCTGACACTGAGATAAGATGGAAAGCAAACAAACTGACTGATGAACGCTAAACAAACAGGACAGAAACAATTTATAAGAGCCATTTACGACAGTCGGACTTTTGAAATTAGCTTTATATAGCTTTACTTGTGTGTTCTACTTGTGTGCGCATTGTTAAGAGATTTAGAAACAGAAGGTTGAAGAACTACCTGGTCTTGGTTTCATCTTTGCTGCTGTCAAATCCCCACTGAGAGGAGAGTGGAGAAAGGGAGGTCAGCAAACAGCTGCAGATAACACTGTTGGTTCATCTCTGGATAATTGTGCTTTTTTTTTTTTTTTTTTTACATACTAAAAAGAACAATGTCCCACTAATTTCCTCCTTACCACACCATGTGCAGAAATAGATGATGTGATGTTTTTCACTTACTTCGATAGAAGTTGATCAGGTGTTGCACAGGTACTAGGTTTCAGTCCTTTCAGTAAAAACAAAAAGTTGAAAATCAACAACAGAGTAAAAAGACTTAAAGAGGAACTAACACCTTTAAAAAGAGCAGATATGTTGTGTTGCTACCAGTTTGCTTCTTATTAGAACATTTAAT
This sequence comes from Caranx ignobilis, assembly GCA_021432705.1. Taxonomy (NCBI): domain Eukaryota; kingdom Metazoa; phylum Chordata; class Actinopteri; order Carangiformes; family Carangidae; genus Caranx; species Caranx ignobilis. Next base: position 15,317,637 of record MU270012.1, read on the forward strand.
TCGTAAAAATGAAAATCTGCTTCCCATGAGATGAATATCCCTTCACTGACCGTGGTGTTTTCCTACAGAGGCAGTCATGTTGTTTTTGCTATTTGGCGGTTCAATGTCATCATCTGAGGCAGCATCTGAACCCACACACACATAATTATTTCAAATATGGTGTCATTTTCAATTCAAATCTTTCTGGTCCGTGCTGAATACTGAACAGTATAAAACAGAGTCACCTTGACAGATAATTTGCTCCCTGTGGTTGGATGTGCAGGCTGCAGGTGAGTGTGGAGTCGCACATTCAGTTTCCATTAAGGGTTTTTCCTGAAATCAATACAGTACATCATTAATTCAAACAGACACTTGTAAAAGCATCTTCACCAAAACATTTGACAACATCAGAGAGGATTTAAAATTTGTAGCATGTTACGTTTTCTCTTAATTACCTTTTTGTACCAATCAAAAGAGCCATCAGGGAAATCCTTTCAGATTTACATTACCTGCTTTGAGAGGCAGCAGTTTGTCCTGCCTTTGTGTCGCTCCAGGAAGTATCTCTGTGCTCGTTTCCTGTCTCTCTCTGCTCTTCTTTCCAGCGCATTCTGGGAGGTGTAGAGGCCGTCCATCAGCCTCATCATGAGGTCACAGATCCTGGAGCTGACGGCCACAATGTCCGGCCGCTGGTCTGCGTCTGGACTCAGACACCTGATAGGTCGAACAGAGCGCTATGTGAATGGGTGATTTTCATATGAAATGACCTTTAAAATGAAGAAATGAAAACATATTTTAAAACAGATCAAATTTAAGAAAATCATAGACTGATTAATGAATCATTTTAAGTGGTATCACACGCTGAGCTTGAATCAGTAATGATTAATAGGAACAAAAAAAAGCCAATCAAAAATTGATTGATGACTGCCAGTGAAATATGAGGGTGACATTTACGTGCCATTGTAGAACTAGTGAACTTACATACACCAAATATTGGTCAAAATTAAAGTCTTACCATCTTATCATGTCTGTCACTCTGTCTGAAAAAGCACCTGCTTCAACTGGCTCATAAACAGCCTCCACGATCTGCCAGCACAGAAGAGAAAGAAAAGGTTGATTACTCACGGACAGATGGACAGAAAAACATTTGATGTTAGAAGTGAAATATGAGGTTTGTGTGTGTGTGTGTGTGTGTGTGTGTCTTTGTGTTGCCTTGCTGGCCAGTGACAGCATATTGCTGCTGTAGAACGGAGGCTGTAAAGTGGCCATCTGGTAGAGGATACAGCCTAAAGCCCAGATATCAGCTTTCTCTCCGTACGGCTCATTCTTCACCACCTCTGGACTGAAACACAACACATAAACATGCAGAAAGATTTACCCCACACTCTAACCTTAAATCACTGCTCCATACATATGAAAAAAATGTATCAAAGTGGTTGCCACAGGTGGCTGGTGGTTAAGCTGCAGGTTTTGACAGGGAGGAGGAATGTGTGGAGTAAAAAGATGATATCTCTAGTTATATCTGTAACTCTTTTAACCCTTAACCCCAGGCTAAACAGTCCTTTAGAAATGCAAACCAGACAAAAAATCTCAAGGTGCACCACACCATCCAGTCTCTGCACTTACATAAAATGAAGTCTTAAAACAAACAAAAAATAATAATAATGGTGACAGCTGTCAACCCTTAATGTGATTATGTGAATACATAGCTATAGGACCATAAACACTTTGAGCTGCAGAATACATTTTTTTAGACTTTGACAACATTAGACAGCTTTGTTATATTTTTTAAAGCAACAGGTGTGAATTTCCTCACCAGGAGTAAAGGATGGTGCCAACCACTGACGTCAGCTTGCTGTTCTCCTGCTTCTGCTTAGCCAGGCCGAAGTCAGCTTCAAGCGGAGAGACACAGGTCGTGTGATTAGAAAACACCGGAATTGACACCAGTGGACTCAGTCAATACACACTCACTGATGGTGACTTTGTCCTTCTCCCCCAGCATTATGTTGTTAGGTGTGAGGTCGCGGTGGACTATTCTCTTCTCCTTGTGCAGGTACCTCAGTGCCAGGCACATCTGAGGGGAGCGTGGAGAGGTTACATCAATCAGTGAGCTAATAAGTTATTAAAACTACAGGAGATGTTTCCAATCAGCCTCCTTAACCAGTAGAAATGATTTACATTCACACCTTAGGCTTTCATCCAAAGCTACTGGCAGTGAGCACAGGACCAGACCAGGCTGAAATAATTCCTCAACTTTTGGAGAATAAAAAAAAAAAAAAAAAACACTGGAAAATGGGAGTTTGCTTTTTTCTATGACTTTTAAAAAAGTCTACAACTTTTTAATCTTATATGTCCCCACTGGCCTGTTAGATGAGCTTAAGTACCCCGTCATGAACACCATCACGTTCCAATTTAAATATTAAACTAAATTTTATTTTTTTATTTAACACTAATCAATTTGGATTTTATATACAGTTCATAGAAATCCTAGAACTTCTGGTGTTTAAGTTTGATTTTATTTTAGCTTACACATTGGGTCAAATTTTCATTTGTAATTTCATTCAGCTATTGCTTTCACTTTTAATTTTCTGCTTGACATCATGGCTCAGATTCTTCCTGCAATCAGTTACAGCATTTGCGAGTGTTACAGCTGTATCAGGCTGGTGTCAGAGCTGGTAGTTAATGGGTTATCATGGCTCATGTTTACATCCATTTGTGATCCTGTCTTTGTATCTATTCATTTTTTCATATATGCAAATGTATGGATGTATGCTGTCGTATTTTTGTTTGTTTCTTTTTAAATAAAATCATCATTTGAAATTGTTGGGCTACTTCACTATCTTTACTCAATACACCTCCTGTTTGGGAATTACAGTTTCATTGAAGTGTCAGTAACATGTTGAGCTCAGTCCCACACCTCCAGGGACAGTTAATGATAAGTGTTTAATGCCTGACTCTAAATTAAAGCTGCACAAACAGGTTTATGGTTACATAGCTTAACTTGTGTTGTTTTTTTGTCATGTGACAGCTGTATATTAATCTTGGACTATCAAAATAAAAGGCGATTGATCTTTGTTAAAACGCATCATGGGAAATATACATATTGTATCAAACTAAGATTTCTTTCTGCAGTTATCACCTGTATGAATATATTCCAAATTCTGTCCTCTGTGACCTGCTGCTGCTTCTCCTTCAGAGAGTTAAAATGTTCAGCCAGTGGAACTCCCTCAATCAGCTCCATCACAATATACAGCTTGTCACCTTAAATGGACAATATGAGGTTATAGCTATCGTTTTGATGTATTCCTTCTCACAGCCTAGTAAAAGTACTTATCCTCACCTTCCAAAAATGTCTTGTAATATTTGACAATGTTCGGGTGTAGCATCTGGTGAAGAAGAACACGTAGGCAACACGTAAGTAATGCCAAACATGGTCTTACTTGATCACATTGTGTGTTATTAAATTGAATTGATCAAATGTGTGCCTGTTCTTTGATGATGGTCAGCTCAGAGATGATCTTTTCCACGTTACTGTCTCTGGACTTCTTGTCTTTGCCAAAGACTGGGTTGTGCAGGTTCACCTCCTTCAGAGCCAGAAGGTTCTGTCCACTCTGCTTTCGGACCTGTGGTTGAGTAAATTCATTGAAATCAGCCCCCAAAGTTCGCATTGACGCTAATGTGACCCTGCTACCTTTAGTTCCTATCAGTCTTGAGGATGGTCATTGTACCTTGAAGACACTTCCAAATGCCCCGGTGCCCAGATGGTCCAGCACAGAGTAACCACTGATGACTCTGAGGGGAGGTCGGTTCTGGTCCACAGCCTCTATGCTCACTCTCAGACTGTCCAGTTCGTCCTTCTGCATTGGAAAACCCCAGATCACACAATTATTTTTTGAGCTAGAGAAACTTCCACATTAGTGTACAAAAGTTGTATTTATGACAAAATAAAGCAGAAATATTTATTTTCATTTTATAGCCAAAAACCAGCTGAATAAACAGATGAACCCATTTAGAAGCTGTTTTCTTACAGTGTAGAGCGAAACTTTGGTTTGCAGTCCCTCATAGGCCGTGAGGTCCCGCACATAGTGGCCAACATCAATAAACAGCTCAAAGAGGTCTGTGGGAAAGAGTCTGAAAAGGATAAAGGATTATGTAACAACAGTGGAGAACATTCGATGAGAGGGCAGATATCCAACAGAAGCTAGATTTTAATGATTTATGCCTAACTTGAATTTAAGGCCATATTCTCTTTTCTTTCTAGAATACATATGTGTATGAACTTTTTAATCATGTAGCATCACCTTTTAAACAGATGCCTGTGTCTTTCCACACTAAAGAGAAAACGCAACGTCCGAAATGCATAGCACTGCCAACAAGCAAACAGATTTGCAAATAATTTAGTTTCTGGAGATTGTAATACCTTCGTTAACACCATTATGTAACTGCACATGTATGCACTCTACCTGTAATGGTATGACCTTTGATCCAGAATTTTGGGGTAAAATCAATTTTGCTATAATGTAGATCCCATTTTCCTTAGAAAAGGATGCAAAAATGTATCATGTTACATATATTGTTATTTTACACCAATGTTGACAGCGCATATATGATAGACTTTTTCTTACCTGCACAATGTGGTGAGCAGATGTGTCGTCCAGACTGAGCTCTGTCAAAACTGTACAACATGCTAGAGAGGAGATTAGACAGGATGTGACTTAATTTAAGAACTCATTGCTGTAACTTTAAAGACTCAGGTAGTCTGAGCAGCTCTGAAGAAAAACAACTCTTTCCAAAACCAGAGTTAAAGAACAAACCCTGTTGACTTTGAAGTGTAAAATATAAAGCTTCAGGCACTGAGAGATTGAGCTGTGCTGAATTACAAAATGATAACAGGTTTATATCAAAGGGAGTATTATTTTTACAGTGGTGTCTTTCCAGAAACAGATGATTTTCAAGTAGGCCTATTTCCTCCTAAATCATGGACACAAGTCTGATTTCAGTGGTCTGGATTCTCGCTGCAGGAAAAAGATGTTTACATTCTCATTTGCTGATAAGACTGCTCCAAGGGAAAGGTTTTCTTTACTGTGCAGTAGCATTTTTCACTAAGCACAGCCTTTTACTAGTTGAATCCTAACACTAATGGGATGTTTTCTGCAATGAGTTGTATCTTCTCTGACCTGACTGCAGGGCCTTGGTGTTGTCTACCTCCTCCTGTGGGCTGAGCTCCTCTTGAACGTGCTCTCTCTGGATGTGACCGGCAGCATTGGCGCTGGACAATGTCTCGATTGAAGAGCGATCAGAGACATACTGCCTGTCACTGTAAGAATTTATTTGTATGTCACTGTGATAAATCTTGAAAGTATGTTGATGGTGGCTGCTCAAGTATAAATGCAGTGTTCAGATGTTCAGATGATGAAATGAAACTGGAGAAGACTGTGGAAAGCCTCTGAAAAACAGGTAATCTGAAAGATTTGAAAGAAAATGATTGGATTAAATGAGACGTAGAGAGTCTTCAAAGATGTCGTACAAACAGCTGTAGAGATATTTCCACTGTAATGTGGTTTAAGCTCTACAATCACTGGATCCTATATAGCCCATAGTGACCCTCCCTATTTGGTAAACACCCATATCTTTCAAATTCCACACCACAGTTTGATGCACGCCTTCTGCTATACATTTTTTGTTTCCCAAGCCCTGATCTAAAGAACAGACACTATCAAGTTGCATCATGGGAAATGTAGGACCCAGTGTCCTGCAGTGTTCTGACTACAATGCAGCATAAATCAATTGTTGGTCTGACTTGATCATTACTTGTTCATGTGCTTCTTGAAGCATAATACCACATCACTGCCTTGTCCAACGATTGCTTCAACAGGATGGATAATGTTTGTTAAATTTAAAGGTTTTAGTTGAAGCACCTTCTTCGTCAGTAAACGAGAGGCTGCTTTAACAACTGGAAAGAGAGGATGTAACATAAAACTCAAAAACACTGCAGAGCTTCAATGACCTGTTGAGCAGCCAAAGCAGCTGCTGCACCCCTCCCCAGCTCCGGATCTCCGCCCTGCTGTCGGGATCCTCGCAGAGCTGGACCAGGACCCAGACAAGGCTCCACAGCAGCTTCAGGTGCTGACCGTGCAGCTGGCTCAGCAGCACGGGCAGCCCCTCCAGCTCCCTCACCTGTTCCCTCACCTGCTGCACCGGTGACAGGAGCCTGAGCAGCTCTGCACTTATCCTGAAGGAAATAAAAGGTTTAACCCTTTATATAATGAACATCATATGAATAATAATTGACATTTTGAGTGGTTATCACAACTTAATATATTTTTCAAGATCAATGTTATCAGCATTTTAACATTTAGGCCTCATCTCCACAGTCTGGATCACTGCCATGTCTTCAATTGCCCTATAAAACTCATTTTTACCCACTTGTTTCCTGTTACAGCCTTTGATACGTGTTTTCATTATCATTTTATGAGTCTAGCCTTGATTTTTTTTTTTTCCTGTATTATGGCTCTGCTCTATTGGCTCTAATGGATAAAGGAGGGTCCCAGAAATAACCACAACGACCTTGACATAACACTTCTATCTGACAGCCTGACAACACATCAACAGACAACATAACTTCTAACCTTTTTGACAACAGGTCATATTCCTGCAGTATTATGAGAAGGTTCTCCACTATTGGCAGCTCCCCGATCTCCTCCTTGCATTCTGGGCTTTATAATAAAAGAAGAGCTTGCAACAGATGAAATCATAAATGTATTTAGTGCATGAAATGAACTATGTGTTTACCTTTCAGCTAAAGTGCGGAGTGCCAGCAGGGCTCCTACCAGCACACTGCTGTCAGTTGCAGAGAGGAGCTTCACCAGGGTCTGGAAATGTTTACTTCATTAGAGACTCAATTATATGAGGAGAAAATATAAAAGAATGTGTGAGCACAGAGAAACATACTGATCCCTCAGCTATGTAAATATTATTGCCAAAACGTGCACATTGGAAGCAGCAATGTACTGATGTAATTTTGCAAATTGAGCCACAGTTGAGCTGAAAATGGTTTTCCATGTGAACAGAACTGCAAGAGGATGTAAATTTCTTAGGGATTCAATTCAGTGATGAAGATGAATTATGTAGTGATCTGTCAGACTGAGAGTTTCTTTCATGGCTCATGTCATGTATAAAAATAAAATGATTAATCCTCTGTGGAGCATGAATGAATATATTGTATCACAATCTTCTCATTGAAGTCTGATATTACTTGAATTATTTTATTCCTAAAGATGGATGAAATCCAGAGGGTCACAGAAAACATTATATTCCTTAGCCAGAGGTAACAAACATCCACTGTAGATTGTGCTGCATGAACAGAGAGGTTGTCTCAAACACTGCTAAATAAACCACTAAAATACAGGAATAAACCAACAATTTGAAATAGTTGAAAAATCCAGATTATATATATGAACCTGATCTAGGCCAAACACATTAACAGCAACAGGAGTGATTTCATGTGATGGCACAAACTCAAAGACGGCCTTATCAGCACTTATCTTACCTTGTGAGCGCCACTCGCAATGACCCAGGCCCTTTGATTCTCAGCAGCAGACAGCTTCTGAAACATGTCTGCAGACCCATCAACAACAAAGCCAGACATGATAAGGACAAGACACAATTTATCAGAGTTGCTCTGTGATATTTCCCTCAGGACTAATACTCACAGGTCATTGTGACCAGCTTCTGCACGGAAAAGGCCTGTTCACCACAAGACATGTACATGGTGGTGACGGACTCCATATACTTGAAGACAAGCAGAGCAGGGATGAAGAGGCTGACATCAGATATGACAAAATGCAAAATGTGTGAAAATAATTCTGGTGAGTTTTTACCCTGGCAAGTGAACTGATGCCCTGGAGCTGATGGAGAATTCTCTAAGAGGGGAAACAGTTAAAAGAGGCAGTTACTGTTTGCTGAACTAATATATTAAATGAAGAAGTATTTATACAGTATTTCATAATCAGTGCTAAAATAGCATCCAGAGGGAGAACTGAAAAGATTCATCTAGTTTTACCTGATGGTGGGGATCTCTGATCAACAGCCGTAGGCAGATTAAAACTCTAAGGACTGATTCAGGTGTTGCATGGTCAATCCAGTCACTACAGAGAGAGAAACTAGTGTTCATGACTTGTGTTATAATGGCAGAAATTCTACCTCCAGGACATTTTACCTGCACAGTCGGTTCTTGATCAAAGACACAAGGATATCAGAAAAGAGTTTATGCAGTGGGTGCTCACTGAAGCATCTTTGGTCTCTGTATGTTATGCTGGAAAAAAGGTAATGATACAGAAGAATGAAGGTCATCCACCACACCACTATAAATACAAATCATGGCCTTCACCCCCCCCCCCCCCCCCCCCCCCCCCCCCAAAAAAGCTACTGAATGTGGCATCTTAGCCCATAAAGCTCATAATTTATCTTATATGACATGCATAATATAAAACAGGTTGCAAAATATGTACTGGTACAGGTCTCTGTACAAGAACAGACAAGAGTTTTGATTTATTTTTAAATATTTACTCAGTAATGTTCCTGTACATGTATCTGCTTAGGATTTACACAACATTTAACATGAGTGATCTTCTTTTTTGAGAACATGTACTACAAAGATTGGACATAAACTTGAAAGGTAAACCTGAATTTTTCCAGTTCAGATGCTTCACTGCTGAGGTCGCTCTCACTCCTGTGTCTGTGGGCATCTTTTTGAAGATGCAGGCCTTGTGGTCTGCTGGCTCCACTGCTGCGTGCCTTACTGTGACTCAGCACAGCCACCTGCATCACAAGGATTCTCATGGTACAATATATACACAAACCTGAAGAAATATGAGCTGGTTTGTATCGTTATCATAATGTCTAGACACATCGCCTCAGAATGGCGTCACTTGTTGTTGTTCACCTCTTGTCGGGGGCTGGTTTTGGCAAGCAGGGACTGAAGCCTCTTGAGATCATGAGATGCCCTAGAACACAGGCTTATCAGGTGATTTTTTTTTTTTTTTTTTTTCGTCATTTCAAGGAAATAAATTTAAAATTGTGTAACAGACTAAACAGCTTTAGAAGCAGATAACCCAGCTTACTTGCTCTGGATTCCTGTGGACTTCAGAAGTAATCTTTCTCCTTGTCTCACTTTTTTAACTGGGTTGGACATTTTCAGCAGTGCCCTTTGGTTCCATGAGTAACCTGTGGTTCAACTTGAGTAGTAGTAGAAGAGGCACTCAGATCTTTTACTTTAAGTAAAAGTAGCACTGTGTATACGTGCATCAGCTCCAAATATGCTTAGTAGTAGTATACATAGTATACATAGCCCAGCCTAGCCTAGCCTTGTTCATGCATTTCCCCTGGGGATAAATCAAGTTTTAATCTAACCTTATAATGCATATAATACATGTATTAGCTTATCTGACACATTAGCTCGTTTTAGTAGTCATTTAAAAATCCTACTGAAAAATACAGCCCGTGATCTAATGATATTATTTTGTTTAACCCCCCCCCCACCACCGCCACCACCACCAAAAAAAAAAAATAAAAAAAAATAAAAAAGCAGATGACCTAGCTTAGATAAGTCTCTTACCCGTTCCCCAGCATCGCGAAATATTTCAGTTTCTTCTTTAAATATCCTTGGTCATTGTAGCTTTAGTCTACGTAGTCTTAATTCGTGAAGCGAATATATCAGCAAAAAGGGAACAATAATGTGGAGATGTAGCTACTTCGCTTTTATCAAATTCAGGTGAGCAGTTGCTGAGTTACCATGGCCACAACCGACGCTGTTCGCATTCCGTCACCGAGTCTTTTGAGACAACACACACGCACGCACACACACACACACGCTCTCTCTCTCTTTCTCTCTCTCTCTCTCTCTCTCTCTCTCACACACACACACACACACACACACACACACACCATAGACTTAAACACAAATACAAAATACACAATGAATGTTGTAAATTAACCAACAATAATGTAAATAACAACACATCAGTAAATAAGTTAAACTGACTTATTTAGTAGGTGCTACATGAGTAAATCGGGCCCTTTGTGATTTTAATAAACTATTTGTTTGGTCGTTGAAAGACGGGGTTATAAGTTTCGCAAGTTCCGAGAAAAAACAGTTGGTCGTCGCGAGAATATACCGTTACTCAAAGGAATTAAAACATTCTCGCGAGACAAATTTGTGCCTCCCTCTGGGATTCACGTACAGTTTACGTCAAACTTTTACCGTAGTTTCGCTGCGCCGGGGGGCTTTGCGTGCCTCTTAGTGCGTAGCTCAACCAAAAGCAGCGAGAAGGGGAATGTCGGCTTGTGAATGATCGGTATTTGAGGCGGCAGGGAGCGTCAACGCTATGGGTGAGACTGCTGCTCTTAGCTATTGGCACGACTTGTTCTGAAAATTATGTTGTTAACTATAACACTGATTATTCGTATTAAGATTGAATCCGCCGTTTGAACTATTTGGCTTTACCGCTATTTAGCGTCCCCAGTTGTCTGAGCACCAACGCCCAGGCATCCGCCTCCAGTTGGATGGGCTGCTAACTAGCTAACCGTTAGCCTCTGCTTCGCTAGCAGGCTGCATAACCTAACGGGAGTGTCATTTCCTGCCTTACTTCTTTCGCAAAGTATTTCGCTAAACGTGTTTTTTGTGTGTGTTTTGATCAACCACAACAAGCCACATTAATATTGCTGTTACGCTTAGATATAAGTCTATCTTAAAGCTTTGGATTTAGCTAATTTAGCGTCGTATGTTGGATTAAACAGCTCTCGTTAATGCTAACTTGTTTGAACCTAAGGGAGGAAACGACATGAAGCCTTACTTAATGTGAGCTGCGGGGTTCTTCTGTTTGGCTTGTTTTAACATTAATTACCCCTGTACGAAGCAGAATATAGTCGATGTGCTTTAGCATCACTTTTTCCCTCAGGGAGACATTTTAAAAATGGTTATTGAATGGGGAGAACGACCACTTCCTTGCATCTCTCTCCCTCTTCCTCTCTTCCTCTCTCTCTCTCTCTCTCTCTCTGTGTCAGAGATCACAGCTGCATTAGTGTGAGATCAATAAATTGATGAAACTGCAATGATCGGAACATCTAGGTTAGACAATCAAGGCCAAACCACGAAGCTCTCTCACGGTTAGGTACAAGGAGGACAAGCCTTGCATTTAATCTGGATTATACTTGATGCAGTACCACAGAGTTCATGTTTTGACTTTTAAATTCATTTGGTTTTATGCAGTCACAATGTGATTTGCATTATAAAATCTGCGCAATCAAACTGCAACTTGGTCCTCCACCTGCCACCACTTCCTTTAGCAGACCTGTCAGATAATGCCGCAAAGGAAACACACAGTTTTCCTTTTAAAATAATAGTTCTCTAAATTCCCACCAGCTTTAGAGCTGTTGATGGAATTGTTTGCTAGCAAAACAACACATTTTGACACGCATTAATTCATCTGCTGAGGCTCCAGGATGCTGCTGACGTATTTGCTGCACATCCTTTAGGCAAATTAGCCATAGTTTCACTCAGAAGACATGTGGGCTGCTGTTGGTAGGCAGGAGATGCTCTCCTAGCCACGGGCCAAAAGGAAAAGCTGCAACAATGAATGGGCTTTACTTTATGGTGCTGCTGACATTAAAGGAGCAAGTCGAGTGGAATATACACCACACAGGCCAACTGTCTGTGTTGTTACAGTAGTGAAGATCATGAATCATTTTGCCCAAGGCTTCACAGCTTGGGAAACTGAATCTGGAGACAGAATGGTGTGTTTATCAGATGGGCTGGGATTGATTCTCTGTTACCTTTTTTGTCCTCTCCCCCTTGGCTCTGCAACCCTGGAAATACTGGCTCGTCCTGCACATCGGAACCACATCACTATGATCTGCATACAACAGCTGTAAGTAGAGAAATTATCTTCATACTTAAAGTAATTGGACAGTAATTTTATTTCAGCGATTTTATTCAGTGTTCAGCTTTGCATAATTAAATTGAAGCCAGCATGCCAACTGTGTCATGCTTAATTACAGTTAAGCATGTATGTCATGATGTGTTCATCCTTTTGATATAATGGTGTCATCTTTGATTTGAATATTCTTCTCTGTGTAAGTGTGATATATCTTCAATGAAAAAATGGTTTGTCTGATATTGAATCTACATGAAGGTAATTTTAAGAGCAACATTGCAGTGTTTCTCATATAGACTGTATTTATGGCAGTGGCAGCTTCTGATTGCCTGTCTGACCATGACAGATGGGTCCGTTGTCAGCGTGATTGTGAGACAGAGGCCCTGTTCATACTGGCATTAACATGCATCTTGGGTGAACCGTTCAGAAGACGACGGCTCCAAATACGTCGGCTCAGACCTGCCATTAGAATGCGTTTCCACAAGTGTCTCATGTGACCTCTTATGATTGGACCTTGCTGGCCTGTTCAATTCAAATAAACACCCGCATCATTTCTGTTGTTTTGAGCCACTCTGACTGTGACAGCCAGGTCCGCTGTCAGTCTGTTCGAAAGAATGAGAGCAGGGATAGGAGGGGTTGGGCAAATCAATTCCCTGCGCTGGCACAGCTGCACAGTCAAATAAGATTTTAGCCATTTGAAATAGTAAAAAAAAAACAATAGAAAAATCCATATCATGGTCAGTGTTGATATTGCAGCAGCTACTGCAAACATATCGATGGATGGGAAAGGAATCACTGCATTGGGAACAGTGAGGTTCAGGTGGTCAGAAGGTTGGGAGTGTTTCATTTACAGGAATGTGGGAATAGATGATAACAACTTTTTGTGGAGCTTTACATCTAAAGTGGGGTGCAAGATAAAAGCTCTTTATGGTTTTTAATGTTTGCATTTTTTTACTGTCTTACAGCAACAAAAGAATCTGGAAGGATATGTTGGCTTTGCCAGCCTCCCCAACCAAGTGTACAGGAAGTCTGTCAAGAGGGGCTTTGAGTTCACCCTGATGGTCGTGGGTAAGAACACATGCTGCTCAGCTCTCTGTTTGCCCTTGTTTTATGTGAATCATTTCATTGTATTCATTGCGGCTGGCATTTTAAAGTCCTTCGTTGTGGTTTGTGGAGAGGGAGAGATTGTGTGTGTTTGCAGCTATATTTATACACAGGGGACATGCCCCCAGCTTTGTAGTATTAATTGCTGAGTCAGAGAGGAGGGGACCGATGCATCGCTCTTCTTTGTATTCCTCTTAATGTCAAGCACTTAACATTGTCCTGTAGGACGGAAGCATTTGGGTTTTATCTAGAGCTGCACTCAGAGAATCAAAAATGCAGACATTCTTTTAAAATGCTTGGATGTGGTGGTTGACGCTGTGCCAAGATCCTCCTCAGCTGATCAGTCTCTGTTTGGAGGGAAAATGTTTCTCTGGGTCAAAACCATTTCCTGTGGTGGGACGAACAGAATTTGTACCCAGCATGCCTCCAAGAATAGCCCATCTCCCTTTGCATTCACACCACTCAGGGTTTTTCACAAGGTTTTGTTTTTTGTACCGTTAATCAATTCCCAAACATATTAGTGAGCAGTTTCTTTATTGCTGTTATTTTTTTTGCTTACATTAGATTGAATTCAATGATGAGGAACTTGGAATTCGCTTGTTCCTGTCCTCTGAAGTGTTATTTATAAAAGCTGCTGGATGGTGATCAAGTGGTCCTCTGGGGCCTGTGAGTGCTTCAGTGTGTTTGCAACACACAGGCTTCATTTTAGCAATAATTGCAGAAAAGATTAACAACGGCATCTGATCTAGCAACAAGGAAAGTAGAGGAGGTCCTCTGGGCTTGTTTGTAGATAAATACTTGCTATTGTTTTTATGGTATCACCTTTTTACATCAACACACACACACAAAACATTCAGCTTTTCTTGGCTCGGCTGGGCTGTGGGGCCACATGTCCGTACTGTGCAACACAAGTTTGGTGTGAAAGAGGAAAAGAGGATGAAAGATGGAGGAAGGGAAGGGAAGTGATGGGACTGGTACGAGCGCAGTGACTATCACGTCAGTCCATGGCTCATGAAACACATGACCCAATGGCACGTTGAGGTCATACATTCTCCAGCAGCTCTTTTTTTACGGGCATCTCTTCATACTGCAGCGACTTTAACAAGCACACGCCCGTAACAGATGGCTACATGTCATGCATAAAATGCAGGACAAATAAATTCAGCGGTACAAGCCCCACACATTACCCTTTGACTGTGGCTGTGGTGTAAATGGTGGCTCGTTAAATATTGACTTGTGGCCATCAGCCAAGGCAGGCAGTGCCAGTGGTCATTTCCACTAATGATCCTTTTCATTGGGAACTTGGAAACTAGGCACACAATGACCACTTGTCTGTGTTGTTTCCTTAGCCTTTAACTGTTAACCAAATGGATTAATGTCCTGGGCAAATGTCAGTCTCATCCCCAGCTAGACACATGCCCTTTGATTGCCTTAAAGATGTCAACAGTGATCTTTGTGTGGGAATAATGGAAGGCGATGGAAGGGGGAGGGCTTTTGTAATATACATTTTCACTGCATTTTTCCCAAGTAATGCAATACTTTGTCTGATTTTGTCTTCATTTAAGGTGAATCCGGCCTGGGCAAATCCACGTTGATCAACTCTCTGTTCCTAACAGACCTGTATTCAGCAGAGTATCCGGGACCGTCGCATCGAATCAAAAAGACTGTACAGGTACGTTTTGGCAAATATATGTCGTCTTAAAGCTGAGGTGTGCTGTGGCAACAAATTAACAAAAAAACCAAAAAAGACAAATACAGAGGCAGGAAGTTGCCAACAGCATTTTTAGAGTCAACATTAAGTAGACCAAATATCAGTGCTGAAAAATGGCGCAGTCTAACAGCTTTGGCAGCCGCTCAAACCACAATTTTGCCATTTCAGTTGAAAGCGTGGTCAGCACTGTGGCTGCAGAACCAACCAATACAGATTTTGTATTGTGTTGTAGAACATCTATTTCAGCATACCTGTTTAATTATATGTTTGTTTTTATTACGCTCTCAAGTATGTAGATTCCAAGTGGATGATCTGCGCTTGAGTTCACCCAGACAAATGCACTAACGCTGAATTCTTACCTTTTGTGGTTTATAATTTTACAGCGTCAATATCACATCTGTTACAATCAGAGGAATAATGTGAGGAGCATCATGGGTTTTTCCAAGAAAAGCATCAGCTATATGACTTTTTTTGAATTAGCTACAACTCCGCTGTCAGCTGATGTGATTCAGTGCAATCAACCATGCTGCGATAGTTGTTGATGCAGTGAATCCTCAGTTTCTCCTCATGGTTTGAACAAGCCAGACTCACCATCAGCTCCTGCTGTAAATGATTTTATCTTCATCCTCTCTAATTACGCAACATTGTCCTCAGCTTCGAGTGCTCCAGGTGCTGTACTTTATCTGTCTGCCTCCTGACTGACAGCCCCACTATCTCCAGATGCTTGTTTGCCTTTCTCGTTTCTCAGCATAGTTGGCTAATTGCACAGTGTGGGGTGGCGTGCTGCTACATGCCGCTAGTTTCAAGTGTTTTCTATGTGAACTATATATTCGAGCTGCTATTAGCGTACAGTGTTAATGATTTTTGCACCCTTTGCTTTCCGTACTGCATCTTCATCCTTATTATTGATTCAGTAGATTGGTTTCAAAGGCATAGCTGTGGCAGAGGTGAACATGATGTGCCCTTTTGTTCTGTCTCCTGTGTCAGGTGGAGCAGTCCAAAGTTTTAATAAAGGAGGGCGGTGTCCAGCTGCTGCTCACAATAGTCGACACCCCGGGGTTCGGAGATGCTGTTGACAACAGCAACTGGTAAGAATCACTGCAACTGCAGCTCAGATGATATTCCCTCATTTGCAAAGCTTTGAATGTCAAAGCTACTCCTCATCATCTCTAAATCAGTAGTCTTTTGGGGGGTTTTGTTTACAACAAGTTGTTATTTGTGTTTTGCAGCTGGCAGCCAATCATTGACCACATAGACAGCAAGTTTGAAGACTACCTGAACTCAGAATCTCGGGTGAACAGAAGACAGATGCCTGACAGCAGGATCCACTGCTGCCTGTACTTCATCGCCCCCTCGGGACATGGGTGAGTCCGCGAGACAAATTAACGAGGCAGTTATTTTATTGGATGCTCGTTTAAAGCACACCATGTTGGCTACAAACACAGTTCCACTTCGAATCAGTCTCTTGAAGTACCACCGCCTTGTTCAAGATGGAAGGCCTTAAGGTTTCAAGGAAGAATGAACAGGGGAAGGAAATGAGCAAAAAGAGTGCATGGAGGGAAATGAGAGGTCAGGAAGTCTCCTTGCTGAAGGTTGCTGGTTGAGATCCTTGTGTTCTCCAAGGATGATCAGACAGTGAAGCTCCTCCTTAACACTTCAGCGAGGCGTTGAGCCCTCAGCTGCTCCTGGAACAGCCCACAGCGTTGTGGTCGAACTAGACTATGAGGTTGTGGATTGTATGTGCAGTTATGGGCGTGTGTTGTCTTACTCCATCTCCCCTCCGCCTCCGGGGCCTTTGCTGTAAATGATAATGTGAGACTGAGTCAGCTCCTCTTGCAAAACAAGGGTTAAAACTTGAGGCATGTAAAAAGGGGAAAATAGAGGGGGGGGTTGGCGAAAAGCCCAGCAGATGATACCAATTGCCAAATGTTTCATAAAGAGACGACTGTGAGGAATTTTAATTTCAATGTTTATTTTTCACAAGCCACCAGATCTTCTATAGTAATTGGACAGCTCAGAGGCTCTTGTCTTTCTGTAAGAAGTGTGCATCTCTTGTGTGGTGCGCGATTCAGTCAAAGTGTGGGAGTGAAATTGAAAAATGAGGCCTCAAGCAGTTATTTCCTGCTGTGAAAAAAAACAACTTTTACTGGTATTCGGTCAATAACCCCTTTTTTAAATGTATGTATCAGGTTAGAATGATGTTGATAAGAGTGTTTGCCCCTTGTCACGTCTCTTGACCTCACGAAATATTGGTGTTTGTCACTGTAGGGCCACATAATGTTGTTTGTGTCGTCTTTGTGGAGCTGCTCCATTTGTGTATATGCATACGTCACATGTCCTCTAAGCTGTTGGCCACGACTCACTGTAAACGTTGAAGAAGCCTCTGTCCTCCTTTCACATTGTGTCCTTTTTTTTCCTTTCCCCTCATCTTACGTCCAGCCGTCCTCTGCGAGACATTGTGTTTGTACAAGCGTCTTCTCTGTCCCCACACAAACAGCACTTTAGCCTTGAGGATGTGCGGCGTATGTTCTCACAGATATGCACAGAGCGTCCCCACATAACACCAGCTGACTGCTCACACAGCAACAACAGTGGCCTCGAACATGAGACTGTCTCAGTATTTAACTCTAGATAGTTTTCTTGTAGACGATATTAGAGGTGCTTATTTTCACCTTTTTCTTTTCCAATAGCTAACACTCCTTAACTGACTCCTAAAATGTGTTATTTAAAAGAGACAAGGGTCTGTAACCCATTTACGAATACAGATACACAGGGGTTCCAGTGAAACTAGAAAGATCCTGGATTCGTTGTTAAAAACCAAATGACACCCTGCTCATCTAGGAACACGTAATAAAACTCCAGTTATAAATTCATAAATTTCTTATAAGGATCAGAGAAGACCATAGGCATCGTTTGATCATTGTGGAGCAGGTTTGCTTCTGATGAGAACAGCCATGCTACTGCTCTGCATGCCGCAGAGTCAGACTGGCATTAAACCTCAAAATGAAGCAAAGAGGCTAGGTCTACCTCAGCTGACAGCCTGTCTACTGGTTCTTATTTAGAAATGGTAACATGTCGACATGCTGTGGGGTGAGTGTGTTGTACAGTCTGTTAACTGTGGGAGGAGCCACGGTGGAGAAGACAAGCTCAGATGGCACTGGTATCCTGGGATTTCTTTTTAGCTGTTTAACTAATAACTAGAATGAATTGGTCAAAGATCTTATTGTAGGTTAATAGTGAATGGTTAACCTTAACAGTGACTCATGAAGGAAGCGATCACCCACATCTGCCACTGTTACATCATCAAACATGGCCGTTCTCAAACTGGTTCAACCCAGTCGTGAGCGTCACTAAGTTTGTTATTATGTGTATAAAACACCATAAAAGAAGACAGATGCAGAAATAGAAGCTCATATTAGCAAAGCCAAAAACACACATCCAAATGATAGTGAGGTATTATGTGGCTTATTTAAAGAAACATTTTTGAACATGGAAACAAATCTGTTCATTATCAGTTGATCAGAAAATCACTGATGCAGCATTTTGAGTTAATACTGATTTACAACTCTGCCCTTTTGTTCATCAGTATGCTGCTGATTCTGCTGGTGGGTGCTGTATAGAGCTGCAATCACCAGTCAATTCATGCATAAACAATGAAATATTTTCTTTCTTTCTTTTGAATGTTATAGTTTCTTTCCTGCAGGGATGTCAAACATGTTGTGTTTTCTATCTATAGGAGCAGCAGAATATCTGTAGCATTTGACCTGTTGGTTGGTGAAGATGTGGCCATATTGCAGGTTTTTGTTTTGTGACTGGCACTTTTGTTTTGAATTTATTTTCATAGGTATTCTTTACTACACATTAGGTTTGGACCATGCTCGGGGCAAAAATATATTTTAATAAAAAAATATATATCTAAAAAGTAGTCTATACATGCCTGCCTTCAGTATTATTCTGTATGCCCAGTCCGATCTGGTCATTCAAGTTTCATCATGTCATTAATTCTTAAATAGATGGTAGAGTAGAAAAGCTGGGTTGCGTTATGTCTGGGCTTCAGCACCTGCTGGTCGTGCTGGGTCGCACCAGGTCGGGTTTTAATTTCCAGGCACGTTGAGAGGTCTGCTACACATAAATACCTCATGTATTTGACACTTAGACACTTTGGGTTAAGTCTTTGATTTATGTAGATGTAATTTATTAAACAATGCAATATTGTTTACTAGGTTGTAGATGTGTACTACTGCTGTGAGCCAGATATGTATTATCAGACCCATCAATTGTGTCACCTGGTGATGATGTCAGTGGGGTCTCCATTGAAGGCTTTGGAGTTGCTTGTCCTGTTGCTCCTCTGTCAGTTAATAACAACCAGGCTTTCAGCTCTGTGCTGTATATTGACCTCCATGCTGGCTCCATGACAAACATCATGCATCCCAACCACCATCCCAACCACTAAAAAACAACAAAGCCTGCTTCTGCTCTATAGTTTGACTGGGATGGATATTTCCACAAGGCCATAGGAGAATCAGATAAAGATGTGTGTGTATTATATAACAGAATACAGTGAAATGCAAAGCTATAACTCACAGTTTCACTGATGTCAAATCTTATTTATTCAAGTGGAAAAAAACAGCCAAGAATAGCAGCCCTTTCTCACGACTACAGGGTCATTTTCCTAGACATTACAAACATCAGTCAGGCGTCACAGATACTTTGCTATATTTGGTTTTGCTACATTTATTCTTTTGATATCCAAGAAGGAGCTAACCATGGCAATGGTGATCAAGTGTAAATCTAAAACCCCCAAATATCCCTTTTATTCCAAGATTGACAAAAAGCCCAGACTCCACACCAGTCTTGATTTATTGTTTTGGACATTAATGTGCAGGATATTAGCAATGAACTAATCAATAGCTGCACAATATCTCTGCATGACTTGACGATATCCATATATGTGAAGCTATGTCTTCATCTGTCCACAGACTGAAACCCCTGGACATTGAGTTCATGAAACGGTTGCATGAGAAAGTCAATGTCATCCCCCTGATCGCCAAAGCAGACACCCTCACTCCAGAGGAATGCCAACAGTTCAAGAAGCAGGTCAGTGGTTTCCACAGCTGCACACTGCTGCAGGAAAACCATCTCTCATGTTTTTTTTTCTTCCCCCTACTGTAATCATCAGTATGATGGCAGCACTGCACATCCTGATGCAAAGTCAAGTAGAGAACGACCTCTGGGATGTTGCAGCTGTTTTGTAGAGCTGTGACCTACATGTCCCAAACTGTGTCAAAAGTTGTCTGCTAAGTAAACAAATATACAGTTTTTTGTTGTTGTTTTTTTTAAAGCAGGTTTCTTAATGGTTGCATTTGCTTGGTTCTATTTTGTACTGAGTTTTTTGTTGTTCTTGTGTTTGTCAGATATATTATCATTTTGGATGAGCTGCAAACATGACATTTCCTCCAGATAATTTGAGATGTCTTGGGTAAAATGAAACAGCAGTATAAGGTCCTGCTTGTTTTTGTTTGGCCGCTCAGCAGCTCAGAATGTTTTCCCTCTTTTCCTGTCCTGCGCCAGATCATGCGGGAAATCCAAGAGCACAAAATCAAGATCTACGAGTTCCCCGAGACAGACGACGAAGAGGAGAACAGGCTGGTGAAGAAGATCAAGGTATGTCCATCACCTACCAGATCCACACATCAAATCATGTCGAGTGCACCGGTTCATTACAGCAGTATTAATTATACCCTCATATTGTTCCTTTGCCAGGACAAGTTGCCACTGGCTGTAGTAGGAAGCAACACCATCATTGAGGTGAATGGCAAGAGGGTCAGAGGGAGACAGTATCCCTGGGGGGTTGCAGAAGGTATGAAAGTTCTGTACAATTTTCCCACACTGAAGATGCTTAGATGCTGAAATTCACTTGATTAATTATGTGTTTAATTAACGTGTAAAAAGTTTTGGTGTAAAATTTCAAAGTACCATGACAGGACAGCATACCTGAAAACAGGAAATGGATTTTACATACACCGATCAGACATAACATGATGATAACTGACAGGTGAAGTGAATAACACTGAATAACTCTTCATCATGGCACCTGTTAATGGGTGGGATATATTAGGCAGCAAGTGAACATGTTGTCCTCAAAGTTGATGTGTTAGAAGCAGGAAAAATGGGCAGTGTAAGGATTTGATCCAGTCTGACAAGGACGACTGGGCTGTTCCTGGTCTGCAGTGGTCAGGATCAAAAGTGGTCCAAAGAAGGAACAGTGGTGAACCAGACACAGGCGCATTGATACACGTGGGGAGAGAAGGCTGGCCCATGTGGTCCCATCCAACAGACCAGCTAGTGTTGCTCAAAGTGCTGAAGAAGTTCATGCTGGTTCTGATAGAAAGCTGTCAGAATACACAGTGCATCACTGTTTGTTGTGTATATGGCAGCAAAAGTGACCAACACAATATTAGGCAGGTGGTCATAATGTTATGTCTGAGCGGTGTATGTTCCCAGGATGCCTTGTGTTATCTTCCGCATCAAGTATGAGATGTTACTTGGTGCAGGGTGTTTGTTTCTAACTGATAATTTTGTGGTTTTTCTTCCCTCCTAGTTGAAAACAGTGACCACTGTGACTTCACCATCCTCAGGGATATGCTCATCAGGTACTGAGAGGAGCATAAAGAACATGTACCATTTACAGTTAATAAACACATGAACCCACCAAGCAGCTGGTAAACATAGGCTCTAATAGTTGGTGTGATTTCTGTGCAGGATGGTACTGGTTCTCTGACAGTAAAAGACATTTTTAGTATAAAAGAATAATTTAATGACAATAGTAGGCCTGTCACAATTATCACATGATCGCCTGACCACAATCATTTTATAAATGTTAAAATTGTTATAATGGTTCCCATTCATCTGTATAAAAACAGTTGGATGAAACTAACAGAAATCTTGTATTTCCATCTTTATTTCCACATCGTTTTCCACCATTTGAGGTTTGACTGCTGCTCTTTTAATGATATCATCACGTTGCTTCATTGTTCCTTCGTCTATGGTTTAATTACACATGAGTGGAGCACCACAAACTGTTTATCTAGAGGATCTGAATTTCCAATATTTAGCGATGAGCACCTATTGATATCAGCATCATGGATTTAGTTGCAAAGCCAATGAATGACTCTGATTCTTCATAAGCTGTATGTGTATTATTAAACTATATTAAGGCCCACACTATAATAGTGGCATAAGAAAAAGACATTTGAATCATTAATTGCAGTTATTTGTTTGGTAATTAATCGTCAACTAAAATTGTGACAGCCCTAACCAGTAGTAGTTTCAGTTGCAAGAGCAGGTGAAACATTGCTCTGCATTTTGAATATTGCTGATCTCCTTGTCGTCTGTCCTCAGAACTCACATGCAGGACCTGAAGGACGTGACAAACAACGTCCACTATGAAAACTACCGCAGCAGGAAGCTGGCTGCTGTCACCTACAATGGAGTGGACAACAACAGGGCCAAAGGACAACTGTCCACCAAGTAAGTCTTAGACCAAGCACACTATAGACAGCAGTTACAGGCAAGGCAGGAAGATGACTATGAAGAGCTGAGTTTATTAAGCTACTTTTTTCAAGCTGATGAGGATATGGGTCTGAACTCTATGACCAGCCAAATGCTGCTACATGTCTCCTGCACTTGGGAGTATCTCTCCTCCCAGGAGTTCTCAGGATGAGTTATTATTCTGAAAATCTGACTCTGTTTTTTAACTCAGATTTGGTTAAACGTCAGCATAACCAATCCTGGCGTATAGCAACACACAAAGTACACAGGACACATGACTTGAGATGTTGTGCTAAATGGAATCTTCAGATGCAGATGCTGCAGGATGTGTTGGAACTAACGTGTTCAACAAGTTCACATCGTGTATGAGAATTGCCTGCAGGGAAATCCTTCAAAGTTGATACTCAGGGATGAAGTGGTGAGATGTTGACAGTCAAAGGTCAAAGATCACTGAATTTTGACTATTGAACGCTGCAGCTCAGGAGCCTGTGACCATACATCCAGCAACTTTATCAATAATTTCCAAGCTGCATGTGTTAAAGCGTGTTGGATACATGTGTCATCTGGCCTGTAGGAAGTCATCACAGACGACTGAGTTGACGTACTGTTTATTTTTATCTTATTTTATTCAAGTATTCAGGTTCCAGGTAACTGGAAAAGCAAGGGTGGGGGCGTAACTCGTCGACCACATGTCCTCTGTTTGTGTTTTTGCCTGAGAATCAATCAATGGTTTTGCTTTGATTGGAGCTTAATCTCACCGTACTACTTTTGCATAAATCCATGCCACTGATTTTTGCTGTACAGCTGAATAGAGGCCTCACGCTTCTGATGCTAACACACAGCTAAACATTTGACCAACCCTGCTAATGTATTTGACACCCAGCTCACAAAGCCCACATTGTTCATTCTGAGCTCTCTTTTTTTTCTTCTTTTTTTTTCCATTTGCAGTGAGAAAGTAGTTTGAGTCACAGAACACGCCTAATAGACTGTAGTTTTATTTTTAGTGCATGACCTCATCATTGCATGCTGTGTGTGTCTGTGCGTGTGTGTGTGCGTGCGTGTGTGTGGTTGTATGTGTTTTTGTTTTTTAGACTTGACACAGTTGAAGGAATGTAAGTGGTCATTTTTTCACTTAATTTTCAGAGCCTTGTCTCAGATGTTATCCTTCCTCTGTTCTCCCATGTTGGCTGCATTTTGGGTATTTTCTCTCCTCCCCGTTGACTGGGGTCAGCTTTCCCCCCTCCACTCCCCCCTCTCTCACGATGTCGATGTTTTCCAGGAACAGCGGGGGAAAACTGTGAATTGCCGCTCTTCCTTTTTATAAAACTTAGTGTGACACCCATGAATGTGATGCTTTAAATTTTCCCTCCCAACAACAAACCCTTCAAGTCTTTTCCACTGCTGCTTTTATTAGCCCTGCTGCTTGGACTAATAACAGAGACCTGCACCTGAAATGTTTGGAGCGGTTACCACTGTTTATGACACAATACACGGGATCTGTATTAATGATATATCATGACTTGTAGAGTGTCTTTATATCACCCGTTTTCTATCTACAGTTGTGCTTCTGCAGCATCTTAATTATCATTCAGTGTGTATTTACTGTAAAGGCTGGCTGTTGGACTTTAACATCCAGGAGTATAGAACTGAAAGATCCATCAGTCCAACTTTCTGGACTGATTACCTGTCCATCACTGGTGCTGTCTGTCTCCCACATATACAACACTCTGTTTGACTCACCTGAGCCCCTGTTATGTAAGACTCTAGTTTTACTGTGTGGCAGTAAAACTAGAGTCAACAGCAGTGTAGGGTCTCAGCTCAGTGTCCGTACATCCACACTAGAAATACCCTGAAGAACTTGGTCCCGCTTAGCTTTGCTCCTGGAATCAGTTCAAGTGAAATTCCTCCTCTCTCCCGGTAACCTCTGCGTGTATTTCAGGGCAGGTCTCTGCACACTCACACTGCGACAAAGTGTCCTGTCGAGCTGCACTAACCTCTAACTCACCACCTGCACTGTCCACCAGTGTTCACAGGTTCCTTGCATTAGCCTTTGGGCCCCTCTCCTCCTGGTTCCCAGAAACGTCCTGTGGTTGGTTTTGGTTTCCTGTTTCTTTTTGCAGCCTTCTTGGATCCTGTCATTCCTAAAACCTCACACCTCTCAGCCTTTTTCCCTCCTCTGTCCCGACAGTTTGTATTTCTTTGGGGAACTGGGGGGAGGGTAAAGTTTAAAGTCCGCCTCCTGTTTTTCTGGCTGTTCTGGAAGAGAAAAATTATAAATCTAACTTTCACCAGTTGACCAGTCCAAACAATTTGGGATCCAGTTGGCATGTTCTCTGGTGTCCGACCCCTACTGCTGCGCTCCACTGCGACAAGCCAGAATCCAGCTATTTCTTTTCCAGTCCTCCTCCTCCTACTCTCTCTCCATCAGTTTCTTCCTCTGTAAAGAATTGCAATCTGCTCTGCTTGCAAACACCCTCAAGAGGAGTTGCTGAAATGAGATTTCAGTTTGCAGAAGATGAAAATACTTATTTTTTTCAAATCAACCAAAAATAAAAAAAAGAAAATCCAGCATAGTCTTATTGGAGTATGACAAAATTCTAATCATAGTAATGTTAGTGTTGTCCTCAACTAAATTTGGTGTGTTTGTACGTGTGTGTGTGTGTGTGTGTGTGTGTGTGTGTGTGCACGCTCGTGCTCCATGTGCAGGAGTCCTCTGGCCCAAATGGAGGAGGAGAGGCGAGAGCACGTGGCTAAGATGAAGAAGATGGAGATGGAGATGGAGCAGGTGTTTGAGATGAAAGTCAAGGAAAAAGTGCAGAAGCTCAAAGACTCTGAAGCAGAGGTAAAACACACACACACGCTGTGTTAGTGAATACTGCAGTTCATTCGCTTGTGAAATTACTCATCTGTCTGAGCTCCTTCCTTCCTCCTGTGCTGACGCGTGTCGGCGGTTAGAAGTGCGAAGCAGCTGTACAAGAGCGTGCTCTTGATTTGTGCAAGTGAATGCTCCGTGTGCTGTCTCCTCACCAACAAGAGGCAGATTTCAGATAAAAGCCGCTTACGTGTAAATGTGCACGCAGACTGTTTAAATATGTGGCGAACACACGGAGCAGTTTACCTCCTTTTTATTATTTCCACGTGTTGAGATTATTTCAATAAAATGAGATTCTGTTACATTTGAATTTGTTTACACCAGGCCAGCTGATGCCTGCACAGTGCATATAGTCCTGCTGATAAGAGAAGTTCTGCTGCTTTTCTCCTGGAACTGAACTCTCCCTGTTTTTTTTTGAAACCTCTGACTGAACTATTTTCTTTTCATTTGTACCCCACCTTGGATTTTTTTTTCTTTTTCCTCTTAGTCTATATTTTTGTATTTATTTATTATTATATCATGTATACGACTGTGCTGTGATGTACTTGTTATAGATGTACTGATCATTATCAGTGTATACCTAGTTGGTTTTGTACGTTCTATTTGTTCAACATCCTCCTCTGACAGTGCTACATGAAGGTTGTGTAAATGCACTGCTGTGTTAACTGATCACTGATTTGAAAGTATCAGTAACAGAGGTACTGAAATGTTTTCTGCACAGTAAGATATGGGGCACAGTAGTTCATGTGTTTTGTACATTTGACTGATCCCTCTCCATCCTGCCCGTGTCTCTGCAGCTTCAGCGGCGTCATGAGCAGATGAAGAAGAACCTGGAGGCTCAGCACAAGGAGCTGGAGGAGAAGAGACGTGTGTTCGAGGACGAGAGAGCGAACTGGGAGGCCCAGCAGCGCCTGGAGCAGCAGAAACTGGAGGCCTCCAGGTATGGGCTGCTCTCGTTGTCACACTCTAGTTTTTGCCTTAAACAGAGATTACATGTAATTCTGTTTCACCAGAATTCACACCATCATTGTAAGATGTGGTCTGGGGTTAACTTTAAACCACCAGGAGGTTTCATTTTTACAATGGCTGCCTTGTTGAGATGGATCGACTAACGTTTGGAGCTCCTCTGAGAAAACTGAAAGACGCACAACTCAATGATGAGGATGAATATTTTACCACATACCAGTTAACACAGGAAACTGTCTGAACAGGAGGACTTTTTTATCACCTACATTGTAGCCATAACGTTCCATTAATTCAGCCAACAAGTTTTCTCAAAGGAGGAAACTTTTGACCTCCTCTGCTGAGCCATCACAAGCACTGTTAATGCTAGAAGTTTTCTAGCTAGCCTAGGGTTCTAGGGTTTTCTAATTTCTAATCTTAGATTAAATCAGACATTTACTTTGACACAGTTCTGTCCAAGTCTCCATGTTCTTTATTGAACACAACCTCAACAAGAGGCTGGACAAAATGACAGGAATGAAAGAGTGTGGTCAAATACAAACCCACTGCACACCTCTAGCACTCAGTCACCTCTGTCTACTCAACACACTCTCAGGGCTCTGCTGTGAGCAGTAAATGGTCACTTATGGCTCCTTGTTGTGCATCATTTCCATAATGATAATCATAGGCACTTGTTGCAGTGCATTTTGGGACTGTCAGCACATAGTACATAGTGTCTGTGAGTCTTACTGAGGGAACTCAATAGTGGATACATGCACTCACTCAGAACTGGGACAGTCAAATACATGGGTGTCAGGGGAGTGTGCTGTACACAACTCAATGCACTCCAGAGTAAATTGCCAATCATTTCAGACACACCCTCTGTCAGAGAAGGTCATGGAGCTTGACAGTGACAGTGACAGCGCAGCATTACATAATATTGAATATACAATATGCAGCCAAATAAGTGCAGCAGCTCTCGGCCTGCGGGTCAGGGCTTGTGAAATGACCCTGAGAAGCAGGAAGAATATTTCTGATGCACCACTTGATGTTTATATCTCTGAAGAAGACTTCACACTTCACTATTGCAACAGATAGTTCTGCTGTTTCAAAACCTCTAGATGTTATTCAAATAAACAGGGAGAGAAAATGATGGTCAGCCTTGTCAGAGCTCAGACAGACGTAACCAGTGGCCACAGATCACAAGCAACAGTGACTTGTCACACATCTCACACATTATAATTGTCCAAAATGTACTTTTAAAGGGTTTTTTATATTATGGACAAATATGCTGTAACTTTATAAGACATGACAAACAATGACAAATATTGTATAGAAAGCCCCTAACAGTCCCACTGTATTTGGCATTTAAAAAAATATATATATATATATATATATATCTGCTCAAACAACCACAGTTTCCTCTGAGTGAGAACTGTTGGCACAGAGACTGTGAACTGACCCACTTCCTGCAGCTGATTCAAACTGTGTGTCAGGTCAAAGGCCAACATAACAGAATGTATGTTAACCATGTGTCAAGAGAGAGAGACATTATAATGTATTTGCGGTAAAGTGTCAATGTGTGCATGAATGTGTGAACTTTGACAGCTCTGGTTAGAGCTCTGGTTCACTACAGACGTCACTCACAAAGTGATGTGTCTGTTTTCATGCTGACTAACACTGTGTGTCCTTCTCTGCAGGACTCTGGAGAAAAACAAAAAGAAAGGCAAGATCTTTTAAAGACAGTCGGCAGGACCACCCCAAATTGAGTTGTTTTTGTTTGCCAACGTTGCCGGTCAGGACACCACTGTGTGGCACTGACATCACCCTCCTACTCCACCTACTACTCCCCCTCCTCCTCTCTCCCCTTCCTCTTCCTCCTCCTCCTCTTCCTCTGGCCCTGCTATGTCTGCCAGCACAGCTGTGCTCCTGCTCCCACCCACTAGAGGGGGGTACTGGGGGTACTTGTGGCTTTGTGAGGGGTGGGGGTTGACAGCGAGTTCCGCCACCACAGAGCCCCCTCGCTGCCTCGGGACTCATCATCATCAAAGAATGTGTTTACCTTAACAGCTGAACGAATAACCCCATTTTAGAAAAGGCCAAACCCATATTATTTTAATTATTATTATTATTATTATTGATATTATTATTGTTGTTGTTATAACTGTCCCCACCCCACCTGCTGCTCTCTCTACTTTCCCTTCCAAGGTTGCTTTTAAATAACTGATGTAAACAGTTTTATGGAAAGTAAAGACGAAGAAAATAATACCCATGAGTCATGTCCGACTGTTGTACAATCAAATTTTTGGTGAACGATATGTGTTTACAGGAGAAGACGACAGTAACAGTAACCGTATATTAAAGTAAGACGAGGACAAGGCATTAACTAATCCTTTTTGTTCTGAGTGTACCTGGTAATCCGTAACCCTCCTCCTCCTCCTCCTCCTCAGAGTGTGACAGCCTCCAATTAAATGGTGTCAACAGAAAACAATAAAAAAAAAAATGAACCTTGGGCCTTTTTTATAGATTTCTAAAAAAAAAATAAATAAAATGAAATATGGCTAAAAGCTTCTTTTTTCTGAAATGTAACGCTTTTCTCTTTCCTCTGTGTTTCGCTATCTCCACTAGCCTTGGACCACCATTTATAACGTCATAAGTGTTATATTTCACTTTAGTTTATTTTTATATATACCGAGCCAGCTGAAGTAATAACTTCTTTTGTATGTTTAGAAAACTCTCAGAGACTTGACAGCAGCGTCCACTGTTTGAAAACAAACACATTTTCACATGTGACAGTGATCCTGGACGTGTTGAAAAGAAAACAATACTTAAGTCACTCTGTGGAAAAAGGGTCAGTGGGAAATGAAGAGTCAACACCGCAATTTGCTTTGGCTATGTACTCCATCTCTATATTTTTAATTTTATTTTTCATTTGTATTGTACAAAGTCACTTAATAAACCTGTGATGATATTGAGAGGTGAGATGTTTTTATTGTGTGCACACAGTCAGGGTGAAATGATTGATGGGACTTTTACTGTTGTTCCACCAAGTTTGAGTGATGGTTCAATATTTCCAGTGTTTGACCACTAGGTGTCACTGCTGGCCACAAAGTGTCATCAGTGATCAACTCCACTGCTAAATGTGACGGTTTCATGAGACAACGACAGACTGACTGAACAAAATAAAAACCTTGTTTGTTGTCAATCTAAAAATGGAACAAAGTCAGAAAACATGAAGTTCCCCTCAGTGGTCTGAAGTGCTCTGTGCAGCTCACAGGGCTCCTGCAGGGATGAAATCAGCTGTTACTAGGCAGATTTCCTCTGAAATGAGACTTGACTTTTGTCTTTGTTTTGTGACAGTTGAATAAACCATACCTTGATCCTCAAAGCTCCTTTTACCCATCAGACCCACGAAAGTTTGAAATTTATGTCCTGCGTGAAAAACAAACCATAATGACTCCACCTGTATTTCATTACAGTTCCATAATGAAATATAAAATTATAACACCTACGTTTACGAGCCGTCTGTGTTTTCACTGTTTGAAGCAATGGGAAAAAAATGAAGAGAGCAGTGTTTTTCTCTCAGGAGACATGGACATGAATACAGTTCATTCTTGTGACATTCAACAGTCCTACCAGAGTCCTTCTTCCCCGTGAGTCCCACATGCTGGCGTGGTCCTGGTTTTCTGATCATTCTCATTAATATGTCTGGAATTACTCCAGAGTTGGGCCATTGGTTCTTGTAAGACAGACATAATGTTAAAATACAGAGGCTGAACATTTCTTTTAGATTGAGATTAATATCCACTGCAATTACTGAGCCAACAAATGATCTTTACAAGAGCATCTAAACAGAAAGGTTTGAAGTCTTTCTTTAAATGTAGTTGGGTAGGTCTTACCTCTTTGCTGCCTCCTTTCCAGCTGTCAACATCCATTTCTTGACAGAAAACATTTGTGAGAAGCAGCACGAGCATCAGAACAAGTTTAACCATCTCCATCAGTGCAGACTGTGCGTAAATTCACCCCAGTGTGCTACAAAGCGCTGAATCCTCCGAGCCTGGCTTCCAGATAATAAGTAAACTGTGTGTGTGTGTGCAGGTAGTCTGCACCTCTCTGCTGGATTATTTTAAATACCGAAAGAGACAACAGTCGCGCGTCTTTCTCTGATGATGCGCCATTGCGCAACGCCATCCATCAACGATCACTTTGCGCACACGGCACTTTTACGCACAGCCGGAGAGGATGATGTGGATCAGTGCTCGTCTCCGGCAATTATTCTGTGAGTCACATATGTCATAATTACTAGTTATAATTAGTCGGTGTTTCATGCGCAAGGTTCGTGACACCGAATCTGCAAAACAACAGATGCACCTGTCTAATGCATGTTGGCTGGTTACAAGCACCTAAAAGCCTGTTAAGTCATACAAATTCCTCAAACACAAAAGTTCCTCAGTAGCTGTGTAATCTAACACCTGTTGCCCCTATACAGTTGTATTCGACCATTTGCCAACTAACTAACTAACTACTACTACTAATAATAATAATAATAATATCTAGTTCAATGATAGGCCTAACAGTATGCAATATCAATATGTCCAACGATTATCTTCGACAGGTTACACGGGCTCCAGTGTATAAAATGTCAGAAAACAGTGACATTATTATGCTTTTCATCATCCTCATCACTTCCAGACTGGGAGGTCGAGCCTTCAGTTACCGGGCTCCTCTATTATGGAACCAGCTCTCTCCATGGGTCAGAGAGGCAGACGCTCTTTCTACATTTAAGTCTAGGCTTAAGACCTTCCTCTATGACAGAGCTTTTAGTTAGGGCTGGCTCAGGTAGTCCTGATCCATTTTATAGCTACGCTGCTATACGCTTAAACTGCTGGGGGATACATCAGGTTACATGGAGCCCTATCCTTCCTCTCCTCTCCTCTCACACATCTTTAACTGTCATTACTTGTTGCACTTTGTATCTGGCCTTGGCTCCATCCCCCTGCACCAACCAACCAACCGCCGCCTCCATCACCTCCTTTCTCCTGCTGTTAAACCGGTCTGCACTCCCTGCTCATGACCCAGTCTGCCGTCCAGTAGTCCCATTAAGCTGGCCTTCCCTCCCTGCCCACCAGGAGCTGCCTTCATCGTTTTTCGTTAACTGACTGATTCCATTTCCATGTTTTCCATATTCCATGTTGTAAATTGTTTTCTTGTCAGTATACAACATTTATGCACATCTGCCTGTCCTGGGTGAGGGATCCCTCCTCTGTTGCTCACCCTGAGGTTTCTCCATGTTTCCCTGTTAAAGGGTTTTCATGGGAGTTTTTCCCTCAGTCGATGTGAGGGTCTAAGGTCAGAGGATGTTGTCATGATACTGTGTAAAGCCCTTTGAGACAAACTGTTTGTAAAAAGGGCCTATACAAATAAAACTGCCTTGCCTTGCCTTCCTGGAGCCCACTTAACGTGTTCAAATGTCTTATTTGACTGAGTAACAGTCAAATGCTTATTAACAAATGCGCCTTAATCGTGTTGCCAGGTAACTATAGTTGGCCTACTTGCAAAAAGACTTAAAGCAATCAGTCATGTTGTCAATAAACTCCATGTGGATCGATAATTAAATAGCCTATATCTAGAGGGGCCAAACTATTTTTCCAACCAACTGAATGTAGTGTGTGGTATTGACCGCACGGTTTGAGCTTTTTAAAGCTTTCTGTCCCGCCTCGACCGCCGTAGACGGAGCAGCATAGCCCGCCCCCGACTCAAATGTTTGGAGGTGAATTAAGGAAGTCCGCGTGAAACAGAGAGGCAGAAGGAGCATTTAAGTCAACATACACTGTAAAAG
Source organism: Caranx ignobilis (assembly GCA_021432705.1). Classification (NCBI taxonomy): domain Eukaryota; kingdom Metazoa; phylum Chordata; class Actinopteri; order Carangiformes; family Carangidae; genus Caranx; species Caranx ignobilis. The sequence continues at coordinate 15,349,565 of MU270012.1, forward strand.
ACATGCCCCCTGCTTTCTGCTTGTGGTGAGTTCATGGTCCCTCGCTGTCAACGGGAATATGGCTGTGTTGCGTTCTCCGTCGTCGCTGTTGTGGTTCCTAGTTGTGACAGCTCATGTGACTGAAGCCGCGGGGAGGTCCTGGCAGCGGATGACACTGACCGACGATGGGGACCAGGTCTGCGGGTCCCAGGACAACACGGTGTCGTTGAAATCTAGAAAAAGGAGCGGTCCGGTGGTCTCCGCCGGGCCCGAGCCGGGAGACGTCGCGGCCGCGTTCAGAGTCCCAACTCTGGATGGGGAGTTTTCCTACCAGCCCGGAGCTGTGCAGGGATCTGTGGTCATCCATGCCTTCACCAACAAGTCCGGGTTTCTGGAGTGTCTATGGAGCTCAGAGTCATCCCTGAGCAGCCTGCTGCAGGAGCTGCCGGACAGCACCCAGGTCCTCTTCCTGTCCCTGGACGACTCCGCGGTCAACGATGCTCTCTGGATGAGGGAGCAGCTGCAGCGGGCCGCCATGCACAGGTGACCGGTGGGGGAGCACTGCTTTTTTGGGGGGGGGGGGCACAGACCAGTGCTCACCTTATAATAAAAGTTCGACAAGATGTGACACACCTGGTGCAGTTCCATCTCTGAAGACCAACCAGGAAGTGTTCAGATCCATTATCACTCTGGTTCCAAGTAAAAGTACCAGGATGACAAAAGATGAAACTGTTGCATTCAACATCCTGCAAGTAGCTACAAATCCACTATGTCTTCTCAAAAGATCCAGAGTGAAAGTAGAAGACAGTTTGATACATGTAGGTCTGTGTTCCCTCAGGAAAGATGTGTGAGCGTTGATGTGCAGTAAAACTGAAAGTATAAAAGTATAAGAAAAATCTTTAAGAAAACAAAAACTGGGAGAACACAGACTTACACAGACTTATTAACAGAGCAGTCTCAAAACTCATATTTACATTCACACACACTTTTTTTCTCATTAACTGTAATATAATGACATATTTTTGTTACATTTTTGCATATGTTTATCCTGTGTATAACATCTGTCTTTAACATTTTTCATCTAATCTTTATCCTCTTCATATGCTCCCATTTTGGAGCAACTGTACCTGCTGATAAAGTCCATGAAGTGTTTCTGGTTCTGAAATATGAATGGGTCTTAAGAAAAGTAAAAGTTAAACAGAATAGTTCAGCAGGTAGTTATAATATATACATTGTGGGGAGGGTACATAACAATGGGTTTTTATATGGGACTTTCATAGCTAGTAACTGAAGCTCCCATAAAAAAAAATAGTTTGGCAAACAAGCTTGAAATGGAAAAACTCACTTCCTCTTATCTGTGCTAAAGCATTTAAATGAAAGTCTTGGGTGATTCCCACCACTGGGGATTAACAAGCTCATCGAGTGGAAGCTGACTCTAATACAGAGGGATATTTATCACAGTTAAAATCTCTGCTCTTAACAGAGATCATGTTAATTTGAAAATTAATAAGCAGTTAAACACGTCTGTTCAGCCTTTATTGTCTTACATTGGAAATTTAGCTCAGACTCAAACAGACCAATGACAACAGACTCATCATTAAAGATCAATGAGTGTTCAAACGATAACAGCAACAACATTAATACAGGCAAGATAGAGGCATAAAACAAATTAAACCAGATCAAACTGGATTAGTTGCAACATGAAAAATGAAGAAGGGGAACAGTCTCATAAACCAAAGCCAAAAAGAGGAAGCACAGTTACAACCTGAAACTAACTGAAATGAATGTTGTTCTTCGGTGGTGACTTGCTCCTAAATATAAATCCCCCAACTTTCAGAGTCACAGTCTTTTTCTAATTATGTTTGAAGTTAATTTAGCCTGAGATCTGAAATAAAGGGCCAGGTGCTGTTAACCTCGCTCCAGTGATTCTCAGCCACCCACAGCATGTGCTGCTTTTAATCCAAAACAGTTCCTTCTAAGGTTGTGTTTGGTTATTTGAGCATCAGTGTTTGATCGTCAACATGAATTGTGAACAAACTGCTTTGTCACAGTTTCACTCATGTCCTCCCTGCTCCTCTCTGCAGTAAGAAGGAGGTCCTGTCCAGGCTTCACTTCTCTCCAGTGCCGGTCTTTGCTCTGGGGAACTGGATCCCCAATGTGCTCTACTACTGGAGCTGCAAGGGAAAGAACTGTGGCCTCTCCCAGGCTGCATTCACCTCCGAGGGTAAGAAGACGAGACTGTTGTCTGATCTGGTCGGGAGAGGTGAAGGTGGCTGCACAGATTCAGCTTCTAAATGGGTGTGGTTTATGTACAAGGTTGAGCCTCCTCTCAGGTTCTTGGGAACCTTCTTTCTCTTGGAAGCTTTGCCCTGCCCACATTAACTTCATTCTGTGACTGCTGAGCTCCTTCATGCACAAAGAAACTGTGCATACACAACACATTTCTTATCTCTTACAATGATTACATCTTCCTGTCTCACACAGGGTGGAACATGCCTGTCATCATCAAGAGACTGGACGCCAGGTATGATTGGCTCATGGCAGGCTGGGGTCAGAGGTCGTATCAGCTGGTCGATGCGGGGAACGGATGTGATCCTTCCCCGTCTGTGGCAGGAGGTGTGGCCTGGGTGTCAGAGGGCAGTTGCTCCTTCTTCACTAAGGTCTGTTGCCTCCTCCAGCTCATGCAGATCTGTGATGATGATGTTGAAGATGAGCAGATAAATATTCATATTCATATTCATTTCTTTTTCCTTTATCTGTGGCTTCAGGCAGAGGAATGGTTTGCCAGGTTGTTTCTCTGTCCACACTTCTCATTCTTGTGAATATGAGCTCAGTTACATCTTGAGGACGTTTCTTCTGGTTTAGGACAAACATTCCCTTGAACCAAAGGATTAAAGCATTTGATTCACAAAACTCATTTTTTGGCCTCAACTCAAGAATTTAAATCTCTAAATCCTCTGATTGGAGCAGGGATCGGTAAATTTCATCACTTTCATCAAGAAAATGTTCCAGATCACCTAATTAATTCATCAGCGAAGTGGGCCAACATTTTCAATTTCTCTCTAACAATAACAAGCATCATTTATGCCTAGCTGAATCCTAGAAAAGTTCATTAAACATTATTATTATCTTGACTTTAGACTGCCATTAAAAGTCATTAAAACTCTGCACAGACAGCCAGGATGTTCACATTAATTTGGGGTTTGCAAAATAATTTAGTTTAATGATGGTGAGTCAGTGTTCAATAGCAGGGAAATTACAAATGTGCTAAGAAGGTATCATAGAGGCCTAAATGATTCTTTTTTTTTTTTTTTTTTTTTTTTTTGCTCAAGTGTTGAACTATGAATGAAAATGTGGGATCTGTGAACAGTTTATAAATGTTGTCGCACCACAGTCACATGTTTACAGGACGGAGAGTAATCCAGTTAAAACAAGTGGATCCAACAGACGTGTGGCAAAGAAGTGGGAACTGAGGGAACTGTGAAAGAATATTTCTCATGCTGACTTGACACTTGACAGTGCAGCTTTTTAGCACAAAATAATCCGTTAGTTGTAACTTTTTTTCTGTTTCATCATTGTAAATCTTTGTGTTTTACAACAGAAGCATTCTGATATACCTCATATTATGTTATTTCAGTGGAATGAAAATCACTTTAATCTATGATGAAAATAATGTAAAGATGCTTTTTGTTCTCCACACACAGTGTCGTCTCCACATCTTGTTGTAAACACCTCTGTGCTGCCTTTGTTTACATGTGAATTCATCAGCATCGGATGCTCTACATCCTTCCAGGTGCAGTCCATGGCCAAATCCAACGCCTCCGGTGTCCTTGTCTATGCCCTCCCTGGTAACCCGATCCAGGACATGAACTGCGTTGAGGATGAATGTTATTCGCGTCTAGGCATCCCAGCTGCCATGGTGCACCTGGAGCCATCGGTTGCTCAGGCGCTCCGGTAAGACCGGCCCATCTGACGCTGATGCTCAACTTCCTTTAACATAGATTAACTGTTCTTTTTAAAAGGTTACAGTTTTAGTTCCCTAAAACCTGACTCTCTCTTCTTCAGGGGAAAAACATTATCTCTAAATAACTTTTCACATGTCTTCAGAAGAGGATATGAGATTAGAAAGCTCTTAATAAGAGATTTAAAAAAAAATAACTAAAAACTATGTCATTTAATGTTATGTATTTAAGTGATGGTATATATTGAATTTCTTTTGTAGGTTTGGGCAGAAGGTGAATGTGTCCTTCCAGATGACTCCTTCACCAAACTTCTTCATCAGTATCGACCCACAGGGGGCACTGGCTGAGATGGGCTGGTTCCTTTACCCCTCGTTCAGGTTCATCAACTGGCAGGCGCAGTGGTGAGAGCTCAGTAGTCCAAGAGACTCCACTGTAACCAGCAACCTGGTTCAAAAATAAAGCTTATCTGAGAGGAAAATAACACCACGACCTTTATTATTACTGACATTATTATTATTATTATATGGTGGTTATAATAGGTTGTGTTAGATTGTATAGGTGTACTTCAATGTAGATAGTATGCTCCCACATTCTCCCCTAAGCAGGCCAGGTAATTAACAGTATGATAAACTTTACCAAAACATTAATGAGGACAAAACTCTGCTCATTTAATAAGAAAATGTATTTTTTATTCATGTGTCAGTTCGGTGTAAAATATAATTTTGGTTGTTGATGGTTTGTGCAAAGAAAAAGTCAAGTGATCAAGAGCATCTCTTGGTCTTTCTCTTCCATTTCACTTGACGTAGTCAGAGATTGGTGCATCAGATGGTTCACGGTGTGATGGTAAGGGGACATCCAGGACTGAGCACAGAGCTCAATTACAGTGGTGGAAGAAAGTTTTCGGACACCCTTAAAGTTTTACACAATCTCAAATATTATCATGATTTGTGTTTCAAAAGGTGTGGCTGCATCACACAGACACAAATGAATACAAATGATATTTTTTTGGTTAATGTTTACAAGAAAAACTAACAAAACTAAATTCTTGGCAGTTTCAATATGTCAGTTCTCAACGTTGTCGGTATCAAAGTCAACAAATAAGAACAATAACAATTAAAGTTTTGAATGGCTTTTTTAATATTTGTTTAGTATTTTGGCTGTGACTGTACTAAAAGAAATTGCACTTGAAGACCTAAGAGAGATTCTTAATGCAGTATTTCACAAATGCATGGGGTGTGAAAACTTTTTCCACCAATGTATTAGGCTGGTAAACCATGAAATATAGACCAAGATCAACATGAATTTAAAAAGTAAACAAACCACAATCAGAAAATATTTGTGAAATGCCATCAAAAGTCTTAGTTAACCACAAATATCAGGATTGTAGCATGAATTTTACTTTTAATATCCTATTGTTTCAACTAGTCATAATTTTTATCTTTCATCTTTTGTGGTTCTTGTCTAGGTTTGACTTCTATGCAGATCTCCAGTTCAAACTTAAAAGTCCCGCCAGCGTGGTTCCTGTCTTTGACAAAGTCCAAATGCAGGGTGAAAAAGGAGCAGTGGCTACAGTCGACCTGCCGTTAGGTAACTACAACAGCAATGTGTGTGTCTGTTTAAAAGTCAGTATGTAGTGCCACAGGGCTAACGCTCTCAGGCTGCCCATTGACTCCAATAGAGAGATTTTCTTAGACAAACAGAAGGGATCGCTGTTTTCAAGTCACAAGTGTTTCCAAAATATTTACTATAGAATCAACAAAATCATATCATAGTGTTCAGGAAGTCCTCTGGACACTCGCAGTCTGCCTTTCTTTCTGATAGGAGCTACTGTTTTGTCACAATAAGCCCACATGTGAGACCAGCGCCGAGGCAGAAAATCAGGCTGGGTTCATCTATAGTCATGGCAACCTCCTCAAATTGCCGTGGAAACCTCTGAGCCTCAGGCCAGAGCCACAGCTGAAACCAGTTCATTAATCAGGGACTCCTCTGATATCTCTGCAGGTCATCTCCCATACATTTCTATGAAGTCACTGTGAAACACACCAACACACAACTTTATGTGATTACAGACAGGTTGACAGACAGACACACATGCGCGTGCAGTCGTCAATGCCAATTCTCATAGAAAGATGATCATGTGTTTGTCTGATCAGCTCTGTCTTGAGCTTAAGGTTGTGGGTTTGATTCCCATGTTGACAGAGGTGACCCGTGGCAGCGGTCCCCATGGCACTCCCAAAATTTCTGTGAGGAAATTTCCTAGTTTATGATTAACAGCCACATTATTCCATTAGTGACAACTATTTATTCAAGTATCATCACTGTTACTTTGATGGACACCTGATAAAGGCCTTGAACATGATTATAGACTGTTATTGAGATTGTTCTGGTGGCTGTTGAATTGAGTTGAAGCCTTCTCATGACACTAACATCTGTACGTTATGTCTGCAGGCATATTAGACTTTGACATGCTGGAGCTGGACGCATCACTGTCATGTCCCGGCAGGAGGGACTTGTCCTGCGCCGAGTGGGATCACACGGTGCAGCTGTTTGTCTGCTGCAATCGCCTTAGTCCTTACTGCAACATGGAGCTGGGCCGGTGGATCACGGCCTTCCGCAGGTAAGGTGTTTTTTGTTGTTTGAGTCTGGTTTGTATTCTGTAAAATTCTGATCTATTTAAATGTAATGATTTTAAAATATTAATTGAAAATCTAAGGCTTTCTAATACAGTAAAATGTTTTTTGTATCATTCTTCTGTTGAAGATGAGTGTGGCACTAAACAAATCCAAATGTTAAAGGAATAATTCAACATTTTGCCAGGAAGTCACTGCGCCTAGCCAATCACATCACCCCTTCAGCACACCAAGTTGACATCTTAACACTTTTTTCCTTCACTCTGTTCTTGGTTATGAACAAACCATATATAAAATGTGAATTACTGAGCTTTGGAGGCACTGGTAGTTGAATGTCTGGGCTTTTGTTCCTCCTTGTTTTCAGTGTTTATGCTAAGATATTGGTGTCCTGGTTGTGGCTTTGTATTTACAGCACAAAACTTAAAGCGATACGAAGATTTGTATTTTACTCTTGCAGGCACTGTAATTCAGTTGTTAAATGTTGGTGTTAATATGGTGATGATGATTGATTTGACCTGTACCACCCAGTCCTTATTCAAGTCACTGGTAAAAACAGCCTGAACAACTAATGTCTTTCCCTTACATATCTTGTTTCTCGCTCTATCTTGTTATTTGAGATGATACATATAATATAGTTGTGTGTGTTATTTTACAGAGGCATTGGGCGCTGGTTTACAGATGTGACGCCCCTCATCCCGCTGCTGGATGGCAACAACTGCACCTTCACCATGAAGACAGTGCCGTGGGCAATGCCTTGGATTGTCTCCCTCAACCTGAGTTCACCCTCAGCAATAAGACAGGTAAAATAACTCAGACAAATCTGCCTGATATAATGTCCATGAATCTGAAACAGCAGTCCTTATAACTGCAGAACTGAACTGAGAATCCTCATGTTTTCAAGTTTATCCTCAGCATCAGAGTAATCCACTGATGGTTGTCTCTACATCTGTGCATACACTACAGACAGGGGCTGCTAAAAGCTAATTTAGTATGCTTTTATTGGAACCAAATTGCTTAAGTGTGTACAGATGTGAGCTAAAAAAAAAAAGTATCACACTGTTGTCTTACCAACTCCATGGCAACAGTACACTTATTTACACCCTTGAAATTCCTACAAGTTTTTAATTTAACCAAAGTTTGGATATAAATAATATTGCAGGAAAATGCCAACGACAGTTTCTTTCTTTTCTAGCACAAATACCTTCATTATTTTTTAATTAACTTCAAAACCAGAGAAATGCTGTGGTCCAAAACCACAACCAAAGATGGGAGATATTTACCCTGACACCTGAATGTACTGTTCATACAGCACAACATTTTATGATTACAACCATACAACACATTACATAAGCTTTTATCCATGTAACCCACCTGTGTATGGCTCAAGGTCAGATTCATCATATTACTGTGGTGTCACAGGGTTTAATGGTGAGATGAGCCAAAGCCTGTTTGAAGCACACTGACGGTGAGCAGCTACCAGCTGATGCTCCCTCTGTGATAAAGGAGAACAACTACTTAAATAACGTCTCAGAACATTTTCCGTCCATTTCCTCTCAGTGGAGGATTTTCTCTGAAAAACAGAGAGCTGGAATCTGTCGGCAGGAAGGAACAGTCTGCCTGTAAATAGTTACTGGCACAGATCGGGACCAAGGATGACACTCGCAGCAAAAACAAAGATTTTATCTTGTGGAAAGACTTTGACTCAACTACAGTTCAGTATCGCCGTGACGCACAGGATGATCAGGGAGTAATCAGGAGCCTGTCTGACACGATTAGAGCCGGATATGAGTTTTAGTTTTTCTCGAGACTCGTGTCATGTGCTTTAGATTTTATTAAGTGATACTTTGGCTCATTTCATTTGGGAATTTGGCTGCGTGGATCTTTTTTTTGTTTTTGTTTTGTTTTGCCAAATAATGTTGCTGTTCTTATTTTCACTGTCCACACACTAATAACACCAACTTAACAAACTGCACATATTGCCTTAAACATCTAACATTAACATTATAGAGATGTTTTTATTATATATTTATAATGTTCTATAAATGCATAAATGCTTTTTTGTCATGTACAACTGAAGTTGAAGATTTAAATGGACCTGAAAGCTCTTTTAAATATGAAGAGTAGTTAAATTCATTTTCAAACCAAGAATATGTTTCTCATTTTTCTCACAGATCTCATTTCATTAGCTCAACAAGCTGTTAATGTGCCATTCAATTTTAATCTGAGTTATAATATTAACCAATGACACAGAAACAATTTAATTTCAGTTTTAATGTGAAATGCAATTCCATGTAAGATTGCAGCTAATGAACACTGTGTTTTTATAGATTCTTTCTTGTCCATGATAAATCAATTTACTGGTCTGGATCACAGTTGTCCATGGTGTTTTTTTGTCAGAGCAGCAATCTTGAACCCAGTGGTAGTCAGTCATTTACCATCAAAGTAATTCATGATATAAATGACAAAATCAACTGATTAATTAACCCTCACATGTTGCCAGTTTTCCTCTTGATTGATTAATCTGTTAATCTTTGCAGCTAGAAGTTAAAGTACAGAGAGAAGTTTTATTTTGTTAAGTTACAAACATTCTCAGTTGCCAATAAGCTCTGTGTTTCACAGGTAACCTTGGGGAGCAGCCCCGCCCCTTCAGAGTGATGTCCCTGTACAGTGGGGGGACCTTCGACAAAACTTACAACAAGAGGTACCAGCCAATCAAATTCCCCGTCCCGGCCTCGACTAAAAAGGTGAGGTATTGATGACAGTACTTGTTTTAAACATGGCGACAGTCCCATCTGTGGAGCATCTCAGCAGCTGTGTGTGTGTTTCCAGGTGGAGCTGGTCGCCGTCATCACCGGCCATGGCAGTGACGAGAACGGTTGCGGAGAGTTCTGTGTCACGTCCCACCACTTTCTGGTCAATGCTGTGTTCAACAACACCCGCATATTCGATTCTGCAGGTGAGGAATGGAACTTTTTATTTTCTAGCAGCTGATCACATCACTATCACTATCACTGAGGAAGATCACATGATCTTCCTCAGTAGAGGCAGTTCATCACTCAAGGAGACATAGATGTTTAAATGTCATGTTTTCCAAGCACTTTTAGGATGAGGAATCTTAGCTGAGAAATTTCTTGTTTTGTCCAGTCAGCAGTCAGAAACTCAAAGATGATCTGTTTACACACACATAAAGCTTAGTACACTTAACTGAAATGTTTAGTTTTGTCAGTTCATTTTCTGTGAATCAGCTGATGGATTAATTGGGCTGAGGACTGAGGAGCCGCTCATTAAAAGGTAATTACTTTCACTGAGTGTCATAATTTTCTGTTTTTTGGGGATCATGTTGGTGAACCTTCAGGAACAGCTCTGGGCTGTGCCATGCGAGTGAAAGAGGGGGCGGTACCGAACGAACACGGCACCTGGCTGTACGGGCGAGGAGGCTGGTGCGACGGGCTCCAGGTCAACCCCTGGAGGGTGGACATCACCAAACAGGTCAGTGTCAGGTGAACACGGGTGCAGCACGTAGCAGCTTAGAGCAAAGAGTGAAGATTTACCTCAGGAGCTGGTGGAGACCAAACACAGAGCTACAAGGAGAGGCCTTATTACTCCTATGTTCATCAGGAGGACAGAAACACAGTCTGTGATGCTGGATATGTAAATTTACAACTGTTTGCTGTCCTACCATATCTATCTAATTGGGCAGACAGTAACCATGGTAACAGCCCAGTGAGGCTGAAATGCTTTTTTTATTTACACACAGGTAAAAGTAAATTGTTAGAATAAAAAAAAAAATGCCTCATCAATAAGGCCATACCACTCCATGTTCCATGTGGTATTGTTTTTTGTACTGTAATGACTTTATATTTCACACTGTACATCCATTCATCCATCCATCCATCTCCATCCATCCATATATCCATCTATCTATCCATCTATCCATCCATCCATCCATCCATCCATCCATCCACCCACCCACCCATCCACCCATCCACCCATCCACCCATCCATATATCCATGCGGGGCTGGAGCCACTCCCAGCTGGGTGAGGGCAGTTACACCCTGCACAGGTCTCCAGTCTATCACAGGGCTCACACTGCACATATTTCTGTTATATTTACATTTTTCACATTTGTATTGTGAATATTTTGTTGTGAAATATTTCTGTATATATTTAAACTATTGGATCTGCAGCACTTGCTTTATCTTTCTTTGCCTTTTTCTCTTCAGTTTGTTAATCACTAAAAAGCAAATCACTCTCCTCAGATATTAAAAACCAGCTCAGCCAACTCAACCTGAAAGTATAAACAGTAATTTATAATATCCAAGATGAATTAAATGTTGCTGCTAATCATCGTTAACATAGACAACATGTTAACACATATAGATACCTGATGCCTCAAAGGTAGGAAATGAATCTACAGTAGTAAGATGAAGCTTTAGATAAAACCAGTTAATAGACCGAACCCTCCTTTACATTGACAAGCTGTGGTAATGAATGACTCCTCAGTGCAACTGAACCACCAAATGTATTTTTGAGACGCAGTTTTTGTTAGAGGTTTTTTACATTTATCCACATTCAGGAAACATGGGATTATTTTCAGATATGAAATCTCTGAGATCTCTCTCTCTTTCTCTCTCTCTCTCTCACATACACACACACACACACACACACACACACACAGTACAGTACAGTACAGTACAATACAGTATTCAGGGTTATTGAGGACAAGTTTAAGCCCCAGTGCGTCTCTGTTCCTCCAGTGGATTTACAAGAACCTCACACAGAAGTCGAGGACAGACTGAAATGGCATTTGAGTGAAGTAAGCCCATTAGAATTAAGGAGCGCTTAATTATTCTGAAGTGAGTTATTGACCATAAAGCCTCCTGATATAATCATGTAAACTCCTGATTGCTCTCGTGTTCTCTGCAGTCATGTGCAGCACTTTTCTTATTCTCATATTCAGATTTCCATGGGAACTGAGCTGTGACTCAAATACATATTTCTTTTTTCCTCTTGATTGACATGATAATAATCAGCAGCAACAGTTTTGATAGTAAGTGGTAATATTTTCTGTTATTCATTGGTTTAATGTGATAATAGATTGAATTGCTTTGGGGTTTTGACTCTTTGCCCATGAAAAATAAACAGTCTCCCACATCATCAACATGGACTATAAAATGGAAAATGATGAACAGCGTAGTGGACAACAGCCAGTTGCAGCTCTGCGTCTGAATGTAATATAACTTATAATGTTTGTTTGCAAGAAATGTCCAATGGGCCCATTAGCACTCTCTTGTTTAATAGCCACCACCTCCAAAAAGCCCTAAAGCAAGGCACTACAGCTGCATCAACTCCCAGAGTCCCTCACTCTACATAATGAAGATATCACTGCCTTGTTAAATTAGGATTTTATAAACAACCTCTACTCTGAGCTGTGGTTTCGATAAAGACATGCATGAATATTTTGTCTGTTGTTTCTAGATATACTTAACATTTCCCTGTATGTCCTAATGAAAACGAATGGTATTTATGGACTTTTTGTCTAAATCTGGTTTCAAAACCCTGTTTTGTTTTGTTATTTTGGGGGGGGGGGGGTCCTCAGCAGGTGCGTTTCACACATCCTGGTGTCAAAGTTTCAGGGTCTTGGTTGCTTTTCCTTTGCAGAATACAAACTATTAATAGCCATTAATTTTGGTCAGATTCATTAACACAGTGTTCCTCTCCTCTTTCAGTTGGACCTGAGTGGATCAGAATCCAACACCATCGTCTACTTCGGTTTATTTGACGGTCAGGATCCAAATCCGTCTCAGCAGCCTGGATACATCATTATGTCGTCTTTTCTCGTCTTCTACAAGTGATGCCGCTCTGTGAAACTCAAACTTCCTGAACATTGATCTGCATGAATGAATGTGACACTGAATGTAAAAAAAGTGAGAGATTAAATTTCTATTTTCCTATTGTCATCACTCTTGCTCCTGTTTCATTTGCATAGACAGGAGGTGACTGGAGATAGGAGGTGACTGCACTCGCCCATCACGACCGGCCATTTGCATTCGTCTCAAGAAGAAACCTCACAGGCACTCCATGAGCTTTTTATGCCACAAAGCCTGAAGATGCATTGTTCTGAGAGCTGCCTCTCCTCGCTAATTATATGTAATCATGTCCAACTTGAAACTTTGGGGTGAAGGAAGTGTTTCTCAGTGCGTCATCATCCTCTTGTTCTTCTGGTGCTTATTCTTCCCAACTTCAGGAACACAACCCAGTCTCGTCCATCTTCATCTCTCAGTAACGCCTCCACAGAAATTCTTTCAGTTTGGCACAAACCTTCGTTTGGACTGAAGGGTGAACTGATTAGATCTTACCGGTCAGAGTGACTGTGAACAAAAAGTCTCACAAAGTCTTCAATGGAATCCCTTCACACTTGGTACAAATGTCAACAGTGATTCAATGACTATATTTTGGTTGTTAAAGGTCAAAGCATAAAACACCTAATTTCACATAAATGGTTAATATTTGATATGATACAAACAGGAATGTGATCTGAAACTAGTGTTCGTGGCTGGGGCGTATGACCATGAGGCTGGTAATTGTAGTTTATTTGACAGCGTGGAGCTAATTCAGTGAAAGAGGATGTGGAAAATGATGAGGTTTAAACACAACTACAGCAGCAGCTGTTTCCTCTGCTAATGTGTTCAAAAAGCCTGTTAACCTTCTGCTGTTGGGTACACAGCCAAATATAATATTTCTCTTACATTACATTCATTTAACAAACGCTAATGTCCAAGTGTCTCCCAATAAGCTCATTTAACCTGCAGTGTGTGTGATTAAAAAGTGTATTTATTTGTTTTTGAATGACATTACACACTATTAAAAAATCAAACATAAAAAAAGACATTAAGTAAAAAAAAAAAAATACATCATTGAATTATACAAAAGGATTATCTTACGGAGTAGAAATGTTAGTGGTTAAAATGTTTTATTTTACACAACTGCTCAACGGTTTGTAAGTAACATCACAGACATAATGTTTCTGCATTAGCTCCACTTGGTTCACACATACATGAACTCCTCTGACCAACAGAAAAAAACAGATTTAAAATACTCAACAGTTTAAGACCTAAAGCTCTGCCTGAAGGCTAATTTAGCTGTAATGATGCTCACTGTGTCCCTATTCTCATCAAAGTAGCTACAAGAAAAACACTAAGGCAGTGAAGTTGACGTGAACTTGGTGGCACAAAAGTCACACGTGAAGTCAGAGCAGGGAGTTTCATGAGCGCTTTATGAACGTGGCCACGGGCACACGTGCGCATCAGGCCTTGACGCAGGTTTCTCTGCAGCTCTTCTCCGTCTCAAACTTGTTGCTGTTTCCCAGACAGCCTCCGAACCAGAACTGAGCGCAGGAGTTGGCTGTGGCGTCGTAGTACCACTTCACTATGTAGTCACGACAGGGTCCTGGGTCCAGGATCTGGCTGCACCGCTCCGCTGGAGACAACAGAAAGAAACAAGTGTCCACAGTGAGTTTAAATTTTAGGCAAGGCAAGGCAATTTTATTTGTGCCGCCCGTTTTCACAGTTTGTCTCAAAGGGCTTTACAGAGCATTATGACAACATCCTCTGACCTCTGACCCTCAAATCGACTGAGGAAAAACCTCCAAGAAAACCCTTAACAGGGAAAAAACAGGAGAAACCTCAAGGTGAGCAATCCCTCACTAAGGACGATATAGATAATAGGCTTATATTCAAATATTTGATCTGCTGTGTTTGAAGATAATAAGGCTTACTACTTCTTTGTAAAGTCTGGTACCGCAGCAAGTTAAATAATAATCCTGTAATAAAAAGCAGTTAAGAGTTTAAATTGTACGTGCTAAAGGTTTAACTACTGTGATATTCTTGTATCCAAAAGTGTTTTCTTAGATTCCTGTAAATTTTTCCTTTAAAAAGAATAATTCAGTTTTCAGGAAGTACATTTGTTGTTTTTACATGTGTGAGAGAAATAGCTTTAAAGGTGTGGGCAGAGCCAGGCTAGCTGTTTCCCCCTGCTTCCAGTCTCTATGCTATGCTAAGCTATCTTGCTGAGAGATGAAACTTGTATCAATCTTCTGTCTTGACTTTATTGTCTCAACTTTTTCACATCAGATGTGGGTGAGGAATAAGGTAGGTGTAGCGGACATTATAGTTTTGGCTGGACAGACTACAATGGCAGGGCCAGCCCTATAACTGCAAATGTCGCTGACTGACTGATTGATAGTCATAGTTCCAGTATTGGTCAGCAATATACCATGTGACTGAGTTGGAATTAGTGTTTTGTTTTCTTTTTTGCTCCTTCAAAATGAATTGATGCAAATGGTTTCCACTAGGAGGCATATTTGTGTTTTTGGTAACACACACAACCAAAACGTGGCACCCTCTCATTGAGGTTAGTTCGGTCTGCTGGGTTCACCTCTCCAAGTGCGTCTCATGTGTGTAGCTAAACCTGTGCATTGTAAGTGGGACACTTGAAAAAACAAACAGAATAATCTCTGGTTCTGTTTGTTGTTTGACGCTGGTGACAAAAGTGTCCACCGTGAGCTCAGAGAAGAGGAGAGTGTAAACCAGCTGACTCTAAGCAGCCAAAGGTTTGGACCTCATCTTCTTTAACATTTACCTGACATGTCCGTGTCAGAGGGCAGCAGTGGCGGGGTCGGTGGAGATGGTGCTGGCGTCCTCTCCTCAGACGGGCTCTTCAGGGTGGGACCAGCCGGCCCGACAGCTCCGGTCATCAAGACTGAGGGCTTCTTCACCTCAAACTGAGGCAGGAACTCTGTCACAGGTCTGAAGGGCTCCCAGTCAAAGTATGGAAATCTCTGAGCTTCTGTGGCCGTCCTGTCGTCAGGCTTGGGTCTTGGTGCGGGGATGGGGTCTTTGCTGTGGTGAGAGGCTGGAGGGCCAGGCTGTACCAGAGGAGAGACATTTTGGACCTTTGCTTATCTAGGCTAGGTAATACTGACTGAAAACCACAACATGTGTTTAAAGATCCAGAGGCAATTTCATGGACATTTAAGTTTAGATTATTTTTCCACATTGTATTGCGCAGCTTCCTGTCACAGCCTCAAATACCTTTAGACAAGATATAAAGATATTGTTGTCTTTAAATATTAGGGATGTCTATGCAGTGTTTAATCTACACATTTAATGCCATAATCAAAAACTATGTAGCATTTTTGGAGGCCTCTGTGACTCCCAGTCACTGTTTCTCCACAGCCTAACGTTCTCCTCACCACTTTCTGCACTCTCCTGAAGTCTCCTGTGAAGGTGGGCGTGTCTGTGTCCGTCCGGTGGGGAGGTTCCCTGACGTTACCAGAGACCTCTGTGATTCCTGGGGAAACCTGGAACTCGGGAAAGAGCTGAACAAAGGTCTCTCTCCATCTTCACAGATGTGTCTCAGCAGTTTTCTTTCAAGAGCTGAGAGACCAGAGAGACGTCAACGGTAAATAAATATATAGTTGAGTACACATGTGTCTGTCAAGGAGAGCTTAGTTTTAAGGTTGAGCTTCCACTACACAACAGTGACCAGCATACACCTTTGTTCTTTAGTGCCACCAAGTGTCAGCATTAGGTGTTATTTCCAATGTTCTTTTTACTTAATCTGTAAATACAGAGTTGGATTCCTCTTCAGCCTAAATCTTTGCCAGTTGTAACAGGTATTTTTCACTCTGTGGTATGCAGGTTGGCAGGAGCATTTGGTGTTTTCACCTCAAAGTTTCAAATGCTCACTTTCTGTGCACAGTGACAACTTATTATCATGCATCCAAATGATTCAGTCAGTGGGAGAGGTATATTTGTCTTGCAGTATTTTACATTATGACTGAACCAAGGGGGCAGCTCACACAACTTTCATGTGCTCCACATATTTTCTTCCCCTCTCCTAGCTGTATCTTCAGTGCAGATTGTTTTAGGGTAGGGTAGGGATAGGGTTTTATTTGCCCCCATCTGACAACAACTATTATATTGGGAAAAAAAAGAAAAGAAACATACTGATATTGAGTTCATATGATAACAATATGATAATAATCAATTCATCTGGAAAATTTGAGATGAATTTGACTGATGATATAATTTCCCTTTCAAATTTTGCATAGATGTTGTGTTGTGATATTACTGTTAGGGTAGGCCAAAAATCATTAAGTGAAAATCTGATTTTGTGACAGCCTTGAGAACAGATGAATAGAACTTCAATGTTACATTTACAGCCTGCATTCGTGACTAAATGAGCATCATCAGAGTTAAAACACTGCAGGTGTCAGAAAATCTGCTCAGTCTGGGTTGTGTGAATGTAATCTGACTGAGAAAATGAACTGCTATGGTCTTCATCTCAACACTAAACAATTTGAATAAATCACAGATTGCATTGGTTTGAATTTAAATCATTTTTAATGATCAGAGGATTAAAACATAGAAATAGACCTAAATCTGATTCATCTATTAGCTAATGGCCCTTAAACAAGCATGTATCATGTGATCATGTGTGCTGTTACCTGGGAGTGTTTTGAACTCGTCGATCAGGTAGACGTGGTCGCTGTTGGGGTCAGAGGCCATGAGGTGGAGCTCTTTCTTGAACTCCTCGTACAGGGGGTCGCTCTCGTTCACCACCCCGATCACAAACATCTCAATGTTGCTTCCGTGAGCCTCCATCACGGCACTCTGCAGACTCACCGAGTCCCTCTTGTCAGCCTGCCCATCTGTGATGATGATAGCCACCTTCCTCACACCCGCCCTCGCTGCCTTGAACACCTGGCTCGCCTGCTGGATGGCGCTGCCGGTGAACGTGCCCTCGCCCAGGTAGGTCATGGAGCGCACAGCGGACTTGATCTCATCCCGGGTGGCCTCCTGTCTGAGGCTGACCACCACCATGTTGATGTGGCTGTAGAGGACCACCCCGACCCGGGTGGTGTCTCTGCTGACCGATGCTCGGTCGATTAGGGCATTCACAAAGTCCTTGATGACGTTGAAGTTGTCAGGGCCGACGCTCTCTGAGCTGTCGATCACAAACACCAGCTCCAGAGGGGTTTGACGGCAGGTCACCCCACAACCTGACGGGACAGAGGACAAAGACCCCGGTGGGCAGAGTTTATATATAGAAACAGAAAATTGAATAAGTCATGCATGTGAAATGAAGAGAATCACTGATCCTCTCATGACTCATTACTCACTGCATATGGATCTCACTATTTTGATGATTTCATCTCTCTGTAAGACAAGAATTACAATATTTCAGCACCGATCCACAACTTGATTTCTGAGGTTATGACCTGTTATTATTTAGAATATTGATAAATGCTTCCATTCATTTTTAATTGACTTTGAACCTGACCTCGACCTTGAACTTCCTGGATATCAGAAAGTTCGAGGTGAAAACTTAATGTATGTATATCATTTGAAAATCTGTGAACTCTAATATTTGACCACCATTTTCTGTTAATCAATTAATCGTCTCATGGTTTCAGCACTATTTTACTGCAGTGACAGAGGCTGTGTACTTACTGTGAGTCCAGGCTCTCCCTTCTGTCCCACTCTGCCCTGTAGTGTGAAATACCTGTTATTAGTAAGCCGTTTATATATATATATATTATATATATATATGTTACAGTGTTTACTGGAGATGACTTACGATAAGGAAGTGGTTCATAAACTAAACTCTTCATCCTGAGTCAGACATTGAATGGGAACTACCTAACTTCAATTTACAACATAGTGACATGAACATAATGATGCGTCTGACAATGAAATCCAGTACCAAAGGTCCGATGGTTCCTGGTTCTCCTGGTTCCCCCATCTCTCCCTTTTTGCCCTTCTCACCTCTGAATCCTCGGTCCCCCTGTAAAAGAGGAGGGCTTTATTTAAAAGTAGTGATATGATAACAAATCCATAGATGTGCACAAACTGCACTTTAGAACCATCTGACCTCTCTTTATTTAGTGTGCAACGTTTCAAGTGGTTGTGTCAAGATATTTACCAATTAATAATCATTTTGTATATATATAATATATATATATCATATTTACCTTGTCCCCCTGCAGACCTTGTCCAGGAGGACCTCTAGGGCCGGGGATCCCCTGAAATCCAGGATCTCCCTGGAAACAACACAAGAAAACAACAAAATGAAACCAGTAGGAAGGATGTAAGTAGGATTTTTTTTTAAAAAAATCAATATAAGTGAACATGTCAGAGGAGTCAGATATGTATGACTTTAGTTGTTTGCTAAAATGAATATATATATTTTTTTCTATCATTATTAAAGCCCCTACAAGAAGAAGAATTTTTTTCATTTTGTGTTGATTTTGGCGACCCCTGTGGACAAAAGCAGTAGCGTTTTGCCAGAACGAAGACTGAATGTCCCATGAGCTCTAGCACATATTGTCGTAAAGACACTTATCTGGCTCGTGTGTACTGCCTGCTTCCCAAAGGTACAATTTAGAAATAGCTTATGGCTTCATTTGCTCTTGTAGGTCCCACAGAGACATCAGCAGAAATGAGAGACTTTTGCATATCCAGTTAAAAGTTCTTTGTAGGGGCTTTAATTAGAACTGCTCTCAAATTATACCAGTCAGCACAAAAATGTAAAACTCTGAATGCGTCAGCTTTTCCAAAAGAAAATAGAAAGAAAAGGACAAACAAAACAATCAATAATATTAATAAGAATAACATGGGAAGATATGACACAGAATTATCATGTTATTTAAAATGAATGAAGTCAAAATTGTCTTGTCCTTTTGTCCTGATTCAGTCTTTGGCCTAAACCTTGTTGAGTAAATGCCTTTACTCATTAACATAAATGTGTTGATAACACTTCTGCCATTCATAAACCACATTTTACAACTGGCTCTAAACTGTAGTTGCTGATTGAGCTGAATAAAACCTTTTGTCCCTGAATGCCCTCTCCAGGTAACCCCTGTGAACCGGGTGGTCCCAGTTGGCCAGCTGAGCCCTGCAGGAACAGAAAATCAGGATGGATTTCATCACATTTGCAGGTAAAGTTTTTACAGTGTAACATACAGGAACAGGAGAACTTACCTTAGGGCCGACCAGACCAATTCCTGGTGGCCCTGCAGGACCAGGGGGTCCAGGCAAACCTCTGTCTCCCTGAACAGAAAATAGTTCACAAGTTATAGATTAATCTATTGTAATGAAATACTACACAGTAATTCTACCAACCCCAGACACAGAGAAAAATACAGTATCTGACTCAGAAAACACAAATATACAAAGTACCAATCAACATACAAGAAAAGCCACCTGAAATACTACAATTACATAGTGCTGGAATTTAAGCCATTATTTCTTATATCATCCATTATGTTTTAATGGCTGTTCATCCAAGAAGAAAAGGCACATTTTGGAGAAATAACAAGGAAGAAATGTTATTGCAAACTCTCTTTCTGATACATCAAAGTATGCTCTGTAGTAGAGATGAACAGCTGTTCAGCTGTGTTTTTTCCCTGGGAAAACTTTTACCTTTGGTCCAGGTAAACAACACCTTCTGGTCCAGTCTCTCCTGTCAACCCAGGAGGTCCAGGAAGACCCTAAGACAGTTAATCCAAAAAAAGATCACACAGTGCAGGGTAAAGATAGAGTAAAGTGATAAAGACAGCAGTAATGTAGGTGGGGACTCACTGGAGGGCCGGAGAAGCCTTCACCTTTCAGTCCAGGAGATCCTGCAGGCCCTGGAGCTCCTCTGTCACCCTACAAACCAAAACCATTGCTTACCCACATCACATCAGAGGATCAGTGAAGAGTAAAACCTGCAGTGAACTCACCTTAGGCCCAGTTAAACCAATCCCTGGCTCCCCTACAGCTCCGGCTGGACCTTGTGGACCCGGTTCCCCCTGATGAAAACCAGCCATGGATCAGTCAACCAACCGACCGACCAACCATCCAACCAACCACCCAACCAACCACCAACCACCCCACCACGCAACCAACAACCAACGATCCAAACAACCACCCAACCAACTGACGTTTGGCAGTTAAGATGACTTTGTTCAGCTCCTCATGGACCTACCTTGGCACCAGGTATACCCCTCCCTGGTGGTCCACTTACACCTGGTGGCCCAATGTTTCCTGGATCACCCTGGAAAAGAAAACATTCATAAGATTTACAAGTGTGAAGATAAGAAGAATGAATGTTTCTTTTTTTGTTTATTTGTCAGCAGGATTGTGTAAAATGTACAGAGCCAGTTTGGTGGACTGATGGGACATGAGTCAGGGAAGAGCCCATACATTTTTTCAGATCCGGATCATTTACTATAAATAAGATTTTTTGTCTATGAAGGCTGGTCTTGTATTTTCAGTTCATTATTTCTGTCCAGTGTACCAACAGTTTGTTCACTGCTGAGAATCTAAAAAAGCAGCAAAACCATTTCAAGTTGGGCACTGTTAACAAGATGAATGATACTGTACAGTGTTGTCATGTAAAGCGCTTCTGCTGTGCTTATTGTGCTCATACCTTTGGCCCCATTGGCCCCACAGGGCCAACTGCACCTGGCAGGCCTCTGGTCCCCCTGTCCCCTCTGTCTCCCTGCAAACAATTCATTTCAAATTTTGATGATTATTTCTCACATGTCATGGACAAAACTCACATTACAACACAAAAACTGTGAAAACTCTCTCTTACCTTGCCTCCAGGGACACCTTTACCAGGGGCCCCATCAGGTCCCCTAGGACCTGGTAACCCGAGGTCACCCTGTTGTCATTTAGAGAGACCAGAGGAGGATCAGACTGGTAAGAAATACTTACAACATATTAAAATAGAAAGTGAACCAATTTCATGTCATGATGTTACCTTTTGTCCTGGTGCTCCATCCTCTCCTGGTACACCTGGTATTCCTGGTAACCCTTCAGCCCCTGGGTCCCCCTGAAAGAGGAAAATAAAACACAAGCCCTGTAAACTGTGTTGCAAAAATGATCGCTGACTGGATCATCAGCGATTTATAGATTAAAGCTGGTTTCACTGTGATTTTTGTCACAATGAGAGTATCAGCTAAATAACTGGTTATTGATTATTCATCAGAGGAACGCATCAGAGAGCTGCAACAAGGAATGCTAAGCTAAGCGAACCTCTAGCTTCATATTTAGCGTATGATCATGAGAGTATCCTCTAAGAAAGAAAACAAACATATTTCCCTAAATGTTAAACTTTTCCTTTGAAGGGACCTCTGTGGTTGAGTGATAAGTGAATACCATGGTCAACTTACTTTGGGTCCTGGTTCTCCCACTCCTCTCTCACCTGGCACACCGGGCTCTCCTCTGGGGCCCTGGTTCCCCTGGAGACAACATTCACATTGTCAGTGAAAGATTCAGTGTTTAGTTTTTCTATACATCAAAAAAAAGAATTCTGGATTTGTTGTATATGAACCACATCTGAATGTGAAATGAATGTATCTCATATCATCAACCATCCATCATGTCTCATAAATCATGTCTCTGACTGAGACTCTGATGCAGACTCGCAGACATTTGATTGACAGGACAGCTGCACCCACACGTTTATGTGATCAAATGTGGAGGAAATCAGATGGAGAATCAGCTGCACGTCAATCACAGCAGGTGGCTCTGCATCAGATTCTGAGATAATCATCATCAGTTAACAGGTGCACGCCTCCTGTCCTACCTTAGTGCCTATTATCCCAAGACCTTGAGCTCCTCTGGGCCCTGCAGGTCCAACTGGGCCTTGATCACCCTGGGGGAAAGAAGATGGGGGTGGGAACAGGGTTTTTTTTTTGTTTTCTTCCCATCAAAAAAAGTCGGTAACAAACAGTCTGACACATGTTGATCACGTTTTTACCTTTTCTCCTTGCAGTCCTACACCAGGAGCACCAACTGGACCTGGAAGCCCAGGTGGTCCAATATTCCCCTGAAGAAAGAGTTTACTTTACTGCCACTTAAAACACAGAGATCAACGACCTGATAATCAACAGTGAAGTATGAAAAAGGTAGAAAATGTTAAATCATCACAAAATAATGCAGGATTTACACACTACACTGCTGCCACCTGATTGGCTGCTTAGATAAATGGATGAATAAGCAGGTGTACCTTTACACCTTTGTTCCTAATACAGTGCTCTGTGACTATATCTACCTTGTCACCTTTGACCCCAACACCAGGAGGCCCACGGTTGCCCCTCGGACCATCGTATCCTCGATCGCCCTGAAACAAAGACGGTGAATGTGATGAACCCATCACTGATCTCAGAGCAGTTCTCCTGATGTGCAGTCGCACTTCAAATGTCATGTTCGGCCTAAAAGTGTGGATGTCCTGTGTAGTTACACGAGGCTCTGTTGCAATCATTAAACATTTCCTGGTTGTAATATCTATGAATCAGTCAGTTCTGCTTCATACCTGCAGAAAACAAATCACAGAGTACAGATGTCATGGTTCTCTGCAGCTCTGAACGTGAAGACACACACAGGCTCAGCAGGGATGTGAATGTGTGAAGTGGAAGCTGACGGTGTTTCACTATCCCTGCCTGTCCAAAGAGCTTTCAGAAAATTAAATTTAACTTCTCACTTATCCCATATGTAACAGCCCTTAGCTCTTAACTCTAATACTTTCTGTAATTTCTATCCAAAGCTCAGCACTTTGCACATTGCCCTTTTACCTGTTGTTATTAGATGAACCTCCTACTTTCTTCTACATTGCTTGTGTGAAATGAAATATCTCAATAAAATAAAATAACTCAGTTTCAATAATCACCATTTAAATGGACTCATTACACATCACTTTATGTGTAAACAGTCATAGGGGATTACATCGTTTATGATCATTGATCACCCGACGTGGTGGGCACTTTCCCTAGTAACTAATTACTTCAATGAAGCAGTAATTTCTAAAGTAGTTCTTTCTTTTTGACAACTAAATAGTAACTCGAATTAATTACAAATTTTTGATAATCAATACTCAATAATTCTATCTACAACTTTTTTAATAGATTCATTACATTTGATGGTTTTAAATGAGCATCTGCACATTCAGCTCTGTTATATCCACTGTCTAAATCCAGGCTGCTACTCTGTCTATTTCAACCCCTCTTTATACAGATGTTTATTTATAGTAAGTGACAAGGGTATAACATGGAGCACAGCCACACACCACAGCCTATATAGCCTAATCTAGTCCTTAGCATGCCCGTTACACAGTCACACAACCAAAACAGAACGATTTAAAAACAAAAAACAAAAAACAGTTATGACATAAATGAACTTGACTTGTCTGATTATAAAGTAAAGAAATGGAACATTTTTAAGCATTATTATATGATTCAAACTGCAGCAGCTGGTGATACAACATGTTTTGAATTTGCTGTTAACACACGGCCAACGACTTGACTCACCTTTGGTCCTGGAAACCCCTCTCCACGCGGTCCAGGGTTGCCTAGTGCTCCAGGTGGGCCTGGGGGACCCTGGAACATTGAATTAAAATATGTGTAGTATTCAGTAGATGCTGCTGATAAAGTTCTGATACAAGCTGCAGTAAGAACATTTGCATAGATGGACTGCAGGTGGCAGCGGGGGGTTTAAAATAGTTCAGAACTTTTGAACTGCAACTCCCAGGAATCCTTTAGTGAGTTACCAAAAAAAAAAAAAAAAAAAAAAAATCTTTTGGTTTTTAACTCCTCCACTTGTAAAAGATTTCACCTCACAGGGGTTTCAGCTATAGAAAATCAATTTAATATTATTAGTATCCCTGGCCAGTTGAAACTAGTTATCACTCACTCTTATGTTTAAAATGGACTTATGTGTGCAAGACCTGAATACAATACTCACTGGTAGTCCTGGTTCTCCTATCCCAACAGGACCTGTGGGACCTGTTCTCCCCTGAATACCCTTTTCACCCTGTAAGCATCACACATCACCAGTCAACAACTCGAATCATGTGTAACAGAAACATTTATCCTTAACCTTTAAGTGTTATTCTATTAATACTTACAGCTGTGTTTTATGTAAACTTTCAGAAATCATATAAAATCACAGGAAGAGGAAAATACCCATCAACTGTTTGCTTGTGACTATATAACAGATTCTACAGTCACCTTGGCTCCTGGGAACCCAATACCAATGTCCCCTGCCGGCCCAGAAACACCACTGGGTCCTCTGTCTCCCTGTGGCAAATAAACAAGTTTAGATGTACATGTTATGTGATGGCAGCTCGGCAAAATCAACAAGTTACCTGAGTATAAAATAATGTGTGTATTCATCTTCCTTCTGGGTGTAATCATGATATTTTTTGTCTCTGTTTTAATTAAAAAGAAAACCCCATCTTCATCAGGTCACCTGGTTAATCCATGATAGAATTAAAAAACTAATAATAAAATTACCACCTTGTGACTGTCTACTTCTGCCACTCAGACTGGTTTCAGGTCACATACCCATTTATCTAAAGTCATATAAAATATTACCCATTTGTGTGAAACTTTGGCCTTTGACTATCAAAATGCAATCAGTTCATCCATATGTCTAGGTGAACATTTTTACTAAGTTACCTTTTAAGTGTTACAGATTACTTTAAAGGGGAATTATGCAAGTCTGGTCGCTTCTCTGCTGTTTTGCTAACCCTCCTCCCAGCAATATGCATTTGTTTTCAATGAAGCCAGCGAGAAAGCAATCCATGGAGCGGTGGATAACGTTATTTATCATATACACGTGATGATGTGTATATTTGTGTAGTCTTATCTGTCAAAAACGTGGGATTACGGGTTATTGGGCGTGTTTGTGTCATGGTGCACAGAGACGAGAGCAGGGGACACTGGGGCGGAGGCTCTGATCTTACAAGGTTGGTTTTTCGACCTAGGTGGGAGGTCGCAGAGCCTCCATTTTATCTGTAACAAGTTACAAGTCATTTATTAAACCATCAAAATTACTCCAAAGCTGTTTAATTAAGGTAAAAATCCTGCATAGTTCCTCTTTAACAAAGCAAAAACTGTGTTTTATGTTTTGTGAGATCACCACACTGGTGACCTTTGACCTTTGACTCCCCCAAATCAAATCAGTTCTAGTGAAGGATGGATGGTGAAATGGACGTACAGCATACAACTCTGGCTCTCACCACTGCGGTACAACAAAGTTTTCAGCTTCTTGGTGTTGATATGTCTGACTACACCACACACAGACTTAAAACTAAATCAAGAACAGGCAAACACACATAAGAACCAGCACACCCACCTGTTCACATCATAGTATAAATCTGTATAAATATTCTTCTTCTTCAGATGTTCAACATGCAGCATCCTCTGTTACATTCACCCCAACCTTTTAAAATGTGAACAAATGAATGTAACTAAACACTGTGGCATTTTATTTAATCATGTTTGTCCCATTTGCAGCAGCGTTTTACTGAAATCTGATGGACTACAAAACACTTCTTTTTTCGAGGCCAAGTGGAGATCTAGATTTAATTTAATGCTTTGTTCCTTCTTTAAAACACTCCCTTGGTTAATGTCTGGACTTTTCCTCAATGTGATATAAATCACATTACATTTCATCTGTATAAAGACGTCTTTGTTGGAGAGCTGCAGGACAGCTCTGTGCTGATGGAGACATCAGCATCTTATTAACCATGGCCACACATTTAAAGGTCGTTTTGAATATCGTTCTGCCTTTTTCCCTAAAATTAAAATCTGACAATACAGATGTTGTGTAAGGAAAGTGTCTGGACTTGTCACAAACATTATGGTGAACATTATTTCGCCATAACCCCAAAGACTCATATTACATATCTAAACTGATGCTCAGCCTGTGGGTGTTGACAGATGAATTTCAGATACCATAATGGAAATATTGGTTTTCTTAAAAAAAAGTCAAAGAGCTGTCTCCAAAATCACAAGCTGACATTTTTACATTTCAGTCTGCTCCAGAAAGTTTTTAACATTCAAACATTTCATTTCCTGCTTTTTGGTGAATTTTAATGCATCAGTCTGTGATGGAACTGTGAAAATCACAAAGTCACAAACACAACGTTCAGAATCCATTTTATGTTTGTAAAAAAAAAAACAACTGCAAATGAAAACAACCTGAAAAATATATAATACTGCAAACATGTGATGTGATGTGTGCATGTGTGTGTGCGTGTGTGCGTGTGCACGTGCGCGTGTATGGTCATGTGCGTGCGACCCACACCTGTTGGAGGCATTGTTGTGTCTATGTTTTTCAAAATAAAAGTCTTCTGCTTTTGTTTTGCTTGTATTTGCATAGTTTTTGGTTTTTGACAGCCATTGTCTTTTTAACAGAAACACTAGAATGCATTAAAACCAAAACGCTACAAATACACAGTGACTTTGTAAACCCATTATTTTATCTTAAATATAACTGTAATCAGATTTACTAGTGCTTGTGACCAATCAACTGATGCTGGAAACTAACTAAAGAGCACAAGTTACAAGGCAGGGTTCAGAGTTCAAAGCCCTGGAGAAACTTACTTTCGGTCCTGCTGGGCCCTCGGGTCCCATGTCTCCTGGTGGCCCTACTGAACCCTGCAAAACAAATTTAATTTGATCATAATCACAACCATAATGTTACAGTATCTGTTGGTTTTCCTCAATTGTCTTTTTTCATTCTCTGACAAAATAAATCAGAATTCAGCAGAAACAATTAGGTATGAATTTAAAATGACTGTTGTGTGAGGAACCTGCTGGTCAAAACCAACCCATCACAACTGAATGAAAAATACAACAGGATTAACATCAACATTCATGGCTTTCATGTCCTTCGATTCTCAGGCCAAGCTCACAAAATAACAAGGTTATACTGACACTGTGCCAATGGCACAGAGGAGGAAGAGTTGTGCTGGGCGGCCAGGTCCATGCACTAATCCCACCACACAAAGTCTGTTCCTGCAAAAGAATAATATCCTGCAAGCATGGATTCACTGCTTTGGATAGTCACATTAGTATCAGGATTACCCATAATCCAATATTCACATTCCATTAGTGCAGGGCTGAATAAGAGACAAATTCCACTTCCATTTTTCATATTTGAGAGTGAATGGTCTCTCTGATGTCGACATATGGTAACGTCTGAGTGTCAGTGTGAACAGCGAGCAGTGAACTTTATGCTCAGGGTGACAGAAAATAAATTCTATCTTTTTATTTCAGACAAAACCCTGTTGTGGCAGGAGGTGAAAAGTCAGCAGATTGGCAGAGTGGCCAGGATTCATCCTCTGGGGACCACGATTGAGTGTACAGAACTTCACAGCAACACATCCAATAGTGTTTGAGATTTTTCAGTCTGGATCAAAGCAATGAAGCGACAAATGAGCTGACACTGCTGACCCTACAGAGCCATGCGTGCTTAACATCACATCTACAACTCATTTATGAAGCACTGGCCTTGAGGAAATGAAATTCTTATGAACAAATTGCACTTGTCAACATCTAGCCTGTCTGTGGTGCTTAAAATGATAATGAAAAAGAGGATGCACAGCCACTCTACCTGTTCTCCTTGTAAGCCTCGTGGGCCTGGCGGTCCCTCAGGTCCCTGAAAGATAACGCTTAATTCATCATGAGGACAAAGTCTGCGCTAGTCATTGGAATATCTTAGTGAATAATGGCCGTACAGTGTCACCCTTTTCCCCCGGGGTGCCACAGTCTCCTCTCTCCCCCTGTAAGAAAGCACATCCAGTCAGCCCCTCTGGTTATTCTCTACAGCCATGTCACTTTATAATGATACAGGCTTGTAGCTAATGCTAACTGCTTGCTAATAGATACCCACCTTGCTGCCCTTGTAACCTGGACGACCCTGTAGGAGACAAAACAGTTTTTTAAAACATAGATTACCACATCTTTATATTTGTGCAGGAAATAAAAAGAAAGAGGGGAAAGAAGGGTTTTTACCTCTGGGCCGTCATTTCCAGGTCGACCATTCAACCCAGGCTCCCCCTATTGAAAAGAAGCCAATGCTCATTGAGCTGCATAAAATCCAAAAATTCATGAAGGCCCTGTGTTTTTTCTCTGTGACCTACCCTGGCTCCTTTTTGACCAGGTGCCCCTCTGAAGCCTTGGTCTCCTTTTCTACCCTGAAATGAGTAAAAACTCAGCGTGAAGTTCTAGTTAAAGATAAGACCATGTTATCTATGTGCAAACACAAAGCAACTAAGACAGAGTATTTATCCTCTTATTCTAAAAACTCACTGGGCTTCCCGGAGGACCTCTCGCTCCTCTTTCACACAAACACACCTGGGCTTGTGGACACTAACACACACACAGACATAAAAAGTAAGTGCAAACATCAACAATTATGATTTATATGGTAGAGTTTAGACAAAAGCTGGGTTACAAGGCATGACTTACCCCTTCAAATGCAACTGCAGCCTAAAGCAAAACATCATACAAACATGTTTAGTTACAGATCCATTATGTTATTCACTGACATTTTAACATCTCAGGACCTACAGGTTAGATGTTGCCTTCCTTTTCATCAATATATTCGATTTTTTGTGTGAATGATTCTGGACAGCAGAATAAAATCATTCCCGTTTTCCAGACTGGCCCTGACCTACTGCGGATATTTGACATTTCTGAGAGTGTGGAAAATGCAAAGCAGGCAGGAAAGCCCCCCCAACCCACCCCTCCATCCCCCCTCATGCAGACACAACACTGTGACTGAGCTCTGAACCCGCTGTGAGGACAGAAAGTGCCGAAACAGGAGGAGGAGGGGTGGAGATGGAGGACATAAACAGTCTGGAAGAGAAGCTGCATGCTGCTGTCATTGTGATAGGCCGCTGGGTGTACGCTAGATAATTGCTGCTTCTCAGCCATGTGCGGGGCCAAGAAGCATGTATGGGTTCAATGGTGTCATGG
Organism: Caranx ignobilis; assembly: GCA_021432705.1. Classification (NCBI taxonomy): domain Eukaryota; kingdom Metazoa; phylum Chordata; class Actinopteri; order Carangiformes; family Carangidae; genus Caranx; species Caranx ignobilis. Next base: position 15,378,959 of record MU270012.1, read on the forward strand.
TGACAGTTGTCTGTGAGTAAAGACTAAGAATGATTGTCCTCCAGCTGACAGCGGTTCCCAACCTTTTAGAGTGAGAAACCCTAAAGATGAAGCTATGTCCACCTGTGGCCCCTTGGTGGTTCCAGCCTGCTAGAAGAAATGAGTCATAAGCAATTCTAAATGTTGTTTGTTTTTAGACGCCAGAAGAGCTGAAACGATGCAATATTTCACAAGGAAAAAAAAGTAACAATAGGAAAACTTGTCAGATTTATCTTTGGTCCCCATGGACAGGTCTACCAGATGTAAGTCAGACAGTACATAGAAACATTAGGGCTTTTTTAATAAGAAAAAAAATCCTGATTCCATTTTGATAAGTCAATTATCATGTCTTAAAACAGGTCAATGAGGAGTGAGGAGTGAGACCAACACTGTAACCCTTGCGATCAGTACACCCTTTGAAATGCCAACAAGTGCAATCAGAGACAAGTGGCAGTCAAAGCAAGAATGGCCCTTTTCAATACATTAGATTAATCCTGACTGTTTGGAAACCATAGTTCTTTAACATCCACCAAGCTCTGAGCTCAGAGGTTTGGTCATGAACAAAGACTTCCAGAGGAAACACAAGAACACAACTCAGGACCCAGAGAGAAAGGACCAAGGTTTAGACCTGAACCCTACACCATGTTACCACTGTATGTGGTGACAAGGAAAACCTGTTGATCTGACTGTGTGAGGACAATTCAGAGACACTCACACAGTTTGACAAGAAAAACGTTTGAAATCTGTCTCTATAGCGGCTCTAACTTCTAATCTGATAGATGCAACCTCTGCTTGACAAAACCAGTCAAGTGTCCAACAAACCCTGATCAATGCCAACAAGAAGCACTACCAGTCTCAGAGTTTTTTTTTTTTTTTTTTGTTTTTTTTTTGATAATAATGACAGTTATAAAGTTTCCACACTCCTTAACTGACCCTTCCTCTGTGTTGTTGCCGCCATATTAACACTACTCACCATCTCCTTGAGCAGCTTCTCCTCCAGCTGAGGATCAAGAAGACTTTGGACATACTGCTGAGCAGGGGTGCTGGCAATGGCCCGGAGCTTGGCACTATTCTGACTCTGCTGGGCAATGTCCGATAACCCTACAGCAAAGAACTTAATGCCATGACCTTTGGCCTCTGCAGCAGCTGCAATCACATCAGGGTTGCGGGGATGGTCGACCCCGTCCGTCATCAGCACTACAACCCTGACACTGTCTGGCAGCGTCTCCTGCACCAGCAACTGCGAGGCGTTGGTGATGGCGTAGGTGGTGTATGTGCCATGGCCGATGTAGCTCATGGTGCTGACTTCGCCATGGAATGTGTCCAAGTCTTTCCAGGCTGAGAATCGCTGCTCTATTGACACAGAGCTGCTGTACTGTAGCGCGGCCATTCGCACCTTAAGTGTCCAGCCAGCTACCTGCAGTGTGGCAAGCCGTGTGCTGAAGCTCAGGACGAACGCCTTCTGCTTCTCGAACAGGAATATTTTTGCACTCTCAGAGCTGTCCAGGATGAAAGCCACCTCCAGGGAACACATCATGCCCAAACCTGTGGGACAAACAAACCATCAAAACTTCTGATGGACTTTGAAATTTACAAAATTATCAAGTATTTGGTGGAAGGCTGCGAATACAAAGTTCTTTTAGTTTTGTAATGTTTATTGTTGCACTGCTGCACTGCCATCCTACTGTCATTTTGACAAGGGTTACAGGCCAGTAATGGTGCCTTTGAATGAGTATATACAACATTTCTGGTCAGTAGTCAATATTTGTAAAGCTAACAACCAATAGCAGCATTGACAAACTTAGTCCATTGGTTGATTTGCTTATTAATACACACACACACACACACACACACACACACATTATATATTAATAACAACTTAACTTTAACAACTACTTTTCATCTTTGTAATAATGTTACATTGGACTCTGGAAGTGTGACAGACACAAATATCAGTTGGCTAACTGATAATGAAAAAATAATTAATTGGCTAGTATGCACAGTGTTTTATTTGATTGTACCAGTAGGGGTCGCCACAGCCAATCATGTTCAAATCCTACAAGTGGGAGCTTTAAACTTCTCCATACAACTCCTTCATTTCATTTTGATGATCACATGACCAAGGTGTCTGACACTAAATGTCAGCACATCATAGCACTGCATACAGGCCGCATATGACACAGTGAATAATAGCTTTCATCTCTTAAAACATTCATCCCCAGGGACTGGAATCGTTTACAACTCAGCTGTCGTGAAGGTCAGAAGACCTACTGATCTTCCAGCATCACCCACACTGTGCACCTGATCATCTGACTATGAATACAGACATACATGTAGGTAATGATACTATCAATAAGATTGGGAGAAAAATGATCATCTAAGAGTTAGATGACAGAGTACAGGTGATGTCACTGTCATAAACAGCTGATCCAGATGCATAATCTGTAAAAAAAAAGATGTTAAAAAAACTCTGGTTGAGCATAGATCACATCAAAACTTGCAGTATCAATTCAAACTCAAAATTTACTGACTTTAACATTGAAACTATAGGAGTTAAGGTTTGGTGACTCTGAGGACTGAGTTTGACCTCTTTCTTAACCTGATGACCTTTCCGGTTGTCCTTTCCAAAGAGAAGTACAGTAGCCCTAAATACAGGGGCAGGCAACGTTTTGGTTGTGTGGTGAATGTCTGATCGTTCTACCTGAAGTCACCTACGCCCACAGGAACCAGTGACTAACCTTCCCCACCAACATGTGGATACCTCATACTCAGAATTACCATTTCCTCCATCGTCATGCAGCCTGTAGTTGTTCCTGCGTCCCGTCTTTCGTCTCTGGCCTGTGGCCTCGTGTGCGAGAGCCAGCAGCAGAAGGCAAAGCCCCACTCCTCTCCTCAGGTTTCCCCTCAGCAACATTTCCATTCTAGCACAAAAAACAGTCGTATAGCTCATTAGGAGACAAAAAGTAATGACACAAAGACACAATATGTGAAATGCAAACAAAGTACCATAGAATTAATCTGATTTTCAATATATTTTACTATAACACATCATTCTAACCACACCCAAACACTGCACTAGAGCACTTTTACAATAATGACTTCAATTCGCTAGAAAAATAATAGGATGATTTTAATGATGTGATCCTGAGTTTCATGTTCCTGTGATGATATACTTAATATACACCTGGGACACTGAGAGTACCAGGGAATAAAAATGCAGGCTGTCTAAAGCCAGAACAATGCACAAATACAGATTAGTCTGAAAAAAGTTTCAAAAACTGCAACCTTTAAACAGTATGTCATGAAATTAAATTTATGCACAATAAAAGAAATACATGAAGAAAAAAACACTTGACTACATATACAGTATTACTTTTTTAAACTGTAGTAGACTACACATATTTAAGTTATTCAAACTGTAACAGTGCAAACTGTTACAATGCCCATAACTAAAAGAAGAGCGCAGACTAAATTGGTCATACAAGAAGAATAAGTTATTAAATCCTTTACCTAGAGTCTCATTTAGCTTCAGACAGTACTTCCAGTCCAGTCAGCCGTGGCTCTTTGGGAGGCATTTCGCCGCGGAATCAGGTCCCTTTAAACCGGGCTGAGATAAAGTGAGGACCATCAGATGAGCTGATGCGCTGTGAGTGTAGCCGGAGGCTCTGGGGCCGCTCCAAAATTTCTGCGCTGGTCCAGTTCAGTGTTTGATGACTGGCCGGAGGACTTTATTGTCCTGACTCTCCTGCTCACAGACACAATAACTTCCTGTGGAATTAAAAGCACCACAGAGAGGACATCTCTAAATATATCAAAATTGTATCTCAAATAGCCTACTACCTTACACTACAGGGGGAGCTACCATTACTTTCATGTACAGACCACCCCTGTCCGTGTTTATAGCCTAGCCTGCATAAATTGTGAGGGTTAACACAGTTTTCAGCCTGTTCGTGTTTTGAGTTGTTGCGCATGGATATTATTGTCTGGATGCTGCATGTAAAAGTCCCAAATGAGATTATTTTACTCCTCCACTCTCGCCCACTGATGCGAAAACCAGATGAGTTGTAGTAATGATTCCCATGTACAACGCATAATGGCCTATTTTAAGATGTTGCAGTAGCAGCAGCAGCCTGCCTGTGATGGGCCTGGGCCACTTGTTTAAAATATTTTAAAATTTGCTCAAATATCTGCATTTCCCCCAATATTTTGAATATTCAATGATCTATGTGTCACTGTTGCTCCCTCCTCTGTAAGGGCTTTCATTTTATCTTGCTTACGGCGCACTCTAGTGGTGAACCTGCCTCCTGACCATGTGCGGAACCTTTGAGTCGCCGACTCTCCTGACCGTACGGATGTGTTTTGGTGTGACACACAACAAGCTGTCGGGCTCGAAGTTGAGTACCCTGTCCGACATGTGTATGTCAAATCGTGAGTCGGTGGCTCGTTTAAACCATCTGTATGCGTGTAAGTAAAACACCGCCGTTAATATGGTAAAGTATTGTAACGGTTTTTGGTTGCTAGCTCGAGCATCTTTAGCTAAACGGCCATGTTTTATCCCGCCCTTCAGATTTTAGCATTAGCTTAGTCGAGCTAGCATGTCAACAAACTTACAACTGTAGTTGTAACTACTTGAATGTTGTAGATTATAACAAATTACACATCTTTGAGTTAACGAGGCACTCTTCATTTTTAACAAATACGTCGGTACCGAACTTTTTCACACATGAAGCTGGGGGAGTCGCTCAGATTTACATGAGTAGTTTACACGATAGAGTCAATAACACATTTGTCAGTGCTGTGTGTAGTCCAGCCCGGGTCCATTGCAGTCAGGTGCCCTTAAGGTTTATAATCTTTAAAACGTATAATAGCACTACAGCACAGTTAATGTATACAGGTAATCTGCGTGAAGCTAATTTGCAGTTCTGTGTCCTTGGTTAGGTTTTACCTCTGTTCTAAAGCGGCCAAAATAAACGATTGGATGATAATAATAGGCCATATAACACCGACTGTGTGGTGTGTTCAAAATGACCGTATAAAGTTAACATCAAAGTGATAGTGGGTACTACCTAAAATGAATAAATGTGTATTTCTTTAGATTCAAGCCATGTTATACAGCTATATATGTTTTTTTATGTATCACAACTTGCCAGAATGTAGCAAAGGTTTAAATGTAATATTACTGTGGTGTATTATTATTCTGCTTATTTCAGTGTCGCTCTCTCCTGTTTCCAGACTGTAGGCAGATTCCTTTGAGATTCTTCTAGCTGCTTCTGAATCATGAGTGGCTCAAAGCCAGACATCCTGTGGTCTCCCCACCACCCTGACCGCTATGTCATCTGTGACTCTGAGCTGGGACTGTACCGTATTGGGCCTGTGGGCAGTGCAGAAACCAAGGCGGGCACACTCCCTCTGTCTGAAGAAACTGCTGCTACTTTACTTGCCATTAACTCTGACACCCCGTACATGAAATGTGTGGCCTGGTACCCAAAACATGAGCCTGAGTGTTTACTTGCTGTGGGCCAAGCTAATGGCAGGGTGGTGCTCACCAGCTTGGGCCAGAGCCACAACTCCACATGTAAGGAGCTTGTGGGAAAAGAGTTTGTGCCCAAACATGCACGCCAATGTAACACTTTAGCCTGGAACCCTGTGGACAGCAACCTGCTGGCAGCTGGGCTGGATAAGCACAGGGCCGACTTCTCTGTTCTCATATGGGACATCAGCAGTAAGTTTTCCCCAGAAGCCAGTGTAACAGCCGAGAAGATTCGTCTCTCGTCTGTGGATTTGGACTCGAGCTCTGTAGTGACCAAACCCCTCTATGAGCTCGGGCAGAATGATGCTTGCCTCTCCCTCTGCTGGCTGCTTCGTGACCCAAAGCTGCTGTTGGCCGGCATGCACCGGAACCTCGCTATATTTGACCTGAGAAACACAAGCCAGAAGACATTTGTCAACACCAAGGCCATCCAAGGGGTGACAGTCGATCCACACTTCCATGACCGCGTGGCTTCCTTCTTTGAGGGCCAGGTGGCCATCTGGGACCTGAGGAAGTTTGAGAAGCCTGTGCTCACGCTCACTGAGCAGCCAAAACCACTCACTAAGGTATGACAGGTTTTGATTTTTTATTATGATCAGATGAGCTAATGTTCATATGGCACAAGTTGTATTTTTAAAACTTTTTGCAGATGTTCTTTATTGTTCAAACATTGTATTTTGTACACAGAAAGCTGGTGGTTATTTAAGTGATATCTTTCCAGGTGGCTTGGTGTCCAACTCGTACCGGCCTGCTGGCCACTCTGACACGTGACAGCAACATTATCCGCCTGTACGACATGCAACACACTCCCACGCCCATCGGTGATGAGACCGAGCCCACCATCATCGAGCGGAGTGTGCAGCCGTGTGAAAGCCAGATTGGCAGCTTTGCGTGGCACCCGTCCTCCCAGAACCGCATGGTGGTGGTGTCGGCGGCCAACCGGGTCATGACTGACTTCACTGTGTTCGAACGCATCTCCCTGGCCTGGAGCTCTACCACCTCGCTCATGTGGGCTTGCGGCAGACACCTGTATGACTGTGTCGAGGATGGAGCTGACGGCGTGGAGAGCACGATCGAGAAAGACATCGCCACGAAGATGAGGCAGAGGGCTCAGTCCAGGTACGGACACGATACCGTCCAGGTGTGGAGGAACCACCTGCTGGCTGGAGGGAACGATCCCCAGCTCAAGTCGCTGTGGTATGATCTGTTCTATATCCTTTATGAGAACCAAGTGTGGAGTCATGTTGTGATTTTAGTGCTGGTGTAATTAATATTGATTAGACAATAATACTGTAGAGTCACTGCTCAAAGATGCTGTGTTCAATAGCTGTGCTTTACTCGTCCTTCTTCAGACTGTATTGGTCTGTTTTCACAGTCACATGATCAGCTGTCTAAAACCTATTAGAGAGAGGGAGAGAGGCTGAAGGAATGACATGCAGTAAAGATCGGGAGGAGTACCAGTGACTACTGCTTCACAGTCCACCAACAATTATGATATTTTATTAATTCATGTTAGAGACACTATGTCTAGATTTTTTGTGATTATAGCACCTTTAAATTATTGTAGTTGTCCAATTTATAGAAAGATGTGAAAACAATCATTGGTGGTGATGATCAGCCTATCTAGTATGTCACAAATGCAGTTTCTTGTTATCTTTAAAATCATAATGTTTTAGGAACATAACCAGTAAATAGACACATAGGGAAGAAATACAGAGATGTGCTTTTATCAGCACTAATTATTATTTATATGTTAAACTGATTTCCTCAGTTCAGCAGAGGAAACACTTCTTCTCTCCTCCCTTACTGCAGTTTAACATGAATGAATGTGACATTCTGTAGCTCTGTATTTAAACTGTTGTAACTCTCATCCTTAATCTGCCATGCTTGAATGTCAGTTATAATTCCTATGTAAGCATCACATATGAAGCAATGTGCAGAGGACATGGAGCTGAAACTGCAGGGGAACAAACAGTCTGTTGTCTACTCTGGTATCAAGAACATTGTCAAGACCAGCTCAGGTAAGAAACTGGCACAATGACCACCTGACCATTTAATATGAATACATGTGAGGAAGAATCAAAGCTTGGTTAATACAAATCTTGTACAAGCTGTGTTGATAGTGTTCTGCAGAATCTGATGATGTACGTTTTTCTCGTCAACCCAGGCACAACAGAGAGCCGCAGGTGCTGGAGCGGTTCAGACCGTCAGACAGATGTGCCGCGGTACCATAGCGAGGAGCGCAGCCTGGCCCTGCGGCTCTGCGGCTGGATCAGCCGGGGCCTGAAATCGACGTGGAGACATTCCTGCGATCACTGGAGCAGGAACGCGAGTGGGAGCGGGCGGCCGCCGTCGCCCTGTTCAACCTGGACATCCGGCGGGCCATCCAGATTCTCAACAAAGGAGCCACCGCTGAGAAGGGTGAGTGCCGCAGCGCTGTGGAGGGTGGAGGGTGAGACAAGAGCAGAGGGGTAGGAAGCAGGTGTGACTTTGAAGCCAAGTGTTGACAGGAAGGAGCAATGCTTCAGACAAAACACATTATTGTAGTGCTGTTGTTTTCAGTTGACATATAGTTATATAATGAAACTGCAAAGGGACTGTGTGATCATCTTTTCATTTCAGTCTCTGCATCAGTGGTAAACAGTGAAAAATGTGAAAATACTCACAAGCACAAGCACTTTATCTAGCGTTGAACACACTGTTCGAAACCTCAAGACACATTCTCACAATTAACACATACATTTGGCATTTTTGCTAAAAAGTTAGCCAGTTAATATTTGCAGATCAATCAACAGACCTTTGCATTACTGGTAGGTTTGCTTGTCTGTCTTCTGCCTTTTTCTGTCTTACTTTGCTTTCCTAAATCAGCAGCAAATTATGTTGCAGTAGATGAAAGCCATAAACTCCAACTTTAGATACAGGTGCATCTCAATGAATTAGAGTATCATGGAGGTCAGTCTTCCCCATGATAGTGTAGTTACTGAACCAGGCTCAGGAAACCTTTGAAGGTGTTTGGAGTTAATCAGTTGATTAGATTGACACCATTAGGTTACAATAGTGAACTTTTTCATAAGCCACAGTCATTACAGTTAAAAGAAATAAAGACATGACATATTTCAGTCTGTGTGTAATGAATCTATATAATATATGAGTTTCACAGTTTGAATTGAACTACTGAAATAAATGAACATTTCCATGAGATTCTAATTCACTGAGATGTGCGTGTACAAAATTTTTCCCATCCCATTGTCTCACACTACACAGTGATCTCCCTCTGCATTGTTATGTTTTGTAATGTCCTGCTGATTCAGCAGGAAATTAAGGCAGCAATATTTACTGAGGCTTTTGTTACTTGTGGTTCCTGCATGCGGCTAGAGCTTGAAGAAATGCATGAAATGCACCAGTTTCATCGTTTGAGGTCAGTCGGGTCAAAAACTGCTCAGTAAGGTGAAAAACACAACATAGGATGATTTTCTATTCTTTTCTTTTACCAATATATGAGTGTTAGTTCCTGTGAATAAAAAAACCCTGTGTACAGTGATATAAACAAGATTAGCTGGTGTAAAATAAATTATATGAAACCGTAACCAAAATCTTTGGTTGAAATGAAAAAAGGTCATGGGGAATTTGAAATATGCAACAACAGCAGTAGCACCATGTTTTCCACCCAACACTGATCCAGTATCAGCTGCACTGTTTTTCACACTGAGGTCTAATGAACTCAGCACAGAGAGGGCTCCTGTTTACACACGTCTTGACTGAGAAAAATTCCACCAATGTAGGTCAAACGTTTTTCTGCTGTGTGTTCTAATGAGGGTTTCCTGAGCATGACTGATGGGCCGATTCATTAGATAAGACGTGTCAACAGTTAGTGTGTTTTTTCTCAAACAGCGGCTCTGATGTAACTGTGCTGATTGTCATCTGCACACTTGAGCAAACACATGAACGTTTGTGATGGTGGTCCCGTTCAGCTTGACTTGCTCCGAGCATGTTTCTGCAACTGCCCTTGTTAAATTTTGCAGACAGATATTAAAATAATATTAATCTGTAATTAATGGAATCCTGAAAACTGGCTTCTGTATATAGATTCATATTTACCATACAGACATGACAGTGCAGTGATCTTCTCATCTAACTCTCAGCAGCAATAAAGCAAAGTATTTCCCAAAATGTCAATCTACACTTTTACTTTACTGGTGTTGAAACTGCTTCATGCCAGGAGCTGTTCTTAATGTGACTATATCCAACAAAACAAAGGTCCTACTGGACACCAACACTGTGGTGTTGGGATCACACCAGCTGATCCATGAGTACTCAGCAGTCATTACTACATTATTGCATGAGTAATAATAATAATAAATAATAATAATAATAATGATAATGATAATGATAATGATCTAGTATGGTGGTGATGTCACCATAGTTACCAAATCTGTCCACAGACTGGACATATTAACACCTTCCAGAGTCATCAAACTGCCTCAGGGGTAGTTGCTGCTACTGTAGATGTCTCCAGAAGCACATTTTGCTATGATGACACACACAAAGGGTGAACACATAATATCATTATGGAGTCTGCAGATGTCATTGCTGTTTAACTGTATTGCCTTGTACAAATAGGAGTGTCTGTTGTTAAGCTGGTCTTCTTCGTCTGCAGTGGGTTGGACAAAATATAAAGAACACCTGTCAGCATAACAAAGACTACAGTTCATCCTCCAGAAGCTGTTTAGCACAGTCTCAACAAAAACATTGTGAACTTCATGAGGGAGGTTTTATTGCAGGACTGCTGTTCTTAATAAACTGACAACTGAGCATACTGTTCATATAGAAACAAAAGAAGATCACTTCGGCTCAGAAGCTCCACTCTCTTGCTAAAATACTTGCCATCTAGGTGTAGTTTTTGCTCCACCACAGTGCTGCACTTACAGTGGAGACTCTGCAGAAGGTAAATAACCCTGCTCCTTGATCCTTCATGTTGTTTGCAGGTGACCTGAACCTGAATGTGGTTGCCATGGCTCTGTCAGGCTACACCGATGAGAAGTCCTCCCTGTGGAGGGAGATGTGCAGCTCTCTGAGGCTGCAGCTGAAGAACCCCTACCTCTGCGTCATGTTTGCCTTTCTCACCAGTGAGCCTGGAGCCTACGACGGCGTGCTGGTATTGGATCTCTAAACATCATAGACTTTTGAAAGCAGAGCAGAGAGAGAGAAAAAAATCATTGGCACTTCTTTTCTCACTTCACAGTAGTGGGTTTGTTTTCACTTCATAAAAACCTTTACATATGTGTTGAGAAGGTCAGTTATACTCCAGTGGTCTTTATGGAGAAAATCCTGAGGTGCACAGGAAGTGATGTGTTTTACATTTCCGTCATGAGAGCTCGAAGTCATAAAACACCTCACCAAAATGAACGGATGCCTAGAACTAGTGTGTTTATGCTTTTTCCTCCCTGGTTGCATCAGATTCTGGCCACCAACTGCTGTCACATTTATTTATCTCTTCAGACCTTTTCCCAGCCAGAAGTGATGACTCCATGATAAGAGCATTCAGTTATTTTGCCTTTGTTTCTTGACATCTTTTCTTTTTTCAGAATAGATTTGTTTCCTGTAGATATGTGTCAGTAAAAAGAGGATTTTTATTTTTGTGCCAGTGTCAAGCCTCATATTCTGTGTACTAAATATTGATGGCTGAAATTGAATAGGAAGTTGATTTGAACCAGAAATGTTCATTGGAAAATGTGAAATACTTTTGTATTTCAGTATGAGAGCAGCGTGGCCGTGCGAGACCGGGTTGCCTTTGCCTGTATGTTTCTCAATGATGCCCAGGTAACCCATGAAAATTTCAAACTTTTGATAGCATATTACGTCCTGATAATACCATATTGTAGGTCCTAATGCACCATTTCCCAGTGAATGTTTAATAAACTGGATGTCTTTCTCTCTTGGTTACAGCTGCCTCGATATGTCGACAAATTAACCAATGAAATGAAGGAGGCGGGAAACCTTGAGGGCATTCTATTGACGGGGTTGAGCAAAGATGGTGTAGATCTCATGGAGAGCTACGTGGATCATACTGGAGATGTCCAGACTGCCAGCTTCTGCATGCTGAAGGTACAACAACAGAAAGTATATACAAACACATGAGCACAGGAACTAAAACTGCTGTGTGTCGCTCTCAGATAAACAGCATGACCTACTGCAAATTAAGGGAAAAAACATCAACAAACAAACTGTGAAGTTTTGATTCTGCAGCTTGATCTTATCTGGGCCTGATACAAATAAACAATAACAGCAGCAATAACAGCTGCTACTGTTAATCTTGTGTGGATAACAGTTAAAACTGTGTCACCAGACACCACAGAACGCACAGTATATTTGTGTATTTGAATATTTTCTATTGGCTGCTGTAACTCAGATCAACAGATACAATCCTGAAACTCTTTTATAAACATGAATACATGCGCCTCCAGCACAACTGTAAAACTTCACAAGTTCCACATTTAACAGTGTACAGTACAAGAGTAAAGTGCTCCATGGTTGAACCGTACTGCCAACTACTAGTCTATTTAACCAGGAAAGCTGAGAATGGTGCCTTTTTAACTTTGCACACAGGCTGCAGTAACCTACATGAAGTGACCCAAAGTACAAGGTTTGTCTTGTACTTGTGTGTCTTTCACAGTTGGAGAAATAGATACACATGAACACGCCAAAACATGCCTCTTCATTTCAAAAAGGTTACCACTGTTATTCCTAACATAATTACCTTACTGCTGTAAAATCCAAAGCACCCGAGTTGTTGTCTCTCCTGCATCTGTTTCTATGAGGAAAAATAATGAGGAAACTGAAGTGGTGGAACAGGTCTGGAACTCCTCAGTGTACAGTACAACACCTAATCATGGATTAATTTTTTCTCGCTTGGTTTTACCTGCTGCCTAAAAGAACAGTGAATGAGTATACCTTACTTATATTTACACAAATGTGTACATTCCAGCAGAGGGATGGGTGAGCTTTGTGGAAACAGGTCGCAATTCACTCCTGACTGCATGCTTTCTGTGTCATGCTGCACCCAAAATCTAGTGCAAAGATGAAACAAGCCAAGCATCACATAAAAAACCTCCTCCAACAGGGTTCACCAGGTGAAGTGCTGAAGGACCCTCGAGTCCAGTGCTGGATAGAAAACTACCGCAACCTGCTGGATGCGTGGAGGTTCTGGCACAAACGGGCCGAGTTTGACATCCACAGAGGCAAAATGGACCCCAGCTCCAAACCACTGGCCCAGGTAACCAATGTCATGCCAGGGTTGTTGTTTTTAGAAATAACTGTGGTGCTGAAACAACGAATCGATTAGGTGATGGACAAAAAATGTTTAAAACTTTGTCAGATTTAGGGAATTTTTAAGATACTGGTAGATAGATCTAGATCAGGCATGGGCAAACTAAGGCCTGTGGGCCATATGTGGCCCGTTGGGCTTTTTATTCTGGCCTGTCAGATATTGGTACAAAGTTGTCCAAATTATAGCAAACTGCAAACTTTGATGCACTGGCAAAAACAGTGACCACTGAAACTGAATGTAAATTTTCTTTTACTTTGAGGTAATGGCTTTCACATGTCATTTATATTAGTTCACACAAACACTCTCCATCTATCTTTGCTGAAGTCGCGACAACTAGAGAAGTTTGCGGTTGGCAAACTTGATCTCTCGAGGGGCTGTACTCGGTGTCACGGTGCGATAGACCATGGGTTACATTTACGCTGGAATATCCCTTTTAAGTAGTATTCAATCCTCTACTGAGGAAATGGACCATAATCTCATCATTGTAGCTTGGATATTACAGGAGCTTTGAACAACACAACAAGAAGGAATTTGAAGTATTTAAAATGATAAACATTATTTATTAATGAAAATATGTTGGATAAGTTAGTTACAGCCATAAATACTTGTATTTGATAACCCTAACCCTATCTCCCTCATTAAAAGTTACTGGTTAGGTTTGATAGCAGAACATTTCAGAAACCTTTTGTTGTATCAGTGAAGCAGCAGTAACCTTTTCTTCTCCCCCAGTTCTGACCTGATGTGGCACTGGCAGTCTGTCTGTGCCATTACTACCCCTCATAACAAAATAGGATGCATGTACTGTTTATTACAGCACACATTGGTGCCAAGCGATCTGAAGGGTGTCAGCGAAGCACATAACACCCACGGCTTTTCTCTCCAATTCTCGCCACAGAACCTGGGCTAGTTAGTTTCCTCCTCTCTAAATCATATACAGCATACACTCTCCTTTATTAGACTTTTTATAAATCCAAATGCTCCTAATGTTTATTGGGTGATTATGAGGACCCCAGTGCTGCAAACAGAACTTGGCACCGTCTAACATTCCAATAATCACAGTTAATCACGCTGGGATTATTGCTGTATTATCTAATACTTATCTCTCTCTACTAAAAGAAATAAAACTTTGACAGCTGGCGAGTACAGCCATGTTGGTATTTACCTTCGAGCTCATCGGGCCTTATCAACCGACCTTTGTGTTCGTTCTCGCACAACAGGTGTTTGTGAGCTGTAACTTCTGTGGGAAGTCCATCTCCTACAGCTGCTCCGCGATGCCGCACCAGGGCCGCGGCTTCAGCCAGTACGGTGTCAGCGGCTCACCCACCAAGTCCAAAGTGACCAGTTGCCCGGCTGCAGGAAACCGCTGCCACGCTGTGCCCTCTGCCTCATGAACATGGGTACACCTGTTTCCAATTGCCCAGGTAAAGCTGCCCTGTGTGTCAACAGATGCTCAGCTGATATTTCCAGCAATGGCAACATGTCTCGGAGAAGCTTAAGTGGCTGTAATAGTTAACTGGGCATTTGCAGGCATGAATATGTGGACTTTGATCAGCATCCATGGTCAGTTACACAGAGTCTGTCAGCCAATCTGATCTCCTCAGTCACTAGTTAATATTGACTGACGGATAAATATGTTTCTTTTGGCAGGAACGGCGAAGTCAGATGAGAAGGTGGACTTGACAAGGGAGAACAAACTCGCTCAGTTCAACAACTGGTTCACATGGTGTCACAACTGTCGCCATGGCGGCCATGCTGGCCATATGCTCAGCTGGTTCAGGTGGGTGAACACGATTACAGCTACAGTCCATGTTCCCTCTGTTTATTTGATTTCTAGTAGTGAACACAAAGCCTTCCATTGAATTTAGGAATTAAAAAGCATGATGGCTTAACCAGTCAGATACAAAAATGATTACTCACCAGTATAAAATGCAAAATGAGACTGTTTTCAAAGATATCATTGGGTGTTGTTTGGTCCAGTGTTTATCAGCCATCCTGTTTATGCTGTTTATTATGCCTCACTTCAGTGTAAAGATAAATGTAATGTTAAGTTTTGGGATCATGTTAAAGAAGGACAACTCCTCTCCCAGCGTACACTGGTTGATTAGATGATGATCACTGTGTCTCTTGCTCTCTTTAAATTAAACCCTGTAGGCAACATCAGGTGAAAAAAACACACCTGTGGCAAACACTTTTGTTGTAAGCTATGTTTTATTACTGGGCTGGTAAATAAAGCACAGAATTTGGAGCCACATTCTTTGGGAATCATAAAGTGCTATGTATCAAAGAAGGCTCCAGTATTCATTCTTTTCAAAGAGCAATTTTCAAAAACTGCTTCCAAAATGATTTTTCTTTTTTCAGTATTGAGAGTGTAATGAACAGATGGTACACTGACCAGCTTTACTCTTCTTTATCCTTGTAAAATCTCCAAAACATCTGCATTACCTGTGGTCAGCATGTTGTGTCTCCACCTCATGAAGCTTCTTTCTAAACTGACCTCCATGTGTCTGTTCCAGAGACCACACAGAGTGCCCGGTGTCGGCCTGTACATGTAAATGCATGCAGCTGGACACCACAGGGAACCTGGTGCCTTCAGACAGCAGCTAAACAGGGGCAACCTGTGGGACTCTGCAGCCAAGCGCCAGCCCACAGCCAACCAGTGCAGGTTCACTGCTGTACCCGCTGCACCCACCACTGGGCAAGGGACAAGGGGGGACAGCAGTGTCCTCCTCTGAAGTGGCTGCTCGACGACAATGAAATACCTTCAAGTCATAGTCTAGTGAATGTAACCTTGTAACAGAGCCCGATATGAAGAAGGGAGGCAGTGTGTGTTACTGATATGACTAACTGAAGCAATGACAGAAAGGGAGCAAATGCAAAACTCACACGCTCTGCTAATGTAAATCCCACTCAGGAGAAATACAAAGAGGCTCAGCTGTAATCAGCCTCTTCCAATCTAACCTGAATCAGGCTCGTGATTTTGTCGTGATCTATTAAAAAAAAAAAAAAAAAAAAAAAAAATCAAATGTCCACTCACACATCAGGTTGTAACGATGTGAACACAGGTGCCAATATGTCTGAGCTATATTTTTTGGCTTGTGTTTAATACGCTATTTAACGTCTGTGTTTGTCTTATGAAAGGATCTTCACATACCTCATGAAAGCATTGTTTCGGGGTGAGGGATGGTGCCCCGGGTGACGGAGCGGAGTGTAGCGCACAATAACAAAACTCTCTTGCTCTCTTCATGTTCCTCTGTGCCACTGTTCTTCTGGCATTGTGCGGGGAGGGCTTCCAGTGTGAGGGGTGGTTTTGTTGGTTGCGGGGGGTTGGAGAAGGTCGGCGTGGTGGGTGAGGAGGAGGAGGAAGGTGGGAGTGTGCATCTGTATTCACCAGCCCACTCCAGGCCTGTGGCCCATGAAAGAAGCTCCCCAGAAAACAGCAGCTGCTCGGCACTCTGACAAGACCCTCCAGATTGTTCCCCTCATAAAGAACCTCAGCTGCAGGAACACTATTGACTCAAAGAGAGGGTGAGAGAACAGACAGCCTGAGCCCTGTACCCCCCCTTCTATACCCTCCAACCTACACTGATTTGCCCTCTCTTTCTCTCTCTTTTTTGGTGCCCAAATTGCATCCAAAAACTATGCATACCACACATCAATCCAAGGATGGGCGCCGTCTGGGGGGGGGGGGGGGGGGGGGGCATGGAGAGGGGGCCGCCATGTGTAAGCCGCATTGTAAATGGGTTTTCTCTCTTTCTGTGCCACCCTCCCCGTTCTGTCACTAACCCAGGGAGGCATTGTAAGTGAGAGGCGGCCTGCACCAGAGCTGGCTAAATCACTTAGTCATGGAGTAGGGAGGAGGAGGAGGAGTTGGGTGGATGGGATGTGATGGGAGGGGAGGGGGGCACAGGAGCTACTGTATGCTGCTTTCACCAGGATCTCTTCCTGGTGTGGGAGGCTTTATAGGCCTGCATGCCCTTTTGTGAACTATTTTGGAGTGGAGCTGACAAATTGGCGAGCCGTGTAGCGTCCCAAAAAACAGAGTGGTTGGAATTTCATCCTTTCAGTGTTTCTTGTGTTTGCCTTTTAAATAAATTCTGACTGACAAATTGGAGCACTGCTGAATGGGGTCTTTTCCATACGTGTACATGTTTTATTTTTACATGATCATGTTGCATAGACACAGATGGCGTGGGATTTCTGTCATGTGCGTACTCATTCTTTTGCATAAACGCATTGAGTCACACCACTTTCTCCCATGGGAACTCCCACAGAATCACACAGCGCAGGCTGGAAGACGGACACGAGCAAAAACAATGAAATCTGGGCCTCAGATCTTGACAAGCAATAAAACTCTGTATTTACTAGTTTTTGATCTCGCAAACAGCTAATGACACATCAGCTTTTTCACATGGTCCATTAGTAACTGTTCTTTTAATCAAATCACATGATCTTCCTCTGCAGATGCAGTTTATCCACTTGTCATGTAATTGCAGATGTTCAGATTTCTACATTTGGAAAGAACTCTGGTCCATGTTGGCCTAAAACTGAAGAGACTGAGACTGAAATGCACTCTTTACCACATAAGTTGACCAACAACTTGAATTAGAACCAACTTTAGTGGCCTGGTATGTATGAGGAATTTGACTCAGGTTTCCGGTAACTCTCAGTTCATTTTCAATAACTAAGATATATGCAGGAAAATGCCCTTAGATATACATACATACAGGGTCCCACAAAGGTGAGCAGTGCCATTATTTCCCTTTTATGTTAGTCCTTGATGAATAAAATGCCCATTGCAACTTCCCAGAGCTCACTGGGAATGACTTCAAATGTCTAAAAATATGCAGGTTACATTTATATAAAACACCAAAATCTAAATTTTGTTGCTGGAACCACAGACTGTTTGCCATTTTTCTCTTTTGCTCGAAATATAATTGAAACAATATCCCATTGTGAAGGTAATAGGATATTGTAATATAATAGTCAATTAAATCATGTATTTTCTGATTAAATTATGTTGATTCTGATTAATTGACTAATCATCTCACCTTATTAAAAAACAAATTGAGTGTAGCATCTGTTCATGGGTTAAAGTGTTATGATAAACTGGATGTACTGTGCTTGAATTATTGTATGGATAATGCAATATATGACTCTATGAGATCCATTAGCAGGGGTCAGTGGAAATGAGGAAAGTAGACATCTATATTTCCATTACAGCAAGGGAAAGCACTAGACTCACTCACTCAGATGGGCCCCTGGAGCAAATAATTGTTGTTAGGTCCCTACTGTCTTGAACACCAGAGGTTAACCCTGGTGTACAAGACAGTTTTCAGGGATGGTTGCAGCCCTCCTGTATTTTGAAGGACTAATACAACCTTTCCCTCCAAGTGTGAATTAGTAGACAGATGACCAAATGGAAGTGATTTGATAAAACACAACAATATAGTCAAAGCTCAATACAAACTAAAATAATTAAGTTCTTGAAACTATGCAAGGTCACAATACTAAGATGATAGAGTGAAGAGTGTACAATAGAGGTGCAAAATACTACAGGCAAATTCGCCATTAATGAAATTGTGTACACTCATTAGTTCTCATCTGAATGATAGCCTATGTGTTTTTGTAGATTCCATTTATTCAGTACTGTAGTGTACTGAAGTATCAACTGTATACGCCATACACGTGAAAATCATATAGCCTACAGTACGATGAATTTACGTAAAAACTTTAGCCATATTGATAACAGATAGCTGACGTGATTGGCTTAAAGTATGGTCCATAGACAAATTTGCACCAATCAGCGACGTTACTGTACCACGGCACTATCCAATCAGAGGCTCCGAAACGAGCACCGTGGCCCGCCCACAGGCGTCAGCCAGTAGTCTGGCTGAAACAACTGTCATTTAGAGTGAGTGGACGTGATGGGGAAGACGGAGCTAGTGCTGGAAGACAGGAATTAAACGTTTCAAGAAGTATCGAAAACAACTTTTAAAGTTACATATGTAAAGGTTACAGCTTACGTCGACATGTGTTAGTATCTTAAAGGTAAGTTTGTCGCAAAATAATACGTGTTGGAGCTGTTTTTCCTCGAGCGCATGAGTTGTAATTTTTAAAAAGGAAGCTAACGTTTTTTTTTTTTTTTTTTTTTTTTTGCTAACAAGCTAATGTTTATTTTACCGTTTCCCCACCACCACCTCCTCCTCCTCGTCCTCCAGAGAAGCAGCAACTTTGGCAGTACGTCTTTCATACTGCTATAGGAATTACCCTCAGTTTCGGAGGATGTCAGCCCCCAGCAACTCGCTTCAGCAGCCGAGGGTGAGACGCAGCAATGCGGGCTCCCCCGGCTCGTTCAACAACAGCAGCTGCCGTTTGCACCCCATCCGTGCCACCGTGCCCTACCAGCTCCTGCGTGCGGGTCAGAGTAGCCCGACGCGGGCGCCGACCCTTTACGGAGGAGCCACGAACAGCCGAGGCTCGAGCCCCCCCGCCAGCCCGACACTCAGTTCAGGAAGTGCAAAGCAAAGACTGTCCCCCGAAAATAGAGACTCCTCCTGCCCCCCAGACTCTCCAGTCTCCAGAGGTAAAACACTTATTTCACTCAAAGGTTTTGTCCTGTGTAGGCCAAGAAATGCCAGGTCACCACGTGCTGTTTGTCCACTGATAACTTGTCATGGGAACTTTGTATTAAACCTACTGGTAAACAGCTGTACAATAACATATCAATATTGCAGTTGTTCAGAATTGCGTTAGATAGCATATGTGAGGGGGTAGCCTGTGAATCTGAAGCAAGGTTGGCACTTGATTCAAAGCAGGTTGATGCATTAACTATTTAGCCTATCATCCACTTACACAATTGGGCACTCATAAAGAGAATAGAGTGCACTATTGGCTCTTTTACTTCCTATGGACTTTTGACAGGAGAGAGGGGGAGGAGAGTTTGGCAGAAAGACATGCTTTCAGTTGTAAAAGAGGCCACGTCGGTCCCAGCAGAAGCATTGCTGAGTGAATGGTCAGGTGTTGCCTAGTCTGACCTCAGCATACATACAGCAGGGTACTGTGCACATTCTAACCATATGCTGTGCCTCACCATGTTGCCTTTCACATGGAGGCAAGTGCTGTGTTGCTTCGTGTCATGGTGAGCTGCTCCTAGGAAATGATATGAAACAAACTGAAGGAGGACAGAGAGTGCAGGCAGCCCTAAATCCGCATTTCCCAGTGCTTCACTAAATCTTATTTATGTGACAGCCTCTTCTGCCAAATGTTGACACTGTGGCCGATTTTTCAGACTGGTAGCTGTATTCTTGCATTTTTTTTTTTTTTTGCTAGAAGATTTTTTCTGTAAACCCTGTGTTTTCTGTACAACACAGACAATACCACACATTATGTGGCAAGTACTCTGAAGCATGTTGGAATATGGAAGTGTGTGGAGACAAAAAGAGTCCCAATCAAGTTTTGCTCAACCTCAGTGTGTGTTTGTGTATTTGCATAAGTTCAGATGAAAATCGTCAGGTATTCTCTCTAGAACAATGTTCTGTGCTCAAAGAGACTAGATCACAAAACAGATTGCCGCTCACTCGAGATCAACCACACGTTAGTCTCATTTAATAGCTGATCCCTCTAACCTTTAATCAAAATGGCAGTCCTCTTGTCTCAGTGCAGCAGGTCTTGTTTGTGACGTGCTTCACATTCCTCAGTTTTTCTTTTCAATGAGATGACCTCCAACCTTGTCCAGTGTTCCATGCAAGGCAGGAAACGAGTTCCCTTCTACAACAACTGAGTAGGCAGACTTACCAGGCATGACAAATTTTACCCGTGTTTGGCCAGCGGCCGGTGTGGATTTCCCACCCTTGCAGCATGCCACACATACCTCGGTTCTCTGAAAGGGACGACCTCTAACCCAGGCCAGTGTCCCATGTCAGCAGTGATGATGGAGACTTGACCCTCCTTCATGGCTGTGACCTCACAGTCCAAACATGCATAAGAGATGACAGCTGGTCATATCAATGAAGGGCTGGTGGCTACTTGCAGTCAGAAATACTAATTATCTCACAGTTTGCAGGAACTCTGCAGTAATGCAATGTGAGCGTAATTTAGTCATCTTAATCTTTCATCACAGAACCCTAGCTTGATGTGACTGAAGCAGTAGGCTGTGCACTTTGTAATTTATCATTCACTGTAGTGCTTTGAACCCACTCACATACATAATGCTTGCCATTTGGTGGGAAATTCAATCCAAAGTGCCCTACAGTACCATGGGTGTTAGTGCCAGACAATGTGCATGTGGTAATGGACTGCAGTGGTGTTCAAACTGCTCAGATCTTGGCCTGATAATCAAGGACAGAGTGAAGAGTATTATATTGCACATTATGACCTTTTGGGTTCACCAGCCACCATGACATCATTCACTTACCATACTGTCCCAACAATGAAAGTCCCACTCTCTGTCAAAGTGCCAGCTGTGCTGAAACAGGGTTGCTTCATTGTCACCCATTCAAACTGCAGAGTAGGACCAAATGTGAAAATGAGCACGTTGTCCAAATCAGTTGACTCTGGTGGAACTGTACTGTGTTTCTGTAGTTTTATTAGTACATTATGAAGCACAGGGTAACGTTGACATGTTCAGGTTTCTTATTTATCACTGTTCAGATACAGAAGATGGCATTGTGTGCACTGTTAGCATACCAGTTTCATTCATTTAGATACATTCAAATTAGCCTAAGCTGGTTTGGTGTGGGAGTTACCCACCAGACTCATTGAGAGATGCTAATAATGCTAACAAGCAATTTCCTGACCAGCTGAGGGACAGATGCTGAAACTCATAACTTACAGAAACATGGCCAAGATTAATATCATTCACAGTACCTCCTCAAATTTATGCTTGCAAGGAACGACTGATATAGAATAATGTAAAATTATTTATTATGTAGTATTGACTCACAGTATAGGTTGTTACAGAAAAAATTACCAGCTGCAGCAGTAATTTATGACACACTGAGTTATTACAAAGAATAATCTCATTTAAGGCTTAAATGGCAGTGCCAGTAAATCTATATTTTTCCATGAAAAAAGAGAACGTGGATGACAATTGATTGGCTAAACATGAGGGTACTAATCCAATTCATAAACACTGTACAGTACCACTCAAGAATGAAGTGTCAGTGAAACCAGACACTGTATCCACTGTTTATATTTTCTCCTTAAACCACTGTTTGACTATAACCAACTTACACAGTTTTGTCAATAGGCAATTCCTTGCTTCCTAGCTCACTGTGTGGATAATGTGAGCAAGTACAATGAAGTTCAATTCAATTGAATTATTAGAAAAGATTCTTATGTTTTTTAAATTGAAACAACTCCGAGCAGGTTGTTCTTTAACATCAGGTGCCTTTTAGGAAAGTGATGAGATATCAAAGAATGATAGCCTTTTTTTCAATACTCACAACATCAGGCTAAATTTTAGGGATTTTCCTCTCATCCAGTGTCATGCAGCCTTGTGTAAACCTACAGGAAACTGTCCTGTCATGGTTTACTGATTTGTACCACATGTTTTTTTTTTTTTTCCAAGTTTGCTTCACCCTTACAGTTAATAAACCACCTATTTATCCCTGGAAATATGGTGGGTTTTTTTTGTTTTTGTTTTTGCACAGCTTGCTGAATGGCCAATGAAGGAAAGTTCTCACTTAAAATTGAGCCTGAAAATATCCCTTTAATATCAGACACCACTCACTTATCCCTGAAATCAGCAGATGGACTGCTTTGATGTCTTGGCTTCTTTCACACTGTTTCTTTTTTCTCATCAGGAGATTATTCTAGTCGGGCAAGTGGGGAGACGATGGAAAATAACCACAATCCCGGTTCTGAGAGCACTGGCTTGGCCTATATCAATATTGATGGAAATTTAGCCTGCTTCCTTTGTCTACAATGCTTCAGGGAATTTTACTGTAGCCCAGTAAGCTTACTTAGGCAATACCTTTGGGTGGGTAGGCCTGTGTATTCTATGAACAAAGAACAACAATGAATGGCTGTGCAGTTCTGCTAGGAGAGGGGTGCCTCATGTAGATGGTTTAGTCTGTGTGTGTTAGTTTGTGTGGTTGTGTTGGAAAGGCCTCAGCCTTAGCCTACTCAGACAAGGAATAGAGCAAATGGGCATATTTCCTGATCACCATTCTGTTCCTTTAGTCTGTCTTTGACACAGAAATGAAGAAGCTTTCACTGACTTAAGGTAATTGCACAAGTGCAAATGAGGCTAATAAATTTAATCCAGTTCTTACTGCAGCCTCATGCTGCTCTCATGCTAATGCCTTTGTGTTTGTGTGTTTTGTTTTTCTCTCTTTTTTTTTTTCTGCGTGTCACTGCAGGAATGTTGAGTGGATGCAGGCAGTATTGATGTGCATTGTGGTGTGGTTGTTTATGAGTTTTTATGTGGGTGGTGTGTGCTTAACTGCTCTGGCTCACAGCAGAAGGCTCTCATAACATCAGATAGTCCTGCTCACCCATTTACATTTGCTTCAGGCCTCAGCTCTGAAGCCTACTCTGCTCTGCACTAATACTTGTGACAGTAGAAAATGTATCCATACTTAGAAAACAAGATAGGCTCATTGGGCCACTTTTCATCTTAATAACATGTTAACTGCTGAAATCAACAGATGCGAGTGCAAAGTGACAATTACAATGCATAGTTTTGTCTGTCAGGGAGTCAATTCTCCAGTCCAGTCAATTCTGTAATTGACTGAAATACACGTCAGTTCTCGTAACAGTAATGTCTTCCTGCTACCAACAGTCGACAAGCCAGTCCAAGCTGACACCTCTGCTTTTGATTATGTATTTGCCCTTCAATTCATGTGACGGGCTGTTTTAACATATGATTTTGCCAGACTTGTAAACGATTAATGTCGATGTGCCACTCAGAATATGGCTCCCAGTACTTGGCTGCATATTTGCATGAAGGGATTTACTACATAGTGACATTTCAGTAGTATTATACAGTCACAAATTTGGAACATCTCATGTTTAAGGTGCCTCGGGGGGGCTGGGACTATCACTCCCTAAGCACTTATGTTTGTGTGCGCATGCATATCTGCGTGCCTCTGTGCCTCACCCCATTTCTTTATTTTTCCCAACTCACAGCAGAAAGGTCCAAGTTACAGGTTCGGAGTTCCAGTGCCATTCGGCGGACATCTTCCCTGGATGCCATCACAGGACCATACCTCACTGGCCAGTGGCCTCGGGACTACCATGGACCCTACCCTTCCTGTATGAAAGACAAAGCCACACAGGTACATGCCACTCAGGGAATCCTTCAAGCCATAGGCTTGAAGATGGGCAAGCTATAATATTTACTGTGATAACAGAGCTGTTGAGCAGGAAGAGTTCTGTTCCAGAAGGAGTTTTCTTCTGTATTTCAAAAAAATCATTAAGTGTTGCTTAACATATAACAGAGACTCACTTAGATAATGTAACAGTCCTGGTTGATGTTATGAACACCACTGTCAATTATTTCAAAATTGGTTCTTAGGAATCATGCTTTGTCCATCAGTTTGCCATGAGGCTTGTCAACCAATGCCATGGAGAAAAAAAGTGGAAATCAAAGTAGCTCAGCTGATCCAAAATGAATCCAAAATTTAACAGTAAACCTGTTTGAGCAGCAAATAATGTTGCCATGTTTCTCAACACTTTAGCTGTCCTGGTGACTAGATGTCACTTTCTGAAATACACCTTGGAAGTTGTAGTAACTTCTCCCCTTGCATAATGTAGACAGACTTGTACCTTTGACCTTTTTATCAATGAGCCGGATGTGTTATAATGCAGCTGTCCCATATTTTTTTTTCTGATGATTTAAGCAGGAGAATCTCATGCTGATCCAAGCTGTAGAAGTGCTCCATCTGTAACTCACATAACATAGTCTATAAGGAAAATAAATGGGATTTTTACTTCAGGACCCAGGGGCACCTGAAATGGCTCTTTGACTCTGCAACGTCATGGTAAATAAATACTTTGGTGTATTAATATGGATATTGAAAGGGAAAGAGGTTGCTGGCAAAAATGAAACACCTTTGGAATTGTGCAGGGGCTCGGTAGATTAACTGTAAACTGTCACATGAAGGTAAAACAAATCTCAAGATGACATAAGTAGGATCTGGGTGATTAAGCTCAGCAGCTGACAATGACCGGTCATCAATTCATACATTTGTTTTCTGGCTATTATCATAAAAGCATGGTACAACATTAGTGGGGAATTGAACAAAGTTAGAAAATGTACTCCATCTGATCTGCTAAAAGTATGTCAGAATATTATATTATTATAAGACCATATTGCCCAACCTTAGATCAGAGTGTCTGGTAAATCCCTAAATTAACCACTCACTTTCACTTCTCTCTCAGAAAATGGAGGTAGTTAGAACTTTAAAATAATCACTGGTTTCAGTCATAGTAAAGGAGACACACGCTTTCAAACCACGGCCAAAGATTTTTGTCATAGCGGTGTGATGGATGGTCTGCGAGACTATTGCCAATACAGGCCTAATAGACTTTTGGGTAAATAGTCTGCAATTCTCTTACAGCACCACTTTTTAATACACTATAACACTTCATGAGGCCTATGTATGGCTTTCACATTCAGCCTGACCACAGTATTCCTGGACAGCAGCCCCACACATGATCACCCAGTAATCTTGCCATGTGAGTGATGGCAAAATGCAGTTTTTCACAAAGAGCTTAATTTTTTTTAGGGGGGGGGGGGGGGGGGGGGGAGGTTTGGTCTGGGTTTGTATTTTGTAAGAATATTGAATATGTATGATCATGACAAGGGCTGCTCCCTCTTTGCTAACAGAAGCCTTTCATGTGTCTCAATGAGGACCGCCAAGCCTCATTTACATGGGCTTCATTTCTTTGTGTGTAGGCTGAGGAAGTGGTGAGAGGGCCTTGCAGGGTTTCTTGAAGTGGCTGTATGCAGAGTAAACACCTCTAATTACAGGGTTCCCGTTCTGCTCTGGAAAGGCTGGACAAGTATGGAAAACCAATTTGATAATTATCATGTCTTGAAAAATGTTAATGCACAGGTCTGGACACAGTACACAGTGATCTTGCATTCCTACCCTCTGTTTCTTTGGCGTATAGTGATGTATGCTTGTGCTTTATGGTGACATGACCTTTACTATAGTTTCCAGTCAATATCTATAAAGAGTTGATTGAGGGCTGATTGAAATGAAAATCCAGTAAAGAGATTTATGTCTGTCAGAGCTGTGGAAATTTTAGACGGAAAACATTTGGCTATGTTGAAATGATGTGGGAGAGTGTGACACACTTGACAATCCTTGAGCGATTAAATGCACAAACTCCCCCAAGGATAGTCAGAGACCATTTCCTGTTAACAAGCTATGCCTAGGCCCAGCTCTTTTTATAAGACAACAACAGCAGAAAGCAGCAGACAAAGGGTCCCTGGCTTCTTTTGTTGTGTATTGCACAAGTTCAAGACAGCCTCTCCTTTGAGCTGTAATATAGCCCTGCATGGAGGTGAAGTTGTTTGCACCTGTCCCCCTGGCTGTGGCTGAGGCGAGGAGAAATCCCACTGCTTACCACCTGGCCCTCGTGGCTGCATGGCCCGCCTGCCTTTTGTGTGGGAGTTGAGGAGCAGAGGGTCCATACATATGCTAATCACTGTTCCGGGATAGGTCTGTGTGCCCTAGGCCCTGTGGTTACAGAACACAGAATGTCTGTATGAAGATTAGGGCCCTGACACACCAGGCCGACCTCAAAGAACTAGCACCGACAAAGGCAGACTGATCAAACCGTGTGCATCGCGTCATGTCTTCTGTTAAAAGTTGCACTTGAACACAACACAAAAGGCAGCCAGCTGACCACTGACATGCGTGTATGTTCTGTCCCTGTGTGAGAGGAAATGGCTAATCAGTGGTCTGTATTTGTAATCTAAAAAGCATAACGGAAAGACAAACAAAATAAACTAGACTGCTGCCTTTCAAGCCACTGTGAATCTGCTTAAACAGCTTCATTACTGGCCAAGAGTATGAATTGAGAATACGTCTGGTAAAGTTTTTCTTTTCTGGCAGTTGCCAAACCAGTGATACCACAAATGTTAAATGATGTTGTTCCATTGCCAGAGATCAAATTTAAGCAGTGTGACACAATTAATCTGACTGCCCTATATTTGCCTCATATGATAGTTATGTAAACTTGTAGATTAAGAGTTTATCTTAATATAGATTAATGTAGATTGGAACAGCTAAAAGCAACAAAAATATCCCTTTTTTTTTTTTTTTTTAGTGATATCTGTACATTTTCAGAAATGCTAAGTAAGTTTCAGACATGCACAAGATTACATATATTCAAAGTCAGCTCACCAAATCAAAATCTATGTTCTCATCTCTCAACCTCACCAAACGATAGCAGTGGCACTCATGCTCACATGTCTCAACGTGCAGTCTAAACAAACCAGCACAAATTCCACAGCAGTTCTATTGAAGCCCGGTCATTATTTCCTGCTTTGGAACAGAGCTGGATTCTTGAGGATGTTGCCTGCTTGTAACCCTTTGGGTGGGAATATAATGGGAAGCAAGCTGCAGGCTATGGTAACAGGGTTTTTATCTGTACAGCAGTACATTATCAGACATGACACCTGGCATACAAGTCTACAAAGCACACATCTCAGTCCAGAAGTTCAAGAGCTAGCATGATAAAGGGGCCTCTGAGGTAAATAAAGGTGGGTGTTCTTGTTAACAGACAATTTGTTTGTGGGGAACATGGACAATAAAGAAAGATAGCCGGTAGTATTTTTAACGGTCTTATTTTACTGTGGCTAACTTCCAAATGGAGATAACCACAATAAGGAAAACTGTGACCTCAACCTCGACAGTTGTGACTTGTTGATAATTTAAAGGTTATTTGCATTCTTGAGTTTTGAAGGTGAAAATTAAACCGATAGAGCCACCTTTAGGTCTGAGAGATTGAATGTTTTAGAATGAACTTAAAAAAAACCACAGGCTTTAAATGCAGGTTAAGATGCAAACAATTAGGTTGATAGCCTCAGACTAAATTCTCCCATCAAGTGAGGATTTCTTTATGCTTTATGCTGTCATCACTTCACAAAGCAAAAAGGATTAATTTGATTTAACTCTCATTAAAATAAGGGGAAATCTCATTATTCTCTTATTCACACTTGTTTCATTCATTGAGCTGAACTGAAACATGTGCAAGTAACAATGACAACCCTGTCTGTTCTTATGATTGGCAAGTAAGCACAGCTCTGCAAAAACCTATTCATATCACTCATTGCTTAATAAAAGCATTTCATTTTGAGATACAAGTAGCGAGAGGAGCATGCCAACTCAACAACATTGAACATCTGCGAGAGCTTAGTTTTTCCTCAACGGCTAACTTCACAGCTCCATAAAGCCTGTCTGCCCTTTTACAGCAGTCTGTATTCTGTATGAACAGATCAGGCTGCAGCATCAAGTCTCTCAGTGTTTGGCAGAGGCATCAAACGGCACAAGCCATTCCATAGGCCATGCACAAAATGTTAATGCTAAAGGCTAGCTACACATCTGCCATCCAGTGTGGCCCAGCACAGTGGTCCCTTTTATGAGAGCACAAGCACCCATTTAATTCGCTGTCCTTTTCTGGGGAAACTAGCACCAGTAAGCCAGTGTGAACAGCTTCACGGGTGTTCCTCATTATTCACAGTGTGATATTCCATATCATAGGGCAGGGCTTGTGCATTAGTTGGAGAGCCATAGAGGTTTTTCTGTTTGTGTGGGGTCAGACACAAGGCAGTGTGAAGACAGTGACATTTCAGATTTTTAGCACTACTGTGCTAACCAAAAAAAAAAGTCAGATGTTTAAGTGTTTGTTTGACGACCAGAGGGGCTGTTGATCTGCATAATCGAGGGGAAGTGTGTGGTTTCAGACAAGCCTATAAAACATCCTCAGTCTGTTTTTGTTTTTGCATATATTTACATAACTTAACCGTTTCCTTGTTTATGCAGTAGAGGTCTAAAATCATTGGGACAGAACTGCCTCTATACTCTGGTAGCAAATGTTTTGTATATCAGATGTTTTCTTACCGCTATACAACTACTTAGAGCATTTCTCTTTTGACTCATTGAGATGGTATAAATCTTGCACTGTGCCGTACATTTTCTTCAAATCAGAGTTAGTAGTGCAGATGAGATAAATAGTTACACTCATTTCAGGCTTTCACCTCCTGAGGGTGAAACTCCCAAGGTGGGAACTACCCACCAGCTGTTGGTAAAGTCCTTGTAAATATCACCTGTGGCTAGCAAATGTGTCTTTTTGGCATGTAAACATATATTATTTGGTAGCCATGTAATTATTTTCTCCAGCTATGTTTTACTTGTTAAATGTTAATAATGGCTGGTGGTTTTTGGATTCTTTTTTTCTAGTCAGTGTAGCCCGCAGACAAAAATAGTTTTTTAAGGCCTGCCACAGATGTATTTATCTTAACCTGGCTCACAAACGGAAACAATCAAACATGCAGCAACTTTTGTTTTTTCTGTTAAGTGTAGTTCTTTCCTCAGGGATGGGGTGTCTCATGACTGTTTTCCTCATCTTTCATTGATTCCAGATTTTCAGCTTTACTCCCGAACACACGGCACTCATTAGTGCTTTCACCCACATCTTCCTTAACTGCTTATCTAAACATTATACTTCTTAGGTATTTAGTTGATGCCCACATCTTGAGTGACTACACAGTGAGGGATCACATTAGCTATTCAGTTGCATGATGAGCATAAAGGAGAGATCTTTCTATGAGCTTTTAGCTCCCTACCTCTACACAAGCATCTTTTTAACTTTTCATTCATGAGTATTATCTTTTGTATTGATTTTTTGCATATATTTGAAGGTCTTTGTGCATATCATATCATTTATAATTTTGATGTGCAAATGAATAAATATTCTGAAATATTTATAGATAAAGGACATTTGACAATTTGACAAGTGACATTTTTAACATTTCAGATGTATGATCTTTGTAACAATAGGCTGACCTGCAATGTAAACAAATCTAGAAACCTACTAGGACTGTCAGAACGAACTTCGGTATTCGAACAGATTCGAATTATTCTAAAAATGAGAACATTCGAAGCTGGAAACTGATGTTCAAATGTGTGCCTTCTGCAACGATGCAGATCAATGTCGTGTATCGTGACATTCAGCATTGTTTGTTGCTGCCATAAGCACCTTTATTTACCGTATTTGTGTTATTAATAGCGGTAAGAAAATTGCCTTTCTCGATGAAGAGTTGTCTGAGTTGTCTTTTTGAGACTTACAGTAGCAATGCAGTGTTTCCCATTTAATTAATGAGACTGTGGCCGCCTGCCATATTATTATTATTATTATGTTTTTTAAACAGCGTTTCACCATCTCTCATCTGTCAGTCGGCCTCTCCTCCTGCTGGATTCGGTCTCTCTCCCTCTCTCTGCACACGTGCACGCACACACACACACACACACACAACACAAAAACATGTGCGCATGGACAGGTCGCGCTGGAACGCTAAACGTCAAATGCCTGAATTGCGCTAATTGTACAGTGTTCAAATTTTAATTTTGTTGAAAAAAAAAAAAAAAAAAAAAAAACTTGCAAAAAATGAACAAAAAAAAAACAACATTTAAAAATTTGAATATATTTTGAATATTTATGATAAGAGGCATTAGAAATTCGAATCTGATTTGGGGGAAGATTGACAGCCCTAAAACCTACATGTTGGTCAATCCTAGGTTATGCTACAGTGATATTCTATTTAGTCATCTTGGCTTAAA
Organism: Caranx ignobilis; assembly: GCA_021432705.1. NCBI lineage: Eukaryota > Metazoa > Chordata > Actinopteri > Carangiformes > Carangidae > Caranx > Caranx ignobilis. The sequence continues at coordinate 15,409,632 of MU270012.1, forward strand.
CAAACAGTGGAAACTTGTTCATGCTCGTGTGGAGAAGTGTGTCACACTTGAATTGTTGGCCACAGTGTCATATGAAGCATACCAATTAGCTTATTTATGTCTCTGTGTTGCAGACTCCAGGTCTGTGGATCGAGGAAGGAGCAGAACAGGGAAGCCCTCACCAGCGATCAGCTTCCTGGGGAAGCGCAGACCATCTCAAAGAGGTAGATTCACCTGTGTTAACTGTGCTTTCGACATCAAACACCACAGACCATCCATTAACACAGCATACCGGTGTCAGCAATCCGTCCACAAGCTTCAAACACTCACCCAACCAAATCGACGAACATGTTTTTGTCATTTTTGAGGTTCATTGCATTCACTCAAATGAGTTTTATATGTCAGGGTCTGAGCCTAAATATTATGCTCCTTAAAGTTGGTTTCCACTCCTGTCTATTTGCTGGACTTGGTGGCCAACCAACCGACCACATGGAGCTATTAGGTCTCCAGCTTTCCAGACCACATTCTAAATTTAACCTCCTTCTCCCCTCTGTTTCCCACTCAACTGCACCCTTGCATCTCATTATGGCCTGTTGTCTTTGAGAGACAGTGCAGGAGCTCCTCTCAAGGGTGAAACAGCCATATTGTTCCTTTCTCAGCTTGCACTGAGTGTACCGGCCCAGGCTAACTCATGTTACTTAAAAACTTGACAGTGCTTATTGTGTTTACCCTGCAACACAATAAGACCACATATTTTTCTGTTTCCGACATAATTATAGGTCTCAAGTATTGACACACACACCAGGAAAATATCATTTAAAACAATTACACTATTTCAGGCACACTTAAAGACCAGCTCACAGAGCTACATACCATACAGTGCAAGCACCCAGGGCGCAATCCATTTAAGGACACACAAGCACAAAAAAAAGACTATAATATATTGTAGCCTTCATTTGCGCCCAACAGTTTTCCACGTCACGTTACTGGAGTTGGCGCCCTATTTTGTGCAGGCACGTCAGCTTGCTGCTGATAAAATCCCATTGCGGGGTGCACTAGGCGTAAAACTTGCCAGGACCGCCTCTGATACCATGCATATTATGGCCCGCATGCCAAGCAATGTAAATTCAACTTTGTACTTCTCATAACTTCATAACACACAGTTACAGTTAATAGTGGAATGGTCTTTGGATTCAGCAGAGGTTTACTTTACTTTGGTTTGATTCTGATAAATTCATCAAATGACACATCTGGATGCCCAAGAATCTGATTCTATTCACATTGTTACTAAATTGCTAAGATGAAATGTGCAACTTTATCCTAAATAGAATTGGTTGTGGTGTGGATTTAAACCCCCGCTGGTCACTGTACACTTGAGCAATGTCAACAGTTGTAAAAGTGAGACAGGAAGTGATACATATTATGCATCTCTTGTGGCTGTATTTGTTAAAATATATTTCCTGCTGATGGAGTCGCAGCAGTCTGATTTCATAAAGTCAGATTGTTAAAATGTGATTTCATAAATAACATCCATGTGTTTTTGTAGCCATGCACTATATGAAAAATGTGGCGTTGCGCTTTCTACAGACAAACCCAGGCCCTTGGCCCGCACAATCAATGGCATAGCACAGCCAGGAAACCTCTTTCTCATCTTCTGAGATTACATTGGGATTGCCTGGACTTGTCATTATCAACTGTTGCGGTCACTCAATGAATGCAGTGAACTGCATTCTAGCTCTTTAACCTTTGCGATTACATGTGTGGGAGGACATCTATGAAAAGAGCGAGTCTCTTTGTTGACTGTGTTGCCAGGATTACAAGATCAGCACTGAAGACCACACCTTTGTCTGCATAGTGCAACTGCGTCTGTTAGGCTCACAAAGGGTATCCTGTTTTTAGGCTCATACTGGGCCACATCCAGAAACACCCACTGACCTAACTTGACATACAAAAATTTATAATCATATGCACTGAACAACCCTGCAACATAGTTCAGGTCAAGTTAATCTTTGAGTGCACACAGTAGTTTTATTTTTGTGAAAAAGCCCAGTGATTCATTCATTATTAAAGCTGTTAGTCACACCCAAAAAAAAGCCTCCCAGTCATCCTGAAAATGATTAACAAGCAAAGAACAAATAATTAATTTGGCAAAAACAACTATATTCTTATCAGTGTGGGTTACCATTGTTCTCCCATCTGTTGTGAAAAGGAGGAAGATGAAGCCCCCCCCACCAAAAAAAAAGACAACCAAAGACAACATGTTTTAATCTGTTCTGTTATTTCCATATCAATTCATTTTGAGGCAATTAATCTGACACCACTTTAATAGTCGATACATCTTATTGAATTGAATTGAATATCTTTGGTCTTGGTCAGTCAAAATTATTATTTGAATACTTGACCCTGCAAGCTATCATTTGCTGAAGTGATGTCACTTTTCTTCCAGCAGATTGCTAAACTGAGACTGCAGCTGCAGCGCAGCAAACAGGTCAACCGGCAGAGTAAAGACAGGGAGCAGAGCTCAATGCAGCTGCCACCACAGGCGCAGCACAGCACTGCATGCCAAGCTCAGGTGAGTTTTTCCTGTCAATATTCATGCTCAACCACCAGCATGCTCTTTTTCAGGTGAAAACATTAACTAACCCTGACTTTGGCTATGCCCTGTCAGCAGTGACATGATAAGGTAGCTTAGCAGCCACAGTAAAAAAACAAAAGAAACAACATACAATGAAACAGATGGTGACCAAACCATATCACAGCCGTTGAAGATAAGAGAACTGAAAATGAACATGCCAGTGTTAAGCAAGTTGGCTCTCTGCATTACCTAGTTAACAGTTTAAAAAGATAAACTTATCAGGATTTTGTGTTTTCTTAAGATACATTAGTTTCAGTTTCATTCTTATGAAATTATAAGTTATCAGGAGGTAGTGGTTCTAGAATGTAGTAAAAGATAAAACATAGGTCTATTTGAGGAGTAGGTGTAGCATCAAAATTATGTTTTAATCTTTTTGTGTAGTCTATATTTGACCATGTTTATGATGTAGTATGTTGCATAGCATTCACCTGAGGACGTCCAGTTAATGAGTCTCTGTTCTGACCAGTTGTGTTAAAAAAGGAGAGGAGAGGGGGAATGTGTCTGGGCATGCCCGGAGCTTTCCTTGTTTGGAGTTGATTCATTAACAGATGCCCAGCAACAGTGCATCAACCCCTGTGGGAAAATTAACATTAACAGTGGTATGCAATGCACTATACCAATCTGTAGCAGATCCCATTTATGGCTGTGTTTTTGGTCCCTACTGTATGAAATTTAATCTTTGTGTTTAAACTGAACACCTCCACCCATTAATATGTCATGGAACTGGATCAGCAACAATTAGGTACTATAAGCTGATCTTAAACACTTGTGTTATTGTGTGTTAGATTGCAAAACTGAACTTAATGTCTTCACATTTGTTTATCCTTTTGTGTCTCCTTTACCTCCAGTACAAAGGAACTTCATCAGCTTTGTCAACAATCCCTGGGCCCAAATCCCTCATATGCAGAGTGCCGAGCAGTGTGGAGGGCATCAACCATGAGCTAGAAAATGTGTTCATCAGAGAGGACTGGGAGCAGGGGATACAGGTAGAGATATGTGCACACACCAGCACTGTGTTTAGATATAACTACAAATGCTTGCTGAACTGCACACCTGTACAATGTGTAATCGCAGTGATCCCTCAAATATGGTTGAAAGACTTTTAACTTATTTATTGGAGACACAACATTCTACTTTTTAAAAACAAATAACTGCAGTTAACTTAAAAAAAAAAAAAGGACAAAAGACTAGACTGAATAATTACATACATGCTTCCTTTTCACAAGCCCCTATCAGCCCTATAGTGTTGCATGGGGCAAACCTATATGGAACGGAATGAACACTAACATTATTTGTCTGGAGTGGACAACCAATGCAGGGACATGAGGTGAAATGGTTCCCAAAATAAATCGAGGAAGGGTACACTCAAAAAAGACTTGTGTCTGGATCCTAGAGTAGGTTTTTCAAGTGGATCAGAAGCAGAGGGGTTCAGTGTTGAGTACAGCAGCAGGTCAGTTGTGGAAAAAGATGGACGACGCCCATAGTTAGAGGAGGCTCCAACAGCATCGTATCAGTCTGTGGTGTGGGAACATTTTGGATTTAATGTAACCTGATGATGAGTGTTATCATTGTTATTCATCTGAGAAAGAGGAGGAGAAAATTATGATTGTGTGCAAACACTTTGCTACTTGTATTGGTCAAGCAAGCAGCAACATGTCCGATGTGAAAGCTCATCTATGGCGTAATGAACATGCATTAAAGGTCCTATGGATAGGGTTTTGTATGACAGGGCATGTGTGTGTGTCTGTTTGTGTCAGTACTGCATGTGCACTTACACATACACAGGGCGTATCAGAGTGGTAAAGTGAAACAATAACCTTGGTATTACCTGAGCTGACGTGAGCTTGGCTAGTAGTTACTGTTATTGCAATAAAACCGTCACATGTGAAAAGCCAAAACTTCATCAACAACCTGTTCGACCTGCAGAAACGTGAACATGTAGAGGGAGATATTGTAATGTGATAATAACAGGCCTCAGAGGTGCTGCTGCTTCATCCCTCTCAGTGCAGGTAGTAACAAATACATTCTGTCATCACAGAGAAGCATGATGGTCTTCACTTCAAATAAAATCAAATGAATAGAAAGACTATTTATGTATGATAGACATATCTGTCTATGTATTTATCCTTTGCTGGTGTTGGTATTTCTGCAGTGTCAAAAACTAGAAAAAAACAAACAACATATATCAAACCAAACTGAAACCTTGTGAACCATTCCACCCCATCATTTCTAAATCAAATCCAGCCAGCCTGCAATTTGTCTGCACAAAAAGCCACCAAAAGAAGTGTTTGTATTGGTTCTTACCCACCCATGCCATGCAGTTACCAGCGTGTCTGAGAAAGACTCAGATCAGCTGATTGTATTGGCTGGCTGATTTATTGGTTGGGCCGTAAGCAAAACAACCAAATATGCCCCCCTGCAGTAATGATTTGTAAATGTCAGGTTCATTTCCTATAGATTGTTAAATACAAACAGCTGAATTTTCCCATTCAGCTGTGATTGAATGGTTGACTGCAGCTAGTTGTAATTTTGAACAGGACATATAAAGAACTTCTGACAGCTACAGTCTCTCTGTGAAATCTCTTCTGTCGGTGAAAAGAAATATAGAATTGTCAGACTATCTTTAAAGTACTGATGCAGCTAAATGTACGTATTGCGATTACAATAAATGCAGCTACTTTTGGAATTCTAGCTTTACCTCAGCGTTTATTTTAGCTACTTATTATAGTGACTGTGGCTGATCCACATATCCACATATTGTGTGAAGGCTCCCAAGTTATAAGAATAGGATGTTTTCCCATTCTTCATTCTGTCCACATGAGGTGAATACAGCAAAAGCTACAGTCTGTGATCAACATCAAAAATAGAAAAATATAACACCCAATTAGAACTTGGCTCTCACTCTGAACTTGCTTTACCATCTTTTAATACACAGATTAAACAGCACTATACACACATACAGTGTGTAGTGCATGCAGACACCCATTGTTTTTTGTGTAAGTCTATACATCTGCCACTGTTGTGAACTCAATAGGATACGTCATCATGCATTAGCTCTCTAGAAAGGTGGCACATTTATCAAGGTTGCTCCACACCATCCCAGTTAGCTCCACCTCAACTGCTCTTAAGTACATCCACTGTCTGTGTCCTGCCAGTGCATGTTGCACTTAACACTGGGCAACAGTCATTAATGCATTCTGAGAGTGAGTGCTTTATTTACATCAGTAATGTTTGTTAATGAAGGAGTGAACAGGCCTGTAAGTTCAATTCAGTTGAATTTTATATACACAAATATACCTGTGGTCAAAAATAGATTGTTAGGCTGTGCTTAAAATTTATTACATGCTCACAAACAACCTTCTTGTAAAGTCACTTACAACATTGTGCACCATACAGTCAGACAGCAGGACACATATATTCTCACTCGCACTGAATTAAATCTCTTGGAGGCGAGTAGACCTGTAAATCTTTCCTGATGTGGGGTAGTAAACCTTGGCAGGGTTGTAGAGCTCTTCCCTCTTAGAAAGTCACAAACACACACCGAGTTTAAACACACATACAAACATCACACCAGCACAGATTTACAGCCTGCTGTGCACCAAGCCTCTTTTTTCCTCTTCTCTCCCATTTGAATCAGTTGTGCCAAAGCAGACTGCTCCACATATCACATCGTTCATCTATTGTCAAGTATTACCATCTGGTGTGTTGTTTGCTTCTCCAATTGCCCTTTAAACAGACAGGCAAACACACCAGAGGCCATTTAGTTCCAGGCATTCTTGTACTTTTTGCTGATTCTCTTAACCCAGACTGACGTTGTCCAGTGAGTGAGCAGGTAGCTGCTCAGCATCTGGCACAGGAGCACTTGAACAGCTCACATGGGTTTTTCCAAGGACACATCGGCTGTTGAGGGGATTGAATGTGACCTTTCTCTAAATGCTACGCATCACCTTTCTGCTATTTTAGTATCCATGTATGTTTACACATGGCCTCTCACCACCTCCTCTGCACTCTGACCTTGCAGGCCATGGATGTAGTGGATGGCCGTCGGCCCCCCTTCCCTCCACATCGTTACAGTAACGGTGGGGACACACGTGACACAGACACGCAGGCCCCATCCAGTGGCGACTCCAGCCCATCGCCCCGGCCCTGCAGCTCTGACCACCCCCACTCCCCTGACGGCAGCCCGTGTTCTGCAGAGGATATCGACAAAGGTGTGCCTTTACTGACTGACAGATGCAGCTTTTAGTGTTCAGTGAATTGAAGGGCAACTCTGATTTTAAACATGAAAGTACATTTACAAGTCTAGGCCTGGAGTTTTTTATTTTAAATCCATGGAGAGCTGTGATTACTCATTTTAGTTTCAGTATTTTCTTGGTCAGTTGCTACATGCATATATTCCATAAAGGTAACGTCAGACAGACACAAACAACACTATACACAATAAAAGCTAGTCTTCATCCTCAGTACTAGAATTAAAATCATGCCTCTACCTGTATCTGTATTTTTGGTCACTTTAAACAAGTGAAGGTGAAATTCAAACATGACCATTCCAGGTGTAAGTCAAAGTAAAGTGTTTAAGATTGATTAAGGAAAAGTCCCAATAGAGCTGCTTGTATTTAGCATTTGAATAATTGGGCCTTTGTGAATGAAAAAACGAGTTTGTAGATGTACATGTTAATGTTTCAAAAAGCAAGACAACATTATCAACACGGTGTTTTAAAGTTTATACATTATACAAAACAAAACTGCTCCCAGTACTACTCAAAGTTTGTCTGTTCTTCCAGTTTGTCATATCACAACTAAAAATAAGTGGAGTAAATGTTGTTCTCTTCACTGTATTTTCAGACAGCGTGTGCAGTTCTCCTCTCCCCAAGTTTGCCACCTCGCCCAAACCTAACAACAGCTACATGTTTAAACGGGAACCTCCAGAGGGCTGTGAGAAGGTCAAGGTGTTTGAGGAGTTGGTGTGAGTAATTTTTTTTGTCATCTTTCATTTTAACATCTGTGCTCAATTTGTTTTTGTTTTTTGTTTTTTATGCTTGTATTTGACTTTTTGCTGCTGTGTGTTTGCACTATTTTATTTTGTTCAAGCATTTAGCATACCGTTCATTAAAAGAAAAAACATAGATCCATTTTATTGTATTATATAACTGACTGTGAGATATAACAACAACGCCACCAATGTTGATTCCACCAATGTTGTTTCCACTAATGTTGTTTCCACTGTGAGAGGCAGGGATGAGGGAAAAAGTTTTCCTGGAGAAACAATTTGCGTTTAATCTGAAGCAGAATATGACAAGCATAAATACAGAGCTCAACTTCTCTTGTCTTCAGGTCGGGAAAATCAAAAGGCTTCCCTCTTTTCTCATGCCCGGACAAAAACAAGGTGAACTTCATTCCAAGGGGCTCTGCCTTCTGCCCTGTCAAACTCCTCTGCTCCTCCCTCTTCTCCCCGGTTTCTCCCTCGTCCTGCTCTTCATCCAGCCCAGGTGTTCATGGCAACGAGAGCCCTGCGCCACAGGTGACCCCAACTCTACCCAGCGCACCACTACCTACCTTTCCGGCCTCCACTGACTGGAGCACTGACAAAAGCACAGACGCTAACACAGACCACAGCACAGACAGCCAGAGCCCTGACGCTGATGCAGGGAAAGATGGTTCAGCACACGTTCTCCTCACCAGCTAGTCCTCAGGTATTCATGACCAAACCCACCTACAGTTCAAACATTTCAACTAGTCAGGTGGTAAGGTTTAAAAAAGAAAAAAAAATACCCTGCACTCCGTTAATCCTAACATTAGCCAGCAGGGAGTGCCCAAGGTCTAGAGATAGCAAACACTTTGGATAATGGTACCAGCATCCTGCAGCACAAGTATCTGCTCAGTCCCAGTATTGGTCCTGCTCTTGTGGTGATTTATCGAGCAAACTTGATGGTTTTGCCATTCTCAGTCAGATGTTAGAGAACGCTGACCTTGGGCACAGCCTCCGTTCACCTGTCACTAACCTAGCCTTCTCCTCTGTACCGTGACATCACCCATAACAAAAAATAGCTTTGCTTTCTTTTGCAAAAAGTAGAGGTGACTGCTCAAATTATTGTGTTACGTAGCGCCGGCAGTTCTATCAAGTTGAAATTAAAAAGGAAAAATCCGAAACCTTATCAAGAGACAACTATCAGAAACGCATACTGCTCATATAATCTAACCAGCTTATTAGCTGTAAAGTGTTCAGCGAGCTAAATTCTGGAGTACATATGTAAGCTTTTTGACAGGATGGGAAATGCTTGTTTCATCTTTTTTCACACACCAGGATGTCTTACAGTTAGAATACCTTTTCCCACATTTACCACCAAGTTTGCACTTGTTAGGACCAGGCCATGTCCTTTTTATTTGTTTATTTTAAAGTACTTGTAGCTCAGTGTCTGTGTGAAACCAGCAGTCACTGGAGTGCAGGCTCCACCTCACACTCTCAGAATCCAGGACTTAGATCTGCATTTCTGGTCTAATTACTATTTAAACTCGGTAAGCTTAACACAAACTGCTAATATCAGCTGTTTATACAGTGACCAAATAACCAATCACAAAGCACACGACTCCCCTATTGCCTTGTTTTATTGCCCCACACTACCCAGAACAATAACTCAGGTTATGTGGAATGTATTTGCTTGGACTATGTTGCCTTTCCCCAGTGTTTGACTTTCCTCTACAGAAAGACAATACAGTCTTTTCGTGGAGATGTTTAATTTTTTTCCCTGGAGAGGGAGGTTATTACAGACTGAATCAGCTGATTGATGTCACAGTTTGTGGCAGATAGCTTTCGCATTAACCTGTTCAGGTTAGAGTTTCAGGTGCTATGACACATTCCAGAGATCACAGTTGCATTGGTCAACTGTGAATTCTCACATAAATGGAACTAGCTAAATAAGCTACACCCTCCCAAAATTAAGAAGTTGACAATTATGTTGTTTGTTTTGCCCCTTTGTTGAATATATATATATATATATTCTATATTCTATATATATACATATATATATATATATATATATATATATATATATATATATATATATATATATATATATATATATATATATATATATATATATGTACCAAAGCAAATTTCAAAACAATGAAAGGCCTGTCATGTATTTGGGACACAGAAGGCACCATGTTTGTGCCAGAAGCAGAGGATTTAAGTGCATTTTTTTTTTGCATTTTCTGTTTTGTTTTGTTTATAAACATTTCAACAACATATAAACACTGGTTTCATAGTGTTTCAAACACAGGCGCTAATCATTGAACCAAGCCTAAGCACTTACCTGTAAGTGAGACGATAATCACTATTTTTTTTATTTTGGACCAATTTGTAAGTTTAAACAATCAAAAGTTGAGTGCAATTGATTTTGTTTTAAAGAAAATCTACACTAACATTTTTTTGTGTAACAAAGTTTCGCTCAAACTACAGATCCTAGCAAATGTGCCCTGATGTTACCTGCACAAGTTGTATCAAAGCAAAAAAAAAAACATGACAGATTTAGAGCGGGTTCATTTTGAACCAGAGGATTTAACTAGTAAATGTTCCATTCCAAAATGTCCGTCTACGTAGCCACTTGCACACACACATACAAATATGAACAACATATGCAACGCATTCCTCACAGTTTATGTTGAAATTCTCTGTTCTGCTTGCAGCCTCAAGAGTTTCAATCATACTAATTCTAATTTTATTCACAAGCTCATTGTGCAGTGCAGTTAAGAAATGGTTGCCATGTTTGGCAAAGATGATTCAGTTTTCCTGTGTATTATGCATTTTTATGTAGATCTTGTGTGTGTTTTTCAATAAAGAAAACAAAAAAAAATCTCTGATATGGTATGTAGTCCTTTCAAAGCCTGTAGACAAACACATCAATCAATATGCAGGAGCATGGCATTTATATACAAATAGAAATCAAGGTAAGGCAGTCAATGTATTTTGGTTCTGATTAAATATTAACAAATATCTCATGGCTTGGACATTAAAAATGACACAAAGCTTTGTTACAACAATTGTTATATACTGTTTAAGGAATCCACTAATAACTGAGATTTGACATTGTCAATGTGTTACTAGATTAAGGCATTTACTCTGATATACATCAATTTATGCAGCATTGTATTCACTATCAGTATGATTGCATTGTCATGTTCAACCTTCCACTGAGAAAATAACACACAGAAAACTACATATATTGCCTAACAATAACAGTGAATTATAAATAAATACATGTCCAAATGATAAAATATATACTGATGGAAAATCCACATATAAACATTGTTCACTCAATGACAGAAATCAAGGCATGCAACATGCAGTAATAAATGAGTGATATGTGTCTTTTTATTCAGTGACAAATTCTATGGTCACACTCAGTGGAGTATATTGAAAAGGGGATCACAGATACAGCATGTAGCAAACAAACAGCACTCTTAAAAAGGAAAAACTCTTTGCTGGCTGAACAAGGAAACAACTCACTGTATCCAGTTCGCCCTCTCAAATGTGGTGTGTAAAAGTTGCCAGTGATTTGTCAATTGAACACACTTTTGAGTTTCCACCTGTTCTGCATTTACTTTCCTTTACTCAGCATATTACAGTATTTTTGTAAACACATGAGCTATTGCACTATTATCTTTGTTGTTTTTGCATTTTGTTTTCTCTCAAAGTACCAGTTTTGCCTGTTTGCAGTCTGCAGTGACGAGAACCAGAAATAAAGCACGAATGCTACTTGAGTCTACAAGATTTCCAAGGCAGCTAATGTCAAAGGCTTATTGTTCCAAACTCATACTGAGGTATCCATGCTAAACATTTAATGTTTAACCCAGTGAAATAGCCAGCAGGCTTTAGAGGGTTGTCTCATAAAATGTTTCTTCTCTTTGACAATGGGAAGGACACAGCAGCGTGTTGCTGCCTCCATGAGAAAAAAAATCAGAATGAGGTTTTTCTCTCATTATTATGCATTGTAATATATCAGTCATTTTTTGATTAACTGGCTTTGTGTATATCAGTGCATCACTGTCATAGTTAGATTTACAATAAGATACATTTATATATTGTTACAGTAAGGAAATGGTTGAGTAAGGGTTACAACTACTGATTATTTTAATTATTGATCTGATTATTTTCTCAATTGACAGTTTTGATTAGTGAAATGCAGATAGCTTGTTTCCTGAGGACCAACATGTCAAAAGCCACAGATATTCTGTTTATCATCACATATGATAAAGTACATCAGCAAGTCTTAGAAAGCTTGAAAAGCTAGAGCCAGTTAATATGAAGCCTTTCTCTTCAGAAATGACTGAAGAAATTGATGTTATTGGAGCAGTTACAGATTTCAATTTATGTTTAAGGACTAATCAGCCTAATGTTTCAGCTGTAGATATGATTTTATCTGCTCACAGTGGTAACAATATGCTGCTGTACCCACGAGGAAAAAAAAAAAAAAAAAAGGTCATCAACCATCAACCACCTGAAAGATATCACTGAGACTCTGAGGAAGAACTACGCGGTGTGGAGTTCGTGCTCTGTGTCAGTTTTGCCAACTGCATCGGGATTGGAGAGAGGGTCCAAGTCAGCAAACAGGTTGAACCACGCTGAGAGGTCTTTTGACGTCCCCGCTGTTTCTGTTAAATGAGTTAACAACGATGAACGTCATTGAAACAACTGCTGTGCATTTACTTAAGCCGTAGCAAAAATACAAGAACGCCTACCATTAAAGTCCCATAAAAGTTTGCGTCTGGCTGAGATGTTAAATTATGAATGGAAATGAGCCACGGGTTCTTAGACGGTACCCATAAACACAGGTTTTACTTGGACAAGCATTTTTTTTTCTTTTTTTCAAAGCATCTCGTATGTTTTACTCATTTGGCTTGGTCCTACCTTTCGCTGCTGGCTTAGACGAGCTCTGATTGGCTCCAGATGAGGGATCTGTTGTCCGGGCAACTGGCTGCGAAGCGAAACTGGCCCAATCTGAAATGGAGACGGCACATATTTGGATTAATCAGCAGGAGAAACTTAATGTGCCAAAGCATGACTCAGCGAATACATCATCCCACTCTCTTGCACAGATATCGTGGAGCTTGACAAACAGCAGCAATCAAAACAACAATCAAAACATTCATCACAGCAAAATAACGACTGGTCAATCGGTATTAGCGGTCTGTCGAATGCAAGCCAAAAGTTTCTGTTAGAGCTTCAAAGCCTCGTTCCAGGTGAGGTTATTTTGATCTTATCCTTTGTGTATCTTGACAATAAGGAGTCACCAGAAAGCAAAGTGGAATGTGGATGCTGTACCTAGCAACAAACAATCTTTACACCAAATTCAAACCAATGAATCCAACAGGCTTATTGAAGCCTCTGGTTATTTAGTTTATTTAATTAGTTTATAATGATATTTCATCTCTGGCTTCTTCCTTTAATGTCCCCCGCCACCAGGTGAATGTAACCTGTTGGGTTCAGGTTTAAAAGTGATGAGCATAGGTGCAGCTGCAAGTTTTACTTAAATGAGAATTTGGGGATTTTCTTCCTTCAATTTTTTCTTATAGCTTTGTTTTCACATTCTCACTCTCCTGCCATTTGATTTTCATTTGGCTTTTTAGGTTGTATAATCAGGCTCGTAAGTTATTTGCCTCTGTGGACCGGGTTGAGGTTGAATGGAGGTCACAGGCTTTCAGCTGTCACGTGCTGCTTCTTGCACAAGTGAGACTTCTCTGACCACTCTGCCGTATCTGAGAAGCACTTTACCTAGGCCATTCTTTCTGCAAGATCTCTGACAACAGGTCTTTAAGTTCTGTAGATCAAACTCTTGAACATTGTTCTTGGTCGCTCAGATTAGTTTCCTGAAGAGCTCCTGAGAGTCTGTAGCACTCAAATTTGTTTTTTAGCAGCAAAAAGAATCTGTACTGAGGCAGATTTATATGTGATTAACAATTTCTGCTATGCTCCTGACATATTACATGTTGTATATGTATTGTGTTGTATTTTACACATGGAAACTGACGTATTCTACCTGCCTGCAGCTTGAGTTGGCTTCATGCTCACTCTGCACCTTCATATTGTTTTATACTTTAAACCCAAACTCGTGCATTGACACATTTCTGACTGAATTCTGTTGGCAGTTTTTCACATTACTGTTGTGCAGGTGTTTTGACTTCCCTCAATCTGGAATTCAAGCTGTATTTTAATGTGGAAAACGTCAAGCAGGTTGAATATGTTGTGACAGCTTTTAAAAGGAGGAGATTGATCAGCTTCACTGGCCAGCTGGACTCTCAGTCTCCCTTTCAAAACCTGTCGCCCTCTCGCCTGCCTGTGAACCCACAGACCATATGCTTCTCCTGGACCCATTCAATAGGCTTTGTTGTGAAGATGGAAAAAAAAAAAAAAACAGGCATTCTTCCCTTTTACACTTTTATGAAGTGGTTACTTTGCTGTACCACAAAGATTCTATAGTGTATTATTACAATCATGCACTAGCTAATTAGCTTTTTTTTCCTCATCCAGGAAAGTTATACACACTGTAGGTTCACATTTCTTCATAACTGTATAACAGTGGGGCTATGTGTAACCTTAAACCTTAAAAAGCTGCAAATGGAAGAAACCAAATCAACAAAACCAGACGAGGTGAGAGCAGCAGTGCCCAGGCTGGGATGAAATGGAAAGTCGTTGGATAAGCAAATCTAATTGCCATGCTGTAATAGCCCTCCATCTATTACTTCAACAGACGTGGGTTTGATAAATCATTTTAAGTCACTTTTTCTGCCTGTGTTGAAACAGCTACAAAAGTAGATGAGTTTAGTTGTGCTTTTTGCATTCCTAATTCAAACCAATACATGGAAAATCAATGTAGTGTATTATTTAGGTATTAATACTTCAGCTAATTTTGATGTTTCTGCATGTTTTCAGAAGGGAGGGTAGTTCTGGCTAATGATACAAACCTCAAATGATCTCATTTTAACAGAAAAAAATATTGTCCTTTGTCAACTAGCAAAGCTTTTGGATCTCTTCACCCATTCTTTGGGTCGCTCTTGTTTGGTCCACATAAGCATAAATGCACAAATGAACAATACTGGTTAAAATGTCCCAACCTGAGAAGGAGGACTGCAGATCATTCAAGCTCTGGTCCAGCAGCTGAGATGGGAGGAAGAAGGAGTTCTCCTTTTGCTGGGCCTCCACTGGTCGACTGGATGCCGTGGTCAGCCCCTCCTCAGCGTTTCCAAACACCTCCATCCACTCTCGAGAGAAGTCGCCCTCGTCCACAGACATGCCACCCAGGATCTCATTGAGTAAAGCCATGCTGTCCTTCTCCTCCCCCTCTAACTCTGGGTAGGCTGACAGAAGATCTTCATTTCCTGGAATGATCAGACAGAGGAATTCAGCAACAATGCATAATAATTACATAATAACACTACAATAATGTAACTCACGATTGCCCAGAAAGTGCTCACACATTCTTTTGAGTCAACTGGAGGAAAACTAATCAGCAAATATATTGATAAATGTTAAGTTGTCTGGCATATTTAAGCAAAAATGTTAAACATCCACAAATTCCATTCATTTAAACAGTAAAACCTTCTCCCTTTCCTCAACTTCATTGATAGTAAAGTGACTGTGATTGGACAAAACAATCACTTTTCTCAATTTCTTTTACATTTTATAGACTGATCAATTGATCGAGAAAAGGAGATAATGACACTTATCATTATCTGCAGCCCCAGTACAAATCAAATGTATTTTCAGGTAAATAATACTGTATGTAAATGTAATGTTGTACTTTACCTTCTCTGGTCTTATCACTTGGGTTTTCACTTACTGGAGAGATGAGTCTATAAATAAGATAAAATAGAGGATCAGTTTACAACATGTTGTGTATGCATAAAGCAGCAGGTGTGTTCAGTGTTGGTAAAAACATTCCCCTCCGCCTCACTGCTGGCACGCATGTGTTTGGTCTACCTGCACGAGTACAGACGACGATGAGATAAGCAGGTTTTTTTGTTTTTTTTTTACTCACTGGTCATCTGGAGTCTCAGCTTTCTTTCCATCCTCTGCTGCTGCTGCTGCTGCTGCTGCTGCTGCTTTACTTTTCTTTTTCCCCTTCTTCTTCGCCAGCTTGTCCATGGGGTCTTTTAATGTCTGCAGGAACAACAAAGTTGTTACTGGCCTTTTCTCCAGACTCAAATCTACTCAGGCAACTTTCAGGTTTAAGATGCTTCCTGACCTTAATTGTGGAGAACTCATAATGCTGACACCCCTTGAAGCTCTCATGAATGGCTGCCATAGTGTGGGATGTCTTCTCCCAGAAGTGCAAAAGTGTTGTCTGGAGCAACAGAACAAGACAAGGGAACACATCTGAATGTCCAGTGTGTTCTTGCAGTCTTGTATGCCTTTGTTTGTCTTCCTTCCTGACTGAACACAGCTTATTTGATTGAGCTCAGTGCAAACAGCTAGGATTTGTGCTGTACCTGGTATGTGGTTAAAACATGAGAGAGGAGGTTGCAGCGGCTAGCTCCCAGCAGATCCACTTTCTGGCAGACGTCATTCTTCAGTTTGTCAAAGCTTGTTTTGGTAGTGCGCACCTGGGCCTGAACCTGAGATACAATAGATAGGAAAATGTCCCAACTGAAGATTGAATCATACAGGTTTCAACAATAACAACACAAAGACTGGGGTTCATGTTACTGCTTGTGAAGGTGTAGGTATTCCTAAATTTCTTGGAGTATTATGGTTTGAACCAGTGAACCACCATTTAAAGGCATGTTGCACCCTCTAGTGGCATTTTGTCATGGAAGCTTTTTTTCTGCTCAATGCCTTTTAGTGTGTTGTCAGTTTATAAGACAAGTGATGGCATAAGTTTAACATTCATTTGATTTCAGGTTTAAATTATAATGAAGAAAACACTCTGGTTCCAGCTCCTGTAATGTCAAGAGTTTTTGATTTTCTCTCTCTTCTTTTAAAGATATATTTTGGTTGTTTTTTCACAGTATAGAGAGACAAGCAAGCAGTGAGAGAGACTGGGGCAATGACATGTGCAAAGGATCCTCTCGGTCAATCAGCACTTCAGGCATATGCCAACATGGGACGTCCACTCCAACCACTTAACCACCGAGCACCCTGTTGATTTTTCCTATTGTTCAACTGGAAAAAGACAGTTTGGGCTTCTTCTGGTAGACAAGTGAGATACTGAGATTTGTAATGACTGGCAATATACTCATTCTCTTACAAAACGGCAAACTGGGTGACGCCAACAAACCTTGCGGAATTTCTCCATCTGTTTATGCGTATCTGGGTCCAGTTCCTGAGACACATCCTTCATCCAGAGCAGCGCCCCGCGATACTCGGTCCTGGACTGCTCCATCCTGTTCACCGTCAGCCACGTGTCTGAGATGGCACGATACCGAAAGGTTTCCACCTCCTGGTACAAACGGCACAGAGGGTTCCTCAGAGCCAGTCTGTGGGATACAGTGAGTGTTAGACTCAGTATTAAGCCGCTCTGTTTGGTAAGCGTCATATAAATTATCAATATGATTTTACATTTCATTCCATAAAAAGCATCTTGTAAATTGTAGTAAGTAATTAAAACAGTCAAAGGCCAGAGATCAAGGCATTTTATCCCCTTCAGTAAAGGGCCAAAGGGGAGTAGTGAATGTCTCCAGTCGTCAGTCTCAGTCAGTAATGGTAACTTTGATGTCTTCTGCTCTGTAATTGTGAGTATTTGTTTGCTTTGAGGTAAATTTCAAGTTCATGTATTAGTACCGGTAAGTATTTGGTTTACAGTTAAAAAGAAGGTGGCATTACATTCAAACATACTTTATACAACACAAAACACCTTCCACTCAAATCAAATAACGTAACAGGTGCAAAGACCTCAATAAAGTAAGGGCACACTAATTTCGACAACTGACGCTGCAACATCTTCTTCATATAGATGATGGCTGATGGGACAAAGCTACTTTTACATTGTTTTGTTCTACATTTAGGGACTGTGAAGCCCTGTCCAGAGGGAAGAGGCTGAAATTCACAATCGCTGTATCTGTTTGGTGTACAGGACGTCCATGTTCAGATGTGACTCACCTGTCACCTCACAGGACACATTTAACAGTCTGGTTCAAGGACTTTCTGCTCTTTATGAAGATGTTTCCAAAACATGTTACCGGTGAAAGGAATAAAATTGGCTCGATAAAAGCATTTGACACATTTTCTAATGAAGCTGTAATTTTCAGGTGAATTATGTGGATGTGTCACTCATACAGTGTTGATTCTTCACATCTTCCCACCTCTGCTGCGAGGAGAAGCAGAGCGCTTTCCCTGTGGCCTGCATGATCTTTCCAGCCCTGGTTTTGTCCTGGGAACCCTGGGAGCGCAGGAAGCGACCCAGTTCGTTCTCCTCCTGGGAAAGAACTGTCCAGTAGAGACGGTGGATGTAGACTTAATTATTCAGTATTGCACAAAGTTGAAAGACATGATTTACAGCTTTACTCATATCTAATCAGATGAAGTGAAATGGAATGAATAGGCTATTTCATTGTTTCACAGGTAAGTCAATAGATTTGCTATGTGGGTTCTTTTTAGTAACCCTGAGAGCTGTGTTGTTCCTGTTTAGGCTCTCCTGAGGCATTAGTCCCAGGAGAGTAATCTTTCTAAAAGTGATGTCTCAGAGGGAAGCCCCCAGGTGAGTTCCTGGTTGTTGGGCCTGTACTGCTCGAACTGAGGAAGTAACATAGGGGTGAGGTGGTGAGGTGAGGTGAACCAATTGTGTGCTGTTATCTGGCTACACCAGGAATGTCACTTTACTGGTAAGGGAAGGAACAGTAAGAGCGAGCATTAAACATGGAGCAACATTTACATTGTAAAGTTGGTGTAGCTTCTTATCAAAACCTGGGCCCTGGAGCCAGACTGCAGGATGGGAGTGTGGGACATGGAAAAATCTTTATCAAACACAAGTGACCATACGTACAACAGATCCTCCTCTGGTACTGCTCGATGACCTTCAGCAGCTCCATGCATGTTCTCTGGATGGAGTGGAAGACCTGCAGGACACATTAAAAACACGATGAATACAAATACAAAGCATGTCATTCTCAGCTGAGTAAGGCTTGTGTGTATAGCTGAATTTGTGGAGGGTTAGCTTTGAGTAGGATAAGTCTAAGTCTATGATTCTTTATTGATTTCAAGATGTAAGAGCTGCACAGTGGGTACGATGCAGCACTGAAACATACGCATCAAAAAAAAGATTTTCAACAATGATCCCTGATCCTGTATGAGTGATTTATCACAGTGCGAGTCGGGGGCCTGGTCTGAATTAAGGCTGGATGTTCAAGCTTTTATAAAGTATCGATTCCAGCCATCTAATTCACCTCACTCCTGAAATGGAAGTGCAGATGATGGAGGTTGGAGGCGCAGCTTAATGTATAGTTTTAAGCCTCAAGCAAGCACTGTGACATTGGTGTGAATCAAAAAGCCATTTTGATCAGTGCGGAATCCACCCGGGGGAAAGTATCTCCTATGTTTCTTAATGTTCCTGTGACATGACCAAGGGCTGTGGGAAGCAAACATGGCAGTCACGGAGCGTGCTGTTAAAAACTATGCTCCCCAGCAGACAGCGCCTTATTTCCTCCTCACCTCCAGCTTTGCGTCCAGATCTGCGTCTGACGCCACCACATGTTCGTCCTCCTTCTTCCCAGTAACTTTGATGAGCGTCTGCTTGGTTTTCCAGTACCTCTGCTGGAACTTGTTCACCACCGATGAGTCTTGGCTTTGGATGAAGCGGTCAAAATAATCCCTGGAGTAACCACTGCAATGACATGTCGGGTTACACCAATGTTTGCCCACAGCTCAAACCTATTATAAAGCATGTAAACTCTGGGAAAGAACTCATCGATTGATGTGTGAACACGCAGATATACTCACAAATGTCCTCCCTCCATTTTTCACGACTGCCTGTGGAGAGCACAGCTTGGATTCAGAGATAGTTTGAAATACAGCACATAGCAGGTCCTGCCCTACAGGACAGTTGTAGCACTATGCACCTATACTTCTCACTGTGCAAATACTTGCATTGCATTATATGGACTTGTTGAAATCAGTGTTTTCTCTGACACTCAAATCTCAGCTGCAGGTGAACAACCAACAGTAGATCAGGTTTCACTGACCCTAACATCTCTGTTCTGGCAACATATACAAAAATGCACTGACTACTCTTCAAGGTGCCTTCTGTCAAAGTCACCTTTATTGCCAATACTCCTATGTATACACGACATACAGAGGACTGTCATTACGTTTCTCTCACATCCACAGTGCCATTAAATATAAATGCACACACTATAAAAGAGATAAGACACATCTTGAGTATAAAAAGTATAAAAACATGTATAGTGCACGTGGATGTATGCAGTGCATTTGAGAGTCAGCCAAGTCATACTTGTGACCTTCTATTCATGTTTATTTAGAATTGATTATGGTCATAGGCTGATCATTATTAGATCAGGTGAAACTAGGCTAATGAGTCACTCACTGGATGAACAGTTTGTCAGTTGTGTATTTGTACTTGACTTGACAGTTTCCTTGACTTGGCTACATTTTGCAGATAATAGCTTTAGTTTTACTCAGAGGGTGTACAAGGAACGCACTCTTCCTGATAGTGGGAGGGGTTGGCTGTTTATATGGTAAAGTATTGGTAGTTTTGCTTAAAGGACGTGAATACGTGGCTCAGCAGCACTGACAGCACATTAAACCGGACTGGGACAGTGAAAGCACCACCTGTTTTGCAGAAGAGCATCACCTGCTGTGTATCAACAAAGGGACGAAATGAATAATGAATCGCTACCTTATTCCTACGTAACGTACAGCTCGCGCGTCACGACTCATTTTCAAAGGGATGAGCGAAGATGTGAACGCGCTTCATACCACAGCACCTTAATAATAAACACGGTGACGGTTTTACCATGGAATAAACCAGCGGCGGAGAAAGATATGCGAATATATATGGTGACATCAATGGGCTACATCCGCGCGACCACCGGAGGAAAACAGCGCGTGCCTCACCGCACCGTGCGGAAACAGCAGCGCTCTCCTCCCATCGCCCCGGTGAACATCACGTTAAATCATCACAGACATGAGCGGACACCAAAATAAAAGCACGACGTTGTTGCACACGTACCTCTCTGTTCCGGTAACATGTAGAAAGGGCTGCTTACAGTCCTCTCATCGGTGCAGGGACAACAGCTGTGGCTCGCTGACAGGCCCAGTTGTATTGTGTGTGTGTGTGTGTGTAGCCTATATGTGTGTGTGTACACAGCTGCTCGCTCAATTCAGCGCATTATCCTGCTGCACGGAGCCCAGTCGACGTCATTCTCTTCTGACTCTAATTGGCCGGATATGCAGCGCGCATCATGTTCAAATGTTTGTCTCAGGCAAACACAGCAGTTAGTGTACAGGTGTGTGAACACGAGCGGCCTGTTTGTTTACCACTCTGTAAACTGATCCTTACGGTTAGGGACCAGATAATAGTCATCAAACAGATATCAAAGACTAAGAAGGATTATGAAAAGTTTGAGATTAAATATAACATTGGGTCTGTCGGTAGATAACATCATTTAATATATGAAATAGCTTAACGTCCGGCTGTGCTTGTGCACGGCCTCATGTCCTGGGGTTAAACTGCACCCCTCTGTGCTGCCCCCATCTGGTCGTAAAGAAAAGTCAATGAATGCACAAGTATCTGCAGTACCTATGCACAGCAAACAACTTGTAGATTGATAATGTGCTCAGGAAGCAGCAGGTTTTAATATCATCCTGAGAAGCTGCTCCAGCACAGTGTTCAAGTCTCTGTCTCTGGTGGTTACAGAGCACAGTTACAGGTTGACTCACATGCATAACTGAAGTGTAAACTAATTAAAAAGTATGTTTTTATTTTATTTATTTATTTTTGTGCAAATTATAATTATTTTCCCTTGTGTGTGAGAGAGATAGAGGATGTAAACAAACCTCAGGCAGCACCAGGAAACTAATAAACTAGTTGTTGTTCAGAGTTAGACTTTGTGTTTCAGTGTTCAGGCTTTTCCTGCTGTTTAAATGTGTTCATGTGCTTCACTCATTGTCCCTTTGCTATCACACATAGTTTCAGCATGTTTCCACTCTGTGTTGCATCATGCACATTACTCTAATTTTCCACAGCTTTCCACAGATGTGCCTGTGGTCCACAAACACATCATGTGATCTCTATAACTCTGTTCTCTCTGTCATGTGTCATTGTTAGACCTTTTTTTTCTCCAGCCAACACATGTTGCTGATTTACAATATGATCCACATCTGTCCATGAGGTTGTTATTTTGTCACATATTTAAGATGATATTCAAATCCTCTACATAGCAATATAATGGTATTATACAAAATATTAGATGGATATAACAGCTTTATCAAATTTAAATACTAAACTATTGCTGGCACATAAATGTAATGTAGTACAGTGTTTTGACATATACAGGAGTGCCTGAACTGTCTGAACTCCACACTCTACTTCTATAAACTGAGGTGTAGAGTTGGGACTTTATGAGAAATAAGCAGCATTTAAGATACATTAGAGAACAGCAACCAGTTGTTAGACATGGTAGAAATGTTCATGTAGCAGTGTTGTATATAATAGTATGTAAAAAGAAAAGTGTAAATTACAGAAATTAAACACTTAATCACAGTCATTTATTCCATAAAAACCATGTTAAAGTAAAAGAAAGAGAATATGAATTGGTGTTGAGACATATTTTACAGCTGACATGTGAGGTTACGTTTGTCCACAGTCACCAGTCTTCACAGACCACCACTCATGAAACACTTCTTAGTGTTCAGTTCTGCCTCTGACCAAAGGATGGCAGTGCAACACAAAGGACAGCCAGTGCACCTTAATCGTCTCCTCTCCTGTTTTGGGGCCCGGAGCCTCAGTTTATTTCATCACACTATACTGCAGCTGATTTAATAGCATGTACATTTTGTTGTCACCTAAAGGGAATTTCTTGCCATGGTCCAAATTGATGTACCTGTTTGTAGTCTTAGACAGTATTTGTGCTGCACAGTCAGACAGCGTGTGGGAGCAGCATGCAGCCCAGACAGTTTTACTGAGCAAGCACAGTGAGCATTTCTAACCGTAGATTATGGGTTTGTATATGGAAAGTGTGTTTCATATAAAGCCTAATTTGATTATCGCCAAGGGAACATTGAACCCTTTGATCCTCCAAAGTCATTTTCTGCACAATACAGTTAAATTCCATCCTTGTTTCAACAGGAAATCAAGCGCATTTGTGTTCGTTAGATTCTTTTTTCATTTCAAGTATCATAATACCATGTGATTTTCCAGAGGAGGAAGTTGTCCAGCGGGCCTCGGCACCCTTCAGATCCCTGACCCTGACATCACCTCAAGGCTTTTGACATGAGCGGATAGATAGATGCGTCTCGTAAGGAGAGGATATAATCTCCATAAAGTCCGGTGTCCTTCACCCCATCTGATCCTCCTACTGCACTTACCCACCTTATCTCCAGCTCCGTGATTGTATCAAAGCAAGTTGAGTTCACTTAAATAAGACAGGAAAACAATCAGGGCCTTAATTTAAGTGATGCTGTTGGGGGTTTAATTCAATCAGGACGAGAAATTCCTTCCCGAAATTGATCAGGGTTGTGCGTCACTATTGATTTTCTGTGACATTTCCTTACCCCAGCTGCAGTCCTGTGCTTCATTCATGAGATTTGCTTCATCCTTGTGTATTGTAATATTTTGTATTGTATTCATATTTCAGCATCCGCAGCTGCTCGCGAGCTAATGCCAGACTGGCCCAGCACGCTGAGTCCCATTTTCTGGGACAATGTCTAAACCAGACTTTAAGCGTGCCCTCATTGTGACGGTTTGCAACCCCCCGAGAGTGGCCGACCTGACCCCAGAAATTGCTCAATTGACTTTTTCCATCTGCAGTTATGTGTGGTGATGGGGAACCATGACATTTACATTTGCACCACTCCAATATGATCCCTTGCTCGGCGTGAGTTTTCGACACAGACTATAGCTCAAAACAGGTCACAAGATCAAAAGTGTCTTTTGCCTGGAGGAGTCACTGAGTCGATCCTTTCCATTTCTGCACCAAATGGTGTTTTCTCTCTCTTCTTTGCCTCTCGTTTTCTATCTCTCTCTCTCACCACAGTAACTTGCTGGAACACATTTAGATCCTGAGTAGAACTCCTCAGTGCCCACTCATCACTCTGCGTGGTGTTTGAAGATTACTACGCTCAGAGACATCCTCACTGGGCATCCAGGCAGCTTAGAGGCCAAAATCCATAATCCCTTACCCTTCATGGGAATTCTCCATGCACTTCAACATGCTGAAATACAGCCCCGCTGCAGCAGCCACTCATGGTCGAGGAACTACTGCAGCCGCAGGCCGAGATAGATGGATGACATGTCTCAATGAATGTGGGAGGAAGTTAGATTTAAAATAAGTTATATACCACAGATAGCTTCTGCCCAGAAATCTAATCTGAAGGGATGTTTCTTGCATGGTATTTTTATTTCTGATGCGTGCACACCACTTCAGTCAGTCCACATGCACTGGTAACTGTTTTATGTACACCATAACAGCCAGGACGACATTATTTACTGAAAATATGGTGGGACTCAGCAGCTGCTCTGCCTTTCCACTCGTCACCTCAATAAAGAATTTCCTCTGAGGCTTTAGTGCCTTATTAAAAAGCATAAATAAGTGTAGTTCCTTGATTTAGTAATCTGCAAGAACAAGTAATATGTAAAGCTTTTTTTTTTTTTTTTTTTGGTAGTTGAAGGACCGATGGGGTTCAATTTTTCTTCCTTCAGGCTACACTCTAATTCTTTGTTAGACTGCTGTACTAGAACTTGTGTAATAGCTTGGGGAGTTTGTCTTGCAGCAAACAAGAATAATGAAAATAATCTCATATTCACATTTGGTATTTTCTCATTATGAAAGCGTTTCTTGACTCTAATCCCCTTCCCTTTTTTTTCCTTTCTTGAGATATGCAAAAATCCGAGGGCGACAAAGAAAAGGTCAGAGCAGGTTTTAGACAAACATCAGGCAGCAGGATCACATGTTGTTGAACCAGTGGTTTATAACTCTCCGCACCATCTGTGCACATATTTTCAAAGTGGTTAACAGGGATCTCAAACATTTTTTTTGTCACCCTTTCTGTGGCACTTTACAAGGACATCTCTGTTCCTCAGCCTCCATACGTTTGTCTACAACGTGTTGAGCTCTAACTTGGACAAAATGACAGCATGAATGCCCTTGGTCAGTGAGGAGCTGGACCGTTACCCAGCACTACCGGCCTAACCTGTATCAGAGTGTTGCAGCTCTCTCTCCCCTGCTGTTTGGCATGCTCCGTGGCACCAAGTGCTGAGGGCAGAGCGTGTCGCCGAGCTGGCACCGGCCTGAACTCGTTCAAGGTTACTCTTTGATTTAATGGTGATGCATTTTTAAAACTGCATCATCCCTCTCTCTCTTGCCACAGCGCCTAGTCCATCTCTGTCACAAACACTGGCTGTGCGTCTCACCTTTAGCAGTGGAAGCACCAGGAGAGGTTGTTTAAGATATAAATCATTGGCAAACGAAGCCCCAGCGCCTGTGCAAGGATGGCCCTGATTGTTTTACCTGCCGGCTTGTTTTAAAGGCAGGACGGCGAAGGAAAACTGTTCTATATATTTAGACTATCACATGGGGGAAAAGGTCTACTCATCATGTCGACAGCTGCTCATATGGGCACCAACAATCATCACCCGCTGCATTGCCTTGATGTTTTGATGCATAACCAGGTGCTGTGGTGAAATGTGATACCTCAGTGATTGTCTCTGCCCTGCTGAAGATGTAAATGATGGAGAGAAGTATCAGTTTGTTTCTTTATTGTGTCTTTGTCTTGTATAAATAGCATCACCTAGGCCTACACTCAGTGATGTTTTTGACAAGGTGAAATTTGGTAATCATCGCCTCTCCCCGCCGTTGTTTCAGCAGAGATTGTTTATCATAAAAATAGATCATCAACCAGTTGCTCTCGTGCTCTGAGGTGCGGCTGCTTGTGAACAAACCTAATCGTTAGGGGTTAGCATCAGTGCACACTCGCAACACACACACACACACGTGTATATATTCAGCTGTTCATATGCACAACTTTCTTTTTCCTTAACTGAAATGAAATCTGAGCCATTCAGGCGTGAGAACATGAGCGCTGGTGTCGTGTGGCAGCTCGGTATGGATGGAGATGAGGATTTCTGATAGCAACAGAAAAGTGATAAATCACAGGCCATATTCATGAGCCATGTAATCCTCTTATATCTCGTGTCATTTTGAGAAAAAAAAAGAGACACATCTTTGCCATCAGTACTCCTGCGTCTGCTTTGATAAAGCTGCGTCTTACAAGAGGTGGGAGACTGCATGTGAGGTACCTGACGAGCAGGAATTAGTTTAACCAGTGTAACTCAGAGCTGAGAGGCTGAAGACAGACGAGGGACCTGGATCTACTCACTGTTGAGAGGATCTAACCATTCTCTACAGCCACTGTAAATCAGTTGGTTAGATTTTATAGTTGCATCCCAGTGGTGGTGCTGTAACATCTCTTGTCTCACAGAATCATAATCGGTTTGAACCATGTTGCTTATTTCTGCCTTTATATTTTGTAAATTGAACATAGCTGCTAGTTGCTGTTCAAAGGATCATCCATACATGAAGGTACTATGAGATATACCTCCCTTATAATGTGACCAGTGCAGAGCTGGAGCTAATTATATATTTTTTTTTTCTCTCAGCAATTAATCTTCTAGTTTTATTGGGTGATTATTTTCTTTTCCCTCAAACCCCCTGGTGACACGTTCAGATGCCTAAAAGCAGCTGATCACCCAGAGTTAATACATTTACAATAATGTCAAACAGAGAAAGGTGCAGATTTTCATATCTGAGATGCTGAAACCCAGAGCATGTTTGACATTTGTGCTTGATAAATGACTTTTACACTCCGTGTTGGAGTTTGTGTCCGCAGAGGAAGAAGGACCCGTCCTCTGTGTTTATACCTGAGGTTTAAAACCCTTTTTCTTATCTGAGTTGAGTTTCCAGAGGGGATTGTCTGCTAAAGCCCTTGGAGGAAAAAATATCTAAATCTGAAAAACTATAATCTATGAGCTATACTGACTGCTATTAAAATGAGCACTGTTGACATTTGAGTGATTTAAATCAGTAAACTGAAGTCATTTGTTAAAAAAGAAAAAAAAAGCCAAATGTTGTTTCAAAATTCTCCTTTTGTCAGTTTCACATTCATGTCAACTGAACATCTTCATATCATGGACGGTTGGTTGGTTGGAGTAAACAAGCAGCTCAAGATGTGGGTCTGTGAGCTTCTTCACAACTGTCTCATAGTTCATAACTGACAAACACATAATAGTAATAAAGTAATGATAGTTAAAGCAGCCTCAGTAACTGAAACAATGTACTGATCATTGATTGCCTTGTGAGCAATAGATTTGTTGACTTGCTGGTGTGTTTCAGCATCATTGATCTATTGACAGATAGTATAATTAAAATCAATGACGGTGTGTTATCCGGTGTGTGAGTGGGTCGGCACAGCGCTGGCTCAATACTTTACCCATGAGGTCACCAATCAACAAAATATTGGGTTATTTGGATCAAAATTAATGTGGATTATTTAACCAACAAAAAAGATGTGATTCTGACTCTGACAAAACAATTTCAAGATTTACTTTGAAACAGTCACAGATTGTCGTTATACGTAGAAAAGAGGAGGCGTTAGAAGCTGACACCGTTTTTTGTGACTAACTCAACTCAGGTCTGATAAAATATTGTAAATAGAGTTACCCCAGTATTGTGTCTGTGCTGCAGTGTCTCCATCTGTGCATCTCTAGCTGTTGTACTCTTTCCAGTTCCCTGTAATTTTGTTCTTTTTTTTTGTAACATCAGCAATCTGAGACTTTAACCTGAGCATCTGTTGCATTGTCGTTTTTGAGGCTCAGCCCCGATACTCCACATGACCGTGAAAATCTCCACTGTGAGAGCAGCCTGATAAACTGTGCAAACGGCTCTTGTCTTCACATAATGTGGCCGAGTGTTTGAGACTTGAGACATTTTGGTGTTGAAAGCGGCCGTGACATCCAGATGACAGATATTTGAAAGTGGCCTAATTTCTCTCCGAGCCGGGTGGCGTTAGATCATAGATGTGCAAACGGCAAAAATGGAGAATTAGGCAGTCGCTGCTGTCAGCCATTATCCGCTGTAGTGAGAACTGAAAGTGTTACGATGCTAACATCCATTAGAGCAATTAGCCACAACACACAGGTGCCCCGCATCTCATTCTTTCAGACACCTTTCATTAAAAGCCTCCAAATATTCCTAATTTCCACACCCCTTCCAAAGACAAACCTGTATACCAAACGTAATATAAGCAGCGGGACAGAATTAAATAGAGCGTAAACTTAATTTCATGTTGCCACAATTCATTCGATTCATATGGGCTTAATAGTATTGTTCATTTTCCTGCATATTTAGGGGTGAAGTGTTCGTACCTGGTTATGTCTAGGGGGCATTAAGTCTGACTAATGAAATGACTCTATCCTCAGTGGCGTTTTAATCTATTCACTGGGAAAGTAATTGACAAGCCCACAGTATGTGCATTAGGATAGCTCCGGCACCAAAGGACAGCTGTCACTAAAGCAATTAAAATGACAAAGGTTAATTAATTCTCTCCAGTTTTTACCTGATATGAGACATTCACAATGAGTGAGTTTTCATTTCCGGAGGAGTAATAGTGTTTTGAGGAGAGTAATTTATTTGTGATTTAAAAAAAAAAAAAAAAAAAAAAAAACACCAGCCATTGTCTGATAGAGCCTTTAATATGTCAATACCTCGCACAAACCTGAGCCTCAGGACAACTTCAGCCCCAGATTTGAAATGAATTCTGCAGCAGCACATGATCTGAAATGACAATTGGGTGTTGTTGTTGTTGTTGTTTTAGTTTTAAAGTAAGACGCCTATTATTTCTTCTGTAGTGGCGCGAACAAGATGTGATTTGTTTATAAATGAGGCATGCGAGGATGTTTTACACTTAAACATTTCATCTGGACAAACGTCTGTAAAGTGGAAAAGCCGAGCTCTACATTCTCCCTGCGGTTGGGGGTCAAGCGGAAGAAAACCAAGACGCAAATAATTACTATGCCAACCACCTCTGACACCACGAGAGCAGAACCCAAGAACTTTCTAATCCACCTAAATGTCAAAGCAACGTTCGCAGCCCTCCCTCCGTGTGAATCTCCACAGGCTGCCAAAAGGCCAGTGGTTAGTCATCTGTTTACTCCTGCAGCTGCTGGGTGTCATTGGGACTCTGAAGGAGAAATCCCATGATTCTCTCTGCCATTTCTGACAGCTCCCGCCCAGACCACATTAATCAGGGATTGTGGGTGAGCTAGAGGATAGAAGGCAGGCATGGATGGCTCCGGCCCAGGACAACTGAACCGAGGGAGAAGATCTGGGCCCAAAGATAACTTACACGTCCAGGCACCGCTGGGTTGTAATGCTGTCGGTTTCATTCACACACACAGAGAGTTCATTAAATGGACAGTTCTCAAAGGAAACGGCCACTTGCTCTTGTTGCCGGGTAAAATGGTGCTTTGAAATTAACATAATTGAAGAAACGGTGGCTTTAAAGAGGAGTTAAATGAACCCGATCTGCCCCAGTTGTGCAAATAATTCTCTAAGAAAGAGATTTGCAGAATTGAGGTTGTCAGATATTTGAGATTGGATTGAATGCAGTTTCTAAAAAAAAAAAAAGTATTTAATGATTTAACTCTACTTTCTCTGTTTAATAATCCCATCGAGGTCTACTTAAATTACAATCAGAGATCTAAAAGCTAATAAAAGATTAACTCCAGAGCCAAAAGCCAAATCCTCCAACAAATGATTGACAGGTGCTTCAAAATAGGCACTAATACTGGATTAAAAAAAACTAAACAAGTAATATTTCCAGATGCTAAAGGTTGTTGCAAATCAGTAATGTTGTGTGTTTATGCTGAGCCAAAAATATGATTCTCTATTTCAGTCTTTTATAAACTTGATTTAAATGCACAAAATGTAGATTTCTTCCTCTTTTGTTCTACTGTAAATAGATTTTTTGGCAACTAGGGGGCAGTGAAACCATCTTTAAAACCCATTCCAGAGAGATTATCACCTGATGCGTTGGTTTTTAAAACAGATATTTACAGATATTCAGTCCAACAGTCACTTTCCTTTGGTTGTAACTGAGTCAACTTCTCCGTCTGTTAAGCTGCTGAATGCTCCACTGTGGCTCCACCAAACAACGAGCTGAAAGAGGCTAAAACAGGAAACTGATCCTCTTTGTTGGTCTCGTCTCACACATGACACGCAGCCATTTGACTCGTTAATGCTGAGATATTGACGAGTGATCCGTATTATGTATTATTAATATTATTTGGGCCTTAAACAGTAAACAACATATTTCAGTGCCTTCACTGAGACGACATCAGTCAGGGAACAGATCCATCTCTCAGCAGCTCTCACACCAAACACTTTGGTGCCAGACTGTTTACACTTGTAAGATTATATGCATAATGAGGCTGCATTGTCTCAGCAAAGTGCTGCTTTAATTCTTTGAAGCTGAACAAACTGTCCCTGGCACATTCGGGTAGGGGTGGGGAGATATCAAAGTCACTTTATTGAGATGAAAGAACTGGCCCAAACAGCAATCAGAGACATTAGTCATTCCTTCTTCTCTGTGACAGAAACATGCTCTCAATTTACGAGTCAGGTGCTTCCAGTGATTTCTGCCCTCCTTGTTCCTCCACATCATAAATTCCTCTTTATGCTCACTCATCCCACAGGCGGACCCCTATTCTCCAGCCCGCCTTGTCACAAAATACACCCGCGCTGGCATATTGGATGTCGTCCAGGCTGCCATTAGCAGTTACTGTGTCGCGTATACCATGGCGTACACTATGAAAGAGCACTGAATTTAAATAGACAGCAGTGATTACGCCCCAAGGTGCACATTTGTACTTTTTTACAGGTTTTCTATCGGCACTTTAATTCATTCTTTCTATGGTGTTGACTCTGCAGAGCTCCACTTACACTGTGTTCATTTCCTCTAAATGCTTCACGTGGAGCCACTGGCTCCCAATTTATGTAATGAAGGTTTAATAGCCAATTGGAACATCCAATATCATTAACAGCCAGTGTTAGTCTCATCCTGAATTTGCTTCTCTTTTTTTTCTTTTTCTTTTTTCTTCTGATAACCAGAGGTGCAAACGTTTGATAGGTGGAATGTGTGATTAGCACCTGCTGTTAAATGTATGTCCTGTCTCCTCTGGAGCAAGAAACCACATTTTACCACTTCTCACGTTGTAGCTCAGCGTTTGTTCTGTTTCAGCCTTTGTTAAACAGCAGCTGTATGATTTCTGTGTTCACCTCCTCTTCTTTAATCCTTTTAAAAAACACTTTGACCTTGCTTTTTTTCTCCTCATTATCCATCACTTTTCTACAAAAATGATTGTTTAGTATGTACAGATAGTTATTTTGGATGCTGTGGGTGCACGGCGGCTCTGACACTTCTCACTACTGGCTGCTTGTCACGTTAGAGCTGAAATTTATTACACTGGACAAAAATAAGAGCAGTGTCTACATGTCTAAAATGGAAATGCAGGAGTGACAAAACAGCAGAATTAGAGCACAGTTACGTTTGATTTGTTTCTTTAAAGCAGTGCAGAACAATGATCTTCTGTATCTCTGTCATCATGTGCGTCTTGTGCAACTTTTATTTATTTATTGCGACATTTACTTGCTCATGT
Organism: Caranx ignobilis; assembly: GCA_021432705.1. Taxonomy (NCBI): domain Eukaryota; kingdom Metazoa; phylum Chordata; class Actinopteri; order Carangiformes; family Carangidae; genus Caranx; species Caranx ignobilis. The sequence goes on from MU270012.1 coordinate 15,441,126, forward strand.
TTGATCTGACGGGAGCTCTCCATTGTTTTCACTGAGTGCGCGCCACCCGTGGCCTCAGAAACTGCTAACACGTAACACAGAATTAAAATAGAAGAACTTCTTTTTTTCTTTTTCTACTGTAACAGTCGTGACTTGATGGAGATTATTTCTGACAGCCGCAATAACATGAAAATATAGATGGACGTTATTCAGTTGTTTACCACAGTCGGTTCATGCATGGACATGGACGAGATTCCAACAATAATATCAGAGAGGTATATTCACTCTAACAATCACACTGCAGAAAACAACACCACTCAAAACATGTTTGCTTTTTCCATTATGCCCTCTAATGCATACTGACAGATTCTTCTTATTTGCATTGACATTTACGTGTTCGCGATGATTACCAGAGACTGATTGGAAAGGACAGGAAGCATGATTGAGACGGAAATACACTATCAACATAAACAACGAAATTAGCAGGAGAAAACATTAATAAAATTGTTTTCTGGTCTTTGTGTGGAATCCACAATATTTACATAAATACAATCAGCATATTTTTATGGTTGGCTTGAGAATTTCCTTTCAATGTAAGTAGCTATGCATATAATATGAGTATTGCAAGCCTATAAATGCTTCCCTAAATGCTCTCTCATAATGACCTCAGTGCAGGTCTGTTCATTGGAGCAATATCAGTCTTGCGACAAGGATACGTTAGCTGTACTAATGCTTGTCATCATTTCAAGTTTGAAGTGTCTTGACTCCGTTTTCATTCAAATAATGAGACATCACTCAGGACCTGACAGCCTGTCTCTGTGTCTTTTTTTTTTTTTTTTCTGTTTTGTTTTTCCTCGTCTGGTTATGTGATCACCCGGTGGGTAGGTAGGGGGTGTCGCTGTGGTAGTTGTAGTCTGGACACACCTTCTGCACCAGCTTGTAGTCGGTGCTGTAGAAAGTGATGAAGATGCAGATGACTTTGAAGGGCTTGGAGCACAGCCAGGACACGTGGCTCTGGGTCTGCTCCTGTGGGCAGCTCTGCGATGGGTCATGGGCACACAGTGAGTTCCTGGTGCCCTTCTCCACCTTCTCGTACTCCACTCTGCAGTTGAACAGCTTGGTGTCCTTGGTCTCCAGAGCTGTCTGCTGCTGCTGTTGCTGGTGGTGATGGTGGTGGTACTGCTGGTGCTGCTGGTGGACCTGGAACTCCACAGCTTTGGTTGGAGGAACAAGTCCCACTGACACGTTGCCCTGACCGGTTGAGTTGTGGCGGAAGTAGACGCTGAATGTCCCGTTACCATGATCCACAATTTTCCCAGTGATGAGAAGGTTGAGCTTCACTGTCTTGATGTTGGAGTGAAAGTCGCCCCAACCGAACATCTTCTTGAACTTCCCGGTTTTAACAATGGGCCGCCTCTTTGTCCGGGATCGAGGGTCATGGGGGTCAGAGGCATTGTAAAGCCAGTTCCAGTACTCCTGTTTAGAGAAGGAGTCTGCATCATCATAGTTCAGATCCAGAGAGGTGAAGTTCTCTTTGCCGTTGAGTGTCTGAGACAGCAGACGGCTGATGGATAAAGCCTTGCTGCTTTCGGCCCAGTAGGCCTTCACCTTGGACTTTGAGTTCTCTCTTAAGTCCGAATTTCCTGAACTCGGTGAATCAGCACTGAAAACCTGGAAGAAGAGGAACAACAAAAAAACAGTGAACATTTTTTCAAGAGGAAAGCACTATGATGGTAGGAATCTACTCTGTCATGAGCAAATAAGGAAAGAATACAAAAAGCTTGGACAAAAACATTAAATGCTCTCCTTTCCTACCAAAACTTAAAAAACCTGTTTTTATTTTGACCATGATGATAAAAGCTCCTGACCTAACAAAGTACCCTGAATGTTTCTCTATTCACATCCATGTACCTCAACATTTCCTGTTATTAAAACAAATTTTGAACCTGTGTACAAAGTTAAAGGATCCTTTTAAGCAGCACTGTGCATCTTCTGTGGAACAGAACAGTACCCATCCATCCATCCATCCCTACATCCAATTATGTTAGCTCTGCACCTCACGAATTACATCCAGTGCCAAACTCTGCTCCTATGTAGGAGGCAATGTGGTCTTTTATTGAGAGAGGCAGAAGGTGAGTGAGTGGATGTTGGTGGATATGCCTTTCAAGCCACAGATCAGTGATAGAGACGTGTCCTGGTCCTGGTGACTGTTAATGTCGGCTTTATTTTCATGGTGTTTGTTTGTTTATTTGCCATGATGATTTTGTTTCTTCATATTTAGCTGTTCTGCAGTTATGATACAGGGATACTGTAGATAATCTAGGAATTAACAAGCATTCACATTGAATGTAATTACACAAGGTCAGTGGTGTGTGTGTTATTAGTGTCGTGTGGACATAAGCTCGCTTTGTGTTCCTTGTCTGTTGACCTCCCTTCATACACACAGGACCCGTCTCCTCAGTGACACAAAAGGAAAGAAAAAACACCAACAAATCCAGATGATTTATCCATCCAGAAATGTGTCAGCACCTGTAACAAACGGTGTTAATGCTGTAACTAAGTCTTACGGTGTGTGAAACATCTTGTGCGGGGCGTCCTAATCAAGATTAAGGGTATTCCTGCCATACATCGAGATGAATGAAGCGCTTCTCGGGTGCAGACGTGATGCAACAGCAGACTATTACCTGCTGAATGTGCCCTGAATGGATGATTGATGATTCATTCTGTGTCTCTCCTCTAACAATCACACAGATGAGAGAGCGAAGACTCCCCGTGCACCCCACAGAGGCTTGTGACAGTGATGTCCAAACCCGGGCCCAGGAACGTGACAGCAGATCTATCTGGTCTGGGCGTTTATATTTTGTACCTGCACGTTGCGATCAATACTGTGAAAATAAGGTCTTCTCTCATTCAGAAAGTTCACTGAATGACATTGTAGTACTGCAGACCTGAGAGTGAAAGGAGCTCCTGCTAACTAAGGTGTCGCAGGAGTTGTGATCTTCCTCTGAAGCCGGTGTTCGTTTCATGCACTTGGCTTCAGAGTGGAGGAGTTTGAAAAGATGGCCTCCAGCTGTTTTGAAGAGACCTGGATGATGAATGACCTGATGTGAACGAACCGTTAGTGGCATTGTGGAGACTTTGGCTTAGGAGCTGTTTCACCCCCGAATAGAGATAGACAGTTTGAGCCTTTTTATATTGCAACATGATACACAGATTGAAGGCTTTCAAACCCAGAAGAAGTTTTGAAACAGTCACATCTTTGCAGTTGCTTGGATTTTATAAAAGAAAAAGGAAAGCGGCGGGACCTTCATGGGGAAATGTTTGTAGTGACGAGGTGAAGAGGAATATGAATTTCAGCACTTTCCCCGTGCAGCAGGGCAGTTAAACTGTATTAATGAACACCACCTTTTTGTCTTCCATTGCTGGAAACAAAAGTCTGTCATGTTGCCTGATGTATTGTGAAAAGATAAAGTGGCTGTGAGGATGAGGGAGGCTTCCAGTTCAGGATTTATTGGCACCATTATAGTCAAACATAAAGCTCCTTAGGATGTAAAAATTCAGTGAAATAGTATCTTATAGACTGTAGACCAAGAAGCTATAAAGTTGATTATCACATTATAGTTCAGTCTTTATTTTTGGCTTTGAGAATATTTCATGTTTGATCATGTTTCACTTATTTCTGCTCGTTTTAACGGCACAAATTAAAGCATTTTATTGGATAATACAGCAGATAAGTTCAGTTGATGGGCTAACACTTAAAGCCCCCTTATTTAGGCTTTGATAGCAGCAGGTAAACATTTTATAAATGCTTTTATAAAACATATAATCTAATTGTAAACAGATATAAGCCTTTATTAATACATTTGTTAACGATTACAACTTAAAACTGTTGCAGTGTTTGTAGTAAATATAAAATACCTCTTTGAAGGACACATTATAATTGCTAAAATGCCCCCATAGCTGCTTTCTACATGCATTATAGTTACAGTGTTATAAACCATCTCTTCTCTACTTGTGTGCTAAAAATGAAGGCTAAATAGGGGCTTTGATAGCAGGATGCTAACATTTAACAAATGTTTTTAAACTGCACTATGGTCTAGTTATGAAGTGTTTATTAAAGTTGTCAATATTAAGAACTAAACATATGGCTGCCTTTAAACTACATTATGGTTGAATATAGGTGTCTATACAGTATGTGGTAAATGCTATAAATGTTTTTATGGCTTGTTTAATGTTTAATGGCTTTAAATGTTCTTTTGGTTACTGACAAAACATCAACATAAGACAGATTTTTAAACATGTTATATGTCACCAAGTGTGAAATAATGTTGCGAGGAAAGTGGTGAACTCCTGTCCTTATGTAAGTGCAGGATTTAGTTAAATGGATTTCTAACACTTGATCCTCTGTGTGTTTAAATGTGGACTCAGTTGAAGATGTTTCCAGTCTAGTTCTAAAAGGATAAACTGTCTCCGCGTGACCTTTGACCGCTGGTGCGAAACTCTAAACCCAATTTATTTGTCCTGATTTTTTTCTATTCTGAGTGGTTAAATGACTGTAGTCTCTAGTGATCAAATGAAATATCATTTTGGTAGTGCAGTAATTACTGATGCTTCTCAGTAACTGGCTTTCAGTCTCTACGGAGTCTTGAAACCAGATCAAGGGATATTAGGAAACTGCTTTGAGCTGGTTTAAGTGACTGTCAGGCTAATAAGTGGCAGTGCATGTGTGGATACGAGGGGTAAACGTGAAGAACGCTTCCTAAACAGCGCAGATTTACCAGTCAGGTGGTTCATGTTTTATCATGTTGTCAACCGGGAAATTAGATCGCCTACAACATTATGTTTTGCAAAGCACCATAATTTTCTGCAACTTCATGTGATGAATAATTTTGTAAGAGGAGGTGTCACTGGAATCAATTTTTTCGAGGGGATTTCTTCACTATTTTCTTCCAAGATTATCAAAATTACACAGCACATCTCCAAGTGTGTGCCCAGTCATCGTCAGACCTAATTCCTTGTTGTGGAAACTGGCTCTGTTGTCACCGGCGTTATGTATGGTCCCCAAAGTGTGACATGCAATTAGCTTTCATCTAAAGCACCTGACAGTCTCTGGATTAGAGCACTCGGAGGCACATTCATAGAGACCCCACTTCACGGATTAGAGCCCAACCTGTAATCCAGCCCGGGGAGATTAGGCAGATCAGAGGCAGTCCTGACTAAAGCAACGTTTATATCCAGAACACCCCGACTGACTGCACCAACACTCGGAGGGCCAAGATTTACCTCTTGCTGGCTTCAAAAACATGCAAGTGAAGCACAAAGAGAGACTGTGAGTGTTAGATGCATGAATGTGTCTGGAGGAGATACTGCAGAGAGAAAGGAGGCAGAGAGCTGCTGGATGAAGGGGGTGTGTGGGGTGGGGGTAAACAAGGAGGCGTAAAGGTCAACAGTCATACTTTGATAACTTTGGGTTTAACAGATATTGGTTTGTCAATAGTGGATTTTGTTAAATATCAAATAAGAGGGGAAAAAAAATTGTCCGTGGCTGAAGGCAAAATGTATTTTAGCATTTAATTGGCTGTTTTTAATCCAAAATGTATTTTCTGAATATGATTTAATTTGAGTAGCTCAGTATTCGCCAACATTTTCAGTTTGGACATGTCCTTAAAATGAAGCAGTAGCTGCCACCTCTGACCATTCGTCACAGGTTGGAACCATGGCAACAACCTGCAAGTGAATTTCACATCCTAAACTTCTCAGAGTGAAACGATTCAGCAAGTTTCAGGAAAAATCTGAAAAAAAAAAAAAAAAAAATTGCATTTTTTTTCCATCAATAATCTTGCGACCCCTCAGATGTACAGTTGTGAGTTGTGGGTCCCCACCTTCCTGGAAACCACTGACTTCAGGAAACATACAGTAACTGTGCTTTCAGCCAATTTACTGTAACTCATGAATACTTAATATATAAGTATTATATATAATTGCTCACCACATTTAATCTAACAGACAAATGTTTCAATCTCACAGAGATCTTTAGTTTATCATAAATGACTTTCATAATACATTAATTACTGTCATTTGTGAAGCTTTTCTTTGTCCTTAGTGATGTAATGTAACTATGTGTTGTTCTGGATTGTTGCTTGGACAAAAATAATTTGAAGACATCAACTTGAACTGTTGGAAATAGTATGTAAATATGATTTCATAGATCAAATCTATTAAAAGTGAAGATAACCTGCAGATTAATCCATGATGGTGATGGTGATGTTAGTTGTCATCCTAATTCAGACATAATTACATCCGTCACTCAGGTCGTCATGTTTCTGGTCTGAACTGCGGCTGCCTACACTGATGTAAGATTTACAATGAAACGAGAGAAAAGGATGAGGGGAAACATTAAACATGACGTGTAGAATCTGTTACAACATAATCATTCACTGATATCAAACATGAATCCTAAATTACCCAACAAAGAAACTATTAGCACACAAATTACAGCAAAGACAGAAGAAAGAGAAAAGAACTTCTGTAATTATGTGTCAAAACAAAAGGGTTTGAACAGAAAAAGAACAAACTGAAGGTTGGAAGTAAATTATATTAAAGAGTGTAACAGAGGAAAAAAGAAGGTAGTGAAGATCATGTCCACTGCTGAGAGAAACACCAATTATTCAAAAAGGAAACAATGAGCTTCCATAGGATGTGTTTTCATGCTACTGTGTTTTATTAGTTATTCTAATTTATTGCCGCGGCTGATCAGGAGGCCATTCACCTCCATTCATCTGTCTACATGGCTGGTGATCATTTTCCTGTTTCATTGTTTAACAAACAATGAGTCTGGCTTTTCTGGACTACAGGCATCCATTATTTGATTTTGAACAAATCCCACATGCACTGTCCTGCTGCTGCAAATACCCACAGTACATCAAACACATATCCATCCGCAGCTGAAAGTAGCTCCCTGACAAATACACAATTTACTCCTCCTTGAGCACCAGTTGCCACTGACTGCGGTGCCCAGGTTGTCGAAGGAAATTCTGTGGCCCAATGTTTAAATGAGACTTTCTGTTTTCTAATTGTTTTTAAAGATTTACATGTTTAATATGAAGCAGTCAACTCGGAGCCACAGACTAACAAACACGGTTTTGGGTTTGTTTTGTTTCCATGGGATTTGTTTAGAAAAGAAAATAGAGACTAACACCAGCTTCATCCTCCACAACGTGAGAAAATGAGTTGTGTAATCCCTCACAGTGGAGGCTGAGTCTGACGTTCACCGTAACAAATTATATCAAACTTAAGCAGGTTTAGAGTCTACTGATAGATTTTCCATTTGTGCAGAAATAATTGTTAACCCCCCCCCCCCACACACACACACACACACACACACACACAAAAAAGAAACTTTCCCGAACAATACTGTCATGAAAATGTTACATTTCTAGTTCAGAGCTGAACTGGTGTCAAACATCACATGATGTAGTTTCCTGTTTTCTCTGTGTCACTCACAGGTCTCAGACAGGCAGGGCTCAATTAGAAAAAAAGTGACATCACGTTTCACATTTCAATAAGACAGTATCCGACAGCAACATTTGAATCACAACATGATGACAGTTGTTGTTTTCTCATGTCCACTGTCAATCAAATCTACGCCCACACGGTCCCCCTGCCGCGGATCAGACAAGTTCTAAAATCTTAATAAATATTAAGGATGATTTTACTCTCAGCTTTAACTCTGTTGCATGTTGAGCCATAAATATTGAAAAACTTTTAAAACGGAAACAAAAATGATCTGAACTCACACTCACAGCACTTTATAGATATTACATAGAAATAAGATATGTTTGTCATGAGCAGCCTTTAATGGGCTCTTCAGTGATCTAGTGCTGTTCCTCCATGTAAGTTTGGCAGAGGCTGAGATGCCCTGAATTTTAATCTCTAGTATCACTGGAGCTGATTTACATTATTCCCCTCTAAAAAGCAAAACAAACAGGAGTATCTTTTTGTCCGACCATAACGCCGTCCCTACAAGTCCACAGTCTGAGACACAGACCACAGCGTGTACCTCAACAATTGGTATCACACCTGCTGTGAAAGCAGGTGTGATATCAATTGGTGTTGGTCAGAGCCTTGTGCAGCCGCTTGAAAATGTCATTTACGATATACATTTAATGTGGAGAAAGATGTGAGAGATATTCAAAAGCTGCTCCCAGTCATATTTAAAGGCTTTCATTTCACGGCTTTGCATTTTTCCAACTCTTCCTGGACCTGCAGGTTGTTCTCTCACCACCCACCCCCCATCTCCACCACCCCCACTCCCCTAAAACCTCATTTAACTGTTTGTTAATATTGTTCCCAGGTTGGGTTTATGAGGCTGAATCCCTCAGCGAGATAACACAAACAGCATCAGTATGCAGAAGTCCTTTAGGAAACGACTCACAGATTGCCAGATGCAGCATATAGGCAGGCTGTTGGACAAACCTAAATGCTATCTACTCTTGGCGAGACTGTGATAAGGCGCAGGCGTCCGCTCTTTGAAACAGGAAGATAAACAACCCCGGCTTCCCTCGGGAGCTCGGAGGATATTCTATGGGCTGGACCTCCAAACAGCCAACAAATTCCACCTTTAATAGAACCACCGGAGGAGCCAGATGACTCGGCGGTGGGCTGTACACAAAACCTTGCGAGGAAGAATGAAAGTGTGTGTCAGTTTTCATTTACTTGAATGCTGCGGCTGCTGTGACTTGTGTGTGGGGAGGATTTGTGAATGCGACACTTCTAGTTGGACAGAGTTAGAATGGGGGGGGGAGGCTGGGCTGATAGCAGATTTGGGCTGTGCCACTTTGCAATCTTGATTGCAGGCTGTGTGCTCACAGAGTTCGGCTGCATGTTCAGAAATGAACAGTTGCTGTTCTTTAACAGCGTTTGTGAATAATCGCTGAGCTGCACACACTCAGAAAGGAAGAGGCCAGTTCAGTGGATTTATTTAGTTTTAAAAATTTGAGGTATTAAACTGAAGCTCTGATCCCAGAGAGGCTTAAAGTGTGAGGAGCTGGTGCAGTTTGGATCAAGGACATGTGGCTGTTTTGGGGATCGAACCTGTGACCCCTGGCTTTTCCTTGTCACTTTCAGATGCCACAAATCAAATGAACAGTCTGTCATAAGAGTCTAAAGAAGAAGAGGAGCTTGTGAGTACGCTGGTGATGATGTTGGATATTGTTGCTGCTTCAGACTGGAGGGTGACTGAGAGTCCTCAGTGTGTCAACGCCGTCCTTAAGAGCGTCTTCAGACTGAGCACTCGGGATATGATTGTCGTCATCGTCATTTACAGTGAATTTAACTTGTCTCGCCTTGTGAGGTCCCCCTGTAGTTGAGCTGATGGATCAACTAAGGGCATTTGACACCCACTAAGAGTTTAGGTCTATATTCTCCCAGTGATATCAAAGTGTTACCTGAGGGGGTCAGAGATGATGACAAATCAAAAAGTGTGTCAAGACATCACAGGCAGCTGTGGATGGAGCTGAGTCCTATCACTGCTGCAGCACTTTGAGAGGCCAGGGCACAATTATTACCATGACTTCAGAGGAGGATAAATACTGTGCACGGACAGACTGCAGGATATTAGAGCGGGGCAGTTTGAAGAAGAAGGAGGAGGAGGAGGGAAAAAACCCCTAGCCACCAGTTTCCAACTTACCCAGAGGAAAAATGCATAATCATATTATTTCACACACGACTTGGTTCAAAGGCGGCCAAAATAAGTTTGTGAGGTTCCCATGGGTCTGTCAATCTGTTGAAGGAGCTGCAGGCGAAAGCTTAGGATGCACCGAGTACGAAACAATTATGATCATCCCATTAAAGCATAGCGAAGCAATTTGGCAGCCCGGTCTGGAAAAAAAAAACATTCCCATCAAGTGATGCTATGAGATCAGCTCTCAGCACCATGATGCTTTTGTACATATAACTCATGTATTTAATCATCAGTGTTTTGTCTGTGTGCGTTGAGACAACAGAGGAAACCCACGTTAGTTAATGTTATTGCTCCTGAAATCGAAGAATCCTTGTGTCCCTTCAAAGCGGGAAGGGCTTGGAGAAGTAAAAGAAAAGGGGGGGGGGGGGGTGGGGGGGGGTGCTGGTGGTGCTGTGCTGGTGGTGGGGTGAAATGATTAGTGTGCTTAGTCAGCTGTGAAATTGAGTTTATGGTTTTCGAGACGGTGAATTCAATTCGATAATGGGTATTAAGTTGTAGAGAATAATTAATAGTAATTGACTTCTTTCCATCACTATGCAAATTAAACACAGATAACACCACGGGAGCTTTTTAAGGCCAGTCAAGTTTGTAGGGATTAAGTTTATGGAATTTTTTTGTTGGAGAGAGGAGTGGCTCCTGTTCTGCTTTGATTGCTTTGTTGACAGATTTATCAGTGGGTGAGGGGTTACTGTCTCTCCGAGGATTAAAGGAATTGGGTTGTCACAAACTGTCAAGGCATTGAGTTAGGAGCATTCTGGTGTGTTTGTCATAATGGGCTCAGGCTGTTCTCCACCGTACTGTCACATACACTCTTATTGAACCGCATCTGTAAATGGGGGGAGAGGAGAGGAGGAGGAAAAAATGCAAGAGGAAGGATTGAATTGATAGTGCTGAGGGAGAAATATCCAGCGGGTGTTTGGGTGGATTTGTCAAGAAGATGCAGATTTGAGTTTGGGGAGGGCTGCGTTCAACACTGACATTTTGTTAAATTCATGAAGATATTAATGAGTCACTGCATGGAGCAGTTGGAAATCTGGTTTGTGGGTGTTTAGTTAATCAGCACAGGTACCAGATTTAAGGAACGCACTGTAAATACACGTTTGTGCTCAGCTACAGCAGGTAAAACCAGGAGGCTACTGACACCGTGCTGAAACATTTCTCTAGATTTTCACATGATGTTGAGACACATTCCTTGTTTTTACACCATCAGGACTGAAACTCACTTGTCTAAACCGTCTCTTTGCGGCCAATCCCTGATGCTCCTGCTGCCGGATCAGCGTGAACATTAATCACAGGAAGCAAGGAGAAGACAGAGGAAGACATGAAAACAATCAAAGGAAAAAAGGTCAAATCAAAATGACATTTAACTCACCAGAGAGATGAGTGACAGCAGCACAGCAGCAGCCCACAGACATGTGGTCTTCATGCCTCTTTGTGGAACGTCTCCCCTCATGTCAAACTGTCCTTGATCTTCTCAGCCACAAAAAAAAAAAAAAGAGAGAAATCTCCTCCTGACTGACCGGTATCAGCTGCCGAACTTGAGGAGAAACGAGGAGCGAGCAAGGCGGTCCTGAGGCGAGACAGCGGAGATGAATCTTCTCAGGCTCATTCAGAAGGGTCAGATGTCTGATGTTAAAATGGTTCAAGTGACTAAGTGGGGTTCTGGGAGGCAGAGGAGGCGCTGCGCTGAGAACCGAGGTGTTTGTAGATCTGAGTGTCAGTGTGGAGGAATGTTTTATATAGTGCGCGCTGAGGTTCAGAGAGAGAGGAGAGAGGAGGGAGGGATGGAGAGAGAAAGAGTGAGTGAGTGAGTGAGTGAGAGGAGGGAAGAGGGAAGAGGGGAGGGAGATGGGAGAAACAGGGGGAGCAGTGAAGGAGGTTCACATTATAGACTTTTTATAGGCAACTTTTCCTTTAACGTCGTCGGGGGCTGACACCTAGTGGCCGTCAGCTGCACCAGCTCCTCTTTGTCTGTGAACATCAGGAGACACAGTCAGATACATGATGCCTTCAAGGGTTCAAAACTGGTACTGGACACTTGACATGTTGCAGCTTTAACTAACAGCTCATTTCTGTCAATAAACCAATTAGCATCACTCAGTTAGCGACATGATATCACACAATTTTGAAGACAGGCTGTGTTTTTTTTTGTTTGTGTTTTTTTTTTTAGATTTTATACCTTTTTTTTTAAACTGTAAACACTATAAATACATTAGTTTTCTTTTTGTGCAAAATGTTTTTTTTTATTCCATGCATGGAAAAATAAGCTGCTTAAATAATTTCCTTCGATACTTTCAGACATTTTTGTGTTTTATAAAACAATCAACTAATCAAAGTCTAGTGGAAACAGTGAGAAACGAGTTTAGTGTTTTCTGTTCACTGGGCTTCAATGAGGTATTCAGACCCTAAAATTAGCATTGGGCATAACAGCACTGATGATAATAATATTATACCAGTAGCAGCTAATTCATTAGTAATAATAAAGAAGAAATAAGAGAAGTGAAGTTACTACATTTCAATGGTTATTCAGGTCTTTGGACCAAACAACATCACGTCAGTGACTGACAAACATCCCTGAAAATAGGACTTGCGTGATTTAGTGTTTCACTTTTACAGAGTTTGCAACTTGTGAGAAACAAGAAGAAGAAAACAATAAAGGTTGAATCAGCAGCAAAGTCTGATGTTTCCTGACTTTGAAGCTGCATCATGGGTCAGCCTCCAGAACTCCAGAACCATTAGATCCAATAAAACAACACGATAACATCTTCCATCAGATGTCGGCTAAATGCCCTCATCCTCCAAACTGCACGACCCACTGTTCGCAGTAGATGTCAGTTAAACATCTGTAGGCCTCAGTCCCAGTGATCAATCAAGTGATGTCACTTCTGAGCAGCACAGTGACTTTAAACTGACAAGTCAAATCAGTGGAGTGGCCCTTTAAAACAACAACAACAACAGCAACACCAGATACACATCTTCATTTTGAATCTAAACCAAAAAACTCCCAATTTAGTTAGTTAATTAATCACTGAGGGGTTTTTTGTGAACCTTTAATTAAAATGTCAACTTGTCTTTACTCTGGTCAATAGATCCGTGCTCACTAACATGTTACTGCTGGACACCCTGTGTATCTTCCAGTCTAAATTTCCCCTCTGTGTTTTTTGTGGTGAGCTGCAGATAAAGGAGGGAATCTGGTGCTAAAAACACAAGAACTTGGAAGATCCCCAGATGATCTGAAACGACCAGGATGATGACCAGAGAGAAGAACCTTGTTGACTGTGCAAACGGGGATCAGACTGGTGTTTTAACTGTGTGTTCTTACTGTGGTGGTTGTAGTTATTTGAGTGACTTTTCCATTGTGGCTCCACCCTAAGGGATAAAAACCTGGTGCTTCGCTTTATTTTCTTATTGCTCGCAAATGTGTCTCCATCCGCAGCTGAAAATAATCCCACACAAATTTCATTTGTCCTCCTGTTTAAGTGACTTTGGATGAAAACTACAGAGAAAAATACTGAGAATTAAAAAAACAAATAACATATCTGTGACTTGTTTTTATAGATTTATGTTTGTAAATTGTCTTTGTGCTTAAACGGGTAGCTCAGTGACTCAGGAACCATAAACCTTCAACGGTGACAATTATTTTACAGGTCCTACAATTCCAGATTATTTTCATAAATCTGCTGGACAGTAACTGTTTAATTAGCTCATAATAACAAGTCAAACATGAAGTGACTAGTTGGTAAACTTCCTGTGATATAAGTCAAGCTAATGTCAAGCTGATGATTCTATGCAGACGACAGCAGCTTAGATAAACATGTAAAATATATCTGCAGACCAACAAATGAAAAATTAAGTTACATATAATAACTGAATGAGTAACAAATATTTACTGCAGAAATTTCTGATGGAAATAAGTTGACAGTGAACTGTTTCTCCTATTCTTATTTCCAGAAAAGTTGGAAGAAGTGATGCAGAAACATTGGACCTGTGAAATAAAATGTCACTAAATGTTTCGTATTGGCCGATGAACTAAAGCTTTCTTCCTGAGGTTTGTTGACAGAAGATATGAGAAAACACCGACTTTACGCTGTAGTGTCCTGTCCTCAGTGAATTATATAAACAGACAGACACGACTTCAGATGTAATGAGTTTCCCGTTGTGTGTTTACAACCGTGTCCGTGTTTATTTTCAGTAGTTCTTCCCATACATATAAACAACCTGTACAAAACGGCCGAGCCTTCGTCTTTTGTCTGTTTCGTTTATCGTTCCTTTTTGTTCACAACATACAACTTGCATCATGATAACAACAATCAGCAATATCATACACCCACTTTGCAATAGTCAAACTAAACATTTTTTGTGCAATACAAAATAAATGTACACATACTTTGAGTTTTTTTTCCCAAAAAAATAAAAAAATTGCTGTTATTTACAAATCCCACAACAAAAAAGTAAACATTCTCCACACCAGTTTTGCTTTTTATGTTGAACTCAGCAGAAGCGTGTTCTCTTATTATCAACATGTTGTATACTTTTAGTTTGTACAGATATTTTTTTATGATTATATTTCACCTCATGTAGTGTGGCTGCGAAACAGAGGAGCTATGATACGGTTACTACATGAAAAACTTTGAAAAACTCAGAATTTAGTCTCTTCATGTCTATATGTGGTGTATAAGTTTTTAATGTACTACAGTGTATAATGTATGCCCCATTCAAGTATTACAACTGTGTCACAGGACTGTTAGTATTTAGTTCTTGTCAGTAAGGCAGAAATGACATTTGCATGAAGTGAGTGGTTTCAAATTCTTGATCTTTCTTTTTCTTTGATCACTGCAGAATTTCAGCTTTTCCACTATGGACGTCTGTCCATAACAAAAAGGTTACAGATTTTGAATTGAATCCGATTTTTTTATTCTTTTGCTGTTGTTTTTTTATGGTTCTAAAGAACTTTTTTTTTTTTAACGCAGGAAGGTGAAAAGAACGTTCACCTGCTGATTATCGTCGTTTAAAATCGCTTAATTGCATCTGGGCAGAAATACAGTGATAACACCAGACGAAATCTACAAACCACAAAAGGTACTTTACTACAACCAAAAAGATCAGTTGTGAGAAATAAAATCTATACATATATTTACTGGAGATTCACACTTGCTTTTGTAGAATGTGAGACATCTAAACATCGTTTTTCCTGTTGCTGTCGTTTCGAATGTCCTCACGTCGACCTCAGCTGTTCCTCGGCTGCACGGTTTTGTCTGGAAGAGGCAGTGTTTTATGGCAATAGAAGGTAGAAGTCACGTGTGCATATCATGCTGCACTAATATAGTGCAATGTAGTGCCTGAAACAAAGCAAGGGTGGAGGCAGGCAGGCAGTGGTTTCCATGAACAACTGATTGCAGGCTACTCCTCCATCAGCATCATACAGATCAGTTTATCCCACAAACTCAGGCCTGTGCGCCTCGGAATCAAGCAAACGAAAAAAAAAGAAAGAAAGAAAAAGAAAAAAGAAAGAAAGAAGAGAAGAAATGCCTCCCTTTTGTTCAAGACTGTAAAAGAGATTTGAGTCAAAACCCAGTTGAGGATTGAGAAAAAGGAATCCAAACCTTTTTATGGAGATTTTCCTCTCCCTCCTCCTCTTCCCTGCGGTGACTTTTGGCAACGTATGAGCCGTCAGAGCATCCTAAGCCTCCAGCTACTCAGCATTTTTAGGGACAAGCAGTAAAAGCGTGGGGGAAGAGTTGGAGCTTGTGCTGCCATGTTCAGAGGCAGCAGGAGAGAGCCGGTCTGATGTCTGCATCCGGCCTCTCTAACGGGTCCTGTGATCGAACATATGTGGACGTGTCAGGGGCAAAAAAGAAACAGGCATTTGTTTGAACACGGTGGAGGTCACAAAGGCTCTGGCAAAAGAAAACGTTTCAAAACAACCAAAAAGGGGGCTGAATGGATCTCTACTTGAAATGGTTAAACCTCACTAGTGTCTCTGCTAAGAGGATTTGCTGTAATT
This sequence comes from Caranx ignobilis, assembly GCA_021432705.1. NCBI lineage: Eukaryota > Metazoa > Chordata > Actinopteri > Carangiformes > Carangidae > Caranx > Caranx ignobilis. The sequence goes on from MU270012.1 coordinate 15,456,851, forward strand.
TCTCCGCTCTGTGACGTGTCCATTCACGATGCAAACATCCATGTCCTTCACTGTAATGGCGTGATGAAGTGGGTTTCTGTGACAGGTGGAGCATCTCCTGGGGGAGTTACATGTCCGTGTCCCCGTCGTAGGCGAGAGTCAGAGGTTTTAGTCGGTTGTTTTGCTGCCTCTGTCTCTGAGGTCTCTTTGGCTTTTTGCTGCATGAGGAGATTAAAACAGAGTCAGAGAAGAACTTCAGAGAGACGAGCTCAGACACATCGGACATGCACTGACACAGGCTTCAGGTGACTGTGGATGTGATGTGATAAATAATGTGCAGGTGGTGACACAAACACAAAAAATGGAGGAGTTGTAGTTTTCTGCAGATTAAGTTTAGTAGTTCATCTGAAGAAGTAACTACCACACTTATGTAGTTATATTTACTATGTACTTTTCTTATTGCCATCAAATCTCAAGAAAAGACCAAAACTAATGCATTTGTTTTTCATTGGTTTCTATTGAACAACTGAACCTTTAAAACAGTGACAGGTTCGAAGTTTCCTGTCTATAAACTCTAAAAAGATTCTGTACGAGCTGACCACTGTGGTTTCTGTCAAACAGTAGTTAAACAGGAGTAAACAGTGGACTTGACTGGGACTATTCTGAACGGTGGATTAATACACATTTATTTAGAGCCAGTCCTCCAGACACTGTCCTGGTGCCCCAACACACTAAACCACCACAGGCTGGTTTCCATCCACCTGTTTTTATGGCTGAGGTGGAGAGGTTGTTTTGCTGTGTGTGCCTGTGTGTGTGTGTAAGCATAAAATGCAAAAGAAACTGAATCAGAGAAGGCATGAACCCTATGACTTAACATCCACTGCAGAGATGAAAAACAGTGTCATGTGACCTTCATCACATGATACAGTCTAACATACTTCCATCAGGCTGTTTCTACTGTTTAAGGTTGGAGTGGTGGTGATTCAAACCCTTACCCTACTTTTTTATAGGAAGAAGCATCTTACTTTACTTTTTCTTTATATAAAAAATTCAGGATTTAGATAAAACCTGATGATGGACATGGCTCACTGACGTCTTTTCATTAGCCCTGGACATTAATTGAGCTTTAGATGTCTGTTCCTGAGGTTCCTCTGGGTTTTGGTCTTTCCATGGCTTTGTGACAAAAACAAAAATACAGACAATCAGTTACAGCCAGCCAGTGAGTCATCTGTTTGGAGAACTGACCAGAACGACCCACTGACCCCGAGACCTTCAAACCACCTTCAGCTCATCAGGAAACTGCAGCCCCACACACTCTGATCTGCACTGGTAGGAAACTGAGTCTAGACCACGATCTACATCTACAATACGCTGCTCCAGTACATGAAGACATACCTGGAGGTTTCACACAAACACAAACATGTTTGTTGTGATGAAAAAGGACTTGATCTATAAGCATTACAGGTATTAGTGAGTTAATTCACACACACTCTCTGCGCACGTGTGAGACATTTGTTCCTCTGCCTCCGGGGGAAAAGCACCTTCAGAAGACGACACCTCGATTCTTCCTACCTTTGTGCTTCTCTGAGCTGTCGGCACCGCCCCGGATGAAACATCACTCACTCGTGTCTCAGAGCAACACGCTGTGTAATGTGCTGTTTTATGTTCTCTAGAGAACGGCTCTGAGAGACTGCTAAGCTAATATTTAGCAGTGCTATCTCATCTTGAATTATCTTCCTCTTTTAACTTCATCTTCAGCTGCAACAGTGTAATTAACTCCTCTAAACATGAAGAACTGTCAGACAACAGAGATGTGTGATGGAGCCGTCTCTGGAGAACGGCAAGAATATTCTGGAGAGTTTGTAAAGACAATCATACAAGCCCTCTGGGAGTTTTCTCTGGATAGTTTCAGTGTTGACAAAATCAAGCATTTAAATTAACAGCAACAAAAAAATGTGCTGCCACAAAAATCAGCCCGACTCTTTCATCTGTGGCTTTGGTAAAGTTCTTCAGTTCGCAGATATGGAGTGGAATAGGCTACACCACTTAGACTGCAGGAAGTGATTATTTTCAATGAATTGTTTTCAGAAAATAGTTTAAAAGCCTATCACTGTTCCCAGAGCTGAGAGGGCTACTGTAAACAGCTCCTTTCTGTCAACCGTCCAAAACCCGCTAAGAAGTTTCATCATAAAAGTCAAAGGAAATCAGAAAAGTCTCACATTCGAGAAGCCAAATCAGCAAATGTTCTATGTTTTTGCTCAGAAAATGACTCACAGGATTAAACTGTAGTTTCCTATTAATGTAATGAACCGACTACACAGATACAGATAAAGATCCAAGTCCGGTTTTGTGCACAGTTTCTTCAAAAGCTCAATAAAAAGAAGTAACAACACATGCAACGTTTGAAAACAATGAGCTCTTAATATGAAAAGGCATGATGTGGGAGGAAGGAAATGTGTTGCCCTAGTTTGTCTTTCGGCCACAAGAGGGCAGTGTGAGATCACAGCTGAGAGACAGTCCAGGCGACGTCAGTGTGTAGACGTGAGTCTGCTCTGAGGCTCAGGAACAAATGATCTCATCATCTTCATCCTTCACTAAGACGTCTGCACGTTGTACCACAGCTGCTATAAGACTGTGTTACATCTGCACTGACCTGTGGAAAGTGTGTGTGTACAAACACACAGTCACATCCATGAGCATGTGACGACACAATGTGACCATGTGTGGACCAACACTGTGTCATTACATGGCTGTATGGAAACACAGGGTCATGTGCCTGTGGTGATTTTCCACAGGCTGATGCAGCAGACGCTGGAATACTAGGCTACACTAATATGCAACTTTACCACGTTTACACCTCCTTGTGAAAGAGACCCATCACTGATCTTTATGATCACATGAGGCATAATGAGATATAATGTGAAATCATAAGGTCATGTGCAGGATTACACAAAAATTACTACAGTGACTTGCACCCACCATGGTGGGAGGGGAGGCATGTTTCTGGGATGAGAACATTAAAAGCTTGACCTGGATAATTTACTATGACTCTGAATTATTTGGATGTGGATGTTGTTTGACACTGTGCTCTTTCATCTGCTAACAGCAGGTGCCATTAGAATACAAGTCATGTCTTCAGATGTTTTCTTTCATCCAACCAACAAAACTCAAACATATTCAGTTCAATCAATACGATAATGGCAAACGTTCCAAATATTATATGTCAGCAAACATGTAAATACAACTTCTGCAGAACAAGAACTTCTGTGTCTGATTTGTAAAAGCTTTGAGGGCAGGATGTGTGCCTGTGATGGAGAACTGAAATGTTTTCCTGCCAAGAGTTAAATGGGATCACAGTTCATTTAGATTAGAAACTGGTGGAACTGGTGAACTCTGATTGTGTTTCTGAAGCAGATCTGTGTTTCTCCTGAACGCAGCTTCATATTTGAGACTCCAGAGTCACATTGATCTCCTCTCTACATAAACACTATTGTTGATGCATGATCAGTAAAAGACATCAGAATTTCCTTCACCACTTCTGATTCAGTGCCCCTCCTGTGTGTGCCATGTTTGTGTGTGTGTGGACTGCACATGCTCACTGAGTGTTGGATGTGTGGGATGTTTAAAGCTGCTGTGGTTTGATCACATTCATCAGATATAGGTCACTTTTAGAAGAAGGTGTAAACAATGACAGGCTAAAACCATCTCAGCTGACGATCGCAGGCCTTTTCTGTAAACAGGTGTGAGGTCAGCAGGTAAACAACATCTACGAGGTTCTGACGCTCTGAAACATCTACAGGTGAAAAGTTCTCCTTAGGTTTTTCCTCACCTGCACCAGCACCTTCTCTCTGCTAGTCAGGCAGAACATGTGACACTTTTTCACAGAGGTCACAGGGGAAGGTCAAGGGCTGCAGGCACTTATACTGGAGGGTGTGTTGGGTGTGGTGTGGTGGGGGGGGGCTTGACCCCTTCACATCCTCATCATTAGCTGCTGCTTTGAGCCAGCTCTTGGCAATCGGGACAGGTGTATATCATCTCATGTGCACTGTGGCTCATCCAGACCGCCGTCCCATTGGCGTCAGACTCTTGGGCCTTAAGAGAGCGATGCACCTTGGCACAGTAGCTGCTGCTCTCATGTTGGGGGGGGGGGAGGCATGAAGAAAGCAAAGTAAAACACAAACACAAACAGAAGACAAAAAAAAAATGGGGCTTGACTCAAGGCGGGTGGGGAGGGTGAGGGGGGTTGGTTTCATGAATGAGGATGACGACAAATACGGGGAGATTAAACCGGTCAACTCACCAAGCTAGGTATATCATAGACACTATGAATATGAGGAGCACAAAGGCTCCGGCTGCTACACCATACACCCACATCTTCAGCTTCCCATCTGTGGAGGAGGAGGTCGGTCAGCACCAACAGCCAATACAGCTCAACAAGTCATCCTGTGAACGCTTCACAAACATCAACACACTGCCAACTGCTGCCTTTCTTAGTATAATAGTGACACTTAATAACAACACAGCCCACTGTTTACAGTGTAAAATCACTGTATGAATCCATGCGATGAGTTAGATGTAGGCTACACAGGTGCAGGGGAATAAACAAGAGCACATGCTGGAAAACGGTAGTAACATGCACACAGTTTAAGAAAAGGAGAAATATATTTTACTGGAATTAATTTGGTAAATCATACTGGAAATAAAGGGTGGCGAAGTGGTTAGCACTATCACCTCGCAGGAACAAGGCTCTGGGTTTGATTCCCGGCCTGGGGCCTTTCTGGGTGGGTTAGTTTGCATGTTCTCCCTGAGCCTGCGTGGGTTCTCTGCAGGTTCTTCAGCTTCATCTCAAAGTCCTAGCACCTCTAGTATGTGAGGCTGCTTGTCTATATGTCAGCCCTTGTGACCTGCCCTGTTCAAGCCCTGCATGGATTAGTGGTATAGACAATGGATGGATATTTGTAAATAACCTTTTTACTATTACTATTTTGTAGTAGTAGAGTATGATAAAAGCTGGCCAGGGTTTCCCTCCCTAAGAAGAGTTTAAATTTAATAAGTGTGAAAAATTAAACTCACTGTGGCAGAAATCAGAGCTCAACCTGCCAACTGTGAGTTAGTGGGCACAGGAAACGCTGCACAGCAAAACAGGCGCTCATTTCCTTTCTTTCAGTAAGATGATATACAGAAGAACAGAACATTTCACACAACATTTCTCTTTTTCTCTCAGATGCTAAATTGTTACTTCCTTGTTCTCCACAATGTGGTTTTCTTCCGTACGGTTTCAGTCCAGTAGAAAGCAATGATGAGTATTTCATTTACAGTGAGGTTCCACTGTAAACTGTGGGCTGTGTTATGAGCGGTTGCTTTTGTTTTCTCTCTTTCTCCAAAGGCAGAAACATGTTTTAAATCTCACTGTAATTGACTCTGTAATAGCAAAAAGAGCTTCAGGAAAAAAAACAAACAGAAATGCAAACATTTGGATGATAAACGAGACAAAGGTTGGTGTGTGTATCTGTGTGTTTTTGTTCCTGACAGACGTTAACTCAATCTGTTCTGCACTCTTGCATCCTAAATGTTTATTTTGCTGTCATGCACCATCAGTCTCAACGCTCGCTGCAGACGCACCCCTCAAATGTTAATGGAGCAGCAGCTCGGAGGAGGAGGAGGTGGCGACATCCATACATACATCTGAAGGAGTCTTTGTCTGTCAGTTGTCTTACGTGCACAGTAGTGAGTAGAAAACGTGTTAACCGAATGTTAATTAAACCCCGTCGACGGTAAATCTGCCCGACTCCGAGTCAGAGTAAAGCGTGCTCTGCTGTTGACATGTGAAAACCTCTCAGCTTTATGTCTTAACTTCACTTCCAGGATTACAGCTGCTCTGCAGGTTGAGGAAAGTCGACTAACTCTGGGCTCCCTAAAACCTTTTCACTTTAGATAAACTTCAAAAGACATAGTGGGCACTCCGAATAAAACGCAGCCTGTTTCTCTTATCCACTTGTGCAAGTGGAAACATTCTGAGTACGAGTTCCTGGCTTAAAACTTTCACATAAACATTGCTGGAGCTTTGGGGGAGGATGTTGATGTTTCACTGACCTTTTCACTCTCTACCTTGTTAGTAATTACATTTCTCTATTTACACTCTTATTTCTACTTTTATTCCTTCACATTTCTGACTCAGAATCAGTTTCATGTGCTGGTATGACTTGAAGTGTAAAACAGAAACCTCTGCAGAGAACATTAACGCAGTGTTAGTTCTTCTAAACATAATGAAAGGTTTTCACTCATCAGCAACGTTTCCTCAACAATTTTTTTACAGTTGGATGTGTAGGATTCATTTCAGATGTTTTTAATCTGTGTGAAAACAGATGAATGTAAGTGTATTTGAACTCATCACCAACAGTGTGTGGTCCAGTGGATGTGGTCTGACCTGGGCCGTAGGGCTGCAGGTACCAGGTCCGTCCGCTGCGTCCCGGTTGGATGGCGCTGGGCTGGGTGGGGTTGACAGCACGGCTGGTCTTCACATCGCCCTTCTTGTCCCCTGCCGTGGGGATCTCCAGGACCGGGATGGGGGCGCACTGGTCCAGCTGGCCGGTGGGCGACAGTACCTCTGTGAAGCCGTCCTCGCACATGCAGATACCGGCCTGCAGGGGGCAGCACACAACCAGGTTTAACTTGAGCTGCAGCTACAAGGAAGAGCTGAGCAGAGTCAGAGTGGAGGGGAAATAATCTGAGGAGGGTGTGGGGTGGAAGAGGCTCTGGTATGACAGGGTGGCTGACCCATTATTGTCTGGTCACATGCTCAACCCCTAGTATGTCCTCAGCAGCCATGTGTGTGTGTGTGTGTGTGTGTGTGTGTGTGTGTGTGTGAGTGTGATGTGTGTCCATCTCCATTCAATCTAGATAAAAGCTTCAGCTTCCACAAACACCAGCAGCCTTCCAGAGCCTGTTTGTGACCTGATGGCCTCATTCCCATCTACTGTATTCACTACTAATACCTGTGTCCAACCGCACAGCACTGACCTGTACTGTACTCTGTCTATGTTAATCCCTTATTATCCATAATAGGGTTGTTGACCATGAACACTCTTTTAGCAGCGTCTTGAACAGCTCCACCAGAGCAGCTGGGGGTTAAATGTCAGTAGTAATCAATCTACACCCAGTTACCAGTTTATTGGGAAAGTAATACAGCACAGTCTAATACAGTGTTTCTTTTAATAAAGTCTGTTGAGAGGTGTTGGTACAGCTGTGTGGTCATTAGTGATGATGTGAAACATGCTGTTGTTCAGCCCACAGTGACTGATATACATGTGGTGAACATGTCAGTAGGAAGCTGAACATAAAGGAGGATTTTTTCCACACTGGTAGTCAGGCTGCTGTAGCTGTAGCTGCAGCTAATAAACAGAGTGTGGATTTATCTCTGTGGTTCAGGGATTCAACCTCAGACCTCAGAGGTCACAACTCATCAGATCATAGTGACCTGGTTATTCTGTGATTGTAAACTCCACACAACAGCTGATAAGCACCCTTCACTGATAAATCTGTTTATATATATAATATATATATATATATATATATAACATATATATATATACACACACACAGTTATTATGATGTATTAACTTAAGATTCAGCAGCTGCTGTTTGGACAAAAACTGATTCTCCTCATCTTGATGCAGCTCGGCTGAGTGACAGTGTGGAGGAACAGGTTTTACGTCTCCATGCTGCCGTCATTTCATTCAGTGCTGCATTCAAATTCAATTCTGGCAGTGGTGTGTCACAGTGAGTACAGAGGCTGCCATTCATCCAGAGGACCTGAGCTCCCAGGTTGATGTCTCTTTATTGTTTTGTTCTTTTACTGTTTATTGGGATTTATTGCAAATTTTGGTCAGTAAACTACTTTCAACAGTAAACTTCTCTGCAGTATTTTCTTTTTGTTGTTGTTTGTTTAAAGTCAATGGTTAAATTGGTGATGTGAGAAGAAAGGGTAACTCACCTCGCTGCAGAAAGACTTTGGCATGAGACAGGGGGGGTCACAGGAGCTGTTGTCCATCGGGGGGTTCATAGGAGGACAACCCCCTGCGGGTAGAGAGACAATCAAAGCAAAGAGTAACGCAATGAACATCAACACTGCTGCTCTCTGCTGTTGATGGGTTCAGGTGGGAGAGCGGACACTTGATACTAAACTAAGTCACACAACCTGCACATCCATGCATGTGCATTAATAACCTGAATCTCTACCTGGCTGTTTATTCCAGGTGTGTGGGCACGTGTTCATGTTTTATGCAGCAACCGGTGGTTGTGTGTGCTGCCGTCGCCCACCACCTCAGCTTCTTATAGAAATACATCCTCAGTATCTCAGAACAGTGTGTTTTATTTCTGACATATTTTGTGTAAATTTTTACCTCCTACATAGAACTGCCACCAGAGCTTCAAACTGAGCTACAGAGCTGCTGCAGCCCCTCAGTCTCTCACTTTAAACACACCGTGTATTATCACTGTGGCAGAGCTCTATGTGCTGCTCGCCACCTCATCACCAGCTACAAAGTGTTTCTACCACGTGATTTTGACATGTGGCGTGTTTTATACTGCTCATTTGTTCTTGCCAGACAGTCCTTTAATAGAAAAATGTAATCAATTAATCACTGAAGTGATTTTTTACAGAGAAAAGTGAGATAAATTCTTTTTCCAGCCGCAGTAAAATGTGACGGTTTACTGGTTATCAGATTCCTCTTCTTTAGTGCTGAACTCAAGATCTAGTGTTTCTGTTTTGTTGCTCAGAAAACACAATTAATCTCACTTTTATAATTCCATCAGTTATCCCAGAACAGGTCATCCAGTTATTTACAAGAAAAACTGAGAAATCATAACAGACAAGTCTTTTACACTAGTTTTAGGGCAGAAATGTGGTTTTACTGCATCATAGGTTCCACCAGATCAGGACCTGTTGTGAAGATCCCGGCCTCAAATACACAACAGACTTTTTGCAAACATGTTACAGTGCCACACAGGCTCCAGTGTTAGACTGAGAGTTACTTACCAGTGACGTTGACTCCATCCGAGCGCTGACACCACATAAAGGGGCGGGTGGCGTTGGGAGGCGCACTGCTAAACCACTTGTACTCGTAGCATTCGCCCCCTGAAAACAAAATAAGAAAAACACTGAACGAGCATGAAGACTGTGGAGTGGGCGTCTTCAGTGAAGACCATTAATCACATGAATGACAGATTAATAAAGCAGCTGCTAAGTTATGGTTGTGTAATAGGCTGCTGTCATATAATATCACTATCAGTGTGTCTTCACACAGAAGGGTCCAGCTCAATGTTTTAATCTCCAGTAAGAGCTTCTGCTTAATGACTTTCTATCAGTGCTATTATGACTTTATCAATATCTCCATCAGTGCAGCAAATGACTGGGTTTCCCTGCGGACCCTGTGTAGCCAATCGTCAGGCCGGCCCTGTCTCTTAGCATAAATGAACAATTTAACCTTGAACAAAGGGAGGATCTATCCTCCACAGGCCCGAGTACAGTATCAGAGCTCCCGTTGATGGCGCAGCTCTATCTGCACCATTTGTCTGCACCTCAGACGACTTCTCTCTTTATGTTCTTCACTTTTCTCATTTCCTCCCTTTTTCTGTGGCGTGGTGCAGCTGAGGTCGTTTTTCACATGTGTTAAGTTATCAGTGAATCACTCACTCCAGTGGGAGCTCTGCGCTATCCTTTACGAGCAGAGAAGGTTTTACTGCTGTAGATATACTGTATTTATCAGAGGAGGAGCTGCTCTGCAAGCAGAAATAATGTCAGTCGCTGTGTTAACAAAAAAAAAAAAAAAACATGAGTGAGTCTCTGTCAGGGATGAAAGAGCTGGCTGACTGGCTGTATGAAAAAATGTCATTTAACCATGTTCTATAGAGCCCTACAGGGTCTGCCTGTCATATACACTAACACAGTGATGGTAGAGCAGCACGGCCTAGACATCAGTGAGGGGTCAGTGTCTCGCTCAAGGACACTTGGACTGGTCTGAGTCAGGGATCAGATCAAATGACCCCTTTTACCATTTAACCCACTAGGCTAGCTAGTTAGCTTGTTATCCAACTTAAAGTGAGTCTCTTTCATACATTAGTATGGTTCAGCATCACTTCACTGTGTCTTACACTTTGCTCTGTCTCCAAAGACCTGAGCAGTTGATCCCACTTCCCCGGCCTCAGCTCTACACTGTGTCTGGTGCTAACTAGCAGATATTAGCACACTGGAACACCAACATGCTCAAGATAAAAACCTGCTTTAACATCATCATGATGACCTGAGGTTAATCCCTCCCTCACTGAGCTGCTGTACATCTGCAGTTCCGGCCTCATGTTACTTGTGTCTTCCTTGGACTTCAGCTTGATGAGAGTGTGTGTATGTGCTCAGATCATCTATGGGCTGAATAAAATACAAGGCTGATCATATTTAAAATGTGACAAACTGTAAGAACAACCAACAGACACGTGATGCTGAAATGACTGAATGATGAATCAAATTTCGGACCAACTGTGTGTGCTGTATTTGACTTCTCTTTTGTTAAGATGCAGAAAAAGCTAATGTTCACTGGTGGATAAATGATACAGCTTTAAGTAGAGACACGTTCACCAGTAACATCTGTGATTTATAAAAACACTATTAATCCTCTATAACATTACTGCTGCTTCCACAGTGTCTCTGCTTGGAAATTAAGATGACAAACCTGTGTTTCTGTCTCCATCATATACCACTACAACTACATGTGGTCTGTATGTTAGTGTTTAGTTTTAAAGAAACTGTTTCTGTCCTCAAAGGCAGTGAGGAGGATGCCATGAGATGTCAATCACATGTCAACTTTAAACCTGCATCTGCTGATTTTTTTTCACCACTGTAGCAATATTATCATTCGTCAGTTGTGTTTCTAGGCACCTGATGAATGAGAGCATCTTCAGTACCCAGGCTTCTTTTAGCTCTGCTTTGGTCTTATTGGTTATTGCAGCTTTAGACTGCTGCCAGTTTTAAATTTAAAAACCTCAAAAACAGCACCAAGAGTGTTTCATCAAAAATTTACTTTTATGTCCCTGAAGCTGTTGGGAAACCATCTACGATTTCTAGCTGCGAGCGCTTGCTTTGTTGCATTTGTTACGCAGCACTGAAGTGAAATGGTGCAAACTAGAAATCTAGTCATTGCTGTTGTGTTTTAATTGTTGCACAGAAACTGTAGTGAAGACACAAAGCAGGCTACGACAGTGTACAGTAAAATGCAACTGGGACACAGCTGTGGTTTTGTTTTTCTCAAGCCAGCCTCACATCAAACCTCTCCCTCCCTCCATCCCTCCATCCCTCCATCCCCAGCCTCCCTTTCTCCATCACCACCCTCCCCTGCCTCTGCTCTCGTCCTCCTCCGCCTGCACTGGTCTTGGCTGGGCCACTCCTCCCCCCAGTGCCTTGAGTGATGCTGTGAAATCAGGTCAGGTTGGTGAGCTCTGCTCGGGGGCTGTGTGTAGTAGCCAGGCGGGGAGAAGAGGAAGAGTGGGAGGCAAGGGAGGAGGGGGGGTATGGGGGGTGCTTCTCCAGAGACTGAGCCTATGGCTACTGTAGATGTTGAGCTTCGGTGGTGGTGATTCACAGCCCACGCTGCACCTAATGGGTGATTAACGCGCCTGGGGAGGTGCAGAGATCACAACAGTAAATGAGTGAGTGGATTTCCTCCGTTTAGAGACCTAACTTGAGAAATCCCATCTGGGAAATCACCAATTGACCCAGTAAACACAGGGACAAACAAAATGATTGTATCAGTGTAGTGCTGTAGTTCCTCTCAGTCATGAGTGGGACCAGGTATGGTAAGGTAAGGAGGATCAGTTTGTACTTTTGCCTCACAGCAAGAAAAATCTTCATCTGATTCCTGTCACCAATCCCTTCTCTACAACCTCCACACGTCTCCTCTCTGTGGGTTTCTTCTGGTGCTCCACTTTCCTCTGACAGTCCAAACATGCAGGTTCAGATGGATAGAGGGCTGAATAGCCTGCAGGTACGACCCTGAGTCTAAGTGTCTTCTTGTGTTAGCCATCTGATGCCCCGATGACCAGTCCGTCATGTTCCCTGCCTTCTACACAGTAACGTCTGAGCCTGACCTCAGTTCTCCATCAGTCTGCAAGGCTGGAGTAGTTGTCTGCAGAAAATTCGAATGAGGAGAACTTCGGGCCTGTCGGCACATTTGCATACAATAAACCCTCACTGTTGAAAATGAGTGTTCTGCTGTTCATCTGTCAGAGCTTCTGGCTGTGAGAGGGTGAGGCTATCACTCACCTGTGCAGGGCTGAGACTCCCAGGCCTGGTCCGGACACAGCTGCAGGTTTTCAGGCTCCTGGGCCAGAACGGCTCGGGAGCGAACCTGAACCGAACCAAAGTCCACGCCGGCCCCTTTGACGCAAATGCTCACACAAGAGCTCCAGTCGGACCACTCCATCAGATAGCACTCACCTGCAGCAGGAGACAGTGACAGGGTTAGGTTCATGTGAGGCAGCTGTTTATTGAACATCTGTGGCCATGAAAACCTTTTAACTGAGGACAGTGTCACAGAGACATTACCCTCATTATACACGTCACTGAGATTCATAAGTCAATCAACAGAAAAAGTCTTGGAATTACCTTGATCAGTGATTATTTTTTCAGTTATCTATTTATTGCTTTTTTTTTTTTAAGAAAAATTAGTAAAACATTTCCAAATATCCTCAGATTCCAGTTTCTCCTGTATGAGCTTTTCTCAGTTTTAAATAAAGTTTTAAATACCAACATGCACCGACTAAACTTTATAGTCAAATTTAATCAAAAGGTTTCTTGGCGGATCAATACAAAATTGAAATAACTGTCAGTCTAAAATCAATTTAACAAGTTATTTTGAACAACAAATTATTTAGTTTACAACAAAACAACAAAAAATGAATTGAATTCTCAGAAATAACATTATAATTTCTCCATGAAAATCTATTCTAATTTAACAATGATGCAGCAGAAACTCAGACGCCACTTAACATTGACAAAAAGGCCAAGATGTAATTTTAAAAGGAGATAAACGGTCACTCACTAAAATCAAACAAAAATGAACTTAAAGAGCACCACAGGTCTGAGAGTCTTATTCTGTCTAAAGTCAGACTCAGGTTACTAGGTAGATGATCTAATTAAAGGAGCTATGAATAAAACCATTGGAGCCAAATGATGATGTCCCTTCAGCTGGTGCCTGCTCACTCTGGAGGGTTTTTGGGATAACTGACCAATGACCTGTGAAAAATTGTGAGTCCTGGCCTCGAGCCGTATCACAAATCTTTTAATTTCCTGTAAGTCAGTGTGCAGCCTCAGATCCTCAGGCAGGGTGGCCCTTCTGGCCCTGGACTTCAAGACTAAAAGGTGAGCAGGTTTTTGCCATCAGGGGACTAGATGGCTTTATTTCAGCTGTGTTTTTTTTCTCCCCATCTCTTGTGCCACCTTCGTCTTTTCACTCGTTTCCATTGCTTTTTATTTGACTGTGAAATAAGTGTTTATGCTATTCATTTTTAAGTGTGGTGGAAATCAGCTCTCCAGTGTTTTACCTATTTACCTATTTATCTGTGGATGACAACAGCTGGGTGTGGGTGAGATGTTGTGCTCTGCAGCAGAGATGCATACAGAATGTGTATTTACTATTTACATATCACCTCACATGATGGTTAAGAGGCTTTGAAGAGTTTCGGGAGGAGGAAGGTGTAAGTTCGAGATGCAGGGTGGGTTGGTTTTGATCACAGCTGACAACTGCAGCTCATCAAACAGCAGGGGAAATAGAACACAGGTCAAGGGTGGCAGTGCATGAAAGTGCGTGAGTGTGAGTGTATGCAACCTGCCAGAATTCCCAAGCTGTCCCCGGCCCTGCACAAACAGCCCTTGAATTTCCTCCCAAATCACACTACCCTACCTCCCTGCACAGAAACAGTCTGAGCTTTTGATTGCTGTTTGATACTCCAGTGCTCCTGCAGTTTGGCAAAAGGGGTTGGACTGACTTGTTATCTAGGGCAGCGTTTCTCAGTGTTTTCCATCTCGGGGACCAGCAGACATCTGATGAGTTTTTTTTTTTCTCCAAAATGAGAAATCTGCCAGTGGAAATACATGCCACACTCTCTGAAACTATAAAATGAATTCAAACGGTGCTACTGCGCTGTGGGTTGGAAAAAAAGGACCTCCTCTATATTTTAGAGATATTGAATACTGAACAACTGGCGCTGAACTGAAATAGATACAAAGCACTCTGGAAATGAACTCCACATTTGTATTTGCATCGTTTGGGGGAAGAAAAGAATAATAATTCTCCCCTCAGGGACCACTAATGCCCCAAATACCACGTTCATATTCAAGTGGTGCAGTGTGAAAACACACTCTTGTTATCAAGCCGAATCACATGGTAAACTGAATCTCATTGTTTCTCATTGAGACAATACAGCTTTGCCCTGTTTATCCACAGGAGACACTCATGTCCACTTATGTATGTGCAGCAAGTATCGGAGCAGCGTGGTCTCATGACATGAGGAGTGATGTTGTGGTAGTGGGAGGAGGGGCAGTTAACTGACCTGGTGGACAGAGTCCAGCAGCTGCTGGGCAGAGCTCACCTGTCTGCTCTGCTCTGTGAAGCTACATCAAACCGCAGCAGCTGACGAGCCTCCGTCACAAAACCTGACAACAACTCATCAGACCTGAGCTTTGAAGTGATAATCCCATCTGTGAGGTGTTTTTTTTTTCCAGCAGGGGGTTGACATCCTTAGTGCTAAGATGATATTGTGCTGTTTTTTGTGCTGCAGTGCTGAGACACCACCTGTCAATCAAAGCGTGGTCCATAGGCTGCGTCTCCTGTCTCACATTTTGTATTGGTGACGGCTGCAGTGGTGATTAAGAAAATGCTGTTAGTGCTGCTGAGAGGATTCATCACTCTGAACACCTGTGACACCAACACTGGCTTTTAAAACAGCACTGTAGAAATGAAGTCGTGACACTAACTCAGTGTTCACAAACACTTCACCAGCCTCCACATGTTTTAGAATTCACTGTTATAGCAGCCTGAAACTATTATGTAACATTCATACAAGTTTTTATTTGAAAAGAAATTTGTTGTTGCAAAGTTTTTTTGTTTTTTTTTAACATTTTTTGTTTATTCGTGTCAACATAAACTCTTCAGCTGCAGCCTCATTTATCACAGCACAAAATAATGTGTCTGTTTAAACCTCAATTAAAACGTTGACCTGGAACACAGTCTGTCTCCTGAGAGGTGGACAATTTATCATTTGATTGTTTCCTGTCTCGTCAGCTCAGAGGAAGCTTCCTCTCCCCTGGAGCCTCAGCAGCATTTCTCTGATAAACTCCAGCAGTAGAAAACTGATTACAGCGGAGAGAGCACAGAGAAATCTGTTGTTACAAAAACTTTTGTTTTCTGCTAAGTGATCAATCTGCCCCTCTTGGAGAGGGCAATCCTGAAGTGGGCTGCAGGTAATCTGAAAACCAGACCCCTCGCCCTCAACTGTTGTTATTCAAATAGTGTCAGAGTTTTGTGGGCGGCTTGAACAAATACAAGAGAAGCAGTGAACAAACACTGGATAAAGTACCTGGGAAATTTGAATATAATCAGCACACTGGTGCTCTGAGTTCCTGTTTTTAGCAGAAATACTTACCCCACTCTCTCTTCTTGTGTTATCCTGAATGTAAATCATATAAAAACCGAGATAAAAAATAATAATTCTGAACGAAACAGAATTCTCTCTTCAGCTCGGGTAAATAAAGAATGTCAGTTCTGCTGAATCACTCCAGGCTTACATCAATCAATGACACACACAGCAGCTAAACAATGAGTCTGTATGAAAATGTTATAGATTGAGACTTTAAAGAGGTGGAGAGCTCAGTGGTCTCCAGAGTGTGAGTGATGTTTTTGTGATGTTCTCGCTGTGTGAAGTCATCCACCAAGGACGGAGGGAAATGAGGCCTGGCGGTCTGCTTTTAAAAATCCTAAGTTTTATGCTGAGAGAGCAGAAGTTACATTACACTCAACCTGCCAGACTGTTTGTTTACCTTGTCTACCAGACTACAGTAAACCTTAAAAGGGCTTAGAGTAATTAAATAAAACCGTGCTGTGTAATACCTAAACAGGATTTGCTTTGTATGGTCACATATCAGGTAAATCACAACAGATGTCCAGCTCTGTGCTCAGACCTAATCACTCGCCGAAATTAAAAAAACACCTTCCTGTGCAGGTCGAGGGTGGAGTAACACTGCCAGGTTTGAGGGTTTGTTTCCCACTGGGGCTACTCATGCTGAAAATGTGAGCACACATGGCATCACTAACAAGCTCTGGGTGGAAGCATCCACCACATGGCACCAGGCATCACTCTGGTTTTGTTTTTTGTTTTTTTTCCACACTTTATCGGAGTCTGCTCACAGTTACATGTAAATAGTTTAGTTGGCACACATGCTCGATCTAGAGCTACAGTCATTTCACTAATTGCTAAAACCCTAACCTGAGCAGTGATTGTTCAGTTATCAGTTATCTCTTAGTGACCATAAGTGCTCACAGCAGGGCCCTCAAGCTTCGGATGTCTACTCATCTACAGACAAACTCAGCATCTAAAGAGTCTGCAGGGTTTTTCTCTAGTCTCCTTCTGAAAGGTGAGAACATAAGAAATGTGTGGACTGTGTGTTTATCTGGGTTTATAACTTCCTGTCTACAGTAGCAAAGATAACACAGACAGCTTTTAATTATGTGATATTACGTCTTGCAGTGATACAAGCTGGGGCGTTGAAAAGGGGAGAATAAGGTGAAGGATTCTAGGGGCCCACGACTGATAGGGACCCAGGGAGGCCCCTAATAAAAGTACAATACTGACAAAAAAATATGACACTAAGTTATTAACTTATAATCACAAATATATTTTATTTACAGTTTACTGGTTACGCTATCTTTATTTATTTTGGAAACATTTCTCAACAGAGCCCCCTCTATTTAGGTAAAATCATTTAGTCCTCCTACTAGACACAGGCAGTGAGTAAGGAGCCTAGCTAAGGAGGTGGTCCAATTAAAAAATATGCCTCAAAAATCAGTAGGTCAAAAAAGAAAAGAAAGGAAAGAAAGAGGGCAGAGGGAAACAACAGGGAGACAGCATACCACCCAGCTTTTCAAAAGCAGGCTGGGTTTGTTAGTGCTTCATCATCTGTGAATTAGTGGGGGAGAGATCTGGAACATTAGCCTGTTAACCACTACAGTTCCATTTAAAACATAAGACATGACCTGTGGCTCATTTTTTATCAGTCTTTTCAGTCTGACTGAGCACCTGTCATGTTGTTCTTTTCACAAATATGGGAATGATAAAATGTTAAAATGTATAGTTTTATGTACAACAGCATCAACATTTTTCCCTCGCGTCCTGGCCAGCTCTAACTGGGCCCAATAAGATTCCTTTTCTTGGGGCCCAAATCCCTGGCAGTGCTGCACCCTGGACACAGGTGGGGTCAGGGAGAGTGGGAGACCATCTGTCCTGCTCTGCATCAGGTCTGTGGACGTTCAGCCGTCATCCTTAAAGCTTTTGTTACTGACTTGTCCAAAATGAAAAGAGGCTGCATGAAAACTCAACAAGCAGCTCCACAGATTCATGCTGTCATGAAATAAGAGCCTTTATAGCACCAGGACTCACTTGCTCTACACTGCAAAACAAAAGCAATGCCTCTTCTTTATGTGGCCTGCATGGATCATTAACTGGTGAAGAAGGTGACTTTATTTTTCCAGGGGCCTGTTAGCTTTAGCCACGGTCCTTTAGCAGGATATAATGTATGTAGAATAAAGTGCATATTAAATATCCCTTCACAGGATTCCTGCTTCAAGACAAAACAACTAGACACTGTGAAGCAGAGACAATTTGTTCACCTCATTCATGTAGCCACAGTTAGTGTAATTATCTACTGAGGCTTCAGTGCTTTTGAGGTTTATAACTCAGCCTTCTCTCCTTTTATGTTGTGTTTTTAATGTATGAAACTGCATTTCTTATTCAATGCTTCTCTGCAATATGTAAATCACTTTGAATTGGCTTTGTGCTGAAATGTGCCATATTAACAGCCTAACACAGAGCCTGCTGCACACACTTTCACATGAGTCATGGCTACAATCAAGAGTGAGAAACACCTCCTCAGTCTGTTCTCCTCTTAATCAGCATCTCCTTTCAGATGGAAGCTGCACGGACGCATCGAATCTGTTCTTTATTGTCATCTGCAGCCGAGCAGATTGGGATTCAGTGAGGTTGTGTCTCCGCTCACCATCCTGTGTTTTTTTTAAAGGCCCTCGGGGTCTCTGTTATCTCACCCACACATGTTATTGATGGCAGCCTTTTTCGGTTGTTTTATCTCTGTGTGTCTGTGCGTGCGTGTGTTTTAATCACTCTGCTTCTGTGTTTCTTCACTGTACAAATGGAATAAATGGAATTGTGGAGGTCAGAGCTTTCATCTGGATGCTCCTCTCAGTCTATTCCACTGAAAGTGCAGGTGGTCCAAACAATCTTTGCGTTTCACATGAAACAGAAAACAGCTCCTGACGGCAGCGCCTCCGGCTTGCTCGGGAGCTTCCACAAACACAATTCACAATGTTCACTGGTCTTCAGGCCTGCGATGGATCGTCTTTTCACTGCCACACCACTAAACACCACTGAGTGTTTTACTGCTCTCAATGTGAGGTGAGAAGAAGTGGCTGCAGCAGCTCAGCTGCTTCATGTGGATGGATATCAAGAAAACTGCAGGGAAATGTGGAAGAATGGAACTAGTGAAGAACACAAATCTGCAGGTAGACTACAGGCACGAAGGCCAGTCATGATTTAGACTACTTACTCCCCTGGAACAGGAGAGTGGAGTGCCGTCTGAGTTGCTACAGGCGATGAAATACAGAAGCTACCAGTGAATTTAATTCACATAACAGCACAGCTATACAAACCATCTGCCATAATGTAGTCCATTTATTCTGCCTTCAGGTGAGCTCCTACCTCTGATTGTAGAGCTTATGAACGGACACTGATTGGAAGTGGTTAGAAATAATATCATCCAACTTGTGACTAAAGTATTTCTTCAGTGGCTGAGTGTGGACCGTGTCATCGCAGAGCAGCGGGACGTGGTCTGTGTTGTAGTTGAACCTGGGAGCTGATCTCCAATGCAAAATAAATTTGATTATGTATCCTTTGCTTTTGCTTATGTGTTTTTAGCTCAGAGTGATGACACTGACCTCCAGAGCTCAGGAAAACAACACAGTCACCAATGTTTACTGTTGTTTGTGACATGGTTGTTTGAGTATTTCATATTCAGTACAATTGTAAAAAATATGTAAAAACAACAAACAAAATTGCAGTTGAACTGTATCAGCTTTGAACATCACATTTAGTATCTAATTGTATTTATATTGGATCACGGACTGTATGTTTAACATGAACTGATTCATCTGAGTGGGAGAGACACTCAGCTCCACTGCAGAAACATCCCCACTATAATAACACTGTCTCTATTCTGTGTGTTCGGACATCACTTTGCAAGTCTGGGCAGCATCATTACCTGGACAGGGGAGGGTGCAGGCCTCCTTCAGTCTGATCTGCCTGTCTCCGTCAACAGAGAGCTCCAGGCTGCTGCACAGCTCCTCGTCCACCAGGCTGCCGTCTCCGTAGCTGGAGCCATCTGACACGTAGCAGGACAGGTTTCTGTAGCGCATGCCGTGTCCACACACCACATTCTGACACCACAGAAGAAGAAGAAGAAGAAGAAGAAGAGGAGGAGGACGGAGGAGGGGAGGATGAGATAGCAGACACAGGGAGAGGAGCTACAGTCACTTGGAGACGGTGGATCCTGGTTCATTATTAGCTGTGGCTGGACATTTTGTCCATGAGTCCTTTGAATAAATAAATCACCTCAAGTCATGTTGAGGTTCCAACACTGGAGCAGCTCAGTTGGCAGCAGCTTATAACACACACATTATTATCATTATCAATATGTCTAATTCACAGTAAACAGTTGATGATAATGTTGTAAAATGTGAAACATACAAACAACACATAGTTAATGTGTGCTGCATAACTGCATTAGATACTGATGACACTATAAATCAGCAGTCTGATGCTGTAAGCCTCTATCTGTTATTGATTTCCATTCTCAAACCAATATCCAAACATCAAAGGCAGGGGTGGAAAGGCTAAATCTGGAGATTCACTACTTGTCATTAATGAACTACTGGATGGTGAATGTTCTGAACAGACATGACATGACATCAGAGGAGAAAAATCTGCACACACGCTCGTTATTGCTGGTGTTTCTGCAGCCCAGCAAATGATTGAGCTGTCTGTTGTTGGGCTGCAGAGACACCTCCAGTGTGTGTTGTAATGCTTAACAAACTAAGTACTGTAAGTAACATGCAACTTACATCAAGTAGGACTGTCAGACTTAACACCATTACAGCACCTTAATGCAAATTCCTTTTAATGCCATCATTATTTTGATGGTACCATCCATTTATACACATCCTGTTAAACTCAATGTCTCTGCTGACTGCTAGTAGTCAGATGTAGTCGTCATTAAAACAATCTATGAATAGAAGGTCAGCTACAAAGTCCAGAAGTTATCTGCAGTTACCACCACCACAGGAGGTTAATCGTGATTCACTATGGACAGTCATGCAGTATATTGTGATAAGGTATTTTGGACGACCTGTTTTCAGGTATTTGTCCCCATCTAGCAGGTACCACTGACTGTACATTTACACTCTGTCATCATCTCTCTGTAGTTTCACCTCACACATATACAAAGCACAGTAATGATCCAATGTAACTGCACTGAGACCTTTTATTCTGAAGCAGTCATAGGAAGTCAGTGCTGACCTCACAGTCAGTCATCATCAGTACGTTCACAAAGACAAACCGTCTTTTCTGGTATTTTTTGAAATGTTTTATAAAACAGACAGAAGCAGTTGCACATCACTGACTCATCAGCAGGTTAAACTGAGATCAGTTCATTAATTAATCAATCAATGAATCAAATCTGATGAAACTCACAGTTCCTACGCACTTCATCAAACAACAGTCATTTGTTTGGCTGCGCTGCAGCAGACACATGGATCAGCCCCTCAGCTGGTATCTGCCATGGTACTAAACTTGATGTTACCATGGTAACTACAGGTGATGTAAAATTAACTAGTACTGAAATCTAAAGCACTTGAACTTTGAAGACATGTAGACATTATGTATCACTGACAGGACCCCTCACTAGTTGCTTCATAATTTGTGTGTCACTAAACAGCTGAACAGTTCATTAATGAGCTCTTCCCCACCTCTTGCCATAAACCTACAGCCGTGACAGTTTTGTTTAACATCATAAAGCGATGCAGCGGACTTCTTTAACAATCTGACCTGGTGGAACAAAATGCACAATGAAGTATAGAAGCTGCCGAATTCCTTGGCGAAGGAATTCGTTTGCAGTAATGTATCAGCATTAAAAGTGCATTAGATTGATTTTTACCATCCATCTCTCAAAATAAGTGTATGAGCATGGATTTTATGAGGTTGTTCATCAATACTAAAGACTCCATTATTTTTGCCAGATGCTGAGATTCCTTTCTTCCAAAAACCACTTTTTGGCTCAAACTCTTATGTGTATTGATCTGAGCTGAGCTGGGCGGCTGTCAAAGCTGCACTCCTGGTAGCTGACAGAGGTCGATACAATTATTAATATTTAATGACGCTGGATTTTGGTGTAGCGCTGTGATTTATTGACCCACCTCCACCCGACACTCGGACCAGGGGCTGTACTGCCAGCGGTAGCAGGGCCGGACGGGGCAGGGTTTCCACTGCTCCATCTGAGAGGGGCACGGCCGGCCGTCACCCTGAGACGCCTGGACCACCGACCGCCGCCGCCACATCTTACCTGGAGGCAACACACAGAAAGTGACATCATCAGTGTATTTGTATTTATTGTGCCATTTTTGATTTTAATCTCAAAATTTTCTCAGACAATCCATCAAGGATTTTTATTATTGCCATGGTTACACTGAATTGAATTTGGTAAATGATGTTATCCTGTAAAACAATAACAATAATCAAGTACCAGTCGAGCCAGAGCATCAACAACAACAGGCTCCTCTGTGACCACGTCTTCATCCAGTATTGAAACTTGAGTCCTGAGCTTTAGCAGCATGATTTCTAATAGATGTCAAGTCATTGGTTTTCTGCCTTTAGAGGTTTGTATTTCTGTCTAAATAATATGTTTACACTGCGTGTAAAGTGACTGTGTTTCCTTCATAATAAACTAAATGCAAACAGTAGATGGGACACATGCGGGACCATTACAGTTTAGCACACAGCAGTCATCCATTCGCTCTGTAAACAACTCATTTCAGATGCATGTTTGTTTTGACTGCTTTAAATTAATCTGACTGTGCGCAAGAGCACTTCACTTAACAGAGCAGGATTTTCTAAATAGCCTCAAATACACCACTTTCACTCTACTGTCTTTGATTGGTTCTTGGTCCACTTGACTAAAATGCCCTTTTTTTCTCCACATCAATCAGAAACTCACTTTAAATAAATCCAATACATCACAGCAGCTCTGACCTCAGGGACTGTTGGTTTTAAATGCAGAATCAATGCTATGAATTAACTTCAAAAAAAGAAAAGAAAATTTCAACACATGAGCTCTACACACTCACACACACTCACTCAGTCACTCAGTCACTCAGTCACTCAGTCACTCACTTCGACATCCAACCTTCCTGTCTACCTGTTTTTAACAGCCCACTCTCAAATCACAACCTTTCATTTGTTGCATATCCCACTTTGATTTTTACCCTCCCAGACCAGCAATCTGCTCACCTCAGAGTGCACCTCTGCCAGCACAACACACATAAATAAATATTATGACACTAAGGCCCCCGGGTTCAGGTATGTAAAAGACCCCCCACCCCTCCCACATGGGAGCAGACAAAAAATGTTTGCTTGAGCTGCTAGAGGGACACAGACTGATTATGAGCCGTGTCATTTGTTGTAATTTGGTGACTCTCTCAGTGACATCTTTCAAGGTGAACTCTCCAGGTCTGATGTTAGTTCAAACACTGCACCTGGGCTTTGGTATTTAGTTCACACTGCAGATGAAGAGAGGTTGTCTGACTCCTGCCAAAGCTTCCTGCCACAGCAGATTCACACCGACACTGATCTGCACAGGCATTATACTAAATACTACAGCACATCATACAAATAGAGGAGGAAACCATCAAAGGAACCCCGAGATGCAGGTTCTGTTAGTTATTCTGCTGCTCTGATTCTTATTCCCTCTGTAACATGCCTGTATTTAAATGAGGAGTTAGTGTGGCCTCTGTGTGCAGCTGCGATATGAAGGAAAAATACAGAAAAAACAACACTGGCTTTGATCTGACTTAGTATGAAACATCTCAGATGAGAATCAGGAACAAATACATAATCATGACTTGTAATTTGAGCTCTGTAACTTTTCAACAAAACATTATAACCTCTTAAAGAGGCCCTGGCTTTAGGGCCTAGGGGCCTCTGCCCTTCAGGTTACTTCAATAATCCATCCATGCATACATGTATACAGTGGTCTTCTGGTTTGGACCACTGAGCATCATAAGTCATTTCATCTCTGAACAGTACAGGCACCATCAACAAACATTTAAAGCTTATTTTACCATCAAGTTCGTTGTATCCTGACTGAACTCTAATACAGTGAAAGATATGACATCTAATAAACATATACTAAATGTGCATAGCTCTCTGAGCTAGAGCAGCTCTCACTCCAATAACAATCAGCTGACATCATCATCACAATGATAATAACACTCAAGCCCGCCTCCTTCCTCCTAGATGATAATTACATTGTTAACTATGTAATTATCATCTGCTTAATGACATGCAAACCTGAGTGGACGTGACCCTGCAGTTGGACACCTCCACCAACACTGGCTTGTTTAATGGTGGTGAAATGACACAGTATAACAGATGTGTCTGACATGTTGTTCAAACCCTTGATATAAAGACTCCCATTATTGTATCCCTTTAGTTAAAGACATTAAAAACTCACTGAGAAAGTGTTGTAATACAAACCTAAGGCAGATAGTTTTTTATCAAATGGAAGGAACCACTTTATACATATTTTCCTAAAGTTCATCCCGACATATTCATAACTCTCACTAAGTTTAATGCCTCCAGTGAAATAAACAACTCGTCTCTGTGGGTTTGTACTGACTCAACCAGCAGCAGGTTGTAGCTGGATCACTGGATGTCGTGGTCTGTTACACTTTCAAGATTACAAGTAGATGTTGTTTGGCCATTTGCCATCAACACTGTGAAGTGATCAAACTCCAACTGATTTGGCTTCATCTTTTATCTCATATCTCATAACATTCATAGTTTAATGTAAAGATCTTTCATCATTTGGATTCTAAGTGCTGGTTTTTACTCCTCCTCACTTTGCTTTTGCTTTTACTGCCATTTGATCTCATTATTGACATAAAAAGAGCAGTAAACTGGATTTCAGTCTCATCATCATTTCAAGATGCTGCTTGATTGATGATAAGGTGAACTGGCGTTGTGTTGGTAAAGGTTCACAGAGTTTCTTCCTGCTGTCAGTGAGACGGGAGGTTGCTTGAGCTAGAAATGCTACATGTGCAAATTTCATGTGTCTTACCCTCTAGTCCGCAGGTCTGTGAACAGTCCGACCAGGATGACCACTCTGACAGCTGACAGTTGACAGGACACTCCACCACGCAGGAGATGATCATCTGCCACTTCTTCTCCAAATTCAGCTGTGGCACATTTAGAAAACCAAATGTCGGTGCCATATACGTGATTGTTTAGATATGATATGATATCATCTGATATGGCTAGAGAGCCAGGGGAGCCTCACAGTTTTCTAACCATGTGTGGGAAGATATCTATTGTTTGCAATATAGTGGATCTATGTATACTTTTTTGTATTTTGTTGAACAAATAAAAAAGACATCAGCTATAAACTACAGCAGAGTTAGATGGGTTTTAATGGAAAACCTACACCATTAAATTCATGACATGTGATGGAGTCATTGACATCTCAGATGAACAGTCATGGGAACAAATACTGCTAGAAGCAGCTTGACCTCTCAGAACTACAATTCCCAGAAGCCTTTGCTCTGGCAGGGGGTAAAACTCTGAGCTGAGTGGCATCTGGCCGGCAGAGTTGGAATATGGAAGCTGCTGTGAAAGCCATCCTGACACTGTGTTTTTGTGAATGAGCCAGATGATGAAGTGGGCCAAGGGTTAAATAGCTGTGGGGACGCTCTGCCACAGCCCGCTGGCTACAATTACAGGAGCCCAGACACATTATGAATGAATAAAACACTCTGCCTGAAGCAATGACAACAATCTCTGCACAGGAATGTCTGAATATTTCATGTAGCTGTGGGTCTAATAGCACTGGAAGGATACAATAATACACTGTAATGACTGATGTGATTATGTCATTAGGAAAAATAAGTGCATGTGTCAAAGGGAGAAAGTACGAAACTAAATGGCCCAGGAAACAAAAGGGAAAAGTACCAAACGAGACACCTGAGGATTTTCTGCAGCTCTCACCTCCTCGCAAAATTTGATATCCACTGATTTGCCGTCGCTGCGAACACAGTCCAGCATCCGGGTCTTGATGCCGCTCCCACACACGGCGTTTGGACTCAGTTGACATGTGCTCCAGTCTGAGAAGAATCAAAATGAAGCCACATTTACATTTCTGGCAGATAATGTTCATGCAGCTGCCAAAATAAAGTTAACTCACAGAGCGTAATACAACACAACGGGGATCTGTTAGTGCCAGGCTGAAGCAGCAACAACACAGGCAATCCCCTGGCACACACTGTGTGTAATATTGTTTATAAAGGATTACTACACAATGATGCAACCACAGTGTCGTCGCTCTGGCCCCTGAGCATCATTAAGTCAATGCATTTTCTGAATTTGATTCCTTCATGTCACGAGCAGTCCAGAGACTGTCAACCAAAGTCACACAGGGGTTTTGCTGTTTGTTGGCTGTGCTCGGGGCTTTTTGAGTTCTGTCAGCTCTCACTCACTGAATAATGAACATCTCGCCATAATGATAGGTTGAATAAATATGCAGTCAACAATTAGCATGTATTTTCCATCTCTAATTTTATTGACTTTCTGCAGATAATCACTCAAAATAAATGTCACTGAAGATCCAGCCATGCTGTCATCACTGGAGCACTTGCTCTGAACTTCATCAGTGCAACTCTAGGAGAAGCTCATTTTCCATCAAAGGTGACATCAGAGCTGTTTTTGAAGTCTTTCGGGGGCCAAGTCCTAATCAGATCTCAAGTCATTTGAGACATGTCTAAAGTCAAGTCTTAAGTAAAATGCAAGTCAGAATGCAAATTTTCTTCAGGTCTGAAAAGTGACAGCTAAAATGGCACGCTGTTTGAACACTTCTCTGCTTTCTCTTTAAATGTGTCGGCATGAGAGCGTGTCACCGCTCTTGGCTCTCCTCACGCTGTCTTATTTATTCATTCCACCGGAACAACTTGAATGTTTTTGCTTTTCAATTCCAGATGAGTCTCAGTGCATCAAAATCCAAGATTAGTTGTAATATTTGTGATTAAAACCCTCAGGAGGAGCACGAACGTTTTAGATCGAGGAATGAAGTTATTGTTTGCTGTCACTGTATGGATGTGTCACATGAGACACTTTTGTGTTTGCCTGACAGTATATGAAGCAGGACAAGTCCTCAGGGTCGTCTCTCCAAGCTGCACGAGTTTAAGACATTTGATTCATCACACCACATCTGTGATTATTCACAGGACTAACAACTCTTGACATTAAAGAAGAATTTCTTTCACTGGGGCAGAAAAAATCAATAGGGTTAAAGTGTTATTCATTTGTTTACAGGTCCAATAGATACAGGGTAACATTAGCATTCATTTGAAGTGGAGTTGGTGCCCATCTGATGAATGTAAGCCCAATCTTTACTCCGTTTTTGGCCTCCACCGAACCCCGAGGGAAATCCATGGCTTGATTAGACGCTAAATGCCCTTTATGCAAGGCAGATAGATGCTAACTGTGTCTCTGTCTCCGTTCCTTGTTACTGGGCTGGTTGTTGAACAGCTACATGCTCCATCTGAAAACCACACTGACAGCAAACAATAACATTAAAACTTCAGGCTGGAAGACTGGAAGAATGAGCCTGAACTTGCTGCTGCTGCTGCTGAAAACCACTGGGTTGACTGATAAGTCTCTGTGGGATTAGCACTATAATTGACCACATAGTTATTAGATCCACTGTTAATGGGAAATATTGATCATAGCAGCATTAAGTTTGACTCACAGCCAAGTTGTAACTCTTATTCTGGCTAATGTTGCATGCACCTGAGAGGACACTGACTTCTATTATTCATGGAGAAATGTTTGTACATGAACACAGACATTGAAAATCACAGTGAACTATAGGAATATCTTAAAACGTTTCCATCTTCCATCAGTCAAGTAGCTGTTAAATCTCCAGCTACATTTTATAGCATTATATTATCCTCACATGATAAGTGTTCTCCGCCAGCTTCAGCAGCTCATAACTTTACATAGCACAGCAAATATTTATTAGCTTTCAGCAGCAGGTGGCTGCAGTTTATATGACTGTCCAAGGTGCAGGCAGAGCTGGAGGGTGGGTGAGGAGGAGCAGAGGAGTGCACTGGAAGTACAAGAGAGCATTTCACTTGGTGTTGTGCCTGTGTTGCTGGATGTTATTCTTGGGGGGAGGCATAGGGACAAGTCAAAAGACACGAGGAGAGGCTGTTCAGATGCTTGTTGAATGAATAAACCCCAGACAATGAGAAAAGCATGGTGTCTTTGCTCTTTAAGAGTGAACACAGAAACACAGTCGCAGCGTGTTGTCATGTTACTGCAACAGTTGTTTAGCTTATGGGTTTTCTACGCTGATATACAATAGCTTGGCCCCATTTTGGGGTGGGGGGTTGGGTGAATTCCTTGGAGGCTGCATTTTGAAGAGAGACTGTGTCACAGAGGAGCAATTTCAAAAGCACCCTTGAAATGCAGCCCGACCAATCCCATGATTCATTGTCCATGTGTAGTGAAAGTGATACTGCAGCACACAATGTCGTCAGAGAGCTTGAGGATTAGGCTACACTTTAGATCTAAGTATTGCATATGAGCTGCTGCAACTGTCTTTGTGTTGTCACCATCCCATTTCAGGGATTTCAGGCTGGATGCTGATGAACATGACCAGATTTCCAATACAAAATATCAATTAATTTGTAGATTTTTGATGAGGCGCATTGACAGTCTGTGACTCTATTAAATTAATTATCAGCTGCTTTGCTGACATAAACAAACTCTTCATTACCTCACTGCACTGTATCTGGATAGATGTTTCAGGACGGACCTATCATGCATACGAATGGACCGTAGAACAGCCCAGATGACTCAGCAGTACAGCAAGCGTGCCCTCTGCTTCCTGGACTGTAGGTTTGACTTCAGCTCATTACCTTGCATGACATCCCCCCTCCCTCTGCCATCCTCTCCTCCTGCTCCAGCCTTCAAATATTCAGCCTGTGTGTTTCTTTGTTGTCTCTTTGGAGTCAGACTCTTGAACAGCTTCTGGCTGACAAAGATCACTGTCAATATCAGATGATTACTTTGTCAGCAGAGAGGTCATTGGAGGTTTAAAACTGCTCACTTAAATCCAATAACTGTGGCTGCCATCAGCCTCCTTTTATGCTGGTATCATTAGTGAGCTGTGTGGGCAGGCGGTCAGATTTAAGTTTCCTCTTCTGAAAAGTAACCAGGATTTAACACCAACATCACTACAAGTTTTCCTCAATAAATCTCAGAGCTGTGAGTGGCTGAGCCCCCCCCTCCCTAAAAAATGATATCTATGGAGTAAAAAAAACATTTTATACCAGAGTGAGGGTGCAAATGCCTCTAAGACCACGGTGCACATATTGTTTTTTAAAAAACCCTCGGTGACATCAGGGCGGCTGAGGTATCACTAATGAAGTGTGCCCTCCGCTGACAAAGATGAGTGGCTGTTTTTAGCTGCACTGAGCTCGTTTGCAAGCTCGACTCTGGGAATTGTGTCTCCTTCTGCTGAGCAGCTTTGTGGCACTCTGGGGACTGAAAATAGGGAGATTGCAACAAGAAAGAGCGACAGTCAGAGACAGAGAGAGAGAGGCAGCAAGAAAAGGAGAGAAACACTGAGGGAAGGAGCGGCTTGGATGGTCTCGGCATCAACAATGAAAAAAAAAACAAACTAAAAGTGTGCTTTACCCAATAATAATCTCTGCTTCTATATTATGTACACACCTTGGGAAGCCTGTGTGCCACTATGAACCCAGCAGTAGGGATTATATGTCACATCTCTCTGTGTATCAACACAAAAAGAGGAGGGCGGGTGAGAACATGAAGCAGCAGCAACGATGGCGACACGATAAAATTTTCAACAAGTGAAGGATGGGAATACTGCCAATCTCTGTTTTTGTTTTGTTCTATTGAAATAGTTTGTTACAGTTTCCAGAATGAAATGTGAAAGAGTAACCTTGGTGACACGAGACATGGAGGTGTTATATCCTGCAGATTAGACAGCAGAGCTGAGGAAGCCTGCACACTCCAATCCTCCTGATTAAAGTGAATCAAAAATGTATTTTTCTCTTCCCAGCAGTCTCTACAGAGAAGCTACTGAGGACGGCCCTTAACCCTCAGAGACCAACAGCCACATGTTCTAAATGTTCTTATCTGTTCTTATTTTAAGAGTTGATCCATGAGAAGATAGTTGTTTTTGTAGAACAAGTTTAGTTTTCCATCTTCTTCTTCTCTCTAGAGCTCTAGTAACAACAGGTCAATGTCAGCCAGCATCAGAAACGAAGACGCTCTGAGCCTATCTTCTGATTGGCTCAGTGATCCAATAACAATGGAGCAGATTTCAGGTAAAATGCTCAGAGAAACCAAAGTTGGATGGTGGGTCTGGGTGGGTGGGGCTTGCTTTGTTGTGACATCACAGAATTACAAGAAGTCCTGGTGGTTTATTTGAAGGCTGAGTGTCTGAATTCAGACAGCATGTATTCTCCTTGAACTGAGGCTTTGATAACAAAAAATGTGCATCTATTGAACTTTCCCTTGAATAGTGGAGTTAAACTGAAAACAACCAACAAACAAAAGAACAGGCCTGTGATCACAGAGGAGCTCTGCAAAGAGCTGCTGTGGGCCCCATTAACATTACATCATCATTACCCAACACAGAGTCGGATAAAACCTTGCAAGGTTTGCAATTATCTTACTTGAAGAAACAAAAGTGATGAGGCTGGTGAAAACAGAAAAACAGATAAGTCACTTATTGATTGCTTGTCTTGCTGTAGAAACAGATGAGGAGTCTCAGTCTGAAGAGGAGCCACACTGAGCTTCAGTTTTAAACACTCCTACTTCAAGAGCACAGCTCTGATTTGATTAAAGTTGAGGAACATTTAACCTGAAACACACAGGGCAGCAGCTCAAACCCTGCACAGTGGTGCACCCATTTGATATTGTTTGTATATTGTCTTATTTTGTTGACTTTTCTATTGTATTTTTGTCAGTTTTAATACCATTATCCACAGGATCTTACTTTTACCTGTGTTAAATCTTCACTGGATGGGGCGTTATCACTGTTTTCTCCTTGTATCTTAATCCATTTTATCTGTACAGCACTTTGTAACCTTGTTAAAAAAGGTATCATATAAATAAAGTTTATTAGCACCTACATGGTCATCACCCTGGTTTTAGACTGTTTGTCCTGTACCTGTTATGTTGTAGAAGTAGTTGAAGCAGTTGAGGTTCAGGCTGCATGGCTCCTTGTCATTCGTGTCTGGACACTGCCTCCCCACGCTGGGCGAGCGGAGGGTGTACGCCGTCCTCACTCGGTTGTTGGTTCGGGTGCAGGGCTGAAAGAAAGAGTCGCCGTCAGAGCCTGCCGCCTGTACACTGTGTTCAGGGGGTCCATACTGCAGAGTGATAAGAAATACAAGAACACAACACGTATCCCTGGACTGGAACAAAGCCACAGAGCTGCTGTCACACTGACGCTCATATTTACTGAACATTAAAGCTGATAACTGTGAATTTGCCTGCTTCTGGATTGTTTCCCGGCTTCTTCAGCCACAATTCATTTAAGATTTCATGTCAAGACATTCTCCCTCAGTCTGCGTAGGCCTGGTTCCTAGGGATTCCCAGTGTGTGGAATTTGATATTTTTCCAGCGGGAGATGACAGGACAGCTGAAACGGATATTCTGGAGGAATGGTAAACCACCAGATTCTACACAGTCGTTGCTTGCTCAGAAGAGAGTTGGGGGAGAAAATGACAGCCTTTGAATAACTCCATCGCCGGCACGATGAATAAAACATGCACAAGGCCCCGCTGGTGCCGCTGCAGACTCCATGTCGAGATTGGAATTGTGGGAAGTCTTTGTGTCAAGCACTTTGGGAGAGAATGGGGTGTGATTAACAATGGCCAGGGTGATGCTGTGAAAACAGCAGGTGAAGCCAGAGCAGTTAAAATGGCTTTTTACCACGAGTCTGAGGTATCAGGGACAGAGGAGCTGAACAGGATGTTCTGACACCTTACATGTTTTTTGGGTTTTTTTTGGCTCAAAAGTGAGAGTGAAGACGCTGCAGCCTGTAGGTGCTCAGCTGCTGTGATATTAGAAGTACAAATCTGAATTTACAAAGTCTTTATATTCAACACAGAGTTGAAAAGGATCATTAGGCATCTCATAAATCAACATTTTTCTGAAATGTAACTAATAATGTTCGCTGTTTGTAGTTGTTTGCCAAATGGTAATCACAAACAGTCAGACACCACTTCTAAGTAGTTTTTCTGTGTGTGTGTGTGTGTGTGTGTGTGTGTGCGTGTGTGTGTGTGTGTGTGTGTGAAAAGATATGTAAATTTTGGAAACCTGCACTGGATTTGTGAGTCTTTATCATAAATCATCTTCCTCCCTGCTGAACAGTCGGAGAGTTCACTATACTATAGGTGATATATAAGCTGTTTTCTTCCGGCTTCTCAGTTCATATTTCTCTTTTATTCCTCCTTGGTGGACAAGAAATAACCTGTTGACAAAGACTCAGTCACAGCTCCGAATAATACAGTGCAGCTACGCTTTGAATTCCTCCAGCCTCAGAGAAAATATTTCTGACAAGAAAAAGATATCATGATAAATCTCAGTGGGCTTCACAGAAGTCTGACGCTCCCACATCTCCTCTGTGTCAGACAGCTCAGCTGCTGCTTTCTGATCTGGGATCAGTTCTCACCAGGCTACAGCGGCTCCAGGGCCCCCAGTCATTGAGAACGCAGTCCTCAGGGCAGGGGAGTCGGCTCTCCCTGGCCCCCAGGGGCATCTCCTCGGGGTCACAGAGGTAGTCCTCCACGGGCTCCGAGGGGCCATCAATGGTGTTGAGCATGCACCTGTGGGATTGATCGATAGACCCGCTCAGGATGACCTGCTCTTAGTAAAGCTGCTGCTGCTGTGCTCCACAGAACAAAGACAAGCTGAAGCTGCTGCTACCTGAGATACTTAACAAGCTGCAGTGATGTGTAGCAGTGTTTCTCAGTGAAACAGAGGTCAGCAAGGAGGAAAAATGGAGGGTCAAAGACAGACTGTCTGAACAGGGACGAGCTCATTACAGACCTGAGCTGCAGTCGTCATCATTAATTTGAATACATATTTGGACACATTACATGTCTATAAGGAGTGACTTTAATCTATGATAATAATAACAACAATACTACTACTACTACTACTACTACTACTACTACTACTACTAATAATAATAATAATAATAATAATAATGTAAAAAAAAAAAATCAAAGTGGCTGCAGTTCAGGTGGTTGAGTGGAACAACCACTAATCTGCAGGTTGGTGGTTTGATTTCCGCTCCTCCAGTCTGACTTCAAAATTTCATCAAATACTGAACTCAGAACTGAACCCAGTGTGTCATCTATGTGTGACAGTGAGTATGTGTGGTAGAAAAGTGTTTTATATGCAGAGAAAAGTGCTGTGACAAATGTGTGAAAAGGTGAATGAAGCTTCTATTGTAAAGTATTTCATTTACTGTTTTAGTTATGGCCATTTATGCCAAAAATGGTGTAATAAATTAATGAATATCTAAATTCTTTGGATTTCTGACCATGAATATCCTGATACTCAGTGAATATGTCATGTACGGAATCACAGGTTGGCAGGTACCTGACTTTTCTGGTCTGGACTCCTTCTCCACAGTTCTCCTTTAGGTCCACGTTGCTGACTTTCCACACACTCCATGGCTCAGCCACCCAAACGTACTGATTGCAGTCGCTCTGACACGGCACCACCTCGTACACCTGATGACACAATCATCTCATTCATATGCTCCACACTGACTTAATGGCATGATTTCTTTACAAGAGGATAAACTGTGATTGTTTGGTCTAAGTGATGATCATCATCATGAAGAAAAAAAAGGAAAAAGTGTCTGCTACAAATCCTATTTTCATCGATATTTTTGCCTTAGCCAAGCAAGTTTGTCAGTTAAGTTTTGCCTAATACATAGTGATTCAGCTCTGTGAGGTTTAACTCAGCCAACAAGATTATTTCTGCCCCCGGAGCAGCTCTGCCTCCGAGAAATGTCTGTTGAAATAAAACTCCCATCTGCCGTACTACCGTGTTTACTTCCAGTGAGGATATTGTGACTGTGTACATCTATCTGTCAGTGACCCACTAACATCAGTGACACTTAACATCTGTGACTACATTACAAATAGCTGAGACATGCGGCTCTTACCTGGGCCTGTAGCAGTGAGTCATATCCAGGGAGCATTGGGGTGGATTAAAAGGAGACACATGGATTAATGAGCACATGCCAACTGTTCATATAGTGCAGAACCTATGATTAATGCAACATTCAAGAGGACATAATCAGAAAGCCTTTGGCATAAATACCTATGTGAACCTAGCATACACACACATACACACACACACATTCAGTGCCAGGCACACATCAGCACCACCTTAATCTGAATGTGCTGATACTCACAGGCCTGGAAAGCATTTCATTTTTGCAAATCATGGAAACCTGAAGGAACTGCTCAGGCTGGAGCATTAATATGGTGGATGGGATCCATTTATAGCAGCCATTGCACTTTTTTGCACTGTTGCTGCTCAGCAAAAAATGAGCACAGCAATAATGAGGGGAAGGTAAAGCATATCTCTGCAGACTCGGGCTAATTATTCATTAATAATTAATTTCTTTCTCTTGCTCTGCCCCTCTCTCCCTCTCTCTCACCTCTGGTTGTGTTGGATGTGTATAATATCACACTTGTCACAAGCATAAATGCAATGTTGCACAGGTCATAAATATGCATGTCACAGTGGTGAGCAGAAAACCAGTGTTGAGTTTCAGCTGGTCTCCTGCTCAGGCTTCAGTGTGTTCACCTGGTTGATGTGGTCCAGTTTGGGACACGGCCGCC
Organism: Caranx ignobilis; assembly: GCA_021432705.1. NCBI lineage: Eukaryota > Metazoa > Chordata > Actinopteri > Carangiformes > Carangidae > Caranx > Caranx ignobilis. The sequence continues at coordinate 15,491,389 of MU270012.1, forward strand.
CGCCGTTGTACGGCTTCTCTCTCAGCCACTTGGAGCGAACTTTGACCCCGCTGCCACAGGACTTGCTGCAGCGTGACCAGTTGGACCACTCGCTGAGTTTACAGTCAGAAGGACAGGGGATGATGCACGCCTCCTCGATGTAACCTGAGAGGAAGAGGAGAGGAAACACACTGCTGATTCTGGTTTTAAATGAGTGAAACTGAAGTGGAGGATGATTTGTGAGGTGAGGAAAATGATGACACCTTTCAGTCTACTTGGACAGCATAATATAGTCTGTTATCAATTGTTTCAGAAGGAAGGAGCAGCCACCAGAAAATTGATTAATGAGAAATTACCTTCAAATCAAAGCTTTGTTCTACAAGCAACTTCACAGGTTGAGAGCGACGGCTTGTCTGCCTCTCGCAGGAATCTTGTTTTTTTCTTTATCCTTTTGAATTTGTCCAAATTCCCAAATCTCAGTTTGTCTATTCAACCTAACACGTGTCCATTAAAGTTCAAGAACTTTAAAGGCTGCGTGGGGGAAAATACCCAGCTGTAAGAACAGCAATCTATTAACCAATACTCCACAAACTAATCTGAAATGCTCTTATTGATTTTCAGCCCAGTGCAATGAAAACAGGGCAAACACTACGTCTGTTTTATGAAAGTCCAAATATCCAGCAAAGCAGTATTTATGTCTGGCAACAAGCTTGGTTCTTTGAATGTGTCCTGCTCAGCCCACGGGGTCATGGCACAGTCAGCACACTGGCTTTAACCATCTCTACTTGTTCCTCAGTTTTCCTCTGGGCTGGGATTTCCTTTGTTTTTTCCGGTACACGCAGGTCAATTGTGTTGAGACAGAGGATTGTTTTCAACCTTTGGCTTTTTGCTTTACAACATTTATTCACACCTCTCTTCATTTACACAGAGAGAAAGCAGAGGAGAGAAAGAGTGATGCAGCTCTGTTAATCCTTTGATTAAGACACTTGAAGAGGTGAATTTGGGCTTTCTAACCACTTCCTCTTTCTGATGTGGGCTCTTTTACTCTGCTGTGCTTTACTCTGAGAGACATGTGGTGCTGCACTGACTGACGAGCTCGCTGTAAACACATTTCCCACCATTTGAGAGGAATCCCACATCGGCAAGTCAAACCTCACAGATCAATTTTTGTCAAGAGTATTTTTCTCACTTTGTTTAACCTGGGAAAAGTCTCGCTGAGCACATATGTTCCTGTGTAGCACCACCATGCTTCATGCTGACACATTGAGCTGCCAGGTACAACAACACCTAACCAGCACTGGCCGGCCAGATCTCTGTTGGAGTGGATGGAGGATAAGTAGATGTGAGAGTGGCAGTCGTTCATCTTCTTTGTGCAGAATTTCTCATTTTGTCCCGTAACTGATTTGAGCAAGTGACGGCTCACGCTGGAGGTGGTGTTGGGCCGTGTTTAGACCAAAATAGAGCTACAGTAAAACAGAAATATGACCCTCACAGCTGTGCTGCAAGAGGTGCTGCAGAGGAGAAGGAAAACTGTCTGCAAATCTGGTTTATGTAAGAAAGCCACATGTTTCACAGCAGCTAATTATAATATACAATAATGAGACAGGATCTTACAGCTCTGCAAGGACAATCACTTCATCCTTGAGCAAGTAGGGTGCTTGAGGAGGTTCTCAGGGACCCCAAAAGTAAGAGGGACTCATTTATTTTCACTATCACTCCATCATCAAAAGATAATGCAATCATGGAATACATGGCTCTTGTTAAATCCACTGTAATAAAACATCTAAAAACCAAAATCTGTGATCTCATTTGTGTCAGTTAAGGACCCTAGATGTGAAAAAAGTTAGTCTTACTAAAATCAAAGGGGGGGGGGGTGATGTAACATGAGTGTTTCTTTGAGCAGTCTCAGCCTCAGTTTGGGAGGTGCAGTCAAACAGAGAAGCCTTGGAGAAAAATCTGGGTTTGTTTTACTGACACTGCAACAGTTTTATAACAAAGCCAATTTGAGCTGACAGCTGGATGTTTGCCATTCATCCCCGGCAACACACATTATTTCAACAGGCTTCTGTGATGTAGTGGAGGTGCGGGCGAGGATGTAGCCCGAGCGCTGCCTCGTACGCCGGTTGTTTGTCACAGAGGACAATGTATTCCATGTATGCATGAGACGCACCCTGACCAACACCAAACAAACCTGTGTTTTCTTTACACGCACACACACTCCCGGCATGTCCTTTCATTTCACTTTTCTCTTCCCTCTTTCATCTCCACACACAGAGGTGGTGGCGTCTTGGTCAAAGCCAGTTTAGCAAGATGGATGACTGCAGCTTAAACACGGGGTTTCAACTTGGCTCAGCTGAGGAGGACAGTTGAAGGGTGATGTCGTTGCCCACCCCACCGCCCGGAGCTGAGCAGTAAGATGCATTGCAAGCTAATATGATTAGAAAATAAAAAGTCTGCCTAATCCAGTCCAAATGAGAGTCCTGCCACCAACTAAATACACAGTGACAGCCATAAACACACACACATGCACACACACACTCCTCCCTGGCCTCCTTAGACTCTGGTGCTCCTTCACATCTCTCTACATCAACACCTTGCTGAGTTCAGCATAAGCTCAGAAATAGGCTTCATCACCTATGACCTCTCACTCCAAGGCCCTACGGTTCACTGAGTGCAAACGCTGCAGCAGCTCAGGCTGCTGTTCTGTCATAGTTCAGCTGATATTAAACCTGTTAGGTGTCGTGCCAAGCTCTCAGGGAGGAGGTGTTTGGGCAGAGTCCAGGTGGGAGATCACCACTGTTGTCATTAGAAGTCGGGTTGCAGCTCAGCACAGGCTCCTGCTGAATCTCCCAGAGTGGTCATCACTGCTGTTGGAAGCTTCTCTGACCTGCTCCACTTCACCTGAGGCCTTAATGTCACTGCCCAGCTCATTCCTCCACCTCCTGGTGACTAATGAGACACCTCTAGAACCAAACAAGCTTCACAGTAACAACCATGACCCATCAACATTATGCTCATAACATAATTCTGCAAATGCTACATTAATGTATTAGACACCGATCACAATAACTTAGTCCATCTGTCACCACTATCAATACAACTCTGTGTCTTTATTTTCTCTTGGTACGTGCAGGAGGCCACTGGCAGCTCCAGCATGTTGGCACAGAGTTTAAACTGAAGGGGATAAATTGATGCAGAAACAGAAGACAACCACTTAATGTGGCAAATACAGAAAGTGCTAAAGATTGATCACTTGCACAGGGATCCATTTGCTGAATTCCCTGAAGCTCCATAACTTCTTGGAATCCTTGGCACAATTCCCAGAAACTTTCTGAACTCACTCAACTCAGTCACATTTTTCAGTTTCTCCATTTTTTCTGCAGAGCTTTTCTTGACAAGAATATTGGCACTTTAAACACAACTGATTTAAGAACTGGGTGGGTCCAAAGATGATATAGTGCAGGTTAATACACTAATGTGCATTTTTTTTTAATTTAACCCATGTTTTGTTTAGGCTTCAAAACCTTTAAGAGGTTGGTGTGTATGATGCATGAGAGCAAAATGTCTCTGTGAAATAATGACACAGGACCTTAAAACAAGCCATCAGTATTCACAGAGTTTCAGTAAGCCCCACCCACCTTTACTCCCCATTAAACACTTGGAGGATTTGGTTTTACCTAAAATTTGCAACTTATTTAATGGATCACTTCAGAAACATTCAGCCAATGAGAGGAGAGGCTCCTCTCTTTTGATTGGCTGACTGAGTGAGGTGATGTAAAACTACACTGGGATAGCTTTTGTTTATTCGAATCACAACTATCTTCACATAGATCAACACAGGAAAATATTATAGTCAGTGTAGCAGTGGATATGTCCATGAGGTTACACACTGCTGGGGTGATGTTTACGCCCGCAGGAGTTAATAATGTCACTTTTCTAGTTATTTCTTTACTCTCTTTGCACTTCTCAGGATGCACCAGGCGTGGGCTCCTGGGTGCACACCGGGGATACCCTGATTGTGCATTCAGCCAGAATTCGAACTGAAAATTTCATCTGCTCGACGGGTGGTTGGCCCCAGAAGCTTTCCATGAACTCTTTTGGCTTTGGGAATCCAACATTGCTGCCTGATTTCTGACCTGTTACACCCCCTGCACAATCATCTCCATGGCAATGAGGCAGCCTAATCCCTGGGAACTCTGAAAATAACTATGGCTAGCTCTGTGCTCGGGCCGGAGCACAGAGGAGGAAGAAGAAAGAGTCACCAAAGGACATAGAGACCCTTTCATGTACATGACTAACCTTATCAGACACCGACCTTAGTCCTCAGACCTTGACAGCACACTGCTAACATGTGGTAACACTCAAAGCAGAACAAACTCAATTATACGGCTCAGGCTCTCAGTGTCTTCCTCTTGTTATTACAAACATCCTGCAGACATGTGTTGACTGCAGCTCAGCTCAGGTTCACAGGATCCTCACTAACATCTCTGTCTTTGAGTTTTACCCTTAACACAGCTTCACACAGTGACCGACTTCCCTCCTTCTCCACATCCTGCTGAGACTAGGCCAGTGGCCCCTGAGCTGTCCTGTAGCATTAAGTCATGGTAAAGGTCAAAGCACAATGGGTTGCTTACAGGCATTAATACAGGAAATATACCAGTAATGTCAATTATATAGGACAGAGCAGGGGACTCCAGGGGACGTCCCTGACTGCACTATGGCCTTTGGCACAATGTCATGTATCATTGTTGTGCACTCCCATAGTAGTTTTGGATAGGTCCATTCAATTATTGAGTAGTTATAGTTTTCATTCTTAAAAGTCATTTTTGTTGAGTGATGGTGTTATTGGGAAGTTGCTCTTCTTTTGCTGCTGAATAGTTAATTTACTTGAGTCACATAGTGACAGTGTTTCATTTCAAGGCTTTGACGTGTGCTTTTTTCCTCTTGTGACACATTAAAGGTGTGAACTTAAGATGAACAACAAGCAGAAAAAATCCAACTGCAATTGTTAAGACACGTATTGTGATCGCAGCCTGAGTTCTGTTTTATACTCTGAAAAAGAACACAAAAATGATGTTGAGGGTGATGTGGTTATTAATGGGATCTGAACCAAACAATCTTGTTCTTATACATTTGGAGAATGTGGTTTTGTGCAGGGCACCTCTGCAGCAGCACCACCACGCTATTTATATAAAAATATTCTGCATATTTTACCGGTGTCAAAAAATTGTAGCTCTTGCATCTTGGATAATAGTCTTCAATCATATGAGTGTTTTGATAACATTGTGATTAATTAGCCCTAATTTACCATCAACCCATGTTAAATGTACCTATGTTTTTTTATATATATTTTTGCTCAGTGCAGTTCATTGTTCTACATAAAACATACAGTACATGCATAATATGCATTCACTGTGTCAGTCACATTATGTTGTTAGACCAACACTAACTGTTGACTGGTCTTGAGTCTTGACCCGCCTCTGTCTTATTTGTGCTTTGCCTTGATTATATTCAACATGGCAACACACTAACTAGATCTTCTTCTGGCTGACTGCAATTACTGCTGAGGCCTAATAGAATCAGGAATCTGTCATTTGGATGTTTGTGCTGCTGATTATTACATCAGTCAAGCTTATATTTGTCCATTTAGATTGGAAAAATAATATTACAACTTTCCAAAATCCCTTTAAATGTATTAATCTCTGAAGCTTATGATGCTCAAATTGTTTCTTTCCTGATGAGTGTTTATTGAGGGAGGCTCTCAAGAACGATCAGTGTTATCTTCTCTCATAGTACTCACTCCCTCTCGTAGAGGAGTAGGGCAATCTGAGGAGTGAGCTGAGCCACAGAGCTCTGATCAGTGTGCACTTTTAATGAGAATCCCTTTCTCTCTGTTGATGGCTGTGGAATATGGAGATAACAGTGGCACAGTTTGCCTGGTCGACATCGTTGCCGTGAGCATTGTGTCAGCAGCGGAGTCGTGGAAGGCTCGTGTCTCCGCCTCGATCAAGATTAAAAGTGATGATGGCTGCAATGTAGAGAATGGAATGTGAAAATGAGGGAGGGAGTGGCAGAGAGAACGGGGTAAGAGTGACTGAACGGTGAGGACAGAAAAGAGCTTTAATATCTTTGAGATTCACATGTACTAACGCCAACCCATCATGAATGTGTTTTTGTTTTTCTGTGCACCTCAAGGAACATTTCTTCTTTTTTTTTCTAAGCTCAATGATGCTTGAAGATGAATGCATGAGTGCACACACACATACACTCACAAACATTCCCATAGGTGTAAAAATACACAGGAGCTGACAAACACACACGCGCCTGCACGCGCAACCCCGTCTTTACGATGTGCTCTTGTCACACCCACACCCAGATTAACTGACGCATATCTGAATCTGTGACTCACACAAGGAGACTAAAACCATGTTTATATATGCACAACACTGATGTATTCATTTGAACATCTCCCGCATTCTATTTCACAGCAATTTCACAACGAGTTTCTGAGCCTGGATTCTTTGCTTGAAGTATTTTGGATCTAAGATAAGACCTTACAACGAGGAGACAAATGATTGTGACAGGGATGTGCTGGAAAAAGGCCTCCTTATGTGAAGCTCTGCATTCAGAGCGAGTGGCTGGCCTCCGTGGGAGGGGCCCTCGTATGTGCACAAACAAAATCTTTCACTTCAGATGAATATTTAACAGAACAAAAAGTTATTCTTGCATCTGCAGCTTTCCCCATGTGCTACAGTATATTTCTCACCTGCAACAGAGAAGTTGAGGCAGGAGAGGGAAGAGGTCTGATCCTCTCCATAACGAGCTACAACCAAGTTGTGTCTGGGCTTTAGTGCAGATTTCTGCCTCCATCATCAGAGGTTACAGGTCAATCTCAAAACATTATTTCACCCCAAAATATGACAAACATGTTTTTCTGGTTTTTCTTGTCCAGGTCTGTCCGACAGCAGCATCTCTCCGCACACAGACACACACACACACACACACACACACACACACACACACGCACGCACACACACACACACACACACACACACACTCACACACACACACACTGTCTCTGACTGGATGATTCATATAACACACTGTCAAAAGTTTTCACTGGGACTCTTTCTCATTAAAAAGTAAATCCACTAAGAAAACTAATCACAGTGACTTTTTAATGACTTATGAAATTCTGTCTTGTAGTTTGAAAATCAACCTCAGCGGGGCAGGAGAGAGGAGAAGTGTCAGAGATGGCTCTGTTAAGAGATGCACCATCAGGAGAGGAAAACCAGGCAGAAAACCAGAGAGGCCCCTCATACTGACAAACCCTTTAAACCTCACATACAGACACTGTACAGTGCTCTGCTGTTGCCCCTTAAGTGTGCTTATGTAAACTATAGTGGCAATGTGAGACATTCAGGGAACATGTAAATTGTAATGTCTGCTGATAGTCTGCATATGAAGCGTTTAGAGGACATCTGTAAATTATCATCTGCCAAACGTCTGGATCACATAAGTTTAATCAATATGTTTCATAAGGCTGTCTAACACAGTGATTTGCCTGAGTTGCTCTGTGTCTCTGCTGGTTCTGTTCAATAAGCTCAACTTTTTTTAGGGAAGCAGGTGTGCTTCATGAGGTCATGTTGTCCAGGCTGGGGACAAACTACCCTGACATCTTCAGTAAGACGTCATTAAATAGGAGAGCATCTTTTCAGTGGTTAAATCCCTGAACTGAAGGAGGGTGTTACATTTCATTTAAACTCTATTTTAAGCAACAATTTGGACCATATACCATTTGCAGCACAGATACAGTGTGGGGATGTTTTTATGTGTATTTATTTTTGTGTTTAATCTCCCAAAGCTGTGAGCCCCACAAACAAAAATCCATTTACCTCCATGGTGCTGCAGTTGGGCTCAGAGGGGGGGGTATGTTGAAACAAACAAAAATAACCTCTGCAGTGACAAACACACAAATCCACACATGCACTTACCGTGACTGTTGCATCGGGAGGTCTCCACCAGCCTGTTGTCCTGGTCATAGCACACCATGGCCTGGTAGCGGTAGCCCTGCCCGCACTCCTTGATGTCTCCCTGGACTTTCATTCCCAGGATGCTCTCCACTCGTCCTCCCTCGGGCAGGATGCAGTCGGACCAGTTCCCCACTGGCTGGGCGTTGTACTTGTCGCAGGGACAGTACTGGGTCTCGCTCAGGGGATACATTTGCGTGTTCTTGCACTTGTCTTTTTTCTTGCTCCTCCCTGAGGGTCGGAGAGGAAGAGGAGTTGAGCCAAACTGCCTTCGGAGAGGTGACTCTGCTTGTTTGCTGGTGTTGGTGGATTTCTGTCTCACTTAGTCTCATCCTGATGTGCTGAGGCTACTCTCATGGCCTTGTTTGGTACAGTGTACTAGCTGACAGCAGCAGCAGCTCCTAAGGACAGATTGCGCTCACAAAATGGTTTCAAGCAGAGTCATCTTTTGCTGAAACTGCCTGACATTTCCTATCCTCAGACATGTCAAACATCATGTCCATTGATGCAAAGAAACATGTTTTTCTTGTGGCGGTCTATCATTAGGAGCTGTTTGCCACACAAATAAAGAGAAGTGGCATCTTTACCTACAGCTTCCAGCCTTTCAATCAAACTGCTGCTCCTGTCTTCTTGTTTTTTTACATTAAAGTCATTCCAACTGAGGTCTGACACATTCATCCTGCATCAGAACAATGCACCAGCTGCATGTTTTACTCCACTGAATTTTTCTTTTGTTTCACTGTTGTTCACTGGATCTTTTATTTTTCTATTGTCTTGGTATTCTTTTGGATTGAGATAAGACCACTAAGATAAATTAGAGCAGGGGTGTCTGAGTGGCTGCAGGTTTTTGTTCGAACCAAGCAGCAGCACAGCCGACATGACTCATTTGATCAACTGATCTCAGTCTTCAGACAGCTGATTGGTCAAAGTGTGTGCTCTTGATTGGTTGGAACAAAAACCTGCAGCCACACAGCCCTTTGTTGAGTGAGTTTGAGACCCCTGAATTAGAGGGCCCAGACTTATTTTTTCACTAGTTAAAACATCGGAGGGCACTGGCCAACATTTAACATATTGCTGATAACTTCTGCCAAATGTAGCTGCGGGAATTTGGATGAAACTACAAAATCCACACTCGCTCCTTTGCTCCTTCCTGAATTAAAGCAGAGAACCTCTTCAAAGAGTCTTAATATGCCTTACAGGACCTGCCTGCTCTGCTATACTCAGGCGAATGGGTCAAAAGATACTCAACATTCACATCAGGGGAAAATAAAAGCCGTTCAAATCCGCTCTCTCACTGTTTCAAGTCGACTTCCTGACCCCCAGGAACCTCTTTTGGAGGTGCATTAATGCATTGCACTACTTGTGTCATTTTTGCTTTTATGGCCGTGATGCACAGGACGGCTCTCGGGGGACACTCTGATGGATAACAAAGAGTGAGGAGTCAATTCCTTTGTTGCTTTAATCCCACCGGAGCATTTAGCTGGTGAGAACTATGAAAACAGATCTATGACCTTGTGTTTCACTTTACTGCACTTGGAGTTTTGCCCACAAACATTACCCCCTCACACGCACACGCCCAAAACTGCCTTGTGCCCCATCAACACTTAAACCACAGTGCAAATAATCTTGTCTGAAAGGAGTTCACATCAACAGGCCATTGTCGGTGCTGTGCCACTCTCTGTTCTCACCGATCAATGCCCTCTTTCTGGTGCGGACCCCCACGCAGTCAGCTGTGCAGGACGAGAACTTGGACCAGTTGGTCAGCTGGCAGTCATCCTGGCAGGGGAGCTGACAGCGCTGAGTGATGGCGGGCATGGCCTTGGCGAATTTCAGACATTCGCTGATGTCGGCCTGCGTCCCGTCCAGCTGGCGACAGGACACAGCTGGAAGAATTAAAGGAAGTCGTGTCAAAAAGGCTCCATTAGAATGTGTCGGCCATTACAGAGTTTGATGCTGATAGTTTGTGCAGAGTGATTGATAGTCAGAGCAGGTGCTGAAAAGTGCAGGACAAAGATGGATGGTATTTAAGCAGGAAATGAGTCAATGACACATAACTGTGGATACGGCTTCGTGGTAGTTATACTTCACTTTATTTGTTCCATGTGCATGAATAAAATGTGAGTCACTCTGCACATATGTACTTTTCCTTTCAATAGCTAGAACATTGTGCTGATAAAATGAGAAATTTGCTTCTACTGCCACTATTTCTGAATCACCAGCATCATCCTTTAAAGGGTTTGCATATTAAAGACCACATCATTTCAGAGCTTCATGCAAATGCTGGGGAAAATGCAACATCAATGCCTCAAAGACCAGAGCAGATATTTTCTGTTCAGCCTTTTATGGCCATCTGTTAATATGGTATTAAGTCAAAGCTAGCATTTAGTTCAGGTCAGACCATAGGAAGCTTGACTAATTCATAGTTCTTCTACAGTCCAGCACACATCACTCTGTAAATACACAAATTACAGGATATAACATGGTAATTATTTTTTATTTAGACACAACCAGTGTAACTGTTTGCTAAATCATGTTAAACTAAGCTAACCTGCTACTGCCTGTAGCTTAATTCTGTATAGGGCTTCTCCCCCTTTAATTGAGTTTGGATGATTTATGTATAGTAAATGACTATTTTTACATCCTGGTGTTGCTCGTCCTAAAGGAACACTCCTGTAATTTACCATTGCATATCCATAATTCAAGTGATGGCACTTGAGTCCTTTTCTCAGAGCAGATGAAACTCCTCCAGAGCTTCACAAGATATTATATGTCTATTTTCTCAGGCTTTCACAGGCTCCCTGTGACTAATACAATTACTTTGATATGTAAAACTGGTGTAGTGCCCCTTTATGTAGACCCTTACACTTCTTCCCCCGCTGGGGAGCTACATAACATCAAATATAGATTTAAAGAGGGGGAACTAAAGAGTTAATGAAAATAGATCAGAACCGCGCTCCTCGCATTAGATCTCATGAGGGGCTAAATAACAATTATGAGCATGGCAGACACAAATGCATTTGTTTTGAAGCCCACAAGTCACTTCGTCTTGGCTTGCATCAGCCCATTCTTTGTTCTATCAATTAAGGGTATTACTTGTGTTGCTGCAGTATTTCATTTTTCCTGAGATGCAGACGTTCTGCAGGGCTGTACCTTCATAGAAAAATCAATCCCTAAGCACATTTTCCTGCTGAACCCCCCCGGGTGCTGCTATTGGTTTTGAAAGGCTCTGTCTGATGGTGTGAGAGGTGAGGTCTTACGTGACTGTGTGTGTGTCAATGTGTGTATGTGCAACACAAAGAGGAGAGAGAGAGAGAGAGAGAGAGAGAGAGAGAGAGAGAGAGATTATATAGCACATGCTCCCAGGTGTTGTGTGTCTTTAATTGTGCCATGACAGTGATTTTTCTCCTCTAAGGAAAGCCTCTGTTCAGGTTAGCAACACAGAGCAGGGAAGACAGTGTGTCTCATTTGGTTTCAGTCAATGACAAAATGATTTCTGCCATTTACAAGTGTCAGAGGTGTAAAAACAAGTGCAGGAAGGTCTGGACGTCAGGTGTCACATGGCATTAAGTCAGTGAAAGGCTGTGCCGAGAGTCGAAACGATTTTATACAGAGATCTCAGTACTTTGCGATGAATAAGACCCCTCGTTATGCCTCCTCAGCTCGTTTACTCTGAGCCAGACAAAGTCGATGTGATGCAGCCGCTGTGAGTGACTTATAGATCGAGTGCTGATATGGAACACAACAGCAACGGCTTCTGTCTGGCCATCAACGGCGTTCAGTGTTTGTACATTCCCTCTTAAAGTAAAACCTTACAGCATCGAACAGACTGATTATTCTGTCCATTAATGTAAGTTAGCCAAGAAGAAACTGAAATATAAGCACTAATAATGGCCGTCTATAGGAGCTGGGATGTAATGAAATTGATCATTCTGCGTGACCCTCTGAAATTGGATTTTTCTGAAAGCCTCCCAGGACGACAGGGCACATCCATCCTCTATAAAAAACAAAAAAAAAACAACAAAAAAAAAAGGAATATGCTTTTAAGGAGGGAGAACCACATCTCCTTTAAAGCACTTGTCACTTATGTGCTGTGCCCATAAGAACAAGAGATTGAGCTGTCACATGCTCCTGGCAAGGAGCAGCATCTTCTCCCAAATTTCAACATTCGATTAAAATTGCATGACAAGAGCCTGAGGTGGGAAAAAAACCAGCAGAGAGACAACCCCAACTGTCAAACGAGTCTCAAGAGGCACCGCGAGTTGTGAACACATTTCCTTCCACACTTAGGAGGATTACAAAAATAAAAATAAAATAGAAATAACCAGGAAAAAAAACACTCTTGTTGATGTTTTAGGGGTGTCAGCCTCAGTTTATGTTGTTTCTTCTAAGTGGGAGGATTTGATGTGTGCTCTAAGTAAATTGGCCTTTTCTCTAAACCTTGGCACAGCCTTCCTCTGCCTCAGGGCCACACTCAACACTGGCTGTAAGGAGAGGGTTCACTGAAGAGGCAGAGGGGAAACTGGAGAGGAAGGGATCGGCTTTGTCACCTCTTGTCTGAAGTCCTAGTCCACAGGTCTCCTGAGCTCCAGGGTTTTCCTGTCTGAGGAACCACGGGACCAGTTGGCACTTCCTCCACTTGTGGGTTTTCCACCTTGAATGAAGCAGGACAGGACATTCAGTCACAAAGTCACATCTTAAAATCACCATCACAGTCTCCTCCTTCTCCTCCTGTTAACTGTCCTGTGCACAAACAGTTTGTTTCTCACACTAATTCACCAACACTGGCAAAAATCTCTATCTGACATCAGTATTATGGGATTCTTCCAGTGTCTTCACCTGAACCCTGGACACACGGCGGGCACCTCACAATCCCTCTCCTCCTCCAGCACTTCAGGACAGTCCTGTCCCCCGTTGGACGGCAGCTGGATGACAAGACGCTTCCTTGATTGTTTTCTCTTCATGGCGTTTCCAGCTGCACAGACACGGGCACATTTCTTGAGTTAAAGGAGAGAATTGTCTGCATGGGAAAGTGATCAGAAAAATGTCACTATGATAAGCTGGGCTGCTCTGGTTAATAGTCCTTGAAGAATGGGTTTGGAGACCACTACTGCTAAATCTAATTGACAGCTATCGGAGACAACACGCATGTCTGATTAGTGAGGATATCAAGCCAGCAACGATGATATTGAAAAATCCCATTAGAGCTTGGAATTGACTCAGATTAAATTTATGGTATTTACACGTGTGGAGATGCCCTGGAGTAGTTCATTAAGATGAAACGAGCCTCTGGGTGCTCCTGAACCCAGCTTTAAACCTTTGTATGTGGGTGGTGTGTAATTCCCCGCACAAGGTGAAGACATCAACAGCATCACATTTAAATGCACAGGCGCTGGTGCAGTGCACTCAGAGTAGAGAGATTTACGCTGCAGTGTCACATGAAGAGGTCATAAAAATATGGACAATAATGATTTGGGTCATAAATCAATATAATGTATTTGCAGCAGCTCAACAGCTTGGGTGAGACAGAGGTGACCTCCTCTGAACGCCGCTTCCCTTTCACAGCATGAAAACGACAACAACGCCACGCACTCGCTGACACTTGTAGCCACGGGCCAGTCGGCTCGCCGGGCGCACTAAAGCAGGTCAGCCCAAAGATTGTCTTACATGCCAACCTGTCAAACTAATTATGTGTAACAAGATGTGAGTGCATGCGTCTGTGTGGTAGCTAATGTGTCTGGCTCTGATTCGCCTCTGTACTTATTCTACACCATTAAATTAAACTTGTGTCTGTGTGAACCTTTGGACTGAGACAGAGTCAGAGCAGCTCATGTTTATTTGATGAGTATTGTTTACTATTGTATTACAGTTCCTTATGTAAGTCCTCAAGTATGAAAACAAATACTAAGAGCAAAATGCATTTTTTTACTTGACAGAGTAAAACCTGCATAAAACATGAAGGAAAAATAAAGGAAAGAAAGGAAAACAATAAACCTGAGAGTTTAATAACCATGTCAGTTTTCCAGTGATCTGTCTGAGGCTGTATTACTTCACATCAGCTGAGTCATCTCCTCTTTTGTTCTCCACCGTACCTGCGTCACACGTAACAGGACACGGTGTCCAGTCGCTGAACGGGGTCACGATGCAGTCTTTCTTGCAGGGCAGCTGACATGGTCTCACAGTGCTGGGGCGGGGGCCTTCTGGACACCTAGGCAACAGAAAACAGACACAGCGGGGCCGTGGAGTCACACCGTGGGGGCTTGTGCTGGGCTACACATTTCACCAAAACACCACAGCAAAAGGTCTGAGGCCAGAACATTGAATTATCTCAACATACAGCAGCGGATTTTCTCTCCGAGGGTTTTCTGTAAGACACTCAACCTCCACAAAAGACTGTTATTATGACTGAATCTAAGCCGTGGTAAAAAAACCACCTTAGGTAAATATCACACACTCACATCACTGGCTGCCTAACAAGAGCACCTCGCTTGCTCTTTGGAGAATCAGAATTTGTTCTCATTTCCAAGCTGTAGCAGAGTGAACCTGTAAATTCACTCTCAAATGAATCCAAAAATATGTCTCGTGGGCATGTTTCTACTGAGCACTCACAGGAAGCAGCAATTTAACAAGAGAGAGAGAGAAAAAAAGCTTTGCACACAACTATGAGATGAACAGGTCGTCAGGAGAAGACACCACGAGTTGTTTCTGTGGGACGCAGCACAACGAACCCATAAAAATATACAGTCAGGAGCCTTCTATTAACACTGATGATATCAGTACACTTGGCATAGCATGAAGCATGAAGAGACATAGTAAAAGATCATTGAACATCCTGTATATTTTTACAGGCTGAACGTACAGTGTATAATCTGGAGCTGTGGCTGTTTCATCTTTGGTACCTGCAGGTGCAGCCTCCTCCTGTGATCACATGGACAGGCAATCGCGTGTGATCTGTGTTTTTTTTCTTCACAGCACCTACATCATGTTGTGATTTCTGGTCACTGAAGGTCAACATGTTCTTTTTTTTTTCTGTTTGGCCTCTCACCAGGCAAGTCAGTCTCACCTGGTCCCCTATGACTTCCACACAGTGAGGACTCCACTGACATTTAAAATTGTTGACTGCCAGAAGTCTAAACCCTGCATTCAGGCTTTAATAAATATCTCTGTGGAGGTTCGGCACAGCAGCCGTGTGGGTATTGCTTGAATACAGAATGTAATTATTGGAGGCACAATCTGGGGCAATAAAAACTGAAGAAAAACCTCCGTAATCACATCCAGTTTATGACTGATGAATGCCATCTGGCTGACAGCAGATATAAAGAATAGGTAGTCGTATCCCTGCAGACAGAGCACCACAGGCATTATGGGAGATGTTGAGCAGGTCTGCATCAGGATGCTTTACATTAATTACTCTGCTGAGGACACAGAGAAGCCAGCAGACCAGCATCAGGACTGAAACTCCCATGTTTTAATCCTTTTGATGGCACAGAATGCGGGGTCAAGCCGAGGTTTTTCGAACAAGGGTTAGAGTTAATCTTCGGTTATTGAAGCACCTACGCTCCCTGGTGCATGCGCCTGGACCAAGATAAATAGGTCGAGATGGACCTGCTGCAAGACATCTTGTAATCTGATCCTCGGATGCCTCATGCTGGAGCTGGCGGCCGGATGTTGCTGCTCGGTTTCCTCACATATGGCTGACACCGCCATCATCTGGGTCAGGTTTAATGTTGCTGAGAAAGAGCGCTCTCCTCTGGGCATTCCACACTCGTTAGAGCGGTGTTATCAGGGGGAAGCGATAGGGAGCCTCACAGGCAAAATGCAATAATGTAACACTGACACAAGGAGAGATTTATTTTTAATACCAATAGACAGAGCTAAATCCCTCTCGAATGGAACAAATCCTCTGGTGTCTTCATACAAGTGAATGGTCCCCAGGAAAAAATAAATAAACAGCACGGGGAGGAAACATTTACATTTTGTGCATCTGCATCCGAACAAGCAGGTGTCTCACATAAGGACACTCGAACGAGACCGAGGACGGAGTGTCAGCTACCGGGAGGTTATCAGTCTGTTGAGATCAGGTAGCTCTTTATCGCAGGAAACCTGGTGTGAAAACAAAAATACACAGTGCAAAAGAAAGTTTACCCTGAGCAGAGAGGGTATTTATTATATGAGCAATGCAATAAGCAGGAGGCCGATATCAAAGCTGCACGTTCAAGAACTAAACGTATTTAATAAAAATAAACACTTTTCATTTTGCATCATAAAAGTTCATTTCACAACAAGCCAGTTGCTCTGCTGTGATTTCACCAAACAGACTGTTGTGAGGATAGAGGATGAACCTGAGGAGACCTCACAGCTGAAGGTGCTGGAACATGAGCATTTCATATCAAGCACATGTAGAGCTCTTCAATGTCTTTTCATACTTCTCTATTCTGTTACATTTTGCACTTTTTAAACAGCAGGACTTATTTATACTTCATACACGTGTCACATTTCTTATTTATTGGTTCTTGGCTCCTTGAAGATTTGAGTGAGACATACTAACATCTGTCCACGTCATGAGAGATCAGAGCGCTGATGCCATAAGATGCTGTGACTCCAGGAGATGTTTGACAAAGACGGGATTAAACCTTTGACCTTGTTCTGCTCCTGGTGCTACTCAAAAATGATAAACGTCTGAGGATGAGCTGCACTCTTGCACTTGGGTGAGATCTTGAAAGGATATGTGCGGTAAAAGTATATTCCCATTTAGTTTAAACACTGAGGTTTAAAAATACAGCTTGACTTTAGCCTTTGAAGCCGGAGAATGCGCTCTGAATACCAAAACTAAACCTCAGGAGACTGTGAAGTGCAGATTGCTTGCGTTTTAGATTTCACCTCCCGAGTCTCCACACAAACACGCGCTCTGGCAAGTTGGTCCTCACCAGAGAGACAACAGCATTGATTGTGGGTTCAAACGCCTCACACAACCTCTGTTTACGTTTCTGCTGACAAGGGAAAATAAAAAGTTTCTCCTGGATTCGATTGTATTATTATTGTTGTCTCCCAGAGGTGAGGGGGGAGACAGGGTGGAGGACTGGACATGCAGAGTGACTGACGGAGACCTGGGACTGTTCACATCCAGCAGTCAACATTTATTATTTATTTCCTCGCACGACTACAACCTCTACTGGACCCTAATATTCTACTTCCTCCATCTAATGAGCCTTCACCTACTGCTCTCTCTCTCTCTCTCTCTCTCTCTATATATATATATATATATATATATATATATTCAAATTCGCTTATCCTTTTCATGATCTTTATGCATAGTTGTTCTTTTTCTTCAGTTTGTCCAGTCATGTTGAGAACTGCTTTAAGGCAAGCCAAGCCAAGGCAAGGCAATTTTATTTGTATAGCCCGTTTTTACAATCAGTTTGTCTCAAAGGGCTTTACACAGCATCATGACAACATCCTCTGCCCTCTGACCCTCACATCAACTGAGGAAAAACTCCCAAGAAAACCCTTTTTAACAGGGAAACATGGAGAAACTTCAGGGTGAGCCACAGTGGGCTCTGTTGTCTCTGAGCTGCTGTGTTGTTCACCTGTTGCGCAGATGACTGTTGTGAACGCATCTCACAATTACTTTGCCACCATTATTGACATTATTGAGCTTTGAAGAAGATTGTGATACTGTGTACCAGGGAGAAATTTGTTGTCTCTGCTACTCGTTCTACTGGGCTTTTGTTGAATTAACTTTGTGTTTCTCTCCAGCCTTGTGCTTTGGAAACCTGACTTTACAGAACAGGGATTCTCTGAATCAATTGTTAAATGGGCCGGTGAGCTGATTGTTGAGTCCCAGCTTAACCTGAGTCCCTGTGCATCACACAGCTACAGTGAAGAACTGCCTCTCTCACTCTCAACAGTGACTTCCAGCTTCTTCATTCAGGACAAACACTCGCTGTAGCAAAGGATAAGAGAGTAAAAAGAGTGTGAGAAGGTTTTGTTTTGGCAGCCATCACTGATAGTTAGATAGGGAAAACTCATATAAATGTTATTTAGGTACTTTTAGGTAAAGTAACGCTATGTACAAACAATGTTTAATCTATTTATGGATTACACAAAGTGTTGTCTGTTCTGTGTGTTAAATGTATACGTGCAACAGATTTTTTTTCTAGGTTACAGTCTGCATGTTTTCCATGTGCCTGTGTGGGTTCTCTCCAGGTTCTCTGGCCTTTGCCCACTGTTCAAAGACATGCACAATAGTTAAATTACCAGTGGGAGCCAATGTGAGTTTGTGAGAATTGTGTATCTTTATATATGAATGACCTGTCCAGGGTGTACTCTGCCCTCTCCCTCTGTCAGCTGGGACTGAACCACCCTCCAAATAAGCAGTAAATCCTGTGGATGGATTGGCTTACAAGTGAGGAGCACCAGAAGCTTCAGTGCAGTAGGAATCTTAGGGTAAATATTAAGTGCTACATGTATTAAAATGAGATTATATTAAGTAAGCACTAGTTAAACATGTTAGGGTTTTAGGGATCTAATCAGACCTGAGAGCAGAACCCACATCACAGTCAAGAAACCTCATCACATTTTACAGCAGGACTCCTGGAGAAACCGAGATCAGATCAGTTTAGGAAAAAACAACTGTGTGGACAGTCACCTCCTCTCAGTCTCCATGTCTGATGCCTACAGTTAGATGGGGTGAAGGGGAATGGGTCCTTTTCTTTTTGTTTACTGTAACAGTCTCATGCAGTGCAGCATCCACACTGCTCTCTCCTTGGTAACCAACCTGTGTGTTTTAAGTGTTTCACACACAGGCCCCTGAGTTGACTTACAGCAGGTTTTCCCTCGGCGGGTAGAGGCTCGCCTTTTACTCTAATTATATTGTAGCCCCACTAATGATGTGTATTATCCAAATTTCAATGATTAAAATCCAATTAAATTCCAGTTTTCAGGGAGAGAAACAGGCCATGTTTGTTGGCAGAAACACAATACCAGCCAGAATACTTCCAGCACAGTGTTTGGCTAGAAGACTGTCCGTGGGGGTGTGAGAGCTACAGTAGCTGTAATACTGTATTGTCATTTATGCATTTTTATTATGTATACATTTTTGTTGCTTGGCTGCTTTATTTCTCCTGCTGTAATTCTTTGTCTGTGATATTAAATTCTTTTATCTTTTCCTTGTCACATTGTTTTTATTGTTTGAAGAGAAAAACAGATTATTTACAAGGAGCTCGGGGTATTTCATTGTAACTGCACAATTCTCTATTATCCATTTGTGTGTTTATCACTGTGGAAATGCACTGCACTGAAATGAATGAAGCCACCCACTAATAGCGTGTGGTTTTAACTGACTCGCCGGTTCCAGTCAGTGTCACAATCTCATAATGATCTTTAAATGTCATCAATTGTAGCGGAGCACAGACACAGACAACACTGAACTGGGAGCTTGTCCCGAAGCACGACATTAAGACGAGCAGCCAGGCTAATACTCATGTTTTGCTTGCTGCTGTTAGTGCGGTGAGTAATCTGTTCAGTGAGAGGCTGCTTTTTTTGCCTCCTTTTTTGAAAAAGGAAAAATGAGCAGATGGTTGAGCGGGATGAAGAGAGGAGATTCAAAGAAAAGAACTGTCAGTAGTTTTAAGGGAGTACACACACACACAGAAATGAAGGTCTGGTGGGAAAAGATAAGGCCTAATTAATTTCATTATTAAAATTACAGACTACAAAACACGAACATCATTTGTTTAATTTAGCATAAAGCAGTTGCAGTTCTTCAAGGAGCCTTTCAGTGGTGTCTCTGGCCTCTGTCTCCAGGGCCCCTCAGCTACTGTATCTATCAGAGTCAAAAACAAGGAGCGAACATGACCTCCATTAGAAAACACAATGGGGAGATGACTGACTGGGCTTAATACAGCTCCGGTCCAACATCACAACCGTGAATCATTCACTTCCTTTCTCACAGATTCCACAGCATCAATGTGATTATACAAAAACACATTTGGTACCATTCAGCATGCAGACTGTCAGGATCAGTAAGCAGACGCTGTTGTTTTTTCCTCACACCACAAGCACAGCTTTCTTGATAGGATGATAGCAGCCCAACCCTGAGGCACTGACATATTTGTCTCTGTTGTGTCTGTGGTTTCTATTGGGTGCTGACAGCCAATGTGTGTGTGTGTGTGTGTGTGCGTGCGCGTGTGTGACATGCACTCTGTGAGGTTCACTGCCTGAGGCTGCTGGAAGAAGACAGCTCAGATCCATCTGTGAATGAGACAGGGCACATCTGCATATGCAGGGTGCAGGCGGCCATGTTTGTTTGTTCTATTGAGATCCCATGGGTGCACTGATCAAGAATACCTGCCAGTAGGATGAAGACATGCAGGGTAGGGGAAAAAAACAACAACAAGAAACACACAATCATATGAAATGTCTGCCGAGTGCAGGAGAGGAAACACTGCCTCTGAGCAACAGATGGCCAAGAGACCAGAGCCGTTTCATTTCTTATTCTTTAAGTTCATTTTATCTCTGGGCCTGAGACATGTACCATTAGGCTCTGTCAAATCTCCTTGGTGAACACAGGGAATCAAAGATTTTCATGTAAGAAGGACCATAACCTTTACTCTACTGCAGACCACTGACAAAGTGGAGGAAAGTCCTGCATAATGAATCCAGATGCACTCATACAGGACACGAGGGGCCAGCAGTGAAAATGATAAATCACACGCCGTTATCTACCAGACCTCCACTAAGCTCAACAACCGAAACCTTTGAAGTGGCCTGTCAGACGGCGGTGTCCGCTGCCATCAACACACCAAACGAGGGGACATCCTTTGAAAAAAGAAGATGGTACGACTTGTTGAACTTTGTCAATATGTCTGCCGATTATTCTCTTGGCTTTCCACTCCTTATTAAAAAATGCTCATTAACTCTTGTCATCTTACAGTCATATGGGAGAGGGAGGGGGTGTCCTTGCATTTCAGGGACTCAACCGTGAAAAACATTTACATTTTGTTGCCTTAAAGAGGAAATGTTCTACATTTTTACCTTAATCAAACAGCTTCAGAGTATATTGTGATGGTTAAATGACTTCTTACAGGGAGAACAGAGGCTATCTCCCTGTAACGGGGGGGGGGGGGTTGCAACACTACAGTGTTGGGAAATATGCACTCTGAAACTGTGACCAAAACAGCAAAAACGTGACTGGACTTGCATAGTTCCCTTTAAATTACAGATTTGGTCTGTCAATCACCAAATCAGGCCTGTGTGCATCATTCCAGGGTGTGCTGCTGCAGATTGTACAAAGCAATAATGAGAGGCCAGGTTATCCTCCTCAGTGTGTGTTGATTCATATTGAGAGCCATGATGTTTACATGGAGACAGGAATCCTCTCTGGGTGGAACTGCCCTGTATGTGTTGTCAATAAAAATATATTGCAAAATAAGCTAATATATTTGTCTTCACTCTCTGTACCACAGAGACTGGCTGGTACTGTCAGCTACTGACCACCGTTCACTTCACAAATGCAGTTTGTCATTTTATTTCCCTTGATATGTTAGTGTGTCCAGGCAGTCACTGTATATATAGGCTGTTCTTTCTTTCTTTCTTAAAATATCTAATCCCTCTAGAAACCAAGTGGAAGTCCTCTAACATCCTCATTGTAAGAACAGAATAATTAAAGTCAGTGAAGATTCTCAGTCGCCCTGTTACCCTTGATTCGAGCTGACTAGAGGGCAACTGGACTTGATTATAGATACTACGACATTTCACCTGCCGAGCAAGAGGCTTAATCAGTTCTGATTGACTGCTGAAAGCCAGTTTTTAACCTCTGTGGGGTCACACTGATGACACATGCTGCTGTTGTAATGATAGTTGTCAGAGTCACCAGTGAAAAGCGGTGAGAGGACAGCACTGTAGTGGTGATTAAGACAAGTCAGAGAAAATCTGTGGTTTGTGAAACTGTTGCTTTGTTAAGCCTCATCATCTGGGTTTCAGACTGGAAACCACCAGTGTTCTGAACAGCACAAACACCCTTACATTATGATCGTCCTTTGTTCCTGTCAGCTCTTGAATTTTGACTCATTGCGGTTTGTGTTCAGTGCATGCTGTCATCATATTTTCAAAACTGTGCTTGTCAACATATTAAAGTTTTACTTGTTTTTGTTTTGTCATGCATGTTGTGTTGCATTGATTTGGCCTCTCCCTGCTCTGTTCACTGTCTCATGTTGCTTTGAAGACATGCTTATCAAAGTGTTGATTGCCAGAGCTCTCTCATAGCAGACAAATGCTGCTAATTGGCAATCAACTTAATAAGACCCATCATGGTGGCAACATTTGTCATTGCAAGTTGAAGAGGCAAAGTCACTTCCCCATGAGGGGTTTGTAAGTGTGTGTGTGTGTGTGTGTGTGTGTGTGGTGTGAGTTCTGGGGAACACCGGAACATTTTCATGTGTTCACAGCTACAACAGAAGAGCAGCGTTCTACATCCAGTGATGCTTTTTTGCTTTTTTCTCTTAAGCTGGCTCACAGCCTGTGACTGGGCTCCTGCCAGTGACTGTGGCCTGATGAAAACCCACCTTAAGACTCTGAACAAACATCTCTGAAGGGTTGCAACAGTCAGAGTGTCGACAAAAAGGATGTAATAACTGATGCTGAGGGATGGCTGAGGTGGAGCACAGGCTGAGGCAGAATAAGAGCAGCTTCTTCAGCACCATGGACAGCACCAGTGGCATGAAGGCAGGTGAAAACAAGCCCCAGCCTCCTGTTTGACAGCAGTCACACTATCTGTCAGTCTGTGTCTGTCTTTCTGCTCCAGGCAGACAGAAGTCTGTGATGACACATGCACAGTTCTTCCATGGATCATAGTGGATCATTTGACTTTGTCACTGCTTTGTCTATTAAAGTCCAGACCTCTGAGCTGGAGAGGTGGAGGGGGTCAAGACCTCTGAGAACCGTCTCTACTTCTCATGGAGGCTCTTTTCCTTCAGTGTCAATGCTGATGTTTTACCTGCCTTTGTAGAAGCAAGAAAAAAAAGCTGTGTAGCTAGACAGAGCAGTGTGTGTGTGTGTGTGTGTGTGGGGGGGGGGGGGGTGCTCAGTGATGGACAGGGAGCTGGACCCCCCTGTGATAAACTGCTGTCCACCTTTCACTACACCCTCACCCACCAGGCACACTACATCTATCTATCTATCTATCTATCTATCTATCTATCTATCTATCTATCTATCTATCTATCTATCTATCTATCTTTTTTCTTTCTCAGCTCTGATGGCACCTTATAGTTCAACAGTGTGGTTAAATGACTGACACAGTGGTGCATAGGTAGAGGGTCCATCTTAAATCCAAGCACAGACTCTCATTCAATCATCAAGAATTTAAGATTGCCCAAAAGTTACCAGAAAATAAAAGGCTGAAGCGCCAAATTAACAACATGCATCAGGTTAGTTTTCTCTGCTCCTCCAGACGGTAATAACCTGAGGACTCTACTCACTTCTTCATCCATCCCACTGGATGGATTAACACTATTAATGTTAAGAGGTGACGCTGGGAGACTGACTGAGAGGCTGGCACTGGCAGTGAATCTTCTCCAGGCTTTATTCACCAAATATTCATGATATCTCACCCTCATCAGGACAACAGTGTCTGAGGCTGTTTGCATTATCTGGTGAATAAAGCACAGAGTAAATTAAACTAATGCTAACTTTAGCATGATAACGTACTCAGACATACTGAAAGTTAACGAGCTGGTTAATCAGATGTGATGTTCGCTATGTTCACAGTCTTAGATTAGTGTGATAGCATGTTGACATTTGCTAATCAACACTAAACTCAGTACAAGTGCAGCTAATGATGATGGAATATCATTATTTCTCCAGGTTGTTGTAGTTAGTTTAGTTATTTTTTCATGGTTTAGTGCCAGTTGCTATGGTGACACATACACAGACATAAATGCAAATGCACAAGTGTGTTGTCAAATTGATGAAACTGCTTTTGAATCTGTAGCACATTTGTGTCTTTGCATGTGTTTTCTTAAGATGCAGTGCATTGAGCCCTCAGGGCCACCGTAGGAAGCCATTCTCAATGCAAACTGTGTTCATGGTAGCTGGTAATTGAACTGCCAGCCTGGGTCAGGATCAGCAGCCAGCCTGCTCTAACACTTCTGCAGCCACAGCATTAGAGTGAGAGGTTTCACTAACAACAAACATCAACCTGTTGGAGAAACTACAGGAAAGGACCATGAATTATCTGACATCCATGAATGTCTGTTCCAACTTCTGTTCCAATCCATCTAGTCAGTCGTCTTCTCTTGTGTCCTGGCAGGTCTACAGTCTGAGTGATTCAGCCTTCTCTGGGGACAATGAATGTCTCTACAGATCTGATGGCAACTAAAGAGTTGTTGAGCTATTTTTGACCAAAACTGACTGACCAACTGAAAATCTAAAACTCCACCCACACAAATACAGCAAGTGCAGCAGCTCAAATTTGTGAAATAGCTCTTCAAATCCAACAGCTTTATGATGAACAGTTTGACTGATACTTTGCAGTTTCCCTTCAAGTAAGTGGTTGGAAAGTCAGGATGTGTTTACGTCGGGTCTGATAATAGGACTATCTGTGTTGTCTGGTCTAACAGACTCTGTTTGGATTTCTCTTACCACAGCTGTGCGTCATCCATTACAGGCAAAAATGACAATAACAACAACATGGAAGATATTGGATATGTTCTGTGGAAAATGCACATCACAGAAGAGACTGAAGAAATATTTCCTTATTAAATGGTGCTTAGGTTGAAAACAGCTCTGTGAACATTTTAAATCAACTGAATGACCTTGATCACTCTGAAGCTCGGGTCAGTAACAGTAACACCTGCTGAGTGGGTGAGTCGGTGCTGATGGGAGTCCACTCTTCTTTTCACTCCTCATTAGAGACTCTGTTGCATCTTGTTCTTTTTCCTTCATTTCAAATGACTCTGTGTTATATCATCTATTCTATTCATATTATCATTTTATATGTAGTTACAGACGAGTACAAATAAAAGAAAATAAAGTCACATTGACTGAAATATCTTTTCCACACACACTGCTGCTGCTCCTCTCCAGGCTGCTGATCTTGTGTTTATCTCTGTGTTGTTTAAAAAGTAAAATACAAGACGCCCTGGGCTTCGACCTCTCTCCTGCAGCCTGAAACGTGCAGCTGCTGCGCCTTGGTCAGCTGCTGAACCAGCCGCCACTGAACTGGACATTAATCTTCATTTTATCCAATGCTGTTCTCTGTGAATCACATTTGCCATGTACACAACGCACCTCGACCCTTTAAATTATTTATGCTCCCATCCTCTCCTCTTGGATAACTACGCCTGGGGGGGCGGGCGGTGATACGGGAGGAAGAAGAATCTTCTGGTCTAATGTGGGAGACTGAAGGGAACATGTTGAACTGAGGAGAACACACATTAGGAGATCCCTTTTTTGTAGGGAATAAATCCATCTACTCTGAGTGTTGCTTGCACAGAACACGACACAGGCAGATCCTCTCCTTTATCTGGAGTCGTGGAGTGAATCAGCCGAGCGTAATTGACACCAAACCAGAGCTGAACTTTCCATGGATGTTAAAGTAAAAAAACAAAAACAAACTGGTTAGCAGATTTTGAATCCACCTCATGCAGTGTGGTCTTTCAGAGCTAACCACAAACATCTTGTCTCTCATCTGTCTCATGATTAAATTGCCTTAAAGTATCAATCCCATTTAATTACTGTCATTATCATCAATGAGAAATTACCAGAGCCTAAAATGGCGGGGTTAATTAGGCTTACAGGGACAGAGAGATTATTTATTTATCTGTGGTCGCCTGCACTGGGAAGATATGAATTGCGAGGTAACTTCAGGTAGAGTCTGCTCAGCTCACTTCTCCAGCTTTGTCAGTGTCTCCTTGTTTTTCCTCTTGCTTTTCTCTCCTTCTTTCACCGTGGACACTTCAACCACTGATGTCCTTTCAAGTAAACACACACAAAAATACTTGTGTTCACAGCTTTGAACACAAGTTCTGCTGCTCATTCAAACAGATGCTCACAGATCTGTGTTTGACCTGGCAGTAGAAGAGGAGCTTCTCTTGTGTTCACCGTGATCTCACACATCACAAAGCAGCCAAAGCCCTTGTCTTCTGCTCGTTGATCCTCACCTAGATTTCACTGATTAGTTCCTTCTGTAAGTGTCCAAATCAGTCAAATCGGCTGTTCTGGAGATTTATCTGAAATGAAAGCGCGGCTGCTCTTGGATCTCGGTGACACATGATGGAGAACGACTGCTCCAAGCAAGTGGGTTCTTACTTCTAAGAAGTGAGCAATTTTCACTCTGACACAATATTCCAGGAGCTGATTTCACAGTTATACACCTACAAATCAGAGAGGCCAGAAATAACCACTAAGTCTAAATATGACCGCTGCAGGGAGAAGCAACCTGCACACATATTTATGGCACAGACTCAGCTTTAAAAAGCAAACATGCACCACTGTTAGGCAGATAAAGTGGAATCATAGATAGACACAACTTGTGGATTATCTTACTTCTTAGGAGGCACCTGTCCCATGGTGACGCGCACGCAGATTACTTTGCGAGTCTGCATTCCCATGGAGCAGGGACCTTGACCGTCGCCGCTGACACGGACACTTGTGGACGTGTTGATGGGCGAAGACGAGGGGTCTTCAGCGCAGGGGCCCACGGTCCGGTCTGCCAGTGGTAAACGGTGCAGGCGTGTTCATTACAGTTCCTCACCTCCTGAAGGGCACTGCTGTTGGGGCACAGGGCACCACCTGACAAACAAAACATAGCATTAATATAATAAGTCTGGATTCTTCTCATGTACGAGGAAAACTAAAATTAACCCAATCACTGTGTGTTTTACTTTGTAATACTAGGAATGTGACAAATAAAGCATCTTCAGCACTATGACAGTTCATGTAACACAACTTACTCATCATGACACACCCACAGATGACACTCAACTCTGCAGCTCCATTTAACTTTCAAGTTCATTAGTTTGGTTCATGGTCCAAAACTCCTCTGTTTTGCTGTACTCACTCTCCCTATCAGAACAGCAGGCTCTGATAAACCTCCAGTATTTACACTACCTGCCCAGAGTTAGCAACTGGGTGAACAGAACAGACACAGTGTTTGCTTGACAGGATGTTAGATGTTGCATACTAGTCAAAATAAATGTTAATGTTTAAACTGTTTACGAAAGAACTAACATAAAAACCTTGTCAGGAGAAAATCACAAGATAATAATGTGAAATTTGATCTGTTGAGTGAACCACTGTTGCTGTAGCCTGTATGTAAATATCTGATTACTGTGGGATGTTTATAGTTTGTTTGATGTGGGCTTCTGTGTTTTCTTCCTCTATATGTTTGTTGTGTTTTCTTGCTGTGGATCCCTCATGAGTGTTGTCCTTAATAAAGACTCTATGAATGTTAATATGTCAATGTGGAGTTTACCACTGGCTCCACAAGAAAAATAATAAATAAAGACTTACTGACACAGTTTCAAGAGGACTATGCCGTTGCCACGTCAAAAGTTGAATCCAGCAGGAGCTCAGCAACAAATCTGACTAACCTGTTTATTTCACCTACATCAGTGTGATATACAGAAACTAGAAACATACAATTAACAGCTTCATCTGTTCTAACTGTGCTGTACCAGTAAAGTCCAGCAGTTATTTCTCATTGATAATCACCTTCGAAAAATATCATGACTTCAGGCCAGGAGTTATAATACGTCTGGAGTTATCTGCTGCTCAGACTCGGGGCTTAAGCACATTTTCCCTCCAGTAAGAGGTTCTGTTAAATCCAGCACAACCTGTCGAACAATTGCTGTTAACCTATTTTTCTGCCTGAAACTCCAGGATCTGTGAAACATACTCAAAAGAACCGACACTCCCACACTTTAAAGCACCTTTATAGTGAGACTTTCCACTTTCAGCAGCTTTTCACTTTGCGCATGTAACTTAGCAGTGCAGAACAAAATGATAATAGCTTGCCAAAGCACACCTAGATTTTATTGACATAAGAGGGAGGGAACCATAAATTGTCTCCAGCCTGAGCACTTACATTCAGTGTCAGCTTCATAAAAAGATATAGCCAGATTTTAATGTTCTGAAACACACTTTTCACAATGACCCAAAAAATACTCTTACACACAAGGAGATAGGAAGTCTTAAATAAACAACATTTAAGATAAACAATAAAGGAGCCAGTTTAAAATTTCAGGAGAGGTTGTTTCCCTGAGGTGACACACTGGGGCTCAGCATGATTGATTGATATGTGACTGCAGATGATCCCATGTGATGCAACTGAGCCAACTTCTTCAGTTATGTGTTGAATCTACTGAATAGTTAGCACATTTCGTATTAATTTTTATTCTTAGCATCATCAATCCTCTCTGTCTATTGGCCGGTGGCACAGGGATTAAAGGTCGGTATTAATTTTGAAGGCCACATTAGAAACTGCTGTTTCCACAAACCTTAACTGACTCTGTATAGTTCTGGAAACTTTGGAGGTGTGAGCTGGACATGCGTGTTTTTAATATTCAACAGGTGCTGCCAAGAAGTCAATTTCAGCTGCTGAGAAACTCAATTTTGAAAACAGATCTAAAATGACTTTTTATCTCAAGTCGCTGACACTAAATAAATCCAGCATTTACTTATCAGTGCCTTCAGTAACTCAGTATCAACTCTTTTTTCTACCAAAATAATTTGAAGAGGCCATGTGTGTTTTCATCAACAAGTGTTTATGTCATAATTTCTGTATTTGATCAGCTTCAGTTTGTGTTAAACAGAGTAGGAAGAACTGACACTTATCAATTAGCTGGTTTTAAAACAGGTGACCTGTTTTGATGTTGGGACTGCTCTGTGTTTTTTTTTTTTTTTTTTTTATATTGGAGTCAGTTTCATATCAAATTACTAATGATTCAAAATGAACTCGGACCACAGACACACCAAACAGCAGCATCTATGGAGAAGCACTGGGCCTCTTAACCTCACACACTGATGTGTATATTATCTACAGGGGACATTTAGCTGTTTCAGTCTGTGTCTGGCCTTGATTGAAGAGATATATGATGCACTGATCAACATTTTCCTGCAGCCCTGATATTGCTGCACTGAATGATGCTTCCTTCCACGAAGAGTCAATACAGTTGTTTTCTTATCTCAAGATTTCCAATTAATTATGTTGTTGTCTTGGGAAAACAAAGTTCTATTTTCTTGAAGAGAGTGATCCCATCACCTCGGGGGAAAATGGAGGAAATAAAATGTATGGCTGTGTAGGGCTTCAATAGGTCAGTCAGAAAACTCACGATTCAGAGTTTACTGCAGCTTCATAATACATTGAGGGTTTGGTGTCTAGGCTCCGGCTCATCACTCACTGAATAGGATTTCATCAAATATACATGGGAGTGATGAGGACATATCTTATTTATTTATTTACTAGATTGTATTTGTTGGATTTTTTGATTTATTGATTTGATTTTATGTACCTATATGTTATGTAATGTTTTCTTTACTGATGGTTGTTTGTATGCATGTGGAAAGCTGCACATGAATTGTCCATTGGGATAAATAAAGTTATATGAACTGAACTGCTCCTCTCATGCAGGTATTTTGCTTTGTGGAGACCATTTGAAATCCTGAGGGGAGTCACTGAATCCAGCTGCAAGTCACAGGTCAGACTTCCAGTACTTACTTCTGTGAGTATAACCCTCATCTATTGTTTTCCTGTTCCCATTTACAGTCCCCCTCCTTGTTGGAGTCCACCCCCCTCTCATTTCTCTTGTGAAGCTGCAGTCCCTCAGTCAGACAGTTGTTGGGTCGATGGACTGAGAGAGCCCTCACCGGTTAAGAGTAATTGCCAACACTTAAGTCTTTCAGCAGAGATTGAGAGGCATTGCAGGACTGCGAGTCCTTTGCACCTGTATTTCGCTGCCGTGGTTGACAAAGAGCCAGCTCTGTAATGAGTGGCGGTGTGCGCACAGTTGGGCCTGAATCACAGACCAGCTAATAGTTACTGAGAATGACTTCTTTTCTGCTGATGGCATCGTGCCCCTGAGGAACAACAGGCTGAAGTTCAGCTCAACAAAACGGGCCATGAGCTGCTGGTAAACGATGACTTGCATGGCTGCATGTCGTACAACGAGGAAAATGTGAAGCAGCCTGAGATACAAGATACATAAAACACCCATGATGGAGCAATAAGTAAATCTGGCAAATTGATGTTGCCAGAATGTGACATTAATGATGAAAAATTAATTAACAACAAATTATTAATAGACATGATGACAGGTGGTTTTACTTGGTGATTATTTGTTGGGAATTTCCAGGTACATCTGTGTTTCCAGGTGGCTCAAAGTATTTTATGTTTACAGTATAAGCAGATGGTTTTGCATTTGAATTGTGGTTATAACTTTGAAACTCCATGAGCCAGTTATTTAAACGTATTTGCATTTGCAGGACAGATCAGTGGAGCGATCGCCACTTAGGATGCATCCTGAATATGATTCAAATGATGAATGTCAAACAGTAAGAGTCACTCAGACTTCATAAAGTCCCATCATAATCACCATGGGATTCAATATAGGCAGTTATGCTAAACAGGTCTTTAATTAGACGTATTAATGTATTAATTAGTACATGAATCTGTGCCAACTTATAGTTGGTTGCATATTAATATGAACCTTGCATCTTAAATCTTTGACTTCCTGTACTTTCAACAGTTTTATTTTCTCATTAATATGCAAAACAGCAGCTGCAGATTCTGCCGAGGAGCTCAAAATCTAATCAGATAATCTACTTTGCAAGGGGAACCTGTTGTAAGAGACAAAGGCTCCTTTCAGGTATTGTTCCTGAGTATGTGTTCATAAATATGTGACTGGAAAGACGGAAAACATACTTGAATATAGTTTTCCTTTTTCACGTCTCCTCCTTTCTAAAGCTACTTCAAGCACTAATAACTATTATCTCTCTGGTCTACTGTTGAACATTTACCAAAAAGTTCTGGAAACTTCGGCACCCGTGAAAGACCTTTGATGAACACAGATGTGAGATATGTTAATGTGACAGGTGAGATATGCAGTACACACACGAACACTACTGCACCACAACAGAAAACAGCTAAGACAATCAAGCTATTTCACACATGGCCAACACGCCTTGACTACGCTGGATGAATAAGTACTAAATCAATTATAAGTTACCCTAAAGCTGTTATGATAATGTACATCGTTTTTAGATCGCACAACAAGCTAACCATTTTCATTCTACTGCATGTAGACACATAGCTAGAGGTTTAAAACAGCTAGCAGCAAACTTTAATTACAAACGTTACCCTCCATCACTGTGATCCAGGCTACAACCATCGCAGTGACTGAGAGGAAAACACACACCCAGATAAGACACAGCAAAACATTTGGTGACATGACAAAAAGAAAGATACACACACACACACACACACACACACAGAGATTCAAACCAGAGAGAACAAGCATATGCAAAGAAATGATCTTAGAAAGAGATAAAAAGTGAGTGCCAGGCGAGGAGACAGACCAACAGAAATAATCACCAGGACAGATAAGCAGACTGTTTGAGATAAGGACAAATGCACAGGCAGACAAGTGTGAAATCCAGACATTCAGTGAGTGACAGCAGAGGACAACTTGAAAGGCCATGACTAAGCCAATATCCAGGCCTCATCTGCATACATTTCCATATGTGATGGCGACGGAGAGACTGTCAGCAGGTGGAGACTCACCTTCCCCAGCGTTGTAAGCCAGAATGGAGCGGGTCCTCATCTGCTTCCCCTCGATGGTCTTGCTGGAGCAGGTCTGAGAGCAGGTGGACCATGGGGTCCAGTCGCTGAGCACGCAGTCCCTTGAGCAAGGCACCTCGCAGGGCACGGGCTCCGGGGCCGCGGAGGATGAGCAGAGGTTTCTGTCCACCACCTCTCCTGGAGAAAAAACACAACATACAACAGAGTCAAAGAGTGAAATATAGTGATAGGATGGTTTCAGCAGGGTAATGAACATTTCTTACTAGGTGGCAATAGAGCGATAACGTGATGGCTCCATATGGAGTAACAGTAATAATGAGGTAATAATAGACTTGAATCATGGGGACCTGCAGTAAAGCCAACAGAATCCTTAACTCAGTAACTCAAACACACACACATGCACACACACACGCATATCAGACTGTGCCAGTCTAGTGATGTTGCAATTTTTAAATTTTTAGATGCATTCAGATGTGTAATTTATTCAGAACAATTTCTAATTTCATTCACTATGTGAAATATACCTGTCTAAATTGAATTTATTATATCATGATACATTACATTACAATTTACTATTACAGTTTTTTATATTCATGAGCTACTACTATCTATCTATCTATCTATGAAGTGAATGAATGTTGGTTTTACATGACATTACAGAAAAGAAGAATTATTTAAGAAATGAGGGCATGGGAATTTCAGCATCAAAGGTACAGTACTGATGATCAGCCCATTAAAACAGTGAAAAAGTTCACTGCATATTACCGCTATATCAAGGATGACATCCTCATTAGTCTGACTACACCACTGCCTCTTATCAGCCTGCTTGTATTAACGAGCTGCAATGTAAACAGCAGAAATTTCAAAGCGAGGCGTCACCTTTTCCTCATTAATATATTGGTCTATTTACCCAAATTAAATGGTGGGGTCTGTCACGGTGCGCAATGCTGTGCCCTAAACACATCTGTGAAAATGTCTTATGACCAAAGACTAGATTTATACCTACTAACTCTAAAGATGGTCATAAAGGTGCTGCTAGTTAAATGAGAAGAAAAAAAAGAGCCCCACGTGGAACAGGTTGATTTTATCAGTGTTAATGAAAAGACATATTTTTGGGTGCCAATGTGTGTTAATTTCTTCTTCTGATTACATGATAAAAGTTTACTCACTAATTTTGGATACACTTGGTAGCCTTGTAACTTGGGTGATGAGAATATATTTAAAGGCTCAAAGATTCAACAAGATGCAAGAATCAAATTATCCCCCTCACACAGTACAGAGGCGGCGGGAGCAGCTGGGAAAATGAACAGCTGTGTGTCTTAATTGATAGCACAATGTCAAGCACACAGCCCATTTCAAATTGCAGAGACGTGTTTGTTTTCTTAAGATGCCTGTTCTCCCCAACACAACTTGGGAGGGAGATTCTCCAAACTGGCACAGGCATCGACTTGGCATTCTGCGCTCGCCTCATGTGTCTAGTTTACAAACTAGGAGGAAATCTGCAGACAAGAAGTGCAAATTTGAAACACAGAAGAAATGCATGATACACACAGTTTCATAAACAGCAGGTAGAGGGGATTCAGTGTGGAGGAAGCTGGATTTATTCTACTTGTGAGTCAACTGGAGTGTGTCCTTGTTCTTTACTTGATTGTTTCTATTTTATGCCACTTTATACTTACACTTGATATTATGATGTAAACTTTATGATGTTTCATTTGGAACAACGGTGAAACACTGAGTACTTTTACTTTTGATACTTTAAGCACATTCGGCAGTTAATACTTGTGTTTCTGAGGGGCAGTCTGGGAGCTCAGAGTCAGCTGCTCCATCATCGCTGTCGTGGCAGTGCTTGACTCCACCTCCCATAAGGACCAATGGAAACAGAGGGTTTGGAATAAGCCCAGACTCAGGAATTATGTTTAAATCAGCACTGAGCCTCATGTGAGACTTGATTTAAAGAGAGTACAGAGGTCCCTCAGTGCTCAGTTAACAACTAATACTTTTCCACGGGCAACTGAAGTAGGCAGGTATAAATGTATTCCTGAAGAGCAGAGGTTTTCTATTTTATATGACCTCGGTATTGTTGAGGATGAATTTCATTTCATGTTTCATTGTGCGTTGCTCATGATTTGTTGAATTTGTGAAACCATCTGAGAAAATTCAGCATGAGCACCTGGATTTATTTGGGCTGTCTGATAGTGATACATTTACACGACTCTTTGAGAAGGAGATTTTTATTTTAGCATGATTTCTATAAAAGCAGCTAGGAGCAGCTTGTAATGGAAACTGAATGCACTGAAATGTTCTCTTGAACTTTGTAAGTGTAACTGTCAAATAATGACTTGCTCTGTGGTCATCGTGATTACTGCTGTATCATAAGCAGCTTAGCTCAGCTCAGGTCTTCATACATTAGGAAGAGGTGTGTTCACAGAAAGGAAGGAAAATAATCAGTCCTCTGTGGCAGCTGCAGGACTGAAAAAACTCTGACCAATCCAAGCTTTACGCTCTGAAAAGCAAAAACCAATCAGATGCCTTCATGTCTAGTTCTGCCTACGCCCAATCAAGCTGCCGTCTCTCCCTCTGGCCCTCCTCTGGCTTAATGTAGCTCTGGCAATGCGCGTTAAGTGTCTTCACCTACATCCGCGAGAATGTGGAGGTGTGGCTTCAGAGAGAAGTCTGAAGAAAGAGGCTGGGACTTTTGACTTGTGTATTTTCAAAATGTGGCCTGTTAGAACCGTTTTGCCAGGATCTCGAGCACTACCTTTAATGGAACACAAAGACTTGAAGTCATTACTTTTTGTTTGTTGCTCTCACTGGGCTGTTATGTAGTTGTTATGTTGGTGAGAGCAAAGGAATTGTAACTAGAAATCAATCTGTCAGGCATCAAACACCTCTACAATAATCAAACCAGAGACGTGTCTGATACTCCTAGATTTACACATGCAATGCTTCACCACAGAAATTATTTAAAACATTTCACTTGTGTTTTTCATATTGACACTGACAGCTGATTATGACGTTTTTTTTATGGATTATCTGTAGAATATTCATACTGATGCACTTTTCACTCGGGTCGATCTTCGCACCAAAGTGGCATTGAACAAGCAAAGAGCAGATCCACATGGGAATCCTGCATTTTTTTTTTTACACTACTCTTCATGTTTTATTAATAAACCTCACAAACCAGCTATATGTGAATGTTATTAACCCACATATTCAGTCTATGTTGCCTCATGTTCTGCCATGAAGCATGCGGAGAACATTTTTATTCTGGGAGCAATGCACACACCACACCAGGAAAAAATGTAAATCTTTCAATAGCTGAATCGAAATTTCAAGCAGTCAAGAATCGCTTGAGCTTCAAAAGTCAGACCAGGCCTAGCTTTGCATTAAGATGTCACTTTGACAGATATGCAGTGAACCAATCATGACTGAACTCAGAGGGCATGGAAATAAGAAGTGACAAGGAGCCCTCGCAGTTTTTAGGCTCCCACCCAG
Source organism: Caranx ignobilis (assembly GCA_021432705.1). Classification (NCBI taxonomy): domain Eukaryota; kingdom Metazoa; phylum Chordata; class Actinopteri; order Carangiformes; family Carangidae; genus Caranx; species Caranx ignobilis. The sequence continues at coordinate 15,526,690 of MU270012.1, forward strand.
ACAACATGAATGAACAGAGCACCCACTGCGAGAGGAAGACGTCCACACTCAGTGTGCGGAGAAGAAACAGCTCTCTGCCTAAGTGGGCAGGCATTCAGCATGGGGAATATCAATAGCCAGTTTCAATAACATTTGTATCGACCTTCGCTTGTTGTCTGGGGCCCTGGCTGTGTGGCCTTTTCTTTTATGACTGGGACATACTCTGTGAAAATATACTGCCGACATTGCAGTGAAAAATCTCTGAGGCGAGAAAAGCAGAGCTGAAAATCCAAACAGAACAAATCAATTCTCATCAGATGAGGGAGTGGACGTGGGAGGGATCAATCAGCCGAAGTCAGGGGAGAAAGAACAGTGTGGAGTTTCTGTTACTCCTGCAACACATGGGAGAGGAGGGGGGGGTGAGTATCCAGCAGCCTAACCCAACCTCAGAAAGCACCTGCAGCTGTGGCTTGAACTGTGAATTGTGGTCAATTGTACAAGGACAAATAAAGTTCTCTGGTGGGGAAAACACGGCCACAGTCATCACAAAGGATCATAAAATGCTATGCTGTGTCTCAATTCGAATACTTCCATGCTTCCACTAACTATTTGAGTATGTAAGTGCGTGCACACTGACACTGGATGGTGCACTCATAACGGTCCGAAAGTTGAGTGTGGAGCGATGGACACTTCTCACCGTCAATGATCGCCGTCTTGGCTACATAGTAGAATATAATATATGTAAATCAACATACCAGTGGTGGCGGCATAATCTCCACCTCGCATTAAACAGGTGGTCCACACAAACAAAAAAAGTCCAAGGTGTTCATTATCGCTAATTGAAATTACAAACAACACAAGCCAGTAGATGTGTTGATGGGCGACAATAGTGGTCCAAAAAAGAAGACGACGTTGGCAACTGTTGCGATCGTTAGTTCTGGTGAGTGAACGACAGTATTCTAGACAACACTAACTGTCAAATTCACACACTACAGAAGTAAGTGCATAGTGTACACAGTATACTATACAAGCATTCGAATTTAGACACAGCTCTAAATTACCGAGTGCATTTGGATGTTAAGGAGATTCCTCATGCTGTAGCTCTGTCTAACTTTACATGGTGAATGAATAAATGATGGTATGTACTCCACAGCTTATCAGGGAAAAGGAACTAAATTAAAATCAATACTGTGTCGTGCCTTATTTTGTCTAACAGTTGTGCTTCAGCTGAGAGCAGAAAAGAGTGGAGCACCGCGGCACTGCTGGCTCTTATATTAAAGATTTACAGTAATAAAGAGCAGCAGTAAAAATCAGGAGCAGCAAAGGGCACAAGATATTCCAAGACCCACGGAGGATTGATTTGATTTAGTGTGAGTAAGGCTTAATTGTGCGTGCAGAGAGAGGAAGACTGTAATGAGAAAGACAGCGTGAGAGAGGTGGCAACGCTGAATCAAGCAAGCGTTAAAGTAGGAGAGGTTTAACAGAGAGAGGAAAGGGAGAGGGAGAGGGAGAGGGGTGGGAGACGGAGAGAGAGAGACAGAGAGGGGTGAGAGAGGGGGAGAGGAGTCTGGAGAGAACTCCTCACAAAGTTGATGAATGGCAAACCAGGAGTCCAGCCGTGGAAATCTCCTCACGTACAGAGCTATGCAGCCAGAGATGCAGGGGTCAGCACAGAGGTCACTTTGGAAATATAGGATTTTTCACACAAGGTCAGGGCTGCACTTCCTCGCAAACAGAGGCGGACCAGAGGCACAACACTCTACAGATGAGTAAATGAAAAGGAGTTTGTGCAATAATGATATGGCCTCTATAGAAACAAAGTGTTCATGAGTGGAGCAAATTCATCTTCAGTTAAATCTTCCTGGACAAGGAGGTTGAATTCTCCCCTTCTCACCGTTGCTGTTGATGCACTGGACCTGTGCGAGCTGAGCACCGGGCCCACACGGCTTCTTGTCGTCGGGGACACACTGATCCAGGCTGACCAGCTGCCAGTCATAACAACTGGGCTCATCACACACCACCGCCTCCACCAGGTGTGGGCAGTTTCCAGGCCCTCCTGTCGGCTCGTTGGTGATCTGTCGCTTCCTCAGCTTAAAACCTGAAGAATGGAAGAAAGACAAAGAGGAAGAGCAAACACAGTGCTGAGCTGCTCTTGTAGAGAATGATACCAAGCCTATTGTCAGCGTATTTTCAGATTCAGATTCATATACGTTATAGTACGTTGTACTTCCTCTGCGGAGAAATCGTCACTGCATGTGTTTGTATTCTTTAGCTTCTACTTGAAACAAAGCTTTTATTATCATAAACTTATAATTCATTACTTGAATCATTGTGTCTAGCTGGGGCCCACTGTAAAATATGTCTGTACATGTTCATAACTGCTACACTAAAGAGACTCTTCCTTGTTCTCACAGGATCTCATTTAAATAAGTACTCACAGGCCCATTGATCCAATGTTTCATGCAGAGAATCAAATTTATATATACACCTGTATAATTTTGTATAATAGAAATGATTTGTTTTCATCTTTCCTTCCCCTTTAATCATGTCACAATCCTTCAGATTCATCCAGTGACCCTTAATCAGGCTCAGAGTCCTTCTACTGTTGAGTGTCTGATAACACTTCTGCCCTTTTACCTAAGTAGGATCTTGGATCCAGGGCTTCTACATTCAATTGACTCTTTGGAACTGTGTGATAGTGGCACTTGAAGGTGATGAAGTATTTCTTCGACCACTGATGATAGATGGTTGTGATTAGCTTGGTTTGGTTTGATGGCTGACTTGTTCAGACAACTCATTAATACTAATGGGAATATGAGAAAAATGGGGTGAGCTGGAGGCAACCACAAATCTTACCCCGCCCATATTGTTCTGGTGGATTTTTACAGTACCTCTGATACTGTCACAGATGAGCAGTTACAACACACATGTAACCAATGAACCAAGTCATGCAGAAGTTGGACTCTGACATTATTTTGAAGCTTCAGTGAACAGAACACCACATTGGTCATTTAACAGCTCTTTCACATACATCACATTAGATTTATTTATCATTTTGCACAAACCATTTACTTTCCCAAAATATGAATGTCCTGATTGGATGACTGCCAGATGTTATGATGAAAATGTTATTCTAACATGGCAGCACTAAAACCCACACGGGTTTCCTATGTATTTTTAACAAGCTGGCCTGCTACGACTACAGACATTCAATCATGAACTATTCATAAAGATATATGATGGGGTTACAGCTGCTATAAAAATAATAATATAAAGTAGTAATCCTTGTGATGAAGATTGCAGGCTCATTAAGGCGTTCAGGCTGAATAATAATGTTTATCCAGTACTGGATACTAATTATGTTGGTCTCACAAAAATAAAATAAAATAAAAAAAAACATTAAGTGTTGGATAGAGGATGAAAAGCATTTACTACACTGTAAAATCAAATTTGTTTTGTTTACCACAGCGGAAGTTAGTGAGATAAAATATGCATAATAATCTACTTTGTTATTTCCACATTAAATTAAATACGTTAGTATAATTGCTGGAGATAAGGTAAAGGAACAAAGTAAGAAATCATCGCTTTTCATCAAAAGGTAAAACAGGCACAATTCAGCTCACTGTTCCAAGGATAAGCTGATGGACAAATTACCTAACAGAGTTTAAAAAAATATATATGTTTTTAGTTTGCATGCATGTTTGGAAAAGTGTCAAATATGAATAAAGGTTGTGGCAGTAACTGTCTTAAAGAGCTCACATTTTTTAGATAGCCTGTGTTTTATTTGCAGTGTGGTTCCATACAAAGATATATATGGGGTGTTCAAAGGATTCAGAGAACATCTCAGTGTAGTTCTACATCTTCTCTCTCAGGCTTCTCTCTGGAGCTCTAGCAACAACAGGACTGTGTCAGCCAATCAGAAGAGAGGAGGCTCTGAGCCTGTCCTTCTGATTGGTTGACTGTTTCTTAGTGATCCAATAAAAATCAAGCAGATTCTAGGTTACATACTGAGAGAAACCAAGACCTGCAAGTGTTGGACGGTGGGTCTGGGTGGGCTTAGAGTAGAGTAATGACTGCTTTTTTGACATCACAAAGTCACAGAAGTCCTAACAGCTGTTTTTAAGGCTCAGTTTTCTGAATACAGGCTGTGTTTTTCTCTGTGGACTGAAGCTTTGATGCAATGATACCCATTATTAATATAGAACCTAGACTTGAACTGTAATCAAAACCTCACTTCATATAATATGCAAGACAATAACGCTAAATGACTGATCAATCATAACAATGTTTATATGTGACACATTGCACCTTTAAACCTTGACATATAACATATTTGCATTGATGTCTTTGTACCTTTCTTTCCAGCCTGATCCTCACAGTTTTCAAAGGTGCAGGGCCCCAGGCCCCCCACGGTGACACCTCACAGTCGATGGGACAGGGGATGTGGCACAGCTGGGACCTGTTGGGGATTGGCCCCTCACACAGCCTGTTCTCCACTGGGCGTGAGGCTGCGCACACCAATGAAAAGGAAAAAGAGAAAATGAGCAGCAGATAAAATGAAAATGCTCCACTTTGATCCTCTCCCGGTTCATCTTTACGTGGATGGTATTTTTACCAGCATCACAACCAACAGGAACAAGGGACACAGGGTGCTTATTTACTTTGGTTCCTGGTATTAAAATCCCTATAGAGAGCAGACGAGAACCACTGTGCTAGAAAACAGCAAAACAAAAACAAAAGAAAGCATGTCTGCGAAGTCGAGTCTATTATCCCTTTGTTTTGTTTATCACCTCCCTGTTAGGATGTCAGAATGATAAATTAGCAGTGATTATCTTGTGCAGCGCCTTGCTTGCAACATAAAACATGGTGGAGTCCTGCCCACTGACTCTTGCCAGAGACGGGAGAGAGGATTAAACAATACAACATAGAAGGTGTGAGAAAGTGGTGACAACGTCTTGGCTGGAGTTTACTCCGTGAGGTGTGATTTAGCATCTACTTTCCCTCTCCATGCCACATTGGACTTAAAAAGCCCTTTCCATAATGCAGCTAGTAAGTGCATTTCTGTCTGAACTCCCACTGAGGAACTTTGTCAAAAAATAAAAAGGAGAGATGCTATCACCATGCAAAGGCACAGCTCTGTGACAGCTGTGAAGATCACATTTCTCTGCTGAGCCATAGCATGATAAATACATTTGATGTGTGGATGTGTGGAGTTTCTGAAGATACTGAGTTGATGCATTTATGCATGCACATTTTGTATGTTGGTGTTGGTGTCATTTCAAAGTAATGCTACAGTATCTTCCAGCTGTGTGTACCAGGATTTTTTAGTATTTATTTGATACTAGAAAGTGGAGATTGACAGAAAATATGAGACAGAGATTGAGAAGAAACCTCTCAGACTGAATCCTAAACAGTGATCAGCATGGGCCTTAAAGGGACAGTTTCACATTTAGTCATCATACTCACTGGAAACAAAGAGAATCACAATCAACAACTCTGGCTCTGTGTCAAGTTTAACAACCTGCCAGCACCTTTACAGCTGACTAATTAACACGCTTCTTATTTGTTTCATGTGTTAAAATGACAAGTTATTTTACAGGAAGTCTGGGAGCAGCAAAGTCTTGATGAGACAAGATGATGATCAAATGTTGATGAGAAGCTTTGGAGGCCCTTGGCAGATTCTTGTGGCTCCACCTCTGCAGCCTGGCTGTTTCTTCCTGTTTCCAGTCTTTATTCTAAGCTGCTTCATGATTAGTGACCAGATATGATCTGACCAGATCTTCTCATCTGATTCTCATCAAGACAGCAAATATTGCCCAAAATGTTCAAAGCAGCAGGCCAGCAGTGCTCCACCTCCGAGCTTCCAGGTCGTCGTCAGCGATAAGACAGAGTCCTGCTCACTCAGCAGGTGGGTTCAGCCCCCCCGCCTGGAGCTCCACACTTCTGAAGCCTCATCTGCTTCACAGCTACACACGTAGAGAGCAAACATGTCCACCAGATTTCACTCTAAAGACACATTCAAAGCTTGTGAATAACTGATATTAACCAGTGTTTCAAAACATAATAAAAGGAACAGTGAGAGTTAAAAGGCGCCAAGATTAAAAGGGCTATTTGTAAGTTTTCTGTGCTGGTGAAGGAGATTGTGGTGATGCAGACATTGTTGCTCAGCGCTTCTTCTTCAGGGCGGATTAGAGGCTGCTGTGAGTCACAAACACATACTGACAGGGCTAGCAGCTTAGCATGTTAAATTCAGTAGAAGACTTTCTTCTAGACTGGGAAGTAACCAGCCATTCATGCTAACATTAGCTATTTAGCAATAGCAAAACTTACTCCTGCAACTAAAACTACATGTTCTGTTCTATAGTTACTGTAACCTGAGCAGAGACAGTGAATATTGGAGTAATTTATCTCCTCTGAATAAATGCCAGCAGGAAAATTAAAGTGAAGTGGATATCAAAGCTACAGCAGCTATTTAGAGCCCAGTTTGACTAAATATTGTAAAAGCTGTGTCTTCTGTAATCAACTCCTGACACTCCAGATCCTCCAACAGCACCTGTTAGTGTGAGCAGACTTTGTTTTGTTTTAATTTGATGCAATGAGAGAACATTGACTGGATTGGCACCATCTGCTTTGCTATCTGTTTCTCGACATACTACATAATCATTCCCTCAGAAAAGGAAACTCTGCTTTGTTGAAACTGGCCCTTAGTCTTAAAATGATGTCGATGGTGGCATAAAAGTTAAACACGCGTGTGCAATTTTTTGCTGTGGAAAGATTTCCATGGGGTGCGAGATGGATTGATCTCCACTTTTCAAGTATTGAGAGATAGGTTTCAAATGAATTTTTTCTATTGTGGATGTTTAGTGATTCACACGCAGAGAAAGAGAAAGAATCTCTTCACATGTTCAACCTGAGGCACTTTATTTCCTGTATTCCAACTGTTCCTACAAGACATCTGAGAGCTTAAAGTCTCACATAGTCATGAGAGCTGAATCATAATTCCCTCAGAACTGTACAGGGAAAGGTAAGTGGGGCTTTTGAAATGCAAAATGGTTAATTCCTCTTACAAATACACTGCAAGTCACATACCCAGTTTGCTGAGCCACTGTTAATCCACGTCTTATTAGGAACTACACTGACTTCAATCTTTTAACATCAATCCATTTGTGAATACAAAATTGAGGACCAACACAGTTTGGGTCTCTGAGTGATAAAGAGAGAGAGAGAGAGGGAGAGAAACCTTCCCTACATCCTTCTCCTCTATTAGTCCATTTTACAGTGTGCTCCCCAGTGAGATCATTTTTCTATTGTGCTGAACTGACAACGGAAGGAAAAAAAAATCCCTCATGTGAGTGTGGCTTACTGTCTGCAGCCGTGGAAAATGTCTCACGTCTCACTTTCCACATTCTGTTTGCGAGGAGAACAAAATTTTTCTTACAGTCCCTTCAAAGTTTCCCCTCTTCTGCCCGCCGTTTAGTGCAGAGCACACAACTTTGTTGTAAAGCTACTTTTCCCTTTGTTGAGCTTGGTGACGACACTGAACGCTCTGAATACAAGAGGCAGTGTGAGCTGTAGCTTTGGTGAAAACACACATATTTGTATTTGTGTGTGTACATGTCACATGTCGTCACAATACTACAGCATCACAGAAAAGCTTCAGAAAACTGGTGTTCAAATCAATATTTGAATATTGTTGTCTTCTCTTATAAATGGAGAGGAGAGGAGAGGAGAGGAGAGGAGAGAGAGGAGAGGGAGGAGAGGAGAGGAGAGGAGAGGAGAGAGGAGAGGAGAGGAGAGGAGAGGAGAGGAGAGGAGAGGAGCAATAAAGGACATAAGAGGAAGACAGAGGCACAGGAGGCTGACAGTGAATAAGAAGTGGATAAAAAGAAATGTGGAGGTAAAAAATTAGTCCTGGGGGGGCATACAGCACGAGGCGGGGCTGGGCTCTGTTATCAGCGTGACTAAAGACACCTACCTGTAATCTGGAAGGTGATGGAGAGGAGAGGGGGGACACTAGGCTTCTGCTGTCTTTGGGTCTGACCCGCTGCAATTATAGGGGGGGGGGAGATAGCGCTATTAGCTACGCACATACCTGGGAGACCGAGGCATTATCAAACAAACACAGACAGGGGTAGGGGGTCGTCAGGGTGGGAGGGTCCGCACACCAGACACAAGCAGAGACTAATGCCACAGACACAGCAGGAGTGGCCACACAGAGACTTGTGACCCTCCACTGTTTACAATCAAATGCTTCAGAGCAAGATTCAATCTGAGCTTCGGCCACACAACAAGATAATTCTGGTTTGTGATTCTTTTATTTTGAAACACTCAGATCAGACTCATGATTCATGAACAAAAGCCACGCAGAGTTTTGGTCACCGTGTCATCTGATCAGGTCAGAGATGTTGGTGTTTGAGGATCAAAATAATTCTGATTACACTCTCTTTAATGACTTATCTTTCTTCTCTGGCCTGATATAACTCCTTTGTTTCACAGCAGCTAATTAACTCCTGATTGTCCTGGTTTTACATTGTCTTTTAAGATTTTCCAAGCACTGAACCATTTGGGGAAATGTGCTTATTTGCTGTGTTTCCATGAGAGAGAGAGAAAGAGAGAGACAGAGAGAGAGAAGAGAGAGAGAGAGAGAGAGAGAGAAGCTCTGTGGTGGATGTGTTGTTTACAGAGATGCGTTCAGGACGTGGTGAGGCTAGCTTAGCATAATTACACTGTCTAAAACATGGTTAAACAGCAAATTTGTGTTTTTTAAAATGCATTTCTGAGCTGCAGATGCAGTGATGGTCTCTCACTACAGCTGCAGATGCTGCACAGAAAGTTCTGGGCTGAAGAATTCTCCTACCAGGAGAATTATCCTGCTTTATTTTTTTCTTTAGGAGGAAGTGTATCAGCAATGAGCTGTGCCTTGGGATTCAGATTTCTCACTTCTGACGCCTCCTCCTTCTCTTAATTATGTCTCCGTTTTTGTTTTTTGTTTTTTTTCTATGTCTTGATATTTTTCTTTGTTCAACTGTAATAACTGGTCACAAGGAAGACAAAGAAAGAGAAATAGCTGACGGACAAACCTGGAGCATAAAACCAAGAATTGCTGTGTTTGTTCTGACAGGTTAAAGGATATCTGCAGACCTGTGTTTTAACAGTGGACAGAGGCAGGGTAGCTGTTTCCCCCTGCTTACTGTCTCCGTGCTAAGCTAGGCCGACCATGTGGACACTCCGGCTCTTTATATAACACACAGACGTGAGATTGATATTGATTTTCTTATCTCACTCTTGGAAAAAGAGCAAATGACCACATTTCTTTCATATCTTCAGTGGCTGCAGTCGCCTGCATTTTCAGGTGACATTCAGGTGATTCTGGTTCCTGCTGAGTTCTCAAAAGACATTCGTCTTTATCTGCATTTACACTATGTACTTATGAATTTAAATGAACCTCTGCTGATGCACCTTTACAGGACTTTTAAATAAATCCTCCAATCAGATAGCAGGGAAGGTGACCAAGATGTCAACTCCCACAAGGTCGGAAGCAAGTGCTTTATGGGTTCCTATCCTCCAGCAGCTACGCATACCCAGACCTCCAGTTACACAGCCCCGGCTGAAGAAATGCGAGACGAGGTTACTTATGCTACAGATACAGATCTGGGGTCAGATCGGAGCTACTCCCCCATGAAGATTAAGGTTAAGATTTAGGAGGTGGTAAGCTGATTCCAGATCTTGGCCTGAGGGTATCCTCCTCCTGTTTGCATGGTGATATTTATGCATGAGAACAGGGGGAAGGAGAGAGCGCTGGTTGCTGCAAACTTCACTTGAGCCACTGTCTGTCTGTCTGTCTCAGTGGTATGCTGGGAGATTACCCCCCAATGGAAGGAAAAGAAATCCTGTGCCAAGTAGATAAGAACTTTGTGTGCATGTGTGCGGTGAGAGTGTGTGTGTGAGTTTAACCTCTCACACACATTTCAGCACAGCCTGCCCTGGCAACATCACTCTGAACATGCTTGTTTGTATGAATCTGTGTCTTAGCATAGGTTAGAGGTGCCAGGTTGTGCATGATCGCTCCACATGTTCATGTGCTCTCACCCGCCCTGCAGTACATACAGCACTACAGCTTAAAGGAAGGAAGGAGGCGGTAGACAGAGGAAGGGCATACAGTCTCACAGGATATACATTACATATTCTTCCTTATGTTTCACACAATACACTTTGTCTGTTGCTGGATTTAATCTTTGCTACCAGACTCATTATTCTTTAATTAGGGCAGATACTCAGAGAGGCGAGGGACCGCCGATCAATTCAAACCCAGAGAAACACTGCTTTAGATTAGCAGAGGAACTGTCCACTCTTCCCTCACAAGTCATTTATTATAAATGTATTCATCATCACACATTATAGTTTTGGATTAATATTACAACCCTTCAAGATGTAGTAAAAAGAAGACAGTATAATAATATAAAATGTGTCCACTATCAATCAGTGGAGGACACATGCTTTTCCTGAAACCATTCCACGTGTTTTTACATGTAACCTTTCTGCAGATATTAGTAACAGCTCACTAGTCTCAGACTATCTGCTGAACAGGTTTTCACTAAAATGTAGGACATGTTGGTAAAAACAATAATATGTCAGAACACTGTTAAGGCTGTCAATCAAGTTACATATTTAGTCTTGTTTGTTAAAAAAGGATATTTTTTTTATTTTTAGTGATGGACAAGTGTATTTGCTTTATGCAAATCTAAATCTAATCTAAAAAATATGCTCAAATAATAGTAAAAAAAATACTATTAGGAAATTATATTTATTACATTACATCTGATAGTCAGGTTTGCTACTGTTACAGCGTTACTGGGTATAAATATGGGTATTGAATGATGAAGATGTATGTATTAATGAATTTCCCTTTGGGATCAATAAAGTAATTTCTATTCTATTCTATTAACAACTAAACTCTATTTGATAACTAGTTCTGAGTTGGTAAACCTGGTTTATTCCGATGATGCTATGAGCACTTTTTTTTGGTTAAGTCTTAGAAAGTGCAGCCACTCTGTCCTGATCAGTGGTAAGTTATTCTCTGTTTTATTGTTTTGTTAAGAGCACAAAGTCTCTGGATCATGAATAACCAGATACACCTTTTTTTGGGGAGGGGGCATAAAAATATACTGTATATTAAACACTGCTGTTTAGTGTTTTATTAGCTTTTTGCAGACCAGTGAATTTACACCTCAGATTCTTTTCAGAAAATTGTTGTACTCTGTTTCACTGGTTGAAAATCAACTGAGCCAGTGAGGTCTTTGAAAGTAATATGAACAACTGTAAAGTTCTTAGGCTCCAAAACCAGAAAAATAAAAACAAAAACTGACAAATCCATAGAGATGAATAAAGTTTGACTGAGTGTTGTAATATGACTTTCTGAGATAACTCGTGAACCCTTTAATTAACATCTAATTCATTATTAAATAAACGGCTGTAAAAAGTGTCACAGATTTAATTATCATTTTCTACCATCCATTTACTTTTGCCTTTCTTGCTTTAGTGTACAGCACTTTGTTTCATTTTTGTAAAGCAGTATATAAATACACTCATTACTGTTCTTATTGTCAGTGATAGCTGGGGCAAAGCAAATGGGATCATCTCCACATTTGGCAAAAGTGAGGACTGGCATCTCACCTCCTCTTAGACTTTGACGCTCTCTCACGCGATCAGCACAGTTGGTCTCCATAAGCTTGGTCTCAACTAATGTCTTTAACACCCTCTTTAAGAGGGCAGCTTTGACTCTAAGCTGGCTTGACAAGTGTCAGAAACGGAGGCTTGTGCTCCTGTGACCACTGACGAGTCACAGCAGGACACCAGCGGACAAATCCTCACTCTAAATGACTCCTGACTTGGTTTCAAAGCAGCAAATGTGCCATTTACATTTTCAGACAGGAAACTTGAAGCTTACAATGAAGCCAGAGTGAGATTGAAATTTTTTAAAAAATATTACAATGACTATAAATGCAGATGTAATATCACATACATACATAAATTGAGTCAACATGCAGGCTCATGTCAGCATTTGATATGCAATTATCTGCTACAGATCCAGAGAGGGACTGTAGTGGGACACTGTGGGGGGGTGGGAGGATATAAGCTGCCATGTAACAACGCTTGATCAAATTTATTTGAGTTACACTTGAGAATTGAACTGATTTGTTTGAGGCCATGCTGCATGAATGCAGCTGTGGTGTTGACTTTAGTTACAGTATGGAACACTGATGACTCACTAAACTGTGCAACAGACGAAAAGGAAGTTCTTCAATATTGTGGTGCAGTTAAAGAGAAGCAGAGATGAAAAGGCTCCAGGTGGAAAATAATGCATTGATAGTCTTATAGCCTACTAGATGAGTCATACTGTGAATGCTTTCAATATTGTGTTGATCTTATGTAAAATGATGTGTTACTGTATGTGGTATAATCACTGTGCATTTGGTTTCAATGATTTTATTTTTTGTGTTATTGTCTTTATGTAGACTGTTATTAATAACATAAACATCACAAAGGGCAGAGGGGATGTAGGAAAGAGCAGCAGACACAGAAGCAGAGAGAGGAATAGAAACCTGTAAGGATGTATGACAGGAGTCATTTTCATTGGTTATTGCAGTTTCTGAACAAGTGTGAACACATTTTGATAAATAAAGAGTCTGAGTCCATGATCCTCTATCTTCCACTCACCTACATAAATAATATATTATTCAATATATTGCGTGAAAGAACATGCTGGTATAGTCAATGCTTACACTCATTGTGCCTTCAGGGCCTCTGAAAACTTATATATAGAGAGAAACTGAAGATACTGAAGATTAAGTGTCAAGTTTTCAGGCACTTAAACACTGTGTATGTGCTGCAGACTGGTGTCCCACTAATGTGTGTTCAGACTCAACAGCAAATTCCGTAAGTGGTGTAATCACATAGTAAGTTAATGCGTGGGTGTGAACTAATGCAAATTCACTGGTGGATGCAAAGTGTAGCAGCAGATAAATAACAGTAACATCTTCAGGTTCCTCTTTCTACACAACAATCATCCACTGTTTTCTTTGTCTTTTTCATACCTTTGTCTTTTTCTCGGAGGTTATTCAGGTATCTCAGAAGCTCTGCATTGGCTTGGACACAGTAAACCTCTCTGGTCTGCAGGCCTCCTCCACAAAGCCCCGTCAGGTTGCTACGTCGACGGTCCTGTTGGCTTAGCAACAAGTCGATCCGGCAGTCGCTCCACTCCGTGGTTCTCCAGGTGTAACTGCAGACAACGGAAGACATGGACACAGCAGGGTTTGGAGAAAGAGTGTGACAGAGTTCAGTGGGTGGAACAGCATGTTCACAGTCTTGCAGAACTAACTTTAGCACATACTGTAGAGAGATGTGTTGCATAGTTACAACCAATTTAGTCCCTTTGTTTTTCTGAAAACATCACATGGCAGGGGAGCCGCATTAACAGCATCCAGAGATGTGGTGCAGTCAATGTGTTATATAGCTTCTTCACCACCATTTATTTACCCAGGAGGAGTAGGCATGATGTAGACTTTTGGTTTAGAAAAGGTATGTATTTGCATAATAATGCCAGTTTAAAACTCATAGCTGATCAATCCAAGTGGCTAATAAGTGTCGGTGGACACCAAAGTCCATGAAAAGAAACTTTACTCTTGTTTTTGAAAACAACCAGTCAGCCAGAAAATCACTCTAGGATAAGAGTGGGAACAGGTCATTTGGCAGTAGGTTTGTAAAGATGATATAGGATGAAAGTGAGGCAGTGGAGGCCATCTGTGAGTCTGTGCTCTGAATCCACTCTGAGAGTTTGTGCGACTCAAATATCCTTGCAGTCTCCCCGCATTTGTCTCTACTTTGGTGTCTGGCACCAGCCCAAGCACTTATACTAATCTATCTCCATATGCTGTCTCCTACACACATACACACACACACACACAAATACTCCTCCATGGGCCACCCAGGAGATCAAATTAACTTGGTGATATGAGTAAAGGGAAGTCAACAGGAAATGTGTACAGCCTGAGTTAGGTTGAATACTGAGCAGTTTGGTGTTACTGTATCTGAGCCTGAGCTCTGCTGGAATACAGAATGAATCCCTGCACTGTGTTTTGAACTGGAGCAAGGTCTCCACAATGCAATATCCAAGGAGGAAGGTATTATCACAACTTAACATGCAATTGTAACCCTGAGGAACATGAGCCCCTGTCAGCAGCAGAGCTACGAATCCCACGTCTACAATTTCGCTCAGGTTCAAAAAGCCCTGCTCACGCCCTGCTGAGCCCCCGCCAACATAATCAGACAGACTCACGTGGCGCAGGGCGGCACACCATCCCCCTGGGGTTCACAAGGTTCCAACTCCTCCAGCGGAGGGCAGTCCGCCCCCTCACCTACGGGAAACTGGAGCACCTGTCGGCTCCGAGCGCGATTCCCTCTGGGAGACTCGGGGTCCATGCAGGTTTTGGAACAGGGACCCCACTTGGCCCAGTCGCTCACCTGGCAGTCCTTGGGAAGGACACAGGACTGCACAGTGAGAGGTAGGTCCCTGGGTGTGCAGAGGCTGGGAGCACATAGAGAGGAGAGGGGGGAGGAGGAGGAGGAGGAGGAGGAGGTGGTTATAACAGTGAACTTACAGAAGAAGAAACAATACAACAAGAGAAGAATACTGCATACTGAGAGCTCTGAACTGAGGAAGACATTCAATACACAACCCCTCAAGAGAAACCACTGTATAGTATAACATGTCTTATTTCAGTTGCATCTATTTACAATTTTATTTAGATTACTGGTGGCTCTGTGTGGGTGGCTATGGAGTGTTTTGACTGCTTTCTTTGAAGGTATTTGTTATTGGAAAGCACTGTGCGTTGTGTTGGATGGTTGGTTAGTTGCTTGGTCGGTCAGTTGTTTGGTTAGTTGGTTGTTTGGTTGGTCGGTTGGATGGTTGGTCAGTTGTTTGGTTGGTTGGTCAGTTGGTCAGTTGCTTGCTTGCTTGACTGACTCACTGACTTACTGCCTGATTGACTGATTGAATTAGCAGGCTTTGGAGATGCTGGCAAGCTGATTACTCTCAGTTCCACTCTTGCTAAGTAGCTGATGTGTCTCGTGATCAGTCTCTGCATATCCTTAAAGGGAAACCAGTGACTCCTAACATTTTAGAGGGTGAACCAGCAAATACTTAACATTTTCTTAATAATTACTCAAACTATGATTGGCTTTATATTTCTGACATATCACTTGGACTAATTTATTGGTGGAACAAATAATGAAACATACACACGACTCTACAGAGAGCTTATTTATAGTAAACAAAGGGAAGTTAAATCTTCCAGTTATTCTCAGTGCTGCATTAATGTCAGAGCAATGAGATGCCTTAAAGCCTTTCTGCTTCCTGGTCCCTGAACATGTCAGACTAATAGATGTGTGACCCGGCAAGTGGCGTGCAAAGCTTCACTCCCTGCCCTTGACTGGTGCCACATTTTTGTCATTAGCTCCTCTCATTAGCATGTGAGCTGCACAATTGCTTTTACATTAAGGGTAAAATCAGGGTAGAGTGGCATCCTTCAGTCTTAAGCGTGAAGACAACCAAAACAACCTCTGATGTATTGTTCACACACATCTTTTGATCATCTAAATAGCATTTAGATGTGATGAATACTCCGTCCTCTTTGGGCCCCTTTTTGAATCATTAGAAATTTGTTCTAACTAAAGCCGACTGCTTTCTGCTACTAAGTCTGGATGTCTTCCCCCTCGAGGCGATGCAGCTGACGAGCTATTAGCGCTAATTACAGCTCTGCTTCATTTAGAAAACTCTCATTTAGACATTGCCACCACACTTCACCTCCAGCAACTCAGACTTTTTGGTATAAATGAGGAAATGCATGAGCTGAGTATGAGCTGTGTGTTTTTCTCATTTCATTTTATTTAACTCCTGTGTCTTTGGTGATTAAAACACCTCTGCAGTCTTTGAAGTGCTACTGAAGCAATGCTGTGAAAAATCTTCGTTTTGTTTTGCTGCCAAACACGGTCCGTGTGCCGGCATCTGAGAAAAACAATGAGGAATTTAAACACTGACTGCGAGGCACTGAGGGTGATGGCTCGATTTCCTGTCTCAGATGGAACTTCTTGTTTTTAAAAAGCCCCTAATGCAGCCAATGACCCATTTTCACTGCTACTGGATCCTTTGAGTCTATGCCGTTTGTTGTGTGCATGCCCGAGCATTTTTGTGGAGATTTCAAAGTTGCAAAAGAGAAGTCATTATTTCTTCATCTCAGTCATTGAGACAGAATGAGGACACAATCATTCTCTATTTAAATAAGTGAGATGATGTCTGAAAAAAAAAAAGAATCATTTTTAAGCCTTTAGGTTTTACACAGTGGCTTGCAACAATGGACTCCAAGGGCTTTCAGACATAATACAGTCAGAGAGTCCCCATGTTCAACACTTGCGTGCTCATTACTTCCAAAACAGTGTGCTGCAGAAATGGTCTAAAAACATAATTGTATGTGGGTCAAATGATTAAAAAGCCTTCAAACCCTTGGAGGGAAAAATGTTAAGAGGAGAAGTTGTGCCAAAAATGATGAGCAACAAAACTCAGCATTAAACACAGTGATGTAATATGATGCACCCGGCTCAGTGGCATGAAATAAAACATTAAAATGAAAAGGTCACGATGCATGACATCTAACAGGACGAGCACAAGCACTTGGACCTGACTTCTGAGGACATGGCCTGTTTGGGACGAGTGGGGACTGTGGAGAAAGTAAAAGCCCAGTGACAGATGTTCATCAAACAAAATTGGAAATGAAGTGAACAAGATGTTCAGAGAGCGTCTGGCTAGGATATGACTGGGTTATTGCTTCACTGGGAAGTTTGTTCCACTTTTCTGAAAGTGGCAAAAACAACTATGAATATTTCAGAACAAGAAATAAACAAGTCAAGGATTAATATTTATGCTCCTAAGGGCATGTGAGTTGTTTTCACGGCTCCTTTGAAATATTTGATCCCAGTCACTGCAGAGAGCTTGGCGCCAACAAAGCATTAATGAATAGATTTAGTACATAATTGATCAAATCGTAGAGTACAGTGGCATGTGACAGATATGTGATGTGAATGGAGGCTTGCTCTACTGACACCGTCACTGATTCTTTCCTGGAGATCAGAGACCTTGTGAAAGCCCCAAATCCAAGTTTCTGGGGAGTGGCGTCGACATTTCAAGTTACCGTCAGTCGGGGAACAGAGACAGAGATGAAGAGATGCACAGAAATGTTTCTTTAGAAGACTATCTTACACTCAGCTAATGTAGAAATCAGAAGGTTATTATGGGTAACATCACTACGGGTTGTCACGCCTTGTAATGTTACGTAACTTTCTGTCGACTCTGGTCATCCACAACTTAAAAGCTCTCTACAGCAGCTATGGATGTGTAAGATTTTGACAAACACTGGATTTTAAAATTGTACTAGATAGTAAATACATTTTTATATCGAAGTGATGAAACTCTCTTTGTTTCAGAAAGAACGGGTTGCAGATAAAATATTCAGTTTGTCTGCAATTTTAAAATTCCCCCACAAATAAAGATCTTTGATCGAGTTTTAAACAACAGATCAATCTGTTCAGACATGTCTCGACATGTCTTCTGACAGCACTGATCCCAGGACAGGAGTCCATTTAGTGGACACTGTTTACTGTAGGCATTAGATCTGATTGCATCCTTCATTTGTTTTCCTGGGTTTCGTGCAAATTAGGGTCAGTCGGCCCTCCCCTGGCCCAGAGGCTGCTGATCTGGTGATGATGCTGAAGCCGAAGCATGAAAAAGAAGAATATTCAGCTGTGTTGCCAGAAATAACTGCACCCATGAACACAAACACAAAACACCTAAGTGGATGAACGAGGAGGCCGCTCTGTGCAGATACTGATGTCACCCCTTGTTGACGCCTTCTGCAAGACCATATGTCAGACATGGGGCAAATGTACTGATGTCATGGTCGTCTAAACTGCAGTTATCGCATGACACATACAAAAACATGAAAATGTCTGCAGCCCTTAAATGTGTGTGTGAAAGAGATTTGCTGTGTCTCATTGGATGAACACAAGTTGATAGAATCTGCAGCAACTCTTGAGTAAAGTCAAAAAATATTTAGGGTGAGGCTCATACAATTCAAGCGCTTACATCGTTACTCATGGAGCACCAATGGTTTATTTACAGACATGCTGCAGAGAATGTAGAGCTCATTCATACGCTCTAGACAAGCAGCAAAATCCGTCAATGAGGATTCACTGTTGGATTTTTGATGTGATAGTCATACATTTTTTATTCTCTGCAAAACTATATATTTTAGGAGGTTGTAAGGTGCTACTTGCATTTCCCACAATCCCTGGGAGACAGAACCCAGACAGCGGCAACAGTCTGATGGCAAATTATTGCCGGGAATTGGGAGGAAGAAGGAAACAGTCTGGGTGACAGAGGTGGGAAAAGTTGCAGCGTATAAAAGAAGAGAGTGTGACAGGGCAGAAAGATACTTTGGCATGTGTGTTTCCTTTATAACTGCATAGGTGAGAGGATGAGGAAGCACACACACACATACACACACACACAGACACACACACACACACACTGATGATGATGATAAATATTGTAACGTCTCCAAACATCTCCAATATTCTTTGCATTATATCTAAGAAAGCCACTGTATTTTGGTTCACCTCTCTTGTTTCTGTATTTGGATGCAATAGTCTTTGGTAGCCTGGATACAGGCTGCACTTTTTTTAAGATGCATAGTACTGCTGTTCAGTTTCAGAATATAAATACAAGTCTTAAAATAGGAAAAAACTGTGTGAGGTTACTTCCATATTCTCTGACACAGTTACACCGGATGAGAGAATGACTGTGGATGTGTGATGGAGTGATTAATGCATTTAAACCTACACCACAGTCTAATGCTTCTTGATTTCATTTACACTTTGCTTTTTTGATGTTGAACCTGGTCCTGCAGGATGATCAAGCGTAATGCATGATAATAACATTAACCACTCGGTGAAATGTGCCATGGCTTGACTGATTCTGCAGGAGACACTTGTGACATCAGCACAGCCTGACACTTAGACTGGAACAATCAGACTTGTCATGTATTTACCCAAATCCCAGCTCCAAATCCAAAGCTTTACGTTAATGGTGCCTTCCTCTCTACAAGCTGGTGGTAGACTCATTTCTTGGGAGTAAATGTTTGATGTGCATTTCAGGCTGAGGCTTCTGCTGGGAAATGAGTGGGAATTGAGAGCCATTTGATCTGTCTTATTATCAGTCAGAGAGTGTGACTTTGTAGCTTGCAGCCATAATAAAGAGAGGGTGAGAGGTTAGATCGCAATTGGGTTTACCAATACTATAAATGGAAGCACTCAAACAGTTACAGCCTGTATATTCTGGATAGTGCTGCCCATTCAATTACATATTACATATTACATAAGTAATTCTTTCTTACAGTGGTCAAATTTTAATCTAATGATACTATTTATAAACCATCCCATATAGTATAAAGGTAGATGTCCATGGGTGGTGTGATTATAGGTCAGCTCTAGGTTCTATATTAATACTTATCAAAGCCTCAGTCCACAGAGAAATACACACAGCCTGTAATCAAAAACTGAGCTTTCAAACCAGTCGTCTGGATTTCCTGTAACTTTGTGATGTCACATGGAAGCGGTCATTGCTCTCAGCCATGTTCCAAGCCCCACCCACCGAGACCAGCCAGTCAACACTGCAGGATTTCTCTAAGTGTGTTACCTGAAATGTGTTACATTTTTATTCAATAATTCGGAAACAACCAGCTAATCAGAAGAGAGGCTCAGAGCGTCCTCTCTTCAACCTGTTAGCTCCAAAGAGAAGTCTGAGAGAGATGTTAAACTACCATGAGATGTTTGTGTATCGACACCACAAATACTTCTTCTAATGGATCAACACTTCAAATAAAACAGCAGGAAACTGTAAAATGAACTTGACTACTTGTTTTATCTTTCAAGTCATCTAAAGCTTTACTCCTACATCATAAACATATTTTTGGTTTTGAAATTATCCATCATTTCCACCTCAACTACAGAACAACTTAAATGTCTCTGGCAGGTGAAAGCTTGCCAGGTTAAAATAAACTAAACATACAGTGCCTTTACTGTTGGGGATATTTACTGTATCAAATTTGACTTTATCGCTGAACAAGGTGACATTTTGAGCGACCCTTGATTTGTTGGCTTTTGTCATGACACACATCACAACACATCCATTCAAAATCCAGAGGAAAAAAAAAAGAAAATTGCCTTATTTTAAAAAGTGCCACACAAAGTCGCAGCTGAGATTGATTTCATGTCATAAAATGAGTTGCTTTGCCACTTCCATCCTCGGAAGTTGACATCAAATAAACTGTGGTAGTTGTGCCTCATTGCTCTGACAGCATGGCAGTGACAAAGACACAGCCGATAAACATCCTCCCCTACATGTCACCTCCTGACAGGGAGAAGAAAAACTTGGAGGAAAACAAATTTGGCATCATGTTTAGCTGTTAGAAACCAGTGACTTAAGGACCAGTACACATACGTCTGAGCTACTCAGAAACAAGACAAAATAAACAGATGGATAGAAATACACAAATGGAAAACTTGGTCAATTAGTGAAGCAAAGAAAATACGAAAATAGACAGATAATTAAAACCCATCAGGTACGTTCAAGCGAAACAAGCAACAAAAGCGTTTCTATTTTTAGGCTGGATGGATTTGATGGATTTTTCATCAGTGCCCTTGCAGGAAGATTAGAATGACATACAGTATAATAGTGCTGCAGAAAAAACCCAAAACATATTACCTTTAATGTCACATTAACATAAAAATAGTGCCACTCACTTGCGTCCCACAGCGCTGCCATTTCTGTGTATGCAGGTCACATCCCGAGTCTGGTAGCCCACCTGAATGTCCCAGAAGGGGCTCTCTTGTCGGTTAAGGCGGTTCCTGGTTCGTTTCTTCTGAATAAGCTCCCTGGTCTCTGGATCTTTGACTCCCCCTCGCTCCCTGAGCCCCTGGCCTTTACCTTTCCTGCGTTTGGCTTGACGTGTTGTCCGTGTCTGTGGGAGAGCGCAGGGGCTCCACTGTCCAACCCTGAGACTGTACATGCCCTCTGGACCTGTGCAAGGCCCTGGTTTACAGGACTGGAACTCAGTTAGGTTGGGGCAGATGCCACCTCCAAAAAGCGGAGGAACCAGGACACTGCGGACCCTGTTCCTGAGGCCCGTTCCACACGTTTTGGAACAGGACGTCCACGGTGAATACTCGGAAACCACACAATCCTTGGGGCAAGGGATCAAACATGCCTGTTCCAGGCGAGGCTTGGGCTCAAAGTACTCACAGATGGCAGAATCTGCTGGGGAGCCGTCTGACTTGAGTATGCAGCCCACCTCCCGGGTCTGAATGCCCTCTTCGCCCCCACTGCATGTGAATGGCCGTGGGGCCCCAAAGGTCCTTGCCGACACTGGCACGCACTCGTTCCAGGCCCCCAGTTTCCAGCCATAAAGGTCCTTGTGCCAGTCGCACACACGGAAACAGTTTCTCTGGTTGGACGGTCGCTGGCTCTGGTCACAGTTGGTGTGAAGTGTCGTCCAGCCTTCCACATGGGCACACCAGACTGCCCGGCTTTGGCTGCCACCCGGGCCACAGTCACTCCCCATGCACCTTCCCCATGGACCTGGGAAACAAACGAACAGGCTCAAATCACAATGAGGTAACACATGAAACAATAACCTTGCAGCTTCAGATGTAACTCCAAGAATAACAGGCTGGTACACTATTAGAACCCTCAGAGGCAAATAGCCTCATCACATGACAAAACAGAGAGACTGAGGAGGAAACATCTTAATCCTGAGTTCACAGATGAAATCAGTTAAATGGTGCTCCCAAATAGACTGAAAGTGCATTGTTTGGTTATGAATCATATCAAAATAAAATATGAAATAACAGGCTGTAAATTGACAGGAAGCACAGAACTGACATACATGCTATAGTTATGCTCGTAATGATCAATACAGTTCAATGATGCTAGTTGAAGACACTTGTGCTTTTGAAGCAGAAATCCATATTATACAAGCACCAATTACTCAAACACTTATGTGCTGATACCACAGAAAGACAGTGTGCACTTGAGTTTGCTGTTAACTAGGGAAGAGCATATAATGCATCTTCGAGGATGACTCAGTAACTTCACACACTCTTCTAATACGGTCCTTGATGTAAAAGGTGTTGAAAAGCTGCTGGCAACACACAGCAGATGATGTGTAAGTGCAGAAAATATGTCGCAGCCAATAAAACAAATCTGTCGCCTCATTTGGTGTCACATTCAAGACAGATCAACCGTTCGTTAGTGTTTAGTGGTAAAAAAAATGTCTGCGAGTCATGGCACAGGGCAGCCATGATTTGATAATGCAGGTAGGACGTGCAATGCTGGAGATTGTAGGTGATCAAGGAAAAGTGTCGGAAAGCCAATTTACAGCGGTCATGAGTAATCTGTGGCCTTTATAAACCTCGACTGGCAACCTGCAGGAATATCGACAAAACTTATTTGTTTGTGCACGAGTCTTCAGCCAAGCCTCCTCGTGTAGTAAAGACTTAACAGTCGTAAGAACAGGACTGGGGTGGAAAAGAGGTGCTCACACAACCACACATCATCATGCACAATCATATTTCCTAGAAGAAAACAGCAACACTTGGCTCAAGAATGAAGCTTTTTAGCCTCAAAAAGAACGAGAAACACTTAATACTTCTAATCCCAGAGCAGTGAAGTCAACACTGTGCTTTATATAGGTTTAATTCCACACACACTGTAAATGTTGTGGTAAATATCCATTAATGCAACAAACATATATTGATCCATGACAGAAAACAGTCTCTAACCAACATTCCATGGGCTTTTTAACATTGAAACTGCACATATGAGAAACATTGATTTTTTTTAAATTACATCATCATTAGACACCAGTGGGCTTTGAACAGAGGGCCACTCACTGGGGTGGAAAGTCAGATAAGTAAGAGAACAACTATGGATAAGAGAAATATAGAGCAGCACCAGCTCTATCCTTTATGAGCTGAAATGTTCTGAAATGTTCATTGCCTGCTCATGTTATCATCTTCAAACTGATTATTGATGTATTGATAAGCAACCCTATCAACTATGTGCAGATTCGCAGTATCATGTTTGCTGTGTGCTTACACAGGGTAACTATATCCTGTATGAAACACTAGAAAGCTCAAATATCTGCACTCCTCACTCAACTAAACAAACTTTACTGCTTTATTGCATTGCTATTCAATTATATTTGAGCTTTCACAAGCCTCCTGGTGCTTTGCCCTTTATAACTTTTCGGTTTTTGCCTGAAAGCCTGAATGGAGTAAAGATGAGAAGCCTGTGCTCAGCTTTCTGTTTCTCCACAAAGAAAACTTAGCTGACACCATGAAAACTGCCTTAACCCCATCAGCCCAGCTCAGGGAAAAACATTAATTAACACAGGGTGGCTGCACTCACAGGGTGTTATCCAAAGGCTATTGATACGACAACGGTGAAGGAATCAAACTAATTGGTGAGCTTCACATTGCACCTCACATTAACCTCTGAGGTAATTGATTGTATTTGCATGTGGCCGGGGTTGATTGGACCCTTAGTGGGCAGTAACAGGTGAGGGTGAGGGTGGACCATGTCCACCCACGTCCCTGCAGAACTACAAGAAATAAAAAGACAAGAAAGAAAAAATACAGCAAGACGACAATCAGGAGAACATTTCTGGTGAAGACTGGCTCTGATAAAGGGGCTTGTATCCTCGCTGCTGATCTCAGCTGCTGATAGAGCCGACAGGATCTATCTTCACTCAACATGACACAGCATTCACAAACCTGAAAGCACAGTCTAAATGATGCACCGCTGTATCAACACACTAGATCAATGTCCTATCATTATGTGATTTCTATAGCTCCAGGTCACATCATTATACCATTTAAAACTGCTCTTTGGAGACTGGTATTCAGAGGGTAAATACATGCAGTATACCACAGGCAGATCCTTTCAGAGGCTGCAAACCTGATGTGATGTTTATTTTTATTCTAATAATTGAAAAAGGCAACTTGGAAGTCTTGTCTTCACAGTACAAACTGATAACAACGTAGAATGTTATCTCAGTACTTGTCTTGATATTGACTTTCCAGGAAAAGAAAAAAAAAAAAAAAAAAAAAAACAGCCGAGAAAATGCACAGTCAAAATCTAAAATGCAGCAGAATCAGACAGGTTGTCTAGTGCAAAAATAAAACACCTCTCACCCCAGATCTAATCCATCCCAGACAGAAGTTATCTTCTGCAAGACAATTCTCTGGCACAGCTCTTCCATCCAACTCTCCTCAGCAATGTGCAATAAAACAGATCCTTGACAAACAAAGGTCACGACACCTGATCATATTTGACCCTGTTCTGGGCTCTGGATCTTGTCATGTTTGTTTTCTTTGTTTGTTTTTTTTTTTTTTTTGTGATGTTAGATCTTTACAACTGTCTACAAGATTTGCCCCACACAAAACTGAAACTCAGTCTTTTTTTCTTCCAGATGCAAATCAGTGCAAAGCTCTGGTAGCCTACAGCTAACTTCTCAATATTACATGCAGTCTGACAGCACCATTTGGCATTCTGAAAACAAACATTATTCCACCTCCATTTTTCAAATGATCAGTTGAAAGCACTCACAGAATTTAAAACGTAGACAAATAATCACCTTCTGGTTTGGAAATTGAAAGTATAATCACTGTTATTGAAACAATAGTTATTAAAAGTCATCCTGACTTTGATCACAATCTAGTTCTGTCTTTCCTACAGTCAGGCCAGCACTTGATCATTTGCAGTCACATGTAATTTTTGGGGAGAGTTGCAACATTTACATCTTGGTGAAACTCAACATTTGCAAACATAGACACAATATCATGTTGGTTCAGATTATAGAGCTCAGACTCGTGCAATCTAAATGTAAATGTATCTCTAAGCAACAAAAACTCTATCCTTTTCTCTGTGAGTTCATCATTAGATCTGACAGTGAATTAACTGATAAACTCGTTAATCAGGAGGCACAATCCTGAGTGTGACTCAATCAAAAGTGAGCAACATGAGCAGGTATTACCCATGCAATCATACAAATACTGTGAAGGGAGACGAGCAAAAAAGCAAGTAAATATAATATTTCAAAGAATATGTGTGTGTCCTGTTGTTTACGAAGAGGATGCTGATGGACCATCAGGACTTCACAATCCAGGAGGATGACAGGATTAATGGGTATGAAAACTGCCGTAAAGCCTCCAAATTGAACACTTGTCTGTAACTTCTCCTGATGGCATGTGTTTGTTGATTTGGCAGCCCTACTGGTGGGATAACATCATTTGTCACTGCCTTCCAAAACCATTAAAAATGACTGTTGGAAAACAAATCAGTCCATTGATAACATGACAAGATGGCAACGGTTTGGTTTAATTCATGCATATTAAACAACTTGATTAGTGCTCAGAGAAAGATGACAGTTTGCATTCAAATAAGCAGCTAGGATTATAGAAACACTTTTGGTGTGACTTCTTAGGTCTATTTGTTTGCTCTGCTGTCAAATGTGGTTTCTAGCTTGCAGACAATGGTAACTGTCTTTGTGAGCTTTGTTTATAGGAGGTTGATACAGCAGATTGGAGGCTATATCAGAAAGTGACAAGATGGGGCGACCTAGTTAGTGTGCTAACATCAGTAGAGCAGGGCTCACGCATCGAGCGTGAGACACACGCATTTCAGTAAGTTCACATGCTTACATGCCACACATGACATTTGATAAGTGATAAAACTTAGTCCATCCATACAGCCGTCTTGAATTAGCGATCTATCAGCCAGTCAGAAAATATTATTTCTTGTTGCCGGGTAAAGACTGAAAATAGGTTTCCACAACGCTGCAAGCACGCGTCCCAGGAATGCACATGAATGCTCTGAATGTGTACACATGTTGCAGACAGTGACGGACTGGCCATGGGGCAATATGGGCAAATGCCACAACAGCCCTGTGAAGATGCAGCTGCGTTGAAGCCACAAAAAACAAAAAAACAAAGCATAGGTCGAAGCTGGCCGGCCAACGCTGAAAAGAATGGAAAACTCAATAATACGGTTATACAGGAACATGGTATAACTCAGTTGGTAGAGCAACCCCCGATGCCCCTATGGGGCATCCTGGGTTTGACTCCCCTGGGTTTGACCCCACCCTGACTTGACAGCCCTGAGGAGAGACATATACAAGCACTGCAGACAGGTCTCAGTGAACAAAGGAAGTTTGATGCTGAACTCCCAACGTTTCCCCAAGCCCGGTAAGTAAACAGCTGCTTATGTTAGCTTTGTAGCATTAGCAAAAAGTACAAAATAGCTCCTCACAATTTAAGGGAGCTTTGTTGTCATGGTTACGATAGTAACCATATGGTTGAAGCTAGGCAGTGACACAGGTCACAAATAAACATAAGTGTATCCTAAACTCTAATTAGCATTAGAGCTAACATGGCTGCAGCTTTATGAGGTTTGTTTGGTGTTGGAGGTTTCTTCCTAACACCTCCTGTGTATCATTTCTGCTTCAGAGGGCAAATTAAAATTCTATTCATGTCTGGAGGAGCGACCTCTGTCAACAAGCTTGTGTTTGTGCTTTATTCACTGTCACCAAAGTGTCATGAGAGATGAGTGGCACTGAGGGAAAAGCAGAGGGTGGTGTCAAGTTTTATAGGAGATACAGGAGTTAGCCCAATGACCTGTGTGTTATGTGGGAGGGAGAAATGCTGACTTTCATAATAACAGCCAGAAAAGTCTTCAATTTAGAAAGCTATGCTGTAACATGCTGTTTAAAGAGGAAGTATGCAAGTCCTGTGGCTTTTCCGCTGTTTTGCTAACCCTCCCCCCTGCCATGTGCATTTGTTTTCAACAAAGCCAATGCGAGGGCAATCCGTGAAGTGGTGGATAATTATGTATCATATACGTGTTATGATGGGTATATTTGTGTAGTTGTTGAACTGTGTTTATACAAAGTGCAGCCAGACACCAGGCTTAGGAGAGGAGCAGTGCTGCATTACTGGCACATACTGTAGGCTAAGTCCACCCAAAGCTATAACTTTTTGCTGTGAAATGTAACTATAGGCATGACTTATGTCGACGATATGATTTGCAATAAACTAGCAAATATTCAGGTGTGCCTATTAACCATACAGTAAACAAACTCCAACATGATAAGTCAGCTAAGCACAAAAAAGCACAAGAAGTCATGCCAGAACAAATATGATGATCAATGCTGCGTGGACTCGTTTCAGGCGCAGTATCTGAGGGACCTGACGGAAGCCTGCTGTTGTTATGTTACATCTAGCGGTGTAGCTCAGGTTACAGGTATGAGGTGTGCCTGTAAATAAAAACTTGTTCAGGCAACCTTTACGATGTGTTTATCGTGCATGTTGACATCGCGATGAGGATGAAAATAAGATTGATCATGCATATATGTATATGTATATATATATATATATAATTAGCAGTCACCACATAAAGATAATTCTTTATTTGAAATAAATGAGTTCTCTGTGACTTTCACACACAGACACACACACACAAATTAAAACCTGGGGACCTTAAGGTGCTAATTAAGATTTAAAAACTGGAGAGTCATCGAAAAGAAAAAGAAAAGTTCTGCAGGCAACTTCATTTCAATCATGATAAAATTAGCCATCTTTTGTTTCACGTAAGGTTTCAGGGAGCCCTAAATGGGTCCCCTGGTAGCCCCTGGGCCCCGTCCTGGGGACCATTGCTTTGAACAATATGTGGAGTGTAATATCCTCACTGTCAGGGTGAGAGTCTGATCTCTGACTGGGCCTCGAGTGTCTATTTAATGAACAGCTTCTTTGTCCCTGCAGGGTCAGCTTCACTAATGAATGGGTCACTGTGTATCTCTCTCTCCCTCTCTCTCTCTCTCTGCTTGTGTTTGTATATTATTTCTCAAATCCACAGCAGCTCGAAGACAGCACCTCCTTTTCGACAGGGTCAGGGTTCATCTCAGGATCATCTTGGCTGTGTTGCAGGCACTTCATTGCCATCTTACAGCCAGTGGTTGTGTCCTGACTTCGAATCACTCACCTGTCATTTGCAACAAAAGAAAAAAGAAAAAAAAAAAAAGAAAGGGCCAATGAGACACAAGGTTGTTGGCTCAATAGGAAAACTAACGTTTGGGTAAAGCACTGCAGGGTCACTGCTCTGCTAAAAAAAGAGTGGAGAGACTCAGCTGCAACTTAACACTGACAAAATTACAGTACCTACCTACCTACAGTACAATATCAGTGTGTGTGTGCTGCTGAAGGGTCTCAGTTAAAGACGACCTATGCAGGATTTTCCTGTGGCTCTGCTACATTTTTACCTTAATTAAACAACTTCAGTAATTGTGATGGTCACATGAATGACTTGTATCTTGTTACAGGGGGAATGGAGGCTCTCTGCCCTCCACCTGGCATCTCTGGGCTGAAAACCAAACTTGTAACATCAGTGCAGCACTTGGCCTCTGCCCGGTGTCCCAGCTCTCGTCTCTGCGCACCACGACGCAAACGTAACCGTAACCGGTAATCTTTGGTTTATGACAGTTAAGACACAATATACTCGTCGTAACATCGTATATGTTATATAATGTTATCCACGCCTCCATGGATTGATTTTTCACCATCTTCAGCAAAAACAAATGCACATGGGGTTAGCAAAACAGTGGAAAAGCGACCGGACTTGCTTAGTTGCTCTTTAATATACAGTGTCTGGCTACAGTGTCCACCCCCTGTGGTGCCTTTTCTCTGTTGTTGCTTTACAACCACGAATTAAAATGTATTTTTATAGATTTGTACTTTTGGACTCAAACAACACTCCTACCACTGTGAGTGTGCAAAATATCCTTTTTAATTGTGACACAAACAATAATTAAGATAAAAAACAAATGTGGAGTGTACAGAAGTCTTCACTCCCATTGACTCTTGAGTTTAGGTCTGTTTTAGCTCAGCACATCTCACCACTGTCAGGTTTTTACCCATTTTTCAAGGTCAAACTGCCCCAGCTTGTTTTAGTGACATTGAGGACATCTGAATGTTTCATTTAAAGCCCCTCCAGTGTTGTTTTATCACTATGTTTAGGATCATTGTCCTGCTGAAAGGTGAACCTTTGTTGTGGTCTCCAGTCTCTGGCAGACTGAAACCGTTGCCATGTATTGAGTCCCGTCCAACTTTGCTTCAGTCCTGACCAGTGTCCCAGTCCCTGGCTGTGAAAAGCACCCTCACAGCAGGACACTGCAATCGGCATGCATCACTGTGGGATGCTGTTCTTTGCATGGTGTTTCTAATATTCACCAAGAAGTTGGACTCATCTGACCAGAGAACCTTATTCCATTTGTTTGGAGGAGTCAGCCACATGCTGTTTGGCAAACTTCAAATTTGTTTTCTCATTTTTTCTTGAAGCGATGGCTTTAAATGGCTGCTCTTCCACAATGCTCTGCTCCATGGAGTGTAAAAGTGTTAA
Organism: Caranx ignobilis; assembly: GCA_021432705.1. Taxonomy (NCBI): domain Eukaryota; kingdom Metazoa; phylum Chordata; class Actinopteri; order Carangiformes; family Carangidae; genus Caranx; species Caranx ignobilis. The sequence goes on from MU270012.1 coordinate 15,556,286, forward strand.
AGTGGTCCTATTGACAGATACTCCTGTCTCTCCTGGCTCTTTGCACCTCCTTTACTGTTATCTTTGGTCTTTGTTGAATCACCCCACCCCCAGTTTCTGGAGCAGTGTCATATTCTTTCCACTTTGTTATAATGGGTTTAATGGTGCTCTGTAGGGGTGATCAACATTTGGCTTTTTTTTATAACCCAAACCTGATCTATACTTCTCACAGAGAGCAGTCAGGTCTTCATGTTGCTGGTTTAGGCCTGTTTATCTATGTGACACTTTAATTGGGAACTGTTAGATTCAATTAATCAATTATTTGACCTCTAGACCACACATTATTATTTAAAAATTGAATGCCAAAAAAAGGCAGATACACACAGTATGTACTTGTAACTTGAGATCCAAATCAAAATCCGCGTTAAAGCAAGAGAACAGGAAAAACACCGAGTGTGGAGGGTGAAGGTTTGGGGTGGGGGTGAATTATTTCACAAGGCACTGTTGTGTAAGCCTTGGCTCTCCCACACAGTTTCTGCAAATGAGAATGAGTTCAGTCAACTTGTCAGATTAAATCAAAGCTCAGAAAGATGATTTCATAGAAGTCTGATTACACGGATGACGATATTTATTTTATGGATACGGCTACTAACAAACAAACCGTCTTTTAGTGTTTTATATAGTATTCAAAAAAAAAAAAAAACATAAAAGCCTGAACAAATTGTCCGAGCAGCTTGCTTAATGAGGAAAAGAATGTGAATGGTGTTTAAAATGTTATGCAAACATGCCTGAAAATTCATCAGTCAGTTCCAGTTCTACTGAAAGGTGTCACTTTGATTAGGTAACCCTTGGTGCTTTCAAAGCCTGGCTGCAGTGTCAGGAACTCCTGTGTTCCCGCTGCTGGAGAGGCCAAAAAAACCTACTTCAAATTGAGTTTGTGAGATTTCAGCTCTCTGTGTAGCTTCACAGTTTAGACAGAATTAATCGTACGAACCACGATAATTGCAGGCTTGCATAGCCTTCGGGAGATGCAAGTATTACCACACTGAACTTGCCATGTTGAGTCACATCAAACTCAGCAGAGCATTTGCTTGCCAAGAGCTACAAAACAAATCTGTTTTGCACGAGGCTAAGGCCAACTGTGCATTGTTATTGTGTTTAAAGAGCACAGCCAGTCATAAATACTGTTGTCAGAAGGATAAAACCGCCATTCACAACATCCTGGTCCTTATGGAGCTTGGTCAAAAAGTCACTATTGAGCACCAGATGTACATTAGTCATTTGGTCTCAGTAGGCCAGTGTACATCAGAACAGAGCAGCATGGAAAAGAGCAAGAGTTAAAGAAGAAAGGAAAAGAACCAGAGGCTAATACTTAACATCTGAAGGAATACTTTGAGCAGCTTAGCATTCATGGATGATTGTTAACCCTGGCCTGCATTCAGTGTGATCGGTGCCCTGGGCTGCGCTGCACTAAGCCACATTGACTAAGGCTCTCCACTCACACTTGATATAAATTTCATTAGCTGTAATGCCATGATTGTGCTTGCATGGCTCCGAGGAGCTTCTTTGATGACTCTTTGCTCATCACGTCTACCACCTAACTGTGAGGCAGGCATTTCAACAGGGGACACAGTCTCAAACAGTCTTTTTTCATTGTTATCTTTGCTCATCACCACATACAATAGAGTCCATATTCCACCTGATAATGGCACCTGTTTGCCACAGTCCCTTTAGGACCGAGTGTCAGCCTGTGAATCCTTTGGATGAAATGATGAATATTATATGAAGCTAATTTAATTAAACTGACTCGGTATGTTTATTTATCTTTCAGCCATCATGTTGATCTCGGGGCAGTGCACACACATATTACCCTGTTGCACCAGCTCATCTCTCAGCTTTAAATGATAGGTTTACATTAAATTGTATGTTTATATCTCTATTAAAACAATACTCAAATGTTAGATGTCAGAGATCCCCTCGTGTATCTTTGAAAAAATGTATTTCCATGTTTGACTGAACACGAGGTTGGCTTCAGCAGTCAAAACAAGTGGGTTTCCTTCCACATTCAAGTGATAAACATCGTTATTACAATTCTAAGCACCTGGGACATAGCTACAGCAAAAGCACAGACATGACAGGCAGTGGAAGGAGCCAAGAGTGAGCATTAGAAACTGGAAGCTCGCTTGTTGTTTTGTTGTTTACAGACAGGTTGTGTTTTTCCTGTTCTCAGCTCATAAACACCCCCAGTCGATGGAGGAGTGACAAGATAAATTACAGGGAACACGCTCCAAACTAAGTAACACCCACATGTTCGGTACTGACGATCTCACTATTGGCAGCATCAAAGAAATTTACTAAAATTCTTTGAGAGGAAGGGTCAGGACCGGGCACGGAGCCAGACTCAAACACCTGCAGCTCTGGACGCTGCTTCTCCGTTCGCCACCAGAACATTGACGACAACAAAGTACCTGACTTCAAATAAGCCAGTCTAGCTTTGCAATTTAAACTATCAGCACCTAACACACACACACACACTGATGCCCAAGAGTCAAAGGCGGTGGTTTGTGTGCAGAGGCTCCGGCTGGAAAAATGTCACATGCTGTAAAATTCAGCAGCAAATCAATGCACTGTAATTTCCCATTATACACTTTCCTATTTCTCATCAGACAAATAAATGTCACACACGACAGTTAAACTGACATGCAAACCTCAGGTGCAGAAGTTAACACAACGCATCGCTGCACATGCATGCTCCTTCCAAAACAAACCAGGTGACCTTGAAATTCCTGAGAACACACAAAGCAGCAACAACAAGAACTGTCTTGGAGACATCAGTCTTCCTGTTCTCCACCACACCCCCACCCCTCACCCCTTCACTGACACAACAGCCACTTGTTCCTCACTGTTCACACTGTACTGGGTTTTATTAACATGAGGAGACAGACTGTAATGGCTCCCAGTCAAGTGAACCTTTACATGACCTTGCTGCATTGTTAAGTAGTTTTGTCATCAGATAGATATAAATAGATAGATAGATAGATAGATAGATAGATAGATAGATAGATAGATAGATAGATAGATAGATAGATAAATAGATAGATAGATAGATAGATAGATAGATAGATAGATAGATAGATAGATAGATAGATAGATAGATAGATAGACTAGGTAGCTAGGCTCTGAAACAATGGTGATGGATGAACAAAAGAGTTAATGTAAGTCTGATCCATTTCCCATTTACTAGATAGATAAAGTAAATATTAAGGAGAGGATGAACGAACCGTCTTTTCTGCAGATGAAGAGGAGATATAACATATCTCATGCATCCAGCTGCTAATGATCAAACTCTCAGCCTGATATTTGACCTGCAGTGTTGTCTGAGTTCGCCTGTGCTGTGGGTAGTAACTGATAACGCTGCTCATCTCTGCTTTTCCGCCACTAGTAACAACTCAGACATCTCTCTTTTTCTGTTTCTATAAATGCTCTTTATTTAGTGTGACAACCACTGCCATGGATACCTCTGGTAAAAATCCAGATGTCACTATTAAATCCTGAAACCCCAAGTGCACACATGGTTTAGTTTGTCAGCATTTGTTGGTGGTTGTGCTGTAATAATCATTTGCTGTGATTTGTTACCATGTGTCTGTTTTGGTTTTATTTCTTACTTTTGATTTTGACAGATTCCTCTTAGAACAGGCTGTTGTGAATGGCAACAAATTATTCACTGCGTGGACCTTTATTCTCCAGTCGTGACGACAGGAAGCTTAGCAACCGTTAACGTGGAGAATAATGTGCATGCAAATAAACTAAACACTGTTCTTCAGCACAAAAGAACAGGGGTGGGAGTTTCTCATGCTGTGCTACTGTACTCTACTTGCCAAGTTTGATTAAAGAAAACGATGTCTAACCAACAGTAACAGCCACAACACTGGTGGTTTTCATGAGGTACAGTAGCCAGCCTCACTAATGAGGGAGTTTGTTTTTCCCCTTAAGTCTCCTTAGGCTGATGCACAAGAAATTATTGATGATACTATGACAGGAAGCGTGACTGGCAGGAACTTCCTTGTTTTCTTTGGAATAAACATCTGTGCAGTGGACTGAAAACAAACTGCTTCTATCACAACTAATAGTTTTGATACTCAAATATGCATAAAATTCAGAGCTGATCCTGGCTACACATAATTGACACTATGTTTTTCTTAATCTTTGTTAATGTGTGTTAAAAGCAAAACAGAAGCTGAATGTCAGAATGAAAAAATGAACAAGACACGAGTAATAAAGTCCCAGGAATAGTCTCTGAGGCCGTGGTGAGGAAAAGTACCCTGTGAATTTTAAGTAGTGACACTGAAGGGAAAACAGAATAAATAACAGTGGCCGTACCTGTCACTGTCAAGGTAAAAATAAATATGAGCATGCTCTGAGGTGCACTGTTTTATCTTTATTTACCAAGAAATGAATTGCCTTGTTCTGCAGTGAGGTGATACACATATTATAAACATGTTTGAACCCAAGAGCAGCCCAGTAAACCCTCAGTCCTCCACTGCTGGCCGAGCGAGAACTTTCACATGTCTGCTTTTGTTGACTTCTTGACTCAAATCAGTGCTGACAGGCCCATGGATGTCTTCCCTAAAGGGGTGTGATGGTTTGGCATAGTGTATGTGGATTGGGGTGAAGGAAGTTTCAGTGCCACACAGGGAGTGTCAGAGGCTCAGTGAATCTGCCCTGTGGATGAAAAGCCTCCGGTCTGTGAGACGCTGCACTGGCAGGTTTTACAAGAGCAGCAGTGACACACACAGTTCAAGGCGTTTGACTGTGAGCAAGAAAAACCAGAGAAAGAATGAGAAGTGCACACAGCAGGGACGCTTGTTTTCCCACTGGATGATCTTCGTCTAGTCTGGGTGTGGTATTTTATCTCCATCTCTGTCTCACAAACATACAATATGTATGCGACTGGTTCCAGCCGTTCTGGGGGAGACGTGACAACAAAGGCGCGATGACATGTTGTGGTACTGAGCTCAGACTACGTGTCAGGCAGTCTCCCAAAACCACACTTCCAGCCCGACACCCATTTGTCTTCTACTTTATCATATCATGTCCACCCCTGATGTAAGGGGTGGACAAGACATCCACACCTGTACAGCACATCATCAATGGAAAACATGGGCGTATATGGTATATGATCATCTTTTTGAGACATTATTTGCAGCATGGGACTGAATTTCCACTCCACTACAAGGTGTTCATGATATTTTATGACTCCTGACTGGACAACTTTACGTATAAGGAGTGGTAATGGGTCTCAAGGGCAGCTTTTCTACAGTCTGGGTAATTACAGAGCCACAAGCCTCGGCTACACGTGTTTCCAACTCACTGGCTCTGTTGTGGTCGTGCTTAGTAGCAGTGTCGACCACAGCAAACCTCAGACGTCTCCTCCCACAAACCAAAGCCTCGTATTGTGCTAAATCGCTCAACTCAATGACATGCGGCTGTGATGACAAGTAGAAAGTACTGAAGTCTTTAAATGTCAGCTCTCTGGATCTCTGTGGCTGGCAGTTTAGATTCACTTCTACCATGATGTTCCCGTTTGTGCCTCAGATAAAAATCTTACATTACTATTTACTTGCAGTTGATATTAAAGCAGTGGTCAATATTAAAACATGATGATATCAGTGCGTAACAGAACCAGAAGCAGCCAACATGCATAAAGCTACTGTAGGAAAATAGCAGCTAACATGAGCACGATACAGACCTACCTATAGAAACCAACACAGCTCTCTACTACAATCAACTGCACCCTGAACTTTGAGTATTAAGAGTATTACTTTGATTATGGTCGCACTTAAAATAAGAATGAGAAAAAAATGTGTTTCTTTTTTTGTGTGTGTGTGTGTGTGTTTGTGTGGAAAAGAGTTATATAGGTATATGAGATGCCGTCAGAGTCAGTGGAGCTTGTGGCAAAAACTTTTACAGTGATTAGATTGTTCTGTCTCTCACTACACATGGTAAATGATACTCAGAAAGTAAAACTTGCAACATTTATTACAAGACTGTTAAAACAATTCAAATAGGCACACCATTGTTCAATATTGTCTCACCCTCTCGTGAACACATAATGTGTATTGTCTCTGTACTCTTTACTGTTCACTTACACAGCTAGATCAGGGCTGTGTGTGCAGCCCTGTCAACTCTCTATATACTTAATATCAACATAATTACAAAATCTGAAACATTAAATATTGACTGGCAAAATACCCAATCTTACAGTACAGTATGAATTTGACAAGTGCAAGGTTAAAGAAAGACTGTGGTCTTGGTGTAATGGTGAAGAATGAAGACACTGAAGACATAAAAATGCTAATCTTTTCTAACCTTAATGAAAGTGATTTGTTGTCTGAATTTGACATCCTGATTTGCATCCTGAGACTCAGGGTGAACATCCCAGTCAGAGTGCTGCACTATCAGCTCAGCATCCACCCTGACCACCCCCATGGGACTCCAGCAAAGCACATAAATGTAGCACTTCATTCACAAAAAAAAAAAAAAAACTATCTGAACACAACCCAGGCAGCGATTCTGTTTTCTGCCACAGAGTGACTGGGAAAGCAATTTAGTAACAGATGACAGGGTTGGTACAGGACTAGTGCAGCCGCTATTCATGATGCAAAACAACATTTCCTGCTGCTTTACATTAGAAGTTTTCCACAGGCGAACCAGTGGGAGGCTTTTATTTCGAAGCAGCAACAGGAAATGCAGCCCATTTGTCACGTTTGAGTTATCGAGACTCTGTTAGCGGAGTTCTGGTTAATCAGAATATGACCCACACAACGAGACAGTACATTTTCATTATTGCTATCAGAGGATAAACAGTGGAAGACAAACCACAGTGAGCAAGTGACTAATGTGAACAGTTAAATTATGTTCTCATTTATTTCTAATGGGATCTAATACATTTCTGTTTTTACTTCATCCAACAGAGGTGCAGGGAGATTTTCATTACATTTAAAACCATGATTAAAATAAAGCAGCTGAAATCACATATTATTCATTTCATTTACAGCATGTGTGTGCTTTTGACCCAGTCTTGTTTCTATCTTGGTAAGTAAACAGCTGTAAATGCTAATGCTGGCTATGTCACAATAGCCAAACTTACACATAGCTCCTTTAAGTCTCCCTATAATGTGTGTATACATTTTCTCTGAGGCTGTTACAAATCCCCTTTTGACAGTAATATCCAGCCCTGTGCATGAAGTGTTGGATAATCTTTTGTATATTGAGGATTAAGCTCATGTGTGGATTTCCTTGATGGGGGATTCAAAAAGAAGTGACAATCTGTGAATGAATTTACATGAGGGGAAAGTGCAGGCAGCATGAAACCAGGCTGTGGGCTTTATATCACAAGTGTGGGATGCAGTTGTTAGAAATGGCAGGTTACAGGTGTGTGTGTTTTTTCTCTGTAGATCTGTGCACATGTGCCACAGTGTATCTGCATGTGTTGTTCTGTGCATGTGCCACTGTTGGTTTGGAGGAGTGGGCGTAGGGGTTGGTGGTGGTGGGCCCGGGTGGGGGTGGGGTTGGGCAGCTTGATGATGGAGCTGTCACTTTATTAAGATAAATTTTCCAATCACATGGCCAGATCTCCCACCCTCAGGAGTGCCAGCATTGGGGATTAGATTATCACCTCCCACAATGCATCACGCTTTACATCACAATCCAATAGGCCAGTAGTGCTCGAGAGGGGATGCTGTGCAGCCTCCTCTTCTGAAACGGAGGGTTTAAAATTAGCTCTGGGGACGTGAAGTAAATCGCAACAACAATGAGAATCATCATGATAACACTCTCAGGAATTGGCTAATTTGAAAATGCTGAATGCAGGATCTGAGTCAACAATATATTACTGTGAAATTAGAGGCGTTCAAGAATTTAAACAACTATGCAAATATAGACATCTCAGACAAGTGTTATTTGCTTTGTGCCTTGATTGGACTGTTAATAACAAATAAAAACTAATTGTGTCAGCCTGCTAAGATCACACACGAAGTACAGGATGAGAAAATAATGAAATATGACAGTAAGAAGGAGCTCACATGGGATACGCAGCGGAACATGACACCAACGGTAATTATTACTGTTCACTCAGAACTGATATTGTTATAGAAAAGCTTGCACAAGCTGCTTTAAAGAAGTCTATCAGCAAATTCATTATTTCAGTGTTACGGTCAGCTACAATGAGATTCAAGTATTCCCAGACAGACACCTCATATCGAGCCATGTGTTCGGAGTGGAACGTTTTCATTTTTCTGCTTCAACAAAGCTTGGAATTACACAACAATACAATTACAATCACCTTATAATCCTGAAACTCTCACCTACAGAACCACTGAAGACCAGAGAGTCAGAAATTGACATTTATATTACCAAATGAAAAATAACACAAATCCCACATTAAAGTGCTCGAACGTAACCCAGATCTGGAACAGATGAGAAAACTGCTAGATGATCTATAATAGTGAGCATGCCGTTGGTCAGCAGCAATTAAAGTGTTTGCACTACATCAAACACAGCAGAGCACAGCAGCGTGTATCTGGCAGGCTGAATGTCCTTGGGATGGAGTGACACAGATTATGTGATATGAAAATTACTCATCTACTGTATGTTTATGTCACTGTGTTAGCCCGACAGCTAGCAAGCTCCTCACCTGAGCAACGAGACTGAGCAGCTGCCTAATGATAAGTGTAGAACTGTCAGTCGAAAGGTCAAAGAGCTTCATTATGCTGATGACACAAACTAAAACATTTCAGCTTCATAAATAACATCATGAGATGAAAGCTCGATTTATCCAGCTATAGTTTTTATTTATTTTTGTTGGTATATGATCCATCTGCTTCTCACTTCATATTCTGCACAGTAACTGGGTTACCTGATGATACGGAGCAACCGTATGCTGCACACATGGATTTATACACTGATCTGAATCAATGGGGAAAAAACTGAGACAGCATGAACAGAAACATGAAGGGGCAGTAGCTCTAAGTTAGAACCTCGGAGCCTATAAACACAACCACTGTAGGTGTGGTGTAGCCGCCAGAAACAGAAACCCAGCACAATATTAGGTAGATTAGGATGCTATTATGTGAACATCTACTAATAAGACTTCATTTTGTAGGTACTCAATCACAAACCAGATAAATAGAAATTCTGACCTGATGATGGCGCTGGATGAAAAGTTAATTGTCCAAAACTTAATGCCAGTCCCTCTGATAATTTCGGTCTGGGCTGTAATGAACTAACTGACATTACTGCCCCCTAAAAACACATCTATCTCATCAGCCTTGATCACTAAATGAAGCTGTAATATAAAAGATCACCTTTTCTTTCCAGTTCAGACATTGTTGAATCCTCTAAATCACCCTCATTAAATTCTACTGGACACAAAGGAAGAGATGCATTTACCCACAGAACACAACAGAAAGCAGCTCACGTCGGCTGCCATTACTTTTGTGGACACTACAGCATTATGGTCTGGCCAAACTGGTAAATGTGAATGTTATCATGAGAATATCTTACACAACACTTCTTGTATTCTATTGTTTTGTTCTGTTATTTATTTATTTATTTATTTATTTACTGCGGGGGCGTAGGAGTGGGGAGGTGGGAAGGTGGCAAGTTTGAGACTTTACTGTTTGAGTTTACACTGAATTCACACAGATTTTCAGTATCGTCCCTCACAGCGAGGCTTTCAAAGTTTGTAACGTATTAAAGTTTTCTGAATTCTTTTGTTTTCAGTTAATTAACATCCTAGTGATGCAACATTGATGGAAAATTACCACATGTCAGGTTATTCATTCAGATAACAGCGGGGTTTCCTGTTTTACCAAGCAGCTAAACTGACTGGATTTAGGAAAGTAACACTTCCAGGCCAAACTTATTGAGGTGCAGGCCCACTTTTCGCAGCCTACAGGGGATCCTACTTGGATGCTGATCCGGCAGCAGTAGTTAGGTGGGAGGTGCCGGGCAGGGAACTCGGATGCCAGAGCCAAGCTTGATTGAAAGCTCGCACACACATATGAACGCGTGCGCACGCTCAAACACTCGCCACATGTACAAGCACGCGCGCACACACACGTGCGCACAGCAGGCCGCGGCAGACAGACTGTGATCGTACCACCGCATCGACCCACCGCCTTCTGTTAGCTCTTTTCATGCCTTCATTTCATGTCATGCTGAAGTGTATGATGAAAACAGAGAATAAGAAGGTGAAATCAGGTTGGAACCTTTGAATGTCATAATTAGGCCTCCAAATTGCAACCAGAAGCGTTGCATTGTTTCATCTCTGTTGCATCTGATTGTCTTTGTTTTTCATTTACTTTCATTAAATTCCTGCCAAACTGAGCGTGAATACATTTTCCCTCCACTTGGCTTGAATTCCTAAACAAGTAAAATAGGTCACATGTTGAAAGCAGATGCTGCGTTCAAACCGCTGCGTTAATGAAAACGTACAAAACAACCGGAGGACGGGTGCATTTGCGGGTGTGCAGGTGACGAAAGGGAACCCCCCCGATGCATCTCACCTGTTCTCTCAGCAGAACAGCGCTGTGTGATTTATTCAGTGTGGAGACTGAGGTCAGGTGGAGGTAGCTGCTGATCCCCTGGGTTTTTCCTTTATAATGACTTTTTTGGGCAGGACAGTTCACGCAGAGTTAACTGTGCTTGGTTGAGAGCTGTTTCTGCTGCGTGTGCTCAGCAGTGTAATGAGACATTTCCAGCCATCACGGATACCAAACTGACAGCGTCACTGACTGGTCGTCCACTGGGAGGTCTTGTTAGGATGTTGAGCTATAATTGTGCGATATGTTGGCAGGATGGGGGTGGGGGGGGGGCACGTAAAGAGAAAGGGCAGATGTGATGTAATTCTGCATCTTGTGGCTGCAGCTGGTGATATTTCTGGTATCTGCTGTGGATGGTTAACCGTGTAACTATTTATATTTTGTCATGTTATGGACAGTTATTCCTTTTCATCCTTTCAAGAGGCGAACACAACTCTTGCCTTTGATACCTCAGAATAATAGGCTCCTTTCATTTTCTCTTTGTCCTCGCTCATATCAAATTCTGAAACGGCCGTGGGACAAATGATTGATTACTATAAAACCTGTCAGGCTCCCTCAATCCCCCAGTTGTGTGAAGACTCCCACAGCCAAGAATAGATCTAAAGACTGACAGCTGCCTCTCCCATAGGACGCCAGCCTCTTGCTGTGCTAATTTGTGCCAATGCCTACGCATGTGGAGGTGTGAGCATATAATACCAGAGAGGTTTGGGCACACTTGTCAGAATCAGTCAGTCTCTGTTGATTGAGTGCAGGTTTCTGGTGCAGCAGGTACACGTTTGCTATGCAGCATGCGTGCATCTTTGTACGTATATCATGTTTAATCTAGTGTGCAGCAGAGAAGCCTTTATTCTGAAGCTCAGCTTTGCACACAGGAGTCAAAGGTATGATGCTGCCCCTCCATCTCAGAGAATACAGTATTGCATTCTCTGTGGGGGATCCCGTAGTTAAAGAGATGACACACAACAAACTCAATGTCAACTCTCTGTGAGCATGAGAACTAAACGTTTGAATAATTCATGTGAGCTTCCTGCATGCATCCTATGTGCCACGGTACAGCAGTGATAGTCCCACCATGGCATCTCTGCCAGATAAAAGAGGTGCAGGCTATAGAGCATTGATGTTATTGTCTGGTTCTTACAGAAGTGGTGAATAACTGTCAGACTGTCTCAGCAGATGAAGGCCTTCTCTGAGATGGGGCGAATTTGATCCGGTGCGTACCTGAACGATGCTGCCAGATGAAGGCGAACTCAACAATCCGACTGTGAACATTAGCGTTCAGCAGGAAGCTTTTCAAGCAGTCAATTCAAATTTAGCTCATTTAAGGAAACTTGAGCTGTGCCCTTGCTCCATACATTGCAGACGCCTGCAGTGGTTAACCTTGTGAGTGAGGCTATCTGTTGTTGGTTTTTTGTACCAATGTGCAGCCGCTAAGACTGAAACAGCTTAACTACAGGCAGGTGGCCAGACCTCTGTGGCTATTTGTTCCACATGACACTGGACTGACAAGTGGCGTTGCACCTAATCAAATCAAGAGGCTGAGATGAGCACGCAGAGAGAGATGCCACCTGGGCGCCACAGAAATAGCTGGGGTGTAGACTACAAGTGATGAAGCTGTGAGCTCAGTCTCAAGCCTTTCAGTGCAGAGTCTGAGGCCCACATCCCAGTCTCCGCTCTGCTCACACCCTCCTCTCCTGTTAATTGGCTAGATGGGGACGATTATAGAGCCCCTGGGAGATGGTTGCTAGGATATTGATGGCACTCACAGGGCAGACACGGCTGTGGACATCTCTTGCCTGTCTTTGGTGTAAAGGTCTCTCCTTTCGATTTTCCAGACGACATTGATGACAGTGACTTTTCATTTTCCATCAGGTTTGCATCAGTGAAGTTGTCAACACATTGTTAAATATCATGTTTACATCATGAGCATCCCTATTTTTTTCTGCATAATCCTTCGTTTTGATGAAAACCACACCCAAAGTCTGAAAATAATCAATATCTACAACTGCTACTCAACTGAGCACAACCTCTTAGGAAGTCATCCTGTGGCTTCCAGAGCACTGTGAATTTTCATATCCCTCTTAGAAGAGGAGATCTTTTAAAAAGCTCCCAGAGGACATAATTTGCTCTTGGGTAACGGATTGACCAGAGGGCAAATCTATAACAGCAAGCGGCTGTTTGTACACTTCAGCACAAGCATAAATCTCTGTCCAACAACATGAAGTGCCAGTGTTACACAGCGGCAGGTTTAGTGCGCCTTCAGAGCTACTCAACTGCATGAGTGGTGGGGCGGCTGCCATCATTTCCATATGGCACTTTCAGCCATGTGCTTGGACACATATGTTTACTGTAAGCCAGGCTGGATAGAGAGGACTGGCTGTGAATATGTTTGTCCATTACTAATGTTGACTGGAAGCAAGAAGAAAAAAAAACGCTGCCAATGTGCAAAGGTCATGTGGACAATGAAGAGGTACGAAGCACTTAAACTAATGAGAAGCAGATAGTTAATACAGCTTCTTCTACATTATTGTGATCTCATTAATTCATGTGGTGATATGTGCAGTTATGAATCTCTCTGACAACTTGACAGCTGACTCTACTGTGGATACAAGTTTTTACTGCTGCAGTATTTATGGTTTTATTGCCTGACGCCACAACTGACATACTGTAATATAAGTAGATGTATATATACATATATTGGTTTTTGTGTGACATCTATTTCACCAGTTGCTGAGATTTCTGGTTTTCAGAACTCACTTCCCAGTCTATATTCTGCATGAACCTTTTTTGAAGTTTTAAGTTTTTAAAGCCTTTTTCCTGCTTTCACTGTCAACAGTTCAGTGCTGGAGGATGGTGCCATGAACGAGCTTCCGGCGTTACAAGACATTTCATTCTCAGGCAAGGAGCTCAACAGAAAGAGAAGCTGACTATTTTTATTCCTGGGTATTCATGGTACTATTTCACAATTTTCTTTTTCTCCTAAAATTTAGGTTTTAAAAATTTGTCAGTTACGAGGTTTGTATATCTTTGGATTTTGACAAATTTGAAACATAGCCTCACAGAGAAGCAAATAGGTGGGGTTCATCTTAAATGGCCTCTCAGTGTGGAGCCTGCATGTTCTACCATGTGGGTTCTCTTGAGGTTCTCCAGCGTCCACCCACACAAGTGGTGACTCTGAAGTGACCATAGGTGAATGTGAGTGTGACTGGTTGTTTGTCTCAGCCCTGTGACAGACTGCCAGCCTCTCTATATACAAGCAGTATATCTGATGGATAGATGGGTGGGGGAAAATACACAAGTCCTCAAACCTGTTAAGACTCTGCTCTCTGAGAGGACATATTTGGAGTTCATACAGGTTTTTGTCAGGTAAAGATGAATCAAACAGACTCACACGGGTTAGTGACAACAGTCTTGCTCCATGCTATTGGACACAACCTAAGTGCTTAAGTGCATCATTACCTCCAAGCCTTCACAATATATCAGTGTGACCTGCCATAATAGGTGTGCAGGAAAACAATAGATACAGCAAAGTACTGTGATCATTTGTATGGCGAAACTGTTTATTCACAGATGCCAAGTAAAGTCAGTCTGTTTCCTTGGAAGTCCCATTTTGCAAAATTATTTAAGTGAGATGAATATATTATCATTCTGTATCATAATAGTTTATTGCAATAGCTGAATTTTAGCAAAATAGCAATAATGTCATATTGTGACTTAACTATCACAATAATATTGCATCATGGGGCCTCTGGTGATTCAGCTTCAGCATCCTGACAGATGTTGTGCAGCACTTTACCTATAGTTCTTCCTTGTATCCTTCAGTGAGCTCGAAACTTAAGTGGGTTTTTTTGTGGGTCTTCTTTTCACAATTGTTCTGTCTTTCACTTGTTTTATATGTAACTTGTTCTCAAGCTGCTTTTTTTGGTGTTGATGAGCCAGAGACAATTTTCCACTCTGGTGGACAATAATGTATTCTGCTCTGTTCTAAAGGGAGAGCTACTTCCTGTCTTGGCACTGAATCTTGGTGTTGGATGCACATCTTAAGGAGTGAAATTGTCCAGTACAGATGTAATTCCTCGGGATGCTGGCCTGAAAAATTCAAACACATCACACAGACAATCAAGTGGGAGAAAAAATGGTAAAAATAAATGAAAGACAGCTGAGAGCGGGGTACATTTGGAGAGCTGCTGCTGGATAAATCAGCCTCCAATAAGGAGCATGTGAAAGGAATTCAATGAAAATGAGAGGAGCGGATTTTGTGAGACTGAGATTTTGTTGTTAAATTTAAGACAAGGTACAAGTTATGTGGACAGTAAAGATAACGACAGAGCAATCCAGGTAAGAAGACTGAACTGGTATTCAACCATATCTCTTTAACAGGCACCCACTGTACACATTACAGGCTTGCTCTGGGAGCTGCTATACCTGTACAGTACATGCATTTCATCATGTGGCTCACATCTGATTTTCCATGTTTACAGCCTGTCTTCTTAGTCAGTGAGATAACGAGAAGTGACATCACAAGGAATATCATTATGTATAAATGAGCCACCCACTGCCTCGGTTTCCCTCCATAAATTAGCAGGACGAAAAAGAACAAAGCTTTCAAGGAACAGCAACACCATGTTGAAATCCTTCCTGCTTACTGCAGTGTGAGAGGAGCTAATGGACAGCTCATAGGGAGCTGTGAGGAGGATGCCACTGTTGCACTGGATCAGGTAGAGCAGGAGGTCCAAGGTGATGGAGAACAGAAACACACACGCCGTACACTCTTGGTGCTGTGATCGCACCAGGTGGGGGTGGTGGTGGAATGGGGGGGGGTGAGCTGTAAAAAGTGCCACCCTCCATCTGAAGGCACTGAGATAAATGAGCACACATCTCTGTGTTTCTGCCCTTTGATTCCACTGCTGCTCGACTCCAGGTAAACATAAGAGGAGAGACAGAGGAGATGGGGCCAATGATCATGTGATATCTCACACACACACACACACTCACACACATGGACAGAGGAGATGCTTTGAGCATATGCACTTCCCTGTGCAATTTCACCATGCATACATCCATTTTCTCTAACGCACTTAAGACACACACTCTCCCAGGATCTAGCTCTGATTTGTGCAAACCTCTGATATTTAGTTTCCTCACATGGATCCAAATGTAGAGAAAAACAATCAAGGAGAACCCGAGCCTGAGTCTGTTGTGTTTTTGCAGTCTGACACACCATCACCACCAATAAACACATGAATCCCTCTTCCTCCTCCCTGTTTGTCGTCAATCCTCAGCTGGCGACAGCAGAGCGATCAAACAGTTTTCTTTTGAGTCCGTGTAAGTGGAGACAACACAATCGGATTAAACACATACGAGATAATAGCTTCTTTGTAACTGTGATTGAACAAGGCGCCGGGGGAGCCAATCGATTCGCTCAACTCGGACCGGAAAAGTCTCTGCTTTGACTCATCTAATGTAGGCACCTTTGCCTCCTCCTCAATCCAGTTGTAACATCTGGATTATAACACAGTGGAGGTTTAATCAGGGGCAAGCATCGGGACAGGAGGAGAGAGTGCGCTGAATCCATTAAACATGGATTAGAGTGGTAATCGCTGGAGAGTGGGACAGGAGGGCAGAGGGGGTGTGGGAGTGCAGCCAGGTGGGCGCCCTGGTGTGACATGAACCACGGCAGGATGGGAATGGGAGCAGGAGTGCAGCGCGGGGTGTGTCTGCGGTGCCCATAACATGAGGACTCCGAATTAGCACGTCGAGGGCTATATGCTAACTCGTGGCTCCATCTGTTCAAAAGCAAACAACGGAGCAGTGGAGCAGGCAAATGTGAATGAATGCAGCATGTGAAAGCTGATAGCAGCAGGAACGAGTGGGTGTTTGGGATTTGTTTGTTTGCGTTTGTGTGCCTGCACATGTAGCCCACTGAGGGCATTTGATGTGACAACACTGAGCAATCCGGGAATAAATGTGGGTTAATGATGCTGCAGACCAGATGTGTCTCACTCACATGTTGGACGCTAAGCAGATGCTACTGAAAAGTGAATGGCTGCAGCAGCACCACTGCATATTTTTACACTGACAGCTCAACCTCTTATTTCTGTAATAACACAGGACGAGTCGGTGGCCCACTGATTACAGATCAGTCCTGTGGTGCTGAGACGAAAACTGTGAATTTAATGTTTATTTCAAATGTAAAAAAAAAAAAAAAAAATGCCCAGCACAATGCATGAAGTCCTCAATGCAGATTTCCGCAAGGTTTGTAGTTTGCATGTCTGTCTCATAGAATATATGAAAACCTCTGAATAGATGTTCATGTTACCAGGATCACAGGTACGACAGGATTTGCTCAGCACCAAAATAGCTCTGTTGACAGAGACAGAAAATGACTCTGTTACTATTTTTGTTCATCACTTTCATTGTTTATCGAGCAAATGTCAAATATTCATAAGTTCGATCTTCTCAAATGAGACAATTTGATGCTTTTGTTTTCTGATTCAGGGCTGCAACACGAAGTCAAATAGACAGGTTTATATCAGTTTCTTGTTTGGTTTATAAGCACCTCTACGTTCTTTTCATTATTTCCATCTCCTTTATTTGCTCACATCCTCTTACATCTTACATTAGTCGCCCTGGTCTCAACCGTGTTATATCGTGTGTTTTTGATTTTATATCAAAGCACTTTGCAAACTTTGTTTTGAAAGGAATCATCATTTTTATTAATTTCATTTTATTAGAAAATGTAAAGTTCTCAGAGCCAATGTTAATGTCTTCAAATTGTTTGGGTCAATAATAAGAAAATATTTTGTTTACATTGATATAAAAACTGAGAAAAGCAGCAAACTGTCTCATTGAAGGAGCTGAAACCATAGAACTTCAACTAAAAATGATTGATCGATTATCAAAATCACTGACTGAATAACTGACAATCAACAGAGTAGTTAAAATAATGGACATTTATACTATATAACAGGTCATCATGTCAGCAGATCCATTTTATGTTGAATCACCATGATAAACAGTGGAGCAACACTGTCATTGTTACAAAGCTGCAGAGCAGGAGCGTGACCTTGGACAAATGTCATTGTCCAGTGCTTTGCTGCATTTCACTACAATATAAGTAGAATCAGGTTCAACTTGTTTTTTTCTGCCAGGCAACGTGAGTTTTGTTGTTGTGCCAGATCCCAAGGTGCCGGGAGACTCAACCAAAAACACACCCTCACACAACCATCACCCTTCAGCCCAGGCTATAAATGTAACACACTTTGGTAGCTGTGTTTGCAGAATCAAGAAGCATTTCATTTGAAATTCGACTTTGGGTGAAGAGGCTTTTCTGAAGAAAGCGAACTCACATGAAATCCTCTGTATCTGAGGAAGTATGAAAAAGAGAGAAAACTAAATTCTATATGAAAGAGAGTTTGTGTTGGATTTGGCAAAGAATGTCCTGGTTTGGCCTGTGGTGCCTTTCGCTTCGAGCACAGTCCTGAGTGGAGTTGTATTTTGTAGACAAGACCCTTGACAGAGCGTTCTTCGCTCTACAGTCACTTTCAAAGATGCCCCAGTAGGTGGAGGATCAAAGCAACTCAATAGCTGCCCTGGACCGTCATCTTACACACAGTGCTTTTTACAGAATCAAACACTTGCTCCACAACACTCCACATCACCGTCCTCAGCTGTGAGACTGAGCAAAGACATTTGAAGAGTTGATGATTGGATGATACGCTGTTAAAAGTTACTCTCCTGTACAGCTTTGAGGAAAATGGCTTTTTGAACTATTATTACTCGGATTCTACATCTGGTGTGGCTGTATTTACCTTAGCTTAAATCTACTATGGAGACAAAATTCCCAGATTTTAGGTCCCAGACTGAATTGACAGAGAAATGATCAAACTTGACTTGGTATGAAACAGTATTGCCTCAAAGGCCAACATGGCGTCTTTGAAGGATGTTTGATGGTGGCAGCTTAAAAGTCAGCCGATTCTTTTGACAAGCAGACTTTGACAGACGTATCAGGGCATAGCGGCAATACCATGGATAAATTGAACCTGACAGATGGAAATAAATTTCAGATGAAATTGAAGAGTGCTCTTCCCTCTCATCATTAAAGCTGTGTAGGAAAACCCTGCTGCCGGCAATATATGATCAGCGTTAATAAAGAGAGGAGCTCTGACTTGATCAATCATAGCATTTGGCAGCAGAGCACACCGAGGGAAGTCTTATTATTTCTCTCCCTTGAGTACGCTGCTCCATCCTGAGAGGCTGCATTCATTTCCACAGTGGGTCTCTGTTGTCTCTGCTGCTCTCTTTCTCTTTCACACCCATTCCATCATCTCTTTTCTCTTCGGCTTTTCCTCTCTGTCTTTCTCCCCCCATCATATTCCTACCAGTTTCCCTTTATAAACATAAGTACCCCAGTGGGGTCAGCCCATACGTGAGAGGCATTTGCTATCTACTCTGACAAGAGACTGTTATACAGTCAAGCACCACTAAAGGTTAATACTGTCAATTTCCATGCTCCAGACTTAAAGCCTTTGATGATAGCCTGCTCCTTCTTTTAAAGAGATGGTCGTGCTGCTGAGAAAGATGGATGGAGCCAGGAGTCAGAATCCTCCTCTCCTTGTCATTGTGCATTTTCACTTTGGTTTCTCTTTCTTTTGAAGAGTGATTAGCTGCTTTCATGCAGTCATGAGGGACAAACTGCTATGCTGCAGAACAATGTGTGAAATCCATTAAAATCACTAATTAGAGTTTCCAAATTATGCATGGAGTGTAGTGGAGGGAGAGTGACACCACAACTTCACTACCACCTCTCAGATTCAAAATGCATCACTTCTGCCCGGTGTCCACACTGCTCCAGAGACTTGGGAAACACTGCTGTCTGAAAGTGTTGCTTTGGAAGTCTCTTTCAATTTAAAAAAAAATGAAGCAGACACCCACAGTAGCTCTTTGATTGGGTTTTATCAGTCACAACAATCAGCGGCGAAGACAATATGGAGAATAAATGACAAGTGTTGCTGACCTTGTTATCTTTGCCAGCAGCAGGCATCAAGTTAAAGTCTGCATCTAAACACTATAACAATTCAACTTTAGAGTAGAACGTCTGCTTCCTGTTTACAGACACACACATGTCGTATGTGAACGGTCACATGATATGAATCTAGAGATAAAACAGTCTAGTGAAAGAAGTGTGTGGCTTCTGTCTATAATAAAGTAAGGTACTGACTTCACTCTGTAAAGTGCCTTCAGAAAATGTACATTATAGTTTGGTGCCATACACATAAAACTGAAGTGAAAATTGAAAATTTGTGGATGCAGCCTGAATCAATGTGACATGTGATGATGCTCTGTATCTTTTTAACTCCTCTTTAAAACCTTTCACAAACGTTCTCCACGGCCAATAACTAGCTTCCACTGAAATCTTCAATAGTCTTCAAAAGCAGACAGAAGAAAGAGCAGACAGAGAGAGCTTCAGAGAGAAAACAAGAATACAAACAGACCATGCAGTCGTTCATTTCAGCCTGATGGTGGACCAGTGTAAACTACTCCAGAGGCCGGTTTTTAAATAGAGGCAGGAGTCAGTGATGTGGAAACATGTCTTTGTGACTTTCAAACAAATGATGCTAGAAATGCCATAACTTAGAAAAACAAACATCAGATACTCTTTGGGCAGTCAAGTCTGACAGGGGTTTATGTACGATGTGATATTTGAAGATTAACACTCATACTTCTGCTAATTCAGAGAGATTTATTTCAGCCTGTAAACACTCACTGGGGTTTTATGGAGTGTTTCTGTTAACACCCAGAGAACATGTTTTTTTAATTCACCTTAATAATGCAGGGTGAATTACAGCGGTCAGGGCGACACGGCTACTGAGGTCTGACAGCTTGAGACTCTCTGTTCACTCAAAGGTCAAAGGCTGTCTGCTGGTCAACAGCACATTCACATGTCAAACTGCACCACAGCTGAACTGAGCAGTATAAACAGATTGAGGCAGATTTCCTCAGTCACAGTCATAAGGTTTATCACTGTGAAGCCCAGACTCTGCATGCTGATGCTCCGAACTGCCAGGTGTTAGTTGAAACTGCAGTGCCTCCTTGTCACTGTCAATCATGTGTTTGTTAGTAAACTGCAGTGTGAACACTGGCATCTGTGGCGTCCCATTACTTTGTACTGCACAGTCACCAGCAAATATGTGGAGTCATTTCTTCCCAGTGTTTTTGCTGCTGAAATCCCATCAAGATGCTGGAACATTGAACTGATCTCTGAGGAGGCGACCCCACGCTCCCACTAAAGGCACGACCTTTAGTAACAATGAAATAAATAATATGACGTGTTCATAGAGGTTTGTCTGCTGTCTGGCCCTGGTGGCCTCACGTTGTGTCCTCTCTCATACAAACAGTCACCATAGATATCCTTGTTGTAAGTTGTATGTTGAAAGTTGTATGTTGATGAAGCCCTTCTCTCCACACTGCTCTTGTCTCCCCTCGTGATGGGAGACAAGATCCAGAGTCCTGGAAATGATTCTGAAATTCAGCTGTGGCTCATATGGGGAGTGTTTCTACAGACTGTTTTCACACTGAGCTGCACAGAGAGACATGAACAACAGATCTTTGTACTAATTTTGTACTATAAAGACTATCACTCTGGAGAATCCCCACTCCATTTGGCTGATTCAGACTGCAGAAACTTCAGATACGCCTCAGCACAGGAAGGGGCTGAGGATCATGTATCTCATTATTTACACACAAACATTTACATTTATTTTTGTCACATTTGGAGAAATGACTCACATGTACATTCATTTCCTGAAGGCCCTAACACTCTTTAGCTGCTAGAAAAAAGCTAACTTAAAAACACTAATATAAGTAAAAAGGACCAATCCCATTTCTACCCCTGAGCCCTCTCCTTTAGTCCTCCTCCTCTGTTTTGCCCACTCAGATCAGGGGTATCCTGACTCTCTTATAGGGCCGGGGCTTAATTGGAGGGTAACAGCTCTTCAAACAAAGGCCCTGTACCATTTTAACCACTTCCACTTGATTTTGGCCCTACCACTCAGTTTTGCATGTTCTGGTGTAAGTGTAGGGTGTCCCAGTTCTTTTAAGAGCAAGGGGAAGTGCTTTTCAACCCTTAAAACCAGCCCTTAAATTGGAGGCAGGCCAGGTGCAGACTTTGAACGTAAGATGAAAAACAGCAAAGGTGCCTTCTGTTTTCTGCATTTCCATCAAATGAAGAAAGATCATTAAAGTTCAGGCAACAGTTAACACAACCACTGGAGCCAGCATTTTCAAACCTGCATGAAAACCCACCACAGGTTGTGGCTCTTACGTCGTCACTACGTATGACACAGGTAGGGTAAGATCTCTACCTCTCATGAATGTTTCCGCTGCTTCCCGTTGCTACAGAGTGATAAGTGGGGACAGGTGAAGGGGTCTGGATGAGAGATAGGACTGGGCCCTGGTTTAGGCTACAACAACAGTGTAGCTGTTTTAGTCACACAGAGCTAAATGTAAGTGCATTCGTGCGTAGGATATTTCAATGGTTGAGAAAATGTAGAAAAGAGCTGTTTGACAGTAAGACAAAGTGGCGAAATGAAGTGTGTGTGTGTGTGTGTGTGTGTGTGATGGCTTTTTTCTCATATTTCACCTTTTCTGAAGTGGCTCACACACATTTGTGTGGATGGTACCATCCACAGCAGCACACAGCTCAGCCTCTGTGCTAGTAACTAACTACTAACTACCTCCTAACACACACAACTATCACTGTAATCACTGACCCAAAAATCAACGTTTTCCCCCAGTTGGGGACGCAGCTTTTTTGTCTCCAGTTGGACAAGCTGTCCCCAATTAACTGGTCTTTAATCTGATATTTGTCCCAAAAAGTGACACACGCACGCACGCACGCACGCACACACACACACACACACACACACCCTACTCACACACAAACTGCAGAGACAATCTTTGAAGAACAGAGGGGAAAGTAATCTCCCCTCTTTCTCCCACGGCTTCACTCAGTTTAATTCATCCGCAGATCACACCAACACAAACTCTCTCTCTCTCTCTGTCTCCCTCTTTTTGTCCCTCACTGTCTCTTCCTGTTCATCCACTCCTTCATTTCGTTCCCTGATGTGCAGTCTCCAATCAGGTAAACAGCTGCAGGGTCCTCAGTCTACAGTTTTACTCACGGGGACCAGGAAGGAACGGCCAGGAGCATGGACGAGGAGGCTTTAATGATATTAATCCTCTGTAAATTAACAGTGGACTGAGGGAAGATTTCATCAGAAATGAGCTTCTCTTAAATAGTGTTCAAGAGGCGTGGAGAACTGACCCGTTGCCGCCGGTGCTACTTAAACTGCTTCCTACTGTGATTTAGGACTCTTACTGTGGGCTCTAGTATTTCAGATTTTTAATGACAGCAGGTACACTGAAAAACATTTATGACCAAAAAAAAAGAAGGATGAATGGAAGGGCCGCTCCACATAAAACCGTGTGTCCATGTATGAGTGCACACATGCCACTTCAGACTGTCCACTGTCTGACTGGAGGGTTCACCAGCAGGCTACAACAGCATGTCTGACCTACATTTTACACACACACACACACACACACACACACACACACACACACACACACACACACATTAGTATTTCGGCTACAGTTGTATTCTTGTCAGAGCAGAAAAGCCTCTGAAACAACATCTGGATCAACAGTGGATACTAAAAATTCTCAGCTGTAACCCAGAGTGAGGAAATTTGTTTTGGGATGTCGGCTGAGCTGAGCACAGAGAGCAACTTCCCCCATTTACTGGGCAGCTCTTGGATACACACCTTCACACATACACACACTTAACACACACTTAACACACACTTAAAGGCATAGTATAGACACACAACTAAAACCAAACGTGGCTCTGAGATGTGGGGTTTACTCTTTGAGCTTTATTTGTGTAACTTTTATTTTCCCTGCTCTGTGTTTACCACTGCAGATTAGTTTGTTTTTTTACATTCAGCCTGAGATAAGTTCACAAGGTATCACTTCAAAATGTCTCAAACAGCTTCCAGCCTGAAGCCAAATGATTCCAGATATTATGAGAAGGAAAAGAGGAACTAGAATTAGAAAGTATGATATCCTTCACATTATCAGTAAATGGGAAAGAAAAAACACCTCAGTGCAACATTAACATGTGCTACATTCAGCTCCGTCACAGCTTTAAACACTGTTTATGCTTCTACAAGAAAAATAACATTTCCTCGTGATTATTTATTTTATGCTAAAGCACATTTTACACCTCATTTTCTTCTTTACTTTTAATTAACACAACACAGAACTTTTAATTACTTTGAGAATAAGTCTGGTCTTTTTCTATATTTGTGTTCCTGGTTACAATTCTCCCAGTGTCAACACTACCCTACGACGTCTGCAGCCCAAACCTCAGCTCCATTCATTTCTGCAAAACACAGGTCACAAATATGTGCTTTCATTTTTAACACGTGTGCTCAGAATTGTTCCCAGTAAACATCATGAATGCATGCAAATTAGTGAGTTCAAACTAGTTTCAATAGCTTGTGTTAATATCTGTGTATTGTTTGTTATGAAACTCAGTGCCTGATGCGTTTTTGGATCTTTATATTGCATGGGGGGGGGCATACAGGTAATATTCATCAGTGAAATCTTGAAACTACTGATTATTTTCATCTGTTCATTATTTTTGGGATGAACTCGTTGATTGTTTAGTCAGTGAGAAAGTCTAGATAAAGACAGTGATAGAAAACAGAGAGGAGCAGGAAATGTCCCGAAACAATTCAGAAGAGCTGATGATTACTTTTCTGTTAATCTAATCAACTCATCAATCAGTCTGATGTTGGTATTGGTCTCCTGACTTACTGACAGTGAGTGAAACCTCGTCAGTGTTGCTGCTGCTCTCCCTCAGACAGAAAACACCACCGCTGGTCTAACACCACACAAACCCAGTTTCCATTCTGCTGCAACCATTGCAGCAAAATGTCTCGTCAAAGCATTATAAAATTATGAGAAATAATGAGAAAAAACATTAGACTGAAATTACCTCTTGTTCTCACACAGCTTCTAGAAACTGATTAGATAAAAGACAGACTTCTAAACAACCCCACAATGGCCTGTGTGGCAGTTTAACATATTCTCATTAAAGAGATGTCAAATGAGTGAGGCAGGTGCAGTCACAGGTAGCAGGGCAGAGGCTCTGACATACAAGCAGTCATCATGTTATCTCTGTTGCCATGGCTACAGCTGACAGCAGCTCAGATGGTGGGGCGTGGGGGTGGTGGGGCGGAAGGTGTTGGGGAGGGGTGGATGTGTGGAGGTGGGCAGCTCGAGCCTTGACTGACAGCTGTGACAGCTATATAATCCTGTCGGTCGTGCTTTCAGGAGAAACACACACACACACACACACACACACACACTGAGGGATGCAGGTGTGCATGGCTGAGTGAGGGCTGGGTCGGCCTGTTGGCTCTGCGGACGCTGACAGCTGATGAGAACTTTGGAATGACTCACTGTACTGCAGAGCCGAGGCTCCATGTACACAGGGATGTGGCCTGTGTGTTTTCTTCACTTTTATTTTGCTGGCCGCCATGGAGCAAGGCGGAGGCCCGACGAGCGCGTGATGTATGGTCTAATAAATAGAGAGTGAGTCGCTGCTCAGTGAATTCCAGCCGGCTAAGTGATGGAGAATATGGCTGATAGGCCTGGGATATAAAATATAAGCTCCAACAATCCCACAGGGAATGTTTACCCTTACTGCTCCTTATTGCTCAATCATCACAGGCTTTATCTTCCTCTTTTCTGCAGGTTGTAGAAAAAATCCATCCAATAAAATAATGTGAATGTGTTTATCTTAACACAAGCCCAGAGAGTTGACTCAAATGAAATTCAGGTCTGCTAATAACTGAGCAGTGTCATTTGTATTTTCACGGCTGCAGCTGCACAGAGAGAGAAACCATAGAAGAAGCCATAATAACACTTTATAAAGTGACAGCAGCCACTGAAGCCACTAGAACATGCATCACATCGTGGGCTTTTAGTCAATAGTGCAGCTCATGCCTTTTTTCACCTATAAGAATGTCTGTATAAAAATGTACTGTTAACATTTTCTCTGTCTGCACCAACTCAGAGAGATCTCATTCTCTGGGGGTTTATGAAAAGTCGATGTGGGAAACAGGAAATTACAAACTCAAGGCTGAGGAAAACGAGGCAACACAGAAAAGTAAATTACAACGTTCAATCACAAAAAGGAAATAAATAAATGGAAACCCCCACAGACCTGTGGTACCTAAAGGTGGAGGATCATTGAAGGTTGAATTTCTTCATTTAAGAGAAAGAAGGCTTGGAGCACACAGTGGCGTGCCCTCCACAACTCCTGCCACAGCTGGAACTCTACTAAACTTGCGGGCCAGAAAAATGGGAGCACGCCAGCAGCAGAGTGGCAATTTTTCACTGCTTCTGTGAGGAAGCGACCCTGTTCCTCCCCTTCCAGTGTGACCACTGCATTTTCAATAAGGGCCCCTTCAGAAAAATGGACTGGGGACAACGTAAACATGGGGGTGATGGATGACATTTTCCAAAGCTTTGTCTGGCAATTAGTTGTGGTTCAAGTGCTCCAAGGCCCTTCAACATCTTTTGGACATTTTTTTCTTTGATGACAAAGATTTCCTGCTGTGGAGTTCCCAGATTAGTTTTGTCTGACAACACACAGGTGTGTGTCTCCCCAAATTATTTGTGTGGCTCCATTTTTCACCATGATCGAAGTGTTAAAAAACATGTTTTCACTAAAGATTCTGGTGGCAGCCAGTGTCTCAACTGCTTCAAAAACTTTCTTCATAACAAACAGTGAAATAAGTTTTAGTCAGAGGGATCAACTATTTACAAGCTGTCTCTGCTGCTGTGCCTGTGGTTTCTTACTGGGAGCTCTTTAGAATACAAGACCTCTGAGCAGCGTCATGTCTTCAGGCTGCAGTGAGTCTATCAGAAATCAGAGACGGGTCATGGCTACCTGGTTAGCATGTGAACTTCAAGTGAGGAAAAGTTTCATCTGAACTGCTCAGTAAACAACTGGTAATTTCACCTTTAGCTATGTAGCAGTAGCAAAACTTCCATATAGCTCCTTTAAGGTTGAAATAAAAGTCATGGCTCGACTGAGAGAAGATCAGAGTGAGGTACATGGCAGTGGCATGCCAACCCTGCAGGATGCTGCTGAGAGATCCACAGTGCGTCCCTGCAGGAAAGGCAGAGGTCAACATAAGCATCTGCCACTTTTGATCACACCAGTCTCCAGCAACACGCAGTGACGTCATTCTAGCTGTGATTTGCTGGTTTGCTTCTAGCCATGAGTCATGTGTGATATACAGTGAGATCAGCCGTGGAATAATGGTGTTACTGTACATCCGCGAGGTGGAGAAATGTTCTATTTTGTCAGCATTGCCGGAAAAATAGAGCCACTGATAAAAGCTAAGAAGAAGGCAAGGAGACAACACAGCTCAAACATTACAGATGAAAAGGAAACGCTCCAAAAAAAGAGAGAAAGGCGGCTCACATGTGACAAGGGGACGTGAACATTATATGACAGAATAAATAGTGCCACAGGGTTTAAGGATCTAGCACGTTCCTGTGCGTCTGTGGATGATGAAGAAGGGCACAGTGAGAACAGCCAGAGCAGGAGAGAGGTCACACGTGCCATGATGAATTACAGTACCCCCGCTTGTCTTGGCTGCTTGTTCATTAATGAGTCCTCTTAGGGGAGTACGCTGCGACAACACAAAAGGACACATCAACGCCGCATCAGTCCTAATCTGCTCTTTACCGTGTGTCTCTCGTGTGCTGTTTGTGTTGGATCTAACTGTGCGCTCTCATAATCGAGTACAGCTCGTCTAATCTTAAAATGACAATGGCTTATTTGCATATTTTATGGATGCACTCTAATTTGTGCAAAGCACTGAGGCCCGGAAAACCACCAGCAAATATTACAGCCTCTATCAAAGAACACATTATTTTCATTATAAGTGCCATGCACACACAAACACATGAAATACTTAATTGCTGCTAATCAATCAATCACTGTGTCGGTCATATTAATGAGACAGCATTTTGACAGCTCACAACGATGTGCTCTGTCCAAACAGAGAAAAGATACAGTGTGATGTGACATATGACTGTACGTCTTCATTAAAGCTGGAGTAGCCAGGATTTGTTTTGAAAACAAACTACAGCTCCAGGTATCTTTGACCAATCAAATCTATTCTGGTCTGGGGGTTCCTGATTGGTTGAAGGGCCGGCCGTACTTTGTCCTAACAAATCGGGAGACCAAAATCGATTGTTCAACAATACTGGGAGCTGCAGGCTTTTCAGGCTGCTGCATACAGAGACATAAACCATTTCCATCCTCTTGTCGATTAAATCATCTAAAGATCGATAAAAATATTATTGCGAATAATGCCGGTTCAAGTGCGTTTCCATCTAAGACCTTTAAATCGAATAAAAAACCATGCGAAATGATGTCATGTGCTGTTTTCGATCATATTGGTGTATCGAATTGTTTCCATTCATTTTTTCACCGAATTGCAAAATCGAATATTAATAGGAGCCGCTGCCTGGATTCCACTGAGCGATACTAACTGCAGCTGCAAGAGGAAAGAAACGTGGATCGCACAGGCCTCTATTAACAAATGCTGTATATAACATACAGTAAGTTATACGTGCTTTTGTGTCACCTGACACACACATACTAATATATCATGAAGACCATCCACACAGCTTTGAATCCCATATGACAGCAGAGGCAGCGCTCCAAGCTGTTTTGGGAGATTTTTGAAAGACATGTTGACAGAAGAAGTGCGTCCAGCACCAACAGGTCAGTTGCAGAGCAAAAACAATAACAGTTGTGGAGACGTACAGCTTTTATGTCGCTGCGTGCGATGTAATTGTTATTGAATTTCACATTTATCTGGGAATGAACTGTTTCCATCAGCATTTGTCACATCAGCTTTTTATCGATCAAGAGAAAATCCAATGAGATCGATCGGATTTACTTTTTATCGATATTCTTGATATTTAATCAAATTTGACTGTTTCCATTAGGCATTCTTAATTCGATATTACTTAATGTGAATAAAAATGTGTGGATGGAAACATGGTTATAGTGTGATCACCCCAAACACACAGACCTATCCTTACTGATAGCTGAATGGGAAAACTCAATTTTCTTACTAAAAAAAAAAAAAAAAATCATATTTTGTTATTTTGTTTTTAAAACAAATCCTGCCTACCCCAGCTTTATTATACCATGTGTTTAAATTCACATGAGTTGACCAAATACACTTACAGAATATAGCTGTCAAACCTAGAGCATCAGTTCTAATAACTGTTTCATGTACTAATGTAAAATAATTCTGGGCTTCACATCACCCACCAGCCACCTACAAACATAACTATGATAAACACTGTGGAAACTACAGGCTGACTCATGGACCAACCACACTTTCACTGTGATTTATGTCACAAGTCACAAGAGACAAACAAAAACAGCAACGTGAACAACAAGAAAACCCCTCCCTCCTTGTTTTCACAAGTGGCTCAATCACATCTGACTCACCATACATTGGTTAACACTTGGACCCCATCCACTGATTATATCACACAGCAAAGTGGCTCAGCAGCAAACCTCAAGTGTGCCTCTGCTACAGTACGCATGGCTTCACTGACATGTTATTTAAAGGGAGATTCCAGCATAAGTTTAAACCATGGTCTAACACACCGTGACATAAAGTAGAACACCTCCTCGAGAGATGAAGTTTGCAGACCGCAAACTTCTCTGGTTGTAGCGACTTCAGCACAGACCGCTCGATGGCAAAACACTGCTGTCATGAGGCAACCGTGGTCAAAACAGCCACTGGTAGCCACAGATAATGTTCAGAACAGCACCAAATTTCATCAACAGTACAAGTAGGGTCCCAGCACATAAAACGAGGCATCAGACATCTGCTAGCTTTGACTGGTTTCTATAGGAAAGAGATGAAAACAGAACTCACCCACTTTGCTCCAAGTGTTTGCTTGTTGTAGGAAAGCCCTGACGAGTCGATTACCGAATGCAGTAGAAAAGTAAGGAGTCCAGTGTGGCTTAGTTTCAAACATTCAGGCACGCTTTGCTGACTGTAGTAGTTTGCGCAACTCAACTCCGTTCATTTCCCTGTCAACACTTGCTAATTATTGTCAGAAACAGGTAGAGAAGACAGATAGGAACACTGATGCATTCAGTAATCGGCTGGTCAGGGCTTTCCTACAACTTGCAAGCCGTTGGAGCTGCTGATTATTTGTCTGTGACTACTTGTTAATTAATAAAAAAACAGAGCATCACACAGCTGCCTCGTTGGTGTTCTGTCTCTGTTAGGGTGAGTTTAGGTGTTATCCTTGGATTTATTCAGCTGGGGTCTGACTGTGCTCACCTGCCATTCAGTTTAGGTTTATCTTTTCTAAAAATTTCATCTGTCTTCGTCAGGCTGTAGTCAATCAGGTCAAACATTTTGGATGTGTGAAGACCTCTGTGAGTAGGAGGGAGTTCAGCATGTATGGGTGAGGCTGTGAT
Source organism: Caranx ignobilis (assembly GCA_021432705.1). Lineage (NCBI taxonomy): Eukaryota > Metazoa > Chordata > Actinopteri > Carangiformes > Carangidae > Caranx > Caranx ignobilis. The sequence continues at coordinate 15,586,475 of MU270012.1, forward strand.
ACACTCAAAGACAGTGGCGTAAATACACCTGGTTTAAAACAGTGTGAATCCAGATGACCTGAGAGGTCGAGTGGGTTCACAGAATAAAGGACAGTCTGGGATGTATCTTTGTCCCAGAGATCTAGAGATGAGCAGCAATATTTTTAACTCTCTATATTCTACAACATACTGGAAAAAGATCAAGAGACATGAGAATTGATTTGCAAAATTTCTAGGATCCCAGCAAGCAGAGGCAAGAAATGAGCTCATGTTGTCTGAGCAGAGACCTGAGGCTTTGTTGTTAAAATAGGTATTAGAAATAAAAGCACAGACTAATCATGCCAAGACATGAATCTTCTGATTTCTTGAAGAACAGTAATAAGCAGAGTCTGAGTGCATGGTAACACAAAGGTTTCTAATCTCCCACAGCAGCCTCACAGAGACACATAAATCCAGGTGTCATCTGCATAATTGTGATTGATGATTTGACTGTTTTGCATAATCTGCCCTAATGGAAACATGTAAAGCTTAAATAAAGCACACGACTCAAAGACTGAGCCTTGGGGAATCGCCATATGTCATGTGTGTTTTCTGACACTCAGACAAGAGGCTGACTAATAGTGTTCCTCTCTTGTGCAAATCCTTGAACCACTTCAGGATTCATCTCAGCATCGATACCAGGTTTCTGCTCCTGTCCAGTTGTATTGTTGTGTCAATGATGTCTTAGAGCAAATGGATCTCGGGTTAGAGCTTTAATGAGAGCAGTGTCAGTGCAAGAGGAGAAAAAAAAATCCAGACTGAATATTTTCAAAGTGACACTTTGAGGTTAAGGAATTGCTTTCTTCCTTATTAGGTGCAATTTAGATCATTATTTCCCTACACAGAATTTTCTGTCATACTGAAGGTTTGAAAGCATCACATCATCTCGCTCCCAGAGTCACTTCTGTGCTTCAAATTAAAATGCTTTCAACAAATTACAACCTAGCAAAATATGTTATTCTAATATTTATTGACTTATTTAAAAGTACACTAAAACTCACATCAGGCTTTTTTAATTGCCAGTGATAACACAAGCATTAAACGTTAAATGTGCATTAATGTTTTGAGGTTATTGAAATTCTAAACTCAGAGGTTAAGTAGGGTAATGATCACAAAGTGCGTAAACTGCATTCATGATTAATGTTATGCCACAGAATCACACTGGATGAAAAGCAAAAGAAAAACTGATTCTGTATTTCATTTTTCATTCCAGTCTCACTTCCACGTTGTCAAAAAGTGTTTTGATTGATGTTTATGATTTTAGACAACCGACGCTGCTCCACTGGCTGAAGTCAGAAATGTCTCTTCTTACTTAAAAGTAAATCACAGACAACCCAGTGACACTGACAGGCTTCCTCTGTGAGGAGACAACAGTTAAGAATGGATGAGAAAGAGCCTCTCTCACAATCTGTCACACACTTACACTGAGCTACATATAACTGGAGGTGTGACCACTAAACAATTCTCTTCCCTGGCTGTAACTGCTAAAACACTTAAAAAGCTGCTTGGATATCGACATTGTGTTAAAGGGAAATGCCAACTTTCTCTCTATGGATTACAAGTGTGGTCTTGCTGGGATTCACTGTGTGTGTGTGTCTGTGTGTGTCTGTGTGTGCACGCATTTGTGTGTTGATTGGGCTAAGTGTTTGCCAGAGACCTAGCAAACGAGTGCAGGCCCACGCCAAACACCCACAGCACAATGGGTAGTGGGAGCAAAAAGCTAATGGACGAACAGACAAATAGACGTTTGAATCAATGGATGGATCAAGAGCTGGAGAGCGTTCAAGATTGTAGTTTTAGTTATGCAACAATTTAAAAGCAGCAAAAATAAGCTCGGTGGTTAAACAACAAAGGACACCGCCAAAGACCTAAGTTAAGTTCCTGCCAAACATAAATGCTGTGTATTAGACTGGAGATCTGCCCAAAGTACCACTACTGCAGTGTTCAATGGGATGCTATTTATGCTCATAATACACTTTCAATGGAGTATGCAACCTTGTGGTACTGAACATCATTCATTTTGACCTGAATATTGTTCTGAGACAGAAGAACGCTAACTGTCTTTGCTGGTGAGGCATGGAGAGCTTTGACAGTCACTGGAGGCAAATTTGAAAAGTCACAGTGTGTTGTGGTTGTGTGAGGAGCAGTGTGTATGTGTGTGCCTTTGGGAAGTGTTGGTACATAACCACACGGTGTGTCACTGTTAAAGTGGCTGTAAATTTAAGTCTTTAAATAACAATGCTAAATCAGATGAGAATGTGAAAACGACGTGACAATGTGAAAGGAATGTCTGATGGTAATGAACCTCAGAGAATTACCAACAGAGTCTGCAGCTCCTGTCAGCTTTACACAGCTTTACAGTGAGTTTCAGCTCTTTCTTCAGCTGCTGGGCTCACAATTTCACTTGTTCCCTGACTTTTTTTTGGGTTTGCTCTCAATACTCTCACAGTGTCATTTTTTCCTCTGCAGCAGGAAGTTGTTTTCAGTGAAATACCTCCAAAACTCAGTGCACAGTACCTGCTCAGAGACCGAAAACAGAGCTTAAACAGAACTAACATTTATCCGGCTGTCACAAACATGACGCCACGTGAATGATGATGTTGCATCATGGCCACTAGATGTGTAAATTAGTAACTGAAAAGGTGATGGATGCTTGCTTGCTACTTGTTTATGCTGTTTGCTACCACTGCTTGTTCATGTGACAGCACTATGTATGAGGGACACAACCTAGTGCTACAGTCAAATAGTCTTTGATTATCTTTGTCACGCTCTCCATAATGTTACCAAACTGACGTTATAACCAGTTGAAGCACAAAGCAGTCGGTCATTGAAAATAAATGTTCTACAAGGCTTAAAGGACAAATCTGGGCAAGTTCAGCCTGGGCTAGCTCCTGTTTGTGTCATAAACACAGCAATATCAACTCAGAGGCACGACAGTTTCGAAGCAGTAAGCTCTGTGGTTTATAAAGACATAAATCAGCTTCAGACCACCCGTGAACACACTGAGCACGTCAACTTGAGTCTCGCACGAGACTCCGCGAGACTTTGTTTGTCTGTTCCGTTTACAAGCATGTCGGCTTGCTTGAAGTCAACAAACCTCTCTGTGTATGTTTGAGTAGCCATCTGACGCTGTCTGTGGGAAAAATGCAGTTTTGAGGGATGTAAACAGCCTCAACAGCGGAAATGCTATCAGTTCCCATTCATCGCTGCCGTGGCGATGCGGGGACAGATACAACTAGTGCAAAACAGGAGCAATTACAAAAAAAATCATCAGATTCATTCTTTTAGACCTAAAATGTTAGGATACTATAGCCCCAGGTTGAAATTGCCCGGAATTGTCCTTTAACTCCCTAAAAGTCACCCATCTGAATAAACATCTCAGCCACAGGGTAGAGCTTCTATCAGGCCCAAAAAACCCACCAGACCCAACCTGTGCCGTTCTGTGAGCCTGGCCCAACTCAATAGAGGTGATACTGCCCCAGCAGCTCCTGTGGTGGATTAACATTAGCAGTAACACAACATGAACTGGTTTATGAGGTTCACCATGGTTTTACACAAAGGCACTTTGGTATGACACGACGTCATCACCGAAATCCTGCACCTACAAATTTCTATAGTTGACGTGATCGATTATGTGGACAAATCATGGCACAAGCTAACTTTGAACATTAAAATTTGTTGTTTTCATGTGCCAGTGCATGAATGGAAACCATTCATGTGTACATCCTATATAATCTGGATATAGTTACCACTGAGCATAAACAGCACTTCCTGTCTGAGCTGCATCAGCAGACATTGTGTACGATAAACCACCTGCGTTATAGACACAGGAGCTGCTCATAGTGTTACCGTGTTTTGTGGCTCCCACAGAGAATTGTCTAACATCTAGTTTGCTAAAGAAACATGAAAGTAGTGTTTGTCATATGACAGGCAAATCCAAGTTCGTAGAGCCGAGACCATGAGTTGATGTGATTGATTGCTACACGGTAATACATTAAATATGTTCAGCTATTAAACTTTCAGGGCAACAGAAACCATTGTAAATAAATAATACAAACTAACTGTAGTTAAATCAATAATAAAAACTGCTAGTTGCAGTGCTAAATGTAAGCAAACCATAGCCAGCTAAACCACAGTGCAAGTGTAAATAAATGTCATCAGAAAATGTTGAAGTCAGATGAGTAAAGACAAGAAAGAGAAATAAGATAAATAACAGAGTGACCTGATTTTCTGTGATTAGACCACATCTCTGTACTAGAAGTAAATAAATGTATGGGTGGGCAGTGACCACCAGAACACTGACAAATGCTCTGCACAGCCCATGTTGGTCTGCTGGAGGCATGAGGAGTTAGTGAGCCTATCAACCTACTGGGATATTCATATACGGTCAGCCCTGCCCTGCCCAGGGCCATCTGCTGCCCTCCCTCTAATCCAGGGGCTTGTCACTGGTGATTAGCCAGCCACTCTATCACTCTCTCTCCCTCCACCATTATATATTTCTAGCTTATTACGTTGATACTAGTGTGAAAGCATGCCATGGTGTGCTCTCTCACCCTAAACTCCTTTGTATGGATTTTTGATGCCTACAAATCCTCTGTGTTTCCCCTCTCCATCTCTCTCTAACTCCCTCATTATTATTTCAGGCCTATTATGCTGATGTTAGGGCTTAAATGAAGTGTGCTCCCCCTCTCAAACTATTTTCTTTTCTATGCATTTTTAAGTCGACAAATTAACCACCTTTTCCAATTTTCTGTTGGCATGTGCACCTTTAATAGGGCTAAGTGTTTCTTGGCACAGAGGCAACCAGTGCAGATAAATGCAGATAATGCAGATAAATTTCAGCAGCAGTCTCAAGAATAAAGCAAAGGCCGAACTCTACAACAGAATCCAAAACAGCTCCATGTTATCAATCAAATGTAAATGTGATAGGTTTACTACCAACTTGACTTTTAATATGGGTTTAAAATCTTTATCACTCTTGAACTATGCCTGTGTGATTAATAAGCACTGCCAGTTATTGTGAAAGGTTAGCTCTTTGGAGAGCAGTGGGTAACTTATGTAGTAATAAGTAGGATTAATGAATTACAAAGACAACTCCAGGAAATACTCTGTCATCTTCCCCCTGTAGCTTGAGTTTACATTCACAAATTAACATGTAGCTCTCTGTCTGTACCTACAGTATAGTCTCACTAGCAGCGCTGTGGATAACAATGTGGGTCGGTCTCTCAGGTTGAGACTTATCTATCTCATCAACTACGGGAAGGACTGAAATGAAACCTCCTACAGACATTCGTGGTGCCCTGAGGATGAATCCCACTTCCTTTTGACATCCTCTGACTTTTTATCTGACTCCACAATGAGCCTGACATTTAACATTTTGAGTGAAATTATCTCAACAATTATGGGATGGTTCAAGTCTGCCTTTTTGAAGCTCTGCCTTCATTCCTATCAGTTTTATTGAGTTTGATGCTAATTAGTCAACACTGGCATATTCATTGATGTACATGATACAACACCATGGGCATTTCAGCTACTAAGCATCTCCATGTTAGTGTTATGGGTATTTATATGTCAAAGAGTGTCCTGTGATGATCTGTTTTTCAAGCACCCTCAGTATTTTATCTTAATCCTGGTTTTAGAGACCTGGATTAGGATTTCAAGAATCTGGATATACTAACTGGAGTACTCTGACAGAGACCAGGATACTGTGGCATGTAAATATTTATGCAGATGAGAACTCAAGACCCAACAGTACACAGATGATCAAATAACCTGGATACTGTTTGAATCATGGGAACAGATGGAAATGGCCAACTTTCTCATGTTTTATGTAAACACAGTGTCCCAAATATGATCAAAACAAGGATACTGGTGCTCGCTGCCATTGTGATCATGTTAGCACAGCTCAAAATACAACTGTGCTTAATAACATCCTCACAGAGCTGCTGGTGTGACCCTCAGCCTTGTTAGTCGTTGTTCCTGCTCCACTTTACTGCATTTTGTCATTGTACAGTGACGCTAAACAAAAACCAAAGCCCAACATGAAGCAAGCCAGAAAACAAAGAGAGGGTGAACTTTATCCCTCAGACCAACACCATCAAATCAGGGATTGGCAAACACTGTCACAAACAATTACCTAAAGCCACTGTCCTGTCACTGTTGCTTAGGGCACTCCGAGGAATTACTGCACCATTTTTACTCAACAAGCCAAGAACACATGGTCCAAAACAAGCAGAAAATCATTCAGAAATGGGGTCAAACTGAGCCAGAACAATGTGACTTTCAATTATATAAGATTTGCACTTATACAAGATATTCAAACCAGCAGCAGCTCAGCATCTAATGTAACATCCTCATGATATTCAGATGGATTTAACAGGTTTGATTCGATGTATGGTTCCCTTAACTACAGTATAGATTATATCAGTTTGTGTTTACAGTAGATCACATGATCTCATGATGAATTAATCTTCTTGCCACACAACAGTGAATGCTTTCCATAGCATCCAGTTCTCCAGCAGCTTATCTACTGCAGACATCCAAGCCACAACACTCAAACTAACGTGATACAAGGAGCTCCTATGTTCAGGGAAGACTAAATAAAATACGCCCCATGACTCTGCCACAGCTGAGCAAAAACAATTGATGTCCAGTGGAAGAAATGAAGGATTAATGACAGTGCTGCTGGACAGACGGGAGGATATTTACTCCTGGGCCTCTGCCATCTCTTCAGCTTTATTAGAATTGCATCGGAGGAGGCAGCAGTGGCTCTTTTCAGGTAAATGTCACGGCTTTCTTCAATGGCACCGCTATTCCTCTCAGCCCACTGAAGCCGCCTCATTGCCTCTCGTGGGAGTCGAGGGCCTGTTCTGAATGCCACTCCCTGACCACGAAAAATGCGTGGTTTTCCCCAGTACGGTTGAGGGTTTCTTTGTGTTGTAACTGAGCACGGATTTACAGTGCTTGCGTGAGAGGAGACACCGTAAAGACGCAAACTATCTTTTTATTGTAGAGAAAAACAATACATAAAGCTGGAACACTGAGGAGCAGATTTGCATTGTGGGAAATGAGAAAGGGAACAGGAATGAAAGTGGAAACAAACATCAAACAGCCCTTGAGCAAGGCATCTAACCTTTACCTTTCAGCTAACTGCACTAGGTTAACACACAAAGACAGTATCCAGGTGTGAGTGTGTGACTAAATATGAATTGTGAAGGTGCTGAAATTGAACCTCATTAAACAGTGGGTCAGACTTTTCCATCATGTACTAATCTTTGAACAGCAGCACGTGTCCCTTTGATATATCAGGTCAAGGCTGATAATCAGAGCAAAAACATCCCTAGATATTATAAATCTATCACTGATCTGCTTACTCACGCCATGACCATCCACAAAGTCCACAATGAGGGTAGCAGAGTGACACAGTGCCCCATCAAAAATATGTTATGAGCCATTTGAATATGGCAAAATAAGGCAGTGGAAATCCTCTTATGTCACTCTAAATAAAGTTTTTTGGATGAAGTGTAATCTCTAATCCTGCCATCCCTCCTATATCAGTAATAGCCAGGTCTTAGTGTAAGCTCTGCCATTTAGATTAAACAAACTCTGGCATCTCGTTGGCATCTTTCTCCGCTGGATGGATTGGCTATTTCAGAATTGCAGCCTGCTGGAGCGCAGAGTGGTCGGGTAATATCTCTAAAGCCACAAAACAGATCAATCTGGGTCAAATGTGACGTGTTGTGCTGCAAATGCCTTTTAAAAATCAAGTGCAATGTCACCGTACGCAATTGGTATCAGTTGTGCTGCAGTGACACTGAAACGCAGACCAATGGAGCTCAGGCCGCGAGACAAAAAGTAACTTTGAAAAATAGCTTCCTTCCTGTTTTGGACAGAAAGATGCTGAGGCCACATGGCTACTGCTGAAATCTGTTCTCTGCATTTCCTTAGCGAGACTCCACCGGCTGCTGAGTGCTCACTTTTGTGATGCTTGTAGGGCCAGACACACAAAACACAATTAGCCCCCATTTCCACTCCAACTGAACTACAGATGAAAACAAAAACACAGGCAGAGTGAATTAAAATAAAACCCACTGGCACACTCTGTAATGAAAAATGAAAATCCCAAGGAAATTGTCTTAATTTATATGCATGCCCTAAATTTGTTGCCTGTTGCTAAGGAATTTAAACAGTGGCTAGCCAATTACCTACCAGACTCCTGCTTGCCCTCTGGTGCTATGCTAATTAGGGTCATAAAGGGTCACGTTGTAATGCACTGCTAAAATGAGGCGGGAATCTCCAAGGGATATTCTCATTTGGGATGATGCCAGTCACATTCCCGCTGCTATCAAAGCTGAAGCCACTCAGTCAGACGCGTGTTTGTTCCTGGCTCAGTTCGAGACAACCCTCGGACGTAATGTAGGCGAGCAGGTATTAGCACAGGGTTATTTAAAGGCACAGGATTTTCATGAAGCACGGAGACAGAAGATTCTAATTTAAACCTGGGACAATAAGTGAGGCAGGTGCTCGGGTCAGGCGAGGACGTGAATCAATCGAGTATGCAGACAAAGAAATCTGTTTGGATAATGAGCAGCTATAAATGGGAACATTAAGTCAAAGTCACTCCACATAAATTTAGATGATCAGGCAAAAACACAGAAAATGAGGCTACAGAAGCAACTCCATGCTTAATTAGTCAGAGGCACCCTCAGAGATCAATACTGTACAATCTGTACTATCTCAAGGCTTTATGTTTGATCTCAGCTCATCTTGTTGCTACACCCTGCCTGGCTGGAGGTGTTTTGCCATATTAATGACCTTGGGCTTACTGTAGTGAACTTGTGAACCCGTCACACCCACTCTCCCTCAATTTCCTGGATGGCCTCTTCAGTGGGTCTGCTGTAATAGCAGGTGATTGTCAAAGAGCCACTCACAACTCACAGCGAGGGTGACATTCTTCACCGCCGGTGCCTCCATGAACGGAGGAATGTATTTGGCTAACAATGGCCTGTCAGCGCTAGCCGCCCTGTCCCCGTGCATTCAAAAGGTGACATCAGTGGCGACGCGGCGCTGACATACAGCAGCGTTTCCACAGAGCGCTGAGAGCAGTGCGAGACTGAAACTTCATTGTTTCTGCCAAGTGACGGGTCATTACAGATGCACAACTGACAAATGGAAAGACCTGCACGCACAAACACACTCGGATATACACACTGCAACTAAATGATGAGGAAGAATATTTTTCACCAGACTGAGAGAGTTTTAAATTGAGATATCTTAATTATTCATTAAGGCAATTAATAATGCATAGAAATGTTCAAGTTTGTGATTCATGATACATTTAGTTAACCATCGAGGAAGCAATGAAACAAAAGTTTAAATGCTAATGCTCCGTGAAAAGTGTAACAGGTGGCTTATCTGGAGCCTGTAAGATACAGAGTCTCTGGTTTCTGCTTTAGCTGTCTGAACTTTGTTGGCTCTTAAGATCCTGAATGCAACCTGCCACCCACACTTATGGGTGTAAGAAGGCAAGTTGGAGCAGTTGGCTGAGGAGCCTGTGCATGACTCAGGTGGCTTAATAGGACTAGGGCAGAGAGGCACATGCTCAGATGTGTGACTTGACCCTCTCAGGCGAGACAGTGGGTGCAATCAGATTGGCTAGATCAGAGGCTCCTGGCGACTCCTGCATAATCTGAATGACAGATAATCTGGATCCCAGGAAAGATTACGGATCCAGACTCAGGGAGGGTGGGAGTTGATAAACAGTGATCAAATAAAAAAGGATGGGACGTGATTTGGGACCTGTTGATGCTCACAGCAACCTTTTAAAAAGGAAATTATAGCTGTGATATGGATGGATTTTAAAATTTGTTAAGATCCGGTGAAAAAGTAACCCACATGATCATCAAGCAGCAGAACTGTGGCTAAAGAAGACTTACAGGGAGTGAACAGAAAATGTCAAGATATGGAGATGTTACAGTGTGTGTTTTCTTGAATACACCATCACCTCCTCTACCACCTGTAATTGCTTTGTCCTCAGGCAGACGTGTGAGGTCTTGACAGCTGAAACCTGGCAACCTTGTCGCTCCAACAACAGTCTCTAATGAAGCCTGCACACAGAGCCAGAATGGGAAAGATACACCTGCTGTGTGTGTGTGTGTGTGTATCTGCATGTGTGGCAGTCCTCTACTGCACATAAATTTGCGGGGTACAGCAGTATTTGTTAGATCCATTGTCATCCTGTTGTTACCTCTTGCCTATTGGCAAAAGAAACGCTTTCTGTGGAATTTTACTGCTGTGCTTATTGGAAAAAAACCGGGATCTTAAAAACAGCAATGCACAATATAGTAGAAGCACCAAGCAGGGACACAGAGCGATAGAGATGCAGAGGCAGAAGTGCAACGGGAGTGCACAGTTGAGAGGAAACGACAAGAAGAAAAATGGTGTGAAAATAGCGTCTGAGAGGGAGACACATCCCGGGCAATCTCTCAAAGGCCCCGCGAAAACTGTGGCATGCCATTATCACCATCATCATCACCACCATCATCCTCATGGTGGCTGTAATCATTCTCGTTTTTCCTTCAGTTATCCTCGCTGCCACCTTCAGAAATATCACTTGCAATGTCAGGCAGAGCCTCTTGTCTCTATCTGCCTCATTTGAATAGTATTTTTCAGAGCAAAATAAAAATAAATAAATAAATAAATAAATGAACACAGTACTGAACTGTCTCACCTTCCAAAACAGATACATCATATTTTCACAGAAGGCAGTAAAAGCAATGCAGGCCCAATTCCCCACAGTTTCGAAGACAGGGGCTGTATTTCAGCTAGACTCATCAATATGCAAAACATCAGAGCATTGCTTGCCACAAGAATATTCCCTCCACTGCATACGCTGCAAATGTGCACAAACATCATCACATTTTGTGTTTTTCATTTTTTATTTTTTTACACACGCTTCGATTGGCAAGAAAAAAGTATGCAAATCTTGTGCAAACATAATCACATTTTGATGAAAAGCACTGGGATTCAAAGCTCTAAATTGCCCTATGTGATTTTAATACTCTGCAGGCAATTGTCAAACCAAAGAGGCACAGAAAAAAAGAAGACTCCAGGGCTGAAATCAATGCGCTACCTTTTATTTGGGAAGAAGTGAACAAACTCCCAACACTGGATTACATTTCAAAGCCAGAGCCTAGAGCTTTTCAGTTGTGGAGCATGTATAGTGTGGGAGAAAGGTGTTGTAGCGTGGGAGAGAGGCGTAATCACTATGACCTACAGTAGGGTAGATGTAGGTTAAGTTAGTCCCTCTCTCTGCCTGCAGTGCTCGCTCTGCCTTTCTTTCTCAAGTCGGTTCCCTGGGCTGTCTTTCCTGGGTTGTTAAATCCCTGCTCCTTTAATCTCCTTACTCAGCTACATCCTCTTTAAAGATGCAGAACCACAGGAGAGACGGGGGATACGTCAACTGGGGACTGGTGCGGGGCGAGGCGGGGCAGGACAAGTGGAGCGGGGGTGTTTGAGTTGGGGTTGTGGAGAGAAGTTGTACTGGTATTAAAAAATTATAGTTTCTGGTGGAATGTGATGATCAAGGCTCACTATATTCTACTCTACAGTCTTAAAGTAGTGCTCAGCATCCATTATTAGTGGTGTGCTTCCCCTGCACATCAACAGTGGAAATGATAATCAATGGATCCCCACTGTGACTCCCTGTTGACTCCATGTGATTCCTTTTCTGACACTTTGGCACAGCTGCACTCATGGCAGAAAACAATTTGCAAAGACGTGAAGCCCACTACCCATCCATCCATCTGCACATCTCCAACATGTAGGAATCCCACACACAACCCCCGCTTCTCCACCGCTGATTTTACATCGATATGATCAAAAACCATTCCACTCTGCTTCCCTCACGGAGCACTGTTGTGCAGCGACGCCTATCAATCATCCGCATGCTGTAACACACACACAGCAGCAGTAACATTTCAATAACCGTGCATCACCTGAGACTCGGGAAGATGAAAGTAATCCATTCAAAAATGGATCACGGTGGTGCCACATGCTGCTTGGTAGGAGGAGACAGCTCTACTGTAGATTTCTGGGTCATCGTCAAGTGGATGTATCTTAGAAGTTCAGCTATGTGGAGTTCTATAGCTCAAATCACAAATTTATGAGACAACCAAAGTGTGTCATGTGGAAGCATTGTAGACCTGTGCAAGTCAATTAAGCATGAGGACATGTCTGTGTCTAGACTAGACGCTCAGAGCTTTGATTTCCATGATAAAAAGGCAGCGCTGTTTGATGCACAGATATGAAATATTCCTTAAAATCTAAAAGTCATCTCACCATTCAGTCTCAGCATTTTCCACAATTAATGAGCTGGAAGGACACGTGATTACACCTGACTGATGCTGAGAGTTCACACCGACAGCCGTGCACTAATTCACCACCACACATCATGAATGTAAAGCAATGGGATCAAATCTAATCTCTAATGAGTGCTTTAGTGGATGGTACCTGTTTCCCAGAAGTAGATAGACTTCCAGTCGTCTGTCTGCGTGTGAGCCTTCCAGAAACCACACAGCAGCAGCAATGTCACCAAAAGGTACCAGCTCCCCTCTGTCCTTTTACGGAGGGTCCCTGCTGCACCCCTCCACCCCAGCCCCATGGTCCGCCACAGGATAAAAGTAAATCCACTCAGCTCAGAAGGTCAGTGAAGGCAGCGAAGAAAAAGAAAAAAGAAAAAAGAAGAACAACAACAACAAGAAAAACACACTAGTCCAAAAGGCAATGAGAAGTGAAGTGTACTGCGAGTGAGGGTGTGAGTGAGTGTGTGGGAGTGTGAGAGGGAGAGATGATGAGGAGTGTGTGTAGTGTGTGTTATCAGTCCTGCAGGAGTTGAGGTCCAGTACTTCGTCTTGTGAAGGACAGAGTAGTTTTTTCCTTTTTTTTTTTGGTTCCTTTTGCTCCCAACTTGGCAGGATGGTCCCGGGGGGGGGCGTCAGTGTCGGGGGCTGAGCTGCAGACGGAAGGTACGGTCGTCCTCCTCCATCGTTTCTGCTTCCACTGTTGCCGTTGCTGCTTCTGTCCTCTGGCTGTGGAGCAGTGACAGTGGGCGAGTGTCTGCAGTGTTGTTCGCCTCCCTCCCTCCCTCCCTCCCTCTCGCTCTCTCTCTCTCTCTCTCTCTGACTCGCTCACTCGTATGCTCTTCTCTCTGTTCCACCCCGCTCTTGCTCTCTTTCTCTACTCCTGGCTTTTTTCTATTTTTCTCTCACCTTCTCCTTTTTGCTCTCATTTTTTTATTATTATTATTACACTCTGCATCTTTCACATGACCACTTCTTACTTTCTCTCCATCTATGCGCCCTTCTCTCTTCCCTCTTCCCCCCTTTCTCTTGCCTAGGGCATGAGGACGGATACTCCCCCTTCCCCCTTTCTCCACCGCTCGTCCTCGACTTGCAGCGCTGGGAGGGCGACTGGAGACCAGCAGTGCTCTCACTGGTCTGAGGAGCTCCCATAAGCACTGCTCCCAGGATCAGAGAGGCAGAGAGACAAGCAGGGCTTAATGCAGAGCGGGAGAAAGTAGGGGAGGGGGGAGCTGATGGGGGAAGTAAAGGAGGAGCAAAACACAGAAGCAGAGAGTGCGAGAAAGATGAGGGAGAGGGGTGTTTATGCTTCTCAGAGAGGGGTGTGAAAGTGCAATGATGGAATGGAAGCAGAGGAACCAGGGCTTACAGTAACAGTCACATATTCATAAAGGAATATATAACAGCTGTGAGATTCGAGTTTAGTTTTTCCAAAAACAAAACTGTGAGTTGACCTGAGACGAGTGTGTTGACAGAAATGAGTGAAAATACATTTTGGCTGTTTAACTATTTACATCCAGGAATAAGCATCACTCTGTGAGTTTATAGCAAATGGCTGAACTTTGACCTAAAGCAATGAATCCATCTCAAAATACTGATGGGATCAGCAGCATTTCTTGTTATAGCGTAGGGCTGGACAGTTCATTCACTGTTTAATTTTTAATTATCTGTTAAACCCTGATAACCCTGATATCTGTGAACCCTTTCCAGAAGCAACATGGGGGTGGTGGTGGTGGTGGTGGTGGTGGTGGTGGTGGGGGGGGGGGGGAGATAAACACTGCAGAGACACTGTTTCAGTGACTAAAGGTAACACCACCACTCTGCTTCAACACACAATCACATTACCAAATATGATCATTAAAAGGCCAGCTTACATTCAAACTAAAATGTGACCTTTTTCATGAGACACTTTCCACTTCTAGCCAGCGTGCCTTGATTTCAATTGTTCACAAACTCTTTAATTGTTCATTAAAGTAATCAAGATAAAGTGTATTGTAAAGTGACATGATATTGAAGAAGGAAGGAAGGCATGAATAGAAAGGACGTAGTATAGTATAGACAGGGATAGGCACCATGGCTGAGCAGATGAAGAAAAGGTGCCACAGTGAGGGACTAATCAACAAAGAATCCAGGGGAAGATACAGTATACCTTAGCACACTGTGTGACTGACAAGCTATTTTTCAGCAGCAGATAATGCAGCAGACTCGGCTGCATGATGTCAAATATGTCAGTGGATCTCATAGGTTATCACTATAAAGAAAGACAGTGGAAGTCTGCATTGCTGATTTGAAGGATAAGGCTGCCATTCTTATTTTCCAACTCTGTGAACCTCCTGAGCCCCTTTGTTCCTACTGAAGAAGGGAATCTTTAAGGACAGGTCACAAATAGAGCTTTAGCTTTATCTCTAGGTTTTGTTCCTAAATTAGCCAGAGAGTTTAGTTTTCAGCAAACATAACTGAAACACAACTTAATAGTGTATTTGTTACTGACTATTCTGTCATTGGATAATAGGCATACGGTGCACTGGTGTGTGTTTGCAGCAGCAGAGTGGTGTGTGAGACTGAGTAAGGCTAAGTTGCAGGTGTAGGTGGGAAATTACTAAAGAGCACTGAGGATTTTAAATACCTTGGGTCATTTTAGATCCAACTTTGACATTTAAGAAGAGTATCAAAAAAGATGTGTCATGTTTTTAAATATGATATAGCAAATTTGCAAACACACATTAGCAACTCATTGACACCTGAAGTTGCCATGACCTGAACCTAAACACCTTTCTCCTTCCCTTATCCACTATTGTATATCATGTTATACCATGCAAATAAAACTGTAAAGGTTCACCAATAAAATCACTTTATGGACAAGCCTGATGGCTCTAGACAGGAAATAGTGCCCACACCACCACTGCTACACGCTCCTCAAATATTATATGTTAAGTTTTGACAACTTAATTACACTCTCTGACATATGTCTAATTCAAAAGATAATTAACAATGCAGCGTTACAAGTCTGCACTGTACATGTGACATGTATTAGCACTATGATGTATAGTTTGTATTCTTTCTGTACTGTTTGTACTCAGGGACTGCAGATGAAAATGAGCAATTTGCTATAATCTGGTGCAAAGCATCTTATCTCAGTGAGATCAGTGCTCTTTTGTACACTGTGCCAGACAAGTTAATGAAATTAAAGAAACTCAACTGAAAAGAATACAGTAGCCATGTTCATGGAAATACAAGAGAAATGGACTGCACTTAAAAAGTGCTTTTCTGTTCTCATCGACAACCCAAAGCACTTAACACTACAGGACACATTCATCCATTCACACAGCACTTTCTCTATTCATACAGCTGCCCCCTATCACAGGCAACACACGGGTTAGGGTAGGGGAATTTGGGGATTCGGTGTCTTGCCCTAGGACATTTTGACTTGTGGACAAGAGGAGCTGTGAATCAATCGAACAACA
Organism: Caranx ignobilis; assembly: GCA_021432705.1. NCBI lineage: Eukaryota > Metazoa > Chordata > Actinopteri > Carangiformes > Carangidae > Caranx > Caranx ignobilis. Next base: position 15,602,316 of record MU270012.1, read on the forward strand.
TGAACTTGTATGGACGACCTACAGCTGCTCCATGTCAATAAAGGAAAGTCACCGACTACATCCATTTGGTTGATTTTAACAGTTTCTGCACAACAATGACAGTGCACTGAGCAACATCACTATCTGGCTTCAGAAACAGCATTTTCAATCGAATGCTGATTCGGTGTTTTCAGTGGATTTGTTGGCAATAGTGGAAATGTAGAATTCCACCTGCTTTACTCTAATTGCAGCACTTGTGGTAATGTGGGGGAGTAGCAGGTATTTAAGCAGAAAAAAGATTCCATACAGCTGAGCGTGTGACAGTGGCAACATATCCACAGTGAGTTGAGAGTGACTCTAAATGGCAGATGAGAGTGGCATTAAATTTCGAGTACACAACCTTCAATCAAGGAGACAGCTAGACGAGGGACGGTGAAAGTGGAATTCATTTGCGCAAGTTTAATGTTCCTGTGTTGTCTCAGCTGCTCTGTCTGCAGTCCCGACCGAGCAGCCGGGCTGAGGTCGTGTTGGGACACCTGACTGGCAGGCTCGGAGGTTGGCAGAGTCAGCCTGTCATACCTAGTTTTAGTTTGGCTTCAGTTGGACGAGGCAGTTGAGGGGATACAGAAGTCTGGTTAGTGCCAGATTTACAACAGACTGAAGGAGGCCAACTGTTGTGATACCTCCTCTCATTTACATTTTTGCAATAATTAGAGAAGAAACACAGAATTAGTGAAAAGTCAGTGTCAGGATCTCACACTGTCTAAAGTCACTGTCAGTATTCACAGATCAACACACACCTTCTCTCGTCATACAAACTGTCTAATAACAAGAGATTTTGAGACGTGAAGAGTTTGCGCATCCTGATGGCAGCGTCGAACATCATTGTTTTATTGAGACAATCATCAGAATGAGCAGCAAAATCACTGGAGCAAAGCAGGAAGCATTAAGCAGCATCTACAGCAGGCTGACTGAAATGAAATGGAAGGAGTGCTAATAGCCTCAGATACACACAACCAAGGTTTGTGCCTACATCCACCAGACTCATTAATACCTAAATTGGGACTTGACCTTATTGACCTTATTCACATATTACTATGTATCTATGAGGGTTCTGAAGCACAATTAACCTCACTCTCTGAAACTGTTTTAGTGGCAACGCTGTACTTCTTTGTACTTTGTTGTATTTTAGGTTTGTCTGGCTATGTGTGTTCAGTGCACACATTAAGCTCCTAGCAATTAACTTGACTTATTTTGACTGAGAAGATATTAATACAATAAGCTTGGTAGTTTTGGGCGGACACAGGGTTGAAGTTTTGGTTATTTGGACACTATCATACTCAGCCTCCCTGAGAGCTCATCTCATGCAAATACATGTTTATTGGTGATTTTCTGCAGCATGTGTTGTCAAATTGATGAGGACATTTTCTGTGTTTGCTTGTGCATTTGCAATCATTTTTCTTAAGTCGCAGAGTATTAAGCTCTAAGGGCCACACTGGCTTCACTCTCTCCTGTATCTCTGCCTGTATGTGAAACTATCTTTCTAATAAGAGTTAGCAGAGACCAGTAAACCCACATAAAGACTTCAATAAATGCTCTTTAGAAGCTGTAAGTAACATCACTAACACTAGCTCCATATTGTTTGCACCGTCAATACTGAACAATCATTAGTATGTAACTGCTCATAGCACAGTCTATTAACCCAGCCAGTTATACTTAATATAATAGATTCCAATAAATTGACACTATGCAACAATGAAAATGACAGTACTGGTTATTTTTAGTTTTATTAACATACGCCTTTGTGGGAAAGCTTATATAAGGAGGCACTGATCACTGCTGCAGCTCACACATTCAAGACAAGAGTGAAACAGTGCATCAGGTCTCACTTTGTCCAGTCTGTATGTGCTCAGACAGGGTTTGTGGTGTCCTGTGTGGGGTATTACAGGAATATGAGGTAACGGGTATTTGCCATAACAGATTCCAAGAGCTGTGTCTCACATCAGAAGCGTTTTCTCTTTGGTCTCTGCCAAGGTTGTGTCTTCACATTGCTTTCAGAATTTTCATGGAAGGGGTTTTTAGGCATGTTGAAGGAGTAGAGAGGGCACAGTTTGGGGATCTCATTATAGCAACTCTGCTTTTTTGCCAATGATGTAATTCAGTTTATCTAGTCTGAGTAAAGCCTAAAGAGTATACTGGGGCTGTTTTAGCCAGGATGAGGGTCAGCACCTGTAAATCTGAGGCCATAGTCATCTGTCCAAAAAAGTATTTGGTTGGGCACAAGTTGCTGCCTCAACAAAAGGAGTGTGAGGGTCACTTTATGCTCAACCAAAACTAGTTTGCAAGACACACTGTCTGATCAGATCAGCATTAAAAGGTTGTATGATGTTCTGATTTGTCATGTAAAGTCAGTTTATGAATCAGCTATCACAGACAGCGGATCAGACATGATGTTGTTTGTATTTAGGGGTAACAGTTCACATTTTCCAATAGATAACATTCGCACAGTTATTCACATTAAAAGTGAAAGAGGCAGCTGGTGCAAAAATAAAAAAACAAATATGAGAGAGTATTAACGTCTTGGCTCCACTCTCTCTTCCACACAGCTGGTCAGTCCCTGTGTGAAGGTGGCATGAAGGCCAGATTGTCTGTTAGGAAAAAGGTCTATGGAAATCAACAGTCACAGCTTCCCATCAGGTTTTGAAGTTTTTCAAGCATCCAGTGAGCAATTCTGAGGGAGTATTCTGGCCTCTTATGTATTTTAGAGTCTTGTTCACAAGTGAGTGTAAGTTGATATTGATAGGCTGAGCAGTGCCATGTAGTGAAGTGGTGCAGGCGATGTAGAGGCCTGGCATGGTTAAGAAAAAGCTGAGTGATCCAAGGCCGGTTGATCTATGTTCTCACCCTCCCTTTACGAGTTCTGGGAAGTGACTGAATGAATATGATCATGGACACAAGCATCTGAAATTAGTTTCCCATGCAGGATGTCTGGGCACAGAGGACAAGGAAAGATCCTCTGGCATTTATAGGAAGCTTGGAACTGAATGACTGAAAACGGCTGAGATAGTTCATTCATCTGCTCAGATTGAACAATCCGTACTTCAATCTGTCTTCTCTCCCTGTGGGAGTATTCCAGGAATATGGAACTTGAAGGGAACCCAGAGCAGTCCAGGAACATGCTGGAGGGATGACATGTGTAACCAGTCTTATCAAGAGCATCTTTGGGTCACAAGGAGAGGCTGGAGGAGGATATTCAGGCTTCCAGGATTCATCTTAACCTGCTGGGTCAACCAGAGGTAAGAGCTCATTTCAAAGGTAATACAACCACTGTTCCACTGTTGACTGATCATCCAAGACTGACAGCTTTATCAAATGTTGCAGTGATTTTATGAATAGTTTGTCATATTGAGAATATCACACAGCAGTCAGCCAAACCTTTAGCTAAGTAGCAGGTTAATATCAGCATGGCATTAAGTAATACAGGTGGTTTGTGATTCGAATTATTTCATTTACTTACTTTTGCCAAGAAAATGAAGCCACATTGGAAATATGCCTTCTGAGGAAAAAGTGCACCTGATAGGCTAGGCTGTAAAAATCGAGTTCATCTAGCTCTCATCTGCAGCAGGAGCTGTGGGCGCAGTACAAGAGGTCCACGTTTAATAGATTGTTTTTTTTTCATGTTTTCCTGCAAATCCATCACAAATAAAGAAGCCGAGAGCTACTGACAACTTTTAAGATAGGATGTTTTCTTGTATTGATTCTATGCTGTCTGATTGGTGATTATGATTGATCTTGGCATGTTTGGAATTCAACAGCTGATAACAGGTTTTTCTCACATGGAGAGGGAAAAGTAGGGCCAGTCACTCCTTGGCAGCGACACCTGCGTCACCACCATCTTTGCTGACCTCACCTAGAAAAGTAATGGGGCTTTTACAGTTCCTACTCTTCTGTGTGACTTTGCACAGAAACTATATCACAAGGATGAAAGGCAGAAAGATGTTACAGGAGAATATATAAGTGATAAAAGAGTCTAGACTCCAGGATGGATCCACACGACGACAACAACACTGGGGACACGTTCATATTATCATATAATGGATTTGGAGTTGTGAGCAGTTCAGTCCACTGACAGACCCAACAGCTTTCAGTTCAAGAATTAAAACTTTGACACTGTGTGTTGTATGAAGTGTGGAGACATCATTGTGCTCAGCTTCCTTAAAAACCAAATAGTCCTTCATCTTTCACTTAGTCCACATGACTTGACAGTTTAACAATACCGTTAAAGTGTCAGCTAATGACGTACTGTCTGGATGTCACTGTCATTGCCATTAAATGTCAACTGTGAGCAGCACACTGGATTCAGTTAGACAGACAGAGAAAAGCAGATAAGGCAGGGCAGATGTGGGTGGAACTAGCAGGATGAAAAGTCAACACCAGCCACCTCCTAAATAGTGGCAGGCTTATCTTTATCAGTAGATGACAAATGAGTCTTCTTCGCATATCAGCTCTGCCACTTATCTAATCACCAATTGAATATCCTTCAATCAAAAAAAATCTAATTTATAAAATAGTCCTGCGGAGAGAAACCTTGTCCTTAGAAAGGAGGCACACAGAGCACCCTGACAAAACCTACCACTGATCTGTATCAGACCGCAATCAACACTTGGCATCAGTGAACTGGCAAGAATAGATCTGAATTGTCTGGGATGTCAGGGTATTATCTGGATGCCAGCTTCTCTGAGACTTTTTTTAAGTGATTGATTTGCATTTAAAAAACACATTGTGTGTCTTTGGTTAATTCACAATTAGCTTTTCAATCATGAGTAATTACTGGCACTTAGATGCCAATAATTGTTAGTTTCCAAATACCCAGATGTCTTTATAGTGTCAGATACTTTTCTCAGAGATTAAGTTACAACACATTAGAAACTTTAACAGGCAGACTGGGCCACTCAGTTTTTATCAAGCTGTTCCTCATGTGTGAATGTTTTTGTCTCTCTGAGTTGATGCTGTGATGGACAGGTGACCTTCCAATGCATTACCTCCCTACCTACCCTCCTACAACTCTACCTACCTAACAATCGCATGTTACATATGCAACCTTTAATCTCAATTATTGGTAGTAAATGGTAGTTTTAATGGTAAACAGGACTGACAAGACATTTGTCATGTTTCATTAAGACAGTAAAAATCACCATATATCAGTAAAATATCACCAACGCTCAGATGAACAGTCATGGTGGACAATAATTTGCATGAACCCACTTTGTGTTTACTGTATAGAGCAGACCATGTGTGGCCATATGTGTGGGCTGTTAGTACAACACATATTTTCACAACATGTACTGCAGCAGATTCATGTCTGAGCTGTTCTCATTAGCACTGACTGTACAGTATACACAACGTTACATACTGTGAATGTGTTGAAAGTCCTGTAATCTCCACTGTGACTTGTGCTTTGGTTGTGTGTGTGTGTGATATTATTTCACTGTGCCTCCAGATTGATTTGATTTTCGGCAGGGTCTATATGGTCCTGTGAGACACACTTCATATAGAACAGCCACCTTCAATCCATACATGTTAATAATTTAGACTCATCCATTTCAAACATTGCTCATTATGAGCTTTATTTTTACTTTTCCCCTGAGTTTCATTCATGCATCACTGTACATTATCTCAGGTCCTGTAAGCCACCATTATTGAATTCACCATTAACCCATGGCTTGTTGGGTTATGTTTAATTATTCTGAAGTGTTGTCCTGTGCCGCTCGCTCCTCTGAGTGGGTGCTTATCAGGGAGTCGGGGTTTCTTGACTAATAATTAAAGGAAGCACAAGGTTAAATTTGCCCATCTGAGCCACCAGTGTGGTGAAGAGCAGACTTAGTAGATGTGGAGAAAACACAAGATGATTGAGATAATGACAGAGAAAACACAATCACTCAACAAAAGATGGAAACTATTAAAAGTGGTTAATCAGAGGCAATGAATCAACAAAGAGACATTACTGCTCTCCATGCAGTGAATTATAAATCAGCACTCAAGGAGTCCCTGCAGCATGTTATTTTGTAATCACAGCAGAACAACACAGACCATCTCCCTAAAGCATGATGAGGACCCCCGCCCGCCCTCTTCACATCCGACTTGTCCTGGGGAAACAAGGTGGGTGTCGACCAAACTCTACTATTCAAACGTGCCAGCTGACAAAGTACCTGACCGTCAGTCCAAACCCCCAAAGCTATTTATAAAACGCTATGCATTGAGAAACTAAATTTTATAGTTTGGTTTTAAAATGAAAATAGTTGACAATTAACAAATTAAAGCCCATGTCAGAAATAAATTAAAGCCTCATGTTGTGATTACTTGTGTTCTAAAATTAAAAACCCTCAATGTGATGCATCTGATGCTGTCATAGTTTGAAAGTGATTGATGGCAAGACATGATGAGAAATTACACTTTTTTAAAAATGACAGCAGAGGAGAGGTAATGTTCCCCAGTCTTTGTTGTCTTAGAGATAGTGAATATCAAAAATGTCAGGAGTTGATATTAGAGATATTAATATCACCTTGTGTTATTTTTCTAAAATAAGTAAGCCTTTTAGAACTGATGATTAAAGCTGAGTCTGGGCCTCGGTTGCTTGAAGGTTACTGGATTAATCCACGTGCTCTGCCATTGTGCAGCTGACTGACATTAGGATATTATCATAGCGAGGTTTACATGCACAGACGGAGTGAAGTTATGGGCTGATAAAAAATGTATTCAGGTTGTGAAAATAAGTCCTCCAGCTGTCAGAGGTGGTTCATTCACAGACTCAACAGTTCAGAGCTGTGAAAGCAGCCACCAGCGTGTTTCCTAAAGCACAGCAATTACTGCTGGTCTCTGATTTATTGACACTAAAATGTGTCTCTGCTGAGCAAGCATTTACAGACCTGTGGTCAGCCATCAAATCAGTTTAACTGTGTTATATTTGAGTCAGAATGGACGGCACAAGAGGTGAGGTACAGCTGATCATGATGACAAAGTCTGCAGCACTGCCCTCATTTAGCAAACTTGCGTAGGATCTGGTGTAGATCCTGGTGTAAATATCAGCGTACCTCAGGCGTCAACCTGGTGTCAACCGATGTGGTGTTGATAAATCTGGCGGTTGAAAACAATCGTAATTTAAATGGCGCACCCTGATATGTTCCTGCTTTAGAGGCCTCATCCTGCCCCCTTTATGACATGGAGACCAGGAAGATGGCCAAGAAGAGTGACATTACTGACATTACCACATTCGACAAGAAGACGGCGGGACTGCAAATTACCTGTAGCTACATTAATAGAGATAGTTTTTCCAATCAATGAATGTGTAATCACTGGTGGATGGAGGGTTGTAAAACAGTGGCCTTATCCCTGATCTCTGAAAGATCTCGCCAAAAAACTCTCGTCTCCCTCCTCAATCTGGGCTGCGGTGTCCGGCAGAGAAACAGACTGAGCAGCCGTTCACTCTCCTGCAGGAGATCTGCTATGTTTCTCTGGTGTCTCAGTGACATGTACCGCTCTAACAATAATAGATCTGTCACTGACAAATCAAAGTTTCTGTTTATACAGCTGACAGATCTGCATCTGACCTGTCACACTCTATATCTGTCAGGCTACACGTTTTTAATTCACCTCAGTTGCTCAAAATAAAAGTGGAGTTAAGTTCTCAACACAGGTTTCCTATTTTTAAATGATGAACATGTGGCAGTAGGCTATACTGTTTTTTTCTCTAATAAGAACAGCAACAACATGACATCTACATCGTAGCATCAGTATGGTCAATTAATAATGATCCCACACAGCCACTCTGTCCTGCATGTAACACGCTGCTTCAAATGTGCATACACCTGGTCAGAGCTGCTGTGAGAGTTTGTGGACACTATGCTCACGTTCAGATTGATAAATCCTGGTGTCAGATTTGGCGTAAACCCATTTTTCGGGTGCTCGCACGTTTGATAAATGATGGCCATAGTGTCCAGAGTAGTTTCTCCTCCTTAACATGACTCCTATCAGTGTTTCCCATTAAATAACAAAACTATACCTTCTGAATCACAAAGGATATCCAATAAACCACCTTGCTGGGCTACTTAGTCTTTTTATGATAATATACTGTACATTAACTATTTACTCATTGTTAAACCATAATGACCTGCTGGAGCTGCAACTTAATACCAAAGATTCACCATTAATTATTTCAGCTATGCAAATTTAGAAGACAATGAAAAATTCCCATCATGCCACTTTTCGGTGGCTCACCTGGTAGAGCACAAACCATGAAGGCTCAGTCCTTGCTGCATTCAGCCCGAGGCCCTTTGCTGCATGGCATCCTCTCTCTCTCTGTCTCTCAAACCAACTCTCCTGTCTCTCCCTCACTGCAGTGATAATACAGACAAAAAATGCTCATCATAATGTCCTGTGGCTTTTTCAAATCCATGATTTCATCTGACCCAAAAATATTTAGTTTAGTATTATACACAGACACCAAAAAGAAACAAATCCTTTCATTTAAGTAGCTAGATGTGCATTCCTGCAGAGCTGCTTTTATCTGCATCCTCATTTTGCGCTTAAAGAAACTGTGTGGGATTGCAGAACAGAAACCTTAAAACAACAATTTTACCCTTGACTGAGGCAGAAAAGTTGGTGTACCAATAAAGACATGATCTTGTGTACTGTATAGGGTATACTGATACTTATGTATGACTTAAATAAATCATGACAAATAAGAAATATTAAATCTGTGAGGAACAGCTATGTGCCATAGTTCATCATCATACCCACTACATTATTTCCATAATTTGCAGTTTGACTGGTGCTTCTTTCATTGGTCATCTATTTATACCTCCACTGACCGCTCCGGATGTTCACCTCAATGAACTAAGGACGAATAATTATATAATAGAATTGGATGCAAACTAGTATTCATTTCGTTAGCTGATCTTCTTTTGTGCTACATACACGTGTTGTACCATATGTGTTAATAAAAAAATAGTGAACAAAATGTGCAGACAATCAAAAAACAAGATCAGCCAGAGCACACGTCACCACTGCTCAGTAACACTAGTGAAGCATTCTCATCTATTACAATGGAAATATCAGCCTATCCTCGATAATCAAAACAAGTGATGACATTTGTACTCACTGACTCAAAGCAAAATCTAGTAGAGAGAAAATCCACAACGGCTTCCTCGGTGCATGTAATCATAATCACAGACATCAAATGACACTTCTGACAACAATGAAACTGAAGAAAAATCAATGAGATGGTCACTTAGCCAAAACATTACACTGTGGATGGATGGTACCTCAGGTTTGATGTGTTATATATAACAAATTTGTCATGCTCATGTTTACCACTTTGTACAAACAATATCAGACCTAATCTCTAATTGTTTGAGTTCATTAACTGAATCAGTGCCACATGTGTTTGAAGTTGTTTGTGCTCTATCACAGTATGAGTCTGAGCCTAAATGAGACGGTGACTGCCAGCCCATGAACCAGGTGCAACTGCAGTGCTCTGCCCCATTGATTAGAGCAGTAGAGGACTGAGGAGTGAAGTCATCATAGTAATGTCACACATGTCCAAACACCATTTCAAGGTAAAATGACCATGATCACGCTGAAACAACTTGCTTTTCACACAACAAAAAATCCCTGTAGTAAGATCACAGATAGCAGGCCTCTTAAATAAAAGATCTTCTGTGGAATTAGTGCTCTTGAATGACTGCAGCGTATTCTAACTGTGGACAGAAATTTTTTGGACAAATACAGATTTCATTCAAACAGCAACATCCAGGCCTGGGAAAGCCAACACATAGGAGGCAAAACTGCACTTTCTCTAATGGACAATTGAGGTGGGTTCCAAAAGTCAGTCAATCCTCATAGACTCCATTGTCAAAAAAACAAACTCCAGGAAAGTCATGGGGCTGTGCAACATGTTTTTAATTTTGATTTTTTTTCCATGTTGATATATAGCACCATATAAATCAAATTACTCTTGAGAAAAAGTCATGAGGTTAATTGTGGTTAGCAACACAAATGAAATTCTTTGGCCGGTTCCAAATGAATAAAAGGTAAGTACTGTAGGTTTTCATATCAATACAATCTCAAAAAATACAAAAACAAAAACTAAACTAAACAACCTGTCCTTCTGTCTGTCTGTCTGTCTGTCTCTCTGTTGTCTGTCTGTCTGTCTGTATCTATGTCATTAACACAGTGTTGTCCTTTGTACCAGACATTACCCTGCTACAGGTTGCTGGGAAGCTCGTCTTCTGAGCCTCCGGATGCATCTGTTAGAGCCCAGCACCAGCCTGACCCAACTCTGGGTTTGGGACCATAAACAGTGTTTCCTATTAATTAATGAGACAATTGCAGCCCGCTGCAGCCTGGTTTGGGCCTGCCACAGTCCTCTCACAGAAAAAATATTACTATTGTGTTTTTTTAATCTTTGTCAGTCAGCCCCTCCTCCTGCTGGACTCGATCTCTCTCTCTCTCTTTCTTTCTGTCTCTCTCTCTCTCTCTCACACACACACACGCACACGCACACATATGAATACACCTCCCACCATAGTCTCCTAAAATCCTGTGGAAAACACTGCATAAACTTTTAGGGGTCAGACACTGCCAAGACTGTGATGGTGGCGCAGCTCACTCTGAGCTTCAAAACCACTCTTCAGAAACCTACATCCATCTTCTTTATTAACAGCTTATGGTTTTAATCTGTGATAATTGATTAATTTGCCAGGTGGGGGCAATGGAGACAAGTGACCGAGCATCACTTCAATCTGGTGAGCAAACAGCTGCTTATTAACATATTATACCACAACCACTCATTCAGAGTCGTATTTTAGCTCTGTTTTTCTTCTAAATTAACTCCTGAGAAAGAAATATCTATCTAAAGAGCTGCTAAATTCTCCAATATGCTCCCCAGCTGTTCTCTAACTAAGCCAGTCTGCTGTTTAGTGCTGAAGCGGCAGGGTACACGTGCTTTCTGGAGCCTTTCTCTCAAAACAACTGGCTGCTGCAGCTGAAATCGACACCATGGGAGCAGCAACAATGAACCAAAATAATAAAGTTGTGGAAAAGCTCTGTGAGACTGAGAGGAGCTACTGATTACAGTGATAATTCTGTGTAGTATTCTCTGTCTGTTGATATGTTTATAATAACAACGTATCATATGGCCAGCACAGGTACAAAAAGTTTGCTCTTGGGAAATAGTGAACCAACACAGCACAGAGATAATGATTAATACAAATCCCTGTTATTATTATGTATTCTAGGTCAGGGTTGATTTCCTGCAGGTGACAACATGACTCACGAGGAAAAGGACAATGACATCTATGCTCAAGTCAAGGCGAGCGGCAGGCCCAGGACTCCCTACAGTCTATGCTGGAAACTGGGTCTCAGGAGGATGACTCATGTGGTGGTGAGGGGACATGATGCTACAACGGCACTTGGAGAACTCAAGTCAAAACATACCCTTACACTGGTGTCTTATAGAGGCAGTGACCGTGCTCCAGTATATGCCGCAGAGCATGAATGCACCTCCTGTGACACAATGAGATCAGTGTGTTTGGCCACAGTAAGAAAGAGAATAGAGCCCTGGTATTTGTGCAGAAACATTCCCCATGACTATACCAAACTTTGTTTATTTGAGCCGATTCACTTTGCACAGTGATAAGATGCTGAGGAGGAACGATACAAACACAATATTGAAATATAATAACAAAGAAATCTATGAGAGTTTCTATCACATAGAACCTCTGGCAGCATACTGCTCACCACCTCTGTTTTCTCCCCTCCATTAAACATGCTGCAATGTGATTAACGGCTGAATGAGAGTGTCTCTGTGGCGAGTTAAAACAAATAATGAATCTTATGACAGACACAATAAAATCTGTCTTAGCTTTGTTTAGTCAAGATCAAATGGGTTTGTGAATCTGCTGGTTTGATACAAGACAGGCATATATTCACTTTTTTCATTATTTTGTTCCCAATATTGTGCAGGTGTGTTTATATTGGTGATGATCACACATTCTACACAGTAAGTACAGTTCCAGTGGGATCCAAAGGAGCCATTTTCCCATTCACTTAAGGGACTGAAAACTCTCAGACTTGTGTGACTGTGTTTCCAGAGACTCAATATGGCAGCAGACAAACCACTTAAAGAATTATGAACACAATAGATGGCACAAAACAGCCATTCATCTGCTGTACAACAGCCAATATCAAACCAATCCCAATGAGCACTGAAAGTATAGTTATGGTTCTTTCCTTATTCATCTGTATAGGGCCCTGGTCTTGTTTATCTAACACAACTAACAGAGGTTGAGGTTGAGATGTCTTCTGAGTTGCAAGTCTTGCCTAAAAGAACTTTGTTCTGTCCCCAGGAGACAAGACAATTACCTCTTGTTCAACTACAACTTACATAGAGTACAAGTCTATTGCATGTTAGCATTGAGTACAAAAGGCCATTTGAGGGGACAGTCTGGGTGCCGATGGGGTCTGGATAATTGGGTTCATTCGCATCATATTTAAAGTGACGTTTACTAGACTGGACTGGGCTTGTTGTAAGAAGGGTTATGCTATCATCTAAATCACATCAAATATCACTGTGTGAATCCTGGAGGTGTTGTAAAGGTATTTAGGGATTTAAAAGTCTCACTATTTAGCTTGTTGCCAATATCATACATAATTCTGTACATGTGCAGTCCCCAATTCCCCCAGTGATTAGTGCTTGTTATTATTCTGGTCTTTGTTTGAATTTCATTAGATATCATATCTATATTTTTGCTGCCTTAATTTTCATCAGTTCAGTTGTTTGGTCTGCACTGGTTTTCACTCTCCGTCAGAATCCCCTGGCTGTCTGGAGCTGCTGACAAACTATGCTTGGTGTTTGTCACCAGAGTTTGTTCCAAACATGAAAATAAGATTGCCGAGATGGAAAGAAGATTGTGTAAAAAAAATTCAGATTAAAAAGAAAGTGAGTAAACCTCAAGCTTTGGCTCAAGGATTGGAACGTGAATGAATAATATCTACAGTTATTTGGCACGCAAGAACTGATCTTGTCACTTCCCACAAATACGCACCATCACTGGGGAGTGATGATAATGTCCCCGTGGGGGAACTTAAACTGAGAGCCTACAGATGGAAGCCTGGATACAGGCGGTGCTTATAAAATGCTAGACGAGCAGCAGTGACGGCCGTAACAGCACAAAGTGATTGCAGCAGTTTTACTTGAACCCTCAATGGCACACGTTCAGCATTGGTAACAAGGAAACCAGCCAAAGTAGAACTTCAGTCACATTTATCAGTGTACGGTTCAAAAATCCTCAACTTTCTGATGGTTTAATGCTCCACTGTATATTTCTATCTGACCTTTAAAGTAAACTTGAAATGTGTCTGACTGGTGAGTCCATGTGTTTTAGGACTGTGTAGACAGCTGCCCAGTAAAGCCACACAGTGCTGAGTCTGTTTGAAGCACCGTCTATGTTCCTCTTAAGATAAGATGTGAAGCTTCACTGACCATTATCAGAAATGTTCCTGCTTCTACTATTATAGACAGAGTGCTGCTCTAAAGCTTATTTAACAGGAAAATAATCCCATCTCGAGTGGGAAGAGTTAGATACTGAGAGGAAGGTATGATCCTGCTCTTGGCTTTCTGGGTTCCACATTTCAAATTCAAACCACACAACCTGATATACAACCACCGAGCCCGGTTCTGACACAATTTCATTTCAGAAACAATATCATCCTGATTTTTTTAAGGATTGTGCTTGTGTACTTGTGAGTCTTGAAGGTTGCCTGGAGCTGTTGTAAACATGATCCTGACCTGGATAAGCAGCAGGAATATGGATAGATAGTTGGATAATACTACAATTCATTTATACAGCTTTTGGGGATTTACTGAATGTAAGTAAACAAAAAAATCTGAACATCAAGATGCACTCTAAACTGTATCCACTGCACATTCAGCTAAAAAAATCAACTTAAATCTAAACACAAGAAGCACAACATGTATGTACTCTGAACAACAGTGCAATGTACAAGAATAAATGTGGACATAACACAGAATCAGACTTCCCAGAGTTCATACTGCAGGTAATGTACAGTAACAGCTGCAAGTAAAGCTTTTAGTAAAGAGGAGTTCCTGAGCCAAACAGATTCAGGCTACACACACCAATGGCCCATCAAATGGATCTAATACCGCAGTGATCAGGAGGGGGGGAGGAAAGTTATGTCTGATTCGTTGACCACAATGTTATGAAACTGATGAAATGCTGCATTCTGTGAAATAGTCCCCATACATCTTTGCTCACGCAGGGCTGCTGTACTGACTGCCTGGGGTAAAAGTAAGCACCAATACACCCGGGACAGTTTCACAGCAAAGAACCCCACATTAAGATTAGCACAAACTGCAGTATTATCCAACCAGCCTGAGATGATTCAGCAGACCTGGGCTGACTAATATTTGCAAGGAAAGCATAATTTTGTGTGCAGGGAGGAGTGAAAATCAAGAACTAGATAATCAAGATGAATCAGTTGTATACTTTAACACTCTGATCTACAGAGTTGTATATTACGAGCCCAGAGAGTAAAGGTACGACTCTGTGCCTTGTTTTCTCAAAATGGTATTTCATGTAGTGAAGAGCGAAGCTGCCCCACCTGCTCGGAGATGCTCACCACTTCTACCTGGTCTATGTCTTGCTTCCACTTCAAACAGCCAGTAAACAACAGCCTTGCAGTAAATAACACTCCATCTCAGCTTATCAACTTCATCCATATTTGGTTCACTTAAGCTGAGATCTGATTAACAAACAATTGGGAGCCAAACTCTCTCTGCAAGCCTCATCAAAGTAATCCAATCTCGGAGTGTGTGACTCGTAATCCATCCTAAGGAATCTTTAGGGAGGCACAAGGTGGGTAATGGCTTAATGAGATCATCCCTGAGGTCGGAGCACTCCTGTGTCTTGCGCCACTCACAGATCCTGGCAGGTCAACAGGGAGAAAAAACTGCAGGGATTTCTAAAACATTTGACTAAAAGCCATATGCAAGATAAATATTTACTCTGAGTTCAAATGCATTTACAGTACAAACCTCAGAAACTGTTGTAATATGCATATGAGAGTGCAACCACGTGAACACTAATTCTCTTACACTCTGTAATGTGGATGCTATGTTGTGGTAGCTAATCTCTGCCCATCCTTCCAACTGTCTTACACACACGCACACCATCTGATCCTACTAAGGTAGGAACTCAGACTGGGTGTGTGACCTCTCACCCAAATGCAGCTCAGTGAAGCACACACTTACAAACGTTATTTGTATCATATTGTGAAAGCGACAGTAGTGCATTTACTGTGTGTTGCAAACATTTCAATCTGAAAAGTGCTTTAAATTAAATGGATTTTGTAACTAGGCAGATGCAGAACAAACAACAAAAAAAATCTGAACTGATGATAGCATTCGGTGGAAAGTCACAAGTTCAGAGCATGAATTTCTGCCCCAAATTCCACATTATGGCATTTCACTGTAAACCATAAATGTCAACTTTTTGGTGGCACTAAAGGTAAAAGTCAGATGTCGGAAAAAGACATCATGATTCTGTATATCAGTAAATAGCAAAAACAATGACTGAAAATAAGGCATGATAGTGATGTCCTGACTTCAACTCCCTGGCTAGGCAAGCGCTAAAAACCCTGGATCATAGACTTCACACAATGCAACCAATAGAGAGTCTTTTGGGGACATAACATAAATCTGGGTTTGTCCACATCCATAAAAGTCAGCCATGCTCCTCTAAAGTTACTTTTTCCAACTGTCTCATCTGTAATCTCTACATACTGCAAAAGCCTTCAGTCTCTCTGTCCTGATGTTATTATAGCCACACTTGAACTGGCCCTGGTTAGTTGAGGTGAGGTACCAAAATAATTCAAGCAGAAATATTGAAAAAAATGACTGTTGCACTCTCTGCATATGGAGTCAAAGACTCCACATAGTGTTGTCAGTGTGCTTTTGAATGTGGTTTTCCTCAGAAGTTCCAGTTTTAAATCAGCTCTCTGTGCAGCGCAGGCTGTGTTGTATAGTCCTTGAATGGCGAGCTGACCTTTATTTGTTAGATCAATGGAGTCATCTGTTTAAAAACTGGAAGGATGTCATCGTCTAGTTTCACAGAACTGGACCTAGACGGATGATATCGTCAGATATCGTCCCCTCTAGGTCTCATTTTTCACTCACGTTTACAAGTTGTTTAAATATTAACGCTGACTGCCATATCCGCATGTATTAAACATCAGAACACTTCCTGAGACCATCTCAAGTGTGGTCGGCTTCATGCAGACACAGGACACTCGAGCTGTGTCCGGACTGCATACTACATGCTATTTATAACTGTGATTTAACTACATAGTACATTGAGATTGGGGGGAAAATGCAGAACGGAGTATGCTCAAAAATGCTTGCATAAAAGCACTTGAATTTTAAGTGAGATGTTGATGGACACTATGGACCAAAAAACAATCCACAATGGAAATGAAGGAGCTACTTATGTGTGTAAAAACGTGCAAAAAGCTCTGGAGACAGCCGAGAAAATGAAGAATTAAATTAATAAATCCTTGCAAAAACATTTTACATGCACAGACATGCACTTGATGGCATTTTCAAATTGGCAGTAGAAATTCAACTTTTAATTTCACATGGCTGTCATCATATTATTTTCTATTAGCTCAAAAAAAAAAAAAAAAAAAGTACTATTTCTGGCATACTAATTGGCCCAAGAATCTGCATACAATATAGGCTTGTATGAGATGAGGACATGGATCCGGACCCTTATGGAGGAGAGAAACCCATAAGATAAAGGGTTTACTGACCACTCCCAGTCGACCTCATCAAGTGGTCACCAGCCAAAGCCAATTAGTGTGATGACACACAGGAACATCATCCATTAGCATCAGCCGGTTTCGTCAGGGAAAAAGCCTTCTACTCTATTTAGCTTACCACTGATTAATTGTAGTGTTCCACTCAGACTTGACTTTCAGCCTCCACTACGGGATACAGCAGATTAATCAATTGATGAACTCCTTGATTAATATGTTAAAATGTGTATTAAAGCCACTCAGGATATTAATACATTTGATACATTCATTAATTTGAAGACATTTATTTAATGCTCTTTTCTGAAAACTAAGCACATTACTTAAAATGGACTTAGTGAACTATCATACAAGACAGGCTACAATGGTTTTATCTATTATGGATGTGCAGTATAGAATTTCTGTAGCATAAACTGATATATCTATATACACCAGTATCTGTCTCTGCTAGTTAATAGCATTAGATTTTTATTCAAAATTAAACATGTAAGTATAATTAAACAATTAAAGAAATCACATTACAATAATAACAACAAGCCTGATGAGACGGTAAACTATAGTGGATATGAGTGTGTAGGCCTCTGGCAACTCTGCTCTATCCACCACAACATGAACCCATCACTCAGGATGGGAGAGATCTGGATTTGTTATCTGATCTATGTCAGGAATTCAATCCCAGGAAAATACCTTACACCAGAGCCAATGACAAACACGTGATGCAACTAGAAGCCGTCTTGTGCTGGGAGCACACCAATGAGCCAACATGGGGACTCTCTAACCCATGCTTAAGTAGTAATATAGTCATTACTGGGTTATTATAGTAATCATTGGTAGGGTCACATCCATTTGATCTCAGCACTACATGACTGCATCCTGCACAGTGAAGCTGCTATCATGCAGACAAAACTCCAGTTCACATACACTGTCTCCTAAGCCACACACACTCAAAGTGAAAACAATGGCAGGTATGTCACAGCTGGAAATGAGTGCTGGGAGGGTGGGGGGGGGGGGGGGGGTTGTCTGTTCATTGTAATGTTACCAGGCTTATATTTCAACTTCCCTCCCTAATAGTATTCTTATCATCCCTTGTATGGAAGCATAACTTTAAACTTAAGCCCTTGATACAAGAGGGAAAATTTAGTTAAGTCTTTACCCTTGATGCTTTGCTGTTGTCAGTGCTTTATGAGTTCATTTTCCCTGCAATGACTGTGCATAGCTGACAAGTGCAGCTTTAAACAAATCTCAGTATTAGAAATATCTCTTACAATTAATCAGATTATATTTAAAGATGCTTATTCTGTGAGTTAATATACTGCGAGTGATTTGTAAACAAGATTTTTTTTGACGCTCCAAAACTGCTTCATGTGGGTGTAAAATAAACCCACATCAACTGCCATCAAGCAAAGTGCTGTCTCTGACAATCACCAAGCACATCTAATCAATTTCAACAGTTACCTGCCTCCTGAAATTACAGCCTGCAAGCTGTTACATTTTCCCCATTTCACTAGTCAAATGATTTACAAAAGCTTGACATCAATTTCTTGGTTTTTAGCTCCTAACGAGCACCTCTAAAAGACAAACACGTTTGGTGTATCAAGTCAACTTTTCTATAATTGCAAGTTGTTTTCATAAGTAATGGGGTGGAAAAATTGTTTGTGTAATAGAAATATATTGAGGTGAATGAGGCAAAAGGTTCATGAGGAAAAGGACAAGCAATTCATACAATGAAATAGGCTTGTCACGATACCAGATTTTCAGTAGTTGATACCAATACCAGTGAATTTCCACGATTCTCAATACTTATTTAATACCGTGATACCATGATAAAAAAAGAAAAAGAAAAAAACAAAACCCGTGTACTTCTAAATTCAATAGGCTACTTGTTTAAAAAACTGTTTTAGATCAAGCTTTCTTGTATTTAAGCTCCACTGTGCTTCAACAACTTCTCAAACTGCACAGAATTTAAAGTGCAGGCAGCAACATGAAGTTAAGAACAGTGATAAAATGGGAAATGTGGCTCAACAATGGCTCATGTTTCCATGACGACTGACTGGAGAAAGACACGTGGCACATAATGTTTACATGAGCTCAAACTTGGAATGTGGTACGAGGTCCGGCCGCACTCACATAACAAACGGACTGCGAGTTCAACTGTAGCTGCACCAAGCTGCACTGAGACCAGGCGCGTGCTCAGACTCATGCACGTATACTGCCTGCATCAGTCTCAACAGGAATCAACACAGCCCACTGAGGGCAAAGTTGTATATCCGGTACTCACGGTACTGAAAAATTTTTTGTGTGTTGACTTGGTACCAAAGTATCGAGAATCATGACAACCCTACAATGAAATTTACTCTATCAAGTTGTAATTTAAAAAAACAGCTCCACCTACAATGAAGAGATGACGAGATACAACAATGTGTATTACATGGAGTTTTACAGACATAGCAAATTAATACGGGTCAGTTTTTTAATGGAGCTGTGATTATCAATCAGAACATGGGAGCTTGTTAGATTCAGTGTGCAGACACAGTTTCTTCTTCTGGGGTTGGGTGAGTTCATAAACCTGCTGTTGAAACACAGATATCTATTTGCATGTACATATGCATAGTGGCACTTTTTTCTTTAATCTCATTTGGCTCCCTCTAGACAGACTTTAGATTTACAAAAATCCATTTTGAAAACAAACAAACTCAAACCTAAACAAAACCATCCACAAATAGTGACAGTAAATATGGGTCATGTGTCATTATCAGAGGCGACCAAAAAGGGGCTGAGGCAGAACGAGGTCAGATAGGGCTGCTTTTTAATGGCCACTTTGCCAAGCCACTGAAAATAAGAGGAGGAAAAAAAGAACTCGACCCAGATGACAAATGTGTGGCTCTGCATCATGCCAGTTTACGCAGTACCTTCATGGCTGCTGACAGGACAGCTTCTATAGCACAGGCAGAATCACACCTATTGTGAGACAAGTACAAAACACAGCAACAACAGTGAAGGGGAGAGGTCACATGCCTTTACATGCTAAGGGTTTCCACTACCTGGGATCTACAGGAACTCTTTCACAGGAGCCTATTGACAGCAGAGGCTCTAACACACAATATGCAAGTGTTTATTGTTGTTGATTAAAGGGATTTAAATTTATGACTCTGTAAACATCTTGTGCTTCCAGGATATGACAAAAAGTATTGGCACACTGCAGTTCACTTCACAAAAAAAAAAAAAAAAAAAAAAAATTGGCATCACAATTTTGTCTGTAACATTATTGGCACATTTTGACCCAGATAGATAGAGTATTGCCAGATGAAACTAATGTAATTAAAGTGAAGGAGTCCTGAGGGCATATTTTAGATACAGGACAACATGTGTGACTTCAGAAAGTTAACAAACAACAACTGATTTTGATTTGACTGGAGCCAAAAGTAAATAAATCAGCATATTTGATTATTGTTGTGCAAGTGTGGATTATTGTGACCTGACCATCTGTTAAAAACAGTTCATATTCGACTTAAAGCCCCAACAAAGAACTTTTAACTGGATATGCAAAAGTCCCTCGTTTCTGCTGATCTCTCTGTGACCTACAACAGAAAATGAGGTCATCAGTGGGAAGATAGGCTATTTCTAAATAGTATAACTCTTTACCTTCAAGAGGCAGGGGACAGGTCCATCCACCGGACGATGAAACGATGTACGGCACTCAGACCGGAGGAGACGGCACATTTGACAAGTATATAAATTAGCATTGAGTTGTTGCTACGCTGGCAAGTAAAAACCGAGCTCAATTTTATCACTATATTTTCATCATGGCTGATATTGGGACGAGATCCGCAAAGAGAAGAGAGAGAGACCACTTTTGTCCACAGCAGTCGACAAAATCAACACAAAATGACAGTTCTTTGTAGGGGCTTTAATATTATGAATTTATGTGAAAAACTAGTGAAAGTATTTGATAATTTCCTGTGGATCTTGAGATCAACTGTCTGATCCAAGTCAAACAGAAAATGTTTTCTAACAGAGAAATACTTGTAATCTACTATAAAGGAGGGGTTCCTCATCCCTTTCTCCCACAATATGGCAGGATGTTAACATTTGTGACATGCAGCATGTCCCACCTTGTTTTCTGACGTCCGATCATCTCCTCAGGGTGACGGTGACGACGGCATACTTTGGACACACGGAGCAGGTCTCCCAGGAGATGTACCAGTATGTGGACTGTGGGGGGAACACCACCTCCTTGCATGGGCATGTGCAGGTCTATCAATAAGGAAAGCAGAAAAGCACAGTGTCAGATTAGATACTGTTGTAAGTGAGGGTCTCACAGGGTCTGGGGTTGACTGGGATGACTCCAGCAAAGGAGCTCTTCGCACTTGCACTCAGACCAGAGGAGATGTCACATTTGACGTGGCTACAAATTAGCATTGAGTTGTTGCTACGCTAGCGAGTAAAAACCGAGCTCAGTTTCATCACTATATTTTCATCATGGCTGATACTGGAACAGGATCCACAAAGAGAAACCTACCACTTTTGTCCACAGGGGGCGCCAAAATCAACACAAAATGACAGTTCTTTGCAGGGGCATTAAGTAGCAAAACATTCATTTTAAAAACATTATAAGATAAAGACGGGAGAAGAGGTCAAAACAAAAGTCATATATATATATTTTTTTTTAAAGCATCTCTAGGCTCTATATCCATACTGTGAACCAAAGTTACAGTCCACAGAGAAATACACACAGATTGTATTCAGAAACTGAACATTAGGACAAGTCATGAGGACTTCGTCAACTCTGTGATGTCACAACAAAGCAGTCACCATGGTCCAAGGCCCACCATCCAACCGTGCAGGATTTGTTTTTTTTGAGTGTTTCAACTGAAGCATGTTTTATTGAAACATTTAGAAAACCGTCAGCCAATCAGAGGAGAGGCTTGGAGCCTCCTCACTTCTGATTGGCTGACACCGCCCTGTTGTTACTAGAGCTTCAGAGAGAAGATGCAAAACTACACTGAGATGGTTTTTGGTTCTTAAAACTACAAACATATCTTCTTACAGATCGACACAGGATAAGTGTAAAATACAGAGCCATTAGGCTTTTACAATACTGTTAATGGAAAGAAGTGGAGGTCTGAAAAGCTTTAACCCCTTCTATGATGGCAAACTGTTGTCATCTCACATACTGCATGTTAACAGCACTTGAGTATTCATACATTTTGAGTCACACTCTCACATTACAGCACTGAGGAGCAACCTCTCATAGTTACACCAGTCTTACTGCTGCAGCCCTGTTGTTGCCTGTAGGAACAGCCCGTAGACGGCCATTTTTCTCTCGCTGCTGCCATAGCAACAAGCTCAAAAAAAGCAGCCCGACCTGATGTTAATATGATTTGACAAGCAAGAATGTGCATGTGTGTGTGTGGGTGGGTGTTCTATTGAGAGAATATACTTTTCTTGTGCATGCGTGTTCTCAGCCACAGTCTGAGCATTTCAGTGTGCATGCGTGTCTGTGTTTGTATGTAAAGCTCATTAAGTCCTCAATGTGCCGTTGCTATGCTTCTTAGCTGAGACTCAAACAAAAATGAGAGTGGAGACAGCCCTTAGTCCCCACACTCACCCACAAGGTTATAAAGATTGTATGTGTGTGTGTGTGTGTGTGTGTGTGTGTGTGTGTGTTTCTTGAACTAATCTCTGCTTTCACAGAAAAAAAGTCATCACTGCAATTTATGATATTTTCACATTTTTTCATTGTGTAAAGGAATTTTATCCAGCCCCAAAGCACACAATGACCCCAATACATCTGTAGAGGACTGATAGGGATATTGATCAATAATTACCCCAAACCCACTAATGTGCTCCCATTTTTTATCCCTGATTAATGGAGGACATACTACAAGTGATTGGCTAGTGTCACAATACATTATAGAGTCTATATCACAAAATTCGTTTAAAAATCTGATTTCACTGAGGTTCACATCTATTATTTTTCAATCTTCTCTTTTCCATATAATTGGGAGTATTCTGACTGTGTGTGATTCTAGCTCTGCACTCAATGCTTATGCTGCAGAGATTAAGGAAGCATGTCAGCCTCATCTAGTTTTCCCATCCTGCAGGAGAGTATCCCTGTGAAGTTAACAACAATAATCAAGCAGGCCAAATTCTGTGTTTATTTTCAGTCTGACTCAGAGACAAACAACATAATATCTGACCGACTGAAAATTATTTGTAAAGCTTTAGGAGGTTTGCACTTCTTGCCCCAGTAATTGTTGTTTTGCTGGTGTTGAATTTTTCCTTATCTTAACAAAGTAGCTGCACAGAGCAAAGCTGATATGACCCAGGGTCACAAGAAAAAAACATTATGAGAATTAGAGACAGCTTGGAAAGTATCACCATTTTCTTTGATGTCCTCTGTTAACCTCATATTCATCAAGTTTGCTCACCTGCTGCCACAATTAAAATGTCTCTTTGTATAAATTTAACATGCAGTCGTCCAAAAAGTCTCAGCTTTGTTTCTCTTGGGACCAAATCAGGTTTCTCCTGGAAAATCGCAGTTTGTCTAATTGAGGAAACTGGGTTTCTCCTTCACATGGTGTTTAAAGAATCATTTCACAACAGAGCAGTAACCATAATCAGATTAACCATATACATGTAAACACTGTGTGTTTGAAAGAACATTCACGTATCTCCTGACCAAGACTTCTTTTTTATGTATGTACGTTTTGCCAGACAGAAGTGATAATTGCCCATCCAGCTCTGTGCTGATGCTGTGTCCTGTTCTGTCCTGGTGCTGTCCTCTCCTGTTCCCTGATCAAGCTGCAATTTGGTAAATTAAAAGGTGATCAAGAGGATTAGAGTAACTGCAGACTGTCACATCCCATTTGCCATGCTAACACCAAAATAGCCTCTCAGACAGAATAAAGAGCCTTTCATTGAGCGTTACCAGTGGCTGCAGGAACTGTCAACAACAGTATTTGAAAAGAAGAACCTCTTACAACTTAATCCTAAAGCTCTTTTCTCTTGTATGTTCAACAAATCTGAACAGTGCAAACAGAATGGCTCCAATTTCAGTTGTAATTTAGAGGAAATTTCTCTCCAAAATCTGAGCTGTCAAAATCATCTGCAGAGAGATATTCACTGCCTGTGAGATAATCGAGACCAAATGACACGTGCTTGTGTTAGGATCCAGCAAGATCTTGTTCGAACCAAAACAAATGCAACCTGATTTTGTTTAGAAAAGATTTTTTCAGTTCAACAGAGGCAAAAGACTATGGTAAAGAAGAGGGTTTTATAAAGTTGTTGTAGTTTGAATTATTGTTAAGTTCTCTAAAGACAATAGCAAATAGAGGTTCAAGTGTATCTGTTGATGGCATGTTCCTATTCTCAGCTACTGGTCATACACTTCAGGAAGTGAGCAAAAAGTGAATGAAGTGTATTGCCTCTATGTTACCCTGAGGTATA
The DNA here is from genome assembly GCA_021432705.1 of Caranx ignobilis. Classification (NCBI taxonomy): domain Eukaryota; kingdom Metazoa; phylum Chordata; class Actinopteri; order Carangiformes; family Carangidae; genus Caranx; species Caranx ignobilis. Next base: position 15,626,631 of record MU270012.1, read on the forward strand.
GGCCCAGAACACACTGGAGAGACTATACATCTCATCTGGCCTGGGGAGGCCTCAGGACCCCCGAAGCTGATGTGCTGGCGGGTAGACGACCGTTCCACCTTGCCTGATCTGCTGCCAGCGTGGCCCGACCCTGAATTAAGCGAGTGAAAATAGATGGATCGTCGATGCCAAGGTTTTCTCAAGACATCTGCCTTGCAACTTTGCCAATGTTTGGCCTATCTACACTGCATCCTAATTTCCTCAATCCCTGATTTGAATACCACTAATTACCAGAAGAGAATGAAGTCTTCAGCCAGTTCCTCACTCCCCTATAGGTATCATTTCAACGAACAATAACCTTACACAGATGCTACATATTCATATGTGATGTGCTTCAAAAGGTGTGTGCTCATTGAGATTTTCTCCACAATTTGCAATGAAGTTTCAATTAAGACTTTCCTACTCATTCATAGCCTGTGACGCTCCAAAGCAAGATCAATGCAATGTATTCTAGATGACTGGATAGGTAATTGACCTTGACCTGCGTGGAAGCCCGACCAGACTACACAGCACTAAGGATTTAAGAGGACGAGAAAGTGATCTACACACTACAGCTTCCAAGTTTACTGACAAACAGCCTGAGACATTGGAATTATATCACATGTTGGCCAGTGCTCCTCTGCACTAAATCCTCACTACTAACCCAGTATATAAAACAGCTTCCTACACATAAATAATTTCTCATGCTACATTATGGCCCTTTTACTTCACTAGAGCATTAACTAATAGACATGAGAGTATATGAGTTGAATTACTGGAATACATCTTCCATCTTCCCTTCCTTATCTATCATCTAACCCTCTTTGTAAATCCCTCTGATATTTTTTTTGCTGTATTCCATCCAGAGTGCTCTCTTTTAAAATAGAGCATCAGATTGGATTCCAGCAGGAGTTAATCAGAAATGCTGCATGGTGTGCAAAGATGACATGGTTTATAAGCAGGGTGGAAAATAACCATCAGCCTCCAGACGAAACACTGGCAAATTTGACAGAAACTGGTATGTGCATCAACCAAGCACTTTGGCAGGCATCCAGTCATTGTGTGATATGATTTTTGACTACGAAAACCCAGTCTAAGTGGGCTGTCAGTTTCACAATGCGTTAATGGTTTAAGATGTTATTCGCTCATGATCTGTTTAGTCACAATGTGTTTTCTAAGGCGCAAAAAACAAACATGCAGCTAACACTAAACCCAGTTCCTTCAGTGGCTGGAAGGAGGATGCTTCTGTGGACAGAGGTAGAGAGAGATGTTGAACACCGCTGAGCTGACCGGAGTTGAAACATAGGTCAGCTGCACAAGACAACAATAACTGAAGGACACGGTAAACTGCCTGAGCATGGTAGATCTGCTTGGAATTATTTGACAGACTCCCTGCTGGGATCTATCCGGTCTCTAAAGTGTCACAGTGCTGCCAGTGATGAGTGTTGGTTATGTGCCTGGAAGCATACAGTAGCCCGGCTGGATCCCATCCCTCTGATTCTTTTCTGCTGCATCTAACATATGCCATTTTCCCCCTTGTGATAAAGAAATTATGTTGTTTCAAGAAGAAAAAAATGCTCTTCAAGCTCTTGTTCTTTGACTATGAACTACTGTTTTTTTATGTCCACAGAAAGGCGGTTATTTCATCTGATGAAACATAATCATAAAACAACAGGAGCAAAAGCAACAACAGTGGAACAAATGAAAGCACCAAACATCTTGTTAAATGTAGTCCAATAAAAACTCAAAAATCGACTTTCAAGTTTCCAGATTAGCTCTGTAACCGTTTCTTCACATGTTCATGTGTTTGTATCTGATGAGGAAATAAGCTGTCAAATTCCTCAAAACTCAAATATTCTTATCAGGATTCTCCCTGCTAATTTCATTCATCACTCATTGCAAAATGTACGGATTCAAATTGTTCTACATATTTAGCACAATCAGGCATTATGTGCGGTTGCATGGGCAATTTTTTTCTATCCTTTTCTCAACGCTTGCTGCCTCTTTCTGCTGCGTAAAATATTTGGTGAGTCCTGTGCAAAATAAATCCCCCTACTGCTGGGTCAGACCATGATGAATCCCTGTTAAATTTTCTTCAATATGCCATTTTTCCATGCTGAGTTTTTCTTCTTCTGTTGTCTATTGGTGTGTAGTAACCATGCTGAGAATCCATTTCAAAATGGTGAGATTTTGTGTTGTGTAATCCCACTTTATGATAATTACTGGGATGATTCCACTCTGGCTGTAAATTTGAACCCAGACAAATACCCGTGATGAATAACATTTATGCCGTCACCAGCTCTGGTACGCTGATTCATATCCATCTATTTTCTATAAGATTATCATGTGAATCATTAGAGCTAGCTTCATCCCTCTTAAATGCATTTTAATAGTTTTACAAAGCAAATAAGGCCAAGTGCAATTCACTTAAGTGGTTGTTAATGGTGTATTTCAGAGCCCTGTCATTGCTGTTTGTTTGCACTGTCACTGCTCAGTTCACAGCTCACAAGCAGGACAGTTATGTGTACACCTCCTCATGATGCTCAGTAATTTCTCATTTCATCCTAGAGGCTTTGTGTTATATGCTATCATGTGTTTGATCAGGTCTAATAACTCAAGGGGACTTGCACTGCTGTGCTGTAAATTGCTTTAATATACCATGAGGGGCTTGTCAATTAAATATGAAGTCACTGTGCCACTACAGGACAAAAACAGGGACAGAAAGCTTTCAAGAGAAAAAACACACGAGTGGCCACTCCCAGGATTCATTTTTTTCAGGTTAAGGACAAGTTGACACCAGACATGAAATATTACAAACTCAAATATCCTCCACTTCACCTCTGCAATAAGGAGTTTTACACATTCACTCTGAAGCTGTGCTTCTGGTTTGAAGTGCTGACACCTGAAGTAGGCTGACGTGTCCTCACCACTCACTCCCTCTTATCGGGGACACACAGGCACCTTCCTCACACAGCAGACTGGACCAGCGCTGCCACTTTTAACCTGCCTCCTCAGACTGGTGCTGAGGTGTTTTCTCATGGTGATTCAAAATGAATTAGTCCTCTCTGTGTACTACACAACTGTACTGGTACTGTGAGTCGCAGTGACAGGGAGGATTGTGAGATTAGGAAAGACAGACTACTGCATGAATAAACAGGGCAGGAAGCTCACCAATTTGCCCATTGGCAAGCATTAGGTTTATAACAAGCATCCTGACAGCACATTTTCTTCTTAGGTTAGATTATCTGGCAGGTGGTGGTATCAAATCTCCTCACCATGACGCCTCAAACTACAGATGTCAGTCTTCTCTCAAGAAAACGGCACTGTGTTTTGTTAGAAGCCAGAATGTGATGCAAACTAAGTGCAAGAAACAACCACAACACACACGGTTTTCTGGCTTTAAGGTGAGAAATGTTGACATCTGAAAGCCACGAGTTACCCATGCTTGGAAAGCAGAGTATAACAAAATGAAACGACAGAAAAGCACAGTGTGTGCCGAGCTTCAATTTCAGCTATTTTTTAAGAGTTCTTCATTGAAATGAACACCAGAGAAGGTAGGAGTGAGGTCTATTATGTTCGGTTCAAACATCAGGGAAATGGGAATCCAGATTTTTAAATCTCTAACCAGGTGGGAGGAAAGATTATCAAAACACAAGAAAACTTCTCTGCAATGGTTCAGATCAGAGAAAACAAACTGCACTGACGGCCTTCTTTGGATCCAACAATGGCTGGTTTCTTTCCAAAGTGCCTTGTGAGTTGACATACACACCACCATCTACGTGGACATAGCTGGTGGTAATTTCCAACCTAGTAAATAATAAAAGAGGAAGTACTCTGATCCCAAACTCTCGTATCAGCGGCAGTAGATCTGCACTACAAATCATTTTGAGGAAGAATGTTCCGGTCCTCCAGGTTCAACAACAAGTCCATGTTTCTGTTTGGTGTACTTTTACTGTCTAATTACAGTGAAACTAAAGGAAATTAACAGTCTAGATGGTTCATAAAACATTCAGAACATACTGTGAATGCACATAGTTAAAAACATATCTTCTCTAAAGTAGCAAATCCGTATTTAGGGGAATATTCAGGTTGAAGCTGTTGAAGCTGGTTTTCGCCATTTAGCACTGGCATTATGACAAACTTGTTGACAATGCCAAGTAGGTCATTGTTAAAGCCAACCTGTGTGAAATAGCATTTGCTATTTATTTTTAGCACATCTTAATGTGACTAGCAGATGGTTGCTGCATACCGCATACAATGACTCATAAGTGTCACCAAGTTTAACAATGACAGGAAAGTGTTAAAAAAAAAAGAAAAGTAAAGAAATAGAAAATCTATTCTTGCAAACCATTTAACCGGATCCATCTGGTACACAAAACAAACACTAATTGATATTTGCAAATATTATCTCGACCTGGGTCACTTTTCAGGCATTATGGGTTATTATTTCATTAGCTGTTTCCTAAGTGTACTTTTCCCTCAGCTCACCAGTTCATGTATTATTCAGAGTGGTTGCTGTGAAGTCATGGAGAGATTAAACAGATTAAAATAAATCTATTGTCACCATAATTTGATGTTTGCTCATGGGCATTAATGACCATGTTATTGTTGTTGAAAGGATTCACTGGCCCCAGTGCTGCTGAGTGACACATTCACTCATGGCAGCACACTGCCATCATCTGGTTAATGGAGAGCACAGCCACATACCATCAACGAAGCACAGTCACCCAAGTTGCTCTGTGTGCAGAGCCTGAGAAATACCCTGGATATAACTAGAGAAAGAAAAGGTGGGCTTTTGATATTGCACCACTCTCTTAGTCTCTGAGCTTGTTACCTAAATAAAGGCGTATGTTTCAAGTGTCCTGATTTAATTCTAAATACCTTTAAATGCAGGATTTTGGTTGAGATAAGTGATTCATTCACTGTTCCACACATGTATGGTGTGTTTAAAATAGCACAAGCCAAACAAAAAACTGTCAAAATAAAATGCTAACTATATATAAACCTCTTGCCATCTGTTCCTCAATCTTCTCACATACAGTCTCCACAGAGAAACATCTGTTTTAAGCAGTTTAATGGAATAATATGGCAAATTCTTGCTCATTAGTTGTGACAATGGTGGGGCTTGTGGTACAGCCTTGCTCACACGGATAACATCTTTGACATGTTTGTGTCAGCTGATAAGATTTTCCAGGAAGTGCAGCCAGCCTACATTGTGGATGTTGTCTGGATCACAGTATGTGGGACAGTGTTTCCAAACACTGACTCTGATGCCTTTAGGCCTGGGGATGACTCTAATTTTGGACCCCATGCTGTTTTAACAGCACACTGACAATCTTGGCTCTCTATCCAAAATGTTTTGTCTCATCTAGGATACTACTCTGATTCATGTCACTTTAAATCAGATAATCTGCACTGTTTACCAATTATGTTCAGATCAGTGCCTACATTTTTATTTACCTCACTTACTTCATTTCAAAAGTAGATCTTTATATTCAAGTAGGAGTAGTATGTTATGTTGTTGTTGTTTTACATGATTGGTGATGGATTTTTTTTCCCTGGTGCACATTAAAAATAGTGTACGAATATTCCTACATTAGTGATCCTGTAGACTTGACATACATTGCCTTGCAAAAGTATTCATATCCCTTGAACATTTCCACATTCTGTCACATAACAACCACAAACTTAAATGTTTTCTGTTGAGATTTTGTGATAGACCAACACAATACATAATTGTGAAGTGGAAGGAAAATGATACATGGTGTTCAAGATTTTTTTACAAATAAAAATCTGAAAAGCAAAGCGTGCACATCATGTATTCAGTCAATACTTTGCTGAACCACCTTTCGCTGCAATTATAGCTGTAAGTCTTTTGGGGTATGTCTCTACCAGCTTTACACATCTATAGACTGTAATTTTCTTCACCATTCTTCTTTGCAGAATAGCTCCAGTTCAGTCAGATTGAATGGAGAGTGTCTGTGAACAGCAGTTTTCAAGTCTTGCCACAGATTCTCAATAGGATTTAGGTCTGGACTTTGACAGGGCCGTTCTAACACAAGGACATGCTTTGATCTAAACCCTTGTATTGTAGTCCTGGTTGTATGTTTAGGCTCGTTGTCCTGCTGCCTCTAACAGGTTTTCCTGCAGGATTGCCCTGTATTTAGCTTCATCCATCTTCCCATCAACTCTGACCAGCTTCCCTGTCCCTGCTGAAGAAAAGCATCCCCACAGCATGATGTAGCCCCCACCATGTTTCACAGTGGGGATGGTGTGTTCAGGTTGATGTGCAGTGTTAGGCGCACAACACATGGCGTTTTGCATGCAGGCCAAAAAGTTCAATTTTGCTCTTTGATTTGTAAAAAATCTTGAACACCATGTATCATTTTTCTTCCACTTCACAATTATGTGCTACCTTGTGCTGGTCCATCACATAAAACATTCACATTTTTGATCCAACGTTTTACATTTAAATATTCATAATGTCTAGTATCATTTGTAGTTTTGAGAATAATAGCTGACTATCCCCATTTTATTTACTTCATGTAACTACATAGCACTCAAACAAAAGTGGGATTCTGCTCTAAAGCTGTATTTTTATTTTGATTCTTGTATATGTCATTTTGATTGTTGCCACCGATTGTAAGACTTGTACTTGTAGCAGATGCTTCCTCTTCAGTAAGTCCAGTCCACTGGCAGTTCTCTCTTTCAAATATTAGGTCAGGTTAGGTTTACAGTATCATACTTGATGGTATTCTGGTTTTCCTCTGGAGCCCGTGTAGCTGTGAGATAACCCACACAGACCAGTGGAAGTCCATCCGTGTTGTTTTGGTACAGGACCCCAGCATGAGCAGGACCAATAGGAAGAGCAGGGGCGGAGCGTCAGCTTCATCCCTCATCGGTGTGTGAACCACAACAAAACAACGACGACTCGGTGGATGGCAGAGAAGTGCAAATAAACCAGACAACAGGTAAGACCTCGGCTAACAGGATGAATTTATTTTTGTCTGCGTCATTAACAGGCTGCGGGGCGTTGGACGGTTAACAGCTCGTCTGTGCGGGGTGCGGGCTGGTCTGCTGAGCAGCCCTCCACTCGAGCGACTCATTAATGACATGTCACAATTCACGCGTGCACATACAGCAAATGTTTCGACGATAATGTCGTGGTTAAAATGGAAAAGGCAGATATCGGCTTCGGTGGTGAGAAAGAGGGCGGTAAAAGGGTTTCCCTGGGGCCAGAACGCGGTGTTCTCCTCGGCTTAGCGGCTCGGCAGCATGGCGGCCCGGCCTGTGTCCGCCATGTAGACGCAGCGTTCGTCCTGGACCGTGTCACTGAGCCGCAGCCTGTGGTTTGACTCGGGCATCTAATCTCATTTCCACACTGTTGTGGAGTCCTCGCGTTGTGTAACGTTGAAATTCATCACCAGTCGCTGTTGAGGCCTAATGCTAACGGTGAAAAGAGTGATCAAATCGTACAGCGCCATTATCACAGTTGGAAAAACCACAGGTCCTGCTTTAATAATCCCACTCATGTAAATGAACTTCAGTACCATCAGTAAAATGCACACAGTGTGAAACATAACCGTGCTCCTTCAGTGTGTCAGTGGAGCTGTCATTATCTGTCATCATGTGACAGGCCTCAGCAGACGTGTGTTTGTTCCAAACATCAACCTCCCCCAGATATTATTTTTAACAGTCTATTGTGTAAATTCTTACCCCTGACGTCTTAATCTAAAAGGTCTCCAGTAGATAAACATGCAGGGGGGTAAAAAGGGCAAATGTAAACTGATACAGATAATAAGACTACTCTAAGCAGCCTTTATTTAAAAGAGGCCTCTGTTACAGTGAATAACTAGAATCTGGACAGAGCTACATTATCTTTTAGAAATATGAATGAGAGGTAGACAGGGTAGAAATACACATCAAAGCCTTTTATTCAAATTCTTATTCAAGTAAAAGTATCAGAATCAAACTCGGGGCAGCTTTTAATGGTTTCTTTCATTGTTAATGAATCTGTGGATTATTTTCAAGTGGTCAATTCCTGCTTTTGTCTTATCCACAGAACAAGGGAAGACAGTGTTTGATAACTGTGTATACTTTGTAACAGCCTAAAGTTTCATCTTCAGATGTTAGATGCTGTTCTAGATATCAGGGTTGTTTTTACACATCACAGAGGTTAGCATCAAATCATCACATTTGTATTTTTTGCTAAGAAAAGTAATAAAATAATATTAAATTGCCTAAATTGTTGTAGATATTGTTTGTCAACTGACTTCTCAACTAATAGCTACAGCCCTACTTGTGCAACTCAAGTAGTAGCACTTTGTACAGTGGTCCATGTCACAACAATGACTGTATGATAATTATTGATACATTTAATGTGTGTTGCTTTAATGTGACAGTGGCTGAAGGTTGACCAACATTATTAATCCTGCTCTTCACAGCACTCCAGTAGAAAGACCAATATTTACCCCAAATATGGAGTGAAGGACAGAGCAGAAAATGGAATTATTCAAGCAGGACGTTAAGAGTTGTGCCATGTTTTCAATTGTGTTAATGTGCTTAGTCACTTTGCAGCATCAGGGAAATAAACAAAACAAGAGCACCAAGTGGATACTTGATGGATACTCCAGCCACTACACTTCACTGCCATCACTCCATCTTGAAAAGTGCAATATAAACAAAGAGTTCCCACCATCCCAGAAAACAGAAGGTCACTAAAAACTCACTTCTAAAATGCCTGCCACAGAAAGATGGTAGCAAATGTCAGACAGCTGCTGATGTTTCACCAACACACAAACACAAATTCCAGTGTTATCATCCGTACACAGATTGATATATATACAAAGTCTGTTAAAACTTGTACTTGCTAAAACTTATATCACAGTGATGTCAGAGATGTGACCTTCAGTTTACACTAACAGCACATTCTCCATAAAAAATCATTTAAACTTTAATGACCAAGAAGATGCCGACCAGAACGTAGTAGAAAACCAGTATGTGGGCTATGACCACTTCTGAAGGATACTACTGAAGGATAAAACAGTGAGCCTCATGTACTGGATACAACTTTGAAAATTAGTCTTTAGCAGCACACTTTGAAGTCCCAACAGAATCATTTCTGATGTATTAAAAGGTTGTTGTTTTTTTGATTATCATGAACAGTGCACCAGTTGAAGTCTCTTCCTCTGGGGAAATGTTTCCTGGAATCCGTCCAGGCCCAATTTCACATTCAAATGGCTATGTGGCATGCAGTCAGTCAGCACGTCCTGCTGCATCTATACAGCAGTTCCTCTCCCCTCCCCTCTATTCATGCCAGCTTTTGTGTTGTGTACAGACAGCTGCAGCTATGGGCAAGGCCCAGTCTCACTTGGCCAAGCACAAAGACGAGAGTAAGGATGCGCTGACGACTGCCGGCGAGTACAAAGATGGTCAGACAGAAGAGGATGGAAAAAGTGGAGATGTGTCTCAGTTCCCCTACGTGGAGTTCACCGGACGGGACAGCGTAACATGCCCCACATGTCAGGGCACCGGCAGAATCCCACGAGGTACATCTAGATATTAGTCTTTATTCTAGATGACCTCCCTGAAAACTTGATTTTTTTTTAGCATTAAACATTCATGACCTCGAAGCAGCAATCAAAAAAATTCAGATATTATTCATTAGAGGTCCAACAGGCTTCAGATATGTGTGGGTGTGGTTTTATCAGATCTGGTTGATAGTGACAGCGATGTTATCAAACAACAATAAAGAAAATATGTTTTCACAGCCTTGAAATCAGTAGGTAGCACCTGCACATGTCGGCAGCTTTAAATTGTATATTTGTGTAGTCTAAACAGTCATAAACAAAAGATTGTGGGTTAGGGAGCGGTTTTGTGTCGCGGCGCAGAGACGAGAGCTGGGACACCGGGGCGGAGGCCAAGTGCTGCACTGATGTTACAAGGTTGGTTTTCAGCCCAGAGACGGCAGGTGGAGGACAGAGAGCCTCCATTCTTCCTGTAACATGTTACAAGTCATGTATGTGACCATCACAATTACTGAAGCTGTTTAAGTAAGGTAAAAATGTAGCGGAAAATCCTGCAGAGTTCCTCTTTTAGTAATACTGATTCATTCTGACAGATCCTGTAACGTGACCAGAACAAACTGCAAGACATGTGCTTGTGTTCACTAACCATCTCACTGTGCGACACTTTGTGCTGATGTTTTACATTTAAAAATCGTGCATTTTGCAGTGAAGACAAGTGAAGGGTTCTGTGTTGCTATGCACTTACGTAAATGTGTTCACGTCGAACTCCAATATTCTCACAAGAAACCTAAACATGATATAAATATGACATTGCAAATTTCCAAATGTAGGTTTCACACTAAGTTCAACCCCATGTTCAAGCCTTAATATAAACAAGAATGTTACACATCCAGGATGTTGGTCCATAAGAATAATGACTGGGAAAAACAAAATCAAGAGAAAAACTGCGTTTGCAGTTGGCCACATTGACGCTTACAGCCCCTTACCAACCAGTCCAACAAACGACAACAGTGAAATGACAGCTCTCCTGTTTTAAATCATTCAACAGGTCAAGAGAATCAGCTTGTGGCTCTGATTCCCTACAGCGACCAAAGGCTCAGACCAAGCAGGACGTGAGTGTGCACTCAGTGCTCTTTTCAAAGATTAGCTGTGTTAGCTGTCTGCATGATGAAAATAATTGAAACACACAGTGGGCATAATTCGAGTCTGAAGTCATCAGCGGCTTTTAGGGTCTCACTTCTCTTTTTCCATCTCACGCAGAAAACTGTATGTCACAATATCAGTGGCTCTCTGTCTGCTGCTGTCCGGCCTGGCTGTTTTCTTCCTATTCCCTCGCTCCATTGATGTGTCTTATGTGGGAGTGAAGTCTGCATATGTCTCCTACGACCAGGACAAACGAATTGTCTATCTCAACATTACAGTAAGATTGTGCAGCTACATTCCCCCTCACTTCAAACAAAACTGTAAATACACTGTAGCACAATTCAAATGTGAATACTGTGGAGCATTTAGCAGCTTCTTGAATTTAATGACAGTGAATATTAGACATAGGTGAACACAGAGACATGACTGCAAGTCAATGCAAATATCACTTATATCCTTCTCTGCTAGATGTGAACAGAGGCCACTGTTTGACAACAAGTTTGCTAATAACTTAAAAAGAGAAAGGGCACAACTTTTTAAATGTGGAATTACCAATAACGCTCTGTTGTCACAGTCTCACAGCATTTCTCCTCTGTCATCCAGAACACTCTGAACATCACCAACAACAACTACTATGCGATATCTGTGACCAACATCACAGCACAAGTACAGTTCTCCAAGACAGTGATAGGCAAGGCCAAGTTCAGCAACAGCACAGTGATCATCCCGCTGGATGAAGAGCAGGTAGGTCCAAACGCTTCACTGGACACACGCTACAAACAAAACCTCCACCACTGGTCAGAAAATGAGTTCAAGTGAATGCACTGAACTTCTTAACCACTTTAGTGGTGACACTTTCACAGCCTACACAGCAGCTCATTGTTACACTCAGTCACAATAGCAAGTAACCTCATCCAACTTCAATCACAGACCTGTCTTGTGACAATTTAGAAAATAAAATCAAGCACATTTCTATGAAATCCAGACTTCAAACAGATGTTCTTAGTGCTGTTTAAGCCTCACTTGTTAGATTATAAATCTTGGCACCACCTCTCAATACTAACCATTGTTCAAGCAAAATGTAGGAGTGAGAAAAAAATGCACCAATCCACATTTGGTTTTGTTTTAAACAGCAAAAAATAGTAATGTGTAGATATAAATTGTGTTGTTGCAGATCGACTACACAGTCCCTACCACCATTGCTGATGAGATGAGTTATATGTTGTAAGTAACTTCTGCAAAATCCTAAAGGCGTAAATGTGTAATTGACACATGAACCATTCTTGTTTTATTATAATTCACTTCTTCTTTTTTTTTTTTTTCAACAGTGACTACTGCACTTTGCCAAGCATTAAAGTTCACAACATAGTGGTCATGATGCAGTAAGTATACTCCTTTTTTATCCCTCAGTTTATCATGAAACACAACTGGGCACCAGACTTTTCCTGCCAACAGCTCACTCCTCCACACGCACATAGTTTCACCCACACATGTTGACGAGCTGCCCAGAACAAACCCAGCCTTCTGTTGTGGAGATATACGAGCCTTTGGGTGCCTTGCTCAATTATGCGCCAACATGGACATTAAAGCAAAATTTTTACAGCTGTAAATTTAGCCAACATTTCTCAAAGGCAAAAATGAGCTTTATTGCTTGACTTAATCCTCTGTGGCAAAAGCCAAAATAAAAGCTTTTGTGCCAAGTATCATGAGATTGAATTCCAGTGGAAAATAGGCAAGAGGGGTTATAATGTAATGCCACTTGTGTCTGTTGCAAGCTTCAGTTTAATGCATTTATCAAGAGGAAACTGTTTAAATACTTCCCAAGAGGGATGACGGGTATTTATTTTAGTCTGTTCAGTTTGCCTAGGGAGGTGAGGCAGACTAATGATTTCAGCACAAAGTATTGTGGTTGATACAATTGCACACTTCATGACATCAGTAGCAAAGACTTTCCAAGTTCAGACTCAGTTTAAACAGTTTAATCTGCTGACTTCTTAATATTATGAATTTATGTGAAAAACTAGTGAAAGTATTTGATAATTTCCTGTGGATCTTGAGATCAACTGTCTGATCCAAGTCAAACAGAAAATGTTTTCTAACAGAGAAATATTTGTAATCTACTGTAAAGGAGGGGTTCCTCATCCCTTTCTCCCACAATATGGCAGGATGTTAACATTTGTGACATGCAGCATGTCCCACCTTGTTTTCTGACGTCCGATCATCTCCTCAGGGTGACGGTGACGACGGCATACTTTGGACACACGGAGCAGGTCTCCCAGGAGATGTACCAGTATGTGGACTGTGGGGGGAACACCACCTCCTTGCATGGGCATGTGCAGGTCTATCAATAAGGCAAGCAGAAAAGCACAGTGTCAGATTAGATACTGTTGTAAGTGAGGGTCTCACAGGGTCTGAGGTTGACTGGGATGACTCCAGCAAAGGAGCTCTTCCACAATGAAATGATTGACAGCAGTAGTTTAGATATGATGCACTTTAGCCCAATCCTCATCTACAGAGAGTATTGAGAATGTTGGATTGGAGTACAGTGGGAATATGGTCACTGCTGCTGCCCCCTAATATTCTATACCACTTTTAAATACTTTTAATAAAAATAAAAGTAAAAAAAAGTAACTAAGCTATGAGAGGTACTTGAGTTTCTTTGTCTTAGTGAAATCTACTGAGCAGTTCCTAACCACTTGTCTCTGCCCTCTTTTTCATTCCTTCTTGCTGCAGCATTGCTTTTTTGTTTCATAAAATAGAAATCTTGATATTGTGTAGTGCAATACGTTTGATGTATTATCTTATGTCATTTTTGGGGGGAGGGGGTTTAGTTTTTTTTTCAGCTTGAGTAAAGGTTGGCAGTATCAGTCTGTTTATCTATTGATCAGCAAACATTACTAATATGAAGACTTTGACATCAGCATATTTTTAATGAATAATTAAAACCATTTTTGCCATTCACAAAAAAAAACAAAAAACAACTTTTTAAAAAGGGTAAAGGCAACTTTTACTCAGCTTGAGTAAAGGTTGGCAATATCAGCCTGTTTATCTGTTCATCAGCAAACATTACTAATATGAAGACTTTGACATCAGCATATTTTTAATGAATAATTAAAACCATTTTTGCCATTCACAAAAAAAAACAAAAAACAACTTTTTAAAAAGGGATTATATTTTCAATTTCATAGCAAAGTGAGTGTTGAAGTGGGCTATTGAGTACAGGGTTGTGTAAATATAAATATAAAATGTGCACTTTCCTCCTGTTTTGCTTTACAGCATTATATCTATAATCACAATGTTTCCCTTTAACAAGGCTATCTGATTTGTGTGGGTTATGTTTCCAGTGCTATTAATCCATTCTGCTACTCTTTCATTTGATGTCTATAGAAACCCCTGTGTTTTTGTTTTTTAAATCACATATCATTTTGGATTGACTGCTGATAACCAGAAGTGACTCACTGTAAGCTGACATAATGTTTTTAGTTTTACAACAGCACAGACTGTGTGAGTTACTGAATGTTTTTGATCTTGGCTGACAGATGACGCACATAACATATATGCCACGTATGATTTCAAAGTTCAAAATTTCTGAGTTGATCCTGATTTGTAATTTGTAATTACACAGATAGTCTGACAGTTATTAAAATTTGCTGTCATCACAAGAAAACTGTAAGACCCAACCCTTCATTTGTTGATGCACAGTGTAGATGTGAAAACCTTTCTGTTTCTGCCAAACATCTCCACAACATCTTTGTGTTTTTAATGCATGAAGCTGAAAATAAAATCATGGTTCACTTCAGAAAACATGTCAGGGTCTTGTGTCTGCTTATGAATTTCTCTGTACACACCAGGTGGTGCTTAATGTTCTGCTAAACCACAGTATATCACTTGCTTCTACCCCAAACCTATTTTTTTTTACACTGTCAGTTTCATATTTATCAGAAAATACGATAAATGATGTTCACATCTTTATTTTTTATTTTGGTAAAAAATCTTTAAGCAGCGTTGGTATGTATCTAGTGTTTCACCATAATGAGGATAAAACAAGCGAGTGAGGTAGTTGTCTCAATCTCAATCAGAATTTATCTCCATTCATTTAGTGTACAATACATTTTCTCTAATGCTCATATCTGCACAATTATCATAAGGCTGCAACCTATCATTTTCATTATTGATCTGAAGAATTGCTGGGTCAGGAAATCATGGTCTGTAGTCACAGTTTTCCAGCATGTCTTATTTTGATCAAACATCATTCCAAAACACAGCAGATATTCAGTTTACTACACAGCAAAAAAAAAAAAAAAAAAGAATATTTGGCATTTTTCTTTGAGATTTCAATATTAATTTTGTTTTATTTGATCAATCAATCAATCATTTCATCTCCAGATTATTGTGTCCAAATGCAGCCACATATTTCCACAGTAACACCAATTTTCATGCAGACAAACAAGATACTGAAAATCTTTCTGCTCTTGGAGCCTTACTAGCAGTGGGCTCCAAAAAAAAAAACAATACCAACAATAAATTAAAATAAACCATTAATAAGTGCTGCAGTCAAAATCCTGTTTAAGTTTAAGAATCATTAGAAACATCTACTTTAAGTAAGAAAAGTACTTGAAGAGCAGTATTCCTCATGCATTACTTTGCTACATATATGCATGTAATAAAGCAACATAAACTACAACTAGTGCCTGAAAATTATACTGAATTGCAGTACTAGAGTAAATTGACATAGTTATTCAACATCAGTGTGCGACGATGGTAAAAGACACATGATAAACAAGAGAGAAACAAAGAAAATAGGTCCTGACTGGCTGCTGTTGAGCTGAATGACAGAGCAGCTCAACAATTACCACTGATTCCACCACTAGAGGGCCAACCACAAGGCCTACCCACAATGCACAGGAACAGAGCTCACACTCTCCATATGTAGACCAGCAAATTATAAATAAATAACAAACCCATTTCTGTTTCCAAGTGAATCTTTTTGGTCCAATTGCATTTAACAATGCAGTTGTAGTAGTTTTTGTTGTTTACTTGAGTTCAAAAACTTTCCACTCATAGGTAAAAATCATATAAAAATATAAAAAATATATATATATATGTGTATGTTTGTGTGTGTATGTGTGTGTGTGTATATATATATATCTGTGTATATATATATATATGTATTTTTTTTTTTTTATCATTGATTTTGTTATGGTTGTTCTGTGCTGTATGTCACTGTGTTACTTAGTACAGGCCTCTCAGTGGAACTAAAAACACAGTGTCCCCAGTGATCATGGTATGTTCACATCTGCTGTTCTCATTTAACCACCAGTTCACTTCCTCTCTAAGATCCAGGTCAGTGGTTTGGACTGGAGCTACACTGAAATACATGTGGCCAAAACACACACACGCACACACACAGAAGCACAAAGCACTATCAGTTTCCTTGTTGTTTTTGCTTTATATGACACAATATGTTGTTAATGTAATGCAACAGTGTGTTAGTTACTTTTACATGTCCAATAAATGCCCATTATATACAAGCCATAACTAGATGACTGAACATCTGATTTCACATAGAATTTCTTTGTTTTCTAGTAATTCATGATATATGGTAACTTATACAAATGTCAGCAGTGCTTAATCTGTCCACAAGGAGGTCCCGGTACCAAGGGGGTGCTGTTCCAGCCAGGTTTCCACAGACCTGCTTCTCTTGCCAGTGTTGTGTCCGATCCCGGTTCCCCCTCGGGCTGTGTCTCTCCCACTATTTCCCCGTTTGAAAGGAGAAGGACGCCCATATGTGGACAGACGTGAGATGTAGGACCGCTGATTGTAACATCGGAACAGACATGTCCTGTGATTTCCAGCCTCCTTTCATATTTAAAGGAGACATATTCTGCCCCTTTTCCACAAATTAAAATAGTTCCCAGGCATCTTAAATACATGTCTGTGACATGCTTCGGTCAAAATACCCCAAGGATCAAACATCACAGCTCTTTTCATCCGCTCAAAACAGCCCTGTTCAGAGCGGTCTGTTTCAGTGCCCTGTCCCTTTAAATGCAAATGAACTACTGCTAGCCCCGCCCCACCCCTACTACCAGTGCCAGGTAGGGGTGGTATTGTGCAAATTTGAAAACTAATGACATCATTATCAGACAACTGAGGGAACAGCTCAAAAAACCACATGGATTTCAACCTGTGGAGCAAAGTACAGATGTTTTTGTAAATTTTCACATTTTCGGGCCAGAAGGCAAGACAAACACCCAAATGTTAAAGAGCCTTCAAAAAGTGATATTTCCATAATATGTCCCCTTTAACAGAGGAACAGTACCTGATGTTCTCCGCTGTCAGGATGCTTTCTGCACCACAATCTGGTGCTACTGGGTTGGGATTACTAACTGAGACTCACATTTCAGAACTGTAGAGTACAGTTCAGTTTACTTAATTGATTTTATTTTTTAAAAAATCAGGGAGATATTTTATTTAAGTGAGCTTTAGGAAATGCTGCGAGAAGGTCCTTTTTTGTATTAAAATAATAAAATATACTGCTTAAAAGCATTTCAATATTTGTGTTTGAGTTTGTGTTAAGGTCTTTTTTCACAGTGTACAGAAAACAAACACTATACTGTATTTAGTCTAATATCAGCTGTGTTATTCTAAATATTGACACTTTTTAATGCAAATGAATATCAGTTATCAGTTTCCTTGATTACTAATATCCGGTATTGCCCCTGAAAAGTCCATATAGGTTGAACCAGCTACACAAACACTGATGCACACATCATGCCCACACAACAGGACTTGACATGTTCATTCACCATACACACTCATTAAAGTTATGGTTGGTAGTCATGTTCAGAAACACTTTTTGTTATCCTATCCTGAGAGTAGTCAATACATCATGTATTCAGGAAAAGGAACAAAAATAATCAGTCTGGTGGATGGCAATGTAGCTCTGGCAATGCACGTTGGGTGTCTTCACCTACGTCCGCGGGAAAATGGCGGCGTGGCTTCGGAGAGAAGTCTGAGGAAAGAGGCTGGGACTTTTGACTTGTGTATTTTGAAAATGTGGCCTGTTAGAACTGTTTTTCCAGGATCTCCAACTCTACCTTTAATTCACAGGACAAACTAATATACTCATTGCTATACCATCTCCAAAAGGACAGTGATGCAGGTCATATACATGAACCTAATGAGTGAGACCAGGAAAAGAATGTCCTGTTATTGTTATCTTATGCCAACTAAAGAATTAAAATAGGTCATTTGGGTGTTAGATATTTTCTCCAGAGCGGAAGAAGACGCAAATCAGATCAGATTCAATGAGGGAAAAAACAGCATGATTCAACAATTAGTCGACTAAAGGCAAAATCTGACAAAATCAGATTCAACTATGAAAACTCTGGGAAAAAAAGTCCATGTGAAGCCAAGATGTGGATTTGCTTCGCCACAGGAAGTGAATGTTTTACTCTGCCCCTGCTCACAGGGACTGGAAGTGAACAGGAATATTTGCCACTTTTTGTTCACGTGTGACCGAAGCCTTAGCCACATTCAGCAGGTGATTACACTTCACCTGCCGGTGCCTGCATTCGTGTATGTGTGTGTGTGTGTGTGAGTGCAGCCTATACTGCCAGTCACAACATGGAAGTGCCGGCAGTGTTTTTGTAAATTTGCAGAATTCCTCTGAGGGTCGTGAGAAGATACACACTACAGCTTTAATGTAATGAGGGAGCTTATTGTGTTATTTTGTAATCTGGATGTTCATATGTTGCCAGAAAAGGTTCCGACATGTTTCTTTTGTTTTGATAACTTTTTTTTAAGTTGAGTCTATTGTTGAAAATGTTCTTTGTTACTGTTGCTGTCATCTTTCACAACAGATTTCATCTGAAATAAATATTGCTTATCTTTGTCACAACGCCACATTTAAAGGTTCCTCTCCCTAAATGGTTTTTCCCTGTATCTAAAAATTGATAAAACATAAACAAACATCAGCAGTAGCCTTCAAATGCCACCATTTGACATTTATCCTCCATTATTCTATTTTTTTTTTTTTTTTTTTTTTTTACCAGAATTTAAAGTTTGTTATCTTTAAGATTATACTTGTTATACTCTGATTCGCAACTGTTTGCTTCTTTTATATCAAAATGGTTTATAAGTGAACTACTCTATGAAAGACCTGATTGACCACTGATGACAAGCCAGTCAAGTAAGACACCTCACATTGTAGTATGAAACACTAAACTAATAATTCAGTAATAAATATGGGCCTGTAGTTCTGCTCCACTTCAGCTTCACTGCCCAGTCTAAAGTTTGTTTGGACCAAACTAGGAAGGATTATCTCAGTCCAGACCATCTGGAAAATGAGAACAAGTCAGTTTGTCTCTCTGCCAAGACTGGATACAACAATGTACAACAAACCAGCTCTTGCTCAGTGTTGGCAGCATTGCCAGAGTGACTGGCAAAGTCTAACTCATGGGCTTTAACCTGCAGCTTTAAGGTTACAGCATGGTCCATCTGACTACTTGGCACTCTGGTAGCCAGCATACAGAACGTTGTATGAGCTGTCACTGTATGTCATGGCTGCTACAGTGTCCTGGACCTTGATGGGAATAGCAATAGCAGCTTTCCTACAAGCTCCTGGCCAACAGATCTGACTGTACAGAGGCCTGGTAGAGAAGAGACAGCTACATCCGTTACTGATTTGGTGTGTTATTTCGATTAAAGCAGACCTTCCCTTCACCCTGTAGTTCATATAGGACCTGCTATTCCACTCATCAGAGAGGAAATAGCTTTTCCACATGCACTCTACATGAACACACAACACTCCTAAACCCACTCTCTGGAAATAATACTCCGAGCCCATGTTTCCCATCACAAGTATGCAAGCATACAGTATGTCCACAAGAGGTGCATGACATGTTGGCTGTCCATGTTTACGTCTCTTCTCATCTGATCTGGCTTTTCAGAAACAGCAACCACAGTGGATATTCAAAGTGATTCCTCACCTGTGTTGACCTGTGACAGGGACAGAAATCTCACAACCTGGATGGATAAAATGAAAGTTATCTACTGGGCTACATACCACTGAAGGTCAAAGATAATGTCCTTATGTTCTCTTCATTTGCCATATTTTCTGTTTTCTTGATTATTGGACATTGTTTTTGGAGGGTGCAGTCAAGGTAACATCTGAACAGAGCTGAATATTTGTTGTCTGTTTGTTTTTACATCCATCTATCTGCTTTCATACCACGTTGCCAGTGCATAATGAGCTTATATTCATTTTTAAGTTTGCTTCTTTAGCTATACTTGTACAGAACTGAAAAGCTTTTAGGCACTGTTATCATCACAGTTTAACTCAATTCAAAGTACAGTAAACAGAAAAAAGCCCAAATCAAATCAGCACTTGATGTGAGCAAGTCCTTTTGCCTTTTAGCCTTTTAAGCAGCACCATTTCTCCCAGCAGTCACGCTGTTCTTGGGGAGCCTGCCACAGTTCTTCTGTGGATTTAGCTCATTAAAGTTTAGATGATGAATAACAAGCTGAACATCTAACAGTTTTCCCCTTTTTCCCTTTGAGTCATTTTAGGATTATTAAAATCCTCTTTTTCTGCTGCATCTGACAGTGTCATACATATTCTGTAATACAGTTTTCCAGTTCTTCACTGAAACTATGACAATGATATTATTCAAGGCATAGTCTATTTTATGAGTTGTTCTGTTCCAGTCCTCCAACTTCATGTTTGTAAAAACTTTGGGATCCTCACTAGAATTTCAAATAAGGCTGAGTTTTAACAATGTTTGGCTGCACAGTGTGGGTTTGTCCTGACCCACCAATGTGGCCCTCAACTGTACACTTTGCCTTAAACTAATGCAATTGGATACAAAAGGCCTGTAAAGTCTGTCCGTAAAACGGAAAAAACACTCAGTTACTGCAAAAAAAATCCCATAGAGAATGAATGGAGAGGGTTAAAAAGCTAAAGAATGATTGGACTTTTCTAAATGTCTCCTGCTTCAGCATACTTTCACCTAGAGACCCCACCTAGACTTTAAAATGTAGATACAAGTCTTGTCTATTGATGTGGCTTTTCAATTTTTGATGATCAATCACTGTTCAATGATCATTATCATTTCTGAAGAAATTTTGAGGTGTGTAATGCACAGAATATTCAGACTAGAGTGGTTGACGAGATCAGCTGGAGTGGGAAAAGTAGTCCAAAGTTTCTCTCTTTCCACGCTGCTCCCGGCCACAGATTACACTCTACACACATGAATTTTTCCACAGTTGTAGACAAACTTATCTTCTCTCTCACAATGTGCTCAAAAAAGGAGAAAGACTTACAGAATTTGAACTTTGAGCCTCTGAGTGCAGCCAGATCCTGCCTTTCTGCCCATTGCCTCCAATGCAAAATTTGGAGCTGAAGTGCCGCCTGTATTTAACTTGCACAGATTTCCAAAATATTTACTCTAGAAACACTGGACACATCAGTGCGTTGGGGAAGTCCCGTGGCAGGACTGCGTCTTGTCCTGATAAGCCCAGGTGAAGCATTGCCGAAGCAGAAAATCACCCTCTCTCTCTGCGTTTTTGTCTGCCTCTGCCTGAGGTCCATCTATCGTTGTGGTAACCCCTCAGATTGCCATGGAAACCTCTGAGCCTCAGGCCAGAGCCACAGCTGAGACCAATTCATTAATCAGGGACTCCTCTGATATCTGTGCAGTTCATCAGTTACTTCACTGGTATTTCTGAGCCCTTTCTCCCATACATTTATATGACGTCTCTGACAGGTGTTTTAAATCAGATCATTAGGAACAGTGGGCTGTTGGTGTTCACAAGCTACTTTACTGTCCAAGTCAAACACATACACACAGCAGACATTAGTCAGCAATCATACACAGCTCTCCAAAGTCAGTGTTTAGAGGGAGATGGGCATGTGTCTGTCCGACTAGCTGTGGCTTTTTACAATATGTTACTCTTGATCTTAAAGTTATGGGTTTGATTCCTCTGTTGACTGACCACACAAAAATGGCACTCATGCCTTCTGTTCATTAGCCCACCCTCTTCAAAAGGGGTGCGGGTAAAATAATAGGAGCAACTACCAAATACAATTCAACAGCAGCCTCCATGGTGATCGTGCTATTGAACCAACACCTCTCTAAAACACTTGAAACACAGACTAAACATTTAATCCTCCATAAGGAGAGAACATATTGTGGGATCTTTGTGCTAATGGACGCAGTAGTTAGTAGCGACAATTAGCTAATACATGTTTTCAGTAACTGCTGGATAAAGGAGCGAGATCTAGCCTTAACAAATCTACACAACTGCTTTGTAACATTCACTGGACAATAGTAGGTTGACATCGCATCATATATTTTTAATTTGTTAAGTGTAATGCCTGGGGTCAAACAGGAACCTGTTAGCGAGCTAACTTCGCCTGTCAGCACAAAGTCACCGTTAGTGGTTCGTACTTTGTGTCAGCTGCTGTGACAGAAGTTCTCATTTCGTCTCTGCGCCACCTCCAGCTAGTATTTGTGCTGGTTTGTGTACATGTGTCCAGTTCCCCCCGACCCCCACCGCAGGACACTCTCCCCGCTCCGCCCCGTATGCTCCCCCCGCCACTAACCTGCATCTGTTGCTCTGTGTGCGTTCAGCAGCGGGCGCGGCGTGCAGCAGCCACGGGACTTTGCAGGGGGACTTCCCTCCTCCATCTCCGTCCATCCCCTCCACTCTCTCCAGTCCGGACACCAACCATGGGCTTTGCAGGTCTCGGCTCGGCGGTTCTCTTTCTTGCATCCCTGGTCAGTCTCGTCGGCGTTTCTTCCGCAGGCTCCGACGCTCCCCGGGCGTCGCGGTCGGGTTCGTCTTCGACCCCAAGGCGAAGTGCGAGCCGCCGTGCCAACACGCAGGGATCTGCATCCGCAACAACACATGCTTCTGCTCCCGGGGCTACGAAGGAGAGACCTGCCAGTATGGTGATGTTACAAAGCTTTTGTCCACGTTTACCTTTAACTGTGTTTCTGTAAATCACGAGAAGTACACTAGAATTTGTGTGAATCCTTCCACCAACCTTTCAACCCTCTCCCGATGAAGCCGTCTCTTCCTGGGACCTGTGGGCTGTGCAGTAAAGAGCTGTAATCAGAACTCATGCATGACTCACCTGTAGCTCTTTTCTACTAATCAACTTATCAATGAATAGTTTGGGGTAGAAAAAAAAGTGAGAAAAAAAAATCACAATTTCCCAAAACACAAGTTCTCATATTCAAAATACTTAATTCAATAACCAGCAACTTAAAACCCTAAAAATCTATCACTTGTTCCATCATACAAAGACAAAGAAAAGCATCACCCTCCTTGGTAGAAGCTGGTACCTGCATATGTTGTGTTTTGCTTGAAAAATGACTAGAAGTATTAATCAGTTATCGGAGTAGTATCAAACACCATGCTCAATCAACTTTCTATCTAAGCTTTGTTTTATATGCTCCCCCTTAAAGTGTGTTTTCATTGATCTTTAGTCAGTTCATTGATGAGTATTGAAAACCCAGAGTACTTAGTTTTTAAAAAAACTTATTTTGGTGCTGATTTTTACAAAAAGTATTTACACTCCTAAACCCAAACTTCCAGTAAAGTCACAATTTGTGTGTGTGTATGTGTGAATGCAGCCAACTGTTATCCCAAATGTAAGAATGGAGGGGAGTGTCTTCGGCCTGGAAAATGCAGATGTCCTCCTGGGTTTGGAGGGAGATACTGTCACAAAGGTAAGTGGGTTTATTTGGAGTGAACTGTAAATGAAATATCCAGTTGGTCCCAACATTCAGACGGCTTGTGTTGCTCCTCAGTGCGCTCAGTGCCCACATTTAAATTAACACTATCTTCCTTCCTCCTTGTGACCCAGTAGATCCACATCCATACATTCCAACATGCAGCTGTCGCTCTGCTCCAGACATGCATCAGATTCCTTTAACCTCCGGCCAGAAAGTAGAGCAGCTGGATTTCTCCCAGAAAGTAGTTCAGTGAAGTTTTCCACTGGCTCAGCCTTTATGTGTGGTTATTAAGTGACTCTATCAGGGCTGTGAAGTTTACACAATACAATTCAAGGCAAAGACATGTAGTTTTGAAAGGATGAGTAACATGTGGCTCTTTATGGCAAAAAATAAGTGCAATCAAAATAAAGAGGAGGAAATCTGTGTTATTCGTTTTATCAGAATAGAGAATTCTTAGACTAGTGTTTCCAGGGGGTCCCAGGAGAAATCTGACGAGTCACAAGTCAATGAACACGAGATGAAACAAAAAACACAAGTTCTTATTTTTCAGGCTTTCTTTAATCCTTTTCTTCCTCTAAAAATAATTTCAGAATACTTGCCCCTTTGTGCTTCTACAAAATACTTTATAGCAACTGATAAACACATGCAACAATTGAAAAAGTCACAGGTTAATAAAAAGATCAACAGTGAGTATTAGGGGTAATGACCTGAAATCACTGAGTACAGCTCTGTGACAGACAGGTGTGGTCTGTGTGTGTCTCTTGGCAGTGACATGTGATGCAGGATGCTGGAACGGAGGAGAATGCATCGCTGTCAACGGAGTGGCCAAGTGCATCTGCCCCTCAAGCTGGACCGGCTCAAGATGCCAAGAGGGTCTGTTTATAGCTACATCTAATTACCCCGCTGACCCCAGAGGTCAAAGTCACCAAATGGAGCTGGCTCCCAGCTGGAGCTTCAGCAGCAGTAGACCCACCGCTAAAACATTTCTGACAGCAAGAAGCAACAATCAGCCGACCCCTATGAAAATCAATCTACCACAGTGGTTGCATGAGTTCTACAGCTTGTTTATGATGATGACATTTTGGTAGCTTTACAAATGGTTTAAAGGGTGGAGCTGCTTTGGAGGTGGAGCAGGTGTTCACATTAGACAGTAGACAGATACAACAAGGTTTTTATGTTTACTATCGATACATGCATAAATGAAATGAATTAGCAACTCACAGCTGAGAAAAAAGGTAATTCCTGGTGGTGTTAAGCATAATCTTAGTGTAGCATGTTAGCACTGCTAGCATTTGCATACTGGCACGAAAGGAAGTGCACTTTGTGAGCAAATAAAATCATGACCTGATGATGTGGCTATAAATTAGAGAATCAAAAGTCAATGCATATTTTTTCTGTCATCTATGTTAGCAGCTCTGCCTCCATCAAATAAGTGTAAACTTGCAGAAGCTCAGATCTATTTCCTGGCATCCTGAGAATGTCTGTCTATGCTCTCTTTGCCATGCAGCGATTTGTCCTCAAGGCTGCAGGAACGGGGGGATCTGTGTGGCTCCAGGAATCTGCAGTTGTCCAGAGGGATGGCTGGGTGGTGCCTGCCACACTGGTGAGTTCAAACTAGCCCCAAAGACCAAACACTTTCGTATGCATCAGTGCACTTTACAAGCATGATTTCCTTTGTCTTGTTTTATTCAAACTCTTTTCAGTTGGTTTAAAATCTCCATAACGTCACTGCGAAGTAGAGTAGCTCAGGTGTCAGTCTGCCAAACAAACACAATAGTATATAGAACAAATAGTTCATAATTAATTAATTTTGCAACTCAGTGGTTTCCCAGATGTGACCAAACACAGACAAGGAAACACACCTCACCTCAGTGGCCAGTTTCTGGATCTGTGGTGAGAGGATTTACAACACCAGTAGTTGTAAATCCTCTCCCAGACACTTCCACTCTCTCAGGTTTTACGCATGACTAACAGCTTTTGTTTCATTGTTGTCTGTGTCTGTAGCTGTGTGCTCTAAGCCCTGCCTGAACGGAGGGAAGTGTATTTCTCCGGACAAATGCCGCTGTCGTCCTCCCTATTCTGGCCCTCGCTGTGAGGAGAGGAAAAAGTCTCACTAGTGCGACCTGGCCAGGGGTCACAGGTCAGAGGGACTGAGGACAGTTCCATTTTTTAGATGACCATTGGTACTTTTGCATTTTTTTATCATGTGATATGTCATTTTTTAAAGAAACATAGGACCTGTGTTTTGTTCTCATCTGACTGTACAAACAAGCTGAATGTACTTTACTGTAATTTGTGTCATTAAGTGAATAAAATAATGAATTGCATGTATTATTGAGGCTCATGTAATCAAACAAAAGTACAGAAATGGTGCAGTTTCTTGATTTTCAGTCATCTCAACAGGAGGCTTCAGGTTTCAGTATCAATGTAAATAAATTAACAGTCCTTAACCTAAGCAGGCCTGATCAGCCACTATATTGTATCATATTTATTTCCTGTCTAAAAGAAATTATTGATGTGACCCATCTACAGTAAGTCAGGCAGAATTAATAATAAAGTAGACTTTGTATTTTGAACTATTTTATTTTCCTCTTATGTGGGTAACAAACAGTGCACATCAGTTTGGTAAAAGTTAAACCACGTTATTATTTGGCAGTTGCATAAATCCTAGAGCTAAAAGCTGGCTGGTAATAACCTACAGTACACTGTGATGTACTTGTCGTACATGGTACTGTGCAGTAACTCTCACACATCTGTATAGAGCCTTTGCTGGTGCATTGAACAGATGTGCGTCACTTGAAACCTTGAGGTAGTGAAGTGATATACAGGGACAAAAATACAAGTGCAATACATCAAGTCCCTCTGGTAGCATTCAGATGTGCACAGAGCCACATATGTTTACATCCACACACACACACACACACACACACACACACACACACACACACCTGGTGCTCTCTTCTTGCTTTGTGCATTTTGTAGCTTCTCCTCCTTCTCTTCCTCTCTTCTATCATGCTTGCGATGCCTGTTAAGAGTTAGAATACACTCAGTAAAATGACTACATTAGATCAACATCTTCAAGGTGATTAATGTATTTCCCCTGAGAATTAAAGTACCCTGAGCCCCAGTTTGCACTTTATGTATTAATGTAACTGAGCTGAGCATCAGTGTCTGTGAGAGATAAATACCCAGAAGCCCGTTTAACATCACTGATCACTGTTCTGAGAAAGTATTTTCTGAATCCTTCAAAGACTCCTCTCACCATCTGGATGAAAAAAACTCTCCATCTGTTGCATGATGAAAAATACTTTTCACCTTTTCCCAAGATGCAGCTCTCTTAAACGACTGTCTGGGTTCTTTAAACAGCAGCAGGTATTTCTCTTTCAAAGACACCTATGCTTGGATCCAGATGTACCACTGACACATGAGAGGGTTGGGGGGGTGGGGCTCTGTTCAAGTAGTTCACTTGTTGCTGCATATGATCTATATGAAGCACTGACCTTGACTGCGCAGGTGAGGCCTGTGTAGCCTTTCCGACAGTGGCAGTAGTCAGGTAGGACGCACCTGCCTCCGTTCAGGCAGCGCTGTTTACACACCGCTGAGCAGGGAATCGGTAAATATAGTCAACACTCATGATTCAAACCTAGATCAAAGCTTGATATAGATCCTGCTAAAAGTACTGTATTTTAGAATCATTAGATTATTTTGACAAGAAACTGACACAATAATGAGTAAAACATCAGGTAACTTCACTAACTCCACAGTCTCACTATTCCTACATGGGTTTATTGTGACTGCACTCACGTGTCTGACACTGAAGACCTTCCCAACCAGTGGGACAGTGGCAGGTGTTGGGTCCAACGCACTCGCCACCATTTTTACACTTTTGCAGACAGACG
Organism: Caranx ignobilis; assembly: GCA_021432705.1. Classification (NCBI taxonomy): domain Eukaryota; kingdom Metazoa; phylum Chordata; class Actinopteri; order Carangiformes; family Carangidae; genus Caranx; species Caranx ignobilis. The sequence continues at coordinate 15,653,961 of MU270012.1, forward strand.
GCTGGAGTCAGAGCACAGAGGAAGACATTAACACTCTGCATTAGCTTGGACCATGATTTCAGAACAAAACATATTAAATTGCAAACACACATTTGGTAAAAAACAGACCCTCTAATGCCAAGATCAGACTACACCACATTTTTGTTTTTCATGATGGTCACCAAGTCAGATTAAATAATCACTGTTGTGACATCAATTCTTGCTGTGTCTTAGTCAGGAGACTGGCAGGGAAATTCTCCTCAGGGTGTCATGGAGCGTCCTAGACACAAAATCACTGGTCTTCACTTATGGTACACTACATGTCCGCTTGTCATTCTCAACGACGAATGGACTTGCCTGGGAAATTTGTAGGCCATGTTGGCCATAATCGTGTGAAAATGGGCCTGAATTCTTGTAGTCTGATCCTGGCACAAGACAAGAAACTTTAGAGGGAATCATTTAAATCCATTTCCACCTGCTGTGTCAGTCATAATGACATTCTCACTGAAGGCAAATAATTAAAAATTGTATTTAAATAGTCAAATTGACAAAAGTGGATTTATTTTCATTTATCTGAGTAAAAAAACAATGTGGGAGGAGCTTAGGTGGTCTGGAACCAGAGTTAAAGTTGGGGTAGGCAGGATTTGTTTAAAAAAATATATATTCACTTTTTTTTAGTGTTTTATAGTGTTTTCCCATTCAGCTATCAGTAAGGACAGGTCTGTGTGTTTGGGGTCATCACAGTGTTTCTCTGTATGCAGCAGCCTGAAAAGCCTACAGCTCCCAGTCTCTTTGAACACCTTCAACCAATCAGGAACCCCCGGACCAGAATAGATTTGATTGGTCAAAGATACCTGGAGCTGTAGTTTGTTTTCAAAACAAATCCTGGCTACTCCAGCTTTAATGAAGCTTCTCTAAGCCTGAACAAGCCTGAGCAGGTTTATGAACATCATCATCATCTTTCCACTAGCTGTGGTGTTACTGTTGTGTATGAATACACGGAGTCACTCACGTATGTTACACCTCCGCCCTCTCCATCCTGACGCACAGGAGCAAGTGTTGGGTCCCACACACTTGCCTTTGTTCATGCACATCGGCTCACACACACCTGGAACACATTATGTTTTTCCACCATGTTTATATGGATTGTGAGCAGCTGGTGGCAGCGTTTACTTCAACAAGCCTGCAGTCCACTGTATGTCCAGTAAACTGACTTACTCTTTTGACACCTTTTTCCCGTGTAGCCTTCAGGGCAGGAGCACACGTTGTTCCTCATACACTGACCTCCGTTCTTACAGGGAGGGCTGCACACGGCTGAAACACAACAACAATCAACTACTGGGGTTTCGTACACATGGAAAACAGATATTAAAACCTGACACTAACCACATTTATAAAAAAAAATGATGATAAAGCCTCCAACTTCCAACAGTCACATAGCTCAGTCTAGATCTGCACGACCTGGCTCTGACCCCTGACCTCTCTGTGTAGAGGGGCAATGTGTGAGGTGAAGTGAATCTGCCTGCAGGGATCAGTGATTAATCACCCTAATTACCAGTGAAAATAAACCCTCAGCACCACAGTCTCTCATAAAAGCTTTAAAAGGTTAAATACACTGATATCCAGACATTACATTAAACATACAGACCTTTCTGATCAAATTCTTTAAATCTGAAATCTTTATATCAAACACAACAGGAACTAAATTTTGCCATTGTCTAGTTAAGATTATCTTCATTAACTCTTCATCATTTGACAGTCATTTAAGTCTCTGTGATGTAATTAAACACTCAGGGAAACTTGTTTTCAAAGCTAACCAATTAATTTTAAGAGTGACAGCCTGAAAGATAAAATAATAATCCAGAGAGGGACCTCCATCATCAGAGATGAAAGGATCAGTTTGAATTAAAAAAAAAAAGGCAATAAAAGCACTAATAAATGTCACTGGTAGAGGATTGGAGAACCTTCTTTGATGTTATAGTTATAAAGTTATATTTCCCCTCTCAGAGGTGGCTCAACAGAGTGGTACAACTCATCCCTGTGATGTTTATTCATGACCGTCTCACCAATTTGACACTGAGAGCCGTAGAAGCCAGCAGGACAGGCGCAGATGTTGGGCTTCATGCATGTTCCTCCGTTCAGACAAACGGGCCAACACAGAGCTGCAGAGGACAAACAGCTACATTCACATCCAATACGTCTGAAGTAAGCTGTTCACTTGAAGATCTAAGGGTCTGAGATAAAGCTTTGAATGTTGTACCTGAGTTACACGTCGGTCCAAACCAGCCGGGTTTGCATCTGCACACGTCGGGGGAAACACACTCGCCACCGTTTTCACAGTGCCTGTTACACACCACTGAGACAGACACATGACTCTTACACACACAAACACATACTCCTAAATGAAACTACAGAAACTCAATGAAAGCAAATGAGAGAGACTGAGGCAGGGGAGACAGAGAGTGTCTGCTGAGAGAATTCACACACTATATCTACAAAAGGATGATGTACATATTCACCATATCTTCAAACTGGTGTTTACAGTTGTATGCACATGTTTTGTCACCCCACTGGGCAAATTATACATTTTGTTGACTTTTGAAGTGAAGAGATGTAAATACAAGCCCTGCAGCACAAACAGACAGCTTCTTCTTCACAGCAATGAAGTCAGTGCATTAACATTTGAAGACAGGCTGATCTGTAGTGTTTGCTGCCGGGGATGGATTTACTTTCTTTCCATACAGCTGGATATAAGGATTTAAGTTAATGTGATGTGCAGGTAAAAGCTCCTGACTAAAAAAAGAGTTAGACAGTTTGGGAAATACTGGTATCTCAGAGGAAGTTTGATGAGAAAATGATGAAGCTACAACCAGCAGCTCATTAATTCAGCTTCACATTAGGACACACTCAACCTGTCTCTGTGTAATGGAAAAAATAATTCTCCCATCAGCCTCTTGAAAGACCACATCAGATTTAGCCCATCTCCTCACTGGTATGCATACACGTGACCACATGTCTCCAGTCCTGGCCTTACTTCACCTCGTGCATCAGTGTTCCTGTCTGTCTTCTCTACCTGTTTCTAACAATAATTAGCGAGTGTTGACAGGGAAATGAACGGAGTTGAGTTGCTCTAATTATCACAGTCAGCAATGCATGTGTGAATTTTTGGAACTCGCAAACGGCTGGAGCAAAGTGGGTGAGTTCTGTTGTCTCTTTTCAGTAGAAACCAGACAAAGCTAGCAGATCACAACTCGTGGAGAAATAGACAGCAGTATTTTGCTATCGAGCGGTCTGTGCTGAAGTCGCTACAACCAGAGAAGTTTGAAGTCTGCAAACTTCATCTCTTGAGGAGGGGTTCTACTCGGTGTCACGGTGTGTTAAACCATGGGTTACATTTATGCCAGAATATCCCTTTAAGTCTTCTCTTAAGACTCAGTTTGAGCTGGACTAGACAAATTCTTTTTTTATGCTGAATATGTGTTCACTTTTTAGGACCTGTACAGCACTCTGATAAATGTTTGACTTGACTTGAATTTGACTTGTTTCTGTTATTTGTACAACAAACTAAAATCACTTGTCGTCTGTCAACTTTGGCATTGCAACAAGACTCATAGTCATGGTCATAGCTTCGTGTTAAGAAACAACGCAAAGCCATACTCTGTAATTGTTAAACAAATGAAAGAGGGAGAATGAGAAGCAGCAACAGGTGGAGACACAAAAAATATGACGCTGAGATGGTTTTAACTTTGGACAGACTCAGACGAGCTCTGTTCCCATCTTCAGTCTTTATGCCAAACTCATCTCATCGACTGCTGGCTAGAGCTTCATCATATATAGTGACATCTGAGGTCTCAGAAAGAAATCTAATCAGCATCAACTATTCCTTCAAACCCAGTACAGTCACTGTAAGTTACATTCTTCCATCAAGCTGTACAACCTGACAGACTGCACTGCTGTAACCACAAAACCATAATTTCAACATGTCAGAGTCACTTAATAACATCTCACTGATTTCACATCTGGGTCCCACGTAGCCATAGGGGCAGGTGCACAGGTTCCTGGCCAGACAGGTGCCTCCGTGCTGACAGGGAGGCTCGCAGCTTGCTACATGCAACATAAGAAAACGGCAACACAAGCAGACAAGAAACTCATTGGTATTTTGTGAACAATGCGTGTTGTCAGCATGTTAGACAGGTGTAAACAGAAGCTCCGGTTACCTTCCTCACAGGTGGGCCCACTGTAGCCTGCAGGACACCCACACACATTCGGTCTTACACACTTGCCCTGGTTTTTGCAGTCGGGCCGACAGACAGCTACAGAGAGAGGAGAAGTGACAGCTCTTATGAACATGGTGAGTGGCTAAGGTTAATGAGATGGATCCTCAGCCTCAGGTTTAATAGTAATGTGTGGAGACACTGTATGGAGCACTCCAAGGTTTACTTTGCTAAAACAGCAGGTGGGCTGCAGAGGTTCACTGAAGTGTGATACCATTTAATGAACATGCTTTCATTAAACAAACCCCCCCTCCCTCTCACCTATGTGACAGTTGTAGCCGGTGTAACCCTCTTTACAGGTGCACGTGTTTGGCAGAGAGCACTCCATGTTCCTCCCACACTGATACCTGCACACAGCTGAAACACATCACAGCTTTACCTGAGGATTTCTAGCTATCATCATGTCATGTGATCATTCACTGCTCCAATGTGCACAAGTACTGCACTCATCACTGAAATCTAGATTAAAGAAACACTAAACACTTTCTCGGCCTTAATCTATTTTGACAGGATTTTTTAAATCTTTGACAAAAGTAAGGAGAGCTGGCAGTTGTGCCTGTAGCGAAAACACAAAGTAAATACTTAAAAGCTTGTCCCTGTGGTGTGAGGACAGTGGAAGGAGGAGAGTGGCATGAGAGTCACCTGAAAAACATCTGAACCAGACTGGGGATGTTGGTGGATGATGGAAAGAATACTTTGAGGATCTCTTGAACCTGGCTAATACCTCAGAGGCACAGTCTGAGAGTTTGAAAACTTGGTCCGCGAAGTTTTCAGACTATGTCTGTGATGTATTAGACTCATCCATAACCCCGGCAGAGGTCACAGAGGTAGTGCAATTGACTCAAGCCCAAATCCATGAATATAAATTTCCTCTCTTTCAAATCTGTCCACTGAGGAGGCATACTTATCAATCATGAATTTCTAGTCAACAATATCACATTAAAACCAAAGCCTATGCATAAGAGTTCCTTTACTAACATGGTTCATTAATCAGGCATTCCTCTGATATTCCTGCAGTTTATCAACTTCTGATCCCTTTCTCCTATTAGTGATGGGCAAAGCAGTTATTTAGAGGCCGTTACTGAATCACTTCATTAAAAAGATTTGTTCAAAACATTGGTTCATCAAATTGTTCAGTGCTTGGTGGAAGCCCTGATTGCATACTGTGTAGTCGGGCTCACTGAACTGATACATGGCTGGCCAAACATTTCATGATGATGATGAACATAAAAAATGTAAAAACGTTCCAGATCAACTCCGCGATCTTGACAGCGATCCGTGAACACAGTGCATTATGGGATATATTGCCTGGTTAGTGACCATCAGTTGTTCACTACATTTCGTGGTGAATTGTGGGATACAATGAGTCCACTACATAGGGAATATCATTTCTCACTTATCATTCGGACACCACTACAAAATGGCGTAGTCACTATATAGTCCACTATATAGAGAGTGATGAGTGATTTCAGACCCAGCCACAGTAAGTAAGTGGGAGAAGTTGTGCTCCCTGAGGGAATGACACTTGCGTCCGAGGTGTGTCTCAGCAAAACACAGTTAAATTTGACTTTTACATAATGCTGTTTCTATTATACTATTATTTTTTGTTATTTTACAACCATACTCTTTGTGTCCCACTTCAACGGCTGGATCCCTCCTGAATCTTGTTGGCTGCATTTGGAGGAGCCAGTCAGTGCCCATGTCACTACCCGATTGGTACCCGGAACAAGATCGGTTCCAGACGGCCTCTGAGCATGTGCCAACATTTTTCCCCTTTTTTTTCCTACCACGCTGGCATGAACGGAAGACTTTACAGCAGAAGTCCGTGTGAACAGTTAATGCCAGTGACCAGATGTGTGAAATGAAAAGAAGCGGTCAGGAATCGACCTTGTTCCGGGTACCAATCGGGTACTGACAGAGCCTTCAAATTGGGACAGGCCTTGCTCTGACGCTGTGGCGTAATCAGCCTTAAAATACCACCTCCTAAAGATGCTGCCACTGAATTGAGACACAGCTACTTTGTCATTACCAAAACACACAGTCATTACATTTTAATAAAAAAAGACAAGGTTTTCTGTAACCTTGGTTCTTATTAGGTCTGTCTATTCTTGTTTTCTGTGCAAGTTTTTGTGATCAAATCGCCCCTGTGAACAGTTGCTAAGCTGCTTAATTTGTGCTTGAGTTCTCAACGGGCCTGAAAATTAAGACCTGACCCAGTCAGGTGTTGAAGCCTGGACCTGATGCAGCCAGACTCACAAGTATTAATTCTCGGCCTGAATGCAGCCAAAGAAAATAAGTAAATGGAAAAAAAGAAGCCCATAACTCAGCCCAAGTTATTTCCAGCTGATCCAGTCAAAAAGCTGGCGCATCTATACAGTCAATGGCCAGAGCACGCATTTATTTAGAATGTGTGAGTGAATGTGAAAATGAACGTGTGCTCCAGATCCAGCTCTTTCCCTCTATTCTTACACTTTTACACAGTAAGAACAGAACGATTTGATATTATTTTCCCATCTTTGCTGAGCATAAGATTTGCTTGAAATTGAATTAAAGACTGTCCTATATAGATCCTGTCTCAAACATAAGCCGGGTCAGTTCAGCAGTTGAAGCCCCAGCTTCTATTTGAGAATTTATGGTAATAAAAATAAGAAACACTCAAGATAACAACAGTGACTCTGAGTGTTAGTCCCTTGGCACTTATGGCTATTTATGGTCTATATATATATATAAAATCAAAATAAAAAAAAAAAAAACATAATATATATATATAATATATATATATATATATATATATATAATCAAAATCTAAATGGACGCAAATGTAATTAATATACATAAACATTTCCATACATAAACATACACAGACATGAATTTTGATTTTTTATTTTATTTTCATTGATTTATTTTTCGAGCCACTGCTGTTGTCATTGGCGCCAACCATCGTGCACACTGTTTTGAATATTGTCCATATTATACATTATATTCAAATAATAAAAGAGACAGAGGGAGAGAGGGATTGAGGGCAGAGGAGGAGAGAGATTGAGGTGGGGCCAGGGGGGATGGAGTAAAGTGTGTCATCTTGTCTCCCCTCACTGTGACACCTCTGTGTCCGTGTCACAATTTTTTTTTTCTGGACAGCTTATCATCTTCATCAGGTGCTTTCCTTTTCACCCCTGACAGACTTTCCCTCTGGCTGCTTGGTGAAGGATGTGTGCCGTGGCAGTGGTTCTCAAATGGCTTCTTTTTTTTTTTAAATCAGCTGCAACACGGCACATCTCAGTAAATTCATTATGGCTGCTGTGTGTCATTCTGCCATCGTGAATTGTTCTGATCCTCTTCTTTTCATCATCTGACCTCTCATGATCGAAATCGTTGCCATACTCCCTATTCCTCTTTAACTGTAGTGCAACATGGCTCCGCTGAAGATGAGTCATTTCCCTCTCACCCACAGTTGTAGGTGTTTTTTCCTCCATGGGTGTGCTGGTAATCCAATGGAGTCTTCCTCTTGGACAAATTAGAGGGAATGATTGAATCCTCATCTCTGTCATCAACCTTCCTCTTCACCCCTGACCTGTCTGAGCGGGGGTTCTCTGTGCCAGTGCAGGGACGTGGGTTGGTTGACATGGTCTTGTCTTTGCTGTCCTCCTCAGGCTGTGTATGTGAATGCTGTGGTGTGCAGCTGGTGGTGCTGAATGGGGGTTCCTGCACTGAACCACACTTTGGATCAGCTCCAACATGGCACGCCTCGGTAAGATCATTGTGACTGCTGTGTGTCAATCTGCCATCATGCTTTGTTCTGGTCCACTTCTTTTCATCATCTGACCTAACTGTGTGTATTTTCTTCCATGGGATCAGTGGTGAAGCTCTGTGTTGCCTGGTGGTGATGGTAATCCAATGGAGTCTTCCTCTTGGACAAATTAGAGGCTGTGGTTGAATCCAGATCTCCGTCATCAACCTTCCTCTTCACCCCTGACCTGTTTGATTGGGGGGTCTGTGTGCTGGTGCAGGGACATGGGTTGGTGGACGTGGTCTTGGCTTTGCTGTCCTCCTATGTGGATGCTGCAGGGCACAGCTGGTTGTGCTGGATGGGGGCTGCTGCACTGAGCCATGTTCAATGGTCCTGCTTGGGGGTGGAGGATTACAGGCGTTCATATAATCAAAGCCTCAACATAATTGCTGTATGTGTTCAAGCTTTTCATGTGACACATGGTGATGAAGGCATTTTTCAGGACAAGACAGGGTCTTACCCATTGGTTGGGATCGAGATTGAGCATCCTTTTAAGGAGCTCCACAAACATCACACAGTCACATATATGTACACCTTTATCAGCAAGCTTTTCAAAATCCATTGGCTGGACATGCAGGAGGCTGTCCACTGAAGTCAACCTAGAACGCCGGGTCTCCATTGATTTAGTGGAGTTACAGTCTTTCTGGAAATACTGGCTGTTTTACGTCCATTTTCGACCAGGTGGTCCGGTAGCTGACCCTGAGTCTCAATAATGTATCTCAGCATGTCATATGGATTCCTGCCAGGGTAGAGCGCATTGGTACAACGTAGCGGCTACGCATCCCAGAGACCACATATCTATGGCCTCTGAGAACTGACATCCCAATATAATTTTTGGTGCCCTGTACAGACGGGTCTGGATGTAGGAGCCAGCACTTGAAACACTTCTAGCCAGGCCAAATCAATTAGTTTGACCTTGTAGGGATCCATATCATGATTTACTAGCATGATGTTGTCTAGCTTGAGGTCCCCGTGTATTATGCTAGACCCCTGCAAGTGGTCCAGTGCAGTGGCAACCTGCTGGATTATTGGTCTGATCTCATTCAGAGAGGTTTAAAGTGTCTCCTCTCCATCAGATCATAGAGACTTTTGTCCAGATGTTCAAACTCAATGCAAAAATTACCTCTGTCAATGAAGGCCTGATGCCAACGGACAATGTTTCATCTGTCCACATCGAGCGATCAATGAAGGCCTGATGCCAACGGACAATGTCGCATCTGTCCACATCGAGCGATCAATGAAGGCCTGATGCCAATGGACCATGTTGCATCTGTCCACATCAAGCGATCTCAGCTTTTAAAGCGCAGCTACTTCTTCATTCGCCTGTTCAGCACTAGTCACCATGCTTAAATATTTTGATGGCAACAATTTTTTTGTAACAAGCATTTTGCAACTTTCCCAGAAGCTCCCTCTCCTCAGAAGGACTGTATTTTGTACTGAGAATACAGAGATGTAAAGATGGGAAAATAATATCAAATCATTCTATTCTTACTGTGTAAAGGGGTAAGAATAGAGGGAAAGAGCTGGATCTGGAGAACTGGCTTTTTGACTGGATCAGCTGGAAATAACTTGGGCTGAGTTATGGGCTTCTTTTTTTCCATTTACTTATTTTCTTTGGCTGCATTCAGGCCGAGAATTAATACTTGTGAGTCTGGCTGCATCAGGTCCAGGCTTCAACACCTGACTGGGTCAGGTCTTAATTTTCAGGCCCGTTGAGAACTCTAGCACAAATTAAGCAGCTTAGCAACTGTTCACAGGGGCGATTTGATCACAAAAACTTGCACAGAAAACAAGAATAGACAGACCTAATAAGAACCAAGGTTACAGAAAACCTTGTCTTTTTTTATTAAAATGTAATGACTGTTTGTTTTGGTAATGACAAAGTAGCTGTGTCTCAATTCAGTGGCAGCATCTTTAGGAGGTGGTATTTTAAGGCTGATTACGCCACAGCGTCAGAGCAAGGCCTGTCCCAATTTGAAGGCTCTGTCAGTACCCGATTGGTACCCGGAACAAGGTCGATTCCTGACCGCTTCTTTTCATTTCACACATCTGGTCACTGGCACTAACTGTTCACACGGACTTCTGCTGTAAAGTCTTCCGTTCATGCCAGCGTGGTAGGAAAAAAAGGGGAAAAAATGTTGGCACATGCTCAGAGGCCGTCTGGAACCGATCTTGTTCCGGGTACCAATCGGGTAGTGACATGGGCACTGACTGGCTCCTCCAAATGCAGCCAACAAGATTCAGGAGGGATCCAGCCGTTGAAGTGGGACACAAAGAGTATGGTATGGTTGTAAAATAACAAAAAATAATAGTATAATAGAAACAGCATTATGTAAAAGTCAAATTTAACTGTGTTTTGCTGAGACACACCTCGGACGCAAGTGTCATTCCCTCAGGGAGCACAACTTCTCCCACTTATTTACTGTGGCTGGGTCTGAAATCACTCATCACTCTCTATATAGTGGGCTATATAGTGACTACGCCATTTTTTAGTGGTGTCTGAATGATAAGTGAGAAATGATATTCCCTATGTAGTGGACTCATTGTATCCCACAATTCACCACGAAATGTAGTGAACAACTGATGGTCACTAACCAGGCAATATATCCCACAATGCACTGCGTTCACGGATCGCTGTCAAGATCGCGGTCGGAGTTGATCTGGAACATTTTAAGTTTTTTAAGTTTTTTAACATAATTAAGGGCGCGGCGGAGTAGTGTGTGAAAGTGTTCTTTCATTTTACCAGTGAGCTCACCATATAGTCCTCTATATGGAATCCACTATACAGTGAGTGGGGAGTAGTGAATGAGTGAGTGATTTCGGACACAGCCTGTGAGCATCATTCGCCTTTTTTTTTTTTTTTTTTCAACCAGCTAAGGCTTGTTTTTTCTGAAAAATGTTTTTTTTCTTGAAATTCACCCTTTGGACAGTATCACCCATAAATGTATGGGAGATACTGATGTGTTGTTCACGAACATTTCATTCAAAAGTATGAATCATTTGAGTGGGCAAACTGAATCACTTTCTGAACTGATTTTGTTCATTTCTTAGTTAAGTTGAGCTCAGTGACTCAGAGCGTACAGGCCAGGAGTAGAACTGCCATGTGATTTGATCTGTGCGAACAATGAATCACTTCGAATCTTCAGCGAACAATCGAAGCAGCCAGCATGCATGGAGGGAATGTCTACCACATGATGCCTATGAGCAAATGTGTTGTGTATCGTACATTCAGTGAACACAGTCCACAGTAAACATGAGCCTGTGGGCTGGGACATGAACTGAATCATGAAATGTTTGGCCAGCCATGTATCAGTTCAGTGAGTCCGACTACACACTATGCAATCAGGGCTTCCACCAAGCACTGAACGATTCGATGAACCAATATTTTGAACAAATCTTTTTAATTCATTAACTGGATGTACTTGAAATTGTCAAACTAACACATGAAATGCAATCGTTTGGGAGAAATTCAGTTTCACAGGTTGAATTAGTTTTTTAGCTAGGGTGCGGCCATCTGATGTAAGCATCGGCATTGACTAACGCTGTGCAGCATCACGACTCATTTATTGAGCATCTCAAACAGAAGCAGCAGCTGAGCGGGAGGAGCCTATAGCTCTGTGAGGTTCAGCCTTCAAACTACTGCTAACAAGCAGCTCACATTAGCACAACTTCACCAAAGATATAGCACCAGTTTATAAAGCCTGAGTTCATTGACATGTTGAAGTCAGTGGAGCCCAGATATACACTACACAGTCTTATTTGAGTGACTGTCTATGATACTTTGTTTTCATGAGTAAAATCTTACAGGTAGAGTCTTTTGCTCAAAAATAAATGCTAGGCTTATACAAATAACATTTGGCTTAATCATCACCTACGGGCTTCTAGTCCTGTGTGGTGGTGACTGTGTCTGCAGAGCCCCCTCCCCCCTCCTGTATTTTGGTCTTTTGCTTTGTTTTGTTGTGAGCGTGGACGTTTCTGGGTGGAGAGTCGGAGTTTTCTCTCCAGCCAAAGACAGAGCAGGTGAAGTTCCGTGCAGCATGATTAGGAGGGCTGCTAGCCCCACTAGCTCTCCTGGATGCTAGCAAGTGGTAGTGGCAAATGCCATCCGCCATGGCTAACACCCGCTAGCTCAACGCTAACTTCCACTAGCAGTAGCAGCTACCAATTGTCGTTAGCACCTACTTCCCAGCTCACCACGAGGCTCCCATTACCGGTGACGGCCAGGTATAGGACAACTGCTCCAGCGCTTCACTTGGACTGAATTTCCTTTTCTTTCCAGTCCTGACAACTAGAGCCCTGCACGGGACTGTTTTCTTCATCCCGCTCCTGCCCGCTCCCGCTGAATTCCTGACCATTACCGCCCGCACTGCCAACACGTGTGTTACACTCCCGCCCGCTCCCCGCAATATGTATGTCCACTACCGCCCCCGCAAAACTCTGAGAATCTATGCCCGCACAAAAATAGAGATGCATTGATTTTGTATATGCTATTATGGGGTTGTTTGTTTTGTTTCCCTGGCCTGCATGTCTTTTGATGCATTGGTCAGGAGTAGCGCTCCTATTTCGTTGTGTCCATTTAGTTTTTTTTACTTCATTTGTTGACTCCATCATCCTGTCAACTCCTGTGGGACTGAGCAGGACCCAATCCCAATGCAGCCCTCTACTGACAACTACAACTGCTACTGCTGCTGCTACAGGAGGCGTCCACAGTCAAGCCCGAGAGGAGGGGCCAAGTTTGAATGTTTTGTTTACAAACAGCAAAGAACAAGCCTCCAGACTCTACCTTTAAAACTGTAAATTGCCCAGTGCTGATAGAGTCCCTCCAGTCTTTAATTAAAGACAATGACAAAGACATGTTTTAAATGCTAGCTGCATGTTGAACTGATTCATGCCAGAAAAACATCTGAAGGTTACAAATTCCTAAGTTTGTGGGTTTCTTCCTCTGTATTTCAATGTCAATTTTGGATGTTTCATGTTTCCCTGTTGGTGAAACAAACATTAGCAGATTGAAGGATTCATTTTGGAGCCTTAAGACTTGCAGTAGGATTTAACATTATAGTGAAATCATTATAAATTCACTACCTCTGCATGTGACTCCATCCCCTGTGTAGCCATACGGGCAGCGCCCGCACCTAAAGGACCCAGTGGTGGTGGGCTCGCAGGGCACACCAGGGAAGCAGGGAGAATCGGCACAGGTTATGTGGTGGGAAGAAGGCCCCCACCTGACCCCAGTGGAGAGATCAGGGGTCAGCTCCACCCCACTGGGCTGACCTCGAATGACAGTGGGAGCAAACACTCTGACTGCGGTTTGATCCTGTGGGGTCGCTGTGGCCTTCCTGTCTATGGGAGAAACTCTTCTGTTGGTAGAGACGGTGGCCTCTGGTCTCATCCTCCTGTCAGACGGTCGTCTGTAAGGGGTGGGAGACGATGAAGAAGAGGAGGAGGAGGTGGGAGTCATTTCCTTGCTGGAATTTGATCTGGTGTGGTGAACATGACCATCTGCTCCATTGGTGCCTGTCCCCTGCCCTGTAAAACACTGGAAGTTAGAGGATATGACTTAAAAAATAACACAAATATATATCAGTAATACAACAGTCTACACTCAAACAGGCTGTGATGACCTTCAGTTTTTGTATTTCAAAAGTAATGAAAAAGCCATAAAACGACTTCATTAGTCAGAAACAGAGATATTATCTGGACTATCTGGACTCTGCTGGCTGGTCATTAAGGAAAAAAACAACATTTCATAAGGGTACAGCTCATTGTAGCAAAGAACATGGTCACTACTGTCCATTCACCAATATCCTCATCTGTTGTTGTGCTGCATGTTTGTCCGTTTCCATGGAGACCAGGAGGACAGGGTCCACAAACAAAGCCTGCAGCGACATGGACACTCTCAAAACACTGAACCCCAGGGTGACAGGGCCTCCTGCTGCACGGCGACACAACTGACGGTTTGGGCCTGAGAGAAACTTGCGATACTCTTGATGATGTCCCCACTTTGGCAGAAGAACCTGTGTTACCTTGGAAACAATATGAGAGGAAACTTTAACTTGACAATAATAATTTATGTAGAGAGCCATCAGCCACAGAGTTCACCAACTTATCATGTAGTAAATAAAGCAACTGATTTTCAAAATAAAATTTGAGGAAGAGGACTTACGAGTGCATTGCTTCCCATCACCACTGTATCCATGTGGGCAGACTCCACAGGTGAAGGAGCCCAGTGTGTTGTTACAGCTCACTCCGGGGAAACAAGGTTGAGACACACACTCATCCACATCTTCTCTACATGTGCGGCCTGAAAACACAGGAAAGGCTAAGTGGTATAACATGGAACTATAAAAGCTATAAAACAAGATTTAAATATATTTGCATATATCTCCATGCACCTGTCATTCCAGGTGGACAGACGCAGGAGAAGGAGTTGGGGCCGTCAATGCAGCGGCCCAGTCTGCAGGGGTTGGGTTTACAGTCATCAATGTCCACCTCACACTTTTCCCCTCTAAATCCATGGAGACATACACACAGGTATTCCCCACTGCCGACAGGGACGTTGAGGTTGGTCACACAGGAAGCTCCGTTCAAACATTCACAGGGACGCACAGACACCTGGGTGAAACAGGATGTTATTGTATAGATGACAGAGAAAGTTAACAAAATTTAAAGTATCTTTATAGAGAAAAACCTCACATTTATCATTAGCTTTTGCTAAATCGGAGAGAATTAATCACGTGTTGACCCCCCTGTCCAAGATCTTTCCTGCTCTCTGCAGTATCCCAGCTGCACATGTTACTACAGTATATGCTGCACGCTAATTTCCATATTGTAGTTTTGCATAGTTTTTGCATTCAGCACTACACATAAGGTCTGTGAGCTTTACCACCACATACAAACATACAAGATCTATGAGGTAAATCAAACAGTGACTTTAAACTTCATCAAGAGAAAGGCTTTCCTTTGCCCATCAACAGCAAACTAGAATAAATCCAACAGATTAATTTGTGCACTGATCATCTTTGATCTCGACTGTACTAACTACAGTCACGTTTCCAGTACAAAGTATGATCAGAGTTAGTGGCACAACAGCTTTAATAGAAAATAAGGCAAAGTCATCTCCCTCTGGTGGAAGAAAGCAGCAATTACATCAACTGAACTACAGGCCATGTTGCTCTCTTGATCATTGGTTTGCTGAGCTGCCAGAAATAACTGACACTTAACCCTCACTCAAAATAAACAAGTTGACGAGCTGTTCAACAAGTATTTCAGTGCCACTGCTGCAGTGAATGTGGCTGTGCAAAGCAGTAAATGCTTGAAAACAAATGCCAAATTCACCATTAAAATGATAAAGGATTTTCATATCTCTCTCAAAAATCATCTATTCAAGCTTTTGTTTTAATTATATTTTAGCTTTATTCTATTGTTTTATTTATCAAACATACAAATACTTACCATATCCCATATTTATAAGAAAACATCAAAACTCGTAATATAAAGAATTTACAGGTGACAAAAACAATGCAGTACCTGCACAGAGGCCCTGGTCTCAGCATTACAGTCATCTGTCACGGAGAAGTGGAACTTGTGTGTGTGTGCAGCCTCAGCTGTGGCCTTCCACTCCAGCAGACCAGCCGCTGACAGAGAAGCACCTTCAGGACTTGATATGAGGGTGAAGAGGACTGCTGAGCCCTCGGGGTCCTCGGCTTGTAGCCGGTAGAAGAAGTTCTCCCCCTGGAAGGAACGGAGACTGAATGGCAGCGGCTGCAGCACCGGGGGCAGGTTCTCTGATGGGGAGTTGAAAGGAGGGGAGATGCAAGTGAGCAAATACATATATCCATGGAAAGTATGTGAGTTAGTGATGGACTGGATGAAATTGTGCAAAATTTATGTTTGGTGGGACCAAAATTGCAGTAATGAGATTTTAATTTGTTAGTTCATTGAAAATGAAAACAGACTAGCAGAGCAGTTTTGTTACAAGCTGAAAAGATACTTTTTGCCTGACATGTTGACAGAGCCCAGACATTACATCGGTTTTTCTAACTGTAAAAAAAATGATTGTCATGCTCATCACATAGTCTCAACTTCATAGCACTGAACTTAACTTGCTGTTCATTGTAGTTCTTCTAAAATATGTCAAACCTTTTATTCTTTATCAGGTGCATTTTTACTCAGGATAGGGATACCTGATCTAGCTATTTAATTAATATTTGGGCCGATATCTGAGCTTAATATCAGATCGGTGCTTCCCTAAATTTTACAATCTTCTTTTTCTTATTTTAACTTTCATACATTTTTTGTTCATAATTTTCATCATATTTATTCAAAAAAGCCAGTAGAGTGCTATCAGAAAATGATGTGGGAGAAAGGCAGTGACAGGCAGCAGTGTATTCCATGTGTCTTTACCACAAGGCCAATATCACACCCTGGATATTGACAATGCTTTGATTTCCAGCATGATTAAATGTTATTTTTTCACATGATGAATGTATGAGTTGGAACATACTGTATCATATCACATAGTAAAAACTCATGATAAAGACAAATGTTTTCTCATGTTAGTTGTTAATGTAAAAAAATTCAATCTTTTAAAATATGAATGAATACCTGATTGATGCATGTGTGATCAAATGAGCACATATTAATGAGCAGCTATAATCAATAGTCACCACCTTGTCCTGTCATCATAATCCTTCAGCTCCTGTCAGGTTATTTCAGTCCCTGGCTGTGATCGCAGCAGAGCACCGTTTGACCTACTTTAAGTTGAAGAAGTAAAGTTGGTCAGAAAGTGTAACGATGAGGTAAGCTCTCCTCATGTCGGCGCCGGGGGACTGAGGCAACTTCAATGGCTCCAATCTGCACAGAGCTGCTGACAAATTATCCAAACAGCCCCGAGTGACGAGGCAGCCACAAAACTCAGCGATGGCTATCCAGCCTCAGCTCCACTGAGCCTCTGATGGCTTCTTCAGTCTCACACAGAGTTGGGCCCAGTTTACACTTTCACTGTGAACATGCTGTGAGACAAACCAGATTGAAGACACACTGACATTCTTGTGTACATACTCTCTGCTGTTGACCACGTGTGTTTGGACAAGTCCGGTCGGCATGCGAGGCAAGGGCTGCTGGGATTGGACTCTCCCTCGCTGTAACACAGACCGTCAATGCTGCAGGTTTTCTCCTGGGAAGCAGAGAAAATACATAATAAAAAAAATAAATCAGCTCAGTGTTTATTTTTCCTTTCTGGAACAAACTGCCCTTCATAACACAAGGCATGTTGTTTGGTGACCTGCCTCTGTGAGCCACACAGGTTTGTGTACAGCACAGAACAGGGCATCATGAGAACCAGAGGCCAGGTCTGTTGAACATTCAACACATTTGGTTTAAGGAAAACAAACCTAATTGTTTCCTGTTTTAGGAACCTCACACATTCAGCTACACTGAGTTCCGAAGAGTTTACAGTTGCGTAATGAATATTTACTCTCCTAAATCCTTCTTCCAAAAACATATATTTATAAAAAAAAGAAAAAAAAAAACCCTTTACAAAATGAAAACCAAGTCATCTCAGTGTACATATTTACATGAGTTGAATGTAGAAATATCCAACACTAACATTCTTTTATAAAATCAACATCACCAATTCAGTTTTAGTTCAGTATTTAAAACCAGCTGTTAAACCTTGTTTGTTTTCCAAGCCAAGCAGAGAAATGAATGCAGCACCTGAGACTGATTTAAGACACAAGCTGCATGAACATTAGGGATGGGCATTTCAAGCAAAAGCACTATTCGATAATCACTGGGAACTAATCGTGTGTGTGTGTGTGTGTGTGTGTGTGTAGCCCCCCCTGCCACACACACACACACACACACTTTGTGTTGCTACTTCTCCTTCGTCATTTGAAATGAGAAGCAGCACCAGAGAATATTTTGGGGTTCGGGTTAGGTACCGTTCAGTGAAGTCCTCCTCTCTGAATGAGAGCAGAGTCTCCTCTCGTTGCGTAAAACCACGTCAATATTCTCTGGTACCGCTTCTCATCAGAGTCAACACCGTGCAGAGTTTGCAGTAGTTTCACTTGTTTTTTATTTGAACTTTCTGATTGTTGTAGTCTTTACATGTTTCTCCCTCTGACACAGTAAAAGGGAACATTTACACTTTTTCAGGAAGACGATAGTCTCATAAACTATTGGATTTTTTTTAACTGAATGACTATTCGAATATTCGAAAATCATTGCCCATCCCTGATGAACAGATTTATTTAATCTAAACTTGCATTTAAGTAACGTGCCAGGCAACCATTTCCTCAAGTGGTCAATCGCTCTGTCAGTGAATATTTCTCTCAAAATACAGTTAAATCAGGTTTAAGAGTCAGACACTCACCATTAAATGTTTCATTAATATATATAACATCAGAAGCACAAAACAAAACATTGTTTTAACTGTTATTTTTTTTCACTCAGCACAAAAGAAAAGATCATGCAGTCTATACAGTCTGCACCTGGTGCAAAGCTTCAGACAACATGTTGTAGTTAAAGGAGGAAGGATGCAGGCTGGGAGCAAAATGCATCTTTGGAGATGTTGCCACTTTTTGATCCATGCATCAAATTAAAACCAGGGGGATGTCTTCTTACCCTCAGGGTGCAGAGAACCTCAGCGTTAAGGTTGCAGATCTGACAGGCTCCATCGTACAGAGTGAATATCTTGGCATTGCTGTAGCTGTAGCCATCATTAGACACCTGCCATCAGAGCAGAGGTGTTACTGTGATAACTGGGAAAAGGCTTTATACAAATAAGCTAAACAGTCTTCCAACATGGGCTTTTTTTTTTTGACTTCTCAAAGATTTAAACATATGAAGTGTGGGGCATTGTGGTCCCGGAGGGGTCCTCCTCAATGATAAATGATATGTTTACCAAATGTAAGTGCAGGAAGAAATGTTCCCTATGCACTAATTTCTTTCATGCACTTTGCTGATAGGCAAATCAGCCAATCTGCACAGTTTCATAGTGCTGGGTTCATTTTCCTACTGAACCCAGTTAAAACAGGAAAACCTCCAGCTGCACTGTGTGCACCCTTTCCACTGCTACAGCCAAAAAAACAAAACTAACTTTCACATCTGTCTGCTTCCAATTATTCCAGTGCAGATTTACTGTGGGAGCATTCTGACATCTTGCAAAATACGAATAGAGTTTCATATTTATAGATAGCTCTGAGAAGGACTTGAGGATCAGAGGGGAGAGGGGGAGAGAAGCGGCAAATAACAGTTAGAGAGAGCAAGTGGATGGATTGATATTTTTACAGTGTTTTCACCAGATGCGACTCACTTTGATCTGCCAGCGAGCCAGCGGCCTGTTTGTCACTGTCTCCAGGTCCAGGCCTGAGGGAGTCCTGCTGTCCTCCAGGGGGAGCTGGCACTCCAAAGCTGTAACATCCAGAAAGGTGGCCAGGACAAAGTGGGGCTCAGCCAGAACCCATTCTCCATCCACAAACTTAACAGGAGACAAAGTAGGAGGAAGAGATAGACATTAGAGATAAGAACAGGGAAGGCCAGAGGAAAGTGAAGTATAGTAGGAAACAGTGGCAAGATGGAGAAAGAGACAAAGTACAGTCAGTTAACCGCTGACCAGAGCAGGAGAGGGGCTTTTACACAGACACACCAGGTCACAAGGACAGGAAACTTTATCACTGATGTTTGTAAGGTATTAAATGCATCAATAAATGAATAGATAAATTTAATATCCTAAAACTCTTCCTCTCTCTTCCTGTGCTAATAAAGGATCAGTTGATGAGTCATATGTGTAAAGTTAAAGTGTGAAAGAGAGTTAGCACCTGAGCATTGAGCAGAGTATTTAGCAGCTACAGCTACAAGCATGGTGAATATTTGACCTACACTGGAGAGTTACACAGAAACACAACACCAAATGGATGTTCCTGTTGCACTACATCTGCTAGACACATCAGGTTTGTGTGTACAGCTTGTTGTGCGGCTGTCGACTGGCCTAAAATTTACTAAACACAGTTACAGAGAGAACAAGGTCAGAATTAAAAACAGCACTGGGTTCTGAAGACAATCGACCACACTCAGTGATTAGTGATGCCTCAGTGCTTGAATCAACGGCTGAGAAGGTCCTTCGTTCCAGCAGCGGTTAGATTTTTCAACAAACAAGTGTGGGTGCTGCCTGACACACACACAGCCTCCTGTTTGTACAGCTCTCCTTGGTGGTCCTAATTCTTTTCTTGTGCTGTTGGTGTGTTTTCATCTAGAACTCCTTCCAGCTTTTAACGATGGTGTTATTCATTTGTTTTTGTCCTAAATACATTTTCCTCATTGATGCTAAACATAGATGCGTAATAATTAACAGGCCTTTTGAATTGCTCAAGATCAATCTATAAAACAACCTGAATATTTAAAGATTTTAACATTAACTGCCAAATCTGCTCCCGTTGAGCAGCAGTAGCTCTAACAAAGAGAATATCTGGATTTTGTATTAAATAATCCAGGCAATCAAAGTATCCATACTCATCATGATAGTGAATATGATTTCTGAATCTATATTATCTGCAAAGTTGCAGCCTGTATGATGGTTGTTTTAAGGCCAAAAAAGAAGGAGTCTGGGTGGAGCAATCTGGGCAGAACAGCTTACTGTCAACTGTTGGTATCATGTAATTCCTTTTTTTTTTTTTTTTTTTTTTTTTTTTGAGGTAGTATTTGAGAGGATAAAACATCCACAACAGATGAGAAAAAACAACAGACAAAAAAAGAAACAGAAAAGCAAAAAAGTACCTTTTCTCTAACAAACTCACACTTGAGCTCGTAGGAGTCCTTGAAGCCTTGGCCGTAGATCTGGACAGTGGTGCAGTCTCCCTGCCGGACATCGCACAGACCTTCCTTCTCCAACTCGGTGATCTCTGGAATCTGGTCTTCACAACATCAATAAGAAAAAGAGCAGACGACCACGAAAACTAAGAGCCAGGAGTTGAGTGAGAATCACAAACCATATGTCTCTCGGTCATACATCTGTCATCGCACAGGTTCAGACAAAGTCGGACTGTTAAATATATTACAACAAGGCTAGAAACAGAGATACCTTTACATGTTGCTGTGGTGCCGGGGCAGGTCAAGTTAATAACATCATAAACTGTTTTGACCTTTTTTCTAAGGCTGTCAATATACTGCATGGTTCAAGTGACCCAATTCTGATTTTTTTCCTCTCAAATGGCACGGATCAGACAGATCGGATCTGTAATATGAACATGTAAACGAAAAAAAAAAAAAAAACGCCTCAAATTGGACATTGTCGGCTTAGATAGGAATCGGATATCTGCCAGTACATCTGTAATCTAAACAGACTGAGATATTTTCTGGCAGTGCGATTCATACGACAGCGTGCCGATGATGCAGAGAAGCAGCAGCCAGAGAAAATTCAACAATGACCCAATGATCACTGCTGCATCCACCTAGGCCTTTATAAAGGCTCCCTTCTTTCTCCTCCACCTTAAAATGTAACCAGTATTCTGTGCAACCCTACAAATGCTTCAGAAAAAAAATGCTTGGCATTACGTCCATCAGCATCCATATCATTTACCTGCATAGTTCAGCGGCTTATTTCCTCTTCCGTGTTGGAAGGCAAACCACGTCTGCGCGTGCGGGTTGTTTCACGCAAGCAAAGCAGGTTTAAATGCAGATATCAGATATGGGTCACTTCTAATAGAACACGTAAACGGCCAGTCAAGAAAAATCAGATATAAGAAACAAGCATCAAGAGTCAAGACCCGTAGTGTGAAGACAGCCTAATTCATGATGATCTGTAACTTTCACCTGCTGTTCTATGAACATAAATAAACGACTGTTTGTTGCATTTCCACTCTGCAACCTCAACGGGACTACTAACGTGTTTGTGTTGGTGTGTGTTTAGTATGTTACCTGATAGCACACTGCAGTCATAAGACCCAAATCCTGGGAAGCAAACACAACCCCACTCTGAGCACTGGCCGTTCCCGTTGCACAGATTAGGACACTTGAGGACAGCCAAAATGTCCTGGTGGTCTTCTTCTCTCCTCCTTTGCTCCACCAGCCTCCTCTCACACTCGTTCTCCAGCAGCGGCAGCGTTGCATTCAGCCATGACTGCTCATCCTTCAGCTGCAGGTCAGTAACACACATAGCCACCGCATGGCTAACTAGTGACTCTGCTAGGAGGCGCCCACAGCCAATTGCAATGCTGGAGAGAGCCACAGTCTGTTGACACTGATCCTGGGCCTGCCGCTCGCTGAGGCCAGAAGGTGTGGGCCATGTTGGGGAGGAGTCTGATAGAACTGTGGGTTCGTGGTCCTCTGGGAAGAAGTAGGTAAAGCCCTCTAAGTCAGACTGACTGAGGCTTTGATGTGGAGAGTTAGAGATGTAACGGTGGGTCTGCCGCCTGCCCCTGCGCTGCTGGTGTTGAGCTGAGGTCAAAGCCTCGCCCCTTGAGGCTCTCAAGCTGAGGCCTTTTTCACGTGGCTGACCATCAACACCTTGATCCTGGGTGTTTTGGGTGGAGTGACTCGGGGGCAGCGACTGTCTTTCATTTCCTCTGAGCAGCTCCACTGAGCCGATGTACTCAGCTGTGACATCCAGAGTGGGGATGACGCTGACGAGATGCACGTTGCCATAGTGAGAGCAAGTGGAGTCAGAGGACGTGACTGGTCGAGATCGGGTTCTGGCAGATGCAGGGTGGGTCTCTGTCTGACAGGTACAGTGCTTGTGGGGGCTCAGTGTATCCAAATGTGATGGTGTTGTGTCAAACAGGCTGGTGCCTGGAGGGAGTCTGACGGAGGAAGAAGAAAAAGAGGAAGACGTCCGTGAAGAAGAATGAGATATTTGCTAATAATCAAATTAAACACATCAATTGTTGTCTCCTGCTTAGACCAACCGCCATTCTGAAATAAAAGCATGTAAATCCTCCAGTGTGGCGCCCCCTGCTGAGTGAAAGTCATTGTGTGACTGTCCATCGTAGGTCCCACATAGACCCTCAGTGTGAGTCCAGTCAGACCCGGGGGCTCTCAGCGTCAGACTCATTCCCCAGTTAGACACGTCTGCACGAACAAATGCTCCAGATGAGAAGGTCATCTGTAAACAAAGCAACATTTTATCTCAGGCAACAAGCAGCAGCCAAACACATTTGTCACATTATAAACTTCCCCCACAAAAATTCACTGATAATGATGAATGATGTTGGTCAAAATATGATATGTAAAAAATATATAGATATACATATGAACTAAGGTATTATCAACATGGAGCAGTTTTATGAAATAAAATCATATCTATGATATGTGTCAGACTCATGTTCACTCACAGTGACTTTGCGTCCCTGGTAGGACTCTGTGATTCGGATGCCACTCTTGCTCAAGTCCCTGTTCTTCACAGACAGGTGAGGCTTGGTTTCACCCATTTCTCCATTGCACATGTCAAAGGAAATGACATCGCCACCGTCCCTCACCACAAAGCCACACACACATGACGCGGCATGCACCAAGCTGCCACACTCCCACTGACGAACGTGAACCTCAAACGGCCACAGAGTGCTCTTGTACAGAACAAAGGTGCCTATTTGGTAGCTCTCATAGCGCCTGTGTGTAAAGTAAAGACAAACATTAATGTTTTCCCTCCGGCTGCTGAGTGTTAGTTGTCAGAAATCAGCGTAAAATAGTGTAAAAACAGAGACAATTCAACATTTAATGAAATCTGTTACATTGCAGCAGTGTATGATTCGCATATTCTGGTTAACTAAATAAGAGAGTGAAGTACCTGCCATCAAATGTGATGACATGAGGGTCAGTGAAGGAGTAGCAGTAGGCTGAGGGTACATCCATCACTGTTATCTGAGAACAACAGATCAATTAAAGTAAAATAAATACAGAATACATACAAAATTAGGCACAAAAACTGAAACAGTTTGACCTTTTTACCTCAACAGGTTCTGGTGAGTATCCATTCCAGAGAAAATTCTGGGTGATGATGGGCTTGAGAGACACCTGAGTTGTCCTGTTGCCATCTTTGACAAAGTCAATGATGGGACTGAAGTGGATTAGAGCTCGGCTACAAACCCCGTCCCTGCAGGGGCTTTGGGACAGATCCACCGCACAGGAGGACAGAGACAGATCTGCACCCAACGAAACCTCCTCTGAAACACAACCAAGACTAAGGTTTAACTTATTTACATTATGATAAAACAGCAGTTCAAGTTCTACAGTAGTGTTACTTAACCCTCTGTCTCCTGTCTGCAGTTATCCAGCATATATTAGATCACTGAATATTAAGATTAAAAGTTTCTCAGTTTCTCACCTTGACTGCTTGTGCTGAGCTGCAGGGACAGAGAGCATTCTTCTGAGGAGGAGGATGAGTCATCCAGACATGGGACGGGAATTGTACTCTCAACCACCAGCTCATATAGTCTCCCATCCTCAGATACAATGCTCACCTCTGGTCTTAGCTGCATATAAGAAGAACAGAACATTTTGTAATAGGAAAACAGTCTTTCAACCCAATCATCCTATGGGCCTAATACTACACACTTACTTAGATAAAGCATTAAACATTTTCCACACTGACACTTGAAAAGTCAAATCAATGACCCCACTCTGCTCCAAAAATATAGCTACATAGTACACGCCAATGTGTAAAATTCAGATATACCCTGATCCCAGCAAAAAACTCCTGACTTTCCACTGTAGGACCATGGATGTTGGGTGAGTCCAGGAAGAAACTGGAGCTGGAACAGTAAATCTGAGAGAGAGACACAAACAGAGAGAAAGATAGAGAATTATTTTTCATTGTTTGCTCTATTACTATGATACTCTTTATTTTTACTATAATATAATTTGTTCTCATATCTTTGTCATGGTTCCTATGATGTACAACCTGCTTTTACAATACTGAACTTAAGAAAGGTCATGCAAGTAAAGTCAATATAAAAATAAATTTGAGAGAAAGAGAGAAAGGAACCACATAGCAGGCAAAAGGGAAAAAATCCTGGATGTATAAAAAAGTTTATTGGTTAAGGTTATAGGTCCAGGTCACGCACATGACCAGCAGACAGTAAAAGAAAACGACATGTTGACATATCTCAATAATAGTTTCTGTCCCTGCTGCCATATATTTGACTTACAGTATGTCTCATTTCCCAGAGAATGGAAAGTCCATTGTCACAGGAATGCTGTGCTGACAGTTGGTCACAAAATAATCACTGTTACTAAGTTTCTCTTTTCTGATCTCTGTTTTTTCCACATTCTAATTTTAATGTTATCACCTTGACTTTACATCTTTACTGTTCTCTCCAACAAATACTTCCAATATTTATGACTTTCAGATGTCAAAATGTGTCTGTATGTAGTTAAGTCCTAGGATAGTTAATACAACACAAATGTATCTGTCCAGGACATGGGTAAAAACAAATACTAAAGCACTGGCAGAGAATAACATTTGACACTGTGGATGCTAGTGACAATAACTGCCTACTGACTGCCATAGCAATATTAACCTAATAAAGCTTAAGCTATGATCAGCCAAGTGCTAGTAACAAATGAAAAACAAACAAGGCTAAACAAAAACTGGGCTGTTGATCTCACTTCTTAAATGTAGGCCTGACATTAGGCGAAATAAATCCAGACTGTTAGCATGGGGTCAGTGTTAGCCCCATAGACTGTATATAAAAAGGTTAGCCCAGTGCCAATATTGCTAAAGAAGGCGTATAGCTAAGCCTAGGGTTACTGTCAGATATTAAATTAGCCCCGACTATTAGCTTTGACTTTTTTACTAATATGTTTGACCGCTAGCTAAAAAGTAGTGGCGCTGTTTGTCGGCTCTGATTCTCAATGCCAAATTAACATCAAAAGTTGCATGAAATTAAATTAAGTCAACCTTGAACCTCAGTGGACTTTCCAAAGCAGTGATTTACGGATAGCAGTTTTTAGCAATTGCTAAAAACAACGTTTGCCTGAAGTACGCTCACATAAAGGGCTAGCCAAAGCTCATTTCAGGCTGGCTAGCCATCTTGAATGCTTGATTAGTCGAGAGTTAGCTTGGCTCATTAATGCGAAATGCTACAGCATGACAGTGTTTCAGTGAAATCGCTGAATTACGAGAATATTAGAATATTATAATTTATTATATATTAAATATATTGATTTTTTTTATATCGGTATATTTTCTATTCTGTATATTTGCAACACATGTACAGTCTTATTAACCATTCTCTTTTGTCTTTTGAAGAAACGTGACTTTGTTCTTGTGCTTGTTTTCACCTCATCCCTCTGAAAACTGATAAGACTCAACACAGCCTAATGTTAAATCAGCATAACTCTTGTCAGACCTTGTCCCCAAGGCGGAGGTTGAAGCCGTCCACCTCGATGAGGGCTGAGGTTTGGAGGGTGGTCTCCTGTTTCAGTTCCTCCTTCTTGCCCTCAGGTGAGAGACGGGCCCAGGCCACCACGTGACCCAGGGAGCTGTTGGAGCTGCTGCCGAAGCTGCACTTCAGGTAAACGGTGTTACCTGTCACCTGAGACTCAATCACCGGCACAGAGGGGGCGGGAGGCGGCTTGGCTGACGGGAGAAGCAGGGACAGCGGGTACATCAGTGAGTAGTAGAAATTTATGAATGCAGCATTTTGACATACTTTGAGTACCTGGTCAAAAATGTGAGTGTAAATATGTTGATGATGGTGATCTAGGCTGCCTAGTTTTGTTGTGTTGTGAATTTTTCAGTGCAGGTGTTTTAAATATGGCCTCCATATACAGCTTTTTTTCCTTACATAATGTTAAAAGAAACTTTTTTTTTTTTTAATTGTGGGACCATAATGCTCTAACTTTTTTGTTGACTTTCATATTAACTGTCATAAACACATTATCTACCAATGTTTGGCAGCAGATTTGCTCATTTCAATTCCAGATAGATTCAATTTCAAAAAGCATTCTTCTCTGGGAAAGTAAGCTTCTATATAAGTTGTAGTAAATGCAGCAAATGTATACGATATGTAGAGGAAAGTAAGACCATGAATTCATTCACTTGAGCAGCTCAAGACTGAAAATACTCAGCAAGGTCTTCAAACTCAGGAATCCCATTATTCAAAACAAGTTAATGAACACAGTAATCTTTCATCTAACTCTAATTAAACTAGCCTCCTCCTTCTTTCCACTTTTGCCAGCTTCCTAAAAACCTGCTTTGGCATAATTCATGTCCTGGCCGAGGGCCGTTACCATGGTGACAGGGCCAGCAGATGAAGGAGCACATGCTCAACTCATTAAGAGGAGCGGTGAGGGGGCCGGCGCTGCATTCCTGACCGCATGGCAACTCCCTGACCTCCTGATTGTTTTGCTGTTTGACCTAACATGAGGAGACAAGTGGAGGCCATAAACACAGCAGCAGGATCCTCACTTGTACATGTTCCATCGACGTTCAACTCGTCAGGGCCACAGGCCATTGAGGGTAAAGTGTCACCGTCCACCATCTCTGATTGGGCGATAGAGCAGAGGCAACATTAATGTAAATCAACATTAAATGAACATTTACAATATATAAATGAGACTGTGAGTTTGGTTTTCAGCTAGTGCTTTGTTTCAAAGATCTTATCTGAGACACAGTTAAGTGAGTGTGTAATCCAATTCCAATACAGCTGCACCTTTGTTTTCACTTTTAATCTGTCTCTCAGCATCTTGGGTTGGCTCTGGCTCTGGCGCCTGAATAAACAAATGCTTTAATGTTGCATGTATTGTATGTATTCTTTACTGAATGCAATTTAAGAAATGTTCCAAAGCAACATATTCAAATTGTGTTATCTTATGTCGAGGTGGATTTTCAGCATGTGTTGGAGTTTAGGAAAAGACTATCTGAACAAGACCTGTTTAGTTTGTAGGATTTGACCGTAACATTGTCACAAACTTTTACCAAAGTGGTTTGGTTGCTTTAATCTAACCACACACAACAGTCTCAGATGTCAGATTTCAGACGTCTCATTTAGCCCTTGTGGACTTGTAGGAAATCCATGTAAGACTGTTGGAGCAATGATGAGCTCTGATACATAACAGTACAAGAATTATGAGTGTACTGTCATACCTTGTTACTGTTGTTATGAAGCACTACGCCATGTTAACAAGGCTTGATTGTACATTAAGGCACATGTGAGTTGTTTTTTTTCCATGGTAGGAAATAAGCTGAGAATCACGCAGCTGGACTTTGAGAAGAACCAGGTCAACCAGCCTGAATGTGACCACTGAATTTATTCACATGGGATTTGAACTTGGAGAAACTGTCACTCCAACTGGGAGGGTTCAACCCCCCCCCCCCAGACTGACGCATTACTGTATATAGCTCTGTCCCACAGGGGCATGTACATTCTACACGCTAACTATTTTTGCCTGGTACAGGATAAACTGTACCAGCTACAGGTCAAAGCCAGAAACTCTTTAAAAGCCTTTAAAGATATGTTCAGTCAGAGCTTTTACAGATACAAGCACATCTACACTTCTCTCAGTGTTTGTATACTGCACACAGATCTGCACAGACATACCCTGAGCGCAGTATCCCATGCATCCCTGTGTCGGCTGCAGCAGGTAAACGTAGAAGTCTCCACAGTTACGCACAGTGACCGGGATGCGGAACAAGCAGCAGTCTTTGCTGCTGCTCGGGTACAACTGCCACGCTGCACAAGCTGTCAGCTGCCTGACCTCCAGTGGCCCAGGCAGCGACTCGCCCTCACCAAGAGACAGCCACACAGGAGCCTGGGTCCCACAGTGGTTCACCTGGACATTCAGACAGAGACACAGGAGGGAACATCAGGTCAAAGTCCTGATGATCTGACAGTATAAGATTAAATATGACAAATTAATGAAATGATTTTATGTTCCTGTTCTCAAGAATAATGTCACATAATAAAATAAATAAATCCTCTTAAGCACAGGAAGTGAGAAACAACATGTTGCTATGACTGATCAGACATTCAGAACATCTGAAGACTTCGACACTGTCACTCTGTCTCCCTGTCCCAGGTCTATAGGAGGTTCTACTCATCACTGATAAGGTTCAAGTGATCTATTAGAAGGTACTGATGTTCTCTTAAAGCTCCAGTGTTCATTGAGGAGGTACCAGAGATGAGGTGGTTCTAGTGGTCTTTGATAGGTCCTTTCTAACACAAACCTCTAGAAACCTGTATGTGTATGCAAACATATTAAAAGCCTCATGAAACCAGGGGGTCCAACTATGATTCTAAAAGCAGCAACACTCTCATGAACCAAAACTTCAGCAGTAGTCAGCCATGCCCACTTCGCACTAAACATGTCACCTAAATGTAAAACCACCATGCAAGTCATACAGAATAGATATGAAAATGCTAAAAAAAAAAAAAAAAAAAAAAAAATCTGGTTATGTATTTAACCAAATCACAGTTTGTCACAGTTTGTCACAGTTGATTCCCCTTTGAGAAACTCCTTGGCCTAACAAATCTGCCCATTTATCCACCATTGTCATAAAGACAGTGTGTTATTATGTAACACATGTTCACAGCGATCCTCCTCTCGTCCTTCCTCCATCCACCCACTCCTGTGGATATCGATCACCCGGGTGGAGAGCAGTGAAGCCCTAGGAAGTCAGAGAGAGGCTGACACTTCAGATGGATCCTGCAGGCTCCTAGCAGCAGGCCGCCCGCAGGAAATGAGACACATTCCAGCTCTCCTTGCACTCTCCTTCATAAACACAAACACACAATGCTTGCACAAGAAACACACACACACATATGCCATTGTTTGACACGCATACGATCACACTCAGGTGACAACAGAGAGGACACGTCAGAGTTTCTCCACACGTGGTGACATTCAGAGTCTTGGGAGACTTCACAGCCTGACATGTTGATGTTTGTAATTAACAGAAATATATCAGCACCTCTATATAACACCTTTCTATGACACCTCAGCATACGCTACAAAAAATTGTGACTGATGTGATAAAATGAAAACTCCCACATATCAGGGGTCATGGGAATTTTACAACCTTCACTAAAGGTCAAAGTGAAGAAACATTGAGCTAAGTGGAGTGTGACTTGAGTGTCGGGCTGACTGAGCAATGTGAAAAGAAAATTATGTTGTGATATGAAATACAATTACAATTGGAACAGTAATTTCTACTGAAAAACAACAAAACATGATGATGATGATGATGATGATGATGATGATGATGATGATGATGATGACGATGACGATGACGATTATGACGATTATGAAGACTAAGATTAAGATGAATTTCATCGATGATGATTATTATATTTCTTGGGACTTGTACCAAAAAATAATATTCTCTGTACACATTTACCTTCATCAACAACACTGAAGCACCTGCAGTTTGGATATTGCACTTGACCATGTTGTGATTTTGATAATATTTCTATTAATTGTTCAGATGTATTACATCTTCACCCTAGTGTAGCGTTGACAAACTTTTGCAGTGTCTGCTGATTGAGTTTCTTCACATTACAGCTGAAATTATCTGATTATAAATCATTTATACTATTGATAAAGATATTAAACTGTTCTAACAACACAACCATTGAATGGTGTGATATACTAAAAAAAACCTCACTGACTTCAGCTTCTGTTCTAGTTCTTTACAGGAATGTTTCCTTTTTCTTATTCTTTATAATTATAAACTGAACATATTTTGTTTTGTTTTTTTTGTTTGTTTTTAGCTTTTCATCAAACAAAAGAGAGTTGAAGTGTCACCTTGAAGTGTCATGGAAACTCTCAGGGACACTTGTCAAATGCCTTTACACCAAATAATCATTCAGTTAATCAAGAGCATAATCAGTGCATAAGTAATTAGTTGCAGCCCTCCATAAGGTGATACTTTGAATGGAAATGAGAACGCATAGATATTACAACATGTTGTGTCTGTGTGTTTGACTGGAGAGGTGATTTACCTCCACACACTGAGTGGGCATGCTGGCTGGCTTGTCAAAAATCTGAAACTGGTACCAGCCTGCAGTGAGGGAATGGTCGCAGATGAAGTCCTGCAGGGCCGACTGCTGCAGCCAGCTGGAGCTGAAGGTGGTGCTGCGGTAGGGGTTCTGGAGGATGGAGTGGCCGCCCGGTGCACATTCAGGAGGAAGCACTGCAAACACAGCCAGCCAGAGACAACATAAGTACTGGATGTTCACCAAGACTGTCAGTGTGATGATCAAATCTATGGAAAGCCTGCTAGAAGCCAAACAGGGGATTGTGGACGCTCATTGTCCAGCTGGTTTACAGTCAACTTAAACATTTCCAATTGAATTTCCAGGGCTGATAAAAAGACAGCGTGCTGCCCAGTGCAGAGGTCTGCACACAGACCATGACATGAACTGGCATGAGGGAGAAACCATGACGTTATTATTTAAGATATGAATGCATTTACTGAATGAAATTTGTAGAACTAGTGCACAGTAACCAGCAAAGACAAACATGATACAACCAGTAAGACACAACACGAAGAAGAGTAACTCATGTCAGGAACAGTAAATGTACAGACAACTATACAGATACCGACATCTTTGTGTTTGTGTTTCTGGGAACACAAAAAAGTGACGGACCCGAGGGGAGCGGGCTTTTGTTCATTGCTACTTGAGTTTGTTTGGTTTATTAAAATATCAATATCACATGATTCAGCCTCAGTCAACAGCCAGTTTTTGCAGTGTATTCATGTATTTGCAGGTGTTGTTTTCTGACTTTGTAGAGCATTTGTGTCTTTGCATGTGATTTCATGTGTTGCAGTGCACTGAGCTCTCAGGGCCACCGCAGTTTCACGCCTGTGGTTTTAGTTCAGGAGCAGGTGAAACAGCAAAGTCAGGTGAGCTCACTGCATTAATTCAACTGATCATACCACTCTAACACTTGTACCTCTACATATGATTACTACATATGAAAGCAATGCCAGTAATTACTTTGATCACGTGTTTGTGTTTATGTGACCATGCAATTAAAATAAAGGTACTGTGCAGCCCAGGTTCCCTGAGGCCAAACTATGGGTGTCCTGTGGTGGCCTGTGTCTAAGGTCCCATTTTCCATCCACACAGAAATGAATCTGAAGAACAATCCTCTCACACCTTCACACATTCATTGCATTTCCAATGAGGTCCTGCTGTCCAGACTTTAATTTCCAACTAATGTAGCCAGTCTTTATTATTAAATAAATCACCCTGATGAGGAGAGTCTACCTTCACACACTGACAAAGGAAAACAAGCTCTAATAATGATGAAGTTCTGAACTGCAGTCAAACCTAACAGCATCATTGTTAATGGAGGTGTCTGCTGATGTCCGTGTGGGTCCATATATGGTTTCACATGAAGAGAGGAGGTACTTCCTCAGAGTGGATACAGAAAGTGACTGATGAACGGACCTGAAAAATTCTGGATGGGCCTGTATTTATGCAACCGTCTTTTGACAGAGCATACACATTATGCAATGTAGAACTGGGGTTAT
Organism: Caranx ignobilis; assembly: GCA_021432705.1. Classification (NCBI taxonomy): domain Eukaryota; kingdom Metazoa; phylum Chordata; class Actinopteri; order Carangiformes; family Carangidae; genus Caranx; species Caranx ignobilis. Next base: position 15,686,473 of record MU270012.1, read on the forward strand.
TGTAGGTTCTTCTCTCTCTCACACTCACACTCACACTCACACACACACACACACACACACACACACACACACACACACCTGCCTCTTTCCTGTCTTTCTACTCTCAAGTAGTGGGCTGCCTCTCTGTTCCTTTGAGTTCCCAGATGTCCATGGATCTGTATGGGTTTACATTTGAGTTCTCAACGGGCCATTCCAGGCCATTCCAGGATATTCTGGTCCGACCAACCCAATCGGATGCGTGGGTTTGGGCCCAGACTGAGGTCAGTCTGGTTTTAATCAATACAGGGATAAACATCACACACAAACTCAACCATGGACCTCTGCAGGCATAACTAAACGATCCTGAGTGGCTTTTCTAAGGGCCAACAGGTAGATCACAGATAAACTCGGCTCTCAGGTAGCCTATTAAAAACCGGTGACTGCGTGGCGGCCTCTGGTCGTGCTGGACTACCGGCCGTTCTGTGATTCTCCAGAACACACAGATCACCAGTCGGCCTCTGGAGGCAGTCATGTACGAGAGTAGGATTTTAAAATATGTTCTATACCCTTCAATATATATACGGTAATATAAAATGTACCTAGCATGAAATAACGAATATGGGAAAGACATTAAAACAAGAATATTAGGCAATGTTGTCATGAATCTGATAGGGTGGGCAAGCTGTCAATCTGGGTGGGCCGACGCCCATCCTGGCCCACCTGTAGACAGCTTCCTCAGCTTGTGGTGTCACTGATTGAAACATTGTTCCTATCTTGTCAGTGCAAGGTTAAATGGAAATGGACAGCATTAGGATAACTGTTCATCTGGATTTTACCAAAGTTAATCCTGAGATCTACAGGACACAAATCCTCTGAGTGGAAGGAAGTCTGAAAACTGGGCCAGAGTAAGGAAAGGTCAGCAGGTTAAAGGTCAAAGGGGAGTCTTAAACACAGTTTAAGCACGGTGAGATAATTAGAACAGCCAGTTAAATAAAAAAAAACAAGGACATCTTTGGGCAAGACAAATGCAATGGACTCTTATCATCAGCCACATCTCTGTAGTATTTTAGTATTGTTTTCACCAACAGCAACTGAACAATCACAGGTGCACAGGTGGGATTAAAAAATGGCCAATTATCCCATATGGCTGGTAAGATACAACAGTAAGCAGGGAAATGTCAGCAAGTTATAATGAAATACACACTATTGCACCGGGAGTTACAAGTCAACTCCCTAAAAAACAACATCAGCATATTTGGACATTTGGACCATGAGAAGGAACTTCTCTGTCATGAATCACGCTTCTCATAAAGTATATTTTCTGTTCTTGAACCACTTACATGCATGGGCTTTAGTTAAATACAGGATTAGCTGGACACCTCAGACACACCCAGAAAACATCCCAAACCTTTACATTCATCCATTTAGCTTTTTGAGTTTGCTGTGTTGTGTTACACAGCAAGCTCAATATGTCAGCAAGAGGTGCAACAGGAGAGGAGTTTTTGTGGGTTACAAGTTTGTCTAGTTTCACACTTTATATTTACTGCCCTCAACTTTTTTCAGTTTATTTCAGGAGATCATTAGTCTGTTGAGTCATTTTATGACTTGGAGCAGGACATTAAGGAGGAACTTTATAATTTAGGATGTTGAAGGCTTCAGTTTTATGGGGTTTGAATCCAAGAGTTGAAATATGACCGTGTAAACAGAGAAAAAGATGGAGTTTGAGCTTCTGCTGTCCACCACAGCCAGCCTCTGTGGCCCTGACCTCAGAGGTCAAGTGAAAGGTGATATCCTGAATCCACCACACCATGGTGATGAAGGAGACAACAGGAGTTGTCAGGGCTGAGCCAGACATCCCTCATCCATTCATCCATCAATCCATCAGCACATGGTCACTTCAGTCCTCATCATCACCTGAGTCCATGTCCCCGTATGGAGGAAAGTGAAGTGCTTTGTCTTTGCTTTCCAGTGACAGCACAATATGTAATCAGGCTGTGACCATGAGACAAGGAGCTCCGTGGCCTTGGATGACACCACAAGATGGATGAGGAGGGGTCAGCTTCTTTTTGGCAGAGACACAGAAACCACCTGAGGAATCATTTCCAGCTTTCTCTGATACAGGCCTGTGCTCATTAGATCTGTATTTGAGCACATATTTTGGTCTCTAACCTGTGAGTGTTCTTGCTGAAGAAAACAGCATCATCATCACCAGAGAAAAAACAATAATGATAAACTTGTAGAAAGTGCGCAGGCAAAACTTTTGACGCCTTCAACCAGCTGCACAGAGCTTCCTACAGAGCAGTGATCTTACCTGCCTGAGCGAGCATCGCGTTGGGAAGTAAAAACACAAGGCAGGAACAAAGTTTCATCAAAGTTTCCGGTCTCATCGTCCTGGAGTCACCGATCCTCCCGCACTGAGAGACAGCACCGGTTCACTAAAAGTCCTTTGTCCGGCCGGAGGAGCAGGACAGAATCGTCCTCTCTCACTTCTTCTCCGGTGCAGGAGACGGGGATCCGGGCGTGGAGGCGGCTCGTCGGGGGTCGCTGCTAACTGGCGGACTGCAGCAGCTGATCGGAGGCGCCGGAGAGCAGCGGCTGACCACAGACTGCCGCAGGCTGCAGCATCACTGCGTTAGGAGGGGCATCGGCGGTGTGACACCTTCTCATGACCCAGACCTCCACACCTCTGCACACATCTGCCTCCGAATGGCACCACTCCTCAGCCAGGACAGTGCAGCCTACTGTTTAGTGTGGCAGCAAATAGCCTATAGTATAGCTACTGGACACTCAGAGATGACAGAGCAGAAGTGTGGTTATGGAGTTATGGAGTGTTACTGGGTTGGTATATTAGGAAAACAAAAATAGAAATATATTGAAGTGTGTGTGGACAAACAGGGAACAAAGAAACATCACAAATTTAAGAAACACGTGTCAAATAGTGAATAAATAAGACATTTCATCTGTGACGATTATTATTAATGGACTTCAGTTAATTCTTCACAGTCTGACTGTCTCTGTCTGTCTGACTGACTGTGTCTGTCTGACTGTCTTACTGACTGTGTCTGTCTGTCTGTCTGACTGTGTCTGACTGTGTCTGTCTGTCTGTCTGACTGACTGTGTCTGTCTGACTGTCTTACTGACTGTGTCTGTCTGTCTGTCTGACTGACTGTGTCTGTCTGTCTACCTATAGATTCCTAGTAAGATTATATTTGGCAATTTTTGTTTTATTTTTTATTGTTTTCAACTCATTGCACACGTGCACATGCAACATGAAGGGTATTTATCATTTAACTTAATAGAAAATGAGTCAGATCCACAGGTGCTATGATCACGTTGTGTTAAGCAGCATCAGTTCTCGGTTCACCTGCACACAGTCTTTAACAGGTGATTGTTCTGGTCTGCTGTGTCTTGCAGAACCTGCCTCTCACTGCCTCTCACACTGACTCCACGATGCTGAAGTCAGGTCTGTGTCCTCTGTAACTCTGTATGTTTGGACGTGCCATTGTCCTGATGAATTTCGGACCAATCAGAGGCCTTCCTGATGATGTTACATAATGGGTAAGAAGCTAATCAGCATTTGACAAACAACGCCTTTGTATCTGGAGATAAATATAACTTTGTAAATGGTCCGATGACTGCTGATTGATTGTGAACAGTTAAAATGACATTTCACTGTGTATTAATCAGGGTTTAGCACCATGAACCTAATAACTGTCCAAACAGTGGGCATGTCCAAGAAATGACTTGTCCAAGCTGTGGGGACACAGCTTCATCACTTTAATTACACTGGCTGATGTTTCATTCACAGCAAATTAAAATATGCGGTACAACATAAATAAAGTGAGTCAGTTTCAGCTTGTAAAACTTTCAGCACCAGAGGTTGTTTTCCCTCTTTGTAGAGAGGGGAAAGTCGACTGATGGTCCAATCATGGAGCTTCACCACTGGGCAGCAGTGATATTTCATTAGTCACCACTCCAAACCACTAAAACAGATGCTGCATTTTTCAAGGAAGCAGCCTCAGCCAAAGAGTGGGATTTTGGATAAGACAGATATCACATTCACATCCCTCCTTTCCATTCTCATGCTTTAACTACTACTCAGAGATGGAGTTTCACTGGCAGCAGCCGAGGGTCGCTCTGTCAGACCTGAAACTAATCTGGTTAGAGGAGGAAATGTGATCCAGAGGAAGTGACGGCTCAATTCTAATTGTAAAAGATAGTTCACTCAGGAGGCAACAGGTTATAAAATGTGGGGAATTGAATTTGTGTTGTTTATCAGTTACATGTTGATACAAGAAGAGATGGGATGCTGCAGTTCTCCTATGCATCCATCCAATTACTATCAATATACACTGAAATATACTCAGAAATCCATGTGTCTTTGATAATTTGTCACATGCTACTGCAATTATTTTCATTATCAATCAACGTTTTGATTATTTTCCCCATTGGTGTTTTTTTTATTTATTTATCTATTTGCCATATGCATAATAAAAGAATGAAAAACATCAATCATTGTTTCCCAGATCCCTACATGATGTTGTCAGATGTCTTCATTTTGACCAAATCCAAAATTACCATATTATCAGAGTTAGACAATACAGAAAATGTTCATATTTAGGAAAAAATGTTTGGTATTGGCTTGAAAAGGGCCTCATTTTCTCAAATGAGGACTCTGTTGAGCATCAACAGGAAGACTCTTTTTCAAAATAAAGTGTATGGTTCAAGTAAACTGTGAAGTTTCCATAGAGTCAGTGAGACCATGCTCAGTGATTAATAATGGATTAACCTTCTGGAGATACAAAGGGAACCAATGGGAAGCTGACAGCTGTGCAACATGAAGGTGCCTGACTGTCCTGTTGTGTTTGACTCCCAGGCAGAGGAGGAGGAGGAGGGAGGAGACAACCCCCCCCCCCCATAAATCTCCTGGACCGTCAACCTGGTAAGAGCCTGGAATAGCCATCAGGTACAAACCCACTGTCTTCCTGTCTGCCCACTCCTCATCTTACACAACCAGCGATTAAATCTCAATCGACCTCTAGGATGGAAAACATGAATCAGTGTCGTCTGAACATAAACATACATGATATGAGTTTGTACCTTTCAGCTTAAATCCAGGGTGGTAAACAAAGAGGGATAATTGCCTGGTTTCGTGCTTTAATCTGCACACTTGAGCTCATTTTGTGCAATTTTCTCTCATTATAATCAGTTATGCAGATGTGGGAGAAATGTCGGTGCTGCAGTGTCCCCTGGGAAATGCGATATCAGCTTAATGATGCAGGGAATGTAAACTGTATTTAATTAGCTCAACCTCCACCACTGAGTATAAACTGACTGCACAACTTAAACGTCTTTTAGAGCAGAAAAACAAAGTCAAACCTCCTTCTTCCACCACATAGGTCTGAAGGTCCAAACATAAACACTCCTCCACAGGTTTATCTCTCCATCTTCCTTGCTGTTGCTCCTCTCTCTCCATCACCTGCATGAAAAGCCCACTGTCATCGCAGGGTTGGAAGTGTTTACTGGAGCCTCAGGCACACACTGCAGTGACGGGCCTCCCTGCTGCCTTTGCTTGGGCTCCTGTGGTGAAGAATCGGGCATCAGCATGTTCTGATTCGTCAGCTCATGTCTTGTCTGACAAGTGCAGGATGTTTGGGCAACAACAGAGGTGGAAGAAGTTCCTGAATTGAATCCAGCTTCATCACGACCAGTGCTTCAGTCCATGATGTAAGAGGAAGTATAACTACCACAGAGGAAAAGCAGCGCACCACCATCCCACTGAAACATTTTATTCGGGTGAAAGCTCCAAGGTACTGTCGACATTGTGAGCTTCAGAGGTAAAGTACTGATGTGAAGAGGGACCAGGTTAGCTGTGCTGATTGCTGACATGTTTTAGAACATTTTGTAATCTTCATAGACATATTTTGGACAGTAGAGAGTTGAGAGGAAATGAAATGACAAACAAAGCTGCACAACTGGACTTGAACCAGTTCTTATGTTAACTTTAGCCACCAGGACGCTCCTGCTCTTAGGTAGAATGAAACAGGAGAATTAAAAAGGAGAACAACTCTTACTGGTGCAAACTTGAGCAAACACTTGAGAGTTGTTTGATCTTCCAGCTGATCAGAGCTGCTTAATGTGGGTCATTGTGTTGTAACTGCTGTGAGCTGTGGAGGGGGACGGCTCTGTGTGTTGTTACTGTAGAGGACAAATGTGACCTCGAAGCAGCTGGGTCGTGACATGAGCTATTCCTGCCTCCACCCCCCACCCCCGACATCCAGCCTCTGTCACATACCGAGGCCCAGACCATCAGTCAACACGGTGCAGCAGCAACACAAACAATGACTCCTGTACTGTCTGATCCTACAGCACCTCCTCAGAATGACATAGTGTAGGTGTACAAATACCTTTTAAAAAAAAAATGTTTGGTCTTTTTGTTTTTGTCCTAATCAGCCTTTAGCATCAACATCTGGGGTTTCCTTCATGTAACACCTGCATTGTATAATAAAGCTCCAGTGACATTTCTTCAAAATGCAGATTTGTGACTATGAGGAAAGTGGAAGCGGAAGTGTTTTCACACTACATTTCCCATGAGCCTCCGCACGCAGGGTCACAAACAGTGGCCACCGGCGACTTAATTACACAGACAGGTTTTACTATTAGTAACGTTTTGACAACCTATAATGCTTGGTTGGTTTCCGTAAATCGCTCTGTCTTCCAGCGGAAATGCTGGGCGAGTCGACCACTAAATAATAATATCAAAATAACTACAAAGATAAAACGATATATTTATGGAAAATGGACACATGAACAAGTGTGGGTCATGTAGATTCATCCACATTAATATGAGACTCTTTTATAACCAAAAGCAAACTTCACACAGATCTTTGAGTAAATCTTGCTCATAGTGACTTGTAAAGGGTGCTGTAGGACAGTGGAGCCCTAATCTGACACAAATTATGATGAGGCTTTTGTTATTGAACATTTTGCTGGGGACCCACAATAAGTACCCTGGACCCCACTTTGAGAACCATCACTGTAGGATAGGATCAGTGCAGAGAAATGTCTGTGTGTATATTAGAAGTTCAATTTTTCAAAATGCAGTCAGCCTCAAAAATCCATAACTGACCTCAGTCTGTTCATATTCATCACATTTCATTTGACATGTCTCTACTGTATGCGGAGGTTTGTCTTGATTCACTGTAAAACGCCCCCTCTATTTGAATCAGGATGAGAGAAAAGAAAAAGAGGAAGCAAGAGTTTCTGATCAGACGGTGATTGCAGAAACTGAAAGTCCTTTCGTCCCTCTGTGATGCTGCTGGAGAGACAGTAAAAACAGATGGAGGTCCTGACTCACAGTCAGACGCTGGACTGGGATATGAGTGAGTCCAGAGATGAGAGCAGGAGCTTCCTCCGCTCAGCCTTGGATGATGTTACAGCTTGTTTCTCTTTCCTCCAGCAGTTTCACAGACATCATTTACAATCTGCCTTGTGTTACAGCCTGATTTACAACTGGTACTTTTTCTTTTAGTATTCAAACAACAATGCAATTAGGCTCCATTATGGTGTCAGAGTGACATCTCTGAGGCTGCTGGAGAATAGGGTCAACAGCAGCCTCTCTGCAATTGTTTCAGCCAAGCCTTTGATTGCACAGTGGCAGTAAATGTCACTGTCACTGGTGGGGGATTTTCAGACGCAGGGCTGAGGGGGCAGAGGTTGAGAGGAACCTCTGAAGGTGGCGGCTCCTGGTTTTACAGGGGCAGCAGGGTCAGCTGCTTCACAGGCAACGTTTGGTCTCAGCTCAGGTTTCCTGTTGCCTTTCCCCCCTTGTGTCAGCTGTCTGAGCCGGTTCCAAACAAAGACCTCCTCGCCTCACTCTGTGGCTCCTGTCAATCACAGCCATGACCTCTGATGTTACTGTTGTTCTTCCACCGTGACCTTAAAACTTAACAGGATTCCTCAACTCTAATCAGTTATGACTGAGAGGTAAGATGATGGATATGATGTCCTGAAGGAACTGAAAGGAAATGTTTTATGTTTGAGCTTCAGTCCAGACAAAGTCAAGTCAAAGTCAAAAAGACAAACATAACATGCTCTTATCATGCATCTTAAATTTGATATGGTGAATATGTTCACAAATAGCTGCCTTGTTTATACATTCAGTAGATAAAGAATGACATGAGAGTCTGTTTGGACACAGTAATGGTACTTTATTGATCTCCAGGAAAAAAATTAGGTCACATTACAGTTGCTCCCTCACCAATGAAAAAGATAAATATATATATATATATATATATACACACACACAAGATAAAAAGAAAGGATATGTTTTGATATGTTATGTAAATGTTTTTCTCTCAGCTGTTCCATGTGTCAGTATTTTGTCTTCATGCTGTTTGATGCAATGAGGGTGTAGCCAAACAGTGAAACTGCAGCCTCCAACCAAAACAATGAGGGGTCGACAATGGAATCAACTGCTTCACCATCAAATGGACTGATTGCATTCACTGTCCTATTGATAGTTTCCCAGGAAACAACAAGATCATTGCAATATCAGAAGACAACATTTTAGTAGATAGCATGAGGACACAGTATATATATATATGGACAGGCTCACCAGTTCTAAAACTTATAAACACAAACAAAATGCAAGCTGCATGTAGATGACTACAACGCTGAGGAAAAGCAGCCTCCTTCTCTTTACTACCAGCTCATTTCTGGACGACTTTCTTGGAGGTTCAGTCTGTAAAAACATCTCATGTCAGACATTAAACAGCTCTCTCATGGAGTCTGGAAGAAGCATCATCTCTGCATGGCTGCTTCCTGAGACACTCTATGTACTGTGAGCACTGACGATGTTGGGACCATCACACACCTTTGAATTCATTTAAAGCCATCACCTTGTTCCCAAACCTTTGTCCCCCTCACTCTAACTTTACTATTCAAGTATTGAAAAGAACATTATTGAGAAGAATAAACTGTCTGCACCTGCTAAAGAGATTAAAACAACACTACGGCCATGTGTTCTGCTGCCATCTAGTGGACATATGACATCACACTATTAGAGTAAGTCGTGATACTACGCCTTCATTACTTCCAGACTGGACTATTGTAATGCACTTTATTCTGGTATCAGCAGGCCTAACATGCAAAGACTGCAGTTGGTCTAGAATACTGCTGCCAGGTACTAAGAGAAGCGACCACATCCCACCAGTCCTTGCTGCACTTCACCAGTTATCTGTGAGTTTAACATTTTACTGCTCGTTCTTAAAGCCATGAATGGTCAGGCTACATCTGCGATATGTTAACTCCTTCTGAACCTGACTGGAGCCTGAGATCTTCCAGCAGGGCCTTTATACTGGTGCCTAAACATGCCTGGTCACTAAAGATGGCCGGGCCTTTTCTGCCCAGGTGATGGAGATCTCAAACAGCAAGCTCAGTGTCTTCTTCTTAGTCACTTGTTAAAAGTCACTTTTATCATCTGGCCTTTTGTTTGTTTGTTTGGTTTTCTTAACTGATTTTTTTTTCTTATTTTTGTAATTCTTTTAGTACTTTATTCTGTATTCCTGTAATACTCTAATCATCCCCAGTGGGAAATGTCATGTAACTGTGCTCCATTTTATAATTTCTATCATTTTTAAACACATACTTTTTAAACAACACTGTGAACTGGATTAGTAAAGAAGGTCTGCTTCTGTCAAGAAAGAAAACCTAAAATATACATAACCCACAATATCTGTATATGAATATCTGAACTGGTGGACAGAGCTGAAGGTGCCCTGAGTTGTGCTGTTTAGAGGGCATTTTGTTTGCTGCGTTGCTAAGTTGCTGTTTTCAAGTTGCTGCCACTGAGCTCAGCCCACGTCACTTAATTCTTTTTGTTAAGGAGACTGAAGGCACTCGTTACCAAGCAGCACTTTTTACGTGCTGTGTCTGTAATCAAACCTCTTGTTCCACTGTCTGCTTCTTTCTCCTGCTGTGCCCCAGTGCCGCAAACAACTCCAACTTCAAACTCTGTGGATTTAAACCTGTATGTCTCAGGCCAAACACTCAGGCTGGAGGTGAGCAGATATACCTCAAAATCAAAAATGGTTCCTTGTGGTTTGTTGCAGCCGTTGCCCTCAGTCGGCTTTGAAGCAAAAATCCATTTCTCTGCAAGTCAAGACCTTTGCATCACAAGAAGCAAATATTTTAAGCTTCCAGAGACCAGAGAGACCCAGGGCGACGTGTGGAGCATCAAACCACCGGATTTCTCTCTCAGATTGTACACATCTCTGTCAGGTCCTCAGAAGAAAGACAGAAAGACAAGAGGAAATCCAGCAGACCCACAAACCACTGAAACAAAGAGGAGGAGGAGGACTGGAATATTTCTACCTCATGTTTCAGATGAAAGGTACAAGAGGAAGGAGCTTCCAGAGTTCATTGCACCGTACAGGCCTCCTGACACTCTGGAGACCGAGCTGATGTTCATCAGGGCAGGAAAGTTTCCCTCTGAGCCGTATAACAACCCCAAACCTCATAACTTCAGACCGGTATGCCTCAAGTAACTAAGTATCATATAGACTCAAGGAAAAAGGGTTGTACAGTTGTAATGTTTGATTTGACCACAAGATGGTGATAAAGTCATTAAAAACAAACCAACATTGAATCTTTTGCCTTTAACTACTTCAGCTTGATGAAGACCTTCCAGACATGGTGACCACATATGACAGAGACCCTGGTAACCTGAATTTAAGATTAAAGCACTTGGACACATGTAAGTACAAATGCTGTCGTAGACCTTGGCTTGATGAATATCACTGTTTTTTTTTTAATTCATCTAAACTACACCACAGCCTTTTATTGAAACGCCTGTCTTCCAAATTTGTTGCCACTGCTCCTGTATCTCCAAATGAATGATTTGACGTCTTTCTTTCCCAGTGTCAACCATCAGATCTGACCTCAGTTCAAGGGACACCACGACAAAGATGGACACATATAAACCTGCAGAGCCGATGTGGGACGTGAGGCTCATCCTCCCTCAGCCACCCTGGCCTCCAAAATCAGCCTCCTACACCGTCAGTAGATGTTGTGTTTTACTTCATATATGCACAGATGAAACTTGTGTCTCATTCGACCAAAAGTAACTTCTACAGTAAAAACCTTCCAAATCATACACAGTGTGTGCAGAATGAATTGTAAAGTAAAGGACATTGTTCTCATCATTCTGCAGTCCATGTAAAAGCTAACAGTAGATACAGTGCTGGGGAAAAGCCAAGCAGATTTCCTTTGTGCTGTTTTGAGGTAGGCCTACTCGTACTTAAACCTTGACCCCACCAACTTTCAGGGTTATGTATTGTCATTTTTACTCCACTACATTTATTTGACAGCTATTTTACACTCAACACACATGGTGATCCCAGAAAACATGGTGTATTATTGTACATTTAACTACCCACCAGTATATGAAGCTGTTAAAATCAGCGCCTCCTCAACGAGCTCCTACATCCAATGCACCGCTTACATAACTCATCAATAAAAATGACCCAGCTGACTTTGCTAAAATTCCAGATGCAGGACTTTTACCTGTGATGCAGTACTCGTATAGGCTTATTATACTTGAATAAATAATTCAAATACTGTTAATGGTTTAAAATCTGCATGGACTGATGGAAAGTTGGTCACAGTGTCACATGGTCATGAGATTTATTTATGTTTATTTATGTCATATGAAGATAAATCAGCAGTATAACCATCAGACAAGTATCTGATTTCTGGTTTCTACATTTTCACAACTGGAAGTAGTGATATTTATCATTTACAACAGCTTGGACAGTTTGGATTTACAGGCACATTAACACTGACAGTGTGTGTTTCACAGAGACACCGGCGAAGGAGAGGAGCGTACAGTGCCTTCTTGGACAGGGTGGAGGAGAAACTCTCAAGTTCCTGGAAAAACAGATCTTGACTCTGTTTATTTTGAAATCTAGTAGCGCGTAGTAGTCAAGTTTTACATGTATGTATTTGCATACATATTTGTGTAATCTGGTAAATTACATTATGATTTGACTGAGTGTTTCCATTAATTTGGCCTTGGGTCTCAATCATTTGTGTTTTGACTGGAACTCAGTGGTTTACTGTAACGTCAATATCACATAAATTAGATATTGCACATATGTGATTTTAGCCTAGCCTTAGTTATTAGCCAGGTCCGTCGCTATTTTGGGTCCCTGGAAACACTTCTTTGTGTTGTGAGTTTGCAGTACAACATTGTCCTGTTAAGTTTTCTATGTTCGGAGCATTTGTGTCTTTGCTTGTGTTTTTTTTTTCTTTGAGTTGCAGTGTATTGATCTCTCAGTGCCACTGTACCCTCAGTATGTGACAGTGTCACCAGCTGTTTATGAATATTTGACAAATAAAACAAAACTCAACAGTTACTTTGCATTATAGATATAATGCCTAAGATCAGAGCATGTAATTAAGCTTTTTTCATTGTTGCATTTATTTCAATACAAAACAAATAAAAAACTTGACCTGTATATCATCTGTCACAGTTCTGTTGTTGTTGTGTTAAACTGAAGTGTTCTTACCACAAGTGGTGGAGATGGTATGAAACATCCAGTGCTTGGTGTCATGGAGGTCGACACACACCGGCAGCTGTTCGTCTGGTACCCCAAGAATCACAAACATGTGAAGCCTGCACATGTTTGAAACATATCTGTGATGGCTGCACATGTGTGTTTCATGAGTCATGTGTGAGTCTGGGCATAGCTCACAGACTAAATATAAAATGAAAGGAATATCACCCGCTGCATTAAAGCACATAACCCAGAGGCAGCCATGTGTTCTGCTTATTTTAATCCCCTGTTATTCTTCACACTACACTGCAGGATCTCATCGAACTACCATCTCATTAAAAAGGTGAATTTTAGCACAAATAATTGAGCATGTTTGTGTTGTGTCATTGTTCTAATGCCAACTGGGACAAACCTGTACAGTGTAAACAAAAGAGGAGCATAAATATAGGTTAATTACACTTTCATGGAAAGCTGCAACAAGTAGGCACAGAATATGTAACAGCACTAATATGCAAATAAAGCATGAACACCCTATATAATTAGTGAGAATCTCAATGACCCCACAGATCTTTTGTCCATTTAAGCAGCTTGTAATGATCTTAGGTTTCATTGTTAAACGAATGGATGAGTTGACAAAACATCTTAATATGGGAGAGCACAGAACTGATTTTACTACAAACAAAAAGTAAATCATCTTGTATTAGCACCCAAACCTGAACAAATCCTTAACGTAGCATTGTCGCATCATGAAGATTATAATTTATTTTTCAATGTATATATATACAGTGAGTATGGAAAGTATTCAGACCCCCTTCAGTTTTGCTCCGTTTGTTATGTTGCAGCTTTATGTTAAAACTAATAAAATTCTTTTTATCCTCACCACCCCATCATGACAGCACAAACCCAGAATTTCAGAAGGTTTTGCAGATAAATTAAGCAAGAAAAACTGAAATATGATCTGAACATAAGTTTTCAGACCCTTTGCTGTGACACTCCTGCAGGTCATTCAGGTGCAATCTTTTTTTCTTTGTTCATCTTTGAGATGGTTCTACACCTTCATTTGAGTCCTGCTGTGTTGAATTAAATAGTTTGGACATGATTTGGAAAGTACACACCTGTTTAAATAAGGCTTTACAGCTTATTTGCATATCAGAGTGAATTGAGATCCATGAGGTCGAAGGAGCTGCCTGAAGAGCTCAGAGACAGAATTGCAGCAAAGCACAGATCTGGACAAGGCTACAAAAATATATTCTGCTGCACTTATTGTTTCTAAGAGCACAATGACCTCCATCATTCTTACATCAGTCTGCTGCCTGTAGGGGGCACTAATTCAGAGAAACCTTTGTGTGCGTTGACATACTGTCCAATACAACTCTAAAATCAACCAGATGCAGTCACAATAAATGAAAATGAGTTATTGTTTATTGTATTCTACCATTGTTTGCATTTCAATTCTATGTATTTCTATTGACTTTTGTTCATTTGTATAAAACACCACATGGTGGAGGCTGCATGATGTGTTACTGAACCATCTGAATGAACATTAAATCATGGATTATCATGATGATAAGTCTAGGATTCTTTGTTTTCAAATCACTGACTGGGCTAGTTCTTGGTAGCTAATAACAGATGAAATTGTTGCTAATAAACAACAAATGTGTGGATGATAAATGGTGGTTTTGCCTGTGAGCAAATTCACATGTGGCTGTTTAAAAACAACTCAATCAAAAAACCTAATGTGACCTGAAACAGTTCAGACAGCAGCAGGTTATGTAAGGCAGCCGGTGGCTAAAAGCCAGTGACTGTTTGTTATCCTTCATGCATGATGGGCTGCAGTGTGTGTGTGTGTGTGTGTGTGTGTGTGTGTGTGTTGCCTTTCCTTTCCTGCCCTCGGACCAATCATTTTAAACAAAAACACGCGGTTGAACGGGGCGGCGCTGTTTCTGCAGAAACACACACAGACTGTGGATGAACACACACCCTCTTTATCTCCCTTAACACACACATACACACGCAAACGGACAGAGGGATGTGTGTGGACTCCGAGCTCAATCAATGGTGAGTTCAATCTGAATTTACTGACGTTTCTGCCTGCTCGTGGTTTAATGAGGCTGTAACACACAGAGTGAGAACTGAACCATTTAAACTGCACTTTAAAACGTGATTTGGGCTCTTGAACTACATTTAACTACATTTTCTCTCAGAAATGGAACAAATAATAGAATAATTATATATTTTTTTAATATATTTAAAATGAGATCAACCACAACCAACAACGACATTACAAACCTGCTTTACATCAATGTATGAGTAATAACAAAAATGTAATCATACATGATACAGATATTTTCTACCCATATTATTTCCTTATGTTGCAACGACGTTTGATTATCCAGGTTGATGGACAGGAAACCAATCGGATAAGAAAACAATCGTCATTTTTCCAAACAAAAAAAAGGAAATGTTAGCTGTTTATAGCCTTTATTATTTCTACACATTTTTCTTTATTTAATAAAGCAGTTGACTGATTCAACAGGAAATAGCTGTTAAACAGGAAATAATTGTCAAATTCATTGACAGTTATAAAAATAAGAAACAGTTTGTTACTGGGTGACGCTCCCAGCTGGAGAAAAATGCACTTTCCGGCTGGAAATCGATCAAATGAAAAGTAGAATGGCGTGACAGCGGCGGAGCAACAGGTGATCCCGGTTCCCGGGCAGACGCGTGACTGACAGGCTTCTTAGCCAATTAGCTGAGAGAGAGGCGAGCGTAGCCGCCAATGGCAGGCAGCTGTAGTGTCCGTGTGGGCGTCGACCCGTAGCGGGGCTCGTTCTCAGTGAGCAGCAGCGCTGACAGATCCACACGGGACACCGAGGACCAACAGTGAAGCTCTGCCGCCGTCTGCCTCCAGCGAGCGGGGTTTTTTTTTTTATGTCGTCGACGTCGCGATAACAAGTGGGACTATCCGCCGCGGGTTGGTTTTCTGCTCTTGTAGACGCGGGGAGAGGATCGTGACTGGTGCTCACGGGGGCTCGGGCTTTAGTGTGGTTTTCACAGATGGCTCTCACTGGTAGGTAACCAGTTTTATCTGGACTGGGAATAAAATGCAGAGGTCCACCTGTCGTGTGCAGCCTCATCCAAACTAAACGCACAGGCACAGCAGATCAAACTGTCATCATTACAGCAGGGCCTTATGGGAATTAAATGTGACACCATACAAGGTTAATCTATTTTATTTTGTACTGTTTTCTTTAGACTTTAAAATGAGCACTGTCAGATTCCTGAATACTGTACTTCCGGTGTAAAATGAGGTATATAAAACTGAATATCTCTCATGTTGCCTGTTAAAATAGTATTAACAGAATATGGACTCTGTGATATAGTATCCTATATAACATGGTTTTGCTAGTCCTGCGTGTTAATGGGTGAAATGAAAGCTGGATGTCTCTTATTGTTTGATTATATCAACGTCACGTTTTCGCCACTCAGTATTCATACAGGTCCCATACATTACATTGTGATACGTGTGTTCTGTGATGATAATGTGATGCTTTATGACTGCTCATCTGACCAAACTGGAGACTCCACAACTGACGTATTATGGTGTTATAAAGTTGTTATGGTGAACGTGTCGGCAAACATGGGCCTGTTTACACACCCAGCAGTCACACACAAGCATTAGCATTCATGTCGAGTGCTGTTTTCAGGCCTTGAGACAAATGACAATCTCATATTCACTCCTCTCCTGCCTCTGTAGTTTGGTAGATTTCTCCACCATCATGTTCACGGTGTCCTCACTAACTTTGTCCTTCAGTTCTTATATCAATGTGTTTCTGCTTTCACTGCAGCATCAGATCACAGCTGTTGAGGATGATGATGTAACTTTTAAAAGAGGACATAAGACAGTCTTCCTCTTGCAAATGCAAAGTTGATTTCATAAGAAATGAAATGAGCCTTTGATCAGTTTACTGCACTTAAGGATTTTGCAGCTGCAGCCTGACGTGGTCTGGTGTGACCAGAGGCTCATAGAGGCTAATTCACACATTACATAGATACAGGGCAACTTACATCACTTGACTTTACAACTCCTCACACATATTTGAGCTAATTTAACGCTCATAATGATGGCATTGAAAAACAACAGACCCTTATGAAACTTGTGTTTATACCATAATAACGTGACGTGTGTAATGTTCTTCCAGGTAATTGCTGAAGCCACTGTGGAATATAAGTCGGATCAAATCTCTCACGTCTCAAATCCTTCCTCATGAGGAAAGATGGGGAATGGATTGTCGGAACAACCTAGCTTCCTTTCAAACATCCCATTCTTCCAGTCGTTCCACATCGCCATCCTCGGGCTGGACTCTGCGGGGAAGACCACCGTTCTGTACCGCCTGCAGTTCAATGAGTTCGTGAACACGGTGCCCACCAAAGGTTTCAATTCGGAGAAGGTCAAGGTGTCTCTGGGCGGCCACAGGACTGTGACGTTCCACTTCTGGGATGTGGGCGGTCAGGAGAAGCTGCGCCCCCTGTGGAAGTCATACACGCGATGCACGGATGGCATCATTTTCGTGGTGGACTCTGTGGACGCCGAGCGCATGGAGGAGGCCAAAACTGAGCTGCATAAAATCGCCAAGACCTCTGAGAACCAGGGGGTGCCCCTGCTGGTGGTGGCCAACAAACAGGACTTGAGACACTCCCTGGGTTTGCCTGAGGTAGAGAAACTGCTGGCACTGAAAGAACTGGGCCCGGCTACTCCCTGGCATCTGCAGCCAGCCTGCGCCATCATAGGAGACGGGCTCAGGGACGGCCTGGAGAGACTCCACGACATGATCCTGAAAAGGAGAAAGGTGCTCCGGCAGCAGAGGAAAAAGAGATGAACTTGTCACGAAACTGACTCGTCTGCTGTTTTGAATATGTGAAGGAAACATTTAAGGATTGTTCTCCTGCTTCCACTGCAGGTCCAGATTCAACACACTGAGTTTTATCAGTCCAGAACTGAGCTTTAGGATTCCTGCCCTCGGGTCTTGTGATGATGCTGTTGATCAGGAAGTGACACGGAGGAATACAGTATGAAGATGAGAAAGTTTCAGACATGTGTGGATATGCTATAAAGAGTTTATACGGAGTAAAATGCACAGAGGGTTTGGGGTCTGGAAAGGTGATAGAAATTGTTCTAAGGGTGCTGTATGTTTCACGGAAGGCTTCCGGCTGTTCCAAGCAAGATTACCAAAAATAATTTAACACAAGGCTTTGACTCATTGAAGGGTTATTTGGTAAAAATTCAACATTTTTACACCAGAGGGGGCGACACCATCACTTGTTTTTATTGTTTCATATGTTGTTGTCATAACTTGTTAATTTTTTTTTTTGACACTGGACTTTCCTTGTGAAAGAAAAGTATTACCATGCATTATCGCATTATTATGGATTTGCTTGCTGTCTTATATCTCTTGATTTTTAAAAGCACTTTAGAGTATTACTTCCTATGAAGTTTACAGTTTTTAACTAGTCCATATTGTGTTGGATTTTCAAAATACAACAGATTCTGCTGTACAGTAGGCCGGCCCCCTGCCGGCTGTGTTGTCATTAGACAGGCCTATGTATTATGTTTTGCTAAATAAAACATTTAGAACAACAATGGGTAATGGTTTGGTAGCTGTTATTATGTCCTCCGTGCTATTCAACAACTTGAATTGAAAAAGCAAAGATGTACAAGATCTTAAAGCTTCAATTAGAAAAAGAGAAGCTCGTCAGGATGGAATCTGCAGAATGAGATGATTACTTTAACGAGCAACATATGAAAACACCTCTTTTAATGAGGCACTAAACCACCAGCAGTTACCCCAGAGGAGCCGAGCTGCCGACGTTGCAGGACTAGTTGTTCTGTCACATGTGACTATGATTGGAGGGAGTTTCTGAAAAACAAACGACACGCTCAGTCGACCAACCCTCTAATTATCACTTAGGAAAATCTCCCTGTCTCATTTTAGGCAACTTGCACAATGATTTGTGTTGACACAGGAGCACACCCAACACTTCAAGGTTCATTTAAATGATTGTGCACGGAAAACTTTACTTGAGAGTTGCAGGTAAAAGTCGCCACACGACACGTACGCTAAGACCTGAGAAACAATCCAAAGCGGTCGGCTGCTGCAGTGTGAAGGGTTAAAGAGCTGCACTGATGCGTTGCAGCTCCGACAGGCTCCCATCAGGACTAGAAAATGTTGTTTGGGCAGTCTGGAGGCCAGACCCAGCACAACAGGCTGGGGCAGGAGGCTGTGAATCCATGGGGCCATATACTGAGTATTTTTGGACTGAGCTGTCCGGGGTGTGTGTGTGTGTATGTGTGTGTATTCACACCATTTGCTCTCCCCATTCCTTTGAAACAATTAATGACTGTAAGCCCAGCCGGTCAGTGCAGCTGCTGCCTTTCTAAAATAAGTGTGTGTGTATGATGCAGATCGGTCGTTTGCACCACTCCTGGGCTGAATCACCACACATCCTCACCCATACATATACCAGCCTCAGTCCAGGGTGACGATTACAACAGAATCTCTTGGGATGTTTTACATCTCAATATAGGAAAATGTGGCTTTAGCATTAGATTTCACACCTGAGGGCAGAAATGAAACACTTTTTTTTTGTAAATATAAGTTTTTATCAGAGCAGAGGGGAAAGGGAATTATAGCAAGGGGTCCTGGCTGGATTTCAACTACAGAGTGTTGTGGTCACATGGTTACTAAGCTCCCAGAATGCCCTGTTTTTGTCAGTTGGTGATGATGAATCATGTTTTTGTGCTGGGAAGCCCAGGTGCCTCTTCCCAACATGTTTGCCAAGGAAGGAAACTTAAAGAGGGCAAAGGCATACTAACACTTTTCCTGATTCTACTTCCTTTTCTCTACAAGCCACTCAGATGTCCGTGCGTCTGCGTCTATGTGTGTGTGTGGGTGTGTGTGTGTGTGTCTAAGTCAAGTCATGTGTCTCTGTTGTTGCATGCACCTCAGGTCATTTCCTTTCATCTGTTTAAGTCCTCACCAGGGGATTACTCCTCGTTATTGGCTCTGTAAGTCATAAAGCTCATTCCCTCTCTTGTGCTCTACTATTGCTGACTCGGTTTAATACACCTCAAACATATGGAGAGGCTCGAAAGACCATAATCACTTTTCATTGTTAATATCTTTCTTTCCGGTGGGTGTGTGTGTCCTGTCCTTTATTTCTCCTCGCTCTTCTAAAGCCCTCAGTGAAAGGTGGATCAGCTCTTGTCCAGGGGCCTTTCCATTAACCCATTAACCTCAGTTGATGTGTTTGGCACAGAAAATGCTCTTTGCCGACATGGAATAAAAGCACACTGCAGCGCATGTGTTGTTTGGAGTAGCTCATCCATACAAGAATCCAAGCCCATTATTGCTTTTATACTGAGCTGGAGCCATCCTCAGCTGCTCTTGCTGAGAGAGTTATTTTTCAGCTTGGGCCCGGCATACAGCTGCAGACTGTACAAAATGTTCTCCTGTGTGTGTGCATGTGTGTGTGCGTGTGTGGTGAGACTGTATGTAAATCAGAGAGATTTCACTACAACTTATGATAAAGCTGCACCAGTGGGCGGAGGAGGAGCTGCTGCTGTAAATTCCCATGTCAAAGTTTTCTTTTAATGATATACTGAGTGTTTCTCAACATAAGCACACCCATGAAACACCCTCAGTGTGCTGCAGGAGCACATGTTATCAAAGGGTCTCATGGGTAATCGAATATTCTACAGTATTATTTAGATTCACAGGCCATTTACCAAACAGCTAAATGTGCAGGTTTCCTTTCTCTGACATGCTCTGGTGATGGACTGTGCCGGATTAAACCTTTGACTTTTTAATCAAACACGCTTTGTACTACTCAACCAGAAACATTTCCTTTTCAACCAAGCCTTGGAAGTGCTCCAACCTCTACCTGGCTCCTGTTATAATCATTGTCTTCCAGAAGATGAACTTCAGCCTGAAGCATCCAGCATGATGCCAAGCCACCGCTTCATAGCAGCTCTCCTGTTATTATCATTATAGCCACATATATCCAACCTTTCCTCAGTTAAAAGCATGGCATAGCTAGCTGTTATGGAACCGAATAAGAAACTAATGAATGATAGACAAGTGACTAACTCATCATGTGTTATTTGTTAGGAATGTCAGGGATGAGGAAGGCAACAGAGGAGGAACAATGTGGATATCTGTGTCCCACATGTTGGAGAAACCGCATCACGCCTCCTCTCTTCGACTAGCCAAACTCAAGAGTATAAGTGTATCTTTATTGTTGTTGCTGTCTTTTGTTGGCATTCAGCCATGAGTCTTTGCCACAGAGGTGTTTTCAAAGGCAGACTAGCGCTGTATTTGCTGAATGCTAACAGGATAAATTGACTTTTCATTTGTCTTCCTGAGAGATAGAACAAAGAGAGATGCCCACTGATAAATTAACATGGCTAATTAGTACTTGCTGGGAAATAAGGTCAAAATGAGTGCGAGCTAAATGTGGAACCGAGCTTGAGTTTGTGCACATACAGTATAGGGGTGTGTGTAGGATGTGTACATGACCTTGAACTCTGGGCTACCCTGCTAACCACAACTCAGGTTGCACAAGGCCTGTATCCTCAGACACAAGCTGTGAACCCTGAGGTCACCATAAACATTCTGGCATCACAAAATTGTTGCTGGAAGGTGCCATATTTAATCTTAAGGCTCTTGTTGTGCGCGGCTGTGACACAGTAATGTCAAACTGCACGACTGCACTTTCCTATAAACCCACCTCCCGAGGGTTCTGTTATTCTGCTGAGTTCTGAGGTTTCTCCTGTTGTGTACTTAAAAAGGGGACGCTGCAATATACACACACTCCTAGCCTGCTTGTTATGCAAGGTTATCATGACGGGATTCATTTTTCTTCCCCGGGTCTATTGAGAGCGAGTGGCCTATTTACATGTGAATTCCTCTCGCAGCCCTGAAGCCTCGCTCAAAGTAGCGAACGGGGCCACCTGCAAGGGGAGAGGGGAGGAGGAGGAGGAGGGAGACACTGTTTGAGGAGCTAGAGAAGTGCACTCCTGTTTTCTTTAGTGCAGGGAAGAGGAGCTGATTTCATTAATCCTTAGGAAACGAAGAGACATAGTGAGCTGTGCCAAAGTGAACAGCAGTGAAACAGACACAGGTTGTGTTTTATTACCCATGTTAAGATATTTATCTAGTTAAGATGGTGGAGTAATATTTTTTTGTCAATGTTTCTTATTTATTTTGAATGGACAAAAAGCAAGGGGAAATTTTCAGTTGAAATTACCATGACTTTCATTTATTAAGAATTTACTCCTCAAACAAAGTTTGAATAATTCTTCTTCACAACCATGTCTGTCACTTTGTGACAACCTGTCTCACAGCTGAGTACAGGACAAGTGTCAGTATGTTTGAAACAAAGTAGTTTGTGACTATGATAATGCATTTTTAGCTTATACTTAAAAGATGTAAAATCAAAATGTGACAAAGGGTAATTGAAACAATCTTGTCCTTTGAATAATGTAATGTAATAAACAGGAGGTATGTGATTGAAATGTCAGAAAACCAATGTAAACAAAAACATCTGATCTGTACAGAACAATGAAGAAACTAATGTGATTAACATTACTTTTCACCGTTTCAGTTTTGACTTGCACTTTTTTTGTTGTTTTTTTTTTTTTTTTTTGATTTTTGTTTTTTTTATCTTATCACCTTATTGTGGGCTTACAAAATCATGCTCTGTTCACTGAATGAGGCTCAAATGAGGTGTAATGAAGATCTGCAGGAGCTTTTATCAGACGCTCTCTGCTCCAACATCAACATGAACCTACAGCTGACCAAACTAACACATAACTGGTTTCACTTCAGCTTATCAGGCTGGAAAACAAGTCAGCCGTTCTAATGTTGAACTTTACTTAATCTATCCAACACAACATTTTGGCTAAATACCTTCGACAGGCTTTAGGTAAATCTTCCTGTGTCTTTGGGCCACACAGCTGCCTTTGTAATTACCCAAGGTTTACAACATTTTCTGTTTGACTTGTGTGATGTGATGTGCCTGCACCAGAATCTGATGACCTGTACCTCCAATCAGAACCAGAACTGTCAGTATCTCAGCCTACACACAGTTAAATGTTGATTTATCAGAGCAGTGCCACACTGTTTGGTATTACTCATGTGCTGCATCAGTGTCTTTCACCATGGGCAGTTGACAGAGTTCATGGGATGGCATTCCTCGTTTCAGCCTGTGTGAAAGGCTCATTGTTGAGGTGATGATTGCTCTTTCACCTCTCGGCCTCTGTCTGAGAGAGCATGACCATCGGCAGCTGGACAGGGAATGGGGGCGGGGGATCAGTATGTGAGCGGGTGCTTGGTGAAGACGACAGGCAAATGACTTTTTCATTATTTTCTCCATTTTGACCTTGAACCTTGGGCTATGCAGTCAACACCTCCCTGAAACATCCATAACCCAACTGAGTCCAGACACAAATTGGGTCCATAAAGAGCCGTGTCCCCTCCAGTCTGGGTATTGTGAAGCACAAGCCTGTGAAATCTGTCTCTGGTCTTGTTTGGGCATGAGGGATTATGGTGGGTTTAGGCTGTGGTCTCCAAAGCTTTATGTTCGCACACCGACCGATGTGGAAATTCACGGCAAGCGGTGGATTCACAGTTTTTGGGTGGCGGTTCATCATTCAACAGATGAGAAGCCAACCAGCAAGTGTCTGATGTTGTGTGGTTTCCGGAACTTCACACTTCAAGCAACACAAAAGGGATAAAATAACACAACATGAAGGTACTAGAAAATACTCATACTCTTTAATGTAGTCATAGAAAGTTCACTGAGGAATTCTATGCTCCAGGTTCAAAAGAAACAACAGTACAATAATGAAATATAAATACGGGAGCGCCAATGTGTGAAAATCCCATTTTAAATAAATGTAATGCAAGATTTATGATTTAAACGTCTTTGTTGTCTTTGCCTCCCTAAATTATTTAATGCATCTGTTGCAGGTTTTGTCAGAAGGCTTTTTTTTGTGCATGAAAACAGACCAAGGACTGTTGTTTTGTCTAGACGCTCTGCCCTCTTGCATGATAATTGAAATTCAAATCAGACCCAGTCTGTGATTCACCTAAACGCCTCTTAGCAGTTTCAGCCTTGAAATGGATTCCCAGACCGGAGAAAGAAGAGGTTCACACAGAGGTCACACACTTATCTTCTCTCTTAAGATGTCAGGATGGGAACAGGGTTACAGCACCTATTCATGAAACCATCCCTGAGTCTGTGTTGGTGATAATTCTAGTTTCCAACAAGTGATTAACTAAACCATTTGTAAGTTATTCCAGCATTAACAGTATTTACCCTGACCCCAATCATGTGGCAACACCTGGCCTTTTAAACACAGGCCAGGTTAACAAAATATTAAATCCAATGTATATTATATGAACACATAGAAAGGCTTTGCGATAGATAAATATCTACAAATCACATTTCTACAATATAAGCATATTATGTACATATATTATACTTGCACATCAGTAGTGACTTTGACCTTGGTGTGAGTTTTACACACTCTAGTCTCAGAGCTTTTACTCAGAGAGGCAAAAACAAAAAGTATTCACTGAGCGGCAGCAGCTCTGTGGACAGAGACATCGTGTTGTTGAAGAGAGACGTCAGAGGAGAATGGTCACATTGGTTGGAGCTAACAGAAAGGCTACAGTCACTCAGACAAAAACATTGCACAGCTGTGAGAGGCAAACTGTCTTACAACCTCTTACAACTGACTGGACCTGGCTGGACAACTAGAAAAATGTAATCTGGTCTGCTTGACGTGCATTACTGCTGAGGCTTCAGACAGCAATGTGAGAATAGGACATGGATCCATGGACAGTACCTGCCTTGTGACAACAGTTCAGGCTGGCTGATGGTTGTGTGATGGTCATTTAATCATGGTTTGGATGCCATCTATGTCCTCTATGGGTACCTCCAGCAGAATAATGCACCACGTCAAAAACAAAGGTTGTCTCACACTGGTTTCATGAACATGACAATGAGCTCATTGAACTTTGGTATTCCTAGTCCCTAGTCATTAACCTAAGGGAAACACCTTTGTGATGTGGTAGAACAGGATGTTGGAATCATGAATGTACAGCCAATTAATCCGCAATAATGATAATTAATGAAGCATGCAGTCAGGACAACATTGTCAGTGTACAGTGTCAGAGGAGTGTTTCCAACATCTTGTCAGTTCCAAGGCACAGTGCAATAGCTTTGCTTCGTATCCTTAATACAAAAATTGGTTTTCAGACATGTTCCTCTTTTCATTCCTATTGATACACATCAGTTATCACCTTTGACCAGGTGCAGTGATCACACACTGAGTCCCAGTTACCCAGTGAAACAGATGCATGTTTGTGGACAGTCTGCCACGACATCTGAACACATTGATCCATGTCAGGGGTGGCTGTCCACTGTGTTAGTGACTGAGTGACACTGGAAAGAGTAATACTGGACCTTCTCCTGCATGAATATGTTTTCCGTCTGAAACAAAGCCTTCAATCCTGCTGTTCAATAGCAGTTCAGTTTGCAAAGGTTAATTATGGTTTAATTTTCACAGTGATATGTTTGGAAGAGATTGATCAATAAAGGTTTGAGAAGATATACACTTTATCTATAAAGAATAAACCACACTATCACAATCATTTCATGAGAAAGGAAATAAATAAGTGAATAAATAAATTCCAACTTCATGGGCAGCAGTGTGTGTATAAATAGTTAGTTGCATCCACACAGTGGAATCTAACCAAGTATGCTAACCTGACCCAGCCTTTTAGTCTAATGCTGTTGGCATTATGTTTTGTACTCCGAGGCACACTGTCATTATGCCATTTAAAATCCTCTCAGTTCATGTCATTGGCTGTCACCATGGAAACTAAATTAAAACAACAAAACAAGAGAGTAAGTTTAAGATATTGTCTCACCCTTTAAACCAATTCTTTACTCTTTGTACACTCAATCATGACCTTATTATTTTTATTGTATTATTTACATGGAATCAATCAATTTTCATCATTCAGTTGCTGCTACATGACATCATGACATACATTACTGCAGGCTGCTCTTACAATTATGAAGATATCACAGGCTGACCTGTTTTTTTTTTTTTTTATGTATGTGTGTAGTTCATTCAGAATGAGAGGGAGATGTTCAGTCCTACTGACCTAATAGTTAGTCTGGTTTTCCAGTTTGAGGTTGATTGTGTTCATTTGTAAAATGTAATTTAAAATCTTCCCAATTCACAATCAATCAATTAAACTGATTTTTAAGTGTCAGGTCAGATATGTGCTGATATAATATCTTGTCCCCTCCTCTTGTGCCTTTTTTAGACACCAAATATAACTGCACACAACGACCCACTTCACATTACCTCACAATCAAATTGCTCTTATTGAGATCACATTGGGTCCCTAATCTAATCTGCAGTGGAAACCTGAACGCCACCATTTCATTCCACCTCCGAATGAGAGGCTGAGGTCTCAACTAGTTTGTTGTTTTTCCTCTGCTTGTGTAATGAAGCTGGTTGCCATCACTGACCTCCTCTTGGCATAAACAGTACGACTCCCCTGATATTAGCAATAACACTGACGGGGGTATTTAAAGAGCCACAACATGAGGAGTCTCTACCAGGAGTTCATTAACTGCAAAGAAAGGCTGAATAATGAACTGGGCCCTTTTTAGCAGTGGCGAGGAGGAAGGGGTGGGGTTGTTATATTGATGTTCCCTAATGATTAACACTCCCAGACTTACAGGCCAGAGCTTCTCAATCTGCCTTGATTTCCATGGCAATCAGAGCTGGCCTTTCACCGCTTCAGTCCCCAGCTTTTTGAAGCTGCACTTTTCGAACCCAGCTACACTGATCTGAGATATTTTTGAAGGGTCGTGCTCTTGTGAACCATCTGCCCCACAGACGAGCACAAGTAGCAGATAAGAGAGGATTGATTTGGCTTTTATGGAGTCTGGCTTCCACGGTCGTCTGTGCACAGGTATGCCTCTTATCTGCAGCATGGTCTCTGGGATGCCTGGGGATACCCGGCTCCGTCTCAGCTCACCTCTGAGGGTGGAGAGGCTGCACTTTGTCTCCTCAGCTGCACAGTGTCAGAACTTGTGACCTAGATTAAGCCATTATCTTTAAAAAGACACCCAAAAAAGGCAGAATTTTGGAAATCTTATCCGTTGTCCCCCCACTGCTGTGTCGAAAGCTGGGTGTGGAGCAGAACAATCAGATTGTAGGTTTTCTATGAGAACCAGACTCCACCCGACTCCTGCACAGAACGAGCCGCCAGGGGGGAGGGGAGGAGAGAGAGACTGGTTTACGTCTCTTCACCCCAAGAGCCATAAATCAAAATGAATTAAAGTCATGCTCCCCCAGCACATATGGTGCCTGCAGTAACACAACATTTATAAGGCACAGATATTTTGGACTGGTCAGAGTAAGGACAGTCTGACTTTTGCTCATAGATGAGTCTAATGCTGGTCCAGTGTAAGACTGTTCCACAAAATTAGAGACCCACTCATTTTAAGACAAAAAATTAGACACCTTATTCCCAGGCTAACCTAGTCCTACAAGCCCCATGTTACCATGGTAACAATCACACTTCACTTTCCAAAGTAATGCATCCTCATAATCGTTGAATTCTCTCTAAAGACACATTTTCTGCTGCAGTTAACAGATCTTAATTTACCCAGAATTCATTGCACTATGGATAAGACAGTCAAAAGCTAATGTGGGTTTTGCAATGGAGGAATTCAGATGTGTATCTGAAGTCTGAAGTCTAGTCCTTCCTTCCTTCTGTGTTTGTGAGCCTGGCCTCAGTACTGGAATGAACCAGCTATTTGTTAATCACCAACTTTGTATATAAAGTTCTATAGCAGCTACCTGCTATTTACTGAGTCAGAACTAATTATTATAAATTGGAGTATATTTTACAGTTAATTAAGACTTTATCATGTGTAAATCTAGCACATGTTCAAGAAGTCACTGCAGCAACTCAATTTGTGACAAATCCCTGAAAAAACTTAGTTATCTCTGTGTAAGAACTAGTTTTTATGATGTTACCTGTCTGATGTCTAAACCTCTACTATTCTAACTGGGTTAAGTTAGGAAGTGATGGTGGGACCAGCTGGTGGATCTGAGGAAACACTGCTGTGCACACATTTAGAGCAGCAGTTATTGAGGTCAAACTTTGTCCAGTTCAGACTAAAGTTGGACAAATTTATATGTATTTGTTACCTCTTCTCATGAAATGGTTGTAACAATGTGATTTATTCATTGATAAATAAAGAAAGATAAAGTGTATATCTTCTCAAAACTGGTAATGGGACTCAGCATTAATCACTGCACCTGGTCAAAGGTGATTTCTGAGCACTCTGATCATTGTGTGTTTTTTATTGGCCATTCTGTGAAACGTTCATCTATGGATGCACAGATAACCACTGAAGCCACTGAAGTTTTCACTGCATGCACCTCTCCTAAGTGTCTATGTTATTTCTGCTCTGAAAAGAATAGCAGATGCTTGTGTGTGCTGCTTATTTTCCAGATTAAATCAGAGCACACATATTTGATTTTCTCCATATAAAGTACCCTTCATCCAGTAGAAAAGCCCAGAATAGTTTGTTTTTCAGTTTTGCTCTGGTGCCGTTTACTATATTTTGACAACAGCTGATGCTTATCAGAGTGAAATACAGCAAAAAAAAAAAAAAAGAAAAAAAAAGTTCTGTGCCGCCACCACCTTCTTTTTTTTCTTGTCTCCCTGTCTCACATGGCAGTAAACTCACTGTACTGAGTGTGCACTGTCACTGAGCCAACATTAAGCTTCTTATCACTCCGACTCCCACAGTCCTCTTTTGTTCCTGCTCCTTTTACTCCCAGTTAAACCCTGCATGTCTGATTTTTAGAGTAATTTCCCTGCCTGAAGTGAAGGCAATGTCCTCATGTACGACAAAAAAAAAAAAAAAAGGCCTGGCTACATTTTGGAAGACAATGTAAGACAAAGCTTGGTGAGCATTGTCAGACACAGTTGAGCCTTTTAATATCATTAATTAATCTGTCAAATGACTGAACTTTTGAAGCGTTCAGATTGGTGACCCAAACTGACCCTCCTCCATTAAACCAGGACCATGCAGCGAGCTGTGGCTCAGCTGAAGGGTCCTCCTCCTAAACTCATCTGATCTTCTTAGAAAAGGCCGACAGCTCGGTCAAAGCACAATAATCTTCTGTCCTTCACGTGTAATTAGCTCTGCCCTTCATACTGCTGACTGACCCACACTGAACTGTCCCCACCTCCAGTTGGCACTTGCTGCCTTAATGAGTTCATTTATAATGCTGTGTGACGAAAACACTCGTCTGGTGAGAAACAGGTACAATGGTGGGTGTGGCTGGCAGAAAACTGTATCACCAGCCAGGTTGTTAGGTATCTGGGACCAGTTACTGTTCTGCATTTTTAATTCGTTTCCATTACATAACAAATTTCTTGTTATGTAATGAAAACAATTATGAGCAAACTCACTTATTTCTACATATGAACCACCTTAACTTAAAGCTTTGCCATTTGCTCCTCATTTATCAACAACGATGCATTATAAGAGTTGATTGTGGTTGGTTTTGCTATTAGCAGCAATAGCTCTTTATGTATTAGACTTGCCAAGATATGAAGTTATGAAACAGCCTTAGTGCCACCTCTTAAGGGCACACTGGATGCTACAGTTACAGTATCAGAAAGAGAATGAAGTTTGCAACATTTATTCTAGATGTAAGTGAAGTATCAATGCTAACATCAGCTAGGCCTATGTAGCAATAGCCATCCATCAATCCATCCATCCATCCATCCATCCATCCATCCATCCACTTCCCTTTCCCAAGCTACCCGACTAGCTCTGACATTCCCAGGCCAGGCTGGAGATATAAGATGTTTCTCAAGATGCGTTCTTCTCTGTACTAATCTCTCCACCTAGTCCTCAGTCTGCCCTGTGGCCTCCTACCAGCTGGATGTGCCAGGAACACCTCCCTAGGGAGGCGCCCTGGCGGCATCCTCACCAGATGCCCCAACCACCTCAACTATCTCCTTTCTTTGCAAAGGTGCAGTGGGTCTGCTCTGAGTCTCTGATGGATGACTGAACTTCTCATCTTATCTCTAAGGGAGACCCCAGCCACCCTCCAGAGAAAGTGGTCGTAAGGTGGGATCATCTTACTCTAGATAATCAAGATAATCATATATCCATCATATTTGAATGGAGAAAGTATTGGTGTGATGACAGTCTTGGAATGGTCATGGAATGAGCAGGGCAACCTCCAGTCAAGTCAGCTTCAAGAGTGGAAGAGACCCTCTTGGACGCCGCACGAGACTGGAAAATGCAAGTTGACCTAGACCAGCAACTTAAGATTCCACCAGAGATCATAACATCCAATCTCAGGCCGGATCTGATTTTGTGGTCATCAGCGCAGAAGTCCCTGTTCATCATGGAACTAACTGTACCATGGGAGGCTGAAGTTAGTGAAGCGTATGAACAGAAACATCTGAAGTATGCCGACATTGCAGTGGAGGCACAACAACGTGGCTGGCGGACCCAAGTGCTTCCTGTAGAGGTTGGGTGCAGAGGGTTCGTAGCAACATCTACAACCAGGGATGGGAGTTCGAGGACAGGCCTTCAAGAAAACCATCAGGGCATTGTCAGAAGCTGCTGAGCAAAGCAGCAAATGGCTCTGGATGAAGAGGAAAGATCCAAACTGGGCTGCAAAATGAGCTTGAGGAGGGTATAAGCAGAGGGGAGCACCCTGGGATGCCAGTTGTTGCTGTTGAGCCCTCTGGAGGTGTCGTGGGCCTTTCAATGAAACACCAATGAAGGAGGGAACCCACCTGATGACCCTGATGAAGTGATTACCCCTTCCCTTTTCCCCCACTCACAACAAGAAGGTGCTTTTTATTTTATTCATAGGGATTGTAACATCAGATCCTATAAGCTCATCTATATGGGCTATTTGTAGCTTGAATATTTCTAGGCTAGTGAGTGCTTTCAGTTTGGGAGTCTTTCAGAGTAAGTCAGCCCTGAAGCTGTTCTGTCAGTCCAATTCAACCTGCAGGAGTTTCTGAGGGCTGGGGCTCTATTGTCAGGTGTGATTACAACATACCAGTATCTCAACAGGAATTAAACAGGGAGTAAAATATATAGAGAAAGATATCTTACGATTATGGAATATTATGAGTATTCAGTGTCTTTGTACCAGCTGCACAGCAGTTATGGGACCTTATGACACTGAAAACAAAGACACCTAGTTGCGGCTTGTCGTAAATTATTTCTATATGAAGTCATTAGTCAGGCCTGTTTTTGGTTGTACAAGGGCACACATAAACAGTCCTGACCTCATTTTTTCTTGCAACACAGACAAAAAAGTACAGACACAGACACATTTAATATGCAGCACAAAGCAACAGTCACAAAATGAATCCAGTTTATTATCAATTTACTTATAGCTTAATACTGTATCCGCCAAGATAAGACGTCCAGTATTTACCACAGCAGACTTGTATTGTTTGTGTTTAATGGTCAGAGACAGTATTATATCCAAGTCTTGTGATCGGTGTTACTACTCTGTAAAAGAATCTCTCTGAGTCACAGTGGATCACATTCAAACAAGATGATCACTCTGTCTGCATTCATAGACACATTTCCTTCAAGATTAAATCACTGGGTTTTGTTCTCTGACAGAAGCCATGAGGTTAATCTTCTCTTTCTAGATCAACAGGATGAGCTGGTGACTTTTTTTTAGCTTGTTTCTGTGTCCACCAAATACACAGAAATCTATACAGACAAAATACTAGTTGAATCATAATGGCTGATTTTTAATAATAATGACGTTTTTCTTTATCATAGAAAACATGGAAAGTGAAACATCAGCAGTTATCTATAATAAATGAACAATTAACATATGACTAATTAAAGTTTCCTCATCAATATTCACAACCCAAATTTGACTCCCAACAGAGAAATTAAAATTCATGCTCTGACATGACCTGAGAAACTTCAAGTTTAAGAAGAAATGTATAAAATACATGTTTGCTTTCATGTTTTTTTTTTTAGAAAAAGCGCAAGGATTTTCCTGAATGGGATTTCTGGAGTCAGTGTGCAAAACAAAAGGAGTGAAGTAAAGCTTTTCTTTACATACACTCTGAGAAACCATAAACCTCTCACAAAGAGGTTTAAAAGTCCCTTTGAGCCTGACTTGAGTTGCAGACTGATAAAGTCTCTTTTTTTTTTTTCAATGTGAGCTGAAACCTGAGATGAGAGTCCCAGAGCCAGATCTGAACTTAGAGACCAGAGCCTCATTAGCAATCTAACTTTGTGGCTATGGAGAAAAAAGAAAGAAAGAAAAAAACACAAAGTAGCTTTGTCTTTGGGCAGCGTTTGATATGCTGCAGTGAGGCCTCTGAGCTCAGCTGAAAGGAGAGACTTCAAAAGTAGCCAGTGTCCACCTCCACCTGCCTCTGAAGCTACAGAGAAGACAGATGATGCCTTGTTCAGCAGGAGGAGCAATCAGTGCATTTCACTGGCGCCTCCAGATTACTACAGCGATCACCCCAAAACCCACAAAAAGCATTATTTTGAAAATCTAATATCTCTTTGATGATTGGCTGGAGTCCAGATTCTAAAAGCTTTTTTTATTTACTTGTCAAACATGCTACAGGAACTCCAGTCTGGGGATTTCAGGGGAAGTTTTTCTTTCGCCCAGCTGTGGGTTCAGCATCCATCATGCATGTCGACGGTGGAAAAACTTGAATGGAAGGAAAAGTGGATGACGCAAAAAAAAGGAAGTTAAATCAGGAAGAAAGAAAGACAAGTGTGCTCAGGGACGAAGATAGATCACAGACAGGTTTTTGCTTATTTGCAGCACTGTTATTTTGATTATGATTTCTTTTTAAGAGGTGACGTTTCATATCCACTTATGTCTCAGAACATTTTCTCCACCATAGAAATAGTCCAAATCTGTGAGGAGCTGGGTTAGGGTTGGGTTTAGGGTTAAGGTCAGGTTTGGGTTGGCATTGGTACAAGGGGGCCAAGTCCCCTTTTCAAATCATGCACGATTGGTTCATATCTTATTAAAAACATCAACAACAATATCAAAAGAAATATAATACAATAATGAGAAAGTTTAAAAGTGACAGAAGGCGGTTTGTTATTAAACCTCCACCAGCTTCCAAGAATCTTCCCTCGCTGCTGGATTAAAACAGTTGGGCATGTTATCATTGTGATTTTTAATAGTTTTTAAGAATTAATTAACATAAAATATTTGAAAAATTCTTAAAACTATGATAATAATGTGATTGTTGGTGGTCAACCATCAAATGTTAACTGTGTCTGTCCAATCAAACTGATGTTGACAGATGTGTCACTTGTTGACTGGAATTAGCCAAATAGATATAAATAGACTTTTAAACAGACAAACAGACATAGTTATATGTCATTATAAGGCCACGGCAGCAGGAAACTTGACATCAGGCCCTTCCTCCTGTTTTGTAGCAATGATGCACATTCCTAGGTAAATGTGACTTATTGACTTATTGAGCCTGCCAGTTAATTATTAATTGAAAACCATTTGAATCCAGTGATTATGATCGATACAGATATAAGATACAAAATACTGTGTGTCAGGATTTACAGACTTAGATGACTGCGCATTTACAGAGAGGCCACCTGCGGCTGTGACATAAACTACAACCTGCCACTAGAAATAAATACATCCACCAAAGATGTTTCTTGCATTTCATGAATCTGCTCTTTTTGGTTCAGGATTTTTCGTCGGTGCCTCTCATTTCATGACCTTCCACACAGAGAGAGAAAAATAAACATTGCGACACAACCCAACAGCCTGTGACTGTGTGTTTCTTGACAACTGGATAGTGTTCTACAAGTTCAGCAGCTTTCAGCACAATAGGCTCCCCCCACAGGGAACGGCTATGACGTGTTTGGTGCAGCACAGACCTGTTTAACAGAGCAGGTGCATCCTGCAGGGAAGTCTTTGCTGCAGGCCCTGCACACTCTCTGATGGACAAACACGTGGGCAGAGGCAGCTCTGGGCAGGAAAATCTACTAGTGAACAATCCCTCGTTGGTGACTGTCAACATCTGCATTTCAGCATTTTCTTTTTCTTCTTTACCTCAGCCCATTGATACTGCCGAGACAATTTCACGCGACATGTTGTGGCATGACACAGATTGTGACATTTTGAGGGCTTTCTCTATATTCCCAGTGTGTTAAACCTCAGTCTGGGAATGCTGACAAAACACCTCCTCTGGTTTTGATTTCTTTTGTCTCATAGCATGTTGGCGTTTCTATGAGTGCTCGGGTTGATAAGGCTATTTTAAATTCACTGTGTCGCTCTCCATGACATCTACGTTTGACAGCTCACAACACATTTTCTGCTGAAGCACCCCAAGGACAACTTGTGCTCTTGCATGATAACCTGAGATATGATAATATGAACTTTATGGAACCTCAGGAGGAAATTCAGACGTCGCTAACAGCACAGAGGAGAGGACTGGGTTGTAAAACAAAGAGCTGGAGCAATAAAGGCTGTAAACACATTGCTTCCTGATGATTACAGTGAAATGAGGGCAGTGGGATGACAAACAACAAGCTGACAAGTACACTGTGTTAGGTTCCTTGTATGGTTGAGGCTTATTTACAGAGCTCACCACTGTGGAAGTGATGTAAGTGTTTACTCTGGTAGATCCAACTGAGGAGCATGAGGTCACATCCTAATTATTGTGTTTTGTCTGAATAATATCTCAACAGCAACCTTGGCTGGAGTTAAAGGTCCAGTGTGTAAAATGGGGTGGGGGGGTGACGTGACATCTAGCGTTCAGATTCTAGAATGCAGCGCTCACTTGTTTGCTTGCGCTCACCCCTCCCAATGGCAAAGTGACGGTGGCCTCCGAGGATGGCGTCTTCCACGACTGGGACGACTGGGAGTATTTCAGGGTTAGGGTTAGGGTTAAGGTGAAGATCTAAACCATATTACAATATGTTATGATATCTTCTTTCCTTCCGCCTTCTTCATTGGTTTGTTTATACGCGTGAAACTCGCAAAACGTGCTAGCTGGATTTTCCATTCAGGCTGCTGTACAAACATGGCAACGCAAGATGACGACACTCTCAAAGCAAGACCCTTGCTATATGTATATATAATAGAATAAATAGAATAAATATAAATATATAACTTTCTACATTGAACTCAAGCTGTGTTAATCCACCTTTGGCCACTGGGAGGCAGAAACCATTGAAACAACCGTACATGTAAAAACACACCAGATACAGGTGTTGGTGTTCAAACTTTGGCGCCTCAGTAGTCTCCACCCACTCCTATGAAAAACGCTCTTTAACTGTGTTTCTATGGAGCAGATATCTTTGTGTATTGTAATCAGGATACTAAGGCTTTGTCTGGGTTTTGTATCCTCCACTTTGTCCAGCTAGTCGCTAACCTTCCTTTGCCCCTCTGCTGTTTGGAGCTGGGCAGATAGCAGCTGCACACTGCGACTGAAAACAAGGCAGATGAACAGAAATTGACAAGACAAGAGCTAAAAGAAGCTCAGCAGAGCTGCAGAGCTGGGGGATAAATCTCTTGAATCAGAAATAGTAATCAACACATTTTTTAGCAAATGGTTTAGATGCTGTTTTGGATGCTGTATGTCACCAATTCCATCAACATACTGATGGTAAGTCATTTTTCACATGGGGGTTTCCTACATGACACTCTGAAAGTCATTTTTGCCTGTAAAGTGAGTGTATTTGCAGCAGCATCCTGCCTCTCGGCCTCAGCCGGCAGCACATGCCTTCATGGATGCTGCTGTTCTATTTCTGCGGTGGGAGCAGTGAGAATATGTGGGTTTGTTTTCCTGCCACACATTTGCCCTCAGCTGTCCCATCACTCAGCAGGGGAGAGTGCATACCCCAGTTACTCCCTTTTTTCCTCTCTCCTCTACCCCCCTTCTTTTCTTTTTCATTCTCAAATGCTCAGAGAGACAAGTGCAGGCTAGACAAGGCAACTAGGTCAACCTCCAGCTATTAAACTCCTGCGTCCCTGTTGAGACAGCGGGACACATGGGTCCTACTCCAACTCAGACACAGACAAAGGCCTCATATCCATCAGAGACTTCAGCCCCACTTGCATCCTAATGAGGCGCAAGGGAAATCCACTCTCTCCCTCTTAGTTAGTATGCTTGCTGACCAGGAAACACAATGGCTTACAATGGCAGTTACATAATGGAGGTCCTGGTTGCGATAATGATGGAAAGACATTTGAACCAGGGCTACTCTGTTTTAACGATCTGGTAGTTTCAGGAAGGCTGTTAGCAAACACATCATACCTGTTCACAACAAACACCAGATCACGCACCCATCCATTCAAATGAAGTTTCAAAGAATTTGCATTTGATAATAGGGATGTCCCTTCACTCCTGCTGCTGATTGATAACAAGTGGTCTCCCCAAATGAAAGTCTGAATTATTGAAGCAGAGTGTGGCAGGTTGGACTATATTCATTTCCTGTTAAATCAGACACTTTGATGGGGATTTAAGAACACTGAACATATCAGTGAAGAGTAATGGGAAACTATCTTTGAAAAGTATCCCACTAAAAATAGATACAAGCCTTCAAGACACAAGGGCCCCATTGGACATAGTCTTTTATTCTCTACAGTGGGCCTCAGAGCCGAAAACACTGCAGTGCAAGAAAATATGTGCAAAGACACAACAGTCTATCTGAAGACACAAGGTGTCAGACCTGGCTAAAGACAAATGCTAAGCTGGAAATATATTAGCATTAAAAGCCAGGTTTGTCTTTTTGAGTCCTCATGTGTTGTCATGTTGATGAAGTTGTTTTCTGCATTTGACACTCTATGCTAAAGGAAATTTGAAGGGATCACCACAGTTATTACAGTTCATCCTCAGGGAAACATGAATGTCAGCAAATTGCAAGTCTGAGACCTCTCAGTCTGATGTGCACCTCATGGTGGCAATAGACTCTAGAGGAAAAGTCAGGGAATGACCAAAATTTGTAGGATTCAGATTTCAGCCACTGTCAGTGTCTGCACATAGTTTTATTGTTATACATTCAATAATTGTTGAGATACTTTAGTCTGGATCAACTACGTCACACTGAGCTGAAAGACAATGGAGAGAGACAAAGCTACATAAAAGTTTCTTTCTGCTGATGTCCTTGGTACACCCTCTCTGCAAACAAACCTCCATAACCAACCATGATGTCACTGAGCAAACACAGCAACACAAGCCAGCAGGTTAACAATAAAGCACTTCCTGCTCCTCGGTTTTGTTGATGCTCTCCCTAACAGGTGCTGTGAGCTCAGTGTGTGGGCACAAAAGTGTAATTGAAACCCAAATTATGGGCTGTGAGGTTGAACAACAACATCAGGCAACATTATGCTTTGTCTGGTGGCCTGTTGCAGGAAAATGTATATTTATTGCTTTGGATGTAAATAGAAAGGCTGCCAGTTGCCGTGCCAACAAACTTGCCAGGGTTCATATACTGTGTGTTCAGACCACTGAAGCTTTCATCTCTGTTTCACTTTGAGGTGGGTTTGAGCACCTCATATTATCTTTTGTCCTTTCAGTTTACATGACAATTGCTACAAAGTGAGATATAATCATGACCGTGTGTAATACACTTATTTTCCTGGCATCATCATTTATTAACCCTCTAATCTGAATTACTCTGGAGATCTGATACCAAGCTGAGCAATTAAAATAAAAACCAGTATAAATGAGAGGATATCATTTACAGCAGGTGATTTATTAACAGGTAGTTTGTTGCCCTTGTAATTCTTGTCTATGCTTCTTTCACCAGTATTTTCTTTGGTTCTAGTGTTGAAGCTTTTCTTGCATCTGTAGTTATGTGGAGATTTTCAGAGGACACCCACCCACACATTTTTCTGTTGCGCTTTTCAATGTCAAAACCAACTGGTTTAGTGTCAAAAAGAATAAGACGCTTTATCATTTCTGCATACACTGTATATTTAACGTTTTATTTAGTCTTAAAAAACACACCTGATAAATCTGACTCAGGATGTGGTCAAGTCCTCTCAGGTGTCTCTAGTTCCTTCCTTTTATTCCTCCTTTCTTTCTCAGCGAGGACGTGCTGTTTGCCGAGAAAAACCCAACACAATGACCTCTTGGCAAGAAGTTAACGTGTCAGTTCAGCAGTGAAAAGGGAAACGCACACACACCCACAGACACACATCACCATCAAGGGCCAGAAACCAGGATCACCTCTAAATATATTCTTAAACACTGCTATGGTTTCACTTGCCAAAACAGTCATTGTGAAACGTTACACATGACTGTGCAACAACATAATGACAGCAAGTTCTGTATTTTCTGCAGATGGCAGGGAGGCTGGTTCAGTTTGACTGAGATGCTATTTCTCTCACTGTCCCCCCCCTACAATAAACAAAGAGTCTTAAGCAACCCGAGGATCTTGTCCATTTACAGCACGCAGGCCTTGTGCACGGGCCCATTGAAAGGAAGGGGATGGCTTCTCACAGAACAAACTTTTGTCCATATAGACAAGCTGCATCTCACTCTTGAATATAATTCAAATCTTCAGTTCATTTTGTGCCAGTCATAAGCAGAAAAAAATAAAATGATTATCATTATATATGAAAATTATGTATCAACAGAAGTGATTATCTATCATTTTATATATATATATGTACTCCCTTAGTCCATAAGGGTTACAGAGCAGATGACATGATGACACATTCTCTCCATTAGAAAAACTTTTCTGAATGACCCTAACCTGTAGATAGACGTCTTCCACTCATCAGTCAGAGCAAACTGGGAGTAGGTCTTCTCCCTGGGAAGAGGCTGAGGAAGATTGTTTCATACCAGAGTAAAAGTACATTTTACCACTTTTCATTTTAGAAAGGTTTATGGGCATCAATGAAAGAAAAAAGTGACCTTTAAAGGCTTGTCAAACTTAAGACCTCATGACCTTAAAGCTAAATGAGGCAGTACATAAAAGTATATAATATGTTGGCGCATATCAGAAATGATGTTTGCACCAGTGTAGATTTAGTTGTTGTACTGTATTGTATTCACATGCATACACATATAAGAAGAAACACATATTCAGAAACTTGAGGATGTTATCTTTCAAACAATGTCACATAATCAACACTTACAAACTTGGATTAAAACAGGCTTGTTTTACAGAAAACATCTAACAAAAGACACAATTAGAACAAACTGAAATAAGAAATTCATATGAAGTCAAGTCAGATAATGTAGTTGAGTGTGTGTGATCAGTTCTTTGTCCTTATTCTCTGTTCGAGCCTTTCCCTTTTCTATGAGTTTTATCACCACACACCACGCACACACACTAACCTAAGCTTCACGTTTTATCTTGTTCTAAATGAATGAGGCCCCTGGTTTTTCTATGAAGTAACTTTCCCTTTCTCTGTCTCTCTCTGTGACTCTGTGCGGCTCTTTGGCTGAGAGACGCCTGATAAACTCAGCTTATCAGTGGTCAGTCAAACGTGAGGACTTCTCATGACCTCATGAGTAATTGGTTTAACTGTAAATCCCAAAATGGTGCCAAGCTCATCTGACACGACATTCCCCACATTCACAGGGAGAAAGAGTGAGATGGAGGAGTGATGATGGTAACACATGGAGGCTGGTACAGTACAGTCTGCAGTCAGGTGGGCCTGGAAGAGCACATCTAGAGGGAGGTGGGGGGGGCACTGAGAAATCCATGACCTTTATTAAAGTCAGGCAGAGACAGGCACAGTAACATGTCTCTCTTTCTTTTTCACAACTGTAATATGTTTAACTTACTTAGTAAAGGTGTTTTTACACACTACCCAACTGACTGCAAGAAGAGTTAGAATAAGGATTTCATCTTTCAGTCTAATTTACTATCTAACAAAGTATCAACCTCTTATACTGTTTCTGTGGCTCAGTTCTCTCTTTATTGTCCCTTTAATGACAGACATGTCACCACCAGTCATTTAATTCAAATCATTTTGTTCCCTCACAGAAACAAACTGTGTTACAGACTGCTGAAAGACCAGAGACTGTGGTTTACATGTGGCCACTCAAACTTAATGAAAAACAGCTTAGCCACTGAAGAGTTTAATAACTTTAATTTGACCTGTGGTCAGTCTTTGGTACAATTGTGATTTAACTCATTGCACCAAATATTTTTTTTGGCCACTTGGGGCAGAAGAACAAGGTTTTGTTTTAAACTGTTGCTTATATGCACATTCAGCAGATGCTAAGCAACATTGGCATTATAACATCCATCTGCCTGTTAAAAACGAGCCTATGTTGTTATATGTTGTTTGAACAGCAGCTTATAGGACCCAGTTTTGTTTTGCTGCCAGGCGACATCTAGTGGCAATAGTAATTATGACGAGATTATTGCAGCTTCATTGGTTTTAACAGCAAACAGAAATGTGACATAGTATAGAGAGCGACAAAGCCCGTGTTGTGGAGGATGGATGTGTCAACCCACAGTGTGTCAACACATAAACTGAAACTACCAATGTATATGGTAGCCATGGCAACACAGACTTATCTAATATGGAGGATGTATTTATCTTAACTCATGTCATGACCTTTCCCTAAACCAGTCATGGCAGTAATGATAGTAACCATGGCCACAACGGCTGGTATTGCCACTTTTGGTGCAGTTCTCGTCCTTATTATTGTCTGCTGCCATATCGAAACACACTTCTGTTGGTCATATCAAAGGGCCAAGGAAAACAAATTATATATTTGTTTGAGGACTCATTGGTTTCAGGTGACATGTAAGACCAGTATTCGCCTGTCTTTAAGATCTGCTTTGGTCTCCACTGAAGAGTTTGCAGGGCTGAGGCCTGGGAGACCAAAACCATGAGCTGAGAGAGGCTAAAACAGTGTGGAGCTGAGGGGAAGTGCTGAGTTAGGTGATAAGAATAAAACTGCAAATACACCTTTTAGCAACCCCTGGTGGGTGTATCAGTCAATGAAGTTTTCTTTGCAGTATCACCACATGTGTTCAGATCTTGTTTGCATCATTTCAGTTTCACATTAATGACCTGTCACATGTCTGTGTGAGACCATGGAGGAGGTTGTTTTTAACTGTTGGATTGTGTTCAACATCCAGGATAATTATCAACATTTATTTACACGCTCATTCATGCTCTAAAATCTATTATCAGTAATAAAACACCCTTTTATACAGTTAACCGCTGCTGCTGTCATCAGGTAACACGCCACTTTCCCAGCACTTAGTCATGTCAGGACTTGGCTGCGTTTATTGTCTGTTTACCACAGATATGACGCTCCTGGAGCCACCCATGCTTCAACTTAAGCACACAGTGTACTGTACTGTTAAATGCTTTGGGCTTAAGATATTAGGAATGAATAAGCCTCATATGGGTGAGAGATTCAGGCACCTTTCCAAATGAAATATGACTACGGCCCTTAAAACTTGACTCGTGATCCAGGCGGGAAAACAGCTTTTCCCCCCCATCGGCCACAACTTGTCATCCCATTAATACAGCTTCATTCGTTTTAACAGCCAGATATTACATTTTACTACAGAATAAGACCTCAGAATAACTGTTGGTTTCCTGCCAGCAGGAGAACAACCTGCTGTAGCCAGTATTTAACAGCAACCAGCCAGTGGTTATTTCTCAATCCTGCCTTTAAAATATGTGCGTGTGTGTGTGTGTATGTGTGTCTGCATGTTGCAACAGAGTGTTTATTATTGTTTTTGCCACTGATTGGATGAAGCTGCAGTTTTATTCATATCTGACATAATTAGAAGCAGCACAACTTCATTTTCCAAGCATAGAAAATGTGTAAAATGAATCATATCAGC
The DNA here is from genome assembly GCA_021432705.1 of Caranx ignobilis. Classification (NCBI taxonomy): domain Eukaryota; kingdom Metazoa; phylum Chordata; class Actinopteri; order Carangiformes; family Carangidae; genus Caranx; species Caranx ignobilis. The sequence goes on from MU270012.1 coordinate 15,727,962, forward strand.
CCTGACACATGAAAGTGGGAGCGGAAAATGTCACACTGCTTATTTCTCATCTAATGATGGCAAGGACGCGGTAAAAGTAACCACACACCATTTTAATGACTACATATGCAGACCCAAGGTATATATGATTTGTGTTTTTTCTGCTGATTCCCCACAGAGTTTTTCAAACCCATGCAGTTTTCATATCAGCAGGGCCACAAACCCGACCATTAAGTTCATGCATAATTTATCGCTGTGTAAAAGGACCCAATTATAGCGTGTGTGTATTTTCACCAGACTGGGGCTGCAGGACTCACATTAAACTGTGGTTTTTCACCAAAAGGCTACAAATAGAGGCCTTTGAAATGAATACGCTGGGGGATCAGAGATGGCAATGTCAACAGTGCCACAGTGTGTAGGAATTTATAATCTGCCAATTACAGCGCATGCATACATTCAACTCCCTGGTTGTTTAATACATGAGTGTCTGGAGGGAATTCTCATAATGTGAGAGTACAAGAAACAGAGCCGCATGTTGCTCTGTGAGTGTGTTTATATGCGTGTGTTAAGTTAAATGGAGAGTAGTGGCTCAGCTTTCTGATCCATGGGGGTTAAAAGCATGGAGCTCTAGGGGGATGTTGGTAGTCGAGACATTTGTGCTGCTGAGTGCCAGAGCAAAGAGGAGCTCCCTCTCACTGCTCTTGTCCTCTGAGCACTGTTCTGAGAGTCGCTGACACTTCAGTTCATGCATTCAGAAGCAAGCAGCCCATGGGACTGTGTGTAAACTGCACGCGCCTGTGAATCATCTCCCAGCAAATATATTTAACTGGACCTTCAGGGTGCTGCAGTTCACACATATCAACTCAGGTTTTTTCATCTTAAAGCTGCACTACTCATATATAACCTCAATGTAGGCCACAATGTAAAATGTGTGAAAAACACCATGGAGAATGGGCTCATCTCTGCAGTTACCTACAGAGCCGTCTAGCTTTTGTTTTGGTTTGAGGTCACGCTGCTTTCCACCCTGTGCACTGCAGATGTTAGCAACAACCTGGTGAACTCAGGAGAGTTTAGCCACCATACAGTCAGGTGTGTCCTTCAAAATAAAGCTACAAACCCACTACATCTTAAGAAACAGCTGGATGGAGGTGCATTAACTTTTAAGCAGTTTTTATTTCACCACTCAATTTGTTGCTTCACATCCAATACATTTCCTGTGTCATCTCATGTCACTAATCTAACCAATCACAGACGAGGAAGACCTAGACCCTGGATCACTTGAGCAACTGACTCTAAAGGTTACTGTACATGTAAATGTTTACACAATATAAGTGTATGAACAGTATACCTAATAAAATAGGCTAACTAACACATAACATCAGTCAGTATCCAAACCTTACAGTACAAAGGCTTTCTCTTCAGCATTTGTGGTGTGCCATCAGTGATTTTTATATTCACAGTGGCAACTATTATTGTATAGTACAGGCTGGCCTCTGCTGACAGGCAGTTATTTGCTGCCCTCTAGTGTTGAGTGTGATGACCTGCGCTCCTCAGGATTTACACTCATCTCTCTGTAGACAGTATTTTAACTGCTTGTCAGGCTGATTAAAACAAGATGAATCAGTCTTCAACAAATATTTACTCATCGTAACACAATTCAGTTTCCTCCATAATACTGCTTATAAAGGAGCAGACACACACACACACAGTTATATTTGAACAGACAGATACTGGAGGCTACATGTAGGTGTTTGACTCTGCAGCAGCACACTGAACACCTGTTCAAACAAAACCACCTCCCACAGTCCTCCCACTGTCCCTCATCACTGATAACTTTTCATTTTCTTGTTAATGTTCTACTTTAACAAAAACAAAAGTAAACATGTATTACCTGTGACACAGCACTTACATGAAATGAACAGGAAAACCCACATAATTCAAAATGTTGTGTGTCAGTTTGCTCTGTCAGTGGAACAGCTGATTCATTCATAACAGACTTAATCCAACAGGAATGTCCACAACAGAAACAGTATGCTATAAAAACACTGGCTCATGAAAATAAGGCATGACTCATAATAGAAATGATGAAAGATTTTAACCATGCCTTTAAAGATAATACACAATTTGTGTAACATTTAAAGTGTTGTGGACATTTTTCTCCATTATTTTGGACGGTTTTGTCAGAAATTAAAAACAGTGATGGTGAGACTTGTTCGATCAACCTGTTTTGTGTTACTGGCTCTTTCTCCCCTGTTTGCTCACCCTGAAGAGGGAGCCATTGTAGCTCTGATGAACACACAGCTCAGCACCGTGTCATGGCTGCAACTTCCATTTAATCTGAAATCAGAGTTTCTTTTTTGTATTTCTTCATCTTCTTTCTACTGTGCAATTTGATGGGCAAGACTCTCATCAATGAATTTGAATTTCACAGTCATTGGACTGTAACATATGGCCAACTCTTTATCGACCAGTTTGGTATGTTGAACATCTACTGTAAACAGGTTGTTATAGTTCAGCGTCCTCTCTACATCAACTGGACGGTCTTAACATCAGCTCAGATGTGCAGTATATTAAAACTGAAGAGACTAAAGCTGCACAAATCAAAGTTTATTTCAACAGTGGGTTGAAATGACTGTGTGGGTCAGATGGTGATGATGACAAACCAAAACATAAATCAACTCTATCTGTAGTTTCTCTTAGGTGTAGTGAGCATTTTAGTGTCTTTCAGCTCATGGTTTTGGTTTTCTTCATTATGTTTTAGTTCAGCCAAATGAAACACATTAACCTGTTACCATTGATTACACCCCAACCATACTGATTGAGCCATATTAAGTGAGCCGGTTAAAGTTCAACTTCATCAGTTAGAAAACATAAATCAACTACTACTGCTTTAAGGGTCATTTTTACATAAAGAAGGGGAAACATTTTAAACTTTGACACAAGCAAAATAAAGTTATGAAGTAAAGTAGAAAGTGTTGATGTCAGTGGAGTTCATCCACAATAATGACATATGTGAAGCTCACGGTAGTAAATCAAGATTTCAATAAAATTCAAAATATACTCATATATTATATGAAATGATTAACATGACTTCCTTTGTTATTAGGGTTGATAAAAAGCCACAAATCCTCTTGAAAACTGGGATTCCATCTCTTTCAAAACTTTACTTTCTCATCAAGACCAATTAAAAGGCTTCAATCACACCCTTTTTAATTAGCCTGCCTATAAGCTCCCTGCGATCACACAGTTGTTTCACTGCCGTCTTTGTTTACTTTATGTCATTTTTTCCTCAGTGTATGTACAGTAACCCTTTGTGTGCCGTGTTCACCAACAAACACCACTTGAGTGTGACGCCTGTGTGGCAGCCGGCTGTGTGCGTTCACCGCTGCTTTGTCTGCTGTCACATGCCAGGTCGTTTCTGCCTGTGATTAATTAGCATCCAGTTCGTAACCCCCCTGAATTAGCAGCAGAGCACTCGGGCTAATGAGCTGACTGTGAACCTGGAGGTTACAGTAACCAGCGCAACTCATCTGTCAAAACCAGTGGATTCACAGGCGTCAGATCAGCTGGACAGTCTGAGACGGCATGAGGGGGACAGTCAGCAACGACTGACTGAACCACCTGTGATGGACTTTGTAGATTTTCTTTTACAGTAGTACTGAGGAGATTTCTAATTATAATTATAATCCAACTGTAATGCATCCAGTTAACTCAGATGAAACCTGGGTTCACAGGAAGTACAACTTTAACCTCTCAAAAAAATAATTCATAAGGTTCAAACAGCCTATTAACACTTAGTAAATTTGGGAAAGGGATGAGTGGATCTTTTATAACAGCTGTAGTGGGAGTGTTACACTCTGCACATTGACAGACTGATGGTCAGATATTGGTCGAATTCAAAATTGTGTATTTATGTTGACATTTGCAACCTTTCATTTTCTCTTCTTTTAATTGTTATTAATGTTTTTATTCTTAATGTCTTATGGTTTTTAATGTTCTATTTCGTGACACTTTTTGGATTTTATTGTGTTTTTGTTCTCTAGGACCTTTGAACCTATCCTTTGTTAGGACACAATATAAATGAGGTCTCCACCTCAGTGTGTCCCTGAGTTAAAATAAAGATTGATTGAATGAATGAATGAATGAATGAATGAATGAATGAATGAATCATCAGTCGTATCTGCAAATTCATTACATGAGTCTCATGCTCACACCCCAACAGACCATCATGTGCCCAGTGCTTCCAGCCAGCAGATAAACCACTATCTTCTCTGCCTATGGTGAAGTGAATAAGCATCAGTGTCCTTCTTGTTTCACTGGACCAACTCCTAAACACAAAAATAATCTTGACCTTCAAGCTTCCAAGTTTATTCTGGACTGTGGAAACAGTGGTTGACACAACAATCTCACCACAAGGCTTGTTGAGATAAGGCCAGTTTGCTGGAAAATGATGTAAAAAGAAATGTTTTTGACTTTCAGTAAACCTTTTTTTTTTCCGGAGCATTTTAAGGACCTCTCCTCTCATCAGTGTTTGCTCAGTGTAAAAACAGTAGCCGGAAAACAACTCGACAGCAAGCTCCAGAGCGGAGCCTTAATGGAGCTTGTAGTGAGTGTGTTTTTCTCACCAGTGTTTCCAAGGTCGAGAGTGAACTTTGAACTTCAGCTTTTAACACAACGTATACGAGAGCATGTTGAACTGAAAACAGGCTGAATGGGAGACAAAAAAGACACAACAACTACAACTTGATGAGGCTGGTTACAAACCCTCCAACTCTAAAAACAATATGATGTCAATTTAAATAATAACTTTGAGACCACCTACCCCACGCCTCACCCATGTCCCACACCAGTCTACCTAGTTAACACAGACCAGACTGATATCAACTCTCTATCAAACTCCCAGTAAGTCTGAAGTTAAGTGTAATCAGTTACACTGCTCCTAAGTAATCAGATTACTGTAATGTGTCTCTACTGTAGGTGGTGCATTACTGTTCATCAGCATTAGTGTTGATATTAAATTGACGTAGAATCTGGATGCTGCTGTTCACATGTGAAACAGGCCAGGGTTTTCCATACTCCATTTAGTTCATTAACAAAAAACCTTTTCTGGACTCTCAGACCAGTGTATGAAGCCTACAGTCCTCCCATGATGCACCACCACAACAACAACAGGCCTCACGGTTGACTGCCTTCTACTACCCTCAGTGAAGTCTGACCCACTTGGCCCCCGCCAGCCACGCGGTCCGGTCCAGAGCCGCCAGCTGCTGTTGCCGCGGGTGATGATGAAGATGTTGGCACAGGCGTCGACTCAGGTGCCGTCTCCAAGGGAACCAGCGGGACTGTGACAATCTGATCATCTCCGCAGCGACTGACACCTGACTGCACCCCCAACCTGGAGCGGCTCACACCATCAGCTGTCCTCAACGGGCCCGAGTGACAGAGATACAGGAGGCTGGAGGACAGCGCGTGACCTGACATGACTTGTGAGGGAAGGATGTGGGCTACAGCGTTTAAAACCAAATGACACATAATCAACATTTTAAATAAGATGAAAATGCTAATGAATGTGTTTTTTTTTTTTCCACTGTAGGATGAAGACGTGTCACAAAGTTTTTCCAGGTCAGAGTAGAAATATATAAGCTATGTAGCTCTTGGGTAGCTCAATCAAGTTAATTAGACTGCAATCAAGGCTTTATCATTATTTAACATTTTGCCTCTTTGATGTTGATGTTTTGGGTTCATTGCTCTGAGCATTGCATTCACACACACACACACACCACACACTCCCCCCCCCCCCCCCCCCCCCCCTCTCTCTCTCTCTCTCTCTCCCTCTCTGTCTCTCTCTCTCTCTCTAAGCTCTTAGTATTTAGGTGATGTTGCCCCACAGGATCTGCTTGACAGAACTCAAGCAAACACAATAAACTTTTTTATCTGTTAATCTGGTTATTTATTATTATCTATTGATTTTGAGTTTTGTGTTCAAAATGTGGATGAGTGTGTTAAATACAAACCACCATAAACATGAATCCAGGTTTCAAAATGTCAAAAGTTCAAATGTGTGGCCGCCTCCCCTCTAGTGCTCATTTGCAAACGTGTCCCCTTTGATTTGTCATTGGCTTGTGTGATAACTGGCCTGATTTTAATTGGATGAGGCATTCATCAAGGGAACTCTGATTGGTTCACGGGCCGGTCGGCGCTCCCCTCCTTTTGACCACCTTGCTTCCTGTCCCCCAGGACACCATTAGGCGCTGCCAGGTCCGAAACCTGTTCGTTAAAACTTGTCACGCTGCGCCGCTGCCACACATAACAGCAGCACGACGGAGAAAATGATTCAAAGCTCCCTCCTTAAAAACTGTAATGCTATATTTATAAGCCAGTATTTATAAACACATTTGCATATATCAAGATGAAAAAGTTGTTTGAATTGGGGGCAATTTGCATTTGGTGAAACATATGGCAGAGCCATGGAAGCCATGGGCCATGCCTTCATTACCCGATCTTCGTTTCATCAGCTCCTTGCTCCCTGCTGAGCCTCCCCACGGCGGAGCCTTCTGTCCCCGAGGTTTCAGTGACAGGGGACAATATGTCCCCAAGGTGAGGAGCAGGGGGAAAGCTGCACGCACACCGCTCCTCCAATGATTATTTAATCAGACTCTTCACTCTGGATCTGAAAGAGGAGAGAGGTACAAAGTGGCGCTTATTACCCATTTGTTCAGAGCAGAGAGAGAGAGAGAGAGAGTGGAGGGGAGAGAAGAGTGAGTGCTCGAAATGGCAGATCATTTAACACAGCTGACGATTGGAAGGAGAGAGAAGGTCCAGAGAAGAGAAGAGGGACAAGTGGAAAAGGAGATTATAGAGAAGAAAAGGGCAGATAAAGGAAAAAGAACAGAGATCTGAGGACAAACATTGAGATGGGCTGGTGACTGGGCTGATAGGAGCAGCTGGTTCAAACTTGTTGGTTTTTTCCTGGACAACACTTCTTTTCATCCAGCAGGAGGATAAAGCATCATATAAACTGCAGAGCTCCAAAGTACATTTGAGTTTTTCCAGATTTGACAGTTTTACCTAGAAACACTTCAGATACAGAACATGTGACAATCCTAAAAATATGATGCACTCTAATGAATTAATTACCCCACAGTAGATTAATTGGTTGAAATGATGTAAATGGAGACCAAACTACAACATTCAAATGCTGTCTCCACATTAACCAATCAGTCATAGTAACTTATTAATAAATCACTCTGAATGGGGGCGTTCTGCATAATGACTACATCATTTCTGACTCTGACAGCACTAATGTACTTAAGTGAAATTATGAATGCAGGACTTTTTGCTTGTGACAGACTGTTTTAATATTGTGTCAGATCTACTTTTACTCACACAAGGAATCTGATACTTCCTCCACCACTGATGCTCAGTGAAATCAACCCCCCACAAACTAAACACTAGACAACAAAAGAGCGGAAAGAGAATAAAAGAAGAGCAAAGTGGATGTGTGCTGAGGTCCTGCAGGTGAGGGTGCAGCACTCTGTCTCTCTCTCTCAGCCTGGCTGCAGCTTGGCGTGCCACTCACACCAGCAACACATTTGCATGTGCAAAAAAGCCCTGTGTTGAAGTGCTGCAGCACCCTCCCTCCCCCCTCCCCACCGCTTCAGTGTGTGTGGTCAACCTGTTTTGCGATTTGTTTAAGTGCTTATGAAAGCTCCTCATCCACAGCCGCAGACCTGGTGTTTTGTTTTGACATGTATACCTGCTTTTTCCAGGCTTCTGCGTTATTTCCAGGAGATAGGAAGGGGTTAGAAGATGGAGTGCAGGTCACAGTTGTCTGTCACGGTTTCTGGCCTCAGTGTTTGCCTTTCTATTTCCATACTCTGATTCCAATGGGATGGGGCCAAATTTAGAGCCACAAGGTTGTTTTTGAAGGTCACTGGGGGTATTTCAGGAGTACCTGTCCACAAATGTACACCTGGGAGCCTAAAGTTAGGCCAAAGCTCTGAGACCTGGGAAGACGTCTGTTTTCATGCACTTCACATGCTGTTAATTTGACTTGAATCTTTCAGTCACAGCGATTTGAGAGGCGGAGGTTTGCGGTGTAATTAAATTAAAGTAAGCATTTATGAAGATGTATTTTTACTCTGTGACTTTTATAAGTCTGTTTTCAACAGGGCAGATGCTGAAATGTGGACAAAATAAGAAGAGAGGCAAAGTTTGTGGTGATTTATTTCCACAGCAGCGTGTCTTTCGTTTAAATGATTATGGCGGAGAACACAGTGCGAGTCATTATGACGTTTTACAAATGTGTTTCTGCTCATTTTAAATACACCATGATTCTTCAGTTCTGACTTGTTGTTTGTCATATGAAGAGTTTGTCATGTATAATAAAGTTTATAGAGTTTTGACACCTTCTACATCCACTTTATATTAGATTATATTTTCTGTGACTAAACACTAATCACTACTAACTTTATTGCATATCTTAACTTGTCCACTGTCCTCTCTCATGTTTCTAATGTTAATATAAATGGATTTGGGTATAAAAGTGAATATTGAACCACCTCTCAGTGTTTGGTTCTTTGCATTCATGACACTTTTGTCTGTGAGCATTTCAGCTGTTTGGCCTTTTCTTTAAGCTTAATGTCAGCTGTTTTCCCCAATACTTTTAGCAAAGACCTTCAACAATTAATCTGCCACTTGACCTCACTTTGACCTTTTCTATTGTTGATCCATTAGCAATTTTGTCCGTTTATCAGCATTTTGAGCTAACCAAAAGTGCTAACATACACACACACTCTTAGGTAGCCTAGCCTAACGCACAAACAGATAAATGGTTATAGCACATGGAGAAAACAGAAGACTGCTAACTGTTCATTTGCTGGTTTTGACTAACAATTTGTTTGTTCTGTACATCTATTTCAGAGCTTTAATATATTTATGCTATTATATCTAGGCTGAAATGAGGAGCTCTTCATTGTTGTATGTTTTTTTTTTTTTTTTTCAGCTAACCAATAGCCTACTAATGCTAATGTTCAGGTGTAGCGCCTGACTCATGACACGAGTAGGTTTCTTTAAACAAATTAAAAATTGCAGTTATCTTTTCTTGCTCCTCCTGCTGGTTCTGTGTCACTGCTGCTGTTTTTAAACCACAGAAATAAATAAAAGCCTTCCAGAATGAAGTGGATAAACTCCTCCTGTGTCATCACTGGCTGCAAACTTCACGTTGTGAGGCTACATGGTTTTCTCAGTAAGCCCTGCCCCCGGTGTAATGCAGGTAAATTCACTAATGGCTCTTGTGCCTGCATTCAGATTGTAATCTGGTTTCTCCCTGAAGAAATGCTGCCATTTCATCTCAGCCGAGCCCAGACGAAAACCACTCCTCGGCTATGTAAACAGTCGATTGAAAATACTAGTTTAATTAATTTCCCTTTATGATAATGATTTCATCTGGGCCAATAAATAGTCATTTTTGCTATGCTTTTCCCCCCTTAGTGTAACCCCAATATTATTTCTGCCGTTTAGTTGGAGCTAAAACGGGGCAAACAGGATGAGTGCGTCATTAACGCCACACGTCAACATGCGGCAACTGGGGGAAAAGCATCCAGCCTGTTAATAAGTAATGACTGCCCAAGATCACAGGAACCTTACACTACAACAAAACAAGTTAAGCACAAGCTTTGATAATGACTGTTAATAATTCAATATGTGTAATTATCGCTTTACAGGAAAGCACAATGGTGGCGGCTTGCTGTAGGGATGGTGGTAGCAATTAAAGACAAGAAAGATCGGGGTCAGCGGATCAAGGGGAGGCAAAGCGAGGATTCTTGTCGAGTTGCCGAATGCTGACCTTACAGGTGCTGCTGCATGAGGAAAAGGCTGAAAATAACAGCTTTATTTTGTTCTCTCCTCTTGCTACTGATCATTTGGAACGTCCTCACATCTTAAAATATAATCCTTGATTAATGGGAACCCCTTTTGGCCTCTGTTGTGACATGGTTTTCCTTTACAGCATCTCATACTGCCTGCTGGGTGTGTGTGTGTGTGTGTGTGTGTGTGTGGCATCTGCGACCTACTACTTCCTCAAATTTGCTTCTCCATTGTCCCTTGATTCGCACTAGCCAAATGTCGAGGTTGCACATTTGCAACTCAAAACTAGCCAGATCAATGGTAAACGTAATCACTCTATTTGTCATGCCCAGATTTGAATTTCACAATAAGTGTGTAGAAGAGGAGAAGGGAGGGAGGGAGGGAAAAAACTGGAAAGATGTCTGACTTCTCTCAAAATCAATGTCTTTCAACAGCCCTCCGCTCCTCTTTGACGGGAAAGGGCATTCACATGCATTTGGCGGCCATTGTCGGCAGCAAAATGACTAATCATAACATCATTGATGTCTTTAAAAAAAAAAAAAAAAAAAAAAAAACGACTACAGATGACAGTACCATTGACAACCTTTGCTCCCATCCAGAGAGAAAGAGTTAATTTGATCATGATGACACCAGTCTCTTTCAAGCCCCTTTTCAGGCCAGCAGCAGCTGGGGCTGGAAGAGCAAGAGATGGGATGAATCCTCCGCGGAGTGAGTGAGTTAGTGAGTGAGTGAGGGGGGAGAAAAATAACAAGAAGAGTCGTTATTACGTCTCCATTTTGGGACTGAGAGGGTTTTCTGAATTGCCCTGGATTGCGATCCTGCGTTCGTTCATTCCTATATAGGCCTTCAGAGTGGCAAATGGGCCTTGGGCCAGTGTGAGGCACTGGAGCTGGAACAAGAATAAGATCACAATTGCATTTAAAGCCCAGAGAGGGAAAGAGGGAAAAAGGGAGGAGAGACAGAAAGAGGGAGCCTATGAGCCCTAATTGCCAGATGGTGAATATTTTCGCTCCCTTTCAACGGCGCATTAATTGCAGGGCTGCCCGGGGGTTGAGACGTACTGATCAGTGTGGCAGAGGATCCTGACCCTGATTATCCCCCCTCAGACTCCCCTCACTGGAGAGACAGTGAGCGTAGGGGTGTGTGTGTGGGTGGGGTGGGGGGTGGGGGGGGGTTAAGGGGGAGCTAAGGGGTTTTGCAACAGTTACTCACCCAATCATTTGCGTGTGGAGCCACCTGGGCTTCGACACTCTGGGTTTGAAGCTGGAAAGGAGGTGATGGTGATCAGGAGGCAGGATGGAGGGCAAGAGAGGGGGAGGAGAGGGGTGTGTTGGGATAGGTAGTATGGTGAAATGAGGGGAGTGGAAGGAAGGACAGACCACCCTCATATCCTCATCTCTCCTCCCCATCACCCACCTTTCCCTCCTCCTCCTGCTCTCCCACCCCTCCCAGCCCCTCAGCTCCTCGTTTACATATCTCCAAAAGATGTAATTGAATTAAATAAAGCTTTCCTTCGGGCAGCTGCCACAGCTGCTGTTTGTGGCATGTCAAAAGGCCCGCCACTTTAAGAGCACTTACATATGCTCCAAATTAGCAGGTCAGATAGGCGGACGCACGATGACAGGGCCGAGGCTGCCAGCGCGACAAGGGGCCCACAGCTGTGAGCAATTCACTGGCAGAGTGGGGGCTCTTTCAGACCCCTGATTATGAAGGGCAGCGGTGCACGTGCTCATACACACACACACACACATTCACAGACGTGTAAGTGCATGCATGTAGACACACACCTATTCACAGATGTAGACACGGGTCACTGCAGTATTTAGGAAGCATATCTGTTTTTATTAAGGGATGATGACCCACAGGACTCCTTTAAAAAAAAAAAAACTCAAAATAATTATAAATACATAAATGAATAAACAAACCTGTGTCAGTCAACATAAACGCCTGCTTTTCACATCTGTGCTGTAAACCAAACGTATAATCTAATAGGTTTAAAACAATATTTCACACCCACGTCTCTACAGACATTCTACCAATATCAGCATGTTCAGCCTGTTTTTGTCGTCTTGTTTATGGCTGCACAGAAGCATTTATCACAAATTAACCAGAAAATTCACAGATAAAGAAGCAGAGGCCAGTATCTCTGGTAGAAGAAGTAATGGAGGTTGGTATGACAACAGAATATCATAATGCAAAAAAGACAAAAAACAAACAAACCTCACATCCAAATAGAAAAAGATCAAGTAAAATTTCAGAGTCACATGAGCTGAAGTTAAGTCATTCCTAAGACTCAGTTATGTATAACAGTGTGTATATACATGTGATTGTGTGATCACATACACAAACATTAACATATGGATACTTCTAAATGTGTTCATGCCAGAATATGAATATTCATGAATCTTTCAAAATTTGTTTGACGATTTATGAGCAAACTTCACACGTATACAGCTTGTTTTTAGGGAGCAGCAGGTGTAATAAACTCTTGCTGTATATTTCAGTAAAAACTATAAATAGTGTTGTTTTGAAATGATGTTTGGGGCTGTGTAAATGTAAGTTCATGGTAAAGAACAGACATGAGCCCATGTTTAAAGACTGAAAGAAAGAAAGATCTCATATTGATCAGAAATGAAAAATTGTGGCCAGTGGTGTGAAATCATTAGTGACTCCATGTCCTTAGTAGCATCTGTGCTTAGTTAATACTAAACCAACTTGTATAAAAACAGCTACATGTCCTGCAATGATAAATCTATTTAAACTCCCCTGAAAACCTTTTTCTTCACCGCAGACAGAGTATACAGGAGGATAATTAAGTCCAGATATTTAACATTTGGCATCAAAATTTTTAAGTCAGAGACTTGAAACACATTAACAGACATTGTACCCTATTCTCCATCTTCACTTCTGGATTGTTTTGGGGATTTTTTTAAGGACATGTGATCAACCAGGAACATTTAGCACTGAACTCCTTGTTACCCTACCCACAGGATCATTGTTGTGCTGTCTTGTCTTTAATTTGAGATACTATGTAGAAATGTAGGGACCCTGTATCACTGCCATCACCATACAACATATCACTGTCAGTGTGCACTGTACCCTGAACCTGTCTGACACAAGGGCAGGCTGCAGAGAACAACAACAAGCCAATATTTGTGCTGCAGCGATGTATCTGTTTATTGAGGGTTTGGATGTGATGAGCAGAGACCTCTTAAAATGATGTCAACACTTCACTTGAGTTATGTATCCACTGAGACACGCCTGTCATATCGTAATCAACCGTTGTGAACAATCACCTAATGACTTGTCACTCAAGGTCTGCTGGGCAATTATGATGCATTTGCATGGCGGCGAATGGTGTTTATGACAAATAATCCATGTCCTAATTGCTTGCCTGTTTTCCTTAAGGCGTGTGCTGCTGATAGGATGTGATTAGCTGGAGGGAGTAAAGAGTAAAGCAAAGTTGAAGCGGATCACACAGGTTATGTTTATGTGCCTGACGTGTTGGGAAGTGTTCTTCATGAAATGAATCGGTCAACATGGGAAAGACTGTGACCGATAATGTCGCATTTGACATTATGAGTTTCTTATCTTAGGATAACAGAAAAAAAGTGTAACCTCAGTTAACTGTCAGTCTACAGTAAAGCCACTGTTCAAAAGTGTTGAGAGAGAAATTTGTTTTTGAAATGAGGAAGCTGTATTACCAGTAATTCATCCAAATATGACAGTTGTATTTTCGGCGGTTGAGGTGTGTTGGATGGGAAAGTTGGGACATATGAAAAAATATTTAACCAATCATGAGTGAAAGTGAAGAGTCTAGACAGGGATTAGTCAATATGTGAACAGAACCAGCTTCTGTGTGTCTGTATTTGTTTAAATTTACACACTTCTACAAATCAGGTTGAGAATGTTTATTTTCAGCGCTTTGAACGACCTCCGGCCGCCTGGTTGTCGACTTCCTCACTCAGAAAGCATGATGGTCTGGTCATTCAGTTTTGTCAACAAGACACAGATAGATAGATATCTGACTGACAGCCATCAACCCACAGCACGCTCTGTCCTGAATTCATTTTGTCATGTTACCTTGGACTTGTCAATATGAGGAAGTGCCACCTATCACGGATCAGCATCGTTCTCCTCATACCCACAGCTTTGTTTGTTGGTGGGATGTTTCCTGTTACAGACTGATGGAAGAAGATCTTTTTTGTTTTTTTTGAATTGGTGTGAAATTCTTTGTTCCTACCTGGGAAATGCACCCAGTTCGGAACTTTTATTTTGTTATAAATAAGTGCAGCACAGAGGAGCAGAAACTGAACAGGATCACAACTGCACCGGGGTCCCTCTTCAGTGTCCCATTCAATTACACCACAGTGTTTGACTTCATCTGCAGACTCCTGCAGGAACAAAGGTTGTCAAACACACTTTGGAATAAATAAATCCCTTTTGACTGTACGTCTGTGGACACCTTAATGCCCAGCACTCTAATTTCAAATTTGAGGGTGTTATTGTTTCATGTTGTCCTGTGGCGGACAGAAAGGCTGTGACTCAGCTGTTTGCATGCAACACTGGAGAATAATGGATGTGAAGGCACACCAAACACATCCTTTAAAAATGCATGAGCGCCCCCCAAAAACCTCTCTCTCCCTTTGCAGAATAGAGCTATCACTGGTGCCTGTTATCTCCCTGAACCCCCAGGTAGAAAATGGTAATGATACCACTTAACATCGCTGCACATATGGAGGGAAAATGGAAATGCCAACAGCACCTCAACTATAAAGCAAATCAAATTGAAATATTAATCCGCTGATTAATATAACATTATGAGAGCCCATTCTCTTTGTTGTTAAACAACAAAGGGTTGCAAAATAAGCAACTGCCTAAGAGGTAAGGGGTTTAAAAGAGTCCCACAGAGGTGCTAAAGCCCCTTTCAAACATCATTACTCTGCATAATGTATTCCCTTCCACAGTGCTGAGATTTGATATTGATGTTTACTCATTTATTTTTTAATTAACGTTCGTTGTTAATGAATTCTTTGATGAGAGGCATTTTGTAAATCATTATCCTTGGAAGAGGAAAAAAGGATGCATCGCTCTTGCCCCTTATACTCGTGACAGAAGAAAAAATGCTAGGTGTAAGGGGAAAAAGTTGCCGAGGAGAAGTAGGGTCATTGTTTAAAGTTTGTTTTTTGATGCGTTGATTTTTTTTACCCCCCACCACCACCACCACCTTGCCTCCCGTGTTGCTGTTTTTCTGATTGCATCTTCCATCTACGGGGATGAGCAGGCAGAGCCGACAGGGACTCTGGCAGGAGCTCTGTGTGCGCGAGAAGTCGGTGTGGATACTTAGCTAATTACAGGAATATAACTCAAGGCTTTCAGAGAGTCGCTCCAGTGGGGAGGAGGGGTGCAGTTTCACCCACGGAGCCCTTGGTGGAACTCTGTCCTTCCCCTCTTTAATATTGATCACTGGGGATCTCTTGGAGGACACAAAGTAGGCCTCGGAGGCTGGGAAAGTTTGTTGGATCAACAGTTTACTCTTTCTCACAAATGTCACAAAATATCCAATACTTTCCAGTCACATCAGTTTCATCCAGTCTCCCCCCCCCCCCCGCAATGGGATCAAAATGTGAGTGATTTAAAACCATTAATCCACTGACAAGGCTAAAACCAACAACTAACTGATGCAACTTTATAGCGTTTCCCTCTGTATAATAGAGCGTCATTGTTGTCTGGAAACAATATCACTGGTTTCTTTTAAATCATCCCCACATTAACAAAAACACAAAAAGTGCATTAATCCACTACTCAAAACAGCGAACACACTGCCCATTCCTTTTGCTCTAATGCTTGCTGATGACCCAGTTCCCAACTTGCCACAGACCAGTTGGAGAAACTGGATGACAGACAAACACAAATCACAGGTTCTGTTTTCAATTGCTGTTGTTGATAAACATAAATAAAATGTCCACCATTGCCAGCCTTGTCCTTGACCACCGACAGCACAGCGAAGCGGTAGGTCCCCATGTTTGGATTTTGAGCTCGTGTAGCACATTCACAATGGGATGTGATGCAGATTCACATTCATACTTTATTATGGCTCAAACCACCTCTATATACATCAGTGACAACATAGTCTAATGAAAGTGTATGCAATGAAAATGTGTAAAGATGGACTCTATGTCTCAGCTCCTGACAGAAATATCTGGCTCTATACAGCTGCTAAATATTCTACTATATTCATTAGACAAACAATGCTAATTCTCTGATGTTTCATCACTCTGCTAGGCCCCATTCATACAGTCACATCACATCGTATTGATCATAGTTTTAATGGGGAATACATTCAGCATATTTGTTAGACCTCCAGGATACACCCAGTGAATTTTGGTGAGAAGCAGTGAATGTAAACATGACTTGTTTGTTTACAAGGGAACTCCACAGGGCTCCTTTAAAGCGCAGAGAGGATAGAGGTCAGCAGGGAAATCCATCGTTTAATAATGATTTTCCAATATTGACAAGAAGATGCAGGGATAATTTGCAGAGTATTGTTTGGGGACTGTGGGTCTGTGATACTGTAGGCTAGTCCCAGTGTGAGGTGTGGACCAGTTGGCCACAGATGAGTCTCAAGCCCCCAACCCATCTGGAGCCATCTTGGAGATGAAGCAAAAATCTGGAGCTTGTCCATCTCTTGGCAGGGCCAGTTTCGTCTCTACACATACAAGGCTGATTGTCTCTAATCCTACCAAAGAATTAATTGCTTAATTGGATCAATTAGATGTCCCAATAGGTCCCCAAGACGTGCGGTAGGTGCGTGAAAGAATGAAGATCCAAACATTTGAAGTGTGTCGTTTGTTGTATCCAGGTTGTCAAGCTTCCAGAGTTATTTTCATCCTGATCTCACGATATCGAGACAATTCAAGACAAGTTTCCAATCTTACTTAATATCTATTTGCTCATGTCACAATCTCATTTCAATCATGTGAACACTTTTTCAAGTTTGCGTCACTCGACAACATTATGCAGTGCTTGTTTTTGAGACAGAAGAACTATTTTCATGACTTATGGCATTTGCAGTATCTCAAAGATCGCACTGCTGTTTTTCTTCCTTCAAGCCAGTTTTAAATGGAGCCAAACTGCACGGCTTTAAAGGCACATTTATCAAAAAGCGAGTGCAGTGCAGATGCTGCCACTTTTTCTTAAAAAAAAAAAGAAGAAAAAAAAAGGGGGGGGGGGGGGGGATTGCAAGTAGAATTATGGCTTTTCATCAGCCGATAAATTTCACTTGTGATTAATTGCAACACTCACTTTTGGGATCACTTCTACACAAAAGAGCATTTCTGCTTTGTAAAATTCATATAAAAGAAATGCAAATCAATGGTGTTCTTGGCACCAAACATATGCTGCCACAATGCCAACAAGCCTGCCCCTGACAACCCCAGCTGGGGGCTTGTAAGACTTGCTCTTGGCAAAAGACGTTTTTTCCACCCGCTTTGCAAATGATCACCAATTAATACGAACAGCATCCAATTCTAATTTTGCACCTGGTAAGATTGTGAGTATCTTGTAAAGCTCTTCTAAGCTATGGATCCAAATTACTGGATGTTTTCTCCCTCCCATTTGGGATCATGGCAGAAAGAAAAAGAAAAAGAAAAAAACAGTGGCAAAGGTCCATAACCCATCAAGACCCCCATCCGTGAAAACCATCAAAATGACTCATTTAAGCTGGAAAGGTGTCATGCCTCAGATGATGAAGAGGGGATTTACCTGAGGGGGTTTCAGAGGCAACAAAGTGTGGTATCTTTTATCCTTATGCAACAACAGCAATGTGCCACAAGAGAGGAGATTTTATTTTGTTTTCTTGGATCCATGCAACTTTATCTATTATTGTTTGAACAGAAAACTCACATCCCCAGTCTTCCTACTCTCAAACTTTCAGAGGTGATGCAGAGAGAAATTAAGGTTGTGTTTATCACTTGGTAACACAGCAGCATCCATCCATGTGATGAATTCCACATATTTCCCAAAGAAAAGAAACTATAACAATTCAGAGGCGTTTCACGTCACTAATTGCTCATCAGAGTTCTTAGCATCTCGTTCCCTCTTTCTCTCTCCATCTCTCACTCTGAAATTGATACTCGCCATACGACTTATGATGGATAGGAAGCTTTAATGAGCTCTTACAAGCAATTAAGTAATCAGGGAACCCTGCTGCTCAGTGCTGGAGCTAGCAGGAGCAGTGACAAACGGAGGCCCATCAGTACTGTAATCAGCACAGGACACAGTCACCGCTGCTCACCACTCCCTAACCAAGGGCAGCAATGGGCCGAGCAGCAGGCTTCCACCTTCATGATATTGTTTTGTCTGCTGTATCTCTGAACTTTGTGACTTGGAGATGCACTCCTCCACATTTTATGCTTTTTTTTCCCTAGAAGGTTGCTTTGTTTGCATGAGACTAGAAACTGCCCTCAATAACTAGCGCATAAAAAGGAAACAAAACCAAGTTATGTGCCCACACACGGCACCTCTCAGATGTTCCTGTCAAACAGAGGCATGGTAGGCCAAGCTGCTTTATGCCCTGTTTACACATACGCTGTTATTTTGAAAAATGGAGACATTTCCCTTCGTTTACAGACAAATGGAGAATTCACCTCGGCCAGAGTGGAGATTTTGGAAAACTTTGTTCGCACATTTGCATGTAAACTGAGAAAACTGAGTTTTAGGCAGCTGACGTCACATTGTGTGCTGGAAGTTGCACCTGCGTCAAAAGTGTGACATATGTTCACATTTTCATGGTGTCATGGAGGCATTCAGAGTAGCAGGTGCATTTATGTTGGTGCAAACCCTCTTCTTCTGTTTGCATTTGCAAATACAAATACAATTGCAAATACAATTGCAAATACAACTGCTCATTGTTGTTGATGCTATTTTCAGGATTCTGATTGACTAACGTGGGCTTGAGCTTCTCGTTGCACTGCCACCTACAGGTTTGGCATGCTCTTGACAGCATATACACAGGTTAGTGTAAACGAAAACTTTTCTGTAAACAGACAGGTGTGCACAATGTTATTTTTGTAAACAGAGAGGGTGAAATGTCCGTTTATGAAAATAGCCGGCCATGTGTAAATGTAGTCTTCTACTGGAGGAGCAGTAACGGGCAACAAGTGACAGGTGTGGGCCCAGGTGATCCTCATTTAGGCTCATTGATGCCCTGGGCCATTGTTCAAAGGTGATCTGATCAGATTTTGGATAATGGATTGGATCAAATCTTGAAAATGGGTTTCAACAAATGAATAAAAAGCAAATATACAGTACATTAGTCAAATACATTGTGAATATTTTTCCATGTGTTTCACATTCAAACTTCAAATTTCAAAATTCAAATTTCATTTGTCCAGTAGTTGGGGAAAGGTTCTTAATTTGTGGAATAATCAAAAGTTAACTTCAGTTACTTCAATGTAATGGTGTAAAAATCAGGTGCAAAATATAAATCAATAAATGTATATGTACTACGTTGTGAATGTTGTTTATTTGACCAATTTGAATTTAATTTAAATCACATTTTGTTGCTGAAATCCACCCGACAGCTGGGATCAGAATATAGCAGTACTATCGTGTAACCCTGGCATAGGGCACAAAGCAAACAAGAAACAAAAAAGAAGAAAAGGTAAAACTGATTAACAACTTTCAATACATGTAAATATCAGTTAAAAAGTTCCTCTGTGTTCTTTGCATTTTCAACTGCCAGGCGGCGTGATCAGAGCGACCAGAGCATCCATAGGTGATTTCACGCTTTTGGTGTGAACGCAGGGTAAGGGCTACCATCTATTGTTGGAATTAACAGGCTTTAACATCAAACTCTAACAGCTTTCTTCTACTTAGCATGCTAACCAGCTATCCTCGAGCTTAACATCTTCATCATTTTCCAAGTCACTGCAGCATAACCCTAACTCTAACCACCCTAACCCTACATCTCACCTTAACCTAACCTTAACCTTAGGAGTAAGTAAACAGCTTATAAGGCCAACATTTGCAAGGTAGCAGTAGCAAAAATGACACATGGTGGGTTAAGGTTAATTTTTGGTTTTAGTTCAGCGGTGGCCAGGAAATGTGTGTATTTGTTTCACTGCCTCTTCAACCTCACAAAAAATATGCACTGATCGTATGATTTGTAGTGGTGGAGAGAGGTTATTTGGTGAATGCTAACCTATTAGCATCTCTGATAACTATATATTACTTCACAAGCATATACTCTTATTTGTCTGGGCTTTGCTAGCATATCCCATTTTATCCCTTTTTTATTATCTGTATTGATCTGGGTGGTGAGTTGCTGCTTGCACTTGTGCTCGCATCGATACTTAAAGTTGAACTGAAAACCTCTGATCAGAGGACAGGTTGAGCTTCTGTGGGTTGTGCGTGGTAAACAATTCATGTTGTGAAAAGGAAAATGAAATCTAATCGCGAGGTTTCGGTGTTCTCGACTCCAATGCTCACCTGAGGCGTCTGAGCTGGTGAGCTCCACATTCTCAGTTCCACGTTCTCACCCACCCAAAGCATGTTGGGCGCCCCAGGGTGGTGTGACACCTCTCCCACACTCTCCGACTCCTCTGAATAATTCTGCCCGACCATACGTTTCACATCTCGTGCTGTTTTGGGGCCTGAGACAATGCACATTTTCACATTGAAAATCAAATATGTTGCTTATTAATAGGGCGACTTTGGCGAACGCTACCTGGAGAAATGCCGGAGGGGGGAGCTAGGAGAGAGGGATGCCTACAGTCGTGTGGTGTGCCTTCTCTCTCTTCTGTGTAAAGGGAGAAACTGCTGAGGGTGCAGATTTTTCATTGCTAAACTGGCACAGTTGATGTAGTTGCTTGCACACACACACACACACACACACACACACACTATATGGAAATCAGAGAGCTGGGGTGTGTTACCCAGTCATACATGAAAAGCAGAGAGCTCACTGTGATTACTGCATGAAGAGGGAGCTAGAGAATGAAAGAAAAATGAAAGAGGAATGAAGTAAAATGGGCACAGAGATCATCCATTATATTGTTCTTTTCTTGGTTTCAAAGCAGCACCAACACATATGCAATGTCAGTCAAAACAACACCTAATGTTTGGGTGGGAGCGCTGTCATTAAAACAGTGGCAGTTATTTTCATTAACTACCATCTGGTTCATTATATTCCTTCTCATTAAAACATGGACTCCTGTAAACTGGCAGAAAACTGCTGCTTTAAAAACAACAACGTGGCTGCAGACGTTTTTGCTTGCCTCTCGCGGGCTGAACGCAGAGCGGGCTTCACCGCGCTGTGCCGTGCTGCTAACTTGGCGTCATTTCCTCAGATTCCGTACAGATTGCACCAGCTAATTATGATCTAATAACTGGCAGACTGTCTGTTTCAATATTATTACAGGAAGAGTAGGTTAAATGAATAGCTCATCATCTGCCCCGTGTATCAGTCATGTTTTAATGATCATAATTCCACCATTAAATCTTAATAATATGTCAAGATCATAAGGGAGACATGTCAATTTGGGGCTTCAATGAGAATTAAGCCAAGGATTGCAGAAGTTAACTCTGTTTTTTTTTTTTTTTGTCCTGGGAAGGCCTGATTTCGTTAGCTGTGTCCACACACACACACACACACACACACAGCAGCAGCAGCAGCAGCAGAACAGACACAGAGCTGTTTCTGAGTCAATGTGATATTCAAGAAATTAATTTCTAATCCCTGATTGATGTGTTGATGCTGAACAGGAAAGGAGCTGAGGTAAATGTTTTCTAGCTTTGCTATTCCAGAGAAGCAGATATGTTCATTTGCATTCATTTGTGAGGTTGTGTTTATTTTATTTTGTGTCAACAACCTTTGTGCCATGCTCGGTCTTGGAAACTGCAGTTGATCTAACAGGGTAGTAGCTGGGAGCTTTTGATCAAATTACATGATCTTTGTTCAGTCAACCTCAACCTCAACCTGTTAATGTGTGAAATCAATTTATGAGGACTTTAAGGACGTCCACACTGGCATTAAAGTTCAATTTCTAGGTTTATTGTTAATTTTGGAAACAGACAAACTCTCACCCAAGATTCATTTAGTGCTGCAGGACTGAGTCCATAAGTAAGTTTTTCATTTTTGCACCTCTGGTTTTCTCATTCTGGAGTTGATGGCAGGTGTTGTGGATGAGTTCAGAAAACATATTCACTTCACTATCTGCTCTGCAAAACTCACAATGCAAGTGTTTCCACTTTCCACTGTTTCCACAAGGGACAGAAAACAAAGCAGACCTGGCCTCGGCACACTTTTGTTTAATGCTTCCTGACTTTAGAGGTCACGAAGACGACAACCTGTTAGTGTTTGAAAGCCAGATTATGAAAATAAAATGTCTTAATTTAAACATCAGTGTTGCATGATTCAAATATCATGGCAGATACATACTGTTAGCTTAGCCTTAGTCTTTAGCTGAGTGAGACACTCAGTTCTCTTTGCAAGGAATCTTGGTCTTTTGAGTACAGGAACTATTTGTTGGAAACATGGCAAAATGCAAGCTAACACCACACTTTTGGAGCGAGGAGGAAACAAATCACCTCAGCACCTACCAGCGACTGCTACCAGCCCAGGGCTGCTTATTATCCGCCGTGCTGTTGTTGTTGTTGTTGTTGGATACAGGAAGAAGAAGCGGAAATGACGTGCATTGCGTCGTGACGTTCTCTGTGTGTCGAGACGTTGTCCGTGTGTTGCTGTTTTGATCAGGATATCCCAATTGATTACAATTACCATGTATACAGGAATAACCCTGTTTGCTCATGCATGTAAACGGGTTGTTCCGAATGTTTCAGAAACTGGAATATTGACCTTTACCCGAATATTCACCGCATGTAAACGTAGTAACTGTTACTTTCTTCAATAATCCATTACATCCCATCATTTGCCGCTGCTGTTGTTGTTGTTGTTGTTGTTAAAACATACTACATAACAGGTTAGCCAATAAAAATCTCTCTGTTATCAGCATCTCTGTTAAAATGTCCCAGTCTTCATGTGCTGAAATCTTTTAACCAAAATTAACAATAAAGATATTTCTTTATTATACTGTTTATTGATATTTCCAAAGATTATATCTGCATTACATTAAGATAAAAAAGCAAACATATGAAAACTGAAAAAAAAAAATCCTTTCAAGTGAAGACTAAAGTGGCAGTGAGTTTGATGCTAGAGGATGCTTTCTTGGAAGACTCTTTGGATGCTCTGTTGGAGTCTCAATTACAGTACATTAAAGTTTGAAAGGCCTCCAAGGACCCAGAGTACAGACACTTTTTGGATGGACTTCTAGAGTCTCTCTAAAAAAAAATTTAAAAAATAAAATAAAAAATCATGGCTTTGAGGTACAAACCTGTATTCTAATCACTCTCCCCTCAAGGCTTTTTATTTGTGAGGTAGAGACAGTCACTGCACACAGCTCCCAGCTAAGAATAGCTGCAGGAGAGGGGAGAAAGCAGCAAAGTGAGGAAAGTGAGGCAACACGAAAGGCAGAGAGAGAGAAGAGAGGGGAGAGGGGGGAGGAAGAAAGAGAGGAAGTGGGCGACAGAGAAAAAAATAACTCAGGAGGGAGTGTGAATGAGACAATGGCTCTGTCAAGGAGTCAAACGAAGTAAACATCATCAGTGCGATCCGGCGGTACTCGGTCTGGCTCGGGACTAAACATGACACTGGAACAATCAATCAAAATCAATCTAAAGTATCTGTGAGGGTGGGGCGTGTGTGGACAAGGGGTGGGTGGCCTCCACTGTGGATACAGGCTGTACCCTGCCCCGAGGTCACTGCTCTGGTCTGAAGGAATGGAAATACATCTGTACATCTATATATGTGTGAGTGTGTGAATGAGTCTATTGAAGGACAGTGTGCTGCAGAGTTAATAAGAGAGCATTGTACGTATCAGGAAGAGGCACAGTCAGCGCGTCTATTGTTGGACAGCAGTCTCTATATAATTAATAGGAGTGCAGGAGTTGTAGTATAGTGAACAGTGGCTGATGGGCAACAGGAAGCTCACGCAGGAAGTGCACTCATTGTCAGGGATGTCAGTGTGTTCTGTCACTAAACAAGTCTGTCCATATTGGATGATTGAGGACCTCACAATCTATGGCCATTGTCAGCATGAAGTGCCAGTGTCAGGACAGAGTGTGTATGTATCGAGGCAAAGAGTAAGAGTGTAGAGGTCAGTGTAGAGGCATCAGCAGTTGCATGTGTGACTTCCCTACAGGAGTTTACTTAACCTATACAAAGTGTCACTTCCACAAACCTGCATCAGATAACAGGATAAATTACTAAGATAATTAAACTTATTTTGAATTCCATATTCTACTAAAGCTGGGCATACACCTGGTATGGTTTTCGTTTACATTTGACCCATTTTTTTTTTTTTGAGATGCAAATTTTGGCTTGTAGCGGGTTATTTATCACGCTGTATCCAGGGGGAGTGAGCACTGATTACATGTTCCCTGATGGCCGTTGGACAGACTTTGGTTGATTCCCCAACGTCAGAACATCTGAAAATGTCATGGTGACATGTTATCATGGCAGCGTGCCTCTTCTGCCTTGTTAGCAATGGTGCTGAACAAAGCTGCCTTGGAGCTTTCAACCAAATCTTTATTGACAACTGTCAATTGCCTGGACAGTCTGCAGGGGCCATTTTTACATGTAGTAGCAGTGTGAGCACCCAGGTTGTGTCTGATGATCAGACCATACATACAGTGTGATCCCATGAGTCATGAGCTTTAGCTTTACATCACACTGAATGATTTACTCATTCAGTGGAATTAAACAAGGTTCTAAAATCGTACAGTACACCCAGCTTTATCTGTAAGATTCACCATTGCTACATAACCAATGTTAACCTGAGCAGCTGTTTACTTATCAGTCTTGCTTAAGCCATTATTGTGTCATGATAAACCCTCTGAGTGGTACTGGACTGTGAAGGAGCTAGCTGGTTACCATAAGTACACTGCTGCCCATAAAGTTGGAATAATTTTGTTTTCAGACACATTCCTCTTCTTATTCCTATTATAAAGGTTAACTGTGTTTAATTCTCACAGTGATATGTTTCTATATATATATATATATATATATATATAGAGAGAGAGAGAGAGAGAGAGAGAGAGACGCATTGACTGTGCCTCTTCCTGATAGATACAATGCTCTCTTATTCCAACTTTATGGGCAACAGTGTACAAAACAGAAGTGA
The DNA here is from genome assembly GCA_021432705.1 of Caranx ignobilis. NCBI lineage: Eukaryota > Metazoa > Chordata > Actinopteri > Carangiformes > Carangidae > Caranx > Caranx ignobilis. The sequence goes on from MU270012.1 coordinate 15,753,047, forward strand.
TAATAGAGACAAAACAATGGTGACTTCAGAGACTGGAGACAGCTTTAGGTGAGTAGAGCAACAGAAGATGCTGAAATCCTGGTGTTGCTCTTAGACTGGTCAATACACAACATATAGTATTAGTAGAATTTACTACTGTAGCTCCTTTAAAGCTTCAGTTTTCTATAACTCTATCTTGGCATTATCCATAATTGCTAAACTGGAAAAGCTGATCACATTTAATTGCAAAACACACATGTGATGCTCCGTTGCCACAAAGTATTCACTCTGCATAGTGTCTTGTAGTAGCCGGACAGAAAAAAACACAATATCTGTGCTTTACATTTACTTACAGCCATCATATGTAGATCAATCTACCTATCTATATCTATATCTCTATGTATCTGTCTCTCTATCTGGGTCCCTTTGTTTCTATCAGACCAGGAGCTACCAAACAACCCCCACTGTTGAAGTGGACACCTAAAATAGAGCGCTGGTAAAGATAACAATGTCGTTTCACATGCTCTAATGCCAGTTGATCAATAGTAATTACCTACCTGTGGACCTGACGAGTGGAGCTCCTTGGGCCCCTGGGGGTTTCACTATAGACAGCTCACAATCTAGTCCCAGGTAACTCCATAGGACAGACCTTTTAATTGCTTTGTTCACTGTGAGTAATTGAGGATTGGAGCATGTTTGCCATGAGGAGTGTGACTTCACTTGGCCTCCATCTAATTAATCCCGTCACACAAGCCTTCTGCCTTTAATTTTCACTTTGCACGCGGCATCGCGAGGTGTGAATACAACTGGAAATATAGGTTGGTAACTGTATACGGCATGCTGAGCCAGATGCGCTACAAACGCAGCCATATGGAATGACAGAGAAGTGTTTCTGTGTATTTTTTTCCTCAGAGTGGAGGAACATATTGCCAGACATTCGTTGCATCTTTTCAGCGCAGCAACTGTCCTCACTGCTGTGATTTGATCTCATTCCTCGCTAGGCCCAGACCAGATACATGGAACTGTATCAATATGGTTTCATTAGCATACTGATTAATCAGCTGGTTAATTAGACAAATTTCCTATAGGCTGATTATGCTTCCCGGGCCTCGTGGTGTGAAGACATATAGAGTTCATCAGTAATTTAATTATTCTGACAGTCAGATGAGGCAAGGTAAGATTTGTTTGTATAGCACTGTTCAAACAAAAAGGCAGTGCTGCTGCTGGAGATTAAACATAAAGAAACAGTTTACAACAACTTGTTTAAGTCTGATGGATCAACTTGAGTACCACATGCTTTCCAGTATGTGAAACACTGATCAGTGTTGGTTGAACAAAAGCCTCATCATCATCAGAACATGATGACAGGTTCAGTTTTTAGTTCAAACACTCACAGTGAGATAAAATTAAATATATCTAAAATGAAACTGAAATATAATTTTCTTCCAACAGTCAGGTGAAAAACCAAACATGTCCATCATCTGATGTCCATCATTCACTCTCCTTGTGAATGAATACCTTCTGGTCTGTTGGTCCATTTCTCTCTTGTTGTGTACAAAGTGTTAAGGAGGAGGTCGACTTGGTAACAAACAGTTTGGTGTAAGCAACAGAGAGCCCTGTTCACACCCAGTCTATTTAAATGGGCCTGATAGTGGACAGAACCTAAAACAGCTGTTCTAGGAGCTGAATCTGTTTGGATATTTGCAGTTGCTGCACCCTGACCGTAAACATGGCAGAATATAAAACACAAGCTGCTACTGCACAATCATTAGCTTGAACTCAACAGACATTAAGAAGCTACAGTGATGAGTGATGAAGTTACCCCATTTGGCTAACTGACAGAAGTCCTGACAACTTCAGACCTTTGTTACCAGATTTAATACAATTTCAGACCCTTTTCACAGCTCTTGTGGACACAGCTTCTTTCCATAGGATAGTCACCTGTATTAATTTAGGATCTGATTTTTCTCTGCACAGGCACACCTCCCCACTCTCACATGAATGAGCCGCTAAGTTGCACACTTTGGTGGCTTTGCTGCCATTTGAATGATATTTAATGTGTAAAATGTTCCCTTTTCATGTCACAAAGTCACATATTAAACTCCAGGGTTTTTCTCCCTTCATACTGCAGGGTGAGTAGTAATCTGAGGTCACCCTGCTGTACTGTGTCGCTGAAAGCAGAACAATTCATTCTTTGTTTACTGCTGAAGCTTTTGGTAGTGGTATTAATTATATCATCAACAATACTTTATGTCCCTGTGGGTCATGTGACTATTTCTATATACATTCCAGGTGATATTATAAATACAAGAGAAGAAACAAAAGTTCAAAATGAATATTGTTTTCTTACTAATATAAACTATCACTTTACAAGGTGCCACTTTAAAACACCACACCTATGGTATTTGGCAGATGAAATGATGCAATATCAAAGCAACATATCACCAGATTCCTGTAAATCCTTCATCATTTATATTTTAATCATTTATTTACTCAGTCAGTTGATGAGTGACGAGTTGGATGAGCATTAGTTTGATTTTGCCTGCATCAGTGTGTAGGTTCTGTGTTATCACTTGTTTATAATTGCTTATAATGTGTTAATATGTGTTAAAGGGTGGTCTCATTGTAAAGTGGTACCAACTAATATCCTATAAAGAAGCTTCCATCCACAGCCTGTAAAATAACCTGTATACTCTGCTTTACAACTTGTGTTTGTCCTGTAAACCACCCTTACAGTGGAGAGGGGGCGTGGGTTGCCGCGGCGAGGGGTGCGATGGGTGCCGGCTCTGGCACCGCCAGGCTTGGGTGGCCGTGCAACAGTATCTGCAGGCTGCCATCCTTCTGTTCGCAGAGCATCTGAAGAAACCAAACTGCACTGTTGCTCACACTCCCCGATCCCGTTGTTGTCATTGGCCGGCAGCCACCAATAGTGAGCCAACTGAGTTAACAGACACTTCCGCTCGGCACATAAGGAACCATCTGTTTTAAAAGCCAGAAAGAAATAAATAAAGAGCCCTCTCTCTCTCCCTCTCTCTCTCTCTCCCTCCCTCTCTCTCTCTATCCCTCTCTCCCCACTTTCTCTCAGATTCTACAGTATGCAGAGCCCTGCCACCCTCATGCACCTCAGTCTTCACTATTTTCCAACTACAGCTGTCTTCACAAATTACTGCTGTGACTATATTGAACCTTTACTGCCTTTCAAATTGGGTTAAAATGAGACACTAACCAATTTCATATTTGAGAACAATTTTTTGTTCCATCTGTTTTCCTGTAAATAACAAAATTGTTGACTTTTTTTTTTTTTGTATTTACCATGGCTGCCAGTTTATGATGCTTCATCAAATGCAGCATTGCAGCAGTCATCACACAGCAAAATTCATTTGTAATTCACTCAACATTAGCAAGGTCAGAATCATATTGACGCCTGATGTTTGTAACATCTTGAAAATCACGGTTGTGCGCCCGCCTTGGCTGCTCCGGGCTCCTCAGACGTGCCAGCTTGTAGCTAAATAAATATTGGCTGAGGGGCATTTGAAAAAACATATTGTCCTGGCTCAGCACTTGGTCCCCCTGCCCTCTGTTGCCAAAACAAGACCATGGGGGTCCAGAGCAGAATCTCTTCTCACATGAGCGGTTTTCGTAGTGGTCAGCTCGCCGCCTCGGGCCCCTGGCTCCTGCAGCCTTTGTGTCTGTGCTTACAGGTCCCTGAGCGTTTACTGTATATTTACTGGGCTCTTGGTGGTATGGCTTTGTGGAGGGGATCCTGGAAGTGAGCCACTTGTGCTATCACACTACGCCTTTGTTTCCCATGTGGCTTATGGGGGAAGAAGGGTGTGCTTGTCCCAGGGTGTGTTTTGCAGGTTTTGTGATATCCACAGATATCTTTGTCACTCCTATTTATGACATGTGTTTTGAGATAGAGCTTTAAATACGACTGTTTATTTTTCTGGCATTTTCACGCCTGTGCACTGCTTCTGTATGTTGACAATTGTGTGTGTGTGTGTGTGTGTGTGTGTGTACAATTTGAGGCCAAGATGTGATGCTTCCAGGGTTTAGGTTTCCTGAATTAGTTAAATTGTGTTTATATTTGTTCATCATCTTTGAGTGACCTCTGACACCCACTCTCATCTCCACTGCAGACTCACGCATCTTGAACAAAGAAATAGTCCCACTTCCTGACTGAATACTTGTGCACACGTTTCATTTTCCCTCCCTCTCTTCCCCAGCCTCCCCTCACATTACTCAACAAGAGAAACAGAATAACTTTAAGAAAAATATTACTAAAACATAACCGCCCGCATTCAGTTTAATTGGCGAATACCCCATGAAATTCCTCTCTCCAAGAAATTAAGGTGTATCGTAACAAGTGCATTATTTAGTAGATTTGACATGGCTGCCACATATTCACAGAGAAAGAATTAATACGCCCGTGGAAACGAAAGCAAGGAGGAGAAATCTACTGAAAATAATTAATCAGGGCCTATTTCTAGTCCTCCTCTTAAGCCTATTTAAAGGGCATTAGGTATTATGAATGTGAGGTGGTCTAAATTTACCCCTGTAATATCTATCTTCATCTGACTACATTAGTATACTTTTCCAGGCTCTGCAGGCTCTTCACTTGCTATTTAAGTCACATTTCATGACTCTGAAATCCAGACTCGTCTGCTTTTCTTTTTCTTTCTCCTTTCTTTTTTTGCATCTGTATTTCACACCCATTCTTTTCTTCCCGCTAAGATTAATCTCTTCAGAAGGTTTACAGCACATTTGCACACCTGAAACATAAACCTGACCTGAGTATTTGCTAAACGGGTGAACGTCGCGCCCTGTGAGTGACTTGGAGATGAATTATGTATATGCTAAAGAGAACTCATTTGGGAATTAAGGAGGATAAGTAGCAGTCCATTTTGTGCCTGTTAGGGGCCCTCTCGGAGCTACAGCGGCTACATTAGGGAGAGCTAATGGGCCCTGGGAGGGGGGTGAGGGTGGAGAGGTGGGGGCGAGAGGGGGTGGTGGTGGAGGGAAGAGGGAGGTTGGGCCCTTTGCCGCCCAAGGTCTCCGGGCCCCAGTGACAGATGGTTAGCCACCTCGCTGGGTGGCTGTGGTTACAAGGTCTGTCGTGAGGCTGATCCGCGGCGTTGACAGCGCTGCGGAGATCAAACGACATTGTGGAAGGTGAAGAGACGGGTGGCGTGCCAGGGCCAGAGCCGGAGAGATGGGGTTAAGGCTCCAACGATTTGGGAGTTTGAGAGGAAGTTGCCAATACTGATATTTTTAGACTGAATTCACCCACAGCTATTTGGTGCCACGGTTTAATGACTGGAAAAATAAAGGAAATAAACCTAAAAAAAAAAAAAAAAAATCACAACTAATCCAAATGGAAAAGTGGGAAAGCTTCTAAAACAGATTACTGAGCATCATGGGAAACATATTATTCTACATTCTATTCTATAGTGTATTAGATTATATTCTATAGTGTTTAAACATGACATCAGCTACAGATGTGGATTTTTATAGAGTTTGTTTAATTCATCTGGTTGTTGGTCTAATTCAGATCTAAAGACCTTTCACACCCAAAATCTGGGAGGAGATAACTCTGACTTTAATACGTTTTTTTACTTCTAGAAATTTGGGCTAATAACAGCTTTTTGGTAAACTAACGCTACTTTCCAACTGGCCTCACTCCAGGAAGTGTATTCATATCTCATCCTTAAACACACTGATCCTTAGGAAGTCATATCTGCTGATGAAAGATAAAGATATAACTTCAATTTGATCAGCAACACAGGACCATTTGCTTCGTCTTTAGCTGCCTTAGCTAACACCTACATGTAGGCTATGTAACTAAACCTGGGCTGAGCGTTAGCAGGTAGTTTGCACCATGTGTCGGGTGTGAGTTCCACTGTTGTGAAGTTTGGTTAAATCTCATTTCACTGATGAAGGAGAGGAGATTCAAGCAGCTTTTTTCACCTTGTAGTCTCATTTCTTTGTCTCTTCAGTGGGCTACGAAGAGTTGCGTAAATGTGTGATGAACATGCAAAACAAGCATGATGGTCTTAGGAGTGTTTTCTCCATCATATACACCTGACTCACTGTACCAAACAATAACATTTCATCACTCGACTCATGTCCCAACGTTTTGACAAGCCAGAGACATTAAAGTGTTTTTTACGAGTGTCTGTGAAACTAAACACTTGATAAATCCCCATTCAAAAACGAACTCAGCATCAGTTCCCCACCACCGCTGCCCCTGCGGGTAGAAGAGACCGGGGCCCGTTAGGCGATTAGCCCATCTTACATTCCCGGTGATCGGATTAGACGATTCCCACAGTCTAGTCTGAAGCTACTCCCAACCCGCAGCTCCAGAGAGCATCTCAATATCCAATTTCACAGCTTTCTAAACCTGCATCACAGAGGCTATTTATTACTGTCACAGGCTTTTGTGTTGAAGGGGCGGTGGTGGTGGGTGGAGGGGCTCAGCTTTTGTATTTCATATATAATATGATCAACGAGAGAGTTAGAAGTGTAATGAGTGGAGAACCGGTGGTGTTGCCCAAACCCCCCTAAAAAACACAGCAGCTCTGTGAAATTATCCCGACGACGGCGACGGGGCTGCTGCAGTCAGCAGCTTCTCCAAAGACCTTTGATCCACAGCTACCTGAGAACAGTTATGACCCTGTGAGTCCTACAGCACAAACACAGCATCGAGCTCCGTAATTGACGAGAGAGAAAATGAAAAACCACAACAACAAAAAAAGAACAATGTCGACATGAGTTGGGAGAGAATTGGGATTCAGAAACTTCAGAGGAAAATGGGGATGTTTTGGGACGCTTTTTCATTACAACTGGAATTGTGTTGGGGAGTACAGTCAAATAGAGTCCACTAAGTGATTTTGGACAGATGTAGGTTTACTGCTGGTTGGCTGGCCAAAATAGAGCCTCGCAGATAATAAAACCATTTATAAGGCCGTCTTAAACTGGACCAGCAGCTGTAATAGGGGCCTCCATTATAGAGGCTTTATAATTTCCTTGCTTTTTCCTCTTAGAGATTCTGTTGTTCCTCTGAATTACCCCTGAATGATTTATGCTCACTGGTCTGGCCACTGATAGACCCTGGCAACACAGATAGAAACACACTTAGGGCTTTTTGGTGTGTAAACACACTGTATTAAAAGCCAACTTGTTTCAAACAGCCAAACACATTTGCTGCGGCTCGGTGTCATTTCGCTCGTCAAACACTGCGGTGTCGCAGCCAATCAGGGGACTCCACGGGCAACACAAGCCATTTAACCTGAGCAAACACAGTGTGTCACGAAGCCCGAGGATGACTTAAGAGCCTGAGCAAACACTGGCGAGAGCCATCGGGCACGAATCAAGGCGGCCCGGCTGAGAACAAGTCACTCTCGTAATGGGTTTGTGATGACTCAAGATCGAGCGGCCATCTGTTTGTTACAGTGGGGGAGGACCACAATTCACAGTTCAGATACACAGAATATTAGCCGGTAGTGCAGCGGAGGAGGGGAGGATTTGGCCAGTGGCACAGGATGTAAAGCATATGTCCATAAATGGTGAATATGTCGATGGCTGAGGCCCTGATTCCCTGAACTGGAGCCAGATAACAGGATTTGCATGGTGATTTTCAGCTTCAGTGACACGAGGCCTCGGGAAGGTGTAAGACGAGTAATCCTGAGAGTGACCTTAAGACTCCTTCACTGTGCATAGGTGTAAAAACGCTGCAGAGCTGCAGCAGCACATCACCAGCGCCGTCATGAAGCGCTCACCACGTATTTAAAGCACCAGCAGCCGTTTGAATGGGATTTCAATGATGTGACTTGAAGTGAACCGCAGTCATTTGTGTCTGGTCTGAAACCGTGAAGTTCATTTGAACGGCAAAAGTCAAACCACGAGCAGCGACTGCTGCTCTTTGCATATGGACCTCAGAGATGACACACAGGAGATAGAATAAAGTAGGAGCATTATCTTCTTTGTTATTGTACTGCAGTGTAACGTTCTTTTCAACACTGCTCCAATAAATGTTCTAATAACTGGGAATTGTGATCCATTATTCAGTTCAATGTTAATTGTTTTCTTTAATGTCACGTCAACCCGACAGCTGTTCAAACAAAACTATTTCTCAGGCCTAAAACCGCTCAGTTTTAACCACATAATTAATTATAATCAGCCTGTTAAATATCCACAATGTCACAAGTTTCACTAGAAAGTTAAGTCTAATTCCTGCTTGAAAATACAGTGCACATCCTCAGAAAGTCACTCACTCCATCACTCCAGTTCAAACTGTGTTCTTCATCTGATAGTAAATTCTTGAGTGGGACAGTAATCTTGTATATGCCCAGTGAACAGACAGGTTCTTATGCCAGATTATTGCCATTAAAAAAAAAAAGAAAAGAAAAAGAAATCAGAAGGTGTCATTCATCACATTCAGAGCTTTGGTGCCACTGCTCCTGGTTTTGTATATGTCGGATTAGAGGTTGTTAAATATCCTCAGGGAAGCAATCAGGTGTTTAAAGTTAACGGCAATTCCCTGCACTACAGACAATCAATAAAAAAATCCAGGAGTGGGGACTGTAATAGGGTTGGCTTGTAACCTGCGCTGACAAATTAAGGCAAGTAGTGTTTTTTCATTACTTACACATCCGTTTTCATTTTTCCCATCAGTGGAACCAATTAAACAATGCTTCCTTAAATTAGTCATTGATTTTTTTTTCCCTTTTTTTTGGCAATAGTGACACTTTACAGAAGGAAATAATAACTTTAAGGGAGTGTTACCATGTGTTTTTTGATTACTGCCAGTCTTGTGAGTGCACATGGACCAAAAAAAAAAAAAAAAAGACAGAAACAATTCACCTACATGAAAAAGTGGTGTCTTAAATTAGCCATTGATTTTTCCTCAGGTGTCACTTTGGTTAAATGCTTTGTGGTTGGGAGTTTTCTCTCCAACCTGGAAATTGACAAGAGTCCATAATCTATTAGTCTTCACACACACACACACACACACACACACACACACACACACACACACACACACATTGTTTCTTCCACTTATAGCCTGTACATCTATGACCTAAACATTCATCTTTTCTGTCAGGAAAAAACAAGTGAAGTGATAAACGGTGAGTTTAAACGTGGAAATCACCACTAAAATTGCATTTTCCTGTCACATGCATATAAGGTGCATATATGCATACAGGAATAGGTTCCCAATGTCTGCTGTAGTGATTAATTAATTAAGTAAACCTCAAGTGAAAAGTGGTGACTGCACTGATTTCTGACGGAGTTTCTGCTGCTGCCGTCGATCCCACTAAAGACACGGTGGCACCTCCAAGACAAAACTCCAGACAGACCAGATTCTTTTTTAATGCTCAGACTTAACAAAAACAAATGAAAAACAATGTTAAAAAAAGAAAAATAAAATAGCCATAGCTGCCACACTTCTCTTTTTTTCTTTTTTTTTTATCTTGAAACTTGTAAAATAATACACATACATTTTGAAGCAGCAACAAATGTGCATTAACCTGATTATACTGTACAATGGAACACTATTGTTTTGTTATAACATGATTTTTTTCATCACATTAAAAAACTCTAGATATTTCTTATACTTTTTTTTTTTTTTTTAGTTATTTATTTTTTTTATACCAAAAGGCAACTGCATCAATGGCAACGTAACATTTTTAAGCAAAATATGCACCTCATTTCACCTGGAATGGAAAAAAAGCAAAATAAAACTTGGGAACTATTTGATTTTTAAGATTGATTTTTTCAAAATCATTTTATTGTCTGAACCAATGAGATCACTTGTGTCTTTTTTCCTTTTTTTTTTTTTTTATTTGGCGATGCAAACATCATCCTGAATGTGTTGATTGCTGTTTCCATTTTAACTGTACATTACACTTTCACCAGTTATTCATTTAAAAACCAAACACCGGAATGACAAATGAGTGGCGTCTGATGCATTTGAGGATACAAAGGAAAACTGTTGTTTACAGTTGATGATTTATTTTTACAGTGGCCTGCAGCTCCGGCTCCATCCTCCGGCGCACGCTGGTCGTTCACATGTTACGCAGAAGAAGACGAAGAAGGTGTTTTTTTCCATCTCACAGTTCAATACACGTCGAGCACATCATTGCTGACCCGTGTGGAGAGGATGAGCCGGTGGAGTTTACAGCAAAAAACACCTACATGAGAGCTACAGTTCTGATTGGAGGAGGGGTCAGAGGTCGTGTTCAAACTGGTGGCGAGGCAGTTCTCACTGATGGTTGCTAAATGTCTCTTTTTATTATCACATTACTTTTTCAAGTCTATAATCATGTTACTTCACCATAAAAGTATCGTTACAATACGTCGCCTGTATTCATTTAAATGAGCATAAAGGTACAAGATGGCTGAACTCAAAGGGACAAATGGACTGAAGTGATCATCCGTCCGACACTGTTTCTTCTTCTGCAGGGAAAATCTAAGTCTTTGAGGTTCAGTCCCTCGGGTGACTGCAAATCAGCTGTCGAGTCCCGTCTCAACAGGGAGCCACATGCTCAAAATCATAATCGTAATCATATTAATAAAAAAGAAACAAACTGAATGATTCCCACATTAATGTACAAACATAAACAACGGTAAAAAGCCATACACATAGCTTAACACCGCGCCGTCCCTGTCCATAAAGTGCACTCTCCATCCTGCTGTGCGGCTTGGACGTCAGAAAGAACAAGAGCGGAAAAGAGGATGTGTGTGTGAGAGGAGGAGGAGGGCCGGTGTGTGTGTGTGTGTGTGAGAGAGAGTGTGTGGGGAGGGGGTGGCTCCACTGCATGTGTGTGTTCAGTCTTATTCCTGGAGCGACTGTGAAGTAGAGGACATGACAGTCTCAGGTGTACAGAGGAGGGGGAGGCAGGGGAGGAGTGTTTGTGTGTGTGTGTGTGGCTGGGGGTGGGGGTGGGGGGCTGACGTTAATAAACGTAGCCCTCGCTGTAGGGGTGCGGCTGGCAGTAGGGCCCCTCCTGTACGTAGGCCATGTTCTCGTCAAAGTGCGACAGTGGCACTGTGTCCTCCTCGTTGATCTGCCGCTCCATGTCTGTCTTCAGCACGGGCCGCTGATTGTCGGGAAATGCCATGGAGAACAAGGCCTCGGGGTCGCACACAAACTTGTACACGTATCTCTCGCCGGCCACCTGAAGGCAAACGCAGGGAGAGGTGGAGACAGGTGAGGTCAAGAGAGAGCAGGACACATCAGGCTTGAACTTCTGGTTTCATGCAAATCATCACATCAGGTACACAAAACAACATTCTCATCCTTTAAGATGCTTTATTTTGAAAATATTCCTGTGCAAAACTAAACCTGTAAGATTAGATCTGTCTATTCAGAACTGTCTTTTTTAGTTTTTCAAACACATGCACTCAAATTTCTTCCATCTTTTAATAATTATGATGAATCAAACTCCAAAACAGTCCATGAACAAAATCCACCTCAAGTCGATCAATCTGAATTAAAATGTGGTGAAAGTTTTTGAATGTTTCTTTGACCATGTCCACATAGAGACGAAAATGTGTGAACCCGGATACTTTTCTATGCATTTGGTCCTATCATCCACACCTAAATGGCGTTTCTGGTCCTTAAAAACAGATATTTCCAAAAACTCCTTCTGGGCAGTAGACTTTTAAAAACATGTTTAGGAAGACAAAGTTTCTGGTTGCACAGGGGAAAGAGATGCTGCTGGCCGAGACACCGGCAAGCTCTGGGTCCCGGGTAGCATGTTGCTGCTGGAGAAGCAGGTCAGATGAGCTGATTGGTTGATTCTTATCACATGACATGCGGTGCACTTGCTGCTTGCGTGATGCACCGAACACGCACTTCTATGGCGTCACTTTGGATCGGCACACGTCTACATTGACAGTCATGGTTTTGTGTGTGTAAAAGACGCTTCATCTGAACGGCCCTGAACAGAAAGTATGATGGTAGTCATGGAGATAGTAAACAAAGATCAGACTGGAATTACACGTTGGCACTTCTACTACACTATGATTTGTCAATGCGTTTTTAAAAGTTAAAATTATATTGCTGCCTGCTGGTGTGGAATGCAGTGTGTTTACATGCGGACAGAGGTGGGTTTTTTTTTACGTGCTGGTGTGGATGTGATTTTTTGGAAGCAAAGGAGAGAAAAAGTTTTCAAAAAGTACCTAGGAACGTGTGGACTAGGCCTTAGAGACAGACAAAAGCTCCACACCCAGTCTTTTAGGCCTGCCTTCTGCTGCTGCACAGTTTATCACAATCTAACTGAAATCACAACATGGTGAAAAAGTGAGGTAAAAGTAAGTAAATGAAACTGCTGCCCACATAATCACAATGTGATGTGTTTTGCATATAGAAGTCCTATTTCCTTCTATCAGTGAAGTTTGATTAGTAACATCAGTTCAGGTTTGTTTGGTTTTATCAGTTATACGTAGGGCAACACAGAGACTCAGTGGGGCAGATCAGCAGTTAAAACACTAATCATATAATATATACAATAAAAGATATACAAACCCATATATATGTATGAAAATGAGGATTTATGTGTTCCGAGTAAAAGAGATGAGTGAATACAACAGTGTTAGGGTGCAGATTGAGGCTGCAGTAAACAGTAACCTCTGTGGTTCTTTAGCTCCGCCCACTCAGGCTTAACTCACTGCATCACCCTGATTCACACTGGAAAAGCGGCTGTAATTTGCCGATTTACACTTTTTCCTGCTGCAGATTTCTACTTTATTGCCTTTATTATTACACTTTCATCAGTTTTTATTTCTCATGTGCTTTAGGCCTCAAAGTGTTTGACTGTTTACATTAGTACGAGGGTTAATTATCAGCACGTCAGTCATCTTCGGAGCACTTTTCAACGTGCATTGAAAGGTGCAATACAAATAAAGTTTGATTGAAAGGAGCAGAGGAGCTGCTCACAGCTGCGGGGAATTAAAAGAGGCCTGTGGATGGCGGTGACACGTGGAGCTGGAACTTCACGAACAACCTGGATCTGACGCACTGTGCTGCTTCCTGCTGAAGTTAAACAGTTGAGGACGTTGATTTCTTGTTTACTAGCTGAAGAAATCTCTCCATCCTATCCAGTCGGTCACTGTGAGACCTTTGTAAGCTAAAGAAGGTTTCACTGCCTTGTTCTCCAGCAGGTTAACCTGTGTGAGAGCAGCTCCACCTCCTTATATAAACTTCCCTGTGGGAGGAGAGTTAGCGCACACCTCTCCTGCAACACAGGTGCTGTCCATCAGGCTGAGTGGTCAACTTAATTAACAGAGCTCTGAAGAACTTTTTATTGCTGCTTCTGTCTGCTCCTATGTCTTTGTGTTATTTTATGTAAAGCCCTTTGTGGCACTGTTTTGAAAAGTGCAATAAATAAAGTTATCATTATGAGTCATTTTACCTTCTGCATGATTCCCTTCTCGTAGTAGTAGCGCAACGACCGGCTGAGCTTGTCGTAATTCATGGCTGGTCGATTCTTCTGTATCCCCCACCGACGAGCCACCTTTACAGCACACACACAAAAACAACACAAAGACAAGTGAGTTGACACCAACACAGCACACAGCAGGCTGCCGGAGTGCGCACACACCGAACACACAGATGTGAACGATGCTCGACCTGATTTTCCCCCGAAATGTTAAACAAACTTATTAATCCATATTTTGCTAATAACGGTAATTAGAGCGCGTCCAGCTTGAGCAGACCTGACCAGGGATGTGTTCATTAGGAGCTTGTCACACACCCAGCGGAGGAGGCAGCAGATGTTCCAGCACCTGTCTACCAGACCACCCACCACCCGGCCTCCCCGTCCAAACCCACAGCCCCAACCGTGCTCGCTGCAGCGTCTCCTCCACTTTCCCACTTTCACTCTCTCTCTTTCACCCTCTCGTCTTTTTTTCTGTGCTGGGCTTCACCTGGAGAAAAGGACGAAGCTGCTCCGTCTGTCCCGCGCGTTTGGTCACCTGATGGCATGAATGGGCCCCCCTGTTCACTGCAGCTGGCCCGTGCCTGCAGACACCGTTGGGGCTGCATGGAGTGCTGCCAGGGACCCCCCCACCCTCCCCCTCCCCTCCCCTCTCTATCTCCCTCCTCACCCCGCATCCTCCTCCATCCTGCAGCAGTGACTGAGCCCCAGTGTGTGTGATGTGGGCGCACACAGACCCACCCTCTGTTTCCATTTCAAAAGGCCCAACCGTCCACATGCAGGATATTTTTAGGAATATGTCCCTGTGAAATATTTAGAGGGGGCTTTGACACGAGGGTCAGTCGGCTGGGCGCCGTTCACTACAAGACAAATAAAGAGAAACAACTGCGTCTGCCCTGGTCTGTCTGTCTATTTATCTTATAAAAAAATCTACCGATACTTATATTGTGATGACATGAAATCTGCATTTCAGCAGCTTTCTTTCAATAATTAGAAAAAAAATTGATGAACTAATCATTGAGACAATAGGTTCAATGGTTCATGTGTCACATATTGTGAGGCTGAGCTCAAAGACCTGAATGAAAAATAAGAACTGCAGAACTGACAAACAGGTTTCAAACCAGACGTTGGCGTGTGCCGAGATATTTTCCCCTCACCTCCTCGGGCTCGATGAGTTTGAACTCCATGCCGCGGCCGGTCCAGGCGATGAAGTGGGAGTTAGCCGGGTCATCCAGTAGAGCCACCAGGAACTGCCAGAGCTGCAGCGAGCCTCTGCGCTGGTAGGACGGGCCCTCGCGGTACAGACCTGCCTCCTGCTTGATGTCACCTGCAGCAGCACACATGACACTGGTTTAACACAAACACACACAGTTCACAGCTTTAAAAGTCTTAAGCTAACACAAGGAAGACTCACCTTCGACCTTTTCAGGCACCACGCAGGTGTCGTCATAGAAATGCCTCGCCACTTTGTCAAACATGCAACCTGCGAAACAAGATAAAAAAAAGAGGAGCGTTTGATTTGTAACTCAGCATAGACCTCACACGGTGCACCATCACAACATCCACTCGTGTCATCATTTTGTACCTTCAGTCCTGTTAGTGTGAGCCAGATAGCCGTCTTGCCGTAAGTAGACAGAGTGGCAGCTAGGCACTTCTGCTGAAAGCCAGGCAAGAATGGGAGAGTGGGTGTTAAAGGGCCCGAAGGCAGCATTAAGAACACTATCTCAGTTATCTGAGAGCAGTCACAGCCTGTTCACTCAATGCACCACTGGCTCTGATTAAAGAATATGCCCTGCAGCGCCCGGATCGCGATGGCTCCCAGCCACCGGCGAACTCGCTACATCACAGGTGGATACATCCTGCGAGCGTCTCCACTCAGAGGAGGATTTACAACTGACTAAAATGCAGCGCTCGTGTGAAAACACAAGCTGACATCATGTACGTTTTTTTTTTCCATTTATACAAGGGCTCAGGATACACACCGTGTTTACACACCAGATCAAAACTAAACGCACCTGCAGGTGTTGGTTTCTTTGACTTTCAGGGTGAATTATTGTGCAACTGCAGGGGGTTAGCTGAACACAGCTACGCACACACACGTCAAAGTTAAAACAGTTTTGGTTGTTTGTGTTGTTGAAGTGGGCGGAGCTCAGCTGAAAAACAGGGAGGTCATGTGCTTTTATACGTCCAATTAAAAACACTTAATTAGGAAATATGATGATGAGTGTTGGTTTTTTCCTGTCGCCAGGCAACGGCCAATCAAATCTGATCAGAACACACCCACACAGATTAAGCAGCTCAGTGATGAAATCAAGAAATATTTTAAAGCTTCTTTAACTCATATATTTATGAATTATTCTGTTGATCCACATCATACAGATGAAACTTTTTGATTTTTGCTTAAGTTTTGTATCATTTTTAAACCAAAAACATAATTTAATGCAAATTTAACAACGCATTTTCTCTTTAAAATCCTGTCACTACACTTGAACCTCTGACCAGCCTGTTTCAGCCTGTCTCTCTCCTCTTGTTTTAACAACAGCGTCCGGATCCAATCACCCGTTTTACTGTATATGTCAGAACCTCCCACAACACAGACATCACTGTCATGGCTCGTGATCAGAAACGGCCAAACGGGTTACAAAGTGAATGTTCAATAAACAGACCGAGGCCCTTCATTTGGGCCCATAAACATTTCTCTGAACTTCATCAAAGTAATGGGCTTGTAGAGGAAATTGCTGCTAATGAAATTACCAGCTCCCCTCCCATCCTCTCCAGCAGGCCTGCTCCAGTCCACATCCAGCTCCACTGTGACTGATAATAAATTCACCCCCAGTTTCCCATCCTGGATCCACAGCCCAGTACAGTACAGTACAGTACAACTGTGGAGCTAACACTGGCACCTGATCCAAAATATACCTCTTCTTTATTTACTTTAATATTTTTCTTACTATTGTATTGAAAATGTTGAACTTTATTTTACTGATATACTCATTATTAGAGGGTAAAATGCACAGACAACATCCAGGAGAGTGGACAATGATATCTAACAGCTTAGCAAACTGTCAGCAAACTAATAATTAACTAGGTTGATTATTGATTAAATGTTTGAGCCATGTATAAAGCAAATGCTAATTATTCATTAGTTCCAGCAGCGTCAATGTGAGCCATTTGTTTTTTATTTATTTATTTATTTATTTTTATCACTATAAATTAAATGTTATTGTGTTGGACAAAACAAGCAATGCAAAGATGTCACTTTTGCCGTGCCTGTCTTGATACACGCTGCTGCCACTTAACTTTCCTGGTGTTAGTAACAGCATGTTAATGTCAAAGTGAGAAAGAAAAACTCAGAGTTCCCTCTCTTCTCCATGACACAAACAGCAGAGGAGCGACATAACAAAGAGAGGAAAGAGGCTGTGGAGGCCCACAGTGTTTTTCTCGAGCTCATCACCATGTAGGAGGTGACTTTTCTCCCTGACTGGTCACACACTCCTGGGTCCACTCTGTCTGCCTTGTGAATGAACCCAGGCAGCCCAGCGTATGTTCATTCATGTCCTGATGTAGCCTCGGGCTCCGTGGAGGCCGCGGGCTGATGATTAGGTCCCTCTGCTCTCTGGGCTAAAGGGAGCGGACAAGTGTGGGAGGGTGGATTTTTGGATTGGGACCAGGCACACCGCCCCCCACCCCCACCTCCTCCTCCTCCTCCTCCTCCTCCTCTTTTCTATTAGAGCACCACAGGAAATGGCGACTGGCGCAGACACCCAGCAAAACCAGATCCCCTGCCCTAATAATGGGCAAACTCAATAAACGCCAGCCCCCCCTCACGTCTTCTCCCATTCCTGAAATGATAACGCTCTGGCAGCAAAAAAAAAAAATGCTGCTCTCACTTACCCAAGGAGTTCAGGGTAACACACTCACACACATACACACACCAGTGTTATTTTCAAACTCTCACCTGAGTCGTAGGTGAAGTCCCTGGGCTCCTGCTTGATCATCATGCCGGCGGGGTACGTGTGAGGTACTGGTGCCCCCATCATGGCCGGGTGTTCAAACAGGGGGTCGGGATACTCCTGCTTGAAGCCTTGAGGAGGGAACGGGATGTTGGGCTCTGACATCTGCCTGTGGTAGATGGGTCGGCTGTCCCGAGCCATCGTCGGCGGGGAGGGAAACGAGTGGCACGGCTCCGAGAGCTGACGTCGAAACCTGAGAGGGACGACCACATCAGTTAGTAATACAAATATAGTATAGCATAGTAAATATATTGTATATAAATCATACTAACACAGCTGAGAAAGTACACAATTATAAACATAACAGCAGACAACAAAGAAAGCAAGTTTTGGTGACATAAAACGTGTCAAATTAAAAGCTAAATATTCAACAACACAGCCCATGTAACACTATGCCCAACATGACAGGATAATTCTGTCTTTAGCAAACTGTGACTATGAAGCTCCTACTTACTTTCTGAAAAAACATCAATAAGTTTACAGAGCTGTTCTGAAGACAGAAATAATCTGATTGGCTTTTACATTTTGGTGGGTGTGGCTAAAACATATTGACACTGTATGTCTTAAAAGCCTGCTACTAAAAACTGGGAAAAGCAGTTCAGTCATGCTTATTCCTGTAGGTGTCAAACCCAGTATCACTTCAATACACAATACAATACACAGTACACTTTCAGCTTTTATACACAAAGAAAATTATAATGAAGTTTTAAGCCCTTCCTTGAATGCTCGTTTTTCCAGGATAATTTCACCTTGTTAAGCTTCTAAAATGATTTAAAAACCTGCCTTTGTTTGATGTGGTAATAACTAAAGTGCAGTGAATACAGTTGTTGTGCATCATTTTATTTTAAGGGGTCATGAGCAGAAAAGGTTCATGGTTTTCTTCTGCATTAAGTCCTTTGGTTTCAGCACATTAATTTCCATCGGTTGATCCTGAACGCTGCAGTTTCTCTTGGCCCCACCCACTGTGGATTCCCTCCACCAATCAGAGCTCACTGTAACTAAAACTCCGATGTGCCTCTGCTGCTGTGACCTTATTACAATCTGTAGTGAGTGAAACCTCCAGCTAGAAGCCACAGATGTAAATGTGATGTAAATGGCATGTAAATGCAGAGAGGCTGCAGCCTGCAGTACCTGTGGTCCATGGAGTAGGCGCTGTCAGGGAGCGGCTGCGAGGGCGGGATGTGAGCGTACGTCCTGTCTGGTTTGGGCGTTGGGGCCGCCGTGGGTGAGGCATGATGGAGGGGGGACACGGGGGTGCTACAGGGGGGTGTCACTGGGCTGGAGGGCTTCATTCCTGCAGGCTGCTTCTGCTCATAGGCACTGTGGCAAAGAGACAAGAATCAGAGACGCTGCCAGTATAGGAAGAGTTGAGGGTTTGATTTCCCCTGGAGATGCATGGATATACACTACAGATTCTGTTGTTAATGCACTGTAGTTGTGTTTTTTTTTTCAATCCACATCAGACATCACTGATCCTGCACAGATTTATAAGATGCTTCAGACAAAAACATAAAAAACATATTAAAAAATTTGGAAAACACATTGTCTTTGGCATCTTATTTTGTAATTTTACAGTTGTTCTTTACATTAGTTTAATCAGAGAGATGGGTTTTTGAATTTACAAAGCCAATTTAAACTTTCAGTTAAGTTAAATGTGTACTATTTTCTTATGGAGTTTATTAAAAACATTCTATATTAATGCTCATCTTCCACAGCATGACTTTTAAAATCCAACCCTTAGCTCAGATGCATTCTGGCTTTGTTTAGTGTGTATACTGGATTGTGCACCACATCTTGTACAGTGTGGAGATTTTGATGTCCTCTGTGTGTATGTGTGTGTGTGTGTGTGTGTGTGTGAAGAAGCCATCAAGTACAAATCCTAATGATTTATTAAACTGAAATAAACTCTGGCTCAGTCAAAGTATCAAGTGTAAAAATGCTGTAATATTTTCCACAGCTGGGATTTGATTTGTTGATTTCACAACAAATTTGACGGCTGCTCTGACAAATTCTCTCATGCATGATGCATCAGTCAGAGGAACACTGGAAGGCTGTTAGATCTAAGTCTTCAGCCAGTGCTGTGTGGTGCCTACCTGACGTTGTACAGACACTTCTCTCCATACTGGAGTTTGAAGGGCCGCTCTTGACTACAGTTGGAGCTCAGTTCTGAACACGGGCTGTGCAGCTCTCTCTTGATCTTCAGCTGCAGTCCGTGGAAAGCCACTGCAGCAGGAGAGGGGGGTGACGGAGAGAAACTAATTTAGATGTTGTAAACCTTAAAGAACAGTAACACGACAGACTTCATCATGATTTTCTTTTTGTAACAGAGGTGCTGTTCGGTTTTGTTTTGTCACACATTTACAGCAGAATATTATTTTGGCAGGTTGAATAAGTACTTGAAATTGAGTTTATGATTGAAGATACAGTTTAAATTCACAATAATTCAGCTATTTACGGCCGGCCGAGCCATTACCTCTGTCCTCACTCATGTCATTGCTGCAAATTCATTCACAAGAAACAAGAGAAAGAGAAGTCATGATAAATATATTAAAGTTAAAAGACTTCCTCATCCAAACATCCGTCCACAGAGAGGATTTGACGTTTCGGGCCATCACTTACACAAACAACTCACTTCAAATCTCATTTGTTGGGCCTTTTTCCTGACAGGGACTCTGTTGGTGAAATATGACAAACATAAAACTGGGTGTGCGGCGAGCTCCTATAAATGCTTTATCTGCTTTCAGCTGCCTGTCAATACGTTCCAGACGACAACAACAGAGCTCATTGATCTGAAGGGAGTGGGTGCGGGTGGTGGTGGTGGTGGAGGGGTGGGGCCCTGCGCTCTTTACCTATGGCCCCACAGTGAGCCTGGTGCATCTGAGAGGCTGTTAAGTGCCTGATCAGTCCTGATTAACATCCCATCATCTCAAGTCATGATCAACGCTAATCCAATTGGCTGCGCTTCTGACGAAAACCCAGTCAGTCAGAATGAAGTCAGGCTCAGGTTGCCTCGCCAATCGCCGTCTCACCGCGACTGCACACAAAGCGGCAGTGCGTCCGTGCCACAGTGCTCCATCACAGCTGAGAGATGAGATGAGTTCAGAACTTAACTATGAATGGTGAAAAGAAATCCATCAGCTCCTGGTCCAACCTAACTGCAAACATTTAGACATTTGATGACTCCAGATAGTAAATCTGTGGTTTGGGAGTATTTTCCTTTTTAAAACACCCACGGGCAGGAGGCCTCTCTGGGGCCAAGAAAAGAGGATGTTTTGGGGATTTTTCTCACGGCTGACTGACAGCTGCCGTACGAGCAGGGGTCGATCTGCCAACACCCCATCTGATGCACAGTGGAGCCCCTGGGGGACGGGCCACACGGCCCCGGCAAGACAAAGCTCAGGGGTTGTTCGCAGCCCTCGCTGGGGGCCTGACCTTTCTGGGTCATCGATCGTAGGTCAAAGAGACACTTCCTGAGGGGAGACCTTTGACGATGACAACATGGAAGAGCCTCGTTAAGGGCTTATCTAGTGAAAACAATGCTTTAGTTTTGCTTGTGAAAACACAAATCGCTGTCATTACGTATTACAATAAACATACATTAACTTGTTTTTCTGTGTTTACCCAAAACCGACAACCTCCAGATTACATTTCAAACCTTGCTGCTTTTCTTTTCTTCATTTAACACTGAGTCAACCTCAGTTTCTGTGCTTCTCGGTTTAAATAAGAAACATAGAGGTAGCCCTAATGTCTATAAACTCTGTGAGTGTTTAACTCCAAGTGTCTCATCAGCTATTAACAGTAGCTCCACGTGTGCTGCAGCACAGGGCCTTAAATTAGAAATGGAAATGTCACAATAGATTTCGTCGGTGGGGTGCCAAGGTACACAAATCAATAGCGAGGGCATCGCCTCTGACTAAAACAGAGACTTCCTTTTCAGTCCAGAATGTCATGCCCATCACGGCTTGATTGCTCTCATTATCTACATATTGATTAACTGAGATGGTAGGGTGTTTAAAGAAGGAGCAGTTAGAACAATTACTAGGTCTATTTTGAATGCAAATGTTTTTTTTCTGTGCCATTAACTCTAATATTCTGTAATTTTTTTGGTCTTTGTTGTATAAATTCAATAGAAATCTTTGTTTTAAATGTCTTTTTTCACCTCCGTTAATCACGTAAGGAAAGATTTAGTCGTTTATTATTATTATTATTGCCATTAATACACTATCTTAAAAAAAAAAAAAAAAGCACAAACCTTTGTTCTAACGATGTCATTTTTAACTGCTGTTTTACTGCCAGTAAATTATCAAAGAGCTCTTGGCTGCAAACATTGTGTACTCTCAGGTACAAATTGTGTGTTTTGGCAGAACCAGAGCCAGACCATGTTTGGCAGATACTTCTCCAGTCCATTCATAAAAAAATACAGGTCTTTTGGCAACAGCGAAAAACCTTCCATTCCATTTTCACCTACTGTAGGTGCTCGCCTTTGCTGTTAAATGATGGAGGCTCAGATCTGCTGGTAACGTGTGGCCTCATTTTACACCTCCTCTACTCCTTCGTTCCCTGCTAAGTTATGCTAATCGTAAGCATCTGTGTTGGAGTTTGAGACAAAGAAAATTCTCCTTCTCCTCCTTCAGCCTGAGGACACTTTAGCTCCGAGGCCGCTCACATGCTGCTTCCATGCTGCACGGATGGAGGGTGCAAAGTCGACATTGAGGGAAACTGCCACAGCCTTTAGAGAGGTGATAAATCCACGAAGGCCATGAGAATATTAAACAACACTAATGGGAAAAGACATTGCTCCTCAACATACACCCCTGACTTTCCCTCCTTTGCTCTCTTGCAGTTTCTTTCTTTTATTCAGTTTCTCTTTGTGGCTGTCAACTGAAAAGAAAAACTACTTATGTAAATACTGACATGGCTGTTGATTTTATCAAAGCAAAGGTTAAAACTACAAGTGAAAATTTCAATTTATCTAGAAGTAAAAAGCAGCTAATCCAAAACAAAATCATACAGATAGAAAACATCAGAGAACTGAAGCTAACATTTAAGGCTAATCTTGTTGTCTCTGTTTGCAGGTTGAATGGATGTATGGATTTTAAGAATATTTAAATAGACTAATTAAAGAAAAAAACATTTTTAAAGAACTGTTTTCTTTACTAATGTGTCCAGCTAGCTAGCACATGGCTCACAAGCTAAGCTCTCAATTAAGCTTGGAATGTAAATGGACTAAGACTGTAAAACTCTTTGACTAATGCTAACTACTATTTTTCAATATTTTCAGTTAACACTGGTTAAATATATTTATATGTATTTAAAACAATTCATATCTGATTCAGGCACAATGTGTGAATGAAAGGTGAAAGATTATAAATGGAGGTGATTTTTAAACCTAGCTAGGCGCTAATGCTACAGTCAAATTGCTCTCTTGTTAATGTAAAAATATAAAAGGCTGTTCAATTATTTGACGGTATTAAGATGATGTTATTCTACATTGCTCTTGCTGTAACACAACAACAACAACAATGTGGGCTGTGCTGTTGCCAGACACAGCTGTACACTGTAGTTATCTGCAAACATTACACAAAGAGGAGTGAATGATGCATTTGTTGGGGACTATTTTCAGCTGTGGATTTGTGACTGGTTCAAAGTAAACAACAATTCCTGGACACTGTAGTTTTGACTGTTAACAGCAGTTAACAGTGCACTATTTTTAGCTGCCCATAAATACACTTTGAGTACACTAATGAGTATGTGGGACTGACGCATGATAAACTACATTGGCCAAGTGTTGTAAAGGAACATGTCACTCGGTGACTCACTTTAGTGTTTTTAATAGTTGTTGGACGTCAGTGGAGGAGAACACACTGCAGTGCAGGCAGCATTTCTCATGGGATCAATGCATCCATGGTTTTGGTCTTTTCAAGGGTTTTGACATTAGAGAAAATATTGAATATTTTAACTCTTACATATCAAGATTCTTTGTTGCAGTTATGACATTCAACACATGTAATTACCTCCACCTTTTCTTCCTGTGCTTCTTCTCTTGCTCTCTTCTCTTTAGGTAGAACTTCTAGCTTCATCTCTTTCTCCCTTCATCCCTGTCTGTCCCTTCATCTCTCAGCTCGGTGAAACCCATATGGGAGAGCTGCCGGCTGGGATGCCTGCTCGAGCGCCCAACCACGGTGCCCTCACCCTCCCGCCATCTGTTAGTGCCTCTCCAGTCTGCTGCAGGTTTGCCAACAGGACAATTCAGATGGTCAGCAGTCTCCTGCCACCGTGGCCACCCACCCTGGCTACCTCTGAAGGACAACGGGACAGTCTCGGTGACCTCTGGTTCTCTACTGTACACCAAAATGCGCCTTAATCTTGAATTTTAGGACAGACTAATTTACCAGCAAGGGTCACACCACCACACAGTTGCAGAGTTCACTGTTGTAGTGTGTTAGACTAAAGAACAAGAACATTTTTGAAACACCCTATAGTCTAATGTCTGTGCAAAAGGACTAAAAGTAAAATCAGGTAAAGATGCTTAGAGTCGAAGGCTGTCAAAAATGCAAAATCAAGTTTGTTCCATTATAGCAGGACTTTTGCAGGGCAGTGCTTACTAGGAGTGGGAGTACTGATGGCAAAAAAGGAGAGGAAACACACACCCCTCTGGGTTTTAATCTAGACAACCAACAGGAACCTGCTTGAGGATTTTAGGATGTAATCTGGCTCACATGGGGCTAAAAGGTCTGTGATCCAGCTCCGTGCCAGATCCGTCCCTGCTTTAATCTCACCCAAATGTTATCAGTGCCTGAGAAAAGCTGCCAACGTACCCCCGCAACTGAATCTCTAAGAAACAACTTTGTTTGCAGGTTAAAGGGTCGTTGAGGACGCAGAGAAGACGCAGGGTGTGGACGTGCAGGTTTGTGTCTTTTCTCACAGTTTCATGGGCCTGTTGGCTCAACTGAAAGACATGTGCTTGCTCCGGGTCCCACTGAGCTCCACTCACTCCATTTCTGTCCCACCTTGGCACTACTTCCTCCAGAAGTGGACTGTGCCAAGTCACTAGTCACCGCGTGCAACCGCCACGCACAACCAGGTGAATTAGGACTAACTACCTCCTCCTTATTACTGCAAGGAGAGAATTCAGCTCAGGCCAGATTTTACAATTCTTCTGAACAGAATTTGCTCTTTTGCAGGAAGACACAGAGTATGAGGAAAATAAATCCTGCCACCTTTCATGCTGTAAAATCTCCAGCGAAGGTTTGGCAGTGCAGAAAAAGGCCAACAAACTTCAGCTGAAAAGGATAAATGCAGCAATAACTAATATTACACTGCCGTATTTAGAAAATCTAACCATGCTGACTGGTTTGCAGAAAAATCACTTAGAGGAAAAGGTCTTAGAGGAGCAGGATATTTTATTCAAAAAAAAAAAAATTAAAACAGCCTTCAATTGACAGTAGTTTCTTCTACCTGGAGTTAAAAATATCACTTCAACCCCCTAAAAAACACCAGCCACAATATTTTGATGTTTCTTTATGCAAATAAGTCACAGTGCAATAATATCTCAGCGGTGGTGAGAGGTACATGAGAAATAGAGGGGAAGGAGAGAAAGACAGAGACACAGAGAGAAAGAAAGAGAGAGAGAGAGTGAGAGTGAGAGAGAGAGAAAGAGGTTACCCCCACCAACACCACCACCTCCTTCACCCATGCACCTGTCTGTAGACCCGCAAGACTGCTGCAGCTCTCCAGAGAGCACATGGGTAAGCAAAGGTGAGGCTACTGAGAGACATGGAAAAACACACACGCACTCTCCTCTGAGTACAAACACAACAGAGATAAGTGCAAAAAAATAAAAAATAAAAACACACCCCAGATGTTTACACACACACAAAAGCACAAGCATGAACACACAAAGACAAGGAGAGAGCGAGCGATGTCTTACTCACAGTTTTCAGTCTGGAAGTCTGGAACGAACTGCTCGTCATTGTCGGGAACTTGAGCTAAAAACACAAGCAGAGAAGAAGAAAGAGAGTGATTGTTTCTGATGTTGATGGACAACGCAGCATTGATCACAGCTCTCTGCAGCCCAGTACCCTCCTCTGGCAAAAACAGTCAGCCTCCTGGGATATTAGAGCGGCCTATCCCAGCACTGTTTGCCTCCTCATGTCGGCTGAAGAACACAGCTGCGAAAAATATGTTTTACAGGAAACCAGGGCACAGATTGGCTCTTTTCTCTTTGGTGCGCCTGAAAGTTGTTTTTATGGGTTTTATAAGGTCTAATGTCCTTTAACAACTCCAGCAAATCTTAGGTTTATGTTGTTTTTTTTGTTTTTTCATAAGTTAACGTGTTTTAATCTTTTAAAAACAAGTGAGAAAAATAATATAATATTATTTTTTTAATTTACTTCATCAATTCGTGTCATTGCAGGGTTCATTCAGTCATATCACACAATCCTCTTTCTAACTGGCCAGTGGTCATTTAAATCGCCTTTTGTCCAAAATTGAAATAAAATTTCAACAGTGTTTTTCTTGATTGATAATCCAAAAAAAATAGCTTCATTTACACTGAAAAGATGCAGACTTTGTGATCCATTTTCATAAAAAATGTCACTTTTATAGCTCAATAAAAGAGAAAATTTGGCTTGTGATCAGCCACAGTTAAATTTGTGAGAACAGTGTGGAAAATAACCTTGAAATGTTTGGAGCAGGACATTTTCAGTGATTTAGTGACGAAGTTGCACAATGGAGCGTGTTTTCCAACAGACGCCTGCCTGCGAGGGAGATAATACTTTGCGTTGGGTGACTGTCTACCTCCTAACTCCACTTCCTGAGGTCGCCTTGTCCATTGACTGCTCTGCAGCCACGGCTCTCACTCCTTGCCAGCAGCCAAACACCCATTGTTAACAGTATCTAATTGGCTTCTTCCCTACTGGTGAATCCACCTGTACCTACCGAGTCAGGTCTGTTCCAAACCTTCCAATGCTTCACCTGCGCCTCCAACGCCCCTGCACCCAGGCTAATGCTAAAATAATGAAGCCTGCCCCGCTCCGGCTCCAATTAGGCACATACATATTTATATCACAAGTACTCACGCCCAGCGACTCAGTCCTCAGTGTCCCTTAAGTTTGACTCTTGCTGGCAAAAGTCAAGCAAGCAAAGGTTTAAATGTGTCATTAACACATCTATTTATACCACACAATGAGGTGGATCCTCATTATCACAGGATCAGTGACATGTCTCGACATGTCTAGAGATCATAAAAAAACCCACTGATTTTCCATGTTTGTCACTCATGATATGATCAGGGAGCTTTTTTCTGCAGGAGGTGTGAATTGAAGAGGGTAAACAATCAACGGATCAAGAGGAGGAACTGCTGCATCTTTTAAAGAGGCTGAGGAGCAGCAGAGATGAAGATGAAATTATTTCACTGCAGTTAAAGCCATCAAACCTCTGCTGTAAATGCAAATTATATTTTCTCCTGGTTGAATTAGAGTTGATCTTGGACACAACCAGGGCTCTCTTCAAGGGCCACGACATGAATGTTTGAATCGTCACATACAATGATCTAATCTAAGCTCTGATCAGATTTTTCTCTGCCAAAGCAGCACAATTAAAACTGAAATCTGACCGAGGGGAACTCGTCTTATCGTCTCAGCACAAACCAACTCAGAAACTTCAGAGAACCAAAGTTGGAACAGGACACAGAGGGGAGAAATGGAAAAAAACCCAACAACAACAAAAAAGAAAAAAGGACGAAGAAGAAGAGGAAAAGGACGGCAGCAGTGTCTGTGTCCAAAAAAACCCAAAGTACAGGATGTGAGTCACCGGCCTCAGTCTGTGAATGAGCCAGCGAATCCCTGCAACAAACTCCTGGGGAGGGACGGCAGAGCTGGAAATCTGCCGCCATTCACAAAACAAACACAAAGAGAGAGAGAGAGAGAGAGAGAGAGCGAGGGAGGACAAAAAGAGAGAGGTTGTAAAGAGGCCTGAGTTAGTTCAACCTGAAGCAGCAGAGATTAAAGCAAATGTAACATTTTGCCTGCGTTGGTTTGCCAAAATAAAACATTACTAAAGTGAGAAATCTTCCTGACTGGAGGTGGAGGAGGGGAAGCTGTGGGGCTGGGGGTGAGGGTGAGGAAGGGTGGGGTTGAGGGGGGTCAAATAGACGGCTGTCAGCTGACAAACTCCTTCAACCTCTCGGTCTGCAGAGTCGGAAATTCAGTGGGTCTCTCATAATTCCTGCTCTTGTTCCAATTACCTGATCTAATAAATCTTAGAAATGGGAAGGTATTCCTTTTCATCCTAATGGACAGGAAGTCGTTCATTAAATCTACAATCTTGAAGCGTTCATCATCACATTGATCCATGACAGGCAGAACTGTAATCCTTAACAGTAATACCTCTTATCAGCCGCCCACCTCCACCTCCACCTCTTCTTCTTCTTCTCTCACTTTGGATACTGAAATATTAAAATCGTGTCTTATTCTTTTACACGCCCTGCGGTCTGTGTGTGTGTCACCTCATAATCTAACTGCTGCTCAGACTCGGCTCGACCGCTCCAATATCTGTTCCAAAACCTACTTTTCATTTTTTAAAAGCTTTGGGTTTCACTTCGAGCGTCTCCAGCGTGTTAAAGAATAAATGGAGCCTGTAAATGATGGAGAGTCTTTCTCACCTGTGTGAAGGCAGCGGGATAAAAGAAATTCCAGGCGACGTTTTACAACTCAAATCTTTTTTCTTTTTTTTTCTTTTCTTTTTTTTTTTTTTTTAGCAGAAACTATTATGAGTTATATTAGAGACTTGAGAGCTGTACTTAACAATAAGAGTTATGGCTTTACAACCTGAGAAATGACTGTTGCGCTTACATCAATTTATTTTCCTTTTCTTTTTTTCAGTAAATTCAGTAAAAGGGAAATTTAAAAAAAATAAAAATAAAAAATTACAATTATAATTGACTTGTTTAAAAGAAATGAAGCAGCATATTTTAAATAAGAGTCTTGAAAATAAGGTTGATCCCAGTAGATTGTAATTTCTTAGTTAATCTTGAGTTCAGTTTTAGAACTAAAAATATCATGTGACATTTTTTTAAAAGCTCTACATTTTACATTTTTCTCTCTAAACTTTTAGTATGAAATACTAATACTAATAGTCTTTCTCTCTTCATAGATCCCTGTATGTACATGACAGCGACAGTGACAGTCTATTTCTACAATGTGTCTAAAATGTAGCTTTGACAGCCGTTCTCTGGCAGCTTTGCAAATACATTCTGATAAATCCTGGCATTTTGCTTGACCTCAGATTTACATGCATGCAGCAACTAGTTCAAATCACCTCTCTCAGGTTCACACTGTGGATCTGTCGCCCTGAAAACACTCTGATCTTCACTGCAAAACTCAGAACAACACTCAACTCTCACTCCTCTACTGATACAATAAACTTTCAGATTGCATGCTGTGTTCAGTGCTGGCTGCACACATACACACACGTAAACACACACAGACGTCAGAGCCAAGACACCAAGTCAAACATGCACAAGTCAGAGAACAGACAAAGCAATATTCACCACGAACCAAAACTTCGGTGCTGCAGACACGGTGGAAAGAGGACACTCGCACTTAAATCCTGAAGCATCACGTCTCAGTTAGACCACCATCAGCAAGTGTTGCCATTAGAAGAAAAAATGTAAAAAAGGTAACTATGAAAAAAAAAAAAATCTGTTGTCACTTTGAGAGACTGAGTCTGCTCTTTTGGAAGTCTGTGACAGAAAAAAATAGATAATAATCCATTCTTTTCTCTTTAGTTTTTTTGCTTTCGTGGGCCGCCAAGAAATGAAATTGAAGAAGACAAGGTGATGGTACAGCTGTAGAAGATAGAGAGGTGTGCTGAGAGAGAGAGAGCAGATGATAGAGTGAGAGAGACACAGACAGAGAGAGAGAGAGCGAGAGAGAGGCTACAGCAGAGCGCTGGTGGAGGTGTGGAGGTGGTGGCGGTGGTGGCTGGCGTGCAGCGCGTTAGCTCCTGCCAAAAGCAGAAGAGACAGTGAGCGTCGGAGAGGCTTCTCCTGGTAATTTGTGATGACACTCTCTGGGTAGAGCCTCCTCTGTCTCCCTCAAGACCCCTCGCTCGCAGTCTCTAATGTATGCATGACACACAAGGTGCCTCTTCCACACAGGCTTTTAATTGGACTGCGACACTAGGCATGTAACTCCAGGCAGCTTTTTATGCCCCCCCACCAGCCACCATCACCACCACTCACAAGCTATCCATTTTTACCCATCTTTCCCTCCTCTTTTTCTTTGCTTGAGAGTTTAAAACACTCACCTTCTGCCAGCCAAGCCTCCTGCAGCTGACTGAGGTCCTGGAAGAGCTCTGGAGGGGGAACCAAAGCAGAGAACAAGGCTTGAAGGCAGTTAAAACAAAAAAAAAAAAACACAACAAGAGTCAAAGCCCAGGAGGAGCATCAGAAACAACTGAGTTCATTATGTTGGGCTGATTCGCTGTCAGTGCCACTGGAAGCTTAGTGGGCACGTGTGCGAGCTAATAACAAGTCAATTTGTGTGTCTGACCGCTGACAGAGGCTTGTGAGAATCATCACAGGCCGCTGTGTTGTAATTGAGATTCTGTAGTTAGCAGTGCAGGTGGCCACAAACCAATTGAATTTTGCTAAATGTTTAGGAGCCGTGAAATTAACTTCTCCCCCTGCCCTCTGCCTACCTTCAGTGTCCTGAGCCAGGTCGGACTTAATGAATTTTCTCTTTCTGTCATTTGCTGGCCTCTCGCAGCAGCTCGCTCTCTTTTCTTGCAAAAGCTTCTGCAAAAAAAAAAAAAAGAAAGAGACACAAATCAATTGTTTTCCTTTTTTCCCCGACTCTGATTCTGTTGTTGTGCTGCAGCACATGTGCAGAGCCTCAATGAGCTTTTTACTCACTGATGCATCACTCGCCTCTGAAGGCTGGCACATGCAAAGAGACCTGAGCTTCACTTATCAGACCTAATTAACTAAGTTGTAACAGGGTGCATAACCAGCACCGCTGTGCAAAGTAGTGGGCACCTTGTTTAGCTGTTTATCTTTGATAATTAGATGAAACTTAAATGGCCCCTGAGGGAGAGAGAGTCAGAGAGAGAGGAGTCCTGGCAGCAGGGGAGAAAGACAGGCACAGATGAAGCATAGAAATGAAGAGGAGAAGAGACATTTAGAGCAAGAAGAGGTTTTGAAGATGCTGTGGCAGAGGGATAAAGAGGGAACATCTTCATGTAGATTCAGAGGTAGAAGAAGAGGAGGAGGAGGAGGAGGAGGAAGAGGAAGAGGGGGGAGTCGGTCTGATTTGGTTGCAACTTTTCTCAGTCAGTAATCACTCACTCTGGAGTTACAGTAAGGCACTTGCTGGTCATGAAATCCATCCATCCCGCCTCAGTGCGCAGAGCCGCGTCTGTCCCCCCCGGTCACCTTTCAGTTACAGAAGCGATACAAAGAGGTGGTGAGTGACGCTGCCTCGCGTCCACCTGCGTGAATAAAGCGACTTTCATTCACTAAGAACCTGTTGTTGCTGTTGAGACCCGAAATCACGGTCAGACCCTCCGGTGGTGTTGTGAAGTTGACACTCTGCAGAAAAGACAAGGAAGCGCGTGCGTAAAGCAGGAGCGCGTCGAGCTGCAGGGGAAAGCAAATGTTGAATTTGTTTTCATCGAGGCAGAATAAAGTTGCAGCACAGAAGAGAGAGACGTGTTGAAGCTGATAGGCTCTTACCTACCGACCGACCCCGCACCGCCGCCACTTTCACCCGCTTACAGTGTCCTCTGAGCGGCTACAGGATCTCCACAGTCCCGGCTGCTGCCTGCGCTTCTCCCCCCGCGCTCACTGAGTTGCTTTCTAGCGGCTTGGCATCGCCTCCGGGGCCTCCCATGGAAACAAGCCGCACTCCGCTTCCTATTGGTTGTCAATGTCTTTCACTGGATCAGATTGCTGGCAGTCAATCACGCACGGCTGCGGGCGGTGAGCACGAGCGACAACAGTGGAGTCACACGAGCTTATTAGGCTAGTAGTTTTTGATTAATAGAACCATTTTTTTTATAAGCACCAATCTCCAGGAAACTTTAACATGTGTTTAAAGTTACACATGCGAACTGCACCTGCACAACACACACAGACACACACTGAGTCTTTCCCCTCTTTTTTCCTCGCGCGCAGGGTGTATACACACACAAACACTCCCCGCTCCTCTCCCAGTCAAGTTTGTGTCCATGGTAACGGTGTTTTGAAGAGCCTCCAGAGGGACCTGCGAAGCGCCAGCTCCCCTTCTCCTGTAAGGGAGACATTGTGAGAGGGAGCCGGAGACCTGCGGAAGGCACTGACCTGGAAGTAAAGCACAGGTCACCGGGCAAAACCGAGCAAAACACTCCCCCACCCCCACCACCACCACCACCGTCCAAACTCACACCCCACACATAAGAGCTGTGGGTGTCCGAGGCTGGAGCTGCGGTGGGAAAAGTTTGCAGCAGACTGTTGTCTAGTTACAGCTTTAAAATACAACTACGCAATTATGCACAGAAATGCATAAACACATGAAAGCTGCTGAAAACAAACACAGTCTGCTGGTGTTGACCAGGCAGACAGCTGATGTGTTTCCTACAGAGTTTTAATTAATCACACAAACATTTGTCAAGAAGCAGAGTTTGATTTAATATTCTCAACATATTGCATCTGCTCCTGGTCAGCACTAGATAGATTGATAGTATCTCAGCTGTCATTTGTAAAATCTTGTTTCTACAGTGCACCAATCAGCAGAACAGATCTCTGTTAACCCCCCACCCCCTAACAGAAAACCTTACCTTTGCATTAAACACCTGACTGAAAGGAGGACATATCGGAAGTCAGTAGTGGTCACGCTGATGCCATCTTGGATCCAGGCAGGGGTCCATTACCAGGCAGGTGAAGTGGATGTGAAGTGAAGTACTGTGTCACTGCTGGTGAACAACCCCCAAGGACGGAGAAACGCAGGTCAAGTGCAGGCGTCCACCCATCTGACACCGAGACACACAGTAAACCAAATGCCACTCCAAACCAGAGGGGGAACGAAGAGTCTGGAAGTTGACTTTGTGAAGATGCTACTAAAAGTGACACACATATGTGAATATATCTACAGTATAGATGAGTGGGCAATTAAACTGCAAAACAGTTAACCAGTATTGGAGGCCTAGCATTGTTAGCCACTGCTTAATTAATAATTATATGGTCTCTATACACTGTGTGGAAAACAGCTGTGGGCAGAGCCATAGAAAAGCGCGAGGAAACAGCTGTTCCCTGCACTGCAACAGAGATGGAGGAGTTAACAAGATGCACATTAGAAAAGGCTAAAACTAGTTAGTCCTCCAAAAAATACAGATTGAAACACTTCTGATAAAATACAGTCTCTCATATTTTTGTCGCTAACGATTGTTGGGGGGAACCCATTGGGTTGTCTTTGCTTGTTAGCAGGCCTAAAGTCATCCCCAGCCAGGTGTAAAAATACACAACATTAACATTGAATACAAAAATACCATGACACTTGATCAACTAAAATGTGCCTCATGTAGAGTACTACATCACAGGCTCACTGCGCACTCAGTAGAGGTATTTGAAGACTAAATGTGTGACAGTAGCGTGTCTCTGCCCCATCTTAGAGGCAACTGCGTTTCAGGTGGTCTTTTTTAATTGCACTTTAAATATTGAGGGTCACACCCCTCAACTGTCCAATTTGGTGAAGGAACAGACTTGTTAAATCACTACACTGCTTAGCTACATAGACTGTAGTTGAAAAATCAAGTAAAAGGGCTTTGTGATAAAGTTTTGTAGCTTGACACTTACATGTTATTTCGACATGTCCAAAAATGTTTTTATTCCTTTTTGAAAAATTGAAAAATGAGCACAATATCATTATGACTTATTTTGCATTCTCAAAAAGTGGTCAGAGGGAGAATAGACAAAGAACACCAGAACACCATATCAAACAACAAAAGGATTTTTTTATTATTATTATTTCCATTATCACTTTTCTCAGTCAATATTGGCAGGCATAATTTATTTTAGGCAGAGCAACGTGGTGTGAGTTCTAGAGTGAAGCAGTAAGCTGAAAAATAAATAATAGTGTGTACAAAAATACAACCTCACTGTACAAACGCTGCACCGCACAAAGCAAAGAGATGGGAGGCTCATCAGGCCTCAGACTCCACCAACATATGGCACTTTTTTAAAAGACTGAAACAGTCAAGCCTGAAATTATTATCAGGAACCATGCATGTATACGACTCTTAAAAACAACACATTAATCAGGTGTGTGTGTGTGTGTGTGTGTGTGTGTGTGTGTGTGTGTGTGTGTGTGCATCCTGGTAGGTCTGTAGCAAATCCTTAAACATTTGAAGTGCTGTGTGTTTTTGTCTTTGGTGAGACTGAGTGAGATAAATAACAATAATAATTCAAATACAGAGGTCCAGAATATTCTTATGAAGTTATAGGAGGACATTTATATGAAATAGTTTTAAAGAAGTTCATATTTTCAGAAGATGCACTATGAAAGGAGCGGCTCTGAAATGCCTCTGAAATCTGATTATTGGATGGGATTGATTTTCAAAATTGATTGTTCAAATCAAACTTGTAATATACTCACTCTATATGTCAGTAGTTGTTTTGTATTCAGAATTTAATTGGTTCATGTACGCTTGTATGCGCAGCAGACTATAAAGACTCTGTAGCTGCAGCCATCAGAACTAATCAATCAGAGGAGCTCAAACTGTAAAGTCACAGTATCAGCAAACAGTCCGACTGAACTGTTTCTGTTTTTCCATTTTAAAAGTACCTGAGCACCTGTTCAGAAAAAAACAAAACAAAAACAAACACAGGATCCCATAAAAACCAGCCATCTCATAGATCAAGTGTGATATGATTAAACCGAGTAGTACCGTAGATGCAGGTTCAGGAAATAAACGATCAATTTCCACAAGTGTCAAAACAGATCTCGGTCACTCATGCAACAGAAAGTGTGCACACGACTGGTAAAACTGTCTGCAAATCTCTCGCGCCACGTTAAAACCAAGAGTGTCATGCATTTTTAATGAGCGATCAATAGCAATTCCTAATCTTTCCACTGACAGAGCAGCAACACGGCAGATCAGAACATGACAAAGATGACTCGCAGGAACCATTAAAAGAAAGCAAAAGAGATCCTCTGTCTCTGCACAACTTGAAGCCAGCCACGGGTGAAGCACTGAAGAAATGCTGAGCAAAAGAAACGTCACTTTTTTTTTGCTAAACACACTTTGCAAAAGACTCCAGATATGTCAGTTCCAACAGCAGCAACCTTGTTCACTGTCCATCATGCATCAGGGGTATGCAAATGCAAAAAACAGTTAAAAAACATCAATAGCAGCAAAATATGAATAAATAAATACATCATATCACAAAACACATTCATCTGTGGACTTACTCCACGTGGCACAGATCACAACAGGAAAAATAAAAACAGAATTTAAGAAAAAAAAAGGTTTATGCTTCCAGAAATAGCTTCAGTATTTTTGGAGCTAAACTACACTACACACTGTAGATCGAAGCGTCAGACCTAAACACCTCATCCTGGATCATCTGACGACTTCCCACCCAGGTCTCCATGCTGCACCCGACACACACTGAACCTACAGTTTGCTACCGTACGCTGGGCTATCAAACAGGCATCAAAGACCCCCTGGCTAAACAGGCCCAAGTGATGATCGACGTGGGACCATTGCACTGCAGGTGCTCGTGAGGACTTGAAGGTCTCAGACTGCGACGGATCAGTCTTTGCTCTCGGTGCGAGTTCGTCTGATGACCGACGAGAAGAAGCTCCGGCCTTGAGGTGGCCCCATCAGCATGGGAGCCTGGTTCTTGTGGACGATCTCAATCTGGTGAAAGTGGAGATGAACATTTACTGTGGCATTGAAAATCTGCTTGTCATGGTGACATGTAAAGCAACAGTGGAAGGAAGCAGTCAGCATGGCATTCCAACGCAAAATAAAAGTGAAGATTCAGTTATGAATGTTACCCCAATGTCAGGAAGTTATTTGGGAGACAGTAGTCAGCAATGTTTTTGGATGTCCACTGAGTTGACCATGTCCACAGTGAGATATTACGATTAACAGCGACTATAGCTGTACCTATCCTTCCTGGTCTCCCATATCCCGAGATTCTTTGCACGCTGTTAATTATTAGCCACCTAGCATGATAGCTATCAGAATGTTGAGGCATCCATGGCACTGTAGCCATGGTAGCCGTCTTAGAGGCATGGTCGACTGTTGAGCATGGTTCTGCTGGCTGTATAGCCTAATGTGAGGAATTGAGGGTGTCCTCAAAAGGATGCAGCCCCTGAGTTGGGACACAGCCCCTGTCTCACAGTGATGGCTGTCAGCCCTCAGCAGCAGTTGTTCCAATCAGCTCAACCCTACAATCAACCAACTGCTTCAGTCCAATCGGCCTCCTGAGTCTCACCTGGGTGGAGCTGTCAACGGTCTCCACTGTCCTCTCAACAGACATGTTTCAGGCTGCATCCACACAACGGTGTTTTCATTTGAAAACAGCTTTTAAAAACGGTAACACTCTGTGTCTTTACTAACACACCTGAAATCATTTGCATACCTAAGCAGTCGCGCAGACTGAACAAGCGTGAGCCAGTGTAAAGAGGAGGCAGGCTGTGTCTCTGCAGTCGATTTGTTGTAAACATTTAGTACAAAGAGAAAAGCTGCAGCTGTAGAGTTAAAATGCAGAATTTAGCTGGACAACAGCTACAGAAAAGATGACTAGGTTAGGAACACTTTTATTTAATTACCAATTTCATTCCACCACTAATAGTCAAGGTTGATGAAACCCAATCAGAGAGCAGACATGGCCGTCCATATCATTGTTTCCAAAGGTCTCTGTGTTCGCCTGTCCAGACGACAAGCCCCAGAGTTCTCACATGAAACAGAACAGCAGCGTTTCAAAAACGTTCAGTTTTCAGTGCTTGAAAACAGAAGTGGGTGATGTTTATTGGAGGTGAAAACAGAGCACAAGAGAGATGTTTTCAAATGTATATGATGAAGTGTGGATGCAGTGTCAAACGTTTTGGGGCAAATCTTCTGGGTAAAATGAATACACCATCTGAGTGGCAGAACATTTCAAAAAAGATGTTGATTAAACTAATCAACACATCACGTCACCACCACTTTCACAGAAGGTCCAACGACTTTTCAATGACTGCTTCACAAGTAAGGTAAACTGGCTCTCAAAGGATCTAGAGACATTCTTGATGAAGGCTGCAGTGAGACAGGAGGTACGTGAATTTTTTAACCTATAATTTAAACAAATCACTTTATCCTTAAGAAACAAAGAAGCTGTTTTATACCCACCACTCCTCTCTCCTTCCTACATCATCAACAGCATAAAATCCCCCATGTGGCCCTGGGTGCATATGGGTTCCTGTCAGATGGGATCGGTTGCATGAGGGTATATTTTAAAATCCTTAATGTGACAAAGTTTGAGATTCCCTGTGGTTCATGACTCTGATAATGAATGGTAACGTACATGATGGTAGATTATGGACTTTGTGGGTATAAAAAGCGACGATATCCTGTTTCCCAACAATGATGTCATTTCTTTTGAAGGTTGTAGATCAATGGAACAACAAATTTCAACTATCAAGCCTTGTCATATTAAGCACATAATTCATTACACTGATGCTCTGAGAGTCTACATGCAGTAATGGGGAGAGGAAATGCTACCATCTGCATTAAAAGGGACCACATTCACTTCAAAGGAAAGCTGCAATTTATTGTACTTGCACTCTTGACTCCATCACAATTACCAGCTTTTGCAGGCTTTCTCCGACCATTAAATGTGACTGAACTCAGTGTTCCCTATGTGCTTTATACGGGAAGATCTAAAGGAATACCTGAGATTTGGAAGATAATTGAGCTCTGTTTTAAAGATGCAACATTAGATATTTACATGTACCAAGAGCCCCAGTTACAGAGCAATATGGCACAACAATTAGATCAAATGAATTATGTACTCTATGTAGTCAGAAATCATCTGAGCCAATAGAACTGCAAGGGCATTAAAAACAAGATTTAACAAAGTGGAATTTTACCAACATCATGTCTGGAGATGCAGTAAAATCTCAGGTTGTAGCAGTAAATTAAGAGCCAGTTATCAAAGACACAGTGATACATGTCATATGCCACTTTAAAAAGCAAATGAATTGATGGTGTTAAATATGTCATGCATACAAAGGAACTGAGATGCATTTGCATAGTTGTTGTTAATAATTAGTAGGATAACATCCCATTTCATCTGTCATGTTTTTTTATGAACATTTAGCAGGTCAACTGATTCAAATTCAGCCCCGACATACAGTATGAATAACTCGCCGTGGAAATCACTGCAGCACAATTATGTATTGTCAGATGCAAACTTTGCTTCGTTGGAGTCATGCTGGCAGATACGAGAGCACTTGCAGGCCACTCATTTTGTCATGCACTAGGTTTTTCCAGCTCCGCCTGGGCGATCCATATGTAAATCTCAGTAGCACTTCATCTGCAGTGGTGTTGTAATTAAAACCAAACACAACAGTAATCAACACAAACTGAGAAGTTTCGTCCGTAAAAAAAAAAAAAAAAAAAGAACTTGGGATAGAGAGCAAAAACACTTGTCGAGATACACATTTAAGACTGAAGACGTTGATGGTAAACAACTTAGATGTAAGACTTGCATCATTAAGTATTTGTTATCATAAATTACAGCTCCCAAAAAGCAAAGGAACAATGATCTGTGGGAGAGATGCATTAAACAGATAGCTGCCTTATGCCAGGCTGTCTTTTATTTTGAAAATATCCCTATAAACTGAATCTTTATGTTTTAATTCTTTTAACATAAGAGAAAATATTCCTTTATCTGTCGTACAACAGGGACATTTTCAGCATTGCAGCAGCCATCAATGAAAGGCACAAAGAGCACTAGGAACTCAACATCAACCCGCCTGTGAGAGAGGTGTTTCTATTATTTTGTCCACCCCAATTTATGCCAGCGATGGTCGACGAAACTAAAGAAACAGCATGACAGCATGAACGACAATTGCACACAACACCCTCAATAAAAACTGAACATTATAACCTTCATGAAGGTGGGGGGGGGGTTACTGCAGGGCTGTTGTGTTAACTGCCAGTAGTATGACTGATAAAGATGTCAATCAATCACAGCCTGGCCACACCCACACAGTCCTGAGAGGAGCTCCAATCAGGAGAGTGACACTCTCAGGTCTGTAGGCTGAGAGTCTATGTTTTGTTGATGTGCACCACAGCACTGATGTTACACGTGATCACATGCTGAAGCAGACTGCAGCTCTGATGACATGTAACATGGCAGATGGGTGTCGTCAAAAGGTGCCGCAGACTCGAACTGTTCAACCAGAATAAGCTGGTGGTGTTGAGTTTCCTATAAGCTCCTGTTAAACAGTCTAATAAAGCTGCAGTATGTTCATGTTAATATTCAGCTGTCAGAAAGTGATATATACAGTAGATTATAAGATATACTCTGAACTGGGGCTGTGACTCACAGTACAGGGAGTCTGCATCCAAGGCTCGCCGTCAATCTGCATCGGGAGGGATTTACTGGTCCTGTGAAGAACCAACATTAATCAAGTTACAGTGAAACTTTATGAAAGAGAATGAAACCAAAATGAACTTAAAAAACCGGACATGTGGTGACTATTCTTAATTCTCAATACTGAAATTCTGCTTGCATTACACTTATACTGTATTTGTAAGTGTGTATGACATGTTTAACTTTTGCTGTGGACCAGTCTCACACCAACCTGATGGTGACAGAGGAGCACTGTGCCAGACGTCTTCCTGCGCTCTTCAGGCCGGTGTAGATCTGACCCATCTCCATGGCTCCTTCCAGCCCAACCACCTCCAGCAGCTGGTCAGACAGGTCTACACACACACACACACACACACACACACACACTTAAATATCGAAAG
This sequence comes from Caranx ignobilis, assembly GCA_021432705.1. Taxonomy (NCBI): domain Eukaryota; kingdom Metazoa; phylum Chordata; class Actinopteri; order Carangiformes; family Carangidae; genus Caranx; species Caranx ignobilis. The sequence continues at coordinate 15,792,489 of MU270012.1, forward strand.
TCAAGCCAGTCAAGAAAATGTTTCCATCAAATTAGTCCCATGTTGGTGTGTGTGTGAGTGCATGTGCATGTTTTTCCCCTGATATATTAGGCCAAAATATTCAAAAATGAGACAATGTCTTTGTCTTCAGACATGAGCTCATGTTATAAATTTGTTATGTCCTGCATGATTTAGGCATCATAGTAAAGAGTGTAGAGTTTTACGCAAGGAAATGGCTCAGTAAAAGATTCAATATAAACATGTATGTTCAGAGTTTTCTCTAAAAGTTGCCTCTGTTGTCTGAGAGCCAACAAGTAAACACTGACAGAGAGGAAGAAGAGAAGGTGTGAAGGAAAGTGAGGACAAAAAAAAAAAACATCACTTCAGATTTCTGCTTCTGAAACGTTTAACATTCACTGTTAAAAACAACAACAAAAAAACCAAGGCAACAAGAAAAACAAAACAGCTATTAATTAGATTGCACCGGCAATGCAAAGCAATCTTGTGATAATATAATTATTAATTTCTCCTCTGTTTTGCAGTTATGAGCATTGATTTTGCCCCTGTTGGAAGCCCAGTGTCACGCAGGGCCCATCTGTTTCAGCGGCCCGCTCTGCCTCCGACTCTCCATCGACTCGTCCCTCCACAAATTAAGAAGCTGCTGCCTCGCTGCTGGGAGTACGCAGACACTAATTGAAACTAAGACCCATTTTTAGGTCCTTGGTGCGTGCGAGCGAGTTAGCTCTCTGTCACCGCTGCTGCTCCGTCCTCATCATGTTTATCTGAGCCGTGTTGGTTTCCTGAAGGAGTGTCGAGGGTAATGTTGCTGTTGTTGTGAGGTGTTGTTGTGGCTGCCGAGCTGTGGTGTCCAGCTGTCACCATGGTGATGGACATGCGTCTGTCCCTATCTCAGTGCTGGACTGTGAGTGCGCTGCTTTCCAGGGTCGAGGTGGAAGAGTGTGTGTACACACACAGCAGACCTCTTGACACTGGGCTTTAAAGCTGCCCCCCTCTTCATGACTTCTCCTGTTAAGCTCACACAGACCCGCACTCACACGTATGATGGACAGCGTCAGCACTGCGATAGGGCTTCCTTGTTGCCCAGGGCTACAGAGATACAATATACTCAAGGGTACTTAGTGTGGGAAAGACCACAGAGCCTCTCTGCCAAATACAACATGGTCATCAGGACTCCTGAAAGCCAGTGTACGATTATTAATAACACTATAACTCTATATATATTTGTCCCACTTTAACCAGTAAGAATACAGCTATATTTGTTTGCAACCCAGAAACGCAGAAAAACTGAACAAAACAAAACAGTGGCTTGTGCCACACTTTGTAAGCACCATGCTTAAATAAAGTATGACACTTTCCAAAAATTTGGAAAATGAATGCCTCTGCTGTCATGCACTTCAAACAATCTGACAAACCAGCCTGATTCTGTAGATACATGAGAGGTACTGCTGCACAGACTACAGGTGTCTTTAGATGAGATGATACCACTGTTTTATCTGAGACTGTAAACTCAGCATCGAGACCAGAAACAGCAGGAAACAGGTAGCCTGGCTGTGTTGAAAGGTAAATACAATACAACTACCTGTAATTAGCATGTTATATCTATTTGTTTCTCATTTGTTTTGTTTAGCTAATTGTGAGATTTCTTTATTTCTGAATGTGGTTTCTTAAAGGGAGCTTGTGGTGGTGATTGATGCTTGGTGGGAGCTTGAACTACTACACCTTCAGGGCAGATTAGAGGCTGCAGTCGCTATGGGAAACGGATGAAACGAGCTGGGTCTAGCTAGTTAGCATGCTAACTTTAGAAAAAGAGAAGATTAAACCGTGAGATTACCTCTCTATATATAAGTTGACATTGTTGTCTATTCCCACCTCTGCAAACAGCTCTTGATGATTAAAGGTATATAAAGTTTGATACTGAACTTGAAACATATCTTTTTTCTTCGACTGGCACTAAGCAAATAGCTGCTAGTGCTAACACTGGCTAGCAAAATTTACTGATAGCCTACGTCCTTTAAATCTGTACAAAAACAAACAAAAAACACATTCACAATTCCAAAATACTGAACTATTGCTTTAAGACATCACAAAGTCTTGTTTCAAGCAAAACTTGAGAGACAATAAATCTGATCTGAGAATTTCAGCTCAATAAGTTACTTAAAACCCAGAGGTAATGAACAATATGTTATAATGTTGGACCAAGACTTTGAAATTAGATTAAAATGAGCTGCACTTCAGTGTCTTTATTTCCACCTATTTTAATAAAGTGCAGACACATGATTTCAATAAAGGATGGAGAGAAAGTCAGATTTCATCTGTGATTAACTGGTGAATGTCCATGTTTATTGTGAATCACTGGCTATTATTCCTCATATTACAGGTGCAAATGAAAATACCTGGAACAACGAACAAAATTAGACTCTGCCAAATATAGAAACACTGCCGTCATGTTTACTGTCCAAGGATAAACTGAGTGACTCGAATGTTTATGCCAGGAGGTTGAATTGCGAGCACACAAGATAAGCAGCTGGCGGCCAAATATAAACCCTAACACCCCTCACTTAAGCCACAATCAGAGCGATGTGCTTCCCCTTTGTTGGTGGAAGCAATATTTGACCGTGATAAATACACAACACACATGCACAGAAGGTGACAGTCGTATGAATGAATGTCCATATGGGAGATTGAGAAAAGCAGCGCTGTGGCTTTAATCTCAGAGTGTGGGAGTAGAAACAGCGTCCGTGTCACTGTCAAACAACTACCTGTCGAGGCCGGTGGCTGCACTGACACATGTGGAGTGACAGGGTGAGAGTGAGGGAATAAAGGAGGAACAGCGAGGGAGTGGTAGCTGATCAGCTGAAAGTAAAACTAAAGAGGGATGGCGGGAGGAGGAGGATGAGGAGGAGGAGGCCGATCCTCCAATGAAAGCTGCATGGGCCTTGTCATGGGGCATCAGTCCCCAGCATCAGCATCAACCCCCCGCGCCCTCCATCCACCCACACACCAACCCCTCCCTCCCCTTCCCAACCCCTGCCCCTGCAAAAACCTCAGTCCCATTCTAAATAATTCACTCCGCAGCCATTCCCTTCCACCTGAGGGGCTTGTCTCCTGGCGTCACCAGTGGGACGATTTAACAGCTCCCGAAAGGTCAGGATTTTTTTATGCCCCAGCCACCTACACACCCTCCCAACACACCCCACACACACAAACGCACACAGAATAATCTCTGGCAACAGTTTGATCTGTGCGTTGTACTCAGTGGTGCCCCCCAGGGCTAATGCACTCCCGTGTTTACGTCTAAATACGGTGTTCTCTTGATCTGACAACGTAGGCCGCTCACCTTGAGGGCACCTTCGGCAAGGGCACCCATTCACACGCACGTACACGCGTAGGTGTATGCCAACACACACACATCAATAAAGAGCCACATGGCGACACAAATGGGCATGAGCGCACAACGACACGCTCTCACACTAAGTGCCTCCCCGGCCTCAGACTCTAACATTTTTTGGACCACAAACACCAAACCCATTGATTTTTATTCAGGGATTAATGGAGTGTTCGTCGTAGCCAGGTTGGACTTTGAATTGATCAACTATCCCCCTCACAGTCAGCCCTCTGACCATCACATCACCACATTAGAGATGTTATACTGCATCCAAACATGCAGCAGTATTTGGTAGGTGAACTGTCCCTGCTGTCATTTACAGTACTTCCTCTTGTCCCCTCAGCTTTCCCCAAACATCACAAAATGCTTAATTCTGTACTGTAAATGCTGCTACAGATACAGATTTTAACCAGCTATGAAGGTACAGCAGCGGTTACTGAAATCCAACGGAAACAAAAACCTGAATCATATCAGGGTTAAAAAATAGTTAATGAAGTCTCACAGATGGCCTCACAGAGCTCTGTTTTGGTTTTTTTCCTGACCAGTGAAGTCTCATAAGGGATCACCAGCAGCCACGCCTGGAGATCCTCACTGACTCGTCATGTTTCAAGCCCGACACTGATCGTACATCCACTTGATCCCCAAGTACAAACACACCATCACTGCAGGAAACCTACAAAACATACTGCGTATCACCTGAGCAGGCAGGAGTTAGACATGATGGAAGATAAAAAACAAGAGGCAAAGAAGTCCAGAGCTTGTGGCAATAGTTCATTTATGAGGAGGAAATTAGGATTTATACTTGTTTTTTTGGATTTGGGGTGAGGTTTATGGTGACTGAAGAACTCTTAAAAACAGCTCTGTTGCAGCTCACTGCCAAGTTATTTTAGAAATTGATTCCAAAGAGAATTTAGTCATCCAGCTGTGAAATATGTAAAACTCTTCAAATGATCATCGACATTCACACAGGCTGGAGCCAGTGTTACTTTTACAATGTCAGAGGTTATAATACATCTATGATACATGTGGTAAACAAAAAGGCAAAACTGCACTCACTCTCCATCATCTGCGATGGCTGGTGGTACATAAAGGAATGAAACTCGCAATGTTTCTCCTACACTGGACAATAAACAGCTGCTGATGCTAAAATTAAATTTAGTGCTAATTGTCACTAAATGCAATGTACAGCTGAGGGCTGATAGGAATTGAATTATTTGGTCACATACCAGCTAAGTATTGGATGACTAAAATTTGGACCTGCTGGTAGAGCCAGAGGAGACATCAGGGAGTCCCCCAAGATCATTTTGGAAAGCATTAGTTGCAGGGATATTTCAGTCTAATCTCGATTTGAGTACAACCAACAAACAAAGCTTTCTGATGTACAGTTAAAAAAAAAATACTGGCTTTCCTGGTCCTAATAAGTTCCTCAGAGGTTCACAGCGCTACCACAAGAGCAGCTGACTCATTCTGATTCATTCATTCATACACTCCCATTGACGGGCTTCCTTTTGACGCAAATGGATTCAGGGGTATGCCCAACACCCCCCTCAGTCCGCTTCTATTAACTGAGCCTGTCCACTGATGCCTGCACAGACCATTAGGACACAAGTGACAGTTCCAAACAGTGACATGATTGTACCTCTTCTTTGCAAACAAAACCTGCTTGCTGTGATTCACCTTGTCGTGGGTGAAATATTCATGCACTTGGGAAAAGTTTGGCCAAAAGTTTAGTCTTTGTTCCATCTGATAGGGGCAAGGACACAGACAAACTTTAGGGAAAAGAGCCACCCATGCAGTCAAACCTATTCAATTTACAGTATGACTGGTCCACAGCACAGACCAGCAACAATCAGTAATGCAGAGTCTTCAAAGTGCTGATGAATCCATTATCTACATATCCTTAGAAAAGTTTGTATTTGTGAGTGTGCAGCAAATGTTAGCTGATGGTACCCTGAGCAAAGCAACAACACAATGACAATGTTCCCATGGAGATGTAATGCTGGTAATGGTTAATGGTTCTTTCACTGCCTGAGTTCAGAATCAGTGGGATTCATCATTTGGAGTTAAGATACGGTGCCAATCCATCTCACAGATGTTGAGATGTTAAGACTTTAGCTTTTCATGTCCAAATGAACATGTCTAAAAACACTGAATCTGTGTAAAAGAACAGGTTCAGTCTCAGTACTACTGGATCTATACCATCAGTCATTTATACCATCTCATGCCATCGTCTTTACCTTGAACTGCGAACATCAGCTCTTTGGGGTCAACCACCGGCGTCCTCTTGTCTTGGCCCTTTTTCCCTCCCTTTCTGTTTCCCCTTCTCTTCTTGCTCTCGCCCCAAAGGTTGGAACCGCCGTGCATGCTGGGAATGTTGAGAATGGCAATGCCTTCCAGGGAGATACTGCTGAGGTCCAGAGTGACACCATCACACTGAATAAACAGAGGGGAGAAGACATTGTCATGGGAAAAAACTGAACTGCTGTAAAAAAAACAAAAAACATGTCCATTTTCAATCTGTTGAAAACAACAGAATGAACCCACTGCAGTCTTAATTACTGAAGTCAAAAGGACAGACTTGTTGCTCTTTAATTATTTACTTATCAGCCATGAAGACTGAACCTTCAGGGCAGCTCAGGCAGAAATATTTTGTGATTCATGTGAACCTATTAAATGCCTTTTATAAGTACTGATGGCTTACCTTTATGCCTTATGTAATTAAATATTTTATTTCAACACTGACTTTGTTATTGAATGACTAAACACCCTCAGTTCACCTGATGAACAAGCGTGTGGTAGATGTAAACAAGCATTTGAACCATGTACCTGTGTGAAAGATTATTTGGTAAGCTTGGTAACTGGCAATTGGCAATTGGCATTCAGCCAATGAAAACCTCCCATAATGTTTTGAAATCAGCCAGAGCAGAAGAGACGGCTGAGCTGCAGTGATGGTGACCTCCTGTTTCAGTCGAGTGTCCTTGTTCCTTTGTCAGTCTGTATTTGTTTCTGCGCCTCTGCCTGAACCTGTCTCTCTGTCTGAGCCGGGACCCATCTCTCCTTCTGAGCCTGTGCCTGAAAATGTCTCTCCAGCTTATAGTCTTAGCCTCAGCTTGTCTTCTGGGGTAAAGGTCTGACCCCCAGCCTAAACATTTTCTTTGTCCGAGCTTGTCTCTTTGGCTGAGAGCTTGTTTTTCCTGTATCAGTCCAAACACATCTATTTGAACCCAAGCCTGTTTTTAAACCACCGTTACTGTCAATTTAATCCGATTAAGCTACGAGGAGTCCTCCAGGACCATCAGGCCGGTACAGCAGGAGCTCCATACCTGCTCTCCAACACTAGGTACTTACCCAACACTAATTAATGAAGACCTCTTCTCTGTGTGGATAGCTCGGAGAAGGGGGAAGATGAATTGTATAGACACCATCTTCATTATCACTCAATATCACACACAGCAGGGTCATGTAGGGCTAATTACCTGTGTGTTGAACTGAGCTTCAGTGAGAAGCGGGTGGTGAGATGTGCCGATAGCCTTCACACATCAACACTTTGTCTGACTAGATTTGAAACTAGTGCAAATTCAGGCTATTAATGGAACGACAGTTGGCCACAATATTTATAAAGCAGCAGTGTTACTCTTACCTGACCACGTGGTTTCATCAAATATTACTAGTAACATAGAGTGTATGAATTAACTTAATAGAGTTGATTTAAGGATAATACACAAAAGACTGGATTTACCTCAACCTCCAGAAAGTCATGGAGCTTCTTACATGTGGCTGAAAAGGTCTCCGAAGTGCCAAACTCAAAGTACCACAGCTTATTCTTTGTTCTGAAAGAGACAAGACAACAGGAACTGCAAAGGGACCAAGAAAAGAGGAAACATAGGAGTGTTTTTCCCCCACATCAAAATCTGAACCTTGTATCATTGTAGAATCTGTCTGCGTTCCCCTATATGCTGAGCTCAGGACAAAGAAAAAGCCGACTGTAAAGACAGTAACACTGTAAAAAAGGATCTTCTAAACCACACAGGAAATACACCTCTAATGTTTACCGCTGACCAAAATCCAACAGTCATTAATCTCCAGAGAATGCATAATGTGCATCATTAATCACATATCGAGGCAGATGATGAATCTAAAGCAAGTTAAGGAGGCATCTGAAGGAGCACATGGGGTGACTGCCGAGTAACCAAGGCCCAACATTAAGGCCCCGTGTGGGGCATGAGAGGGTAATCTACCTGCCCCTGCAATTAACAGAGGACTGGGGTGCTGCTCCCCAGGCCTCCTACTGCACGCATTCCCATTACTGAGGCTGATGATCAATGACCTCACAGGAGTGAGTCACCATCTGTCCCCACACTGCTTACGTATATGTTATGTACGTTCTCATGGCCACAAGAATAAAATGTATTCTTACACTGGTACATTGATAATTTGTTGTACCTGTTTTTGTTATATTTTTGGACATATAAAGCATGCTGGGAAGACTCTGCAGTCATGCTAATCATGCAAATATATGACATAGAGTACAATCCAGACCTTCAAAATTGAAATGAAATCATGTGAAATTGAAGGGAGAATATCTTATTTAACGTACATACATTTCTTTCAGCATGAGGTTGTCATTTATTTGACAGTCACAAATGATCAGAGTGCATCAGTGCGAGGAACGAGATGAGGAAAAATTTAATGTTGTTCACCTGCACATGTTCAGTCCAGTGAGGGAGGTTATAGATTGGGTCTTCTGAACTTTCTCTTGTGTGATTTTCCTACTGGCCAGTTGAGCTACTGACACTAAGGTGGCCACTGTCTCTGAGTGAACTACAATTTGAGAAATCAGGGGTAAAGGTTTGACATCCAGTGCACCCAAAGAAAAGCTAATGCATCAGTCTTTAAAGGCTCCTTTAAGCTGGCATAATGAAAACCTACCAGACACCACACAATCACAGGTTGTTGTCTTCATCAACCTGTGCTGAGGTGAAAATACAGTGCATACAGAAAGTATTCAGACCCCCATTTTTTCTCCATTTGTTATGTTGCAGCTTTGTGTTAAAATCAATAAAATTCATTTTTTCCTCATCAGTCTACAATCACCACCCCATCATAACAATACAAACCAGGGACTATAGAATTTTTTTACAAATGAATTCAAATGAAAAACTGAAATATGACCTGAACATAAGTTTTCAGACACTTTGCTGTGACACTCCTGCAGGTCATTCAGGTGCCATCAGTTTCTTTTGTTCATCTTTGAGATGGTTCTACACCTTCATTTGAGTCCTGCTGTGCTGAATTAAATAGTTTGGACATGATTTGGAAAGTACACACCTGTTTAAATAAGGCTTTACAGTTTATTTGCATAGGATGCATCAGAGCAAATTGAGATCCATGAGGTCAAAGGAGCTGCCTGAAGAGCTCAGAGACAGAATTGCAGCAAAGCACAGATCTGGACAAGGCTACAAAAATATATTCTGCTGCATTTATTGTTTCTAAGAGCACAATGGCCTCCATCATTCTTACATGGAAGATGTTTTGGTCAACCAGGATTCTTCCTAGAGCTGGCCTTCCCGCCAAACTGAACAGCTGGGGAAAAGAGCCTTGATTAGAGAGGTAACCAAGAACACAAAGATCACTCTGGCTGAACTCCAGAGTGTGTAGAGATGGGAGAAAGTTCCAGAAGGTCAACCATCACTGTAGCCCTCCACCAATCTGGGCAATATGGCAGAGTGGCCCAATGAAAGCCTCTACTCAGCGCTAGACACATGAGAGGCTGCGTAGAATTACTCCTGGCCTGGGAGACCTTAGGGTTTTTGCAAACCCTATTTTATAGTTGATAGACCTAATTTACTTAAAAATATACTTTGTTTTTCTGTTTAAACCTGAGTTAGGTTACTCTTTCTGCAGCTGTGTGATACATCAGTTCGTTGAATTTAACCTAGGAGGACCTAAGATGCCACAAATTTGATTAAAACACTCGTCTTTTTTAGGCATGAACGTAAACTATATTACTGATATAAAAACATTTGACAACAGATCAAAAGATCAAAAGTCAACAGAAACAAAAGAAAAATGGAATCACTGATAGATAATTGACTCAAATATCACCCATTCATCCACAGAGAGCCTATCCTGGGACAGTCAAACCTGCCATAAACCTTTTGTTGTGTTTTCGTGTATAAATGGATGTAAACATGTAGAAGGTCAGAACTACAGCTTCAGATCAGAGCAGCATTAGGAATGAGGACATTCAAAGTGACAGTTACACCCTCAGGAGATGTTGTAGCACTTACACACAACATTTCAATCACACAATGTGATGCCCGCCATACACCAACACTTCTTCTAACATCCAAGCCAGTATTAAAAATGCTTATGCAGCACACTAAAGTAGGTCCTGTGTGTGATGGCATCATTTATTTCCAGAGGACTGTGCTCACAACACATAGTAACACTGCAGCTGCAAGTCAGACCTAACTTTTTCCACTCACCCCTGGTCTGAGGTGAATTACTCAATGGAACATGTTTCCTCTCAGCTCTTTGTGGCAAACGTCCAAACCTCCCTCTTGGAGCCGAATGCACTGAGTCTCACTGAAGGTGGGAAACAAGTTACGTGTGCTTTACGTTTCTTGGAAATTATTTTATTATTAAGTGATGTTAGCTCTCTGTGTTCATTTCTCAGTGAAAAACAGAAGGGTTTGGTTTGGTGCATTCTGAACCAGAGCACAGATCCTAAATGGCTTTGGAAGAAACAACAGACAATGACACACAATTCATCTCAGAGCTTCAAGGACAGAAAAAACCCTGCAACAGTGCTGACATGCAGAACTGAAAGCGGTAAAAAATGGCCTTCTCTTAGCTGGAATCAAAGCACTACAAGAGGGACGTATTAGTATAAGCAGAGTAACAATCACTGAATTATTGATTTCCTCATTAGGACTTTTGTCAGGACCATTTAGCCACTTTATAAATGAGCTTTCATTAGGGTACTTGCAAGGTAGCTCAACTCACAGTTGATTTATAATGTGCAACATGGTCAATAGCAGAGGGAGGTGGGAGCAGAGGGAGGCGGGAAGAGGCAGGAGGGCGACAGGGCCGTGCTGCATCCCTGCATCTCCTCCAGCTCAGTCCTCCAGAGGGAAAATCCAGGAGAGAACTTCAGCTTTGATCAGGACAATTTTGCAAACAAACAAATTAAGGCAGCCACTTTGAAAGGCATATTCAAAACTAGTGGTCGGTGACTGATGGAGAGAATGGTGGCCAGGTAAAGGGAAAGTTTCAGATCTTTTGACTCTTTGTTGTTGCTTTGTTGCAGCTGGGTTTGGTACGTTCAAGAGCCTTTAATGTATAAAGGGTGTGTTTAGAGTTAAGGGACAGAGAGTCTTAGAACTGCACACAAAGTCAGAGTGGCTGTGAAAAGTCTGTAAACTGAACATATAACTTCAGTTCTAAAGGCTGTGTAACACTTTAATGGGTACAGGAAAAGGTTTATCAAGTCCTAGCAAGTTTTACATCTAAAGATATGTGCTATGGTTAACATCTGTTCAAAAAAGCTCTGCCAAGTGGTCATTTTTATGCAATTAAATCAATCTGAAGGTATCTTCGAGGAGAACTTGACCATTCTTCCATATCAAACACTGTTAACAGCTGTTGCCGAGTACACATGTTAATAAAGTTGTATACAGAATTTTGGTGGCTGTGTAAAGCTAAGTCAAGAAGCTATGAGTCTAAAAGAGGTGTGTGTACTTGCTAGGAGGCTACCAGAGTTTACCAGACCTCTAGACTGCCCCTCGCCTCTGCTTGGGGCTAACAGCTGGAGGCTACATACTGTAACACACCCAAATCTAAAGGTGTTGCTGGTCAAATTGCACTGTGGGTAATCAGGTTTTGAAAAGAGGTCTCTGGTTCTGTTGCATCCAAGACTGACATTGTTAAATGGGTGGAGTGCTTGCTTAAGGAAGTAGCTTTAAACTCAGGGACTGCATCAGGGGGAGAAACTGCAGTGTCTCTGATCTGCTACATCATTCACCTGTTGTGTAGAGTATTGTCATGAAATTACCGGACAGAGAAAGTCAGGAAACCTCTTAAACTCAAGAGATTCTCATCAAATTTTACAGTACAACCTGAATCACATCCGAGACAGAGAGCTCTGGGTTTGGTTTTACAGCAAGGCAGAAGCAAAGTGAAGCAGCTTTAAGAACAGATACAGTAAAGAGACAACGTCTGACTGTCCTGTCGATTCCCACCACTTAACCTAACAAGCGCACCATGGCAACAAATCACCTCATGTTCCTGTTCATTAGGTAATTAAGAGCATCTCATCGGTTGGATTGGATTGTCGTTTGTTATCTGTCGACTGATGCTAAACACTGGACTCATCTGACAGACTGACAGTGAGCAGCGTCTTCAACAGCGGCCAGCCTGCCCCAGGATTAATAGTGAGTCCATTTCAGTAAGATGATACTTAGATTAGGACGACCTGACTTTATCGTAAGTGCAATAAAAGTGAACATAAAGTGTTCATTTCCTTAAACTGTTGGCTGACTTTAAGCTCCTGTATCCTCCCAGGACATTGTAGAACTTCATTTATTATGTTTCCTGTGTTTTTAGAGAAAAAAAGAAGAAAAAAAACAGCAGCGTCCTGATTGTAGCAGGTTTCTAATTCTCAGAGTAGCCATAAGGCCTCTGTTGTGATTTTACCTGCAGTGTATCAATGCAAAGCGCACTGCAATAATAACTTTAGCGGTGTGCATTTACAATCAGCTGTCGTAGTCACAGCTGGCACGCCGAAAGAAAACAGTGGCTCAGGTTTCAAGAGCCGCAGAGGTGTTGTTTATTTGCACAAACAAATTGCAAAACAAAACTGAAAGAAGAGGACAAATACAAATTGTGTGGCCAAGAGCTTTAAAAAACAACACCAGCTTAGAGAGAGATGAGATGAGCTGACCATCAGGAAGACAAATGTAGCTCAAAAAGCCTGAATCTGAACAACACACCCATGTTCATCAAGCCCTCACTGCCTGGTCACCATATTAAAGGATGTCAGAGGCGATAAGCTTCAGTGTAGCGTCGCTGTCCTGGGGCCACAGCACCTCCAGATGCACTTTCCACTGGCCACACTGAACGCCAGGCACAGCGCCCATTGATTTTTGTTCCCCTCTGACACTTAATCTAACCCACAATGATCTACGACCTTATTTTCACACTAATTTCTTCTTGATCAGAGGTGATAAATATCGCATTGACATAACCAACTCTTTGTGCATTGCATCAATGCACTGTTTTGTTTAACATGACACCGCCTGGAGTGCTCCGACTCCGACTGGCAGCTTGAGAAATGACCTGAGTTGCATTGCCTTGCCTTCAGAGATGCAGCGAGCAGTTTGAAAAATGTATTTCTCTCTGTTTCACTGCAATGACTCCAATGTGTATTTTTCTGAAGAACTGATGCCAGGATAGAATATCAAAGATTCCAACATCTTTGCGAACAAATAAAGAAACTTAACTGCTGAGTTGGCAAAAGTGAAAGGACAAACTCGACTTGTTAAATATTTTTTAACAATCACATTTTAACTTGGTGAACTGAGTTGACTTTCACCATGTGGTTCCTGCTAAATGAATAACTGTTACACTTGGAAGTCTAACACGGTTTAGTTGATTAACAGATATGTAGATACTTGGGTGAAAATTTGGTTAAACCTAAATGAAAACATCATTCTCAACATTTAGATGACTATATTTCAAGGTGAGGGAGGTTTGAAACATTTTAACTGAAATGTTCTTTCTTTAGACCAGTCTTCTCAATCACAAAGTCAGTACTTCCTTCTCCTGGGTTCCCTTTTTGTTTCTTGACCTTTCGAAGCAAAGAAATGTCTACTGATGACCTCAGCAACGGTTTTAAATATCTAACTGCCAAACAGCTGAGCCACAAAAACAAAAAAGTGATCAGTGATCAGCTTTTGGGTGCATCCAACAACTTTCTTCAGTGAAATGTACATGCTCAGTTGTAAACATGACAAGAACTGGACACATGTTATCACTGAATGAGATTTTTGGAATAAAAAGTTAAGAAAATCCTAGAAAGTGAAACTGGGTCAAACTTCTAGCCTCCGTCCTGAATAAGTAGAAAGATGATCTGTGGCTCTTTGGAGAGGTCGGGTGGGCAGGTTGGGAACCTTTGCTCTAGAGGTGGTATCCTTAGTGCCATGGGATAATGCACTGACCTCTACTGCTATGAAATAGCAGCAAAGGATAACAATATTGTTATGCATAACTTTTATATATTTCTATTACATTCTTTTTACAAAATGAATGAAAAAAATATCGGCAGTTGAACTGTAGATACTGTTGAACTGTAGGTATCTTGGAGGTTTGTCTGGATGACGTCACCCACTCACCCACAGTCTGATCATTCTTTGCAATACACACCCATTATAATGTGAAAATTTCTCCAAAAAATGATCATGATCATTGAACAGTGATTGATTAGAACGTGGAAAAGCACACTGATAGACGAGACACGTGTCTTCATTTTAAAGTTTAAGTGGACTCTCTATGTCAAAGTATGCTGAAGCAGTGTTTGAAAAAGTCTAATTCTGTCTGCCTCAGTTTGGGGTGAGTTATCGTCATGGCAACCCCCTCAAGTTGCCATGGCAACACCTGAGCCAGAGGCCAGAACCACAGCTGAGACTAATTCATTAATCAGGGATACCTCTGATATCTCTGCAGTTAATCTATTCTGACCATAAACTCCCATACATTTATATGAAGTGAAACCAACCACAACCACACACTCCTCTCCCACACACACAGGCAACTTTATGTGAGTACAGCATGCACGCACAAATGTTTTTTCTTGACCTTAAGGTCGTGGGTTTGACTCCCTTGTTGACAGAGATCCCACCCTCAGCAGCGGCCCCGTGGCACTCTCACTCACATTTTTGCGAGGACATTCTGTAGTTTCTTTTACAGGCCAGTTTTCCTGTTGGTTAGTGACTGAAATCCTATTCTGAACAACTAAAAACAAGTAGTACAGTGATTTAAAACTGAAACATGTGTGATACTGTACCACCATGCTATAGCGACTTGAACCCTTAATTCAGGGAATTGTTTAACACCTTATGTGAACTTAACAAAGCAATTCTGCTAATTAATAAATTCATATTGTTTACAAGGCCTGAGAGGTGTTCAAGCAATGTGTTTATCTAAGGTCTGACACCTCCAGCAACACATCAGCAGGAAGAACTTGGTTAGATCTGACTTTCTGCAGTGAGAGTGTGATTCATCTTTCTTCATTAACCTTGTGAGAGCTGTCAGTCACCTCAGTGGTTGTCTGTGGCAGCAGCCATTACAACCCACAGGTACATGTCACTGTTAAGCGCCCTCTAGTGGTCGTGGTAATTATGATAGGAGCAAAGAAGTTGCATGAACCCAAGAAAGACTTAACTACGTTTATACCTGTGACCACGACAGAAAAGGTTCTCCAACCTACATGTAACATGTATTTTGACCTGAACCAAGCTCATTCACTTTTCCCTCTACTATCCAAGGAGCTCTATGGACAGGATTATACAGTTCTAAACATACAGGTCATTTCCTCAGTCTTTCAGTACAAGCACAATGCATATTGCTTAGCTAATGTCCATTGGCTGTACACTTACTATTCATGATCGATCGATGGGTCCACGATAAAGGGTATATTTCTCACCACACATTCAGACAGCGCAGCATATAGTGGACTACATAGGGATTAATGAATGTTATCAGATGCTATTTGATGACTGACGATCACATTGGGTGTCTCTGGTCTTTGGCATCTTAATCCAAAAAATCCTTCATTGTTAAAAAAACAAACAAAAAAAAAATGATATGGCAAAATTACCAATATCCAGTATAGACAACAGATGGTTTTTGTAAAAATGTGGTTTGAAATCAGACGAAAAGTTGCTTTGGCCATTTAACAATGGGGATATAATGTTATTGACAGGAGACCAGAAACAGATCATTACCTTGAGGAAAATGACATATTCCTCTGGGTTTGGGAGTTGCTAAACACATTTGGGATAATGTGAGTTCACATTTCAACAAAATATATAACAAAGTTATAACTTTAAATAATGATGGGCCAGGTACTTTACAGCTCAAATCTGACAGGGAAAAATCGAGTAAATAATCACTGAATGAAATATTTTGAATAAAAATAATTGATCTTCATTTTAACATTAATCAAAGTCATTTGTGAAATTATCATCATTAAATAATTGACATGATTTTTTTTCATGCTGTGCAGCTCTTCTACTGAACGTGCAGGTTCTCGTGTTCACTTGAGATTGTGTGTTTGTGTGTGTGCATGTGTGTGTGTTCCCACTGAGCAGGGGACAGGGCCACAGGTGAGATCCCTCTAAATTACACACAAGTGGTCATTAATTATAAATGACACTTCGGTCACATAAACGATTTCATCCTCAAATGAGGTCTGAGAGCGGCCGCTACAGAGGTCCGCCATACTTATGTGTGTGTGTAAATGTGTGTGTGTGCATGTGTAATTTGGAGCGCCATCACCTGTGGCCCTGTTCCCAGCTCGGCAGGAAACACACACACATGTGTGGGCAAACGCACGCATTATGATGGGTGTGTTGATGGGTGCGTGTGTTGGTGAATCCGGCGGCCCCATCCAGCACATCGCAGGGCTTTGATGAACATACTCATTATGCTAAAGAGTGCTCCATGCCTGGGCTTCCCTGTGCCTTCAGGAAAGGTTAACTCGGGATGGTTACACAGCACAGCGAGAGCCTGTGGGCGCACGGGGGCACAGCGGCTCTGGAGGAGTGCACTGATGGTGTTAGATGTCTCAGGACCAAAAATAGATGTGGGTATGCAGAGCAAATATCATGGGAACATCAAGGTGCCGTGATTGATGCCACAGAATAAACAAACATTGCAGGTGAAGCCACAGCAGCTTTCACGCTGCAGACGAAAGGTCCCAAATCAGATGTTTCCTCTCACAGATGTGCTGTTGTGTGATGTGTGTGGAGAGGACAGAGCTGTGTGATTAACAGCGAGGTTCAGTAGGCATCTTTAACGAGTCTTTTTTAAGCTGTTCATTATATTGTGAATAAAAACTTGCTTCAGTTTCACTCCTCAAACTGTGTGAAAGAAAAAGATACAACTTAACAGAATAGAAATATTGGATCAGGTGTAGGGCTTTCACCACACACAGTGTCCCGACTCAGGGGCCAGCAGCTCGTCTACACTGTCCCACCACAAACACTCCTGTCCTGGCCCAACCTGGCCCATCCCAAGATTCATTCTCCAGATCTGACAAAACACAGATAATGCCTTGGAAACCGATTTTCTTCTGCATGTGTACACCTTTATCTGACTGAAACTGGACAATGCATGTCACATAGTAGTAGTAGTAGTAGTGACGGCATAAAGTGTAGCATAGAGAATACAGCGTTTCGTCTGCCTTGAAAAATCACCATAACACGAGGAACAGCATGCATCTTATCTGTACTATATGTAACGCATACAGTATGTACAAAATGAACAGAGCTGTCAGATTCTCCATGTTCTTGCTGTTCAAAATACCCGTTTGCCTCCCGACTCATTTATCTAGTTGATTACTAGGTGACGTAATGGCTCAACCCACTGAAATGACATATATCGCTACCTAGTGTTGAAGAGGTGGACATGTTGCCATCAACTATTCGATAAACGGGGACAAAGACCGAATCCTGGCAAGATGCCCAACCCGTGGGCATAGCTCGACTTAGCTGTGCATGTAAACGCACTGACTGTCAGAGACAGTCCTCCACAGACCAGGCAGTTTCATTTCAGTTTGGCTTTTGTGGTCACAGCGGCTACAAAGGGGCCACACCTTCAAAGACCACATCCTCCAACAGAAGTGGTCTATCTGTGAGGACTTTCATTTATTCAGGTTAAAGCCACCAGCCTGTTCAGGGCTGAAGAGGCCTTTTGGATGAGACGTGCAACGTCTTTGAGAACAAAGTCAAGTTATCTTTGTAGATCTGTAGAAACATTCTGAGTTTCATTAACCCTGCCCCGACTTATTCTCTGTACCGTGGTGAGTGAGGAGCCAATATTAACTCATTGAGTGCCGTGCTGTGTTCCGAAGCTTTAGCCCTGAGTGCCAGCAATCTAGACCATTGTTGACGAATTTTGTAGAGCCATAGTGTATTCTACATTATAGCTATGGACACATACTATGGCTCATTTGAAAGGTGAAACTTTATGCTTTCAGTGGGGACACACCGTTTATTTCGGTCGTCCTGAAATGTGCACAGCTAATGTTGCCGTGTAATACATGCGCCACTGATTTGACCCAATGCAGCGACCATCAAAAGCCAAGTTATGATAAAATGTTCAGATCGTGAGTTTTCATGAGTTTTCCATCGTCATCTATTTCAGTTCGATTCATCACAGAGTTTTTGACACTCAACGCATGGGAACAAAAAATGTAAAATTACGTTTGTGGCACTCAGTGAGTTAAGCGATGAGCTGCTTGAGCAATGAGCGTTTGGTTGAGCTGATGAAAGTGAACTGAAAGTTGATTGGTCAAACTGTGTGCTCTTGATTGGCTGGAACAAAAACCTGCAGCCACACAGCCCTTTGTGGAATAATTTGCCCATGAGTGCTGCACGAAATACTGCATGTAGCATTTTTTTTTTTGTTTACTTTGGAATGACTACGACAGGCGGCCATGTTTGTTTACAGCAGTGTTGCTGAATTAGAGAGAGACAAAAGAGACAAATATTTGAAGGTTTAGGACCAGGATGAAAGAGTGATTTAGCAAATCGAACTGGATCCAAAACAGAATCAGTTGTTAAAAACGCATCCATTGTGGCGCCTCATGGCACAGTGGGTAGAGCAGGCGCCCCTTATACAGAGGCTACAGTCCTCGCTGCAGTCGGCCCAGTTCGAGTCCCGCATCGGGCGGCCCTTTACTGCATGTCATTCCCCCTCTCTCTGCCTCCCCATTTCCTGTCTCCCTCATACTGTGCTATCAAATAAAGGCAAAAAAAAACAAACATCCATAACCAGAACACAACCAGTTCTGTTCTTTGAGTCTGATCTGGGCTTATAGATTCATCTTACGCCTCGTGTGTCAGGAGTTCAACAGGGTAAATGATCACCTACTTTACAACTTTCCAGTGAATTTCTTCAAAATTTATCAAAATATCCCTCAGAGTGAGACACAGATTAACAAATAGGAAGCAGATGTTTGACATGACTGTTTAGAAAAGTGTTCAATGAAGAACTATGTGAAAATTATCTGCAAAATAAATGCAGTATAAAAGAGTGAATGACTTAAACAGCACAAAGTTCTTAATTTTAAAAACCCTCTCTTTCTCTTCCTCTACTTGTCCTCCCTTGTTTCTTTCCCTCTGAATCAGAGATTAGTGTGTAATTACATGAGAGATCAGCAAAAAAAAAAAAAAGGGGGGGGGGGGTAGTGTATTTTAACAAGGCAGGCGAGGAGGAGTGGCGTTGGGGGAGGAGGTGGCGCAGCCCTCGTCACGGGCCGACTGATTGTCTGCTTTTAATCCTCGACCTCATTATCACCTCCAGGTCCGGCAGTGGCAGTAAATGAATCTATCTGCCGAGTGTCAAATCTTCACACCTTCACCCTGGTAATCACCCCAAGGTGCAAATACAGAAGATGGATAGAACAAGGCAGAGATGAGGGGAGGGGAGAGGGGGAAAGAGGGGGGACGTATGACCCCTGTATTCCATCAACAATATCCTCTCATTTCATTATGAAGAAAAGCTACATGATGCTGTTTGCTTGGTAATTAAAGCTGATTAAATATTCAGTTGCTTTAAGGTCAAACTGTGACAGAACGTACAGATTTGCTACATATGAGACGTAAAAGAGCCATTACAGCTGTCAGGTTCAAGTCTAATCACTCAGTATTTGACATTTTCTACGTGTTAATTTATCTATTTATTTTGACCTTGAAACCGTTCAAAGGCGGGACATGGGGTGTAAAAATATGTGGAACAATAAAGATAGATCAAAATAAATATTTCTTAAAGTAAATAAAATAAAAATATGCTGAGATGCACATATTCTTTTATCTTTTTAATTCTTTTAATTTTTGCCGACTGCCTTTTCTCATTTTCTGTTTCTCTGTATTGATATTAAAATAACAGAATAATGCAGTCCAATAGTGTAGTGAGAACTAGGTGTGTAAAAGAGAGTTCAGTACTCCAAATTTTAAAAATGTAAAGATCAATTTATAAACAAACAAACAAAAAAAACATATATTTGAAATATTAACATATAGCATGTGTGCGTAGATTGACTTTGATATTGACACTGTCCACTTCCTGTTCCTACACAGCATTAGAATATAAAAACAACTCATCAAATCCACCGTAATACAAACAGTGTGTACTTAAAATACTGGGAAATGGAACATCTCTATTTGTGGTAATAAAGTATGTGACAGGTATGTATGACAGGTGATAGATATCAGCTACGGTAGTCATTAGTTACATTTCACCTCTGGAAGAAGTTGCTTGGTAACTGTAAAAAGCTGTTAATTAAAAAATGATGTGGTGTAATATGACAGTGTAATTTTACTGTGTAACATCACATGAGAAGTTGTTGTATTTGTTGTAAAAAAATAAAACAATTAATCGTGGGATCACCCTTCTTTTTGTGATAATGTCATTCACTTGTATAATTTATAAGAAAATCAGCTGATAAGTTAATTTGGTTTCAGAACAAGATTTTCAAAGTGGTATCTATGTATTTATCAGCATCAGTGTTGTTGTAATGAATATTTTCATCTGTGCATATAGGCCACTCGAACGCTACACATTTATTGCTGCCCTAACTGAGTTTCATGATTTCTGAACCTTGTTAAAAACTCATAAGACATGTTGCAGTCGCTCCACATTCTCCTCACTCAAACTTATTGCCGACTTGTTACGAGCGAAATAAAAATATTTCCCCGCTGAGACGAGCCGCTATTCTCCTCCACTGTCACTGAAGTTCCTGAGAAAAAGCTTCCGGCTGCAGGAAAATGACTTGGTGATAAGCTGCAATATACGTCCAATGGACACAGGCCCTTTGGACAAATCCAACAAAATCTATGCTACCTTGAAAAACTATAATCATGCATTATTGAATTGGCAAGGATAGTGTGTAATAGAGAGATCCTAAACCCATTCCCCCTTGTGAATTATTAATTGGATTCAAATAACAGACAGAATAATTTTCTTAAAATATCTCAATCATTTTTCACAAAGGCTTAAAATGGGGGTAAAACAACAGAGATGCTGGTGCATGTGTCCTGCATGTGGACAGAGGAAGCGACTGAAACAAACTGTTAAAAATGGAGAAATGATGAGAGATGTGCGGCCATGTTAAAGCAGCAGCAACGCCATGGCTGCCCGACACTCTCTTTTTTGAATCAGGAAATTAACCCCTAACCCTACAGTCTCTCCACCCTGGTGGTGCATCCCTCGTAACCGACAGCAACCATTACGCAGCCACACTGTTTACTCCAAACACTACTCCCCTTCACTTCCGCCTGTGTGTGTTGGATCAGCAGCAGCAGGAGGAGAGTTTGCTAAATGTTGTACTAAGCACAGGGTAAAATATGATAATGAGTACAAATGGGATTATTAGGAGGTCGCGTGTCATCAGTCTGACTGATCCACCATGTCAAACTAGCCAAGCAAATTCAATTAGGCTCGCAATTACTCGCCGGCGCTAGTGGAGACGTATTGGAGACGTTAAATATTGATGGAAACATAGATGACACATTTGTTCTTCTCCAAAAGGTGAACACATCTCCTCCAGGTAATCACCAACACTAAACACGCTGAGCTACAGAGCATCTACACACACACACACACAGACCAGTCAAACATTTAATACACCCCCATTTATCCAGCTCTTTAAATTCACATAATTTAAAGTCTCTGTGTCTCTGAAATTCCAGCCTGGAACAAATAAACAACTGGAGCTTTTAATGACTGGATCTTCAGCAGCTGAACACTCATGGTGTTCAAATCAAACACAAAGTCCATCTCCTACTGTCCAGTTCATCACAAACCAGCTCCCTGAGGCTGAAGTCTGGTTCTGTTCCTCTAATGTTCTGACTCAATATCTTACTGTGGGATGAAGCCCTGACCAAACCAGCTTGTTCCTCTGCAAAATACAACACACAGTCCTGCAGGGCAGCAGTGTACTACCAGTGCATCACAGGGTGTGGTAAAACAGTTTGTTCCAACACTGCCTTTGTACAGACCTGTTCAAAGTGTGGACCTGTTTACATCAGCTTTTGACTTCCATCTGCTTCTATTGCTGCAGAAGGTTTTATGTAAGGTTCTCTCAGTTTGTCCTCTCAGTTTGTGGAGACCTCTGCAAAACCATAATTTCATTTAATTTAACCATCATCAATTAGATCTCAACTAGAAAAGTCGGGATCGATAACTTTTCACCTGTAGTGTTCACACTGGTCTGCTGTGATGACGACACAGACTGTTGATTTCTTCTTTTTCTACAGTTTAGACTTTTTCAATCCTGATTACTGGTATAAAAAAAAAAAGGGGGGAGCATTAGCACAATGAAATCCTCTGGACAAAAACACATCTAAAGAAACAGAGGTCTTGAAATCAGTATCAAAATCACCCATACCACTGGAAGTCTTTGGTCCACCTGGTCTGGTGAATTATTTGGAATTTGGAATCATCTCGATGATTTTAACTCAACGATTAAAAAAAAAAAAAATCACTCTAATGATGAGGAATGACTGGCACATGTATTAAAAGCTGTGTGTTTCATCACAAACTCACATCCACAAGATTTAAGACTTTCAGTAAATCATTGAACACTGATAAGTGCCCAACTAAATTCAGCCCTTATGAAATACAAAGAAACAAAGTAATGTCAGCAGCTTTATTCCAGTGGTGGTCCATGGACAAACTGGGGTTTGGACAGCTGAAGGTGGACCACATTGGAACCTCTCATCATTTCTACACTGACAAAAACAAAGCAAGTATAAATGTACCTGCTGTTAAACTTCTCAGGATGCTTCTCTCTCATGACGTGGAAACGATGTGCTATGGAGGCGTCCTGGAAGAGAAAAATCACATGTGTACTTCAGGTTAAGTTTGTTCAGATTATGTTGTTAATATTAGGGATGTGCATGACGATATGTTACGTATCACGATACAGGGGCAACAATACGATATATTGGAATACTATAAACAAGACGATACATGGATTTTTTTCCTTTTGTGCTAAGTTAGCTAAAGCTTGATCATGTAATGAGCCACAGACCTGTACTCTCGTGAGATCTCACTGTTCTGTTGGAGCAGAGGAATCGATGGCTGAATGACTGCTGCCAACCATCATTCAGAGTTTTAAATGCAAACCAAAAATGAACCACCACCTTGAATGTTTACATTGTTAAAGAAAAAAAATCGATACAGTGCTTTTGAATATTACAATTTTTCTTACACCCTGACTAAATATACTAAACAGCCTATAATGAGACTGTAGGTATCTTAATGATTTAAAGCATCTTAAACTGATTCCACGAAGGGCCGCGTGGCTGCAGCTTTTTGTTCCAACCTATCAAGAGCACACAGTTTGACCAATCAGCTGTCTGAAAACTGAGATCAGTTGATTAACTGAGTCAAGTCTGGTGTGCTGCTGCTTGGTTGGAACAAAAACCTGCAGCCACTCGGCCCTTTGTGGAATCGATTTGAGAGGCCTGTACATTTGGCCTGGTAAACCTGAGGGCTGTTCCTCCTGGAGTCACTGTCCATGCTTTTTCTCAATAGGTTCACAAAAGTTCCTGTCGAGATACTACATTAAGCTATTCTCAGTTTAGAGATATGTTACTGTTAATGTTTGGAGATGCTAAAACGTTAAGTTTGAAATTATTTACATGCAAACAATGCTTGTACATCCAGGAGCCCCTCCCTCATTAACCCTCTCAGCCTCTCTTTTAGAGTGGTGACACCTTACGCGTCCCTGGCGTACAGTGTATTTGTGTGAGATGAGGAGCTGTGTGCAGCAGGTCTGAGCCTGGGATGAAGAGGTATCGACAGAAGCCCTGATGAACAGCACGCCGTCTCCACACAGGCTAATTAATTAAACACACATTGTGAGTAATCACAGCTCCCAACTAACCTACAGGATGCTGCCGACACCCCAGCAACCAAGTTGTTTTCTCTCTCCCTTCCTTCACATCTCTCTCTCTGAACCAATCTCTCACCCAGTCTGTCTGTCTGTGTCTCTCTCTGTCTCTCTCTCTCTGCGACCTCAGGCAAAAAGTACAGCCGCATTTGAGTTCTTGGTGTTAAGGTGATACAGTTGATGCCACATATGTTAGTGTGGTGTGATTGACACAGACACTTCACCAAGCATATTAACACCATCGCAGTCTGATATGACTGTTATCTAGTACTTAAGCATGAACTTAAAGAATCAGGTATATTTATAGTAAACCTCACACACAGTACTGCATTTTGCTACTACAGAGACTGACATAGAGAATTAAATGCATGCACGCTGCATGGAGATGGTCTGGTCTGTTAAATATACTTTAGATCAGTGGTCATCACCCTGTTGTGACATCAAGATAGACTCAGAGGCCTCTCTGTTTGGACTCACTCTGCTGGAATAACATGAAGTCCAGCTTTCAAATGAATGCAACCAAGGACGCACTGTAGCTAGAAAGAATTTCACAATACGTCACACTTTCAATTATAACTGAATTACTGAATTTCTTGCCAACAGAAAAGAGGCCTGGGTCCTGTTTTATTTATTTATTTATTTTTTTTTGAGGAAACTTTTTTTTTTTTTTTTTTTAATAAAAATCTTTGGTCAAAATCTATAAGTATTGTTAACTGTTGTGCTTACTATGGTCAAAATTGCAAGGGTGTATTTGTTTATTTGTCATTTGCCACTCTGCCACTGAAACCCACACTGTGGTCAAAGGTGGAATTGCAACTTGCACAACAAAAATAAAACCCCGCCCCTTTTATATTCTTTCATAGTGATTACAATAATTTTGTTGTCACATAGCACAGAGTCTGCATGTACTTGTAGTGCACATATCCCCAGGCATGGACTACTTTTTCTAATAGAGGCCTGGTGTTGTTGTAATATCCTGCATGTTGTCTTTTCAAATGCTCTGCAACAACACAAAATGCTGCTACAGTATAGTGTTAGTTGACTGTATCAATTAAAACTGGTCAGTTATGTCACAAAGCATGCAGATGATATCATCAACAGATTATAAAGTCTGAAAACAGAGAACAGTGACAGTGAAATTTCCTTTAATTCACACTTCTAAGTCAGAGTCAGGAAAACGCTGCCAAGGCCTTTGTGGAAAAAAGGAAAAAGACACAGCAAAGTTGTGCGGCTCAAGAAAGAGTCAGAGCAAGTTGATCCAAACTTTTCGGGCTCGTTCCTCTCCTCCCTCCACTGAAGCAATCTGTTTTGACCCGCTCCATTTTGAGTGGCACTATTGAAACAGCACCTACGGGGAGGACCCCCTGCTAGCTCTCTGTACAGAAATTTTTAGGAGAAGCCAAAAGAGAAAAATCAATGGAGCTCCTCTTGATGTCTCTTCAAGACGCTGTAAGCAGAAGACCAAAAGAATCCTTCAAGATCCCCGCAGACTCGCCTCACGCTTCCAACACGAGCCAGAAAAGGTGAGATGATGGATGTATCTAAGAGACTGTAACTTGATTTTCTTACAAACAGGACAATAGCTGCAAACAAGAGAGCAAAAGCAAGGAAAGGTTGTCTCCCCTTTGGTTTGGGGTCTATTATCTGAGATCTGTACAAGTAGAGCTGTGGCTTTGCAACAGTAAACAGAGATTTCAAGCAACTTGGAGTGGATATAGCATTTTGTTATCCTACATTGATCTCGTGCTTTGTAAAAACTACTCAGAACTTTAAATATATAAATAAATAACCCCAGTAACAGCGCCACATAGTGCAAATCTTTTTTTTCTCAAGATGGTTGCATCTTAAAACATGGCAGATTCCATATAAATGTGCTGCTGATGAATCTCAACAAAACTTGTGTTGTAGTTTTTAATACATACATCAATCTATATATCAATATATCTATATATATATATCTATATTTATTATATCTATATATATATAGAGAGAGATATATATGAATATCAACAAAACTTGTTTTGTTAGTTTTTAATTACAATACATCTATCTATCTATCTATCTATCTATCTATCTATTGCTCAGAACATCATTTCCGGCAGTTGCTTTCTCTGGTCTTTCTTCCTGCCACACCGCCGTTTTCAAAGTTTTTGTGGAGCGGTAAGGCAACAGTGGACCAAGCAGAAGAAAGAATTATCGAGGAGGTCAGGAAGTACGACCATCTGTACATCTCGTCCTCGAAGCACTAACAAGACTGCCAAATGGCAAATAACTCCAGGTGGGAAATCTCCAAAAACACGGGGCTGGAGGTTGCTGAATGCATGAAGAAGTGGAAGAACCTCCGTGACCAATATGTCCGGCTCTGGAAGAAAAAAAAGGATTCAGATATGACCCCCCTGACGAAGAACTTCAAATGTTCAACGAGGGTGTCACGTCGACGGTGTACGTGGAACTATAAACTAGGCTTAAGGTGAAGCTGTTTCAGGATTTTCAGATTTACATATGTGATCAAAACTTGAAGAAATCTTTCTCTGAGATTTTACCTCCTATCAATTTGACAGGTTGTTGCTCAAGAGAGTTTATGCCTCAAAATCAGTAAGTCAGTTTTTACTACATTACCACATATTCATGGGGTTCAGAATCATCCTTGACCTTGGAAACAGCAGCAGAGTAAACAATCACACAAGATCCATTTATATACAGTGACCACTCTGGATCTTTCACCTATATCACATGATCTTCATCAGCTGAAGGACTTTATGTCTTAAGTCTTAATGTCATGGATTTTTTCCATTTTCCTGAGCATTTTCTGGGTTTTCATTGAGTAAGCTTCTGTTAATGAAGATCATGAGATGCGGTTGAAAGCTTCAAAAAAGCAGCTAAAGGGACCTTTGAAGCTCTGTTGTTTAGTGAACATGGATGAAAATGTCCTCATAAAATATTTAGATTTTTTTGTACTCTTATCTCCTACACAATTATTTACAAAAACCTTCATTTTCTTTAGATTGTACATTAAAAATCAGAACTGTACATCCTGGTTAACGCACAATGAATCAGTGACACCATCAACACACGTCAGACAGATCTACATCTTGAAGCCTTGACCCCCTCGCGGCACTGGGACGTCTCCAGCTCACTCACTCTCTCTCTCCCCCTAGCTGCCCTCAAATAATTACCAATGTAAAAATCTGGCACCCAAATTAATACAGGACATGTGTAATGTCCTCTCATAGCTCAAAGTTTAGTCCAATTATGAGTGGGCCCCAGCGGTTTGATGTGCCTTTCACTACGGGGGAGAGTAATGGCTTTGACAGGAGCGCTAGGGTCATTAGGGCGACTGACTTGCATTATGGTAGTGGAGCGTGCTCAGTGATTAGTTCTGTCTCTCACCCCTGGCCCTGATTGAGATCATTACACTTCACGTCACTTCCACATCCTCCCAAAGGGATGGCGCCATTAATTCTCAGTCCAAATGGGTTGTGGCAGATGGTTAGGTTAGAAGAATTTACTTTTTTTTTTGGGGGGGGGGGGGATTACCTGGGCGGTACTGCAGCTGGGTGGTATTCAAAATTAAAAAATATTTTTTTCCAGTAAATATTTAAGTTTGTCCCTGAGTCTGAAAGATAAATAGACATTTGTAGAACTTGTCTTTAAATGACTTCAGGTTCACGTGTTGGCCGTGATGCTCAGCGTCCGCGGTGGCTGCTACTGCTGATCTTTTGATTTCGACAGTGTCATTACAGAAACAATCTACTCTCCATCTGCATAATCTCTGAGGTAATTATTAGCTTGACTTGTCGCATAATCTTTATTGTAATTCTTCTTTCTTTTTTTTAATTCAACGGAAAGCAAAAAAAAAAATGATACCAACAAAATATTATATCACACTCAAATCCATAGAGAGCTGAAAGTCGTCTTAATCCCCCACAAACAACTTCATTTGTCATCATCACGCCTGCTGAGTACTAATCCCACTAACAGAGCACAAACAACAGGCTCATAATGACTTTATGAAGCAGCCAGGCCAAAGCCGTTTGCTTTTAATACTCTTATACAAGTTTGGTTCAGCAGCAAGGAATCAACCAGTGCCACCAAAGCATGAAACATCACTGGTACTGTTAATCCAAAAACATCAACGCAACACTTTCTTTTTTTTTTTTGCTCCAGTTAAAATCAAAAAGCACTCTAATTCATATAATTGTTATTAGTATATAAAATAGGTGCACCTATCTAGATGCTAATTATTGAACAGACGTGTAGCCCTATCTTTGATTTCACAATAAAAGCTAACTTTATAATGTGTGGTTTTATTTTGAAAACATATGTTTATCAGCTACTGAAGTGAAGTGAGCTACAGGTGTGTGTTTTTCTGCAGCAAAACGTTGCCTTTTTTCATTTATATGGGACCATGAAAATATATGAGATTCATGTGTGGATGTGACAACTCCCTATAAATGTCATTCACTGTCACTGTCTTTAAAACAACTGTTGTTTATATATGATCAAACTTGTGAACCATTAAAGGCTGGAGGCCTCAGAGGAGGTTACTCTTCTGTCTATCTGCTGAATTAATGTCTTGTCTGATGGGATGGAGATTTTTCTGTTAGGGTTTTTTTAATCTTTTACTTGGATTTTATTCTGAAATGAAACTCTCTCTGTTTATTCTCAGACCTTGTTTGTTTATTTTTGAGGTGGTGCGTGTTGATACCCTTCCTCACAATCCTGCTGTGTCCATAGTAAAAATGTTGCTTGAATGAAGAGACTTTGGTGTTTGTTGACAGTTATACTGTGATATTAAGGATCAGTGTTCATAGATTTATTTCACACTGGAACCACTTCCCCCTGTACACATGGCCATATGTTCAGCACTGTAGACAGATTACAGCCATTGTTCTCCTCTATCACAATGTTAACAAGACCTGTCCTCTAATATCCTCTAACATCATCATTAGGGGCCCAGGCTGGAGGTGTTATTCAACTAACATTTGTAAGGCCATGCATCACTTATGTTGCTGCCTCGGTCTCGTATGACTCTCACAACACACACCGGCCCCCTCCCCCTGCCACCTGCAAATGTCAATTACCATATTTCCCCCTGACATTTATCAGTAATGGCTAGCATGAGCTACGTAAAATCAGTGTCATTATGTTGGAGATGGACATGGGGGGAGGAGGAGGCAGATATATATAAGGCTGGTGTTTGTAGATAAGCCAGTCAGGGCTGGAGCGCATCTTCAGTCTTTGTTCTGTTCAAGTTTGTCACCATGATTAAACTCTGGTGCGAAAGGTCTGAAAAGGCGTCACCTGTGGTGCATGAGTGTCGCCATCACTGTAACACAGCAGTCATAGCCAAGTATAGTTATCACTGTGTTGTGTTTGTGTGGTTCACTGTGGTATTTATGACACTTTCGTATTATATTTTATGCCTATCCATATATATATATATATATATATATATATATTTATATATATATATATATATATATAGACACACACACACACACGAGACATGAGACAAAGGTGTAGATCCAAATTTCTATTATGAGAAATATAAATAAAGGAATAATAATCATAATTTTTAGACCAAATATAATTTGAAATTGATAATAAATATAAATACAATTATGTTATTTTAGGTATTTATATAATCTCTTTCTGTTGGTGCTGTTTATCAAGTTTTAACATATTGTCACAAATTTGTTTTTTTTGCACTTTTTAATCTTGTTTTGTGAGACCTGGCGCTGCACAAATCTAGTTATCATTATCATTTCAGCTGGTATGGGTGGGACCAATGAGGAGTGTTTATCATGTTTGTTTTGGTATAAAAAAATGTCTAAAACAAGGTGACAAAATACTGTTTGTGTGTAGATACCAAACAGTTGTTTTTCACATTTGACACTTAAAAGTGAGACACAATCCAAATCGCACCGAGGTGTTTCTGTACTGAGAGGTGTTTTGGTTTCATTAGGAAACATGCAACTGGCTGTCAAATGCTTCGTGTGGAAGCACAACATGGAATCAGCCACATCAGTTAACCAAAGCTTATTTCACTGTAAACTAGGGGTGGGAATCTTTGGGTGTCTCACAATTCGATCCGATTCCAATTCTTAGGGTCATGATTCGATTCAAAATCGATTTTCGATTCAAAACGATTCTTCTTTATCAAAAACTGATAAAGTGCATAGTGTGTTAATAATGAGGCAAATTATGGCATCAAAACAGATACAGTTTGTAAAGATAATGTGATTTTTAAATTGGAAAAAGTTACATCAACTGGCTCCAATGATGTAAACACACATAGATAAACTTCAGATAAAAGGTAACATTTATTCATGCTAAACTTGCTCAAAGAAAAAAAAACTTTTTTGCATATTTCAGAGTCAGTGACTGAAAGACCTAGTTCACCTGGGGCATGTCAACACTACAAAGGCCACGTGCCTTCAGTCATATTTTGCAGCTTTAGGATGTCATTATATTATTACACAGGAGGACTTATTAGGCCTACAGTAGGCCTATGTGCAGTTATGCAGCGCAGTCCCCGTGAAAGAAGGTCAGATGACAAACATACACGGACATAGATGTGCATCAGCGGCGCTGCTTAAAAAGGGGGACGGCGCTGCGCTCTCCAGCCGGTTCACCTGTAGCTCCACAGATGAGCTCTGCTGTCCCTCTCTCTTTAGCCTGGTGTTTGGCTGCACTTTGTATAAAAAGAGTTCAAAATATGAAGATCTGACCTCCATCTGAGCGGCGATCAGCTGAGTCAGAGCACAGTGGATGTGGCTGCACAGCTGTAGCAGCGTGTGTGTTTTTTAACGGGGGAAAAAAAGACGGTACTGGCTGAAAGTCTTGCTCTTCCATTGTGCCGACAGTGAGAGTTGTTTGCAGCAACTCAACTAGCATAACAACACAGCATGCTGCGACGCTGTGGCAGGAAGCCTGTGAGGGCGCGCAGAGAGACGGAGGAAACGTTAATAAAAAAATTGATTTTTGAATTTTATGAATCGATCCAAAATCGTAGAGGATAAAAATCGCGATTCTTACATGAATCGATTTTTTCGCCCACCCCTACTGTAAACCTACTTCAGTTGCTGATAGTCATTTTTATGGCGCTCTGCTGATACATGTTGTGGCCCTGACTCCAGACAGCTCCCAGCTTTCAAATCCAAAGTCTATCTATATGCTTCTCTATATGAAAGAAAGATGCATTTTAGTATCATTGAAAAAAAGGTTATGTTTATATTCTTTACCAAAAAATAAATCACCTGGGAAACAGGGAACTGTTCTATCTCTGCATGTTAATCGGTCTCATGAACACTGCTGTGACTGCTGTGCGACTCACCACTCCGATAGAGAAGTAGTTGTTGATGATGCTGTAAGGCACCGGGTCCCCTCGCTCCTCCTTGTCTGTGGGCGTGACGTCGATCTTCCAGCGATCCAGCATCACCTCTGAACTGTTCTCCACGTCACGCAGGATCTTCAGGAGGCTCTCACCCTCATAGCCTCAGGAGGGAAAGACAGCAGATGAGTGAGAGGACTGGATGGTGCCTTCAGGTGACAGTTACAGCAACACTGAGCTGATGCATTCATTCGTGGGGCTAATAGTGACTGTTCAGTTGGGACATTGTCTGGTGCGGACATGGTGAAAATGGGATTTGTAACAAAATTCAAAATGTGTTTTCTATACATTGTCTATTATTTTTGTTGATTTTATTTCCAGCTCATATATTTATATGAACTAACTGCTCCTTTAGAGGCTTTACTCCCTAGATGAAGATAAAACGTTTAATTTCTGGTGATATTTACAGGAGCTGTTAAAAATCTTAAAAATCTCCCTGTTAAACTGCCATACAGATGTTCTTAGTTCACCAAAACCACAAACAGTGTAAATTAGTGATGACCAGTTAATAAAAAGCTCTGAAAAAAAAAACACTATTTTTAAGAAAGAAAATTCTCTCTTTCTTTCTTTCTTTCTCCAGAATTAAGATTAGTTGCTATATGAGTTTTGGTCAAACATAACAGGACAGCTGATGACATCACCTTTCTGTATTTTCTGACATTTTTAAACAACCATGAATTTCTAAAATTGTCACCTGTTCAAAAAAAACAACTGTTATTTGGAACTTTGCTTTGTCCAACTTATTATAATATTCATCAAGTTCATTAATGAAGATATTAATACTGTCTATATATATACACACACACACACACACACACACACACACACACACACACACACACACCCGAGGCCATGTATTTCACTGTTATGGATCTATTTTCTGTCAGTACCTCCTCCCCATCGCAGACATCTTGCCAGATCATTGCCCGTGCCAAGAGGAAGTATACACACGGGGGGGTTCCTGTCCAGGTTGGCCTTATCTGGAGCAGCATGGACAAATATCACAACACGAGGTGAAACACGGCCAAAGCAAGAAAACAAACTCACTGCAAAGACTTGCAAAGAAAGCATCAAATCCATTTTGTGGCCCCACTTGTAAGACTACAAGTCAATATGAGCGTCCAGTTGTACAGTCTATTTCAAGACATGCATTTTGCCTGACGGTTATTACCTCTCTTTGTTTTGATTGATAAAAAATTGAGGCAATTTTTGAGAACCCGAACAAGTAACACGTTCTCAAGACCAAATAGACCAGCCAGGTGATTTTTTTTTTTTCCCCCTCAAATGATGACTAATATGTTGTTTTCCAACACACGTAATCATCCCATTTTACCACCCCTGAATACGCAGGCTCGGACGTAATGAAAGTGTTTATACACAAACCATAAAGTACACTTCACCATTTCAGACTCAACAGCAGCAGTGCAGCTGCCTTTGAAAACTAATAAAAACAAATGCAATTCTACCAAAAAAGAAATGAAGTGTTTAAGTTGTACTGATGACAGTATGAGTACATATACTGTGGCACCCCTGGGAGGTTTGAGAGTTTGTAATTCTTGTCAAATAATTGAAAACAGTTCAGGACAAAGGCCGAACATTATGTGTGTTGTGTACCGATGAAGTCCAGGATCCAGCCCACGGTGCCGTCCCCTCCACAGGCGCACACCCTGAAGTCAGGAACGTCTCTGAAGAAGTTCAGCCTGGAACAGACACAGCCCCATCTCCACGTCACTGCTACACAGAGCAAACTGTATGTACATTATCACACATTCCCGTTGCTCTGATGAACAGATTGATATTAGAACTTCCTGTCAGATTGTTCACACACTTCACATCAACAGTTTCAGTCCCTTTAAAGCCACAGATCCAAGATGACTGACTCAAACGGCTGGTTTCACAAACAAGACTGAAATCTAAAGCCAGACTAAAAGGCTCATTTAAGCTTGCTTAACTCAAAGGGACTTGCACAAACATATCTTAAAATAAGCGTAGGTTTAACCTGTTCTACATTAAACCAAGCCGAAGGCAAGAGGGAGGATAATAGTCTAGGACTATACTGAAGCCTAAATTAATCCTCCAAGGATGCAGGTTTAACTTCTGGATTCTAAATGAAGCCAAATGAGTCCTTGTTGGGAGGACTAATCCACTGAATTACTTTGATGATATAACTTTTCGGGACTGCGTTTGTATAAAGACAATGCACTGGAGATCATTTCTATGCTTGAGCCTAGACTTTCCACTCATTCTCATAGAGGAAGGCCCACACCCATTTCTCTAGCATCTGGGATTTTTCATTGAAACTTGTGATTTGTGTGGCGCCAGGGAAGCAACTGTTGGATGGGATGGACAGGTGCAACTCATGATTTGATTTGCCAAATTTTTCATGGGTGCAACCCACATACTCAGCTCTGCTGCTCATCCC
This sequence comes from Caranx ignobilis, assembly GCA_021432705.1. Lineage (NCBI taxonomy): Eukaryota > Metazoa > Chordata > Actinopteri > Carangiformes > Carangidae > Caranx > Caranx ignobilis. The sequence goes on from MU270012.1 coordinate 15,825,874, forward strand.
ACAAATGCATGTTCCTTACAAATATGGCACCATTTAAGAAGGGAAATAAACAAGCTTTCCAATGGTGTAAGATTTAATCTTAATCTTAATCCAAACCCTGTTTGTCCAACTAGCCAAAAATCAGATGTTGTGTTAACTTGTTGTATACTGTTGTTTTTGTGCATGTTATCACTGCTGCACACCCAAATGTCCCACCAAATACTCACTGGTTGATTGATTTGACTGTTTATAACAGAGTATCCAGATTATTTTTCATGCTGAGTCTCCCTTTACTCTCTGTTAACTCAAGAACAGTTTGAAAATGCAAACTCATCAAACTGCCCAAGATGCAAAACTAAACAAGGAACATTCATTCATTCATGTGTTCTGCTGTTTTCAAAAATTAAATATAGTTTCTGAAACATGATTCATTTATTCACAAAGTCAGTTTTAAAACTAGAGTTTGAGTTATCTCAGTGTGTTTATTTATTAAATGATATTAGACCTGAAGAAATGTAACAGAACATAGAAAAATAACACTTTAAAGCTATAATCAGGATTATTTGTTCCATGACCTTACGTATCCATTATATGCTCACCTGGAAAAACACGATTCAAGAATACATCTGACTTGTCACTGCCCACGTACTGATATTTATGTTTCTGTTTTAATTTATTTTTGTCTTTGCTTTGTTTTTTAATCAAAAGAAGAAACGCAAACATGACCTCTGCATGATATATCACACTGCTGCATGTACAGTATAAATATGATATTGATAATAATAATAAACAAGGAAAATCAAGATTCTTCTTCTTATAAATCAATAACCTCAAAGAGCTTTACAATATTTGTCTTATGCATACACACTTGTACAGTGAAGCAGCAGCTATCAGGGGTGATGCAGGGTTCAGAGTCATGATACTTCAACAGACAGACTAAAGGAGTGGGAATCAACAACATAAACCACTGTAAATGTAACTGTTTCAGAGATAATCATGTTATCAGTAAAGTCTGCTGCATTAGCATCATCATTCACTACTCTTCATGTTCATTTTGCCATCTCAAGCTAAAAAAACCACAAGGAAGAAAACCTTTCTCTTCATTCTGCTCTGAAGAGAGAGACGTGGTGCTAAGTGACCAAATGAAGCAGGTATTTTTGATGTTGCTGACACAACACCACTGCAAAGCCCCTCTAATCCCACAAAGTAACACATGTGGCATTGACAATTATTCATTCAGTGAGCTAGCCTGCCTGTTCGAGGGTTAATCGGATCATGACAGGCAATGTTCAGTCCAACTTCTTCCGTTCCTTCACAATAACAAAGCCCTAACTGAATGAGCCGGCCTCCGAGCCTCGTATGGCGGCTAAATGATTCGCTCAATTACTCTCCAACTGGGACCGCAAACCATATTAGACGCAAAACAGACAGCCGCAAACATGAAAGGCAACTTTGGGGATATTTAAATACCAAGAAACAAACACTTAATTTGCTGAAATTGCATTAGCGGGGCAGCTAATTGACAGTGGTGCGTGCGGCTGCCTCGGCCTGCAGTGTCTGACGGTGACCGTTCACCTCGCTAATGTGCACTGCAGTGTGTACACTTGACAAAATATTAACAAGGTTACAGTGGGGCGAGGTCATCCGGAATGTTCTCAGCTCCAAGGAGAAGCTCTGGGTTTGGCTCCAGACAAGGGGGGTGGGGCAGGTGATGCTTCAGGCCACGTGCATGGGTGGAAGGAACAGAGGAGGAGCAAAACCCTGGACACAAGGTCATCCTCCAAAAAACTTGGAGCTGCGTGTGCACAGTGTGTGACATGACGGCTGTGCCAGCTCCTCGCACTCCAAACCTGGTGGAGTTTTTTATTTGTATCCTGCGTGTGCTGCTGTGTATTTATTTTTTATAAAGGCACAAAGACTCTGTTTTCAGATCTAATCAGAGACAAACAACGTGGCAGCACGGCGGCAAGGCATTCCTGTGTTATTTAAGCACCGCTGGATGCAACCGGCAAAGTGAAGGAGCCTGATGCATGTAAATGATCCATTCATTTTCTTAATCACAGATGTGAACCATAGGAAACCTGACGCTGCCCGTGCCTGCAGCCTACAGGCGCCGTGAGCTGCTTGTCTGTATGCATGATCACATGTGCTATGGTTAAGAGTTTCACCCCTCTCTGTCCGCGGCAGCTCTCCGTTCACATACAGACTTATGCATATGGAGCCGCCGTTCCTGCGAGGCTACAGCATGAGGGCGTCGTCTCCAGGATTGGTTATGAGTGAACTCACCTCATTTGTGTCTGTGCTGCGTGAGGGAACTGAGTGGGGGGCTCTAATGCTACAGGCCTCTCCTGCATGTGATGCTGGTTATTATATCCGAGCAACAACACCAAACAGCAGCCTGTTTGTAAACACGGGCCTATATTAAAAACAAGAAGGATGAGCTGGGACTTTGTCTTCCCTTGTCGTTCCTTCTTCATGGTGACAACAGTTAAAGTTAATTAATTATCAACATCAACTTTAAGGCCACTTGTCAGTGGGAACTCATTGTGCATAAAAAAAAAAAATCATCATTTCAATCAATCTTTTCTTTCAAAAGATTTTTCATCTAAAAACTTAAAAGAGGTAAAAATGGTTTAAACATTTTTGTGGTTAATTTCTTCACCATCGTTGGTGTTTTAAGATAATAAATGCAGTAATTTACGTTAAATATATTGCTTTCATTGACAAAGTGACTAAAACTAAAAACCTGTGCCCAGAATATCTCCAGGAGGAGCTGTATTGTAAAGATTCATCTTTTTATTTGGTCTAATTTGTCATTAAGCAGCTGTGATTTGATGTTCTACATTAGTATTAAAAAAAGAAATGCACATCAGGGCTCATTTTTATCAACCCATGAAGAATTTCACTTAAGAAAGCTCTGAACAGCCACAAGATACGTCTATCAGGCAACTGACGGCATCACAGTGATCACATGACTAATCACAGAAGAAGCCAATCAGACACAAAGAACTTACTTAATGGATCTGCCATATTGTTCATTATTTTAAAAGTAAAATCCAGACTTTTGGCTTTTATGTCACTCTGCACATTCCACACAATTTATTTTGGTTTTTAACTTCTCTTTGTGTGAAGTCACTGATGTTTCAAGTGACAGAAATGAACATAATTCTGGATAAAACACAAAGAAAATGTCTGAAGGCATTACTGCACACTTTGCAAGCTTTACTGATGTTGTTAAATCTATCAATAAAGCCAATCTGGAATGACACTGCTGTCATGACCAGTGACATTTTAGACAATCGCTCACATCTATCTGTGAGATCAACTCTCAAATAACTGTCTCTTCAATTCATGTGTATTTAAGTTGAAATAAGTTTGATAAACAGCTTTCAGCAACATATTTGAAAGCATACATGTTTCAGAAAGGTGACCTACATACCCTGGCATGGGTCCATTTTTGGCCAGGTTGTACACTTGTCTCGGGTTCAGAAGATACTGGAACTTCCTGTAAATCCTACAGATGTGAAGAAGCAAACAGAGCACACGTCAGAGGAACATGACAACACAAACATGTGACTCAGACGTGACACATTGGGCTGGAAGACGTGGATTCACTGTCAGGTTTTTGCCCTTAAACGCCAACTGGTGTCCAATCAGAGCGTGACGATGCAGTGGACAGGGCAGCGGGGGTGGGACATACCCAAAGTCCCCTAGAGGAGAAAACCATTAGAAAGACTAATTCATTTTAATTTCAATTTCATTATATCAACTGGCTGAAGTCATATTTTGATCTCATAATTTAAACAAATGAGGGCCGGGCGTAATAAGGAGTGAATGAATATGTTTCAGTAATAACCCAATTAGCCCTGGGTTAAAGAAGGGGGACCAGGCAGAGATGTGACAGTGAGGAGGGTGTCTGAGGGGAGGGGGATATGGGGGGTGTCGGGGGGGGGTGTGTATGAGCTGGTGGCAGAGGCGGCCGGCGCGTTAGGTAAATGTTATTGTGTTTTTATTTGACTAAGTAAGCCTAAAGCGCTTGGCAGCCAGAGGCCAGGCTGCTGCCTCCCCTCTGTGTCTGAGGAGCGGGGCTTCACGGGCCTCTTGTAGCGTGTTGAGACAGATTGTGTGCTTACCTCTCGCCCTGCTTCCCCCCGCTCTTCGGATTGACAAACACTAGCAGAGGATGAGTGCCCTCTATTGTTGTGATCTGAATGAGAAGATGTCAAAACAAACCGTTGGTGTCGGGAGACTGCAGGATGCTTCACAGGAATTCACTTTCAAGCCATATCCCTCAGACAGTACGTACAGCATTGACAAGCAGTGCCAGTCATCTGATGCACTTCACACTGTAGTCTTCCTGTTACCTGGCTAAACTGAGGTGCAAGCTCACTATTCCCCTGAGACTGACTTTAAGCTTCTGTTAATTAGTGTATTTTTAACCCACATTGTTCTTTTTGAAGGTGATCCATTGATCTCATGCTCTCAACAAATATTACATAACTGCACTATTAAATAGTAAAACAACAAACAATCAATTGTGAATAAAAAGCACTACTGCATCTGCTCGCTGCCTATTCTCAGCTGACTTGAGTCACACCACGTCACCGCCATCAACTGAACATGAAATGTGGGTCAAGCTGAAACAAGCAAATAACTCATCGACAGCAGAGAGGTCACAACCCAATACAGCCACAGAGGTTTGGAAACAAACAAATGAAATGGTATGGAAGCTACAGTTAGCTTAGCCCTAGCGTTTCAGCACTAGCACACCTTGAAAATCTGCACCCGAACAAGTTTTTATGTCTCTTGTTGTGGAGATCATGCACAGGGTCAAAAAAACAGGGTCAACAATGTCCTTGCTCAATAATTCCCATCTTCCCCACCCTGTCTGTGTCCCGCTCGTTCTTATTGAAGACACAAACCAAGTGGCAAATGTGAAGTTTCACTGTAAAAAATGCTGCGTCATTTCCTCAGACATCAGCAGTTTTTATCAAATGTTACTAAAATAGGAGTAAACAGTGCATTTGCTGTCGACTTTTTTCAGTAGAAGATGAATACAGAGATAAAATTTTTTATTGCTTTTAAATTGTTGGTTTTGGTCTGTTCATGGGAATCACCGAAAGCATTAGAATATCACACAAATTAATAAATCATTAAATCTAGTTTTCAACCATAACTTTGACAGTATAGATGATAGGACAGTACATGCAGTACAGTAAATCAGTCCATCCATCTCATAGCCAATCAATACTCTCAACCTGATCACTCATGATTCATAATTTATTCCTAATTATTATTAGTCTCTTTCGTAATTGGCGATTCAGTTTGTCTCGTGTGACGGGAGGAAGGATTGAAGTGGCGGTGAAGCTGTGGATGGACGCAGGCTGTGGTGCCGGAGGCCGAGCTCTCACACACACACGCCACATAAACACACTGTGATGCAGCAGCCCCCTGTCTGAATTGCCCTTCTTGCAGTTAGTCTGCAACAACTCGCCCCGTGCTCTCCCTGACACAGATGAAGCGCTTAACTCCCCCTGTCTGCTATCCCAGCAGGCCAAGGGTGAATTAATGAGCTCCCTGTCCAGTCCAGAGTGATCCATTACTTCCTGTAATTATAAATAATAATCTTGATTATTACGCTGGTTAGCCAGCAAGAGGCAGAGATGGATGTGCCTGGGATATGATTCATCATATTTCTCTCCCAGCCACGCGCAGACGAGCAGTCGCCACGGACGGCGGCAGGTTTCCATCGCCAGCATCCTGGGCTGACAGATATTAGAGAGGATCAGGCCAGACTGGGCTCTGCTCTGTGATACTGATTACAAGCAGGGCCTGCAGACTCCCATCATGCACCTCAACACCCACTGAGGAGGCTCAGTTCAAACCATGACACTCAGCCATGAGCACAGTTTAGATGCCTGGATGTTCATCTGCAGCTGCTGCACACAGACACTGGATTTCTTTTCCTGATTGAATTGCATTCATTTTTTCTAGTTTTAGAATTCAATATAAAATCATAAAATTTGATTTATTGCTTTTAATTCCTTGCATCCAGTTTTGTGATGAGAGAGATTTTTGTGAGTTTCTGCTCTTCAGTGTCACATCAGCTGAGTTGCTCCCTGACATTTTATAACCAAATTTTACTGCTAATATTTTCTGTTGCTTTTCTACAATTAGTTTTATTTCTCAGTGTTTGTACATTACTGTATTACGTGATCATATCTTCTGATTCAGGCTTTAAAAGTAAATAAAGTTTCTTACTTATTTGGCTTCATGTTGAAGTTGTGAGTCATCTTACTAACAGTGCTTTTTAAGCAAATACACAAATTAAGAGCAGTGGCTGCACGATTCACAAAAAACATCATGTTGCAGTAATGTGAGCAGATACTGTGACAGTGATTTCAGACTCAATGGTCATTTTGACTCTTTTCTCTAGAAAAAGATTTAATTGATGGTGTGATTTTTGCTGAGTCTTGTACCACCTTTGTCAGTTCACATCTTGAGAATCTGATTTGTTGTCCTGGCTCCTGTCTCCCTAACAACACAACACTTACGGTGCACACACCAATACACACCAGTGCTGCGACACATTTTACCTTTATCAAAAAAACAAAAGAAAAAAAAAGAAACTGCAGTTTCTGCTATTTGGAAATAACACTTGGCCATATTGTGATTTTAATTACATGGTGAGTAATTGTTAAGATCAGAAAGATGTTGTCTCAGTAGTAAATCCATTTTATTTTGGAAAGACTCAACCGACTTGTTATCTTATATCAAAATAAGCTTCCATTACAAAACATTTCACATGTTCTTTTGAAAATTCAGCATAGAAAGGCTAGCCCTGTATCTACACTGTGAGAACCCACAGCTGGTTAGAAACACTGATTATACCTGCAGTCCTTGGCCGTCCACTGTGACTGAGTTGGCTCTCTGCATTTTCCCTCGGCCCGACTGGCTGGACCGGGAGTCTTTCCTCAGCGTCGACTGCCTTTCCTGGGGGGTCAAAGGTCAAACAATGATGTTGTTAGATGATCCAGGAAAATTCTGAGGAAACTGCTACTGAGACAAGTTATGAAACTAATTTAAATCAAGTTATTCTTTTTGCTTTTACTTTATCTTATAACCATGAGTTGCCAGTATATGCATCTGAATTATGTAGTTTTTGTCTCTGCATTTTTTTAGGATCTCTCCAACATGGGAGTGGTTTTATGGGAGTGTAATTTCACTGATCCAAAAAGTTACCTATTTAAGATGGATCAAATAACGGAAAGTTTTGAGCTTTTGGATTTAGATTTTTTTGAAGAACTGATCAACATTTGCGGGAAAATACAAATTCAGAATAAATCAGATAGAACAATGATCCAAAAACTTTCTCCCTGGATGTTTAGACTTTGACTTCTTTGTAAAATCGCTTTTGTCCATGTCTGACCAACTTTCACCACAAAAGTTAAAAAAGATTACCAGAACAATGGGGCAGATTGAGCTGGGGGGCAGGATGTGATCCTTCAGGGGTCCGCAGTCACACTCAGGTTTCACATGGGAGGCACACTTGTTATGGAGCTGGAGGAGGTGGCAGCCGTTATTAACAGCCACATAACTTCAGCGTCAATAACAGGACATGTTTAAGTGTACATTTTCAGCTATATGCTTGGGATTTTCTTTGCATTACATGTGCCACTGCCTGTTTTATTTTCTATTAACTTGCAACAGCAGACATTTGTTTGCTGGGTGTAAATTGGTGGGATGACTTGTGAGGTATCAGAGGTGCAAAAACGAAACCCTAAAGAAGAAGAAGCAGTGGGAATATAATGAGAAGCTGGCTGCCTCTCCTCGGGTGGCGGCTTACCGTGATTTGACACCACACACAGTGGAGCCCAGTCAGGCCCTGGTAACACTTAATGGTTTTGTGACACTTGTCACACTTGGTGGGGCAGTTGCCTTCCACCCAGAAATGATGCATTACCTGTGGAGAGAGGCAGAGACGGCATACAGGGAGGGAGAGAAGTGAGAAAAGAAACATGGTGCAGAAAAACAAGGTACATACAAAGGCACAAGTGACACAACAATTAAAGAAAGCAAGAGGGAAAGAAAACAAGCACAAATCAAAGAAGGGACGGAGAAAGAAAGAGATATCTTGGTATCTGTGTCTTTAAACCAGGCTTATCCTGGTGATTAGCAATGCTTAGTGGCAGATTGAGTTGTTTTAATTCCATTAGAGGAAGAGAAGCCCTCATCCTAAGCTCCATGGAGCATCGCTGATCCAAGCGTGCCGGCTGGTAAACACTTCAATTGGACGCACCTCTGTGTTTTTCTTGGACTTGACATAGGTTTTGATGCAAGACAGCGGAGCGCGAGCCACGCAGCGCTCGTGGACTGTGTACTTGCAGACTGGAGCAGCAAAGAGAGGGGGGAGGGAAATGATGCATTTTAAAAAGGAACACAGAGGAGAGGAGAAAAAAACAGACTGTTCATACAGTTATAAGTGACATACACGAGGGTTTGTGTAATGTGTTTGTGAAAGCTTTACTGAAGGCGCTTGTTGCCAATATTTTTGTGAAAAGCAGCTTCTCTGTGTGAGGTGTAGAGGTGGCTGCTTTATGGGGAAAAAGACAAAGTGGTAATTGGAGCTGAAACAAGAGAAGTGTTTATACTTCAGAATACCAAAAAAGAAAAAAAACAACTAAATCAATGCTTGTATGGAGTGTGTGTTGTGGAGTGGTGTTTCCATTCACATTTGGCTAATTACATATATATTTCAGGCTCAGGTGAAACAAGAGACATGAGCTGTTTTTATATGAATATGATCACAGGCTAAACATCCCTCATATGTGCACTGCAGCACATGAACAGACAATGTAGCCCCAGTGTGTTGTGCTGTGTTACTGTATCTGTCTGTGCAAATCAATGCATCTGTCGAACCCTTGATACCAGAGTGAAAGACTCACATGAGCAGCAGAGTCCCTGCTTCCCCAGTCCAATTAGCATGTTGAGACACAGGTTACAGTAGGCTGGCTTGTTGAAGTGTTTCAGCCTCCACACATGTTGCCCGTCATCTTTCACATTCTGCAGAGACAGAAAGAGATCAGGTGATTAACGGTTTGAATCAATACTAATTAGCTGATTGACTGATTGTATCTTCTTATATTCTGGTGGGAGAATCATGAACTAATCATCTGATTTATTTTTCATTTATCAAATTGGTTGTCTCATGTTTTTTTTCTTTAAAAATAAACATTTTCCTTTTTATTTTACGTTTTTAAACTTCCATCCTGTTGGTCCGCATGCTGTAAAGACACAGAACAGGTCCCTCTGTCCTCCCTTTGCCGTAATATTCATTCATAAAAAATTGACATCTAGTAGGTAATTTCTCCTCAATCTGGTCCAATGCTTCCATCTAGTGGATAAACTGTGACCTACAGACAGAGCTTTAGGGGTTAGTTACACAGCAGCAGGGATCCACATGTCCCCAGGAAAACCACTGAGCAGTGTGTAAAATGTTGTGGGATCATTTATGACCTGCAGAAAATGTTTAAATAATGATAATGTTTGTCAAACAGTGTATATTCACTTATTTAGTAGAGTAGTGTGAGCTTGAGAGGGAACACTCAACAGCTCATCTCACATTCACATTTACTAATTTCATAATTAATATTGTAATATTATGTTATAATTGTTTAAATATTATAAATTAATAATCAGGATTTTCAGAATTTTGGCTTTTCACTGGTTCACTGGGTAGAGTATGTCCTTTCAGAACCAAGGCAAAAATGCCAAAAGAATAACATCTTTATAATACTTAATATTTGAAAAGTTCTCAATGTAGTTGACAGTAATTTACAGTATGGTAAGTTATCAGAGGAAAAAATTGTACATGTGTGACCTTAAAGTGACTGGGGTCATCATCCTCAAGCAATGGATCAAAATAAGCAAGTAAACAAGTTTAGGATGCCAGAGAAAACATCCTCAACTTTTTAGCTAGTGGACTGAAAATAGTGTAGAACTACTCATTTTAATTTTTTTCCATAAGATTTGTCTCACACATGTTCTCTTCAGATTTTTGGTATATGAACAAGTAGAGCTAATGTTAACATAACACGCTAGGTTGGTGAACATGGTAGATATTATACAGGCACATCTCAATAAATTGGAATATTATGGAAAAGTTCATTTATTTCACTAGTTCAATTCATATAGTGAAACTCATGTATTATATAGACTCATTACACACAGACTGAAATGTGTCATGTCTTTATTTCTTTTCATTGTAATGATTATTCTCACATTTAATGAAAACCCAAACTTCAGTTTCTCAAACAATTAGAGTATAGTGAAAAAGTTCACTATTGTAACCTAATGATCTGACACTCTAATCAGCTGATTAAAACACCGGCAAAGGTTTCCTTAAGTAGGCTACACTATCATGGGGAGGACTACTGACCTGACAGTTGTATTCTAATTTATTGAGATGCACCTGTACTTGCTTGACAATCAGCGTGTTAGCTGGCTAGTGATAGCATTTTACAGCCTCAGAGATCTACTAGTATGGCTCTTGAGTCTAATAAATGTGTAGTTTCATGGCTTCCCCTGGTGATCACCTGAAGTTGATGTGCACATTCTGACCTGTGTAACTAATAACACTAGCTGAGAGTGTACAGCGATCCCAGGTATTAGATGTACGGCAAAGATGCAGTAGTGTTTGTGCCACTCTTGTCAGTTAGTGAGTCCACTGAGGAGACACTGGTGACTCACTGTCTCCAGGCCCAGCAGCACCAGCAGTGGAATGGTTGTCATGCCACCCTGGATCCACTCCTCCAGTGACACAGTGCCATCATGGTCGTAGTCGATCTCCTGCATCATTTCCTGGAGGATCTACAAACAAAGCAAAATCAAAAGAGATCTCACCACAAGGCCCACAGAGTCTCCTTACTGGAGCTTTCGATCACATCACATCATCTTCATCTACAGGTTGGTGTTTGCCTGACTTTCAAAGAGATGCAACTGCTCAAATTTCCCAGTTTACAGAAAGTGTGTGATTGTTTTCTCACCAGATATTTCCAAAGTCATTTTTGAACTTTGAATCTCAAATGCACAGAATTTCATTTATCTTGAGAAAAGTCTTCAGCCCATGAATTTATAAATATTTTCAACTATGGAGGCCCAAAAATGACACAGGATAAAAACAACGATTTATGCAAAAATGAAACAATTGTGAAAGACCAATCAAAAATAAGACAAAATAAAAAGATGAATAGGTAATGAGTAAATTAACAATATTATATTTTTTCTGCATCAATAGAAAAAAGTAAGTAAGCTCTATTTGTATAGCACCTTCGCAGATATAAAATTACAAAGTGCTTAACATTAAGAGTGAAATCACAAACAGTAAAACAATAATAAAAATCACACACCATAATACGAATGAAGTACATCAACATCACCAAGTCAGTCAGCCTGCCTGAATAAAAATGTTGTTTTATAAAAATATTGTCAGAGTCGGTGGATCTAAGAGATAAGGGGAGAGCATTGCAAAGAGTGGGAGCACGGCCCCCCTGGGTTTTGTAAGGGGTCCTAGGGATAGTCAATAAAAACTGGTCTGAGGATCTAAGAGCCAAGTTAGGTGAATACAGGAGGAGGAGGTCACTAACATATTGTGGTGCTTGACTGTGAAGAGCTCTAAAGGCTGAAACCAAAATCTTAAAATTAATACGAAATTTGATTGGGAGCCAGTGCAGAGAGGATAAAATCGGGGTGATATGAGTTCTCTTGTTACTGCTAGTTAAAAGGCGTGCAGCTGCATTTTGTATAATTTGGAGCCGGTTCAAAGTAGATTGATTTAAACAGGTAAAAAGAACATCACAGTAATCTAAATGAGATGAAATAAAAGCATGAATAATCATTTCAATTTCAACTTTGGTCACCACAGATCTTAATTTAGCAATGTTTCTCAAATGAAAAACACAAGAGCTAGCAAGTTGACTGACACGATTGTCTAGAGACATGGACTGGTCAAAGATGAGAATTCCTGACAGTATCCCTAGCATGAACACTTAAAGGTCCCATAGACTGTTTTATGTGAGGAATGGAGAGATATGGAGTAATTATAAGTGACTCAGTCTTTTTAATGTTCAACTGGAGGTAATTGTGATTCATCCAGCTTTTAATGCCATCAAAACATTCATTTAAAATAAACAGTTGGTCAGACTCATCAGCTTTAAAAGAGCAGTACAGCTGAATATGGTCAGCATAAAAATGAAAAGAGATGCCGCTGTACTGACCGATAATCTGACCAAGAGGGAGCATATAAATCCAAAAAAACATACAAAAAAGCATGGGACCCAGAACTGAACCCTGGGGGACACCACATGACAGAGGCACTGTGTCAGACATAAATTGACCAACAGCAGTAGTAAAAAGAAAACAATGAATGAATAATCACTTTGTTTATTTATTAATTAATGAATTAATAAAGTAATTAGTAATCATAATCGTAAATAATCTCTCTATTTATTGCCAATAAATTTATTTATTTATTTATTTAAAACAAAAAATGCATCCATCAATCTCTTTTTAATTAATCATGCTCATGTTTTTATTCTTTATTTATTTCCTGTGTCAGGCCCCGTAACCTACTAGGGAGAACTGAAATCATTGTTAAAATTGTAACATCGAACATTTGTCTAGCCTTCTTGTAAAGGAGAAATTGGGTGAAATATTGGGTTAAAATGATTTATTCATCTCTCAGAAAGCCGAAGAAGTGTCTGCTAACTCATCTAAAGTTTCATTTCACAGTCTCTGAAATTCATAATATCACAGGTTTGTTCTTATTTCATCAGATGTCTGGTTCTTACTGGTTTCAGCTCGGTCACGTCCCACTCCAGGTACTCGGCTACATGCATCATCTGGGAGATAATGTGCTCCAGCTCCTGCGGCGAGACCACAGACAGTCATTACACAGGCAGGAAAATACTGTATTTACCTTTCTGTATTGCAGCCTTACAAGTCAATGTCACTAACTGCCTTTGGTGTGAATAGACGGATAAACAGCGAGTAATAGTAGGTTGGGAAATGTCATTCTTCTGCACAGAAGAGTCGCACAGAGGAAAACAAAAGCAGCGTGGGAAGAACTGCGAAGCTGATGGTTTAATTACAATGGTTGCTTTTTTTGGGGGGGGGGTGCACAGAGGAGAGGGGTGAGGGGCCACATTATTATGTAGCGGCAGACTGAATCTTTGTCATGCACTTAGGGCTTAATGTTTAGTATCAGTGAGAGTTAAGACATTTAGAAAGCGACTATAGATCCTGTATTTATTAACTTTCTTCATGTGTCAACACAAAGTCATTCAGTGACTTCAACGCTGTCACCAATATATTAAACCATAGATCAGGGGTGTCAAACCCAGCCACACAGCCCTTTGTGGAATGAGTCTGCCACCCCTGCCATAGATTCTCAACCGGTGGGACCCGTTCTGGTGATATCACAAACAGCTTGTCAAAAAATAAATAAACAATATTTGACGTTCATGTTGGACTTTGATTTTGAAAAAACTTGAACGGCATTAGTCAGATATATGAAGCAGTCTAGCACTGTAGCCATGGTAACCGTCACTTGATTGTTCACTTTGTGTGGATGTTTTGAGATGCGAAAACATCTTGTGTTCTGGGTTTTTCTTTTTGTGTGTAGTTTTATATCTATTTCATTCACTTTTGTACATGGTCCTCTTCAGTTTCTTATTAGTGTGCTCTGAAATGCACTTTGCACATGGAAATATGTGCACTGGTGTTTCCGATTCAGCGTACATTTCAACCCTCTGAGCAAATCATTGCACTTTACAGCACTGTATAGAGTTATGTGTAAAAGTGAAGAATTACAGAGTTTAAGATTCAGAACATGGTTTACCCAAATAATCACTACTATGAAAACTATGTTTTATGTTTCATGTAAACATTTCATTTTAAGATATCTTTATTGTATGATATTTTCAATGCAGCGATTCATTTTGGAACAGATTAAGTGGTACCTTATAGTTTGTGTGTGCAATGTTTGGCTATGTGAACAAACTATATTTGTGCATTAATAGGAGACATGCATATTGTTAGTGCTCTGGATGAGGAAAGCAAAGTTTGGAATAATTACAATATTGAAAGATATACAGTCAAACCTACAACATAACACCAGTTACAGTACATTCACACCACATCCAGTATGTACACCCATCAGCACTAACATCAACACAGGTGGCCTGTTCATTCTGAATCATGGTCAGTTTGATTTGAAACTATCTGTAGTTTCTGGACATTTTTGTTATTTTTGCATCCTGTCATGATGCAATCAGAATCAGATTTATTTATTGATTTACAACAACTGAACAATAAGTTAAAGAATAATAAGAATAAGAACAATACAAAAACAATCAAATAAAAGGGGTTGATGGACTGCACTGTACGGTAAACTTGTAGTGCTAATAAACAATGAGGTAGTGCAATGAAATAAATAATAAATACTGGATAAATATGTGTATGTGGTATGAATGATATGTAAAACTCAGAAAAAAAAATCTACACAGATCAGCATCAACATTATGACAACATTAAAACCAGTCACCTGTTTTAATGTTATGGCTGATGTGTCTGTATCACTTATATCAACCCATGTACAAACTGTTCATGAGTTGACAAATGAGAAATGCATCAACACAATGACAACTCTTCTTTAGTGGTGGATAACGGACTTGTTGAATACAGTTTAAACAAATACAATAAGAATTGCTGAAGGACTGCATGAAGAGCTGTGACTGTGATGTTTCTGATGTGGGAACTGCATCAAAGTGCTGTTGTGTGTCCTCTCTGCCTCTCTCAGCCAGCACTGGGTGGGAGATGACTAATAACTGGATACATTACAGAACCCCCTCCACCCACCCCACCCCTGTCCCCGGCCTCCTAACCCTTTAATTCCAACACCCCACTCCCTCCTACGCACTTTCTATACATACGCGCATCAACACTGGTGCCCTTTCATTCATAAATACACCCATGCCCCACCTTCTTCCTCTTCATGTGTTGCCCTCTTTTATTCTGTCTTTTCTTTCTGTCACCCATTCATGGACATGAACCATATGAACTGTATGTTTTGTATCATTCACACATGAAGTACTCTGACTAAAACAGACAGAGGCGGCGTAGAGCAGCAGCAGAGTGTACTTACAAATATGAAACTAATTACTAGTATGCTTTAGTGTTGTCATGGTGGAGCTAGATGTATTCTTATATATAAAGTAGCAGATTGTTTTAAAACATATTTGGGTGATTTAATACAACATATTTTATGTTCTACACTAGTAACAATACTGTCAAATTCATGTGAGGTGTAATATCTCCCTCTGATCCACAGTTAGTAAAGTAACAGCAGCTTCACATAATGTGCCACTGTTTTCCTGTCACTGTCACTTGGCTTCATCACCACCACTATATACTGATGTACTATATGATTACAGCATTGTGCTGTGCAGTGCAATATTCTTTCTCATTTACAAGCACATTTCATGTTCAAGTCCCAGGTATATATTATTTATATATATAGTCTGTTTTTTCCTCTTCTCCCTAATTACATATTTTAACTTTACGCTTTTTCTTTCTTTATTCCTGTCTGTCTTTTCCTACAGTACCTGTATGCCTTCCCTGTTGTTAATTTTAAACTATATAAGAGATGAAGTAAGTCTCATCTCATCAATGGAAATAGTTAATAGTTAAGTAATCAAATCAATGTGTTTAAAACAAGGGCACAAACACACAGACAATGAGTTAATTATCTGGCTGGCTGACAAGCCAGAAATTCTGGTGCTTTATTCATCATTAATACTTCCTTTTTTTTTTTTTTTTTTTTTTTACTTTTTGTTTCTCTTATGACAAACTACTATATATATATAAATAAACTGAATATCCTATGGTTTGAGGATGTTGGTCTGACTTTGTCTTTGTTTTCTGTCATTTTATAATACAAACGATGAACTGATTCATCAGCAGAAAAACTGATAGTGAAAATACTTCTGAGGAGGAATATTTACCGAGCTGTCCAAAGACCCGTTTCCATCTGTGTCATAGAGACGGAACATAACTGTGGAGACAAAAACAAAACACAGTGTGAGCACCCTGCACTCTTTCTCTGCCTCTCCTCGACCTTTTCTCTGTGTGAATGTCACTGTGCACTTCACTGCCTGCAGACACAAAGCAAACCTGTCATAGTAGTTGTGCACATATGAATGATGCAACTTTAAGCATCCTCCAATTACCAAAGAGTCACCATGGAAACAGGCAACAGCCAATCGTAGCCATGACGTGGGAGCTGTCCAGCGTCATGACGACACCCTCTCCGCGTCTGAACGTAACAGAGTCGTGACAGCAGCAGCAGCATCATGACCTGGCTGCAGATCATTTCCATACTAAAGGCTACACTTAGAAGTGCTCCAGCCCCACCACTGCGCCACCTCCACCCGGGCCTCCATGAGAGCATGGTGGAGGTGTAGCAGAGAGCGGCTGCTGACATCACAAGGAGCTGACGTCAGACGGCGGTCTGTCAGGCCACTAACGAGGAGCTAATTGCCAGTTTCCTGAGAGACTGTGACCTTTTCAGGCAAAGGAGGGGGGGAAGTGATGCAGGCGTCTAGCGTTGGATGGAGGTTGGTGGTGTGACAAGAAGGTGATTGCGGTCACCCAAAGAGGCACCAGAGGGGCAATAAAGTATAAAAATGATGAGAGTTGCTGTTGACCTACAAATAAGCTCAACAGCAAAGTCTCTGTGAAGGAAAAACTCTTTCTACAAGCCCTAAATCTCTCAATTAGAGGAATAAATGCCCCTGCAGCAACAACACAGGGGACGGACCTGTTCTGACAGGGATGGATGACGTTGTAATGAACTGATGTGTTTTTATTCATTTAAATGAGCCAAAGTCTTAAAGTTGTTCCAGTCAAAAACAGTTCTTTAATAAAGACTTCACTGTTAATTAATTAATCTGTTCCTTGCATTCAACATCATGGGTTTTACTTGTTACAATTAAAACTGGGTGCTGGTTTAGCTGTTTCCACTTCATGGGGTGTTTTGCTCTACTCAGTCTCACATCCTTTAACTTTTTGTGTTGCTTTATAAACTTCAGTAAACTTTTTTTTAATGATACTAATAACATAACACCATACTAGCACTTCTTCACCTGACAAGACAGCTTTGTTGATATATTATCTAACACTGCCACATCATCCCCAGATGATGGTCTTCCTTCAGACAGGCTTTTATTCGAAAGAGTTGGATTTTATTTCTTGTAAACTCTACAAATCCTTATGTTTGAAGCCTTCTATCTTGAATCTGGTTCAAGCTGCCTTATTGTGGCATTTCAAGAGAATAGAAAGTATTCATGGTATTTCACTCCACTGTCAGCTGCTCTCTCTGTTTAAGATTAAGAACTATGTTTGGGTGAATTACAAACAACATCAATTGTGCAGGCCTTCAATGCAGACCTCACAGGTTTCTGACTAACACAGGATGCACTTGAATCTTTTGAGCACTTCTCAAACACGCCAGCAGATGGAGCCATCTGCTACAGAAACAGAATCTGTGCGGATGACAGAGGGGAGAGGCAAGGGTGCAGGGAGTGTGTTCAGGAAGACACTATCACAGTTAAATCCATGGTGTGCTCCCACACACACACACACAAACACAGGCCCCATCAGCTGAATTATTTAGTCATCTCTACTGCACTTAATGAGTGCAACTGTGCTCAATAATTCAGCAGCTGGATGAGAATTACAGCAACACAGAAAAAAACTCTGATGGTCAATTAAGCCGTGTAACCTTGTGAATAAATGATGTGCTAAACGCAATTAAAAGATGTGGGAAGATGTGTCAGTAAACTGCAAACACGAGGCATCAAACATCCCATTGCAGAAGATTTATGTGATTTGCTATGCAGATTATCACCAAAGAAGAAGAGTAACAGAGTAGAAGTAGTTAAAGAGAGTGAATTTCATTTGACAATGAATTAAGAGTTTTGGTTCCACACAGAAAACACATGAAGGATAATCTAAGCTGTAGCTGTCGAGGCTGAAAGAGTGAAAGAGCTCAATTCCATTATTATTTTCACCAGAGGAAAAGAGCAACACGAGACAAGAAGAGGAAAAGGGGGGGGGCTGGGCAAGAAGCCCAGTATATGTGTACTAAACAACCAACCAATGATGTGTCTGTGTTCAATCTGTGCTTATTTACAGCAACGTCATCATGTCACATTAACAGGATTTTGTTTCACTTATGCACTTATTAGAAATGGACAGAGAAACAATCTGACTGGCTGAGTTAGATCTCAGCGGTCGCACAATTCCTCTGAAAGCAATGTCAAATAGATAGTCGAGTCAACAAAGACAATGAATTACTAAGATTAACTGACCTCATTTGGTGAATTTTTCACACATTTGAGCTTTGATTCCTCTGGTGCCAATGTCAGGCTCCAGAACTTTTCTTTGTGTGGCAAAGAGGAAATTTCGACAGGAGCATTTTTACAGTGTTGTGAGTCTTTGGGAGATGTAATTCACAGGCACAGGGGTTTTTTTCATCTCAGCACCTGGAAAAATACTTGGTGTTTTTTTCACACAGGCTTTTTCATTCATTTGTGGCAACAGCTAAAGATTCAAAGCTTTAGGAACAAATAGGGGAGCTATAAAAGCGGATTGTAGATGTAACGTGAAGGTGGTCATTGTGAATATTCAGCAGTCACATCAGCATTAGCCACACCTCATAGGCTACAGTATATAAAAGTATGTTTTTGTTAGCTACAACAGATGTTACAGGCTATACCATGGCCAAGGGGATTACTTCCATCTGATTGGTTGTCAGTTACTGAAATTGTTAATATTGCATATCAGGACACATCACATTAAGTTGAGCTACTGTGTTATGGGTTTCTGTCAACTACTTTGATACTGCAGCAGGGCAAGAATCATGGTCTGAGCTCTGGCAGTCTGAAAAACTGCTCCACTGCTCCACCCACTGAGGTTTAACTCAACTACACTACAGCTGTCTGGGTTGAGCGCTGATCCAGCACCAGGACTTCACTCACTGCCTGCACATTACTGCAGCCTGCCTCTGCTGCTTGCTGCACATTTATACAAGAAATAAACAGTCACGAGACACTCACATTCGAGCTTGTCCTCGGGACGCCCACCCTCCAGCAACGACAGGTAACACACAATGTCCTTCAGTTGCACTGAGTCCAGAGGCTGGGGCGGCGTGGGCGTCTTCAGAGGGGTCGAGCTGCCTTTGATCAGCTTCAGCCCTGGAAAGAGACAAAAGGTCAATCAATCAGTCAGTGCTGGGTGGCGTCCAGTTCACCCAGCAGATCGTTCAGTTTTAGCCCTTCCAAAGGCTTTGCTCTCGTCTGGAGCTGAATTAAACATTAATGGCAGAGGGGTTCAGCCTTATCTCGGTGGGTTTAATGGTGCAGGGTGAAGAGCACTACACGGTGTTAAGTCATTAACACACTCTCCAGTCAGCTGACAGCTGTATTATGGCTGGTCATCAGCAGTGAAGTCAAATGAAGTGCACTGCCACCTGAAGGGCCTTCAGCGGCCCTGCGGCATCAAGTATTGTGCTTTCACACTTATAAGACACGTCTCAAAACATATACTTAAGTCATGTCATGTTCACGACTTGTAGTCAAACAACAAATCACTGACTGCAGTCGTGCGCTCACCGGAAAAAGACGATTGTAACGTACACACGACGTCGTCACACTTCCGCCGGCTGATGTGCCCAGCAGGCTTCCGCTCTTCAGTCCGTTTCCTGCCACCGTGTTCCCGCTGTGTGACGCAACACGCATGCGATTAAGGCGTAGCGGCTGCCGTCACTTCGCCTCCTCCACCTTCTTCTTCGGTCGCCTTGTTCACAAGTTTAGCTAACCGTTGATGGTCCCGCCCCTCCTTCTACGAGCCAGAACAGCGACCACTCGCCTGACCATCGTTCTGCACTCAATGCTGTGTTTGTTTTAGTGCACAATCATCCGAGTGCTGATTCACACAGCGAGTACAAGGGCCTTAACGCTTTCTACCGTTGTGTCACGAACTACACAGCGTCTGGTTCCTAGCTTTGGTATGTCCAGGTTTAGAGGTTTTATCAGATACGTAAACCGCGTTAAAGCCGCTGTGACGCAATCACGCAATCCCGCCGCAAACATTAGCATGCAAAAATATTACTATATATTATATAAAACAAGAACAATAATAATATATAATAAGTAATATTTTTAACCAATAGATATTTTAAATAATAATAATTATTATTTACCTAGAAATCAAAATCTGCTATGACAACAACAACAACAACAACAACAACAGCAGCACTAACTTCAGAGCATCCAATGCCACTTTACAGTGAAAAAAAAAAAAAGATTCAGAAAGACAAACCAGGTAAAAAATGTAGAAATAAAATGATGAACTAGAAACAGTAAAGCTACATACATTTCTACACCTGTAGTAATATTTATAGTGCCTTTCACAAGATCCAAGATCGCTTTACAACACAAAAGAAAATAAATAACAAACACTGACAAACAAATTCGGGCAATAGCCTGTAAGAACAAGTATCTTTTCAACATTGATTTAAACAAAGTCTATGAAGTCTAAATGCCTACGTTTTAAAAGAAGCCGCAGATGTGCATTTTCACAAATGTGCATTGGTTTAGGCCAGTTATATTAAAGGCCCTGTCTAAAGGGCAGAGTATTGAGTAGTTGGGAATCAGAGAGACACAGAGACCTGGTGGGTTTGTAGGGATGGAGTTGCTGTAAATGCCTTTTTTCCCACTTGTAGGTAACAACAACATTGGAGCTATACAAGGGATCTCAAATAATTCTAAAAGCTGATACATTTCCATATTTAAAGCCCCTACAAGGTACTTTTAACTGGATACGCAAAAGTCCCTCATTTCTGCTGATCTCTGTGACCTACAACAGCAAATGAGGCCATTTCATGGGAAGATAAGCTGTTTCTAAATAGTGTAACTCTTTACCTTCGAGAGGCAGGGGATGGGTTGGTCCACCAGACAACAAAACGATGTACCGCACTCAGACCAGAGGAGATGGTACATTTGACAAGGCTATAAATTAGCATTGAGTTGCTGCTACCCTAGCCAGTAAAAACTGAGCTCAGTTTCAGTGCTATATTTTCATCATGGCTGATACTGG
The DNA here is from genome assembly GCA_021432705.1 of Caranx ignobilis. Lineage (NCBI taxonomy): Eukaryota > Metazoa > Chordata > Actinopteri > Carangiformes > Carangidae > Caranx > Caranx ignobilis. The sequence goes on from MU270012.1 coordinate 15,847,069, forward strand.
AACAGGATCCACAAAGAGAAACCTACCACTTTTGTCCACAGGGGGCGCAAAATCAACAGAATGACAGCTCTTTGTAGGAGCTTTAACTGAGTCCTTAGTAAGACTGCACAGTACATTCATAGTCAGGTTAAGAACCAGATAACTCATGATACAGTACAGTTATGTACCTGGGACTGTCCTGGAGGAGAGGGAGCCGAGACTGAAGCACAGCTCTCCATTTATGAGGCAGCCTACTTTCTTTCACATATGGTCCTGAGCTTTAGGTAATGACCAAAGTGAAATTACAGATACAAGAGAAAGCCAAAATGAGTTTCCCTCACAGGGGGCTTGGACGACCTGCAGCAATAAGCTTGGAGAGCTCAGACATCCAGGAGGAGCTTGGAGAACCACTCCTTCACTTTGATAGAAGCCAGTTGAAGTGGCTCAGGCGTCTGATTTGGATACCTCTTGAAAGCCTCCCTGTGGAGATATACCATGCATATCCGACAGGGAGGAGAACTTTGGCAGGCCCAGAACATGCTGGAGGGATTTTATATATATATCCAACCTGGCCAAGACACACCTCGAGTTCTCTTAAGAGTTGGACGGCATGGCTGGGATGTAATTTAGACTCATATGAGCAGTGGAAAGTGCATGGGTGGATGGATGGATGATAAAGATTGGCCTTTCATCAATGATAATGATATGGAATAAAACTATTTCATGAAACTGCATGGTTAGATGGCTCAAGCCAGCATGCATATGAAATCCCTGCATCAGACCAGAGACAGAAAGTACATTAATGAATCCGCCATTATTCCCCTTCAGTCCTCTACAGCTATTAATTCATGAAGTCAGTGTATATATCCCGCTGCATCAGTAATTACATTGTAGGCTGCTCACAGCCTCTGAGGCAAATGTGGAAAACAATGTGCATTAAATACTCAAAGCAGAGAGATGAACTGATTAATTTTATCATTTTTTTATTTAATCTGCATAAAACAGACAAATGTTTTCTCTTGAACCATTTTATTAAAAGAGATGTGGAGTTTGCAAAAATCAATGTCTAATATCAAATAATAATGAAGCTATGGCCATATATTTTGAACTGATTTTTGACTTATGAGTTGGATTAATCAGTCAGTATGATTAACCTAATGCCTCACTGACTTTGCAATTGTAACTTCTGTCATACAGGGAAACGCCAAAAAGTTTTTTTCATGTTTGAAATTGTGCCTGTGTGGGGCTCCCACTGTGAATGGACAAAGTGACACTTTTAAGGATGTCATATTTTACAGTAAATGGGTTTTCTATAGCTCAGTCCCCATGAGGACTGTTTTCCATTTCTAGCCACTGAATGCTAACAGCAGCCAGGGAACGCTGCTTTATTTATAATATGCACTCATGTGATCCTGCTGTTCAAAGGCCGAACAACCTCTGCTGCAGTAAATGACAGCAAAACAAGAATTAAGAGACCATTTCATTATTAAGACCACTGCATCAACATCTATTCATAACTACAGTTTGTTAATACTCCACGGTATTGTGTATTTCAGAATACACAAGATTCTAATAATGGCAATGCCAGGGCTACTGATACACTCACAGTTTCTGGTGTGGGTTTCCTTGAAGATATTACATACAGTACACAAACAGGATGACAATATAGAATGGTGTCATAGTAAAGTGCTGCCATTTGCTTTTATTTAGCATCTTTTCCCTGTTGCTATGGGATATGATAATCTTGTTTGTGTCCTATTTTTGAAGTCATCAGCAGTTCAGTTCAGTTAAGGATACTTGTATGAATTTACATCAGAAATTGACACTGGACAAGGAGGTAAATGGAGCTTTTCTGTTTCGTAAATGTTAAAAACTTGAGACAAGAGGTAATGAACCATTTGTTGGTTCAGCCAGGATTCCCCCTGAACTGAGACTTTCCAAAGTCACAATGTGCTACAAGTGTCGTTTCCATATCAGTTAGTCATTACCACCTGAGAATGAGATGTTAGTAGAAGTCCTGTAAACAAACAAGACTATTGCCAAGACAGTTGGCAGCGTCTACACTACAATTTATGTTGTGTTCCACTGGGCTCCACTTGGCAGGTTGTAGATTGTTTGATGGCACAGAACGGAGAGATGATGCAGTGTTTTTACACAGCAATAAAGTGGAGCTCTAAACGCTTGTGGAAATCGCACAGTAAAGTGGTTTGTCTTAAAAATCGACAACAACTCGTCACTGAGGACATGTTTTGAGGAGTAAATAAGTGGCGAAGCAGAGGCACTGCATGGTTTCACACACGTCAGCAAAAGAACAAACACACCAACGTGCTGTGAGGGTTTGTCGGAGTAAAGGTTCCATTTCTTCACTCACCAGAGACTTTGGGTTTGTCAGAACACGAGGGACTGGGTTCTGGCCCCTTGTTGCTGAACGACATGAAGAGGTGTTGACAGAACTCTTCAGGGAGTTCGCTCTCCAGGAAAGTCTGCATGAAGACCTTAAAGCCCTCAAAGTCAATCTCCTACGAAAAAAAAAGAACAAGACAGGGAATATGAATGTGAATATAAAGTTGGCCACGGTGATAACTTTCAATATGGAGAGTGTGTTGGCACAGCACTGCAGATTTGTGCACTCAGAGATTTCTGCTGTTCGGGCTGTGGGTGGTGAGGCTCTGTTTCAAAGCAGTTTCAGAGTTTCTGCAGCTCGTTTCAGTTTGCTGGTGAAGACACTCATTACCACTTTGACTGACGCAAATCAGGTGAGTAATATTGCACTGCATGCACTCCAGAATTTTTTTTTCTATCTGAAAATAATATTTTATTTATTTATCTTACAATAAATGACAGAGAGGAGCAGGAGGAGGAGGCAGCTGTTACCTGGGTGAGGATTTCCTGCTTCTACAACCCGCAGCATTTAGGAAAGAAAGAGACCAGACATGGTCACAGAGACATCATGAAGTTATCACATTCAAAATGTGTCCAAAGAGTCACAACAAATATGATGCGTAAATTTAGCATCATATTTACTGTGACTGCTGCATGACTGACATGGTAAACCTGCGTTTGTCATGCAGCAGTTATCAATATAAAAATGTTTTGTGAATTCAAAAACATGGGAAACTGGGAGTTCTTGATGAAAACACCAGGAGACCAGTTTTCAGTGTGTGTGTGTGTATTTGTGTGTGTGTGTGTGTTTCTGTGTACCTGCAGTGAGGACTATTTTGGTAAAAATATTTCTTTTTCTCAACACCTCATTAATTTTATCCAGTGAAATTCAAAATTCCAGCCTTGAAGCTTGAAATATTGGTATTTTGGTGACATACCTGGAGAGACACTTCAGCTGCCAGGCTGTAGGTGTTCCAGTTATTTTTCATACTAAAAATGGCAGCCCACAGTTCAGCCATGTGCCAAAATAATTTGTGAAGAACTGCTTTGCTAAATATTATGATCTCAGAATCATTTTGTGTTTAGTTGCTTATTTAAATGTGTGTTTATTGTTATTTATGCCAGATTTTTTTTTCTGAGAAAAGTATGAAAGCTTGTGTTTAGTTTTAGCCAAGTGCAGATGTGGGTTGTGAATGAGGACTATGAGCACAGTTACCATATCAACTGAACATACCTCCTCTGGGTTGTATTTAGCCAGCACTCCATCTCCATGGAACTCCTGCAGCACATCCTTCAGCTTCTTGGTCGAGTCTGAGCAAGAAAACATTACGGACACATTAGCTCCTCTGTTTGTGTTCCATTCAATTGTTTACGTTCCAAAGCTCTGGCTTCCTTTCACCTGTGAGTAATGATATTAAACATTCATTCACAGATGTCTATTCAGCAAACAATGGTGTCTGTGTGTGTGTGTGTGTGTGTGTGTGTGTGTGTGTGTGAAGATAATAGCATTTAAACAACAAATGCACCTTGTTACACCAAATAATTCTCTTGCATCTACCCATTGGCAAGTCAGGGCTGTGAAAAAACTAACTTGTCCTCATTAAATATCCACTGTATTGGAGGATTTCCTGTCACTGCAGCTGCAAGCCACATGCAAAACAATCACATAACAGGTCACGTTTACAAAACAAAACAACAAAACAAACAACAAACAAACAGATGGAAACGCTTTTTCAAAGACACAAAAATAACATGCTGGAGTCAGGACATAGTGTAGCTTTACATAAACAGCTAGTCAGCACTCTGCAAATGGCTGGTCAGTACTTTAGAGTGGAACTATGCAGGTCTGATTGCTTTTTCGCTGTTTTGGTGACTTTTTTTCCTCTAGCTCCCCGTACAGTCTCAGAGGGCATATTTTACAATTCTGTCATAAAAACTCACAGAGCAAAAGACTCCAGGGACTTCTTTCTGTGAAAAAAGGATGCAGACGTCCAAGAGAAAAAAGGGACTGATGCTCTCAGTCGTCGAGTGAAAAATATATAATACATTTATTGAGAGCAAAGACAACAAACAGACCTACACGTATCGACCTGAGTCTTCATCAGGGTCTGACAAACAGCTCATCAGTCTCAATTATATGCAGGTGAGGCTGTAGACCTATTTTTCCAACCTGTGGAGGGCACTAAATAAAAACTCACAGCTAACCCTCCTCCCTCCCCACGCCTGTGTGTTGTTTTCAGCAAAGCCATCCAGAAGGTAGGCAACATTATGTATCATATAAGTTTGTGTGTATTTGTGTGTCTTATCTGTCATAAACATGAGATTAAAGATTAAGGGGCGTGTTTGTGTTGTGGTGCTGCCGAGACGAGAGCTGGGACACCGGGTTGGACGCTCTGATCTTGCAAGGTTGGTTTTGGCCAAAAGACATTGGTTGGAAGGCAGAGAGCCTCCATTCTCCCTGTAACAAGTCATTCAACCAACACAATTACTCCACAGCTGTTTTATTAAGGTAAACATGTAGCATAGTTCCTCTTTAAAGCTCAACATAAAGAATTTCACACATCATATAAGCTGTACACAAACACATTTTAAAAAGTAGGGAGATGCCATCTGTGTTTACTGTTGCTGAACCACAGCTCTATGTCTCCCTTATCACCGCAAGGTTGCCAGGTTTGTTATTATTGGGCCTCTATAGAAACCACAGCCACAGCTGCTTTTAACTTGAATTTGTTTTAAATCGCCAAACGTCTGTCAGGAGTCAGGTAATAATCTCTGGTTCATCACTGCTGTTAAATACATGTAGAACAAACCAAATGAGTGTTTTTTTCTCTGAAACGTAAATCAATGTAAAAAAAAAAAAAAAAAAGATAGTCATTTGTGTTGAAGGAAAACAAGGTGAAATAATGTGACTTGCACTGGTGTATTTTGTTTTTCTACTTCTTTAAGAGAAGAAGGGGATGTTTTAGCTCTCAGTCGTGGACAAAAATAACTTGAACATAGTTGCTGTGATAATTACTGCATGCTGCAGGGCGTTTATGAGCCCTACTGCTAAATCAATTTGCTGCGCCACAGATACCAGGTTCTAATGTTACTGAAGTTAATTAGAAGCACCATTTTATCACTGGAGGGTCTGGTTCAACCCTAAGTATAAGATAATCCCTGCCCATCACAAATTACATTAAGACGGTTGTTTAAGTCGCTGCCTCATATTAGCTTCCTTGTCCCCCCATCTCTTTGCAGGTTTTTAATTAGGACCAAGGAAAAGAAAAACAAAAAAAAGTCTGTTTCTCGAGCAGTTCTGAGAAATGGGTTTTCTGTTTTTGTTTTTTGTTTTTTTTTTTTTGTTTTTTTTTCCCCAGAATAAAAGGTCCCACCTGCCAGGATGGAGAAGCCAGAGATCCTGAGGGAAAGCTGTTGTCCATAAAACTGCACAGCATATCACTGATTGGTTATCAGCAGGGGTGCTGGGAGTTCAACCCTGAAGGTATACGGACTGAAAGTGTGTTCGATTTTCCCTGTCAAAGACAGTGAAACCTGGTAGAGGTGTATCAGAAATTCTAAAATTAATCACTCGGCATCTGTTTTCAAATATAAGGCCAAATTCACCAAAAATAATCACTTTACACAAACCTATCTGCCTGTAGTCAGCTGTAACATCTCCTTTGTGTTTCCGTACTGCAGAATAAATGTGACAGAAAAATGTAAGAGTTTAAAAAAAAAAGAAGAACAAGAATTGCTGACGTGATGTGCGCTCCTTTAACAGTGCTGTGTCGGTTGTCACATTTTGTCGCCTCCTGCACTAATGGCTCTGGATCTTTGAAATAAATGCCTCACACTGGAGCGAGTGTGTGTCATCGTTATTGACTGTCTTTATTAACACGCCATCCACACAGAACCATTATGAAGCAGCACAGTGATTATGTATCCACTCATTGCCTGTCACATTCAGCACCGCACCGCTGAATTACAATTTACTTTCTCAATCAGGCTAATGATTTCACCATTGGGTGGCTCACAGCAACCAAAGGGCCGAGTCTCATTTCATGCTTGTAGGCTCATAAACACTGAACATATTTTTTTTGTTGTGTTTTGTTTCACCTCAAAAGGTGAAAGTTCTTTCTCTCCTTCTGAGGCTGCACTTGCACTACACTACGCACACCAGCAATTATATCATATACAGAGAAAATCTAATTGTTGTGAGTCAGATCTTAGGTGCCCGACTCAGTGCACAGCTATTAAAATGTTATGAAAGTGTGTGCAGCTCACTTTAATGAGAAGGAAGGGAGAGGAGGGGATGAAGACAGAGATGAGGACGAGGGAAGGTGAGGTGATGTGATGCCCATTGTTGTGGCTCAGAGAATGGGATATTTTATAACCTGTAGCTGCACAGAGCACAAAGAGTTGCCCAGAGCTCATTGAAACATGATTATCCAAATCTGTCTAGCATGCACACATGCCTGCACACATACACGCTAAGGCTCCTTAGTTTCCTCTGTGGTAGGTTTGTTTGCTTCATTCCACTCTCTTGATTCTTATTCCCACACAATTTTCATCTCAAGCTAGCGTCACTGAAACATGTTCTCGCTTGGCCACCCACAAAGCAAATATTTGCAAAACATGAAAACAACAACCGCAACTTGACCGGAACTTCAAGCACAGCATCTGCCAGGAGAGAGCAGGGGAGTCCCTCAGAGTGAGGAACAGAGTTGGCACCAGGCACACAGCAATTAAAGGGAGAAATGTCATTACCAAGTAAAAGCCAGCTACAAGAGATCCTGGGTGAGGAGCATTAATTATTAAGACTCATCCTCGGTGCTCTGAATAGCAAATACAAGAGACGGTGGCTGAAAAGGTTTCAAGATGTCATGTTTTTGCACTAAAAATAGCTGACAAAATATTCAACAATGTGTATCCATCCACCCTGCGGTTGTACAAGGAGAGCTGACACAAAAACAAGAGCTGACACAAAAACAAGAGCTGACACAAAAGCACTCCTTCAAAAAAAAAAAACTTGGACAATGAATGGCTCTATTTCTTGTCCACGGTTCGTTTCATCGTTTGTCTTCCTCCAAACGATTTACTGTGACTGGCGTCCACAGCCGGTCCACAACTATGTGTGGGTGGTGCACAGCATCCTGTGGTTAGGCCTGCCAGGTATCGTCAGATTTTCCATCCCTGGTACTGTTTCAAATGATGAAATGTGTCAACATGCTGGAGCATAACATAAACTCCAGGCATCCAGAGCACAGTCTGGTGAGCATGGGAGCCATTTGTCGGTTTTTTTTTGTTGTTTTTTTTTCTTCGGCGAATGAATCATTCAGAGCTCAAACAGCAGCTCGCAGATTAAATGCTTGAGCAGCTTGAGCTTCCTTCATCAGCAGGACGAGCGGGCGCGCGGGCGGCAATTACAACGTCAAAATTTCATCATTAGATCGAGAGATGTTTGAGATTAACCACAGTGAACTGAATTGCGTTGCAGTGTACCGCAGACACAGGAACACTCTTGTTATTGTTAACTCCGTGGTTTGATGCTATCAGAGCGAATTTGTGTTTGTGCATCTGGCAGGGGCTCGACCGTGAATTGCACATTTGTCTCCATGTGTGAGGAGGATTACTGAAGATATGAAAGCAGAAACATGACTCATGCCAACTTTTACAGCAGCCCAAAGTGATGAAGTGAAAATTTACCTCAAGCTAAAACACTTTTGTGAACTGCAGAAAACTGCATAGATACATCACAGACACAAGGTAACGAGAAAAGAGCATTAAAACTGAATGTTGTTTTTCTTATGGACTAGCTTGGATGAGAAGATAACACATGTCAGACTGGTCCAAGATGTGCTTTCATTAGTTTGACATAAACTGCTAACTTTCAGAAACAGAGGAAGAATTCAACCCCCAAAACCTCACACTTCCTGTATTTCCTCATTGTGACTCGTTAACAAACAAGCTAACCTCCAATACATCCAAACATTTGAAGCTGGAAACTTCACCAAACTTCACACTCGAAATTAAAAGCTTTGATGTTGTTATGCAAGCATTTAAGATAGGATAACTAAAATAGCTTGTGCCATGAGATAACTGTCAGTGCTTTCTGAAGCAACAACACACAACACTGTGCAAAATGTGATGGAGTTGTGAGAGCAGCAGCTGCTTACATTAAAACAACACCTGGACAAATGGTATGAGGACAGAAGAACCTTATGCAGAAAATCCAGTGAAAGGAGGCACAGCTACATCTAATCCTGAATGTCTTTAATCTTTCAAAAATATCTTTGTTTGTCATTATAACTTTCCAAGAAGGGCACTCAGATGATGTTAAACTATGCCAATGTCAAACAACCTACACCAGACTACAGAGGAAAAGAAAAACATCTAGTACATAGTATATCATCAGGATCTGGTGAAAAATTGCAGTGGGTCTGTCGTGGTTTATGCCTCATTCTCCTACCAAGTTTGAGGCAAACTCACTCAGAACTTTTAGCATAATCCTGCTGACAAATAAAGACATTCTTATCCACACATAACGAAGGCAACCAAGTTGTGAGCAACCACAAAAACAGCAGCAAATTCTCTGGTGCAAATCTATGTCTCCTGTTGGTGAGGAAGTGCACATTCATAATTTGATCATTAGCATAATCAATGTGACTTGTTTGGCCCAATTTCACACTTCAGAGTTATTTCAGAAAGCAACAACCTAAATAATTCAGCAGCTCTGGTCGTAGTACTAGAGGACCTGCATAAACACTGAAGATACCACTTTAGCTGTGTCATTCTTAGAGCTGTAATGTCAAATGACAGGATGTCAGTGTGTGACAGGGATGGAAGAAAGAATATTGTCTGGCTGATGGTCTTTGTCAGATGTGAAAATAAAGGATATTACTTTGGAAAACAACCTGCAGAAAGACCTTGATGTAATCTGTTCCCTGCATGATACATGATTCTTGCAGCATGCCTATTCACAAGTAAACACTAGCATTAAACTGCCAGTAATTTATTCTGGTAAGTATAGGAGCAACAGTGATATGACCTCATAAAGATGCTGTTGCAAATACATTAGCAAACAGCTACCAAGTTAAATGATTATACTCACTGTCTTTTACAGCTACATTTGATTCCCTTATGAATCCTTGGGGAAATATTTGGATGCTAATGCTGTACTTTCTTCATCAGCTAGCCACAAAGTAGCTGAGCAGGTAGCACATCTGTTTCAATGTCCAATGGTAAACAGGCTGTAAAACCTAAACTATTAGAGTAAAGATGCTAAATCTTCAGAAGCTCTGAGGTAATAATAGTCTGTAGGTTTGCCACTACCATGCACTGCTCTCACATTACACATAAGTATTTGCTCTTTCACTAAAGGAGCTATTTGTATGTGTTGCTAATGCTACTGGTACAAAGTCAACATAACCATCAATAGCTGTTTATCTACTGACCAGAGCAAGCATTGCAATTTTATCATCAAGCTTAATTCCTTTGGGAAGCGACCATTTTGTTTTCCTTTTATTCTGTTAATTAGCATGATAACCAGCTAGCCGGTTCACAGGTCTCATCGCTTTCAGATATCGAGTCACTGTAGCATCCAGTCTACAGAGTGGTGGTATAGTTTGTGATATGCAGGTATTCGTGGTATACCCACTTCAAATGCATTAATATTTCAGTATACCCATGACAACAAAGCTATCTAACTATAGTGATACAGGTATGGACATGTATACCCATTTAAAAAGCATTAAGATTTCAGTCTACCCCTGCCAACATGTTAGACTACATCACTGCTACAGAGGGTATGCACATAATGACACAGCACACGGAAGTCACTGCAGTGGCAGAAAGACAATTGGCGGCGTTAGCTTGAATTAGAGTTCTCAACAGGCCTGGAAATCAAAACCTGACCCTACCTGACCCACAGGTATTGGAGCCCAGACCTGACACAGCCAAACTGACTAACTTTAAAGGAGACATATCATAGACATATCATGCCCCATCTATGTCCACTTAGAGAAACCTTCTTTGAACAGAGGTTGTGGCCTAAGACACCACCTATCAGCCACCTACAACGCAGTCCTGGGAGCTCTCCCCAGAAATTTAAACCCCACACACACTTGGGGACATGTGACTCAAAGGAATCTCATGAAAATCAGGAGTGATGACTCCTGACTCCAGAGCTACATGGAACCATGAGTGGAGGGAACATCACATGCCCCCCCCCCCCAGTTTCGGGGTGTGTGGTCATGTGAGTCTGGTTTCACCCGAAACCACCCACTCAGGGTTTAAATACCTGGCTTTCCTGTAACAGTCTCAGAACTGAAGAAGCCTCTTAGATGAGAGGTGAAACGTCTTCAAACAAGATAAGAAGTCCAGTTGCCTTGTTTTCTACAACCCACAAGACATTGTGGCATGCTTCGGTCAAAATAGCCCAAAGATCAAACATCACAGCTCTCTTTTCGTCCACTCAAAACAGCCCTGTTCAGAGCGGTCTGTTTCAGTGCCCTGTCCCTTTAAATGCAAATGAACAACTGCTAGCCCCGCCTCACCCCTTCTACCAGTACCAGGTAGAGGCGGTATTATACAAATTTGAAAACTAATGACATCATTATCGGACAACCAAAGAAACTGCTCAAAAAACCACATGGATTTCAACCTGTGGAGCAAATTATGGATTTGTTTGTCAGTTCTCACATTTTGGCGGCCAGAAGACAAGCCAAACACAAACACAAATGTTAAAGAGCCTTCAAAAAGTGATATTTCCACAATATGTCCCCTTTAAATCTCAGCCCAAACCCAGCCAGTCTGGCCTGCTGTGTCATTTCCTGCGTTCTTATACAGGCACACATAGGCTAATGATAGTGATGATGACATGATGGTAAAATTTTAAGTTCTTTAATAAAGTTAATTTTTTACTCTACCATCCATGGTAGAATTAATGATGTGATAAAACTTTAATGAAATACAAAATTAGACTGGACATACAGAATAATATTGAAGGCAGTAAACACAAACCCTCTGCTCTGAAGTTACAGCACAGCTAAAAGTAGTTGACAACTTCTTGTCTTGTCTCGTCTAAACGTATGGCTGATGCTCCTCAGCAAGAAAGGTAAGTAAACAGCAATAAATGCTGAAGTGCAATGGCAAAACAAATACTGTTCAATATTAGCCATATGGGATTAGCCAACATTATCCTCAGATGTTTTATCAGAGCCAAAATGGTTAATTCTTCCCTAACGATATATCCCTGAAATAAACCACAGGTTGAAGATTTAAAAATTGGTTTCTGGTGTTAGCAGCAAGCGTTGGCAGGAGAATTAGCACCTCTAATGGCTGCATGATGGTGAGATATGTCACTTGGAAAATGAAGAGCTTGCAAAAACAAACAAAAAAAAAACACATCATCCCACATAGAGAGTACCTCTCCTACTCACACTGTGTGTACTCCTGTAGCAGGGCGAACTCAGCTGGGGTCAGTGTGACCCATTTGTCCTGGCTGCTCATTGTGTTCAGGCCTCGTCTCTTCGTCTGTCGAGCATTCCCCAGGCAGCGACACGCAGGGGGAGCGTCACACTACAAAACAACAATAGGCATCAGATCACCTGCCCCATTAATAGCCACAGACATCTCTTTGTATTTAATAGCAGTGAAAAAAAGAAAGACAAAGCTGGTTAAAGGCACCGCTTTGTAACGAGAGCCTGCAACCAAACCAGACAGATGTTGCTGCACTATAAAGGGTCAGGAGTAGATTTATCAATTCATACTACAGTAATATACTGAAACACAGATTTCTGTGAGATTTCCCTCTTTCCCTGCCTGGGTCTGTTACTGCAGCTGTCATCTCAACACTGAATCTATCCCTTTATGGATCTTTTATCAAAGTTGGTGCAACGACTTGACATTTCAGACATTTGTTAGTCAGTGTGGGATGGAGAATTAATTGTTAACATGAGACTGAGCACAGAATGCATCATAATTAGATGTGGGAGACATCTGAATTGACAAGAAAGTTAATCTCACATGTAGTGAGCATAGCAGATGACAATGGATGGTGAATATCCTGTATTTTTATGCCCATGCTTTTAATTTGACTAAAACTAAAATGTCAGATACTCATTTTTTAATACAAGCAGCCACAGGTGGCTCCAATGTCAATAAACCCACAATGTTGCCCAAAGCCACATAATATCACATTAGAAAATGCCACTGGAACATCTGGAAATGTAAAGTGTGTGTTTGTCTGTAACAACTGGAACATCCAGATAATCCACAGGGACATTTCTGACTGATAAAATAAAATGTTGTGATAAATAAAATAAAGTGTTGTGTTTCTGAAATTAAAACAAACAGCAACACAAAAACCCTCACACACCAGCTCGTGTGTTAAAGCTCAAAGTGGAGCATCGTGAAATGATTGCAACAAGTGGGAGAGTCCTTGTAGGGGGAAAAACATTAAAAGCATTCAAAACTGCCATTCTAACAACCCTTACATCAGCTTCACTGGTTGCTATGATGACAACAAAGTTAGAGTTCAAGCTGAAAGGGCTTTTGTAGGCTGGTACTCACATTTCTGAACCAGGTCCAACTACATCCAGCATTTCATTGGAGGTAAATTAGAAATTAAAGCTTTTATGATTACGATTATGATTATGAATTATGAATTACTTTATTGATCCCCGAAGGGAAATTCATTTGTCTGTCAGCTCATCAACCATTTGCAGAAGAATGAAGAAGCCTGATGGCTGAAGGTACAAAGGATCCTACACTTCTCCGTCCCGCAGCGAAGAAAGAGGAGCCGTCCACCACCGCTCTTTTCTTGGTCCATCAAGGTGTTATGAAGAGGATGATCTGAGTTGTTCAGAATGGCCTCCACCAGCATGTATCTCTCCACCACATCCTCAGTGAGTCCATCAGGGAGACATGACTGAAGTCAAGTGCCTCATGATGTTTAGTCTCACTGCTAAACGCCGCTAAACAGCATTTTAAGACAGCGTTCAACCACCAGTGGAACACGCTATGTTTATGTACGTTTGCAGCTGTCTTTATGATGCACTTGGGGGAAAGGAGAGGCACAGAGCATCAATCATATGAGTACAAAAATGAATTTCATGTCACGGTTTTACAGGTTTATATTATGAAGCTGTGGCTCAGGAGGAACCTTCATCATATCAGAGTCTGGATGAGAAACCTCACTGATATTTGTCATTTCACAGAAGCCGGGTATTAAACTGATGTTTTGCACTGCCAAGCTGATTTACACACATATACAGTATATATGATACATCACAGTGGAGCTGCACTGATTAGCACCACATCACAATTCTGCTGGTGAGATTTATACGACCTTGCTTTTCCTCCCACTGGTCTGAAATGAGTGTGCGTGTAATTGCATGTTTGTGTAGGTGTCACTCAATCTGTATCTGTGTTTGTGTGTGTGTGTATCATCTCTCCAATTACTGGGAACGTAAACCCTGGATCAACAGGTGGATGCGTTCATTCACATGGAGGATGTGTGTTTGTGTGCATGTGTCTAACTAATAAATGCTGATGTGTGTTTAGTGAGGCATGACCCTATGTCTCATTTTGTGTTGTCATGTTATGTGTGTGTACATCCAACTCCCCAGTGACAGCACATTTTTGCCTTGAAGAAGCTGGACAACAGGAGGTGATTTCACAAACAAAAGCTGTATGAATTATTACCAGAGCGTCATTATTGTAATATACAGGACACTTAAAAGGAAGAGCAACAGTCAAGGCGATGTGCAGCCACCAGAGCTGCTGTGTTAACACGCTGGGTGCGTGGGAATCAGCTTCCCTCATAAACTTTGATCTGTCTCTGGAGATGAATCTAGGTTTTATTTAATGTCTCTCTCACACACACAGCTTCTAATTCATCTTGTCAATCTCCAGTGAATCAACACATAACACCAGCATATGTGTGCATTATATTCCTGTACTGTAATCATCCTCTGTCTCTTTCCAGTGTTGCCTAACTGCAGTGCATCCTCTGAAAACAGCTGGCTGACAGCCTGTCAATAATCAAAATCCATATCAGCTCCACCATCCTCCAGTAGTGCAGTGGTGAGGAGACTCAAGAGCAAGAACGGATCCATGTGCAGACAGAGGATCTGATGCCACGGACAGCAAGGATGTGGTGTGTTCAGTGGCCACTGCGACACACCATGCCACTCACCTGCTGCAGCGCTGGAGTTCACCACCAGGAGAGCAGCAAGGGGAGGAGTCCTCCAGGCAGATGTTTTCAGATGAAGCTCCTCATGCTCATTCCTACAGCGTCCTCTCTTCTGGATCTTCTCTCAACTGCAAGGAAGAGTGGGTGTTTTGTAAGAGAGTGTGAGGCTGTGCGTGTGTGTATCTGTGTGATGGAGGGGAGGAGATGGAGGAGAAGCAGCAGCGGCGGCAGCAGCAGCCCTCTCTCTGCTGCATGTCAGTGTATGAGTATGTGGATGGGGTAGTGTTTGTTTTTCTCCGGCAGCGTCTGGTCAGAGCAGCATCGCTGGGGATCTGGAGGGAGACAGAAAAAAAGGGAGAGAGGGAGAGAGAGAGAGAGAGAGAGAGAGAGCACAATTACCCAACACTGCGCTGCCTGCAATGATCAGTTTCCATACTCCCGCTCACTCACGTCACATCCCTCCATCCCTCCCCTCACTCGCTCTGGTCCTCACCTTCCCCTCCCTTCCCTGAAAACCCCTGAGGTCCTATGCTCTCCTGCTCTCTCTCTCTCTCTCTCTCACACACACACACATACACACACACTCACTCTCTCTCATTTTACTACTCCCTCCCTCCCTCCCTTCTTCTATTCAAGACATCTCTCCTCCAGTCACTGTGGCACGCATCAGCCAGCCACATTAACATTCAACACGACAAGCAGTAAGTGCGGTAACTTGTGGGATATCTTCTCCTTAGGGCTGAGATAAGGCGGGAAAATGAGAGGAGGAGAGAGGAGGAGAGGGAGGAGAAGGAGGGAGGTGAACATGAGAAACAGGGAGAATTATAAAGAAAGAGGAGGATGATGCAGGGGGACGGGGGACAGAGGAGAGTAGATATTTTTTGACCAACGTCCTCACAAAAACATGACATGGATTTTGAAATCATTCACACATGATAATTCATAAAAATGTGTACATATGGTTCCCACACATCCTGTGTTAAGGCTGTCAGTGGATGAAAGTATTTCATCAAATTCAGAAATTAATCACACATCTTCCATTTGTCCTAAATGTACATTTAACGATATTTTTCTAGTGGTGGTAATTGTTTATTGCTTAGACAGTTTAGCTTGAGACCACAGTTGATCCATTTCTGGCAACTGATTCAAGCCCTGGGTCAAGGCAAAGAATGTGTGTTAATCGTATGTCCAAAAAAGAAAGAAAGAAAGAAAGGTGGCATTAAAAGGAATTGAGTGATTATCGCATAAACTCTGACAGTCCTAGTCAACATGCCTGTTCTTTTCTAAACTTTACAATATAAAAAATCAAAACTATATTTGAAAGGTCAAACGTCTGAAATGTTTGCTGTATAAATTAATAATTATCCAAAAGTGGCTGAAATCACAGTTTGTAACAGAAAAAAAAAAAAACTTTTTTTTTTTAAAATTAGTTCCCTGAGCACTGAGCTAGCTGTCTGGGGGAAGATTTATAAGATGCATGACAACACAGGGTTGAAAATCTACCACACCTTTAGAGTCTGTGGTGAAGGGATGAAGGCCACAGGACCACCTGCCCTGTGATTGGACTGTCACTGTCAATTCCCATCAAATTTCTCAATCCATTAAAACCCCATCTTTGTAAACAACATGATGATGCTGCTCAGAGTAGCTGGCAGACATGGACAAAACACTACAATACTACAGGCAACACAGGGGCTGTTGATGTTCTAAATCCAACTTACTTGCTGATTCTCAATGAAAAACACTGCCAGGTACCAGCTGCAGAATAATCAAATATGACACTAGGTTCGGGGATACTGGAGATAAGGTCTATTCATAACATGGATTTTATGTGATGAGTAATCGTTGAATTAAAGAAGGATAAAACATCTTTTCTTCAGGCTCATTTTGTTTTTTAAATGAATGTCCACCAGCTTGAGGCTCAACATGTTCATTAATATTCCACAGTGTCATTGACATTTCAGACAGTAAGCTGACACTCATATCCAGAGAGATGTATGATGAGGGTGCATGTCAAAATGAACTGGGATTCTTTGGTCAGTCTGCTTAGGTGATCTCACTGGGGGAAATCAATAGTAATGAAGCTCAGAGGTTAGGGCCATGGCATTAACACGTGAAATACAAGAAATGATTGCAGTTACAGCCACAGAATGGTCACATGCTGCCAAGAAAAAACAAAAACAAGGGAGAGAATGAGAAAACATGAGATCAATAAAGCACACAACTAATCAATAGGAACAATATTTATAGCTGCACAAGCATTTAAAACCAGAGTGTGGACATGTGAACTACTGTAAATATGCACATACACATGCTGTACATGTACATTAATCCCTATAATATAACAATATAACAGCACTGACCTTGAAGGGAAAAGTTCAATAAACCCATTAAAAAGGCTCTGTTTTCCAGAAATAATGTTAATATCAGACAAATCTGTTTTGTTTTTAGATTCTCTAGCAAAAAGTGCTACATGTTTTAAATGAACACATTTGTGAAACATTTTCAAGTCAATCTCTGGGCAGTTTACCAAAGAGTGATGCCAACTGGAGTGTCTTTAGGTTTTGACAAAAAATGTAAAATACAATTAAAGAATTGAGTAGTAAGTTCTACCTGAAGGGAGGGGCAGCATTTAAATAATAAAACTGTTTCACACTGAGATAATTTGTTGTACAGTTGGTACAGGATGGACTGTTAGGTTTCACTGGTGTAAAAAAGCCGGTGTTGTCAGCATATAAATGCATTTTTATGGCATGCATATGCAGACAAAGTGACAATGAGTTATAACAATAAATAGCATTGAAGTACAGAGCCATGAGGCACTCCAAACATTTCAGTATTTGACAGATTCTTTCTTCATCTTTTGGTTATTGGTTAAGCACTTTTTATTTTGATTTTTTAAAGGGATCTTTGTGGATAATTTTAAGAAGTTTTGGTTGTTTGTTGTTTGAGACAAAAACCAACATTGTTCTCACTGTTTTTGAAAATAAATACGTAATAATCCCTGATTTACCATATTACGATGATGATGATGTTGCTGTGGACTTTTCTGTGAGGGAGGGGTCATGTCTCATCATCATCACCGCTCTTGCTATGGGGGAGATAAGGCAAATTTGTGATTTTGTGCTGGATAAATAAATTTGATCGATCTTGACTAACTCTGCAAAAAGCCATTATCTAGAAGATCATGGGCCAGACATTAACCTCCAGCTATTACAGAATAAATGTTCGCCTCTGTGGAGCACAGAAAAACCCTTTGCAGCAGAGAGAAAGGTTACTCAATAAGCAATTGCTGTCCTGCTGTTCTGTCTTTCAGATATGGCTACAAGAAGGAAAAAAAGACTTGAGCTATAAGCATGCAGCTTCCAGGAACAAACCTAATATCTCCAATTCATTTACCACCTCACCTTTAGATAACCTTTACATCTCTGTCACCATTTATGTAACCTCCCACCTACAGGGCCCAGTATATAATCTCACCCACCAGCCTCAGCAAGGAGTTTCATGAAAGATTGCTGAACAATGACCCAGATATGGGTGGGGGGTGGAGGCTCTGGGGTTGGCTGACCAATGTGCCAATAACATTTGTGTTTTAGTGCTGCCTCCAGGCTGTCTGTGTAGGTCATGTGGGTGTTTACATTTGTGTCAGAGAGGCAGAGGCGGTTAAAGTATTGACATGTCCTTCACATGTGACTGCCTCTGAGTAACAACAGGACATCTGCACCTCAGTGACAGAAAGCCACACCCACTGCTGAATACTTGCATCATTATATGGCTTGTGGGGGCAGTATCATTGCCTGTAGTTCATTATTGAACCATGGTTTTGCTTTAAACAGCATTAGCTCAAATAGTATTTCTCTACCACTCAGGGGCTGCACAATATGCTATAAAGTTTTTATGGGCAAAGAAAATAGTTGCTTCTTCAGGCGCTTGGCAGACACAGAGCAACATTAGCATTTATTTGGAGTTGTGTTTCTGTCCAGCTGATGGATGTTGCGTTCTTGCCCTTGTTCAGGTTTTGTGACCGACAACTGCTGAGAGAAAAGTCTTGTTCTTTAGCTGCCAATGCTCCTCACTCATCTCTAACTATACGTCTGTGTTGATGATGGTGCTAAGGTGTGATCTGATCATTAGGCTAAAAGAAAACATAGAGCTTCACAGACGCAGAGGTAACAGTTGTCTGTGGGTTTGGCCTGACTAAGTGACCCGTGTATATTAAACAGATACTTCATCCATTCTTAATGTAAAATATTGATTAATGCAGCTCTAAAAATAGCTAGCCTATAAATTATTAAATGCTAACTTTTGAGCACAGAAGCTCAGTCTTGAAAATTTGTTTTGTATCATGTGCTGTTTGATCTGGTCTCTGATGCGTTTGTCAAGTAGTAGGTTCTGTTAGATTAATACTGTAACTTAGTCCTCTGTTTATTTCTGCAGTAAAAGTTTGATCTGATCAACTGACCCTTGTATTAATGTTCGACATTTAGACATAAGAAATGACTCACACACATTCTTCTGTATATGAAGTGATGGTTTTGTTGTGGGGGTATATCTAATTAAACCTTGGTGTTATATCTACTTATTGTGTGTGTGTGACTACACTCCATCTTTGTACAGGATGTGCAGTTGCGTTCAACATGCAGTCAACACACAAAAGGTGCACGTCAGATGTGCCTGTCACTTGCAACCGAGTGCGTCGGACCTTCAATAACCAGAGATCTCAAGAGGTAATTATGCATGCGGGTCAGATGCAGTGCAAACAGCAGCGTTATAGTAGCAAAACCCAGCAACTGACTTCATCACACTCTGCACCAATGAAAATTGAAAACTAACCCTTTGGTCTCCATAAACAGAGAGAGAGTTAGTTTTGGTCTCTGATCTGAGGTCCACTCACCTAGTTAAAGCAGTGTAGTTACAGTCACCCTTACTCAGTAGTAAAAAAAAAAAAAGTAACTGAACAAGAGAGGAAGTAGGTTATGGAGCCTTGTGTTTTGATTGAGAGCAGTTAAACACAATGAAATTTATGTTAGTTTAGCTCAAATTATATATTCAAGCTAGTAAATCAAGCTGTTTACATCTAAACACGCCAGTAATGGAGTTAATGGTTTTGGTACGCAGTATTACTTATGGTATCTTAAAGATTTCATACAAAACTATCAACACAACCAGACTGTGATGACATAATGATGTCATCAGTTACACACAGTATATCATTAATACATCAAAACAGCTACATTTGCTGCTATATATCTCATGCTGTAACACTTTGTACCACGTTTCCCATTTCTTGGCTGTCAATTAAAACCAAGACCCCACCCCACTTCTTGAAACAGCACTGGATGGATCTGCGGAGGTATTAGCAAAGAATCATGGGAGTTGTAGTTATTATTGGAAGCAGTGCAATGAAGTGATTTCTTTTTATTTGGATGTTACATGATGCAATGTTAATGTGAAATTTCTAATTTATTGCTACTGCTGATAACAACGCAGCAAAGAGCCACAACAAGACCTCTACATATAAAAGCTTTAAAAGACTGTAGGTGGCCTTTGTACAAAATACTTTCAAGCATAATGCCCCCCACAACTTCCCAGCTGATATACACAGCTGGTATTGATGCACTATTGATTGTATCACTTCCTGTTGACCACATATTGCAGCCTGAACCCTCTGCTGTGAGCATATAGGCTGTAGCATGAATATATTACCATGTGTGACATCAACACGTTACTAAGGAGGGAGCCTGGCAACTTTATCACCCCCCCACCCCCACCCCCACCCCACCTCTCTGTCCACAACACTACCCCACTTCTGGCCCTCTGAGCTATAAATAGATCTGTAGTGTGCAGTCTAGTGCTGAACACCATGTATCATAATGGGACCATTATGTAAGGGCCTGTCCTAAGCATCTACACAGGCTGACCCTGGGTCTTCATTCCCATGGGGCTCAGGCCAGATTGATGCTGGCTAGGTGACACACAGCTGGGTCTCCTTAACAGAGCACACGCCCCCAGGCACAAGTGTAAGTGCATTAAGAGCAGAAAGAGAGTGACGACTATTCACGTTCAGTCTCCAAGACTGAAGACTGAACGTGGTCACTCTACACAAATAATGTTCCCATACACAACTGATTTGCTTTTGAAAATACACTTTGGCTGAGGACAGACAGCAGCTTTAGTCATCTATATTTTTATACCCTTTTTTGTGTGTGTCTGTTGTGTGTATTTTTATGTTTAGTAAAAAGAGGCTAAAGCTCCAATGTTAGTTTGACAAATGTTACAGTGATAAGAGTGTTAGTGTTAGAGCAGTAGAAGTGGAATGGTACCGGATAACATGCTTATTATATCCGTATATACATACCGTATTTTCCGCACTATAAAATGCACCGGATTATAAGGCGCATAGAATAGAAGATACTGCAGTCAAACGTTTGACTGGGGCTGCGCTATGCATCCGCTAGGACTGTGAGTAAGCGCAGTACCGGTGTTTACTGACTACGGTAGCCGTAATGCTGCAGGCGGTGCGGCCTTGCAGTTTACCAGTCGTACTTGTTGGTGAGATTAGAGATTCACCAAGTGTGAATGATAAGACTTCGTGTCTTAAACGGGAATATGAGGATCGTTAGCCTTTTATAGCTAATCGGCGGATAGTCTAGCAAAAGGCTTAGAAAAATAAAGGGATCGGTGTTTTGGATTATTAAATTGTTTTTATTGGTTTTTCATACTGAAACATTTTGACAGAGCGCCTTGAGCGCCGTGTACAACCAGTATGGATCAACCAATTAACCAATTGATCCATATATAAGGCACTCCGGATTATAAGGCGCACCGTCGTTTTTTGAGAAAATTAAAGGCTTTTAAGTGCGCCTTATAGTGCGGAAAATACGGTATATAGAAATAGAAATAGAATAGAATAGAATAGAAATAGAAATAGAATAGAATAGAATAGAATAGAATAGAATAGTACATACTTTATTTATCCCCAAAGGGAAATTCATTTGTCTACTAGCTCATCTACCATTTGCAGAAGAATTACAGAGTCTGATGGCTGTGGGTATAAAAGATCTTCTGTATCTCTCTGTCCTGCAACAAAGAGAGAGGAGTATATATATATGTATATATATACACACACACATAGACATACATATGTATATATATTCTTCTGTGGGGACCTAATGTTGTTAACCGATGAAACTTAATTTTAGTAACAGGAAGTGGTGTTTGACCCAACACAGAGAAGCAGTGTGGACTCTCAGCAGGGTTACCAAGTGACAGGGTGTGGCAGAGTTCAGGTGAGCAGCAGCAGGAAACAGATAGAGAAAAGACAGGAGCACTCACAGAGATGAGGTGTTTCTCTGCAGGCAACACGAGGCTCTCCTGACAACACTGAAGCAGGGGCACACCAAACAGCCAGAGGCAGACAAGGACCAGGAGACAGATGGATGATACTTTGAAGGCCATTGCGTTTACCAGGGCTGAGACAAGGAGGGGCGGTCAGAGGCAAGATGAGTTGAAAACCAGGGGGTTGAGCCGAGAAATAGTGCTGAAAGGTCTGGCATTGGTACTGAGACAGTCTGGCTATGTGTAGATGGACTGGGGCTACTGAGATGCTGACTTGATAAAAGATGTGGTGTAGCTGGGGACCACAGGTGGAAACAACAGGGCTGATGAGAAGGTGTGGCAGGGTGGAGGTGGAGTCTCCACAGCAGCAGGCAGAACAGGCTGTGACAATTTCTTACCCACACGGGGACCTGTGTCTATATGCAACTTTGAAGTTGCACTGGAAACTGCAGATCCATGAATGACCACTAGATGACAGCTTACAGTTCAGCTCCCGTTTTAAAATATACAACGTAAAAACAGAGAGAAACATGTTAACAGCCTGATACAAAAAGCAGTTTTGGTCTCTATGGCTATTTTTATATAATTCAGCTGCACTTGAAGCTACTGTGTCGTGTGTTTTGAACTTGGAAATATTTAACTTTGGAGCCCTCCAGTGGCTGTACATAACTTTTCTTAGTAATTAAGTTAATGAAGTTAATTGTCACAGAGGTCTCATATATGCCACATCGAAACTTAGTTGGTTTTTCAGATGGAAGTACACTAGGAGACACACAGAAAAGTCACACACGAGTGCTGTATAATTAGGCTACAGAACATCAAACACACCTCACTCCATGAGAGTCTGTCAGCTCTGTGTGTGTGTTGATGCATGCGTGTGTATGTACTGGGACTCCTCCGTCCCTACATAGACAGTTGGTGCGAATCACTGAACTATGTCATCAAAGCATGAGCCACTGAAGCAAATCACATTTGTTTGCTTTCCCCATCTGTTGAGAAGAAGGGAAAAAAAAAACAAATAAGATGTTTTAGCTCATGTGTTAATGTATTTACTCACCTCCTTTCACTCTTTCAGATTCATTATCAAACACAATTATTGCAATAATGATTCTGTACTAACCAAGTATCAAACCCAGGGTTGAAAATTGATGCCAACATGGAAGAACCAAAAACTGCAGTTCTTCTAATGACCACTAGAGGCAGGCTACAAAAGTGACGGCATAGTATAAAAAACAGCTTGGATCTCTAAGGCTAATTTCTTCCTTCATGCTGACTGTGCTCACTGTGTAAATTCTCTTGAGGCTTGAAATTATAAAGTTAATCTTCCTATAAGGTGACCTATAAGAACATCATGTCCATCAGGTGAAAAGAAAAAATACCACTTCCTTGTTGAGAGCTGAGATGATTGACATCACTTTCATAGTTGCAGGATCAGTATGAAGCTAACCAGCAGGACAATGGCTTAGCATAGTGACAGAATTAGCCAAATACATATAGTATGAAAGAGTAATAGGGCCACTCATGAAGAAAAAAATGAGAGTCAAAATGTTGAGAATAAAGTTGAAATTTCCCTGTGGTCCATCAAATTAAGGCTGGTGCATGCATCCTTGGAGTGTGACGGTAAGAGTAGGTTTCTGAAGTTATGCAGCTGCATACTTAATGATGTTATATCACATGATTGTAAATTATTCTTGACATTATTCTCAAAGTGCATAATGAAAAAAATTATTCCTCCCCTCCTTTAATTTTTTTCATGAGTGACCCTAATGCTCTTCAATACAGACAAAACATGTGAATGAGTTTTGTAGAGAACCAGGCAACAATCTTCACACACTGCAATATTTGTCTATTCACTTTGAAAACGTGACTATCCCTTTAGGTTGAAGTCAGTTCTAGCTTCACAGAGCGTTGCAGTGAACAACTGACATCAAAACAAATTCTTTTATAAGCTGATATTCCAATTGATCTATAGCTTCATATGCACATGGTGTAACCACCTCATGAAACATCGCGAAGGAAGCGTGTGCACAAAGGTCTAATCATCATGACTAATCACGTGAGCATGGCTGCCATCATGGAGACACTTGGCTTCAACTATGTTGTCAGGGCCGTGACACCAGGTGCACTAACAAGGGCCTGTACAGTCACTACGTCTCCTCCAGGTACTGCAGCACATCAGAGGTGACGGAGCTGCCCGGTGCATTCAGGCGTCCCCAGGTTTCCTGACCACTGCTGATTTGATTTGTCCTCGACCCAGTGAGCAAGAACACATTTTCACATTAACACCAGCGCTGTGATGACGACGACGTGAGAGTGGCGCATGTCTCATGAGGATCAGGATGGATCTCATGAGGAGGTGCGTGGTTTACCATCTTTTTCTGGTGGCAGCATGAAGGAGGGCAGCTGGGAATATGTTGTATGAGTCCTGGTGTTTTATGGTTTTATATAAGACAGCCTTTCTCTCCTGTGTGGTTCGTCTTATTGCTTGTGTGGCTGCAACCTGATATATAATGCTCTTCTGTGCTATAGTGCTTCAGAGAATATCACAGCAGCACATTAATAAGTCACAGTTTTGCACAACCATAAACACAGTCTGTAGATTGTTTTGACTCACTGTGTGTTTTGTAGCTCGCTGCTTCAAGTGCGTTTTTTGTTTGCATTGTTCTTGTAAATCAGATTTTGTCTAGCAGTTTTGGACTTCTTCTGAATTTTTAATGGGTGGACTGTGTAAACAGAATGGAACATGCACTGGTATGGACTTATGCTATGGTATGGATTTTGACTCCACTATGTCCACAAACAGCGAGGGAAGATGACTGAGGGAAGGCTAAGGTCAAGTAAACATATCAATTTGGTATTATTTTAAAGCTATTTTGGACTGTGCAGAGGTAAACAATGCCAACGTCTGCAATGATGTAACAGGAGAAAAGTTACTGAACTTGTTTCAATGCAACATTTTGGGAGTTTCATTGTGTTTGAGGAGGTTCAGGGTAAGAAAGTATTACCTACTACTACATCATCTGCTACACTTGAAGTCAGTCTTTAGTCTCATGTTGTGCTGCTTGATTCTGTTGTACTTCATGTAAGAAGTGTTTTCTGAGATTAAATATGTGAAGTATGTCCTAGCTGTACCAGAGTAAAATGTTTTACCCTGTAGGAAGCATTTCTATAAAAAATTGAAACGAACACACCCTGATACACACTATTACAGTCTATGTCTCAAATTACACCATGATAAATTCTACACCATATTGTCCAGCTCATTGATGTTTAGGGTTTGATTTAGCAGATTTCATTACTTTTACCATGACAACAAAAGTCCAGTACAAGTAATATATATATTATATGTAGTTAGGGATAAATGACCTCTATGGTCACTTACGTTGGACACATTGTTCTGCTGTAAACAGTCAACTCTCGACAGATTGTGTATTAGTCCACAGCAGAAAATAGTCCCTAATGAAATGACAGTTTAATTCTCTTTGAGAAACTTCTGCTAAATACCTCAGTGTCCGACTGTTTTAGGAAATGATTTATGCCTTTTCTAGAGAAACAAAGCTATATATTTATGACTCTAAGATTTATGTCTTTTGTGGGAATGAATGGGTTTGGAGCTGAGAGGAAATTAGAAGGTGCAGAGTGACTGGTTTTGGTCCTTTCATTGGATTTGTCGATGGTATTGGCATCAAAAACTTTGAATACTGACACCCTCATGCTTTTACCACAAAAGTTGTAATTACAGAAAATAATCTGTGTGATATCAGTGGATAAATCTGCACTAAATCAATATCTTGAGTTCTAACGGAGACAAACTCCAATTAGCTGCAGATATTTTCTCGTTGAGCAGATCATCACACATTCACAGCGCCGCTAAAATGAGTTTGTGCTTTTCCATCACTTACATGAGTGCGGCTATTAATGAAATACTGGCTTTGATTGATGGCTCAGATGATTGGGAGGTGGTTAAAAAGCTGCCATCACACTGCAGAGGGTGGAACGAGTGCTGGCTTGTTTTGGCTGCCTCTTACATCAGAGCCAGATCTAATTCTCACTGATGCTCTCATTGATCGTCTTTCTCCAGCGACATTTCCTCGTTCCATTAAGCAGGACCCCGGGCTGAATTCCCTCACCACTTATTACTGGGATTTCATGTAAAGGTGAAGGCCATATCCTTCCACGCAGCGATCAATATGTCAGCCTCTCATCTCATTGGTGGATCACCTCAATAACCTAATAACAGGTCATTAGAGACAGGGGGTATGAGCGGAGCAACTCTTCATCTCTGCCAAACTCTATTCACAAACTGCAGTGGGTCACGGTTTTAATGTTGTCATGTTGTAAATAAATGGAAAGTGGATCAGGTCTTAAGTCAAGGAGTTAATGCTGAGACTCAGCTGCTCTTCTGTCTCTCAGCTGGTTTGAACTCAAATCAAATGTCTCTCTGTAGTCATTTATGGACTGATTGTAAACCAGCAACAGAGTAACTGCCTAATCACTGCGACATAAATCAGCGACAGGACAACACATTCAGTCATCAGTGTAGATGTTGATGAAGCAATAAAAGCACAACATGGGAAGTTAAAGCAACAAATAACACCAAGTGGCTGAGTAGATTCACTGCTACTTGACGTCACTCTTGGCATTTTAAAGACGACATCACGTCACGTTGATCTAAAATCTACATATTTTCTTTACTAATTAAATTGTTAATTGAAGCGTTAGCATTTGAATTATTATTTAACAACAGCACAACATGCAGGCTTTATTACACTAAACCATTAAATACATTTATTGTATTATAAAATCAAGTTCATTCATCAAAAGCAGTGATCAGTTACAAACTATGTACAAAAACAAACAGCAGTTGTAGGTTTTTGTTCCGATTCTCTTTCTTTATACATGATTTTGATTATCCAACTGGGCGTGATATTGGTATTTTTAAATTGCAATATGCACAAATATAATTTTGACAACCTCAGAACAGACAAAGCTCTGTGGACCCATTGAGATCCTGGCGTGCCCCTAAGCAGAGCCTGGACTCCAGGCTGGGAATCAATGATTTAAAGTACAACTGTTTTTAAAGATAGTTTTGGGCACTTTTGCCTTAAATTGACAGGATAGAGGAGAGAGACAGGGAAGTGAGGACAGAGATTGGGGAAATGACAGGCAGTACATATCAGCACAGCTGGGATTTGATCCAGCAATCACTGCACTGGGCAATGCCAACTTGGAATGTGCTCTTAACCACTCAACAACACCAAGTACAACTGTTTTAAATTGACATGTTGAACTGAGTGAGCTGTGCTCATTGCACCACCCTGTACAAATAAAGGTTGATTAAATGAATTTAAATCTAACAACCCACTCATGACCTACTAAATAGTGAATAATGACTTGTTTTACACTGTTGGTCCATTGAATAAAGTTAAATTATTTTAATCCTGAGGTTTAAACCCTGAACCCCCCCACTCCCTCATTCAAAAACCTAGAATCCAACAAAAGATGATTAAGTCACTTTAAAAGTTACTGCCAGACACAAGATGTCTCCTACTTCATGGAAAAGTGTGTGTGTGCAACAGGGTTAAAGTTTTCCCATCAAACACACACACACACACAGATCACAACCACAACACTCCACCTTGCCTCCATTTTTTCAAGCACACAGTGATAATGGACACAATCCGCCATGATGAGACACTGGGTGTGTTTGAAGGTCTGGCCACACCCCCAATCTGTGATGTCACAGCAAGTGACTCAATACCCAAGTTTCCCCTACAGTTACACTCAAAGTAGAGATGAGCTTGTTCCTGCCAACTGTTCTCCACAGACTGTGCAATGAACATATTTGATGAGGTGTCTGCTGTTATTTGACTGAACCCTCTGCTCCGTTAATGATGTGCACATATGTACAGTGGAGTGAAACCATCTGTGACTCATCAGGAACATTCACACCTGCTTCTGCGCTTTATTGTTCACTGGTATTTTCATCTCATCAATATTAAACAATGTCACACTGGTATTGATATTATTACACTTGAATGATAACACCATGTGGATGTTATGCAACTGCACATAATGGCAGCTTTCAGCAGGAAAGGTGAAGGTAGAAGGGAGACATGATGCTGTGTGTGTGTATGTGTGTGTGCGCATGTGCATGCGTGCATGTGTGTGTGTGATCATTGGTTTTATGTTGAATAGATATGCTTGAAATGATAAGGATTATTTTTTCTTTATGGATTCGACACCTGTCGAAAAACTCAGGTCAGTTTAGAAATTCAGCTCCTCTTCCCCTGTTGTTACGTCCTCCTGACCTCGGCGTCAGTGGATTTCCTTGATGAACACATCAGTAGCTTGAAGATGATTTAAATGAGAATCATGGTGGAGGAGAACAGCACCATCTGCTGTGGACTGATTATCACTCCCACACATGATCTGGAGGTTGGAGAATGAACTTCCAGCTCAGAGCTGCCACGCTGCAGCCTCCAGGCTTTCATTTACATTTTTATAAATTCTTTTATTCTTAGTCTGTCTGGCATTGTGCATTTTTCAGGAAATCACACTGAAGACTGGAAATCAAACATTACCAATGTTTTATTGCAGAAAACAACATGATGCACAGTGTTGTGCAATGTCACAATCAAAAGGAAAATTTACAGTAAGAACAGTATTTGCTCTCCAAGAGGTATATATTATTTTGTTAATGTGCACAGGCACTTGTATTGAATAGAAACATGCTGAATGATTAGGAAATTAATCATCAGTGCAGCTCTTCTGTTATAACCTGAATTTTAAAAAAAAGAAAGAAAAAAAAAACCCTCATCATTTGACACAAAACTGTTGAGCCCTTTTCCCTTTTCATAACAAAGCTTTAGTCATAAAGAGTCTCTGAAGAAAAATTCTCCACCAGAAGCTGATGGATGCCACATTTAAATGAGGCTTCACAGAGTGTTTAAAATATGCCACTGTGGAAATCTATCCACTATAATGACTCAAATTCCCACGGCATCAGTCGCCTCGGGTTGACTCAGTCCACCTTCTTCTTGATGCTGAGCAGCTGAGTGATGCTCTGCAGAGCCCAGTACAGCAGAGAGAGGGAGACAAAGGCCTGGGCATCAGAGAGAGAGAGGGACAGAGGTTTAATGTGAACGTGTCTGATTCACAGTTAATGGCTGTGAAGCCTCGTAGAGATGGGAAGATGTTGCTCTGCTGAGTCTGAAGGCCGTCCTGTGATCAGCATCGTGTCAACATGTTGGATTATCAGATATTTTCATTTCACAAATCTGGCAGCAACAAAAACGCTTTAAATGATTGACTTGATTTTGTAATGTGTATTGAGACCATGTTGCTACCATGGTGATTTTACACTCTAAATAAACTGAACTAATATGTGAATTTACTAATTCACATTTTAAAAAAAGTTTGTTTTGTCAGTAATCAGACACCAGTGCAAAGTGTTTCATTTGGTTTTTATGCTCTTTAAAAAGACTTAAATGATTAAATGAGTCATAAATTAAATATCTCAGTTGACTCATTGTTCTAACTTTAAATATCTGGTAAGTGAGACCACAGAGTTTAGCACCTTATTACACCTTCATCAGCAGCTTATGAAACATGAAATGTGTATCTGATTGAGACATTAAGCCACTGACAACACATCCTTATGTTTTTTTTTTTTATTAAAATGCTGAATAGATCATAGTGTCTATTCTAGACATCTCACACTGACTCACTGAAAGAAATGTGAGTCTGGTCACTGGCATGAGCTTAATTGCAAAATGCAAGATGTAAAAAAAACCAATCTGATTCCCACTGAGTAAAATAAATCTGGATAAGAAAGTGCCAAAAGAAAAAAAAAGAGAAAAGCGCGACATGTATAATTTACGATCAGTGAACACAGAGGAAAACACTGAGAGCCGATCTGTAATTGAAAGAAAACAGTGAGACCCCTCAGATGCCGTCAGTCCCGGGACGATGTAGAAAGTGGACTCGGGGGTTAAGGAGCGGGTCCCTCTCCCCAGATGCTCTCACGACGGGGTCAGAGGGGTCGCCGCCGTGGGGGACCTTCGCTATTTGCAGAGAGGAACAGAAACAGCCCTCGCCTCCACCCCCCCTGCTGAGTTCTGGCCCATAAACTGCATCCTACAACGCAACTCAAGCCAAAACCAGACCGCTGTCCATCACAGACGAAAAAGCCTGATGGGAAAAAAAAGTAATGTTTCCTCCTGGACACAACAGCTGTTTTCCTCTGAGAGCAAGCGAGCGAGAGAGAGAGGGAGAGGGAGAGAGAGAGAGAGAGAGAGCACAACACACACCTCCTCTCTCTGGCTTTTCTACCTGCTCTGAAAGCTCGTCTACCTCCACTGAGGGAGAATAAAAGCTCAGCGAAGGACGAAACAAAGGAGAAGAAGGGATTTGTAAAAGGATTCATGACATGTCCGCCCTCCTTTTTTTAGTGGCCCTGATCCTTTAATTGCCGACCGTACGTTTCCTTCTCTTTGTTGGCACAGACGTTACAGAAACATCCCTGTGTAATTTATACAGTTTTAAACTCCAAACCAACCAGCAAAGAGATAAATCACAGTATAAACCTGTGTTCAGAGCAGAGGTGGAGTTTAACTGTGCAGTACACTCCAGTTTCTTTACCCTTTACCCGTGTGTGTTTGAAAAAGCGATGAGCTTATAGAGTATGCAGTTTATTAAACACCAGTGTCAGTGTGGATGAAGCTTTTAATTAAATAAATAAAGCAGCAGTAACTGAGGCTGTGGAGGAATTATAGTTCTAAGTTCTCCTACAGGTTCACTTGAGGGTAACTGATTTACCTCACAGAGAAATGAAAAATAAATCCCAAAATTCAAATTGTATTGACATTTGTCTTCCTCTACAACTTTAATGGAGAAAACTGCTTCACAACCTGCTTGTCCTGGTTAAGTCCACTTAGTCCAGTTTAAACACGAAGGCTACGGCTCTGAATTCCCTGAAGGAAAAACAGATGGACGATTACAAATACATGAAGTTGTGTCGTGTCCATCCAGGAGACAGATTGGGATCGAGAGTTTTGGCAGAACCTCGCAAATCACATTTCACTCACACAGACTGAAACATGACAGAGGTTTCTATCAAAGCCGCATGTCCAGGGCACCTATTTTTTCACTGTTTCCATTTCTCCTCATTTGCCCCACTATGTGCTACATTTTAATGGACTCTGTAGGAAATCCATGAGGAACAGATTACACAGTGGAAGGAAGCGGGTTTGATCGTCTACAAATAAGCACTATGGCCAGACAGCAGCGGCTCCCAAAGTGGAGATCTCAGCGAATCAGCTCACACTCACTTGGTTTTGGGCAGAAGGTACTTTGTTAGAGGGAGTAATACAAAAAGCCACAAAGATTTTTTCTCCACTCAGAGGCTCTTTCTCACCACCGACCAGATCTGCTTTAGGTAAAAACGGTTGCACTGAGGTTGACAGGAAGTGCCTTGCTCAAGAGCAGCTCAGTGAGACTTACAGATGTCTTCAGGGCCGATCCAAGAGAGCGACCAAGAGAGCAGCGTGTGGGACCTAACACAAGGTGAATCCAGTCACAGGTGTGTCAAGCTCCTTCCAGGACCAATCGTTTACTTTTCCACTCACTTCTCACCACACATATGAGGACAAAGACTAGAGGATGTGTTTATACCTGCATCTATTGATTGTGTTATGAACAGTAGAGTGAAACCCTCAGTGTGTTGAACATCACCAGGCTGTGTCCTGTCAGTGAGAGAGATCTTTGAAGTGACACCAAATGGACTCATGTGAGGATGATTAAATATCTTTTATTTCAAAAGGTAATTTTAATGGATTCAATGTCTTAGTTTGAAAGGACAGAGTGGACAGTCTAATGACACCATGCAGCAGGGAGTCGAACCCAGGATCTTCTGCTATTTGATCTGGGCATCATTGCTCAGGTGGTATGGGCCTTACCCAAACAGTTATCAGGTCGCCTCCAATGTGTAGTACATGCATATATAAGTGTAATAATTAATGAGAATCATGGAAACATTATCAAAGACATAATCAATGTGAAAGCTTGATTTAAAAACTACTAAAAAGGAGATCCCAGAGCCAGCTCACCATCTGTTTACACAGGAATCTGATTTCCTGTAGCATGTTCTCATGTGGTATTGATAAAGTACCATATGATCTCAGCTGATTCTGAAACACAAAGTTGCTTTAAATACACGAACAGCTGCTATATGTTGACAAAATGCTTCTTTTTGGAATTTCTTAAAAACTTCTAACATTGTCAAAAATAAAAATGCGAGGGAGACATCAACCATCTGTGGCTCAGGCACAGAAATATCTACGGCGCTGACCTTCTGAAGAACGTTGGTCCGGCTCGACATTAACCAGAGCCATTTCAGCTGCTGTTGACGGACATGAAGCATCGAGCAGATACGTTAAACACCCCAGGGTGCATTTTGTGCCCCTGGTGACTGTCTCCCAGGCTTCAGTGGGTTAACGTGGCAGAGCCTCGCTGCTCTCGGTGCAGCTGCACTCGTGATTGAAATGAAAACAAGGCAGAATGGCTGCTGTCAGACGTGTGATATATGACCTGTAATGGGATGTTTCCAGAGCTCCCTCTCCATATGGCTGCCTACAGTCCACCAGACCTGGCCTGAACT
The DNA here is from genome assembly GCA_021432705.1 of Caranx ignobilis. Lineage (NCBI taxonomy): Eukaryota > Metazoa > Chordata > Actinopteri > Carangiformes > Carangidae > Caranx > Caranx ignobilis. Next base: position 15,879,606 of record MU270012.1, read on the forward strand.
GTATCGGAAAATAACTCTGAGCTTTTTCTTTTAACCTGACAGCAGCAAGGAGGGGGAGTGGGAGGAGCCTGCCACATCTGGACATTGCTGAATTGATAGAAAAAAAAAAAATCAACAAGAAATATTTGTTGTTTGATCCAGAACATGACTCTCACACTGCTCACTGATCTGTGAGTGATACGGTGGAGTAGGAGCCAGCTCAGCCTGTAGTTTCACTGTTTGGAGCTTTTACTCTTTAGAAGAATTCAATACTTTTACATCAAATACATGTTTTTATAACTGTGTTGCCAAATATCAGAGGACACAAAGCTCCTCATCATGTGGCCACCCTGAGAATCTTCATCATGCACAGGAACACACTGAGGCTGAAGTTCAGGGTAAAATCAGTTAAACTGATTTACTCCTTTTAAAACTTAACTCATTGTTTGTTTGTGTGTTGTTATAATTTTTCACCCTTTAAATAGGGGTTCAGAGTGTGGCTATGTTACACAGCACAACATCATAGTGCCTGGGAACCAGGGGCCTCTGCTCAGAGCCTGTATGCACTCTAACCACCTGACTACAGCTCCCACATCTCAGTGTTTTATAAAGGAAGAATCTGAGAGCCTAATGTAAAGTCATTCAAATATTTTTCATAATAAGCAAACATGTGAAAGGTGTTGCAGAGAATTAGTACTCAGATCTGCAGCTCCGCTCAGGTTGGCTTCACTCTTCTGGTTCATTCTCGTACACTATGTCTCAGTTCACATACTTAAATTCACACTATGGCAACGTGCAGGGCCAGGATGGATGACGGACGGCAATGATTGACCATTTATTTTCAAACTTGTGAAAATAGCGACGACATGGTGTTGACATTGATGGCAGCTTAATATCGTCATCACATGACAGAGGTGGCTCTCATGGCAAACTGAAAATGTTTATTCTAAAGTCAAGAGGGCAAAGCAGCCTGCAGGTGGCCGACAACTGCAGTCGCACTTTACATTCATCATTTCCAGTGAGCGGACAATGGCGGCGTTTGATTTGGGATAATACCAACCAGCTGAGTTTCACACCTGTAAGTGTACACAGTGTACTCCATGTGAGTGTACTGACTGAAGTAAACTGTTCAAGACACACACACCAGCTGGTCAACATGTAGCAAACAAATTCCAACTAAGTTTCTGAAAACAAAGCTTAAATGCAAAAAGAGAGCATTAGCATTAGGTTTAGACTGACCAGGACAGAAACATGACTCCAGAGGGGTGATAGTGTTGTTCTGGATGGACAGTGGTTGTTTAGATAAATAAGAAAGCACATGAGATACACTCACATACAGTCATGTGCATGCACACTCACCATTATACACACACACACACACACACACACACACACACACAATCTATACAGTTCCAGATATTACACAGCAAATATACGTTAAATCTCTGTGCAGATCCTGTTCTATAAAAAGCAGCTACACCTTCACAGGACCATCACCTGCACGTACACACAGAAACGTGCACCTTCACACAATGCGAGTGCACAAAAAGGACTTCCTGTCTGTTCATTATGAGCAGATATACAGTCTCTGTGCTGGGGTTGTTTGAGCAGACTCAGGAAGGATACGCTGAGCGGGTTAACGTCCCACCAGAGAGTCGGTTTAGTGCCGGCTCTGTTGCACAGCCATGAGAAATATCGCCGTCACACTCCCACGCACACACACATATGCATGCATACACACACACAGAGTGCAGCTAGACAAAACATATGAAGCTTCAGTTGGTGCACGGAGAAAGTGTAGCAAAGCTCAAAGTGGTCTGATTATATGCCGATTTAGAATGATACAGGTGTTTAGAGGTTTTCCTTTTCACATCTGGTATTTGTACTCATTTACCATGTGTCTGCTCGAGGGTCACATGTAAGGTCCACAACGACTCATCCAGACCATTACGCCTCATTGAAAACACCAGACAAATCCCTGAGAGTAACCATTTTCATATCTGTTCAATGCACTTCAGACCACAGCAGCTTGGCACCACTTCAGCCTCAATAAGAGAAGTCTTCACCTCATCATTAACCACAGATCCCCGGGTGGCTGCGCTGGCGGACCTGTTGCTAAAGAGCGCGCAAGTCGACGGAAATTTGGAAGGCAGGGTGACGGGCACAAGTCCAAAATACAAAGAGGACAGGAAGTTACATTTACTTTTATAAAATCAAGCCCCTGTTTGTGTTTTCACGGAGCAAAGAGAAGACGTCTGGGTCCACGGTGGATTAGTTCAATGGGATTTCTCAAAGATGCAGCACAGATGGATGAGTCTCCGAGGGCCTGTAAGAGGTGTATCTTTACCCTGACTCCTTTCATCCAACAGGGATATTTATAAAAACATTCCTACTGTAGAGTTTGAAGCCAACTGTTCTTGAAGCCATTCTGTGTTCCTGCCACATGTGTGGCATTCTGGGTAGGAAGGCCCAGAGAGGCAGTAATCAACGATGCCGATTTGGGGTAATGCAACACAAATGGTGCAGCTGTAATCAGCTTAACAAAAGGAGGAATGTCCCATCTCTGCCAGCTTGGTCCAAGGTGTTAGCACAACAAACAGACTAAATGAAGATCTACTGCCCAATTTCAGTTTATTTGACCAAGACGGTGAAATGCAAAATCTGTGCCAGGATCAGTTCAACACGTTAAAGAACTAAAAATTTCCATCAAAGATAATAATTGAACTGCAAAAGTGCAAGAAAAGGACGCCGTCCAAGAAAGTGAGCAGCTCAGCTCTGCTGCTTCAATAAAAGAAAATATCTGTTCCCAGAGTCAGGTCAGGACCTCAGTGAGGAGCGAATGATTCGCCTTAAAGAGCAACTCAAAAAGAGGGAGCACAAAGTGTGTGGGCGTCTTAGCAAGAGAGGGAGAGTGAGGTCAGGTAGGTAGAATATACGGTTCACAGTAACACAGAGGACAGTGTGAGGACAGTCACTGAAGAGCTCATCTCACTGCTTCATAAATGCAAGAATTCCTCTGACCAGGAGCAATAAGAGGCTCCGAATGACAGAACAATGTCAAGACATATGTCAGATATAAGAAAGGTTACTATCACAGGTTACTGAGTTTTCAAGTATCGTCACTGTCTGTAACAGTTATTATGTAGAGACTGGACCATGCAGGACCTGCCAGGACATCTCAATCAACAAGAAGAACATTAAGAGGAATGAGAAAGCAGGAAAAGACACAGTCATCTATGGAAAAATATGTTTGTGATCTGATTGACATCTGATTGGTGCATCAACAAGGAGCCACAAAGTCCACAGAGATGACTGTAGAGATGGTGCAGATTGTAAGAAGCACGCAGCAGGTCTACATGCCAGCTGAGGTTGCGTCACTGTGAGGTTTTACAGATGCACAGTGGAGTTGGAGGAGCCTGGCACCAGAACCAGGCAGTGGGCCTGAAGATGTTTTAAGAGGAGGACCAGTCTTGTCCTAATAAACTCATGTTCCTGCTTCTAAAATGCAAATTTGAATTTACATGCATTTACAAAAGGCAGGATCCAGGAGGCCCACTAACCACTGGGAGAAACTATGGTTTAGTGTCTTGCTAAAAGATGATTTGATATCATAGACGGGCGGAGCTTCTGCGTAGGTTTCTGAGAAACACTTTTGGAGGGCTGCTCCACCATCTCCATCTCAACAGTGCCTGACTCCACCCCAGCCATACCAAACTGGTCCATAAGTGTGTGAAGAGGAGGGGCTTGTTGAGACCAGTCACTCAAGTCGTCAACTATGCACAACTTTAAGCCTTTGTAAAATGTAAACGGACGAGTTTCCTAAAATTAATCACATTCATTACAAAAAATGTGTGTTAACGTAAATTTGAGTAATATCTGTCAGTTATTGGTTATGGAGTGATTTGGACTGTGTCACTGTTGGAGACACTCTGGTGGCCGTATTAACTGCAGCTTTTGGGACTTGACTTTACTTTTAACCCCAGGTGTTGATACCAGAGGAGGAGGAGGAGGAGGAGGAGGAGGAGGAGGAGCTCCTCTCTGGTGTCATACTGTTGGACTGGTGCATCCTGATCCTCTCCCACTAAACACGTCACCATGGACCTTCCCGTGAGCTGGAGCTCTAAGAAATGTGTTAGCTCAGTAGGGAATAAGATTATTGTTCAACCTTTGTGTGACAGTGGCTCTGAACCAGTTTGCGACCTTAGATCTGGTGTCCGTCCAAACTCTTGACCCCCTACGTCTCACAAACCCCTGGCAGCGGGGGACATTTTCCAGTTCGGTTCTGGCGAGATGCTGTAGCTTCAACAGCACCATGATGAATTTCATTTTACAACAATATCAGACGTGTGATTATTAGCCAGTAAGCCAATGAGTGTGGTGGAGAGAGAGAGGGAGAGAGAGAGAGAGAGAGAGATTAATAAACTGAGTGCAGAGTGATGAAAGCTTGCACTGGAATAAAGATTGCTAAATGAACACGCTAAAGCTTCACTCAGCACTCCACTGATAGGTTTTACAGTAAAAATCTTTGACTTATTTATATTTGAACTTTATGAAAGTCTTTTATCATTAGTCATGTTTTCAATTTGTGAGCAGATGTCCTTGGAAATTGGCGTTGTAGTTCTGTGAAATCAGAGAAGAGAAAGAAGAAGAAGAAGAAGAAAAAAAGAGTAAGCAGAGGAGCTATCGTCAGGTTCAATCAGGTTCAGGCGCTGGCTCCGAGGCTGCGTCGTAAACCGGGCCACTGTTGTGTTTCACCCATGAATTAAAGCACAAATAGGAAGACAAATTCAGAAGAAAGTCAAACGCTGGCGGCAGAAACTAAGCCCCGCACAAAGCCAAACTAAATACTGCAGAAAACCCCAAAGGGCCAGTTGCTGTGAGATTTCCATAGCTTTACCTGGCAAGTGGTTTGACAACATAAACCAAGCGGTTACTCTTTGACGGGCACGATCCCCTGCACATTGAGTGATAATATTTCACACTGTGTACGGTCGACCACCCCGCTGTTTACTCCAACGGAACAGTCCTACCCAGCATTTCTCTTTCAAATCCCTCCACTTTCTCCATGGGAGGAGATTTCCTTTCCTTTCCATTCCTGCGAGCTCTCAGATGATGTCATGCTCGCAGAGTTTCCATGGCTCCAAACAGGCCTGTTAACCTCAGCCTCCAGCTTCTTCTTGCTACCACACATTCCTGCTTCAAAATGATTTTTTTTTTTTTTTTTTAACAAAAAGAGGCTGCTAACCTCTCTCACCTGAGATCTGCAGGGTGGAAACGACTCTCTGAGATAACACTGACCTCTCCCTTATCTGCCCTGCTCATGGCTGGCAGGATGGCAAGGGAAAGGGAGGGCATGGTTTTGCGGTTATTGCAGACCAGTCAGGTGATGTGCCAGAGATAAAGCCACTTAGTGGTGAGATTGGGGCTTTTGTGTTTGACATGAACTTCATAATATTGTTCTGACCTCTTCTTCTGGCCCTCGAGCATTTGTCTTTCCTCTCGCAGGCTGACAGACGGGAGCTCTTGTGAGATTGGAAAACACTATCAGCACGCAGTTGGAAAAATCAAGTGGGGTTTGAAAACAGTTTAGATGACTTCTTTTTATGTTTCAGATTCAAATGAATCACATAGGTTTAGATTTTCTCCTCGTATGTCAGACTAAAACCCTGTGTCCTGACCTCTTTTATTACAAGGAAACATCTCTGCCATATTGTAGATGCTGAATCCTAAAAGGTTCTAGGGTTTTTTTATTATTCAATTTGGGTTATTTTTGATTATATAAAGGAACAGCAGGATGCCAAAGAAAGTTTTTATTCCTGTTGGATCTTAACACCAGGATGTAGCATCTAAAATGCTTTCCACAACAGGAACCTCTGAGAAGCTCAAAGTGAAGGCAGGCAGGTGGATTTTTACGAGCTCTCCTCCTTAAATTACTGAGACTTCAGCAGCAGTTAAAGGCCAAAGAATCGCTGCTTAATTACTCTCTGATACAAAGCGTCTACGTTCTGCTCCGCAGCATGTTCCCTGAGCCTTCAGGCGAAACCAGGGGCCCACACACACTAACATGACCACGTCTTACATCATCACAGTAATACCACACATGTGGACACACAAACAGACAGGAGGGGCTGAACCCATAACACCAGGCATCACACTGCAATCAAAGTACAACAGCTCCGTTAGCATCGTGAAGCCAACCAGATAAATCACTGTCACATAGGTGCTTATTTACATAATTACTGCTCATTACTGTTTTCACTAGTTTGTCAGCCCCATATACACGTATAGAAAGATGAAATATTGATTAAGCTGCTGTTACCTGGTCCTGTACATACTTGATATTCATTTCTGTAACTGCTGTGTAATTTTATTCATCATGCTGTATATACTGCTGCCTGGTCCTGTATATAGATTCTTCATTAACAGACTCATCATGACTATACATATTTTGTATCTGCTTTTCTAGATCTGCTGCTATATTTATGTATCTATTTCCCATCTACTGCTTCCTTGTATATATCCCCTACATCCTGTTGTTATTCTTACTTTGCAGCTTTAATATATTACTGCACTGTCTTTACACTGTCTGTGGATATTGCTCTGATTCATGTCTTTCCTTTTTTTTACTTGATCTTGATGTGTTCTGTGTGAATAAGAATTTTCCTCTGTGGACAAATAAAGGTTTTTGAATTGAACTTAAACTGAATTGAACTGAATTGAACTGAACTGAAATCCTAAATTTGCATTTACTGTAGGTGACATATTCTAAGAGGCTCACGATGGGCCCTTGTCGAGCTGATGTTTGAACATAATCCACTGTTGCTAACTGATTGACTGTTTGAGTTGTGGAGCTGCTTTTCTGTTTTTAACGACTCCTTGAGGACTGCTGGTCAAAAACAAGACATCTGCAGAAGTACTTTCTGATATTCAATAGAACAAAAGATTATCAAGAAAAGGGATTTCCAGAACCCACAGTGAAAATATTGATTAGTCATGTCTGTTGACGGTTAGCATGACCAACAGGAGCATATCAGCACAGTCTGCAGGCTGGAGGGGGGGAAAATCAAAGTGAGTTTTTAGGTTCTGGTTCTGGTTCTAGTTAAATAACCTGTCTGAAGCTCAAACTTCTGAGGCTTCTAGACAGAAACTACGACTTGGACCGAAGCCAGTAACGTTTGAATCTGCCAAACTATGTCATACTGCTTAGTATTATACTAATACTGTGTGTACTACACTGTGTGGTCTCTTTGGATGGACTTTTAGTGAAGTTGCTTTGAAGCTCTGAAACACTGACGCCAAACTAACACAAAGTCCACACTTAACTAAATGTAGATCCACCTCTAACATGTGCAGTCACTGTGGGCTCTTGGTAACACATTCAGTTACACGTACACACCCCGCTTTGTTCACTTGGGTTCACTCCACACTCACAACTCGTCCAACAACAGCAGGAACTGAAACGACTTTGAGCCACAGGGTTGTGAAAGAAGGAGTGAAGTGTTGAATAAATCCATGACATTATTAATAGGATCAATAAAATATACTGTTGCTATAAAATTAGCTATTATTTGTGATTAAATCAAATTTCCACAGTAAAACGGAATATCATGGTCACATTTCTGAATAAGCAGATTTAAGGAATCCTGATTAAAAATACTGACGTTGTTCATCTAAGTTAGTCCATTCATTTTTATTTCTGTCGTGCCATTTTTCAGACCCATCCCCCATGGGATTACAAGACACCATGACAGAACACCTTCTTAATTTACCAGTATGAACAAAAATAGATGCACAAAATAAATTAAAATGCAAAACATGTGATCAATACTCATACAAGAGGAAGATTTGAGAAAAAAGGTCAACTGAATTATAAGATCTAAAAGTGATATTGATAAAGAGCCTGTTTTCTCATCCCCCATGCTTTCTCCAGGTAGCAGACCACTCCCCATGTTTTATATGTAAATAACCAGCTTAACCTTTGTACATTTTCCATGTGTAATTTATCAATATCTACTCTTATTTGACTAAACAGAACTCTGTGTAATCCCACATAAAAAGGCAGCAGAAAAATAATGGAAATCTTTTTTTTATCAGCCAAACAACACATGTGACAAATCTGCTTTTCTTCTTCTAAACGTACTCACTATAGTTTCAACCATGAGCTGAGCGCAAAGGGCTCTTTGTTTTAAATAATGACACTGGCTAATATATCATCATCATCAAATCTTTAGTAAATATATTTCTCAGTGGTTCATCTTCATAAAATCCAGTATCAGCCAGGTGCCTCTGATCAACAAAACCAACACAAGCTATAACCTCATGCAACCCCCCCCCCCCCCCCCCCAACACACAGATACACTCGTTCACACACTTGGGTACCAGCCTGGTTCCCGTCTGCTCTGCAGCAGCCTTCATGAAGCCTTCATGTGAGCCGCACAGACGTGGTGGGTTTGGGTGGGGGTGGGTGAGTGGGCGGCTGGGAGCGAGAGGCAGTCCTGGTTTACAGGTCAAGCCTGCAGCTTTACAAGGGAAATCTCCAGAGCCACTATAAATACCACTGTGAGCTTTAAGGGTGCAGTATATCACACCACTGGGTTTGAAGGACCACAAACCGACCTAGTTTTTGTAGTCCCCCCCCTTGCTTTTTTCAACTGTACAGTCGCATGAGCCTGAATACAATTAAACATGAATTTCCCCTCCTCCATTTTCAAGTGACTGTTAATTGATTGGCTCGACTTCAAAACTGCAACAAAGACCTGGCCGTTCACCTCACGCGTCAGAGCCATATATCACTGAAGTACCTTCAAGCTTGGGGGTGGTTTCACTTCTTTCTTTCTTTTTTCCTTTTGTTCCCCCTTTGCTGAACAAAGGGCACAAATATGTCAGGAACCATTTCAAGTCAATCGTGAGGATTTTTCAACGAGCTCCACCTGCGAGCAGAGACGTTTATTCACTTCGATCTGATGTAGTGCGACTTGAAATGAGGCCTAATGATTCGCTCAAGGAAACGGCTGCATGAAAGTTACGGCGCTGTCAAAGTGACACAGCCGCGCAGCATGTGCAGCATAAATCAAGACAGGTGAAGCTGATTGGATAGGCACTTCATTTGAGCTTTTCAAAAATTATAATTCATTCAGTTTTATTCCATTTTACGGTGAGAAAGAGAAAAGGAGGAAAAGTGCAGAGTTGTCGTCTGAACACCTGAGGAGCACAGATGTGGAGTCAGAGGACAATAAAAGCAGCGGCTCAGCGCTCACGTGCAAATCTCATCAGCCGGTGCTAGTTAGCAGCAGACGGCACTAATTGGTTCCAGAAGTGCTGCTCTCGTTCACACTGGCTGAAATGGTAAAATGGCAAAGCAGTGAAGGCGGGTAGAAACAGAGAGAGGGGGGGGGTGGGCAGAGGTGGGTGGGAGAAAATAAAAAAAACATAATGAGGGGTCAGCCGCCATCTACAGTCGAGCTGCCAGAGCCAGAAACGCAGGCCAATTTTATGGTCAATTGGGCGACGCATCTGGACTCATAGATCACAGAGCTGTGGGGCTGGACTTAGCACCCAGCGCGCACATATTTCACACACACAAAGCAGACCACACAACACACACAATTACAGGCAAAACACACACACAGATTAGGAGAACATGATCCTTTCAAGGAATCATATGATAATGAGAAAGATACACAGTGTAAAGATTTGGGGGGGGGGGGGGGGGTATTCTGTACAGTCGTCACACTTTTTCACTGTGACACAGTGCTATTTATATGAAAATTGTCCCGCTGTGTCCCAGGGTTTGTTTAATTAACTTTCCAGAATGTGGCATTATTTTTTCAATACGTTCCCACAATATACTGCAACAAGTCAAAAGGCAGGGGCCTGCATTTCATAACCAGCCCAACATACACATGCACACACATACAAACACACACACATGAAGATTTGACTGAGTGGGTCTTGTTGTGGGTTGACTTCATGTTTAAACTGCTATAAAATACGAGTTGAGCTTCAATGTTGCACAGACTGAGCAGTAATCTGGACATAAACTGATTCTCTGGTTCACGCTCAACTATATTTTAATGGAGGGTGGCAGGCTGTGAGCCAAACTGTGTGTTAACCCAAATGAAAAAAAACTATTTCCACAATATGTCATTATACCACAGTGAAAGAAATAAAAATTAAATAGTTTTGGAAACAGTTTTGAAAGGACATTCTAAGGTTTTCATGCTCAGTTCAGGTCCATATTTAGCAGCATCATGTTGGAAAGTGCATGAGTGTTGAAATGAACGGAAAAAAGAAGCAATCCTCGATGAAGGTCATGTGATATGATCGAAAGTTGCGGCATATCCACTAAACGTACCTTGAGTAAAGACACTGTTTTGTCAATAGGTGTTTCAGAGTCAAAAGGGACAGGATGTCCTCGGAAAAAAAACATAAAAACTGTGCTGTGTTGTGATCAAAAGCCCTGAAGCAGTTACTAAATGCAACATGACGTTAAGACCGTTCCTTCAAATCCTAAATCCAGTCTGTTATTAGAGCTAGTTGAAGTCAGACTCATGACCGCACTGTTACGTCCATGTTAATCATCATGTCGCTAAAGCGCCACCTGTAGGAAAAGCACCTAATATCTGGTTTCTATGACGACATCAGGAGCTTTTGCTGGCAACTGTCATCATCCGCAGCTGAAATAACAAAACTCTGCTGTCGCTAATTAACTCCATGAGTTTGGCCATACTGCTGAATTCAAACTTTGTTGCTGTTGTCTGTTGAGTGAGGTCTCTGAGGCCTGCTGTCTGTCATCTTTAAAACTCAGCCAAAGATGGCTTCCTTTGAGAAGAGACACCACTGGGTGACATTTTGATGTTAAATAAAGAATATACGATGGTTTTCACTCAACAGGCAGTGAAAAGACATGATAATAACTACATATTATCACATTACATTGTTTTATACTGATCCCCTCTGGATCAGGACCTTCAGGATTAGCTCATCCTGTTAGTCTGTGAAGCTAAACCTAAACCCAGGAGACCTCCATCTTTTTTTACACACCACACTCTGTTTATAGGTCTAGTGCATATACATCCACATTAAGACACATTAGACACCCACTTACCTCAGTGGGAACAGCCAGTGAAGGCAACAGGGGCTTCACGAAGCTGTACCTCTGCATTGTCACCATAACGACACAGCGCAGCATCTCCAGGATGCCTGCTGTCGGCCTGGACATGAGGAACACATCATGGAATTACACAGCACTGAGCCTCAGGTTGACATCTCCACTGTAAACTCAACTTGTGGCTTCACCTGACGTGATATTTCATTCATTCTCTTCAGAGCTGATTGAGTTCAAATAGATTTGACCCCCAAGGAGAGTCATGGTCTGTAGGTCGATTCCAGTGCTGATAGACACTGTACCTGATGTTTTTGTCTTCACAGCTTTTATTGCATGCTTATTTTAACAGTTAATCTGTTTTTTTTTCATTTCTGATTAGGTTTCATCAGCTCAGCACAGTCTTAGATCTGTGTGACAGCTGAGGAACTAGAAAAGCTATCTGCTAACCTGACGGATACCAGCTGATTAACACCAACAAGCCTTCAAGATTATTCAGTGGATCACTTCTCCATAACCTTTACAGCCTGTGAGCCTTTAAAGCAAAGTGAGGTTGCATATGAGTGAATGGTCCATCTGTGATTCTTTGATTTAATCATTCTTCAGAGAAGAGATGGAAACATTTTATAAAGTAAGGTGAAATGATTAGATGGCTGTAGAAAATATTTATGTGAAGTAGATAAGATACTTTTTTCTCTGAAACCTTGAAAATGACTTCAGAGTTAGACATTGTCACTTCACAATAAAAAAAAAAAATTCAAGCCTGTCCTTATTTCAGTGATGATGGCATCAGATTTTGGTCCCCCATTCATTTCTATGAAGGGGAACAGGAGTTGACTTAGCAATAGCAACAACTTTCTTTGTGTTTACAAGACGAGAGGTATCACAATCATCCCCTGAGCAACACTTCATCTTCAGGGCACATTGGGGGCTGGTATGAATCACTAGCTAGCTGGATAGCATGCTAACTTCTTTAGAAGACAATGGATAGCATGCTAACTTCTGTAGAAGACAATAGATAGCATGCTAACTTCTGTAGAAGACAATGGATAGCATGCTAACTTCTGTTCTTTCCCATCTTATTAACCACCTTGTGACCCTCAGATTTATGTTGCATACCACTGGAGAGTTTCAGCCCACAGGTTGGGAACCACTGGCATAAATAACCAGAGGTTAACCTCTCTTCCCACTTCTACATTTTAGCTACGTTCAAATCAAATATGCAAATGTTTCAGATACTTAAAAGAGATACGTACAAAAACAAGTCACTACTGTACCTCTGGTCAATGATGAATCCCAGGGAGGTGAGGGTAAGCAGAATGTAGCTGGTCATCCCCAGAATGGTTAACTGGGACAGCATCTAGGATTCGAGATACATTTGTACACCATGAGAAATGTGGTTGGGAAAAAATACATTAGAATTTAAACCTTAAATCAATATCATGGCTGGTTAAGTTACGATCACAGGAGACCTTACTGGGAGAGCAGTCATAAACCGCGCGGCTGTTCGACTGTTTACTTCACAATGCCAACCAAAACATGTCTGACCTTCAGAATAAGTGTACTGGCACGTAGAGTATCCTGCAGCAAAATGCACACTGCCTCTTACTTTACACTGACATGCCTAGTTTACATAGACGCTCTAATCATCCCAGATGGGTCTTGACGGGGGACTTGACCACAGTGGCAGAGACTGCAGTTTGAATCCCGACAGCCCAAAACGGAGCCAAAACAACCAAGATCGGAGCAGAAATCCCATACAGATTCTCACTGACCTTTTCCAAGCTACGTGGGGACGCACACACACAAACAGACTCACACAAACATACAAAGTACAGAACGTGATGTACGGTCTAATTTGTGTTCTCTAACCTAAGGCCTTGGCTGCGGGTCAGCAGCTGGAAGCCCGGTGTCTCCTGAGGATGCCGTGGGCTGTCAGCTTAGGTTTATATTTCTCCGACACTCAATACAGAACCTAACAGCCAAATCTCACTGACTGCTCCCATACCATACAGACCCAGAAGGCCTTATATAGTAAACATAAAATCAGCCCATCAACAGGATGCAATATAGCAGTGTTTCTTTATGTTTATCCAAGATTAATAATCCATAAGAAGTGCAACATCTGAGCCGTCACATGGGAACACAGAAGGAAGATATGATTAAGTTTTCCGTGAATCAAACGAGGACGAGAGGAAGGGGGGAGGGTTTGGGCTCAATCCATCGATCAGACGGAAGGAACTAAACTCACTGCAGCCTGTCAAAGCTTATTAAATCAGAGCGATGGCTGTGTTCAAGTTCAAAGGCTACAGATACAATTATTTTTAGTAAGAGGTGTAATCAGTAAAGAATTATTTTGGTATCAAAGGTTATGTGAACTTATCTGTGTTCAATAACCCAAGGGGCAGACACAGACTAGACACAAGTCATGTGAGATTTTTTTTTTCTGTTATTTGTTTTGTTTGACTATCGATCACCCTGGGGGCAACGTTGCCCAGGCACTATGCTCCAGAGAAAAGTCCTCCACAGATCCCTCAGTGTGGTCAGGTGCAGTTATGGTTTATGGCATTTTTACAGACACAGAGGGAGCGGGGGGGGGGGGGGGGGTCATGCTCTTTTTTTTCCTCTTTCGTGCTAATTTTTAATGTGATCAAGTGTCAAACTGTGGTAATAGCAGCAGAGGACAGAGGTAAAAGTTAACATCTGGTGGCAGCACTGTGCCGTGAGCGGCGTTCTGATTGTGTTATTTTGCCGTCCCCAGAGACGCAGCAGATTAACTCATTACTCAGGACGTTATTATGACCAAGTTCATGAAGGCTCACTGAGAAAACGCAGTACCTCAGTAAACTACATGGACAAAACACATCCTGTGCTTTTGATAGAGGATTTACAGTCTTTATTATGGGTTTTTCTTCTTGCTGCTAATGCTAATATCTGAGCCTTTCCTCTGCAACATGTCACTGACACAGAGCTGAAAGTCTTTACTTGGTCAATTTCCCACTCTGCCTCTAATAGTAACTGTTTTAGAAACCTATAATAAAACATACACGCTGGCCTGCTGATGATGTAATTGAAGAGTAGCTTCACTTGTTTGAAATAACCATGTTTTCATGGTTGCGAATTAACGCAAAGCCCATAAATTGTCCAGCAGTGTATCATCAATTGTCAAGCTAAATAAGTGGCTAGCGAACATGTGGGTATAAATATATAAGAGTGACATGATTTATTGTTGGGCCAGAGTGCTCACTTTGTTATTTTCCCTCCAAGTCCTGATTGCTGCATCCTGAAGGCTATTTGGGTTGGGAAATGGTTGACTCGACAATTAAGGCGTTTGTGTTCACTGCTGGACCACCAGCTGGTGTTTCGTTCGCCGAGAGGGAGGGGAGCCCTCGACCCTGGAGGGGAAGTGTGTGCATGTGTGCGTGAGACAGAGACAGAGAGAGAGAGAGAGAGAGAGAGAGGGGATGGGGGGGGGACCACAACTGAAGGAGCACCATGAAGGTAGCGATCACAAAAAGACAGGCCGTTTTATTTGGGAGTTTGAAGGGGCTGGGCGTGACAGCACTTTTTGGCTAACCAAAACTATGCCTAGGAAAAACGCCTTCCAAAGATAACTGCTGAGGAGACCTGCTTCTTTTTTTTCCTGGAGGAGGAGGAAGGGGCTCCTTTGGCTCGTCGAGTGGAAAATAATAGACAAAGGTTGTTCTAAAGGGGAATGCCGATCAGTCATTCTGTCATGATGTTAGACCGAGCTAGTCTTTTCCTGCTGGCTAAGTAGAGGACTCTGCTCGACCGTGGACCAGCCACAACAAACTGCATAATTGGGTGAAATAATGTTGGCAAACAAACACGCAGTGCTCAGTCTTAAATTAAGGAGCTGGGACCACCTTGTCATACTTTATATGAGGGATTACAGTAGCCTAAACATAACGGCGGCCGGTGTGTGACCAGTGAGTTCAGTCACTAACCCAAAACAGGCCTGAAAGGTCTGACTGTAAAGAAGCAGACTGCTTTTGCTTCTGAGTGACGTGACACCTTAAAGAAACTAAACGTCTGTTCCGTTTTCAGTTTTCCTAATGTGACAGATAACGTACCGTCTTGTTTTCAAACAAGTCGTGGTAACTCCGCAGCACCAGCAGGAAATGTAGGACCACGTAGACTTGTAAAGGCAGCGACCAGCTGGGATCATGAGGCACTTCCTTTCCAGTAACCTGCACAAGGAAAATAAAGCATGTTTAATTCCCAAATCCCCTAATTCTTGGAGTAATTTTCTGGACACATTCTCACACTTGCTGTATAAACAACAGCAACTGATTCAAGAGGAGCCCCACATGAGAAACAGCTCAACTTTTCAATGCATTTAAATCTACTGACCTGACAAATGTAAATATATCAAAAGAACAGTATGAATATGTCTTGTGATGATTAAAAGCCATAAATAAGCACACAAGGAGACAAAAAGACTTTTTTTATTTATCTAATCCTTTTGTCCCTTTGTGGAGTGTTCACTTATCTCTGTAAAGAAAATCCTTTCTGAGTGTTAATCTGTCAACACATTACAATGATGAGGAAAACAAGGAAAACAATAGAAAACAGCACAGTGTCAGTTTGTCTTTTTTTGCAGAGCATATTCTGAGGCCAAAACAAGCTCGGACTGACCTTTCTCAGTCCTCAAGTCTTTTCTACCTCTTGTGTGTTTATTTTCTTTGTAACAAAAAAGCTTTTCTGTCACTTCAGCCTCCAAAATGCATGAATTTCAAGACTGGTGAAAATTAGCTTGTTGTGCTCCGTCTACAAAGTCGTGCAGGATTTTTGGGTGTAGCGGTTTCCCCCAAACACTTGAGGAACATATGAGTCCTTCTGTAAGAATTCCCTGAGTCACTTGACCTGCTTTTGTCTGGAGCCTCTGCATCCAAAACTATAAGTGATTGGGCTTGCTGGCTTTATGTTAAAACTGTCACCCTCTTTTGGAGTGAAAAAACAAAACAAAAAAAAACACCCAATGTTCAGGGGGTTTTCCCAGGATCCTGAAGAACCCAACCACCACATGTGGGTTCCCCCCACATCCCATCCCAACCCTGTAGGTATTCCAGCCCGCTGCTCTGCTTTGTCTCAAAGAGCCAAGACACGTTCAAGCCCTCTGTCCTCCTCCTCCACTCCCCTCTCTTTCCTTCCTTTCTTTCTTTCACTCAGATATCAATGAGCAGACGTCCACACGAAGCCTTTCAAGATATTTCTGTGAAATTCCAGCTTGGTCCATGTTTAGAATCACCCTGCTGGGTTTAAGGGGCCAATTTAATCGTAAAGGCAAAGGGGAGTTTTTTTTTTTTTTTTTTTTTTTTTTAAGTGTGAAGCATGAGGGACCTAAATATGTGACACCATCAGCGTTATTTCAAAGCTAACCACCGGGCATCCAACTGGAGCCTGTATTTCTTTCTCTGCACACACACACACACACACATGCACATTTACACTCGACTGCATGCGGTTTTAATCCCGCAGACTGCATTTAAAGACGGTGAAAATGAACTTATTTTGTTCCCTCTACAAAGACTTTATAGCTTTTTATTTGATGTGGCAGTTCCTTGTAAAAGTTGTAGAATATGTGAATCTTTCAAATGAGGAATGCTCTGAGTCATTTAGGCCTCTGTGTTTTCACTGTGTCAAAATGATGGGTAATGAGGCCTGAGGGCATTATGGTGAAAATATGCCCTCTTCCAGGGGCGATGGAAACAAAGGATAGGTTTACAAACCTTGGGATTGCCTGTGTGGTCACCCAGCCGAAATGTACCAGGTTTCCAACTTGGACCTTTGAAGAACACCGACAGTTTGTTGCTGATAGCCTTGTAAGTGTTGGACCTTCTCCACAAATAAAAATAGTAGTGTAACTAAAAGAGAAGACAATAAAAATACACAATCAAACGCTACATTTAACTGATCAGTGTTAACTAAGAAATTAATCCTGAGTAGAAATGTTTCTGCTTTCACTGGGCAGGACGTTGCTC
This sequence comes from Caranx ignobilis, assembly GCA_021432705.1. Classification (NCBI taxonomy): domain Eukaryota; kingdom Metazoa; phylum Chordata; class Actinopteri; order Carangiformes; family Carangidae; genus Caranx; species Caranx ignobilis. The sequence continues at coordinate 15,896,694 of MU270012.1, forward strand.
ATGCTCTGTTTTGCCAGTTGTGAGGGCAGCAAAAATAATCATAACATCCACCTCCTTGGCATTTTGTTTTATTGGCCTCCTTCACCTCAGCTGGCCAGTTTGTTTAGAGTGGAGTAATAATGTTATGGTTACAAAATGGCCACTCGGCCAACAAGGGAAACATGAGCTCACGTCTCATCTGCTGAAGGTGTTTATGCTCGCACCGAGGTGAGCCGCTCGACTGATGGCCGATCGCTCATGGTCCATGCACAGATGACAGAGTGTAGGACTGACCTGAACGTAGAGGATTTCAAACGTGTTGATAGGGTACACCAGGCCGTACACCACTTTTTCTGTCTCCAGAGCAAAGGTGCCTAAAGAGGAGATGCACAGTTTCACATCATTTTGTTTTCAAAATAAAGCACAGTGAACCAGCTGGGTTTATGCCACGGTGTAATGTCTTACTTTAAATTATGACTTGTGCAGCACTCAGTCTTAAATCCTGAATGTGCTGCACCTGGGTGCAACTTTTCTGTTTAGTTTGGAGCGGGTGTTAATTGGAAAGTCAGACTAGTAACCATGGTAATAATGACTGAAAAAATGTTGATGACACAACCAGAAAGAAGAGCACTGATGGCAGTGTGTCCTGGTTACAGAATTAGTCACATGAATAAGAGAAAGGATCACCAAGACAAACCACTGTCTGTTCTCTCTGCACCAACTCTGACCCTTAAAATGCTACGTGCTCCACTAGGTTCATTAGCTTGTTGCTAGAGCTAAGTTCAGACTATAGGACTTCAAATGCATTGGATAACAGTACACTTCACACTACACAATTGGCAGCCTCAGGTCTGAGCGGTGACTCAAAGTCACCCCTCATCATCCCACGTCCTGTGCTCCCACGGGCTGTAGCTAGCTGGTGATAAGCATGCCAGATATCTGGTCAGCCTATGTGTCAGGTCAGTGAGCCTCAATAATTGTGTCTTTGAACAGGTTAACACACATAGAGAGTGGTGTTCACCAATCCAGCACTGATTTGCCTCTGATTGGTTCTGATCTGCTGAAAACCAAAACAATGTGCTCAAGGATGCTTAAATGGGGAAAGAGACTTGAAAAGCAAAAACTTCAACCTAAGGAATCAAATATAAAAGATACTCCTTTAGAGTATTAAATACAGCACCTACGACCACATACTGCAGCCAGAGAGACAAAGAACTGGCCCAAGGGATTTCTGGGTAATGTAAACCTCATAATTTAATCAGTAACCTTCAGCTGACGTTTGATGCAAACTAGCTGAGTCCAGTATAAAAGCTACAGGCTACAGTCTACACAGTCACAGTTTCCCTCCAATTTGATGTAATAAATGGTGACACCACAACTTTTGGTTTCCCTTCAATAACAAGTAATGACAGGGCAGACATGAGAGACACCAGCACAGATACTACCTGAAAATCTAAATCAGTGTGAATAACTTATTTCAATATTTCAGGGGCACACAGAAGACTTCAAATTTCAGTAGCTTGGACTGTCACAGGTGACAGTAAATTTTAGGAGCAGTTTTAAATCATAAGTCTGCTAAAATTGTTTATGAGTCATAAATGTTACACACTCAACCTTTCATGTGCAAGGTTTTATGGATATGTAATTCAACACATCACTAGTAATAAAAATAAAAAGACATAAATTTTACATAACTAACTTCAATTATATAACTGCTACCTTATAAATGTCTGTGTAGCAGCTCCTCCACTCCTGCCTGCTTCACAGTGTAGAATCAGTAAAGACAGACAATTGTATTAAAGCTCTGTACAGTATGAAGGTAGATGTTTGTATTAAAGCTCCATACAGTATAAAGGTAGGTTTGCGTTAAAGCTCTGTACGGTATAAAGGTCAATGTTTGCGTTAAAGCTCCGTACGGTATAAAGGTCAATGTTTGCGTTAAAGCTCCGTACGGTATAAAGGTCAATGTTTGCGTTAAAGCTCCGTACGGTATAAAGGTCAATGTTTGCGTTAAAGCTCCGTACGGTATAAAGGTAGACATAGACGCCTGAGAGAGATGTGAAACTACACAGAGATGATTTTGGATTCTTAATAGCACAAATATGGAGCAACACCTCAAAATAAAACAACTCAGCTACATTGTGATAATGCAAAAATAAAAGCAAAATAAAATTAGTCATGAACTTTTTCTTACCGAATAATCTGTCCCAAATGATAAGAATGCCTCCATAGTTCTTGTCAATACAATAAAGGTTTCTTCCTGTTGAGATAGGTCTAAGTGAGGTTACCACAGAAATTGTATGAATTCTCAGAAAAAAAGCCCACATCCTTGGACCCAGTGGCCTCTGTCATTCCAGTATCTCAGTGGCATGTTTTCCCAGACCAGACTGGTCAACCTGCCAACTGGCCTGGACAAAATTAAACATGAACACAATCAGACATGGCCAGTTATCGACCTCTTAGTCTTTATCAGATGTTTGATGGTAGTGTGCCAGCTGAGCCATGAAAATCCTCTCAGAAAACATAGTGAAATAAGAAGAATAGATGGTCACTTGTTGATAAAAAAACTAAGATCTCACCGTGATGAACTCTGTGATTTTGGGGTGTTGAAGACCCACTCCAGAGGACCAAGGTCTCGGATCAACTGGAGAAACACAACAAGACATGCACGTTAGACCTATGAAATAAAAGCACTCAAATGTGGGTAGAGTTACCACATGTATGTAAACAGTTTCTCTAACTCACAGCCTGCAGCTGTTTATCAGAAATTTACACATATTTCAAGCTGTGATTGTTCAGATATCCCTCATGCAAATCTAATACATGTGCACATATTGAATTTCTACATGGCATATATGTATACATGACATAAAAACAAATAAGTAAAAATTATATAAGATACCTAGTAGAAATGGAAAAAAAAATCCATGTATTTATTATTTATATATTTATTATTTACAATACTCTCTGGAAACCACATCGGTCTGCCAAGTGCAGGTTTTCTCATGCACAGGCAGGCCCACAAGCTAACTGTGGCAAAAAAGACTAAAAAACAAATGTTGCTGTCCCATGTGTGATAAAATAGGTGACATATGTGACAACATCACTCTTAATATGGGCACATGTCAAAATTTCAATTTGGGATGTGGAGGTGAAAGGAGCCAGAGCTTGAACTTATCTCTCAAGCTTTTTACATGATTTTTCTTAATTCTTAACAGAAATATTTCACACTTACAACTGAAACCAACAATATCAACTTCTTCCAGTACACACTGTATGAAAATATGCATTGCTATCCCCATATTCAAATAATGTGTGTCACTCTCCTCTCTCCAGTGTTTAAATATAGATCTATTTTCTTAACAAATCAATTCTGGACCAGTGTTGGTAGTTAGAGGCCAATCAGGCGGTCAGTAAACCTCTAGATGTGACATGTGAAGCAAATGCATGTCAACAGGCTGTATCTTTACTGAGCTAAAAGTATTGTTTGGACAGTGAGTCCTCTGGGTGATGGGCACCACTCGGACTCTCTTTAGGTCCAAAACCAGGGGCAATAAACTAAAAGATTGTTGTGAATAGCTGCTGTAAGGTGCATTATGGGATACCTGTCCTGTTTAAAGGTGATAGCGGGGGTCTTCCGCTGCAGAGAGCTGCCCATAATCACCCACTGACTGGTAGTGTAAGAACTAAAATAGTGGGAATGAGGGGTTCTGCTAACACTTCTGGTAATGGTTAAAGCCATTAACACACACAGAGAAAACATACATATGTATAGACTCAACAGCACGCAGCTGAACGAAGCACAAGTTCAGACTGCACATAAAACCGGCATGATTCCTTTTTTTCTTGTCAATATCAAACAGATGCAGCAGTGACTCATTAGAGATTACAGAGGTCACACTGAGCACATTTCACACAGTTCAAGTTTCTCTTCTGAGATATTTCTGATGTTTCTCATCAATATGACCGACCCCTTAATCTGGAGAAACGTGTGCGGCTGGCCGGAGTTTCTCAGTGATTCATTATTTCCATGTAATGGCTACGTCTGGCAGCTGAGCGTGAGAGTTTTATCTTGAATGAAAAGGGGGTCTCCACCACTTCACTGCAGCTCTGAGGCTGCAGCCAATGGTGTGCCAATAAATTACGTGACATCAAAAAAAAGCCCATAAAGGAGGCATAAATTACATCCCCTCAGAAAATTGTGACTATTATGACTGTTTTCACTAATAGTGCACTAAAAGATGGAAGGCGTTCCAAATCCATTCATTCCCTCTAACGATCGTGGGGATTGTAAAAGTGATACTCCCCGTCACTTTAAAGGCAGACGGAGTGGTCATGCTTCTGTTTGGAATATTTCATAAAATCTCATTATTTTTTATTGAATACAGGTTCCACTGCAACACTGAGTCTACAAAGGCTCGACTCAGCAGACGGATTAGTATTGGCACAGGGAGAAAGATAAATTTACAGACTGTATTTTTTTTTTTTTCAGCCAGATTAACTGTGCACAGCAACAGTGAGAGGAGGAGGATGATGATGCAGCACCAGAGCTGCAGCCTGGTGGACTGTGTTTGATTTACATCTATGAATCTGGGTCTTTCAGACGCTTGGAAACTAAGAATAATTAAGACTTGATTATGATATTTCAAATTTGATGATATGCAACTGCTGATAAGATGCTATCAGAGTGATGTCTTCAGTGGCTTGGTTCGTCTGATGAGCTTCAAAAAAACCTCAGTGTATGTGATGACAACAATTAATTATCTATAGATTAGAATAATGAGAAAAACTAAGAAAATCGATTGAGGTCATAAATTCCCTGATAATAAATCAGTCAAGATCTCATGACAGCCAGTACGCCGACCTTCAGGTCAATGTCCTCTGCTTTTATTCCCCTAGTCTTATCTATCAATGTTGTGTGTTTGTGGATGTATTGAAGTAATTTAGTTTTTTCTTTTACTTCATTAACATGTCCCAAATCATTTTTTTGGAAAATAATGGCTATCACAAGTTTTAAGAAAATGTATCAATAAATGTATCATATATCTTTTTACATTCACATTTATATTATAAATGTTAATATGAACAATTTATTTTACATTCACATTAATAGGATGAAGATGAGGCTCCCAATCAGAGCCACTGATAAAGTGGATTCTCAGTCACTGTGGATCATGTGCAACTCCATCCCTCCAGCTGTTAAATGCTTTCACAGTTACAACATTGCCTTTCATGCTCCCTCCGGTAGTGTCGTTGTTTTAGTTAACACACCGTAACACAGAGACAGTACGTCTCTCATCGCTGTCCAAATGTACTGTGTGTGACATTCTGTCAAAATACGGTACTCAAAATTATTTCAGTGTTTTTCCACAACTGCAGTTAAAGCGATGACAGAACATATGACCTGAGGTTTAATATTTACCTCTGTGTGGATCCAGAACTGGTAGAGCAGGTTTAACTGTAAGTGAACAGCGAAGATGGACGGAGGAACAGCCAGAGCCATGGGCAGGTAGAAGATCTGAAGAGAGGAGGAAAATCAATACACAACACATCTGACAACATCTCCTGTGACGTCCTCAGGCTGAACCACTGCTCCCTGGCTTCCTTTAAATTCTTTTTTTTATCAACATGTTGCATAATAAACAGACACATGAGGCCAGTTTATGTGCAACAGATGGGACATTTCCCACCCTCAAAATGTTAACTTTGATTTACACACACAGTAACATCACTAGCATTTCATCATTGCTAATGTGTGGATGCTAGTGGGAGATAACACCTTTCTATATTATGAGGTTTTAATCTGCATTCTGCCAATCAGTCATGTGACTTTGCAGAAGGATCGTTTTTTATTGAAGACACAAATCTTTATAAACAAATAAATACCTTTCATGAAAAGTCCTCTAACACCTGGGTGCTGAAGTTTTTAGCTATCATTCATGAAACAAAAGTAAATAGTGCTTTTCTTGGGGACCATGTTTACTTGTGGATTACTACAGATCTGGTGCACTAGTAGCAGGCAGCAGTCAGTGTTCCTTGGATTGCTTCAAAATAAACTTATCTTTGTGATGGGATATGTCAGCTGTTCTGTAGGAGAGGAGATAAGACCTTACCCATGATGTGAACTGCTGGGTCAGGGACTGCCTGAGGGCTGTGGTGAGGTTGTAGTACTCTGAACTGTGGTGAACCTGGTGAGCAGCCCACAGGAGGGACACCTCTAGAGAGAGACAGACAGACAGACACACACACACACACACACACAGTTACATCATAAAACATGACTCCAAGAGTCCAGATCTCATAAGAGGTTATCACTTCATTCACCTTCTTATGACTCTGAGGTAACAGCAGCCATATAACTTTCCGCACATGATTCATGTGCAGGTCTTGAATGCACACACATCTCCTTTACATCATACACACATGCTTAGCTGACCTTACCTCACACACACAGACACACACGCTGGGCTGCCTTTACATCACCAGGACAAATGATTTATGTCAACAATCAACTCTGCTTCTTCCCCAGATGAGTAACTAGACACTTTTATCCCACAGAAGGAGCCATTTTGGTCTCACTCCTGGCCAACCATGATGAAAAGTCAAGTCTGAGCTGTCCACTTGAGGGGGCGGGATGGGGGTGAATGGGGTTCAGGCTATTATGATGGCGGGAGTATTCGGGTGCAGCTGGTAAGCGTCAAACTGATGTCCCAGTGCTCCAGTTTACATTCCTCTGCTGTGTTGTGATACTTGCTACATTAATATCTGTGTTACACTTCATTTTAACATCCAAAGGGAACATGCTTGTTAAATTTCACTGGATCTCCGGGCCGTTTCCGGACCACCCCGTCTGGTCTGTGCTTTTTGGCTCCTCTGGCCCATTTTGGCTTCTGCAGCCATACAAGGGAGAACAGTAACCTTCAAATATTGCAGAACCACAAAGCCCCATATAGACGACGTACGGTAATGTATTCAATATAATAAAATCAGCCCATGTTATTAAATGAGCCTTGAGTTTCATGTAGCAGCCTTGGTATATGTGATGATGGGGAGTTGTCATTAAAGATCAACTATCAAACAATCAAACTTTAATTATAACAGAGTCTCTACAGACACACACAACTTTATTTTTAGCTTGATGACATTGTTTTTAGTTTATCTAAAGATTTTTCAGAGTTTTAATATCCCACATGTCTTTAAAGAAAGCTACAGATGGTTAGCTTAGCTTAACACTTGCTAATTGTGCAAAATGGCTAGCCTAGCTTCACCTGAGAAAAACATGCTCCAATTCAATTGTTCAATGAGTTTATAAACCAACGTGTAAAAGCAAAAATGAGCTGTTTTATGAGTGATATCTGCTTCATGCATGTGTTTTTATGAAGGATTATGTGCTCTGCTGCTTCTGGTGGTTTTACTGCTCCCTGCTAAGAAAAAGTCCGCTACATGGGGAGCTGTCATATTTATGTTTCAGTTTTTATGGTCTAAACAAATATATAGCATGTTCAGGTTTCAGAGATGGGGACTGGCTGATTACATTTCATCTGGACAGAACTAGGGCTAGATGTTTGCTTCCAGTCTTTGTGCTAAGCGAAGCTAAACAGAAAGCAAATAACAATCCCTTTAACCTAGTGTTCAAGCACATAAATCCATTTACACACAGACACACTTATAAACACACGGTAACAGCTTTACCCGGTGTGGGATTTCTCCCTCACTATTTTGAGGAATCATTCTGAAGCCACATCTCCAACTCCTCCTCTCTCGCCGTTTCATAAACTTGTGAATTGCACTGAGGTTGGCAGTCGTAAAAACCCAACGGGTCGAGGGGTCTGCCGCACCTGAACAAACACTCTGCTGAGAAGTGAAGGTGAGTGTTGTGTAAGCGGAGTGGAGGAGCGCTGAGATCCACCCGAAGACGTTTCCAATCAGTTAAACTGAGGTGGAATTCCTCAACTGTTTGGGGAAACCCCGAAGAGCTCAGGGTGAAAACTACCACTTCCGAGCAATAGTCCACACCTCGCTTATTTAACGGGGGTTATTGCTGGATTTCAGCAGGTGTGAGAGAATAAATGTCACGGGGAATGTTTTTGGAAGTGTCATATTCAGTGTTAAACGGTGTATTTTGGATGGGGTCGAAATGGAAGCAACAGGGTAAGGTTTTATTTCAAACTTTATTTGCCCTCTCGACGCAACTGACAGACGGTCAGGAGAGGAGAGGAAACAAGGAGAGGGGAGACGACTGACTGCAGCAGTCAAGAACAAAAATTATGACGTTCCTTCCGCTCTGAACCATGGGGATTCAGAGATGAACTGTCTCGCAAAGAGACATATTCAGAGGATAATCCAGCCTTTGTTTAATTCCAACAGCCTGAGTCTTTTGCTTTTCCGCGTCTCACTGGAGTAGTGCTTGGCAGGGTCCAGGACTAAGGGCGGTTAAGATTGATGCTTGTTGTCATTGATAGGAAGTAGGAACCGCTAGGCTTCACTGCAAGCCCATGTCCTCATCTCTGGACTCGGCGGGACACTGCATAGTTTGGCAGGGTCTATTCAGGAGGGAAGCCCCGTTAATGGTGAGAACCAGTGCCACAGAGTCTGCGTTCCCAGCAAGAGCAGAGAAACGCTGAGGACGGCACTTCCAACTGGCCTCAAGCGAGCCGCAACTCATGATTTCTCAGGAATAACAAGAAGGTGATGGACAGTTATGACGCTTAATGCAAGACTGTCATCATGGTGAAAAGGGCAGCATTAGTGCATCATTCAAATCGTCAGAATAAGCTGTGATTGTGTTTACCTGATAAGGACCTCTAGTGGCCCTTTGAGTTACGGCTTTTGTCTGGACTGCAACAATGTGAACAAGGCGACTTTGACACAAAAGCTTTTTGCTTTATATGAAATAAATAAAAGCTTTTCATGTCAACAGTTTATTAAGACACTGACAGTCAATTTATGATGACAAGCTTGGGACAAGGGACAAGGACAGCTTGTTGCTTTTACCATGGCTACAGAACATACTGGCTGTAGCATATCCAAACGTCAGCCATACTGTATGGTTCAAGGAAAGTCTAACCAGCCAGAGTCTAACCAGGTCTTAGCTACAGAAGCTTCTGGCTAAAGGTTAGGCACATGACTTAAACTATACCTCTAGTATTATGACAGATAGTTTTGGCTTCGTCCAGGTTGTCAAATATCTGATTGTAAGATTTCTGCTGCAACCACATGGAATGTAGTAGGCTGCTCAGCTCGACACAGTCTTCATGTTAGCTAAGCTAGCTAGCAGCTAGGAGCAGTTACCGGTTTATGAAAGAACTTATATCACTTAAAGGTTGTTATGTGTGTAGGCTGTCTTACAAAAACATTTGTAACAGCATCCATCTCCTCAACCCCATCTGAAAATAATTTTCATTGGGCTAGGTAGTTAGATAGCAGCTCTTGCTAGATACTGGTTAGATAGCATCAGAAGCTAGATAACACGTGGAGTTACAAGGTATATAAAAGTCATAATTGATTACTCTTCATTCTAATTTTTGTTAGTTGGGGATACAAGTGTGCTTCTTCAAGAAATTCAACAGTATAATTAATAGTCAGCTTCTTTTTTTTTTTTTTTAATAATCATTTCTTAATGAGCACTTCATTGTGTTGGGGTAGTGGCAGAAATATCCACAAGGGCAGATACTAATAGTTAATTTATACATTTATTTTTCATGTAATTGGTAGCTGGCTATCTAAAAGACAGTTTTTCCACTTGTGAATGCATAGAAACACATTCTGAAGTACGTATGATATAACTAAAAGTTTAAGTATTATTTCTTTTACTCCTCCCACAGTGCAAAATCCTATGCTGCAACAACAACAACAACAACAACAACAACAAAATTCCCTTTTCCCTACTGTCCCAACACTGTGTGAGCAACAACAGAGAGGGACTGGCTGGCAGCAGGGTGACGTAATACTCTACATTTTTAAATTGAGTTGTTGAATCACAGCATGACACATAATCAAGACCTATAAGTCATAATCAGTCATGTTAACATGACTGAGTTAGACTTTAACAGGGTCTGTTTACGTCCACCTCAGCCCTGTCAGGAGCGGTGCTTACATAACCAGAGTCGTATAAACGCAAGAACCAAAGTCCTATTGAGCCCCATAAATTCAGCTCCAGTAGGGGCCTGCAGTAAGTGCCAATAATTATCAAACTGTACCTTGAATAATGTTGCTATAAAAAGAAAGTATGAACAGACAAAAGAAAAATAATCAGCGAGGATGGAGATCCAAATCAACTATTTCAAGCCACTCAAAGCTTATGAAATGCTTTTACAGGCACATCAATCAGCTGCCTAAATCATCACCCTCAGCGACAAACTCCTGGCACTAACCAGCCACGTCCTTCATGTGCAGCCCTGCAAGTGGTGGGCTGCCCCGTCAGTCACGGAGGTAATGGGCTGTGAACGGCCCTCCAGTGTTTGGATTGGAGGGCTCTTGGATGGGGTGCCAACCCAAACAGGGAGTGCTGGACTCGGTGGGACGGTCAGCCAACTCCCCTCCACTGCTGCCATACTTCATGCTGTCCACACAGCTCAGTCACACGCACTAAACTAAACACACTAACCCTGGTCAGGGCCACTTACAGCTCTCACAAAGAGGGTGTAAAAACTATGTGTAGAAAAGTGATGGCTGAGGTAAAATAGCTTTTCTCTTATATTTTAGATTTTAAATCTATTCCAATTGATTCTATTACATATTAAACGTACTTTATTGCTCTGCTGCAGACTGATGACACACAACAGAGATTCAAACTATTGCCACTTTATCAGGAACACCTGCTTATTCATGGAAGTATCCAATCAGCCAATCATGTGTCAGCAGAGATCCTGCAGATACAGGTCCAGTGTTGGGCACTTACTAAAAATCAATAATTAGTTACAGCTACCAGTTAGTTCTTTGAAGAAGTAATTGAACTACTACAAATTACTTTTACTACTAAAAGTAATTAGTAACTTGGTAAAGAAAGTTATGTGTTGCTTTTTTTTTCTCAGTTCTCTTATTAGGCAACCAGCTCTGTAGAAATGTGTTGTTTGGTTTGGTGCTTCAGAGGATTAGAATCACTGGTCTTTGTGGTTTGAGTTTTCACACCTGCACATAGACAACAGATCACCACTGTGTCCAAGGGGAGAAAAACAATGTCTGAATTTCACTACAGTAAACTCAAGCCTGACTGGTCCACCATTGTGGCAGTGTTGTGACCACACCCCACCAAGCCAGGTGATCAATGATTATAAACAGTGTTTCCTATATTTTTTATGGATCATATTTTCCCATGAAGTAACCAGTAATGAGCCCATTTAAACGTTTATGATTGTAATTGTGTCATTTAATTTGAAAATTGAATTAGTTACACTACTCATTACAGCAATAAGCACTGGAATTACAGTAATGTGCTACTTTGTCGTGTTAATGTTCACTTGACCTTGTTGACGAGAGGTCAGCCTGGTTGGCGACCAGACCAGACACCCACAAACTTTTGTTCATATTCATCCTGCACATCCACACTTCAGCTCTGTGGTCTGTGGAGGTTCGTCCTCAGCAGTGGAAACCTCGTCTGTCAACACTGTGGACAGAGGGAAGTTGGTCGGTACGGCGAGCGGAGCACACGAGGGCAGCAGACAGCCGGACTGTGGCCTCTGCTGAGCTCAGCGACCCTCCCAACGATCATAACACACTCTTCTTTTCTCCATTTTCTACACAGGCCCAGTGGACATTATCCCTCTGTGATGACTCGGTTCAATCAGACCATCTCTCTCTCTCTCTCTCTCTCTCTCTCTTCATCACACACAGAGCAGACAGAGAGTGAGAGCACAGTGACCTATAGATCACTGTTGATATTATCTCTGCCTCCCATGAGGCCTTTCACTTGCTCTCTTTTGCTGCTGTGAGCCAGAACCCCACATCCTGACCAAACCACACCGACTGAACCAGCAAACTAAGCGGGGGCCGGATTCTTTTGTCAGCCCTGCAACCTGCACTGCGCCAGGAACTTGCCGTCAGAGTGAAGATTTATGGAGCCCCGGCCTCCTGGGGACCGGCTACCCTCCAGCCCCCACACCCTCCACCCTGCCACACATCCAGGAGAAGCTCCTCTTTAAACAATAACATCCACGTTGGCTACGTCTCCTTGGGGATGGAGGACAACGGAGGAGAGCAGAGGAGTGCTGAGCACATCTGTTTGTCTTAACAGCTGCTGCTGTCTGCAGGGCTTGGGGGGTGGGGGGGGTGGACACCAGGTAACAGCCACAGAGGATATAGCAGGGGGGCAGGGCTACAAGAGCACTGGGCAGGAGGAGGTGTGACCAAACTAACGCAAACTTCTAAAAAAAAATGTGCAGAAGAACAAAAACATTCAAAGTGGTGTGATGCAAGAAAAACTGAGCTCATGGATGTGAGGCTCGTGGGTTTTCTTCCAAAGCTGAAAGTTATTGAAGTTATTGGAGGTGATTTGTAGGAGATGATATGTCTAGACATCAATTTGAACAATTTGAAAAATGTGATTTTTTTAATAATATAAGCATTATTAAAAATGCATTTCTGTGACTTTTTTCTAAAATGTGTAAAATAGGCGCATTACATGTCCAATTCTCACTATGTGATTATTGTGGCCGCAAGAATCAGTAACAATACTATCTAATAATAATAATATAATCGTCTAATCAGTCCCTGCAGAAAAACGTGATTATTCGATCATATAAATCAATGCTAATCAGCCAAAGTCTGTGGATTATGCAGCGGTGGGGGGTCATTTTTTTTCAAAGACGCTGCTTTTTCACAGCATAAATCACCAATTTCTGTGCAAAATATGCAAGGCTTAAGATATGTGACTTTTTTGCAACTGAAATTCAGTTGCAAAAAAGTCACATCTTTGAAGAGAGTTGAAAATGTTGCATGTTTACTTCACACATGAGCTGCCATTTTCCCCCTGTTGTCATGGGAATGTTTATGAAGTGACATAATTATGAAATGTGAAATGTTATGTGTGAGTGAGAGAATAAAAAAAATGCCCAGTAATTTAAAATAAATATGCTTGTTACTATATTGAATATTGTTGAAGTCACTGAAGGACAGGGTGTTAGGGCAACCAGTTTCTTTTCTTTTTCATCCAATCACAGTTTTTTCCAGCTCCCCAACCTTATTTTCTTAAGAAAACCTGCTGCATAATCAGGACTTTGCCTGCAACAATCACAAAAACACTCTGCGTCTTTCTGGAAGGACTGCCAAATTCTCAGCTGAATGAGACTCAAATGTGTCAAAAGTGTAGGGAGATGGAGAGAGTCTGTCACCACAACAATTACAGTTAATGGAGAATAAAAAGGCAACATACAATGAACAACAGATACTGTTATCACAACAGTATCATTTGTTTATTATTAACACAACATCAATATTTCGTTTAATCATCTTTACCTCCCATGGTGTGGTACAAGATCTACATGTGAATGTAAATGTATAAGACAGGGGAACCAGCAGCCTGTTTATTTCCAGCTAAAACCCAGATCAGTTCATAAAACAGTTGCAGCTTTGGTAGAAGAATCATTGAAAATTCCATTATTGTCATATCATTGTCTTTTTCTCCGTGACTAACAGGTGACTAGGCTACACTTGAACTCCCACTTTAACAGGAAATGCATCACATTAAAAGAGCAGTAACAGCATCTCATGAGACCTCTGAGTGTCTCTCTGATGTTTCTGAGCTATAAGTGTAACACAGCAGCAGCAGCACTTGGTGTGGTGAGACGACTGCAGCTCAACTCCATTACCTCACATATAATCAGAGTATGGACAGCTGACTTGCTGATTAATGGCTTCAGCCTGGCTGGCATGCCTGGATATAGATGCTGCCCCGGAGTAGAGCTGCTATTAGTGGTGCTTGCCATATGAGGTTAGAATAAACAGAATCAACAGGCCTGTCAACAACATGGCCGCATCTGAACCGAGTCGGCCTCCTGCTCACCCAAAACCCATCTGGTTCCAGGCTGGTTCAGAATAGAGGAGCTGTGAATATATATAGTCAGTCTGATGGGGGGAGGAGCTGAAGGGGGAGAGAGGCGTGGGGGGAAATTGGAATTTGGGTCTCTGTTTTTGTCAGTCACTGGGTTATTAAACTAACGTGTTTACAGAAGACGGCTTTGAAAGCTGTACCACTGGTACATATACCACTGGTTAAATATTTAGTCAGGGTCACAATATTTCAGAGGTGAAAGAGAGACGTACCTGCTAGAAATCTGTCAGCAACTAGTACATTTACATTTTTGCGCCCTAAAAAGCAAAATAAAACTGTTGTTGCTGTTACTTGTTGCAAAGTAGAACATCAACTGAGGGTCACCAGTTTAGAGAGTTCAAGCAAATACTGATACGAAGAGTTGAGATAACGCAGCGCTTCATCTGAATCATTGCAGTCATTCAAATGTTTGAGATTCCACCTTGGTCTCAACTCTAACCACAGCTGGTATTTGTCTATATATGCAGATTCAGACCCAATGCCAAGTGCAGGCCACTAACACAGTGGAGCTGCTGTGTGGAGTTTGCTAATATTTCTGTCGATGGAGAATCCTGAACATGGTCCAGGGCCTGAGCGTCTGCAGCCTGGCATGGAGCTCACTTTCCCCTCCATCGGGACGCTGCTATCTCCAAGATCACAGTGTCTGGCTCTGGAGAGCAGAGCCAAGGCAGTAATGTCTCCTCGGTGAAGAAGGCATCGGCACAGACGACCGACCAACCGCCTTTCAAAGTACTTTCCACTTAATTATCTCCAAGCTGTCCTTTCATGTGGAAGTGGAGAGAGGGGAAACTATGAAAAAAAGCAGGGCCATAAAACTGGTCAAGCTGAAATTGATATTTTACACTGAGGCTAATAAGGGCTCGTATTTCCCAGCAGAGGATGTCACTTTGCCGCTTTTTGCAGTTTTCTATTGTGACTTTTCCGTATTATGTAATCTGGAGATCTACGGCTCTGATGTCTTGACAATAGGATTACAGATGCATGCTTCCTGCTGCTTTCATGGCTCTAAGATATGAGTGCAATAAAACAAGGCAGACTCTCCTAAAGCATTGTTACATGACGATTTGACACTCATGAATCTGCTCTTCAGCCACATCCTACATGCGTCTCATTCCTCACTGCTTCATTACAGGCAACATCCATCCCACACACTGGAATATTTGGTTGAACCTTTGCTTCTGGAAAGAGCCGGAGGTCAAATTCTGGTTGACCGATATGACCTCGGCCGACCAGAGTGAGGAGTGAGGACCGTGCCGACTCTTTCCTGCGGTCTGTCCGAGCCGCGTCCCCCTTCGGTAACGAGGGGAAAAGCTTATACATCCTGAAGCGAGAGCTCTGCGGCCACAGCACCAGACAATTATCTGCTGCGACCCCACAATGTTCCATAATAACAACCCCAACGGGCTGGAAGAGGAGGAAATGGAAGTAAGTGGAAACTTTTTTTCTTTTTCATAAAAAATGATTCTGCAGCTCAGAAATAAAAGAATTCCAACCAAATAAACCGAGCAGATATTTGATACCGTGAGCGTCACCGCTCTGCATCGTCAGACAATGAGGGCAACTCCGGGAACACACACATCATTAAATCCCCTTTCAGGTTTCACCGAATATTACTCAGCAGACGAGTCGCCATGGCGATGCTAAAAATAAGTTGCACACATGGAGCATTAACCCTCAGAATGTCAGCCACTGCTGCTCACACTGGTGCCCTGGATTTAGAGACAAATGTGGAGCTTCACTGACACAAGGACAGACACTCAACAACTGACCCACATCAGTTTGCTGCCAAGGACACCAGCCCAGTGTTTAACTACCAAGAACCTGGTTTACACTTCCACTGGGAGAAAAACAACCTGCAGCCCACAACACAACACACTGCACCACTTATTCATCAAAACAACAAACACACACACACACACACAGGTTCAATCTAACAGGAAACACTACACAAACTGAGCAATGAGGGAAAATAAATCAATTACAACATACATACAACAGTGAACAAAAGGAAGAACACTGTGTTTCTATCTCTACTTCTGTTTTCTACTTCCATGGATTGTGTATCTGTTATTCTCTGTTGAATCATTCAAGGGCCAATGAAAAGAAAAACACAACCCTATCAATGATCAATTAATTGTTTCCAGGTACAAATGTCAATAATGAGCTTGTTCTCCTTCCAGTCATGCGCATATTTAGTCTTCTTTTGGTTTTGGAAAATCAACCAATCAGAGGGAATAAGACACCAGTCTGTGACAAGCTTTTTTGCCATTTAGGTAATTACATTAGCATTAGCATATTCATCAGCAATGAAAAAAATCCTAATCCTGATGCCTGAACCACTGGTGAGAGCCACTGGGCTATTTCCCAATAACATCAATGAAGTACAAACAGGTCAGCATTTGCAGCGGGAGACATGTCAGCATTCATTTAAATGTTGACTAAACTAGAGCTGCAGCTATTGATTATTTTTGTAATGCCCCCAATTTGCCTTATTAAATTGGGGGCAGAGACCTCTCTTCTGCAGATATTATACTTAGTGGCCATTTGTACCTCATACAACCCCACTTCAGAAAAACTGAACTATCCCTTTAGAAGGATCTGTTTGCAAATGTACAATCAATAATTGTGATCTACTGATATGCTTACTAAATATAATATCTGTAGCATCTTAATGCCAGGGACGTAATAACCAGCTGTAAAAATTGACTCCCGCCAGGGGCCAAAACTCTAGTGGTTACAAATAACTAATCACTGTACCTACTCACTAGTGTTCATCTCGATCAGCCAACACATTAAATGCACATGTTTACATTACGTTGCCTTACATTGTGTCAGATCCGCTCAGTGGACTTGACTGGATGCTTTCGGTTTCGCTGCTGCATCACTGAAGATGAGCTGTTACGGTATGAAACTTCAGTCTCACAGTGAACACAACTTGGAGAGGTCCTACACCTTTGATATCGTCTTTCTTTCCTTATTTTCTGTCTCTTTTTAGATGCATAAAAGTCCATGTGAAATACAAGAGGTGTATGCCGTATACTGCGAGTGCATTTAATTAAACGAAGCTTCGACTCAGGAAAAAATGCCTCCATCATCTTTTGTAATCGAATTAGTCGAATAACTCAAGTAAACGTTTCAGCCCTAGACAAACACATTTTACTCATAAAAGGACACAACGCTGTTTGGAAATATATGTTTGTTTATGTTCTCTATTACAACTGATGTTCACAGGAGAAATAAAGTGAACGAAATACAAGACAAGTGGTTTTAATATATGTTACATGATTACGCTCTAAATGTAATATTTTATTTGTTGATGAAATTGAAACAATGGATGGATGGAAAGATAGATGGATGGATGGATGCATTTGGGAGTGACTGAAAAAGCTGTATTCAAAAAGCCAGTCGTCATGGAGACGGGGTGACGTGATATTATCTAAATATGGAGACACACACACATTTTCAGACGGTTTCTCCTGGAGGAAATCTCTCACTCGTTTGTTCACATGAGCGGAGCCAGAAATGATTGTGTAACAACAACAGAGCTTGAGAAAGAAGTTAAACCCCAGTTTACTCAGCCCGGTCTCCAGTGGTCGAGCGAGGCCTGGCAGGTGTTAGAGATAGAGAGAGAGAGAGTGGTTAGCTTAGTCAGGGCCACAGGAAACACAGAAACACCAGCAACACAGGAATCAACAGGTGATGAGTGTTTAGAAAGAGCAGCCGAGGGTCAGGAGAGGAAAGTCAGGAAACCATTGACAACACAAAGTCCCAGGAGGAGGAGGAGGAGGAGGAGGAGGAGGAGGAGGAGGAGGAGGAAGACGTTAGGAGTGAATTAGATGTCTCGGGAGTTGCGGCACATTATGTGTTTTCTCACTTTGTAAATTAAGACGTTATCGTCACTGTTTTCCTTCTAGACTCAAAACACAACATTATCATTCATGTTATTCACTTTAAGACGTTTCTGATCAATAAACACAAATCTGATGAACATTTTCACCATTTTCAGATGTTTCTTATGTCAAAGGATTCATCAGCTGCCGAAATTAACAATGAGAATAATCATCACTTTCAGCCTCAGAATGATGTCACTGGCTGTATATCCAAGTTTTTCCACTGTCTTGACACTGACACATTCATGTACATAAAGAACTCTGGTTACACTAGCACAGAGAACCTGTGCAGTAACTGCACATTAAGACAACAACACCTCACATCAACTCTGCCAAGTTAGTGGGAGCTAACAATACCTCTGGTGCACACAGAGTGTTGGAGTGGAGGCGTCCTGAGGTGACGGCGAGGTTCCCGGCCACCTCAAAATCATGTAGGGCACTTGCTGTAGAGCTGCGGCAGACGCTTTAAATAAATAGACAAAATAAAATAAAAACCCAGCTTCTGTCGAGCCAAGTTCTAATGTCAACACAGCGGCAGTGGACTTTCATCCAAAAACTATGCGGACCAGACGTCGGGCAGGCTGGATGTGCCACTGACACAAATAAACACGAGCACAGGCCACAGATAAATACCTCTTTTCCGGTGTGCTGTGCTGTGCGGCGGACAGCTGGGCATCTGGCACGTGCATCAGCCAACACACATGCAAGGAGTCATTTTATTTTGTAAAGACGTTGAGCCGACACTCTATCCGTTAAATATTTTTTACTTTTTTATATTGCTATTGTCAGTGCAGGGATGCTGCAGGATGTTCGCCGCTTCAGAGCCGTGACTATATACAGCCTGTTGCTGTGACAGCAGTGGGTTAAGACCACAAGTCCTCTGGAGACCACGGCCTCTCACATCTGCACAGCTCTGAAGCAGCTGGATGTAACTCAAAAATAATTGCTTCCTCTCTGCTACGTCCAGGAAAGCATGATGTGTGTGCTATCTTCACGACTCCTTCCTGCAGGGATGGCAACTAAATCAACATTTTTACAACCATTTATCATCGGCCGGCTTTGTAGTTCCTGTGTTGGTTTTATCTTAGAGGCACATGAAAGAGGAGGATGGGTAGCTGGGTGCTGGCAGGCGGTGGAGATATATTGGCAAAGTAATCTCACTTTTACTTACTTTAGAGCGAGAACACAAACACAACACTTCCTTCATTCTTGTAGTCTGAATGTGTAAAAGCTTCAGGAGTGCAGCTTAAATAGAACGGCTTCAAACACAGTGAGCGTGCATCTGGTCAGCGAGAGGAGGAGGAGGAGGAGGAGGGGGAGGAGGAGGAGGAGGAGGAGGATTATGCTGTAGGGTTGGTTTGGAAAGTTTCTACTGACATTTTGATTCTTTTTCCACCAGGGAAAGTGGTCACTATTCAAATCCGTAGTAACCGCCGTGAATCTGGGCTGACCGCAGCCGCCACGCTCCATGAAGGAGCAAACTTCAAAGCTGTCACATCCACCTTTTAAAGCCTGCAGAGAGGTGAGCGTCCCTCCACAAACAAGCTAAGAGGAGGTGTGGGCACTGTTTTCTGTTTGATACACAGGGCAGAAACCACACAGCAGTGACACTACCACCAAAATAAGAGAGCAAAGTGTCTGAAAACTACACTTTTCCCCTCTTCTGTGCAGTGTGAGTGTGTGGTGTTGGTACCGTGAGCGAAGCGGTGCACCCAGTAGTAGCAGAAGTCCACCCCCAGGAAGGTGAACCACCAGGTCCAGGCTGAGTCCCAGGGCAGCTCCAGCAGCCGGTACCGCTCCCACACATACATGTACGCCGTCAGCTCACAGCCTCTCATCAACAACCTGTGGCAGGGACAGTAAGAGCTCCTGTTTATCTGTTTGTGCTGCATCACAAATGTACTGTGTGTTTTACTTTAACAGGCTCGACTGTACCATCAAACATCACTGTTCTACTCTCCATCCAACTGACTCTCAAAAATAGTTAGGAGACCACGCTGGCCGCATGCCTCGTCTGTCTTTTTCAGCTCTGTAGCTGTTTTCCATTTCAAGGGCTTCGTCTGTGGAAGTCACATTTCAAGACAGAATACATAATAATGTGGGAGCACGGTCCCATCCATGCTACAGATATTTTGCCTACTTTTAAAATGGTTTTCAGGACAAAATGTCTTGTTTATTGACTCACAATAATGCTGTGACATCTAGAGCATTTTGCTTAACTATGGTGGCCTTAAGAGCTCAATGCACTGCAGCTTAAGAAAACACGCAAAGAGACAAACACACTGCAAATTCAAAAACAGTGTTGACACCAAATATGCTGCAAAAACACAACTTAAGTGTTTCTGGTGACAAAAAATGTGAAAGAACAGGCTGGGACAGTAGCACAACATTTCACAATGACAGTACTGGGGCCATTCATCAAATTGTTGTCGAGCTGTTTTCTGAACTTGCACGTTTGTGTTTTTTTCTGCAGGTGTTTTCTTAAGTGGCAGTGCATTGAGCTCTCAGGGCCACCGTACATAACTGAACTTTGACTAAGCTATGTCTGATAAACAAGTCGCTGATAAAAGAGGTTTTTGCTTCAATTACTGTCAAGAGTGTGAATCAAAAAATCTTTACCATATCTGGTCCTGTGGAGATCTACTGTATGGACAGTGGTTGGACACTGCTCAGAAAGACTTTAGAGAGAAAGTCCACTTTAAAGGGGCTGTTCAAAGGTTTGGCCATTGCTACATAACTAATGTTAGCATTGACAGCTGTTCAGTCTGGCCAAGAGCTTCAGCCATTGTTGTGTTTACAAGCCAAGAGGTTATAATAAATCGAAGCAGCTACTTTTCGGGGCAGCCTGGACACAACAGTGACTCAGGATCAGAAAAGTGACGGCACCAGCCAGCTGGACTCTTGACTCTTACTGTGAAATGTCACATGGAACCACTTGCAACTCATTGAAAACTTTCTTCACATTTATCCAAGGGCACTTGAAATTGTTAAACACATCACATTCTTTCCTGTTTTAGTTGATGTGTACATCTTTACTTTAATGTTTCAATTATTGTTAAAGGTTTTATTTGTTCAAAATGTTTCTCTGGCCTTTACTAGTGTTGATTTCTTGACACTTTTTTGTTTCCTGACACTTTTATGTTAAGCTCAACATTGTTGTTTCTTGTGTCTCTGATATTTCAATTTACCTCTTGCTCAGCTACATTGTAAATGAGGTCTCAGTGTATTCCCGAGTTAAAATAAAGGTTCAAGGTTGATAAATGAATGAATGAGTTTTATTTGTGAAAGTACAGATGATAATTTAGAGGGATAAATGTTTTGTTAAATGGACTTCACTACCCATTTGGCCATGGGGCAGACAATCTTGCAGGTGCCATATATTTTTGATTTAGAACACTAAAAACAGCTGTGATCACGATAACAATGTCCGACAGAGATGAAAGTGCTGGTCCTTGTGTTTCACACACTGTGACCTGCCTCTACACTCACATTGGGAGTCTGGAGATCATTCCAGCAGATACAGAGGTAAGTCCATCACTGATGGTGATGACTGCGGCTCCTGTCTTCAGCAGGCCCACCACCATCTCCAGGAGGATCAGCCCTACAAAGACAGGAGTGGCCTACACACACACACACACACACACACACACACACACACACACACACACACACACACACACAGGGAACCATGATTCAGCATAAGTTACACAGTGTGAAAACAGGACAGTTTCAAGTCTGCTGTTTTTTTTACCAGTTGTGTTGAGCTCGACTATTTGTTTTGGCTGATCAGCTTAAAGCCTGCAGACTTTCATGTCTGCTGATCCATAATGTTTGTTTCACTGTGCGAGGCTGGAGCAGCGGGTCTAAAGCCACAATGTACTGGCAGATCAGAGATCACAAACATTTGTCTGCACTGAAGGCAGAAATGATCTCATCATGGTGAACAAAACACATGCTTACATTTCTCAGTGAAAACAAAAACACAGATGGTTGTGTTATGAAATTCTTGTATTTGCATAGCACCAAACTCATGTATTGTGCACATATAGTTTTTACTGCTACTTTTCTTCTTCATTTTGATTTGATTATAAAATCATAATACACATTATTTTCAAAAACTTTATGGGGTCAAGACCTGACTTGGTCACAAAGACAAACCCAACAGTTCCGTCAAAGAGCAAACACTGAGAAACATCTGTAACATCAAGCCAGAGTTAGCCTGTTAGCCTACCTAGAGAGAAGAATAAACTTTCTGGACCAACAAACACCTGGGTCCTTAGCTCCATATACTATCTTGGCAGATTCCAGCTGTTATCCTCTAGTATTGACTGACAACTTGAACATCTGATACGTGTGTGCCAGAATTGGTCCAGATGTGAGACTAGCATCTGACAGTTGGGCTGAATTTATTTTGCTATCTGGATAAGTAATTTCGTGACTGGTTAAGTCTGAAAACACGAGCTAGTCATTGTTAATTATCTTCTTCATTTTCATTTTACCCACAGTCCTTTCCTGTTAGTCCCCTAATCCCTCCCTCCAGAAGGCTGCAGCTCTTTGGCTCTGCATTGTAATTTCCCATTTCCCAAGTAGTTAAAAACGGAGGCCTCTACATTAATTCTATCTTCAGTCAGTGTGGGAACAAATCCTGGAGATTTTGTTGTTGAATTTGGGAGTTACATGCTAGTTACATGCATGGACACAACACAGTGTTTCTACTGAGATGTGCCTTGGGAGTCGTAGCTAACGTCTATATACATTTTTATGTACACAGGCTTGTACCTTTGACTTTATATGAAAGCACGAGATATGTTCAAGTTGCTCGTATGTTGTACTGAGAGTCTGAGGAGGTTTCATGTCCATCCAAGCCTTGGAGAGCTCAAAGTAAAAAGGGAGAGTCTCCCTTCTGGGATCCTGTCCTCCCAACATAAATCAGCCCATTTCATCCAGTTCAATGTGAAAACGTTGAAGATGAAAAGGTACAAATCTCTGCAGTTTTTGAGAGATGCTGTGACAATAAAAAAGAAATCAAAACTTCACCTTCTTAAGTCTGTTTCAGTTTCATCAGTCTTATTTTATTGAACATCTCATGTTGCAGATTTTTCAGCATCACCTACTTTACACACGCCGCAGCAACATGGATGAAAAATGTGACAGACAATTCATTTTAATTAGCAGCTAACAAACTAAAATGAAACGGAATAAATTTTACTTTCAGATTGATTTTTGCCTACAATAGTTCAACTCAGTGGCCACCACATGCACCACAGCTGTTAACAAAACTACATTTATTCTGACTTTGCATTTCAAGTTTTAGGCTATTGGTTGTTGAAAGATACATGTCAAGCAGCACAGTACAGAAGTCCATAGACTCACTATCACTGATGTCTGACAACAACAACACAACTGAAACGTCTTGTTACGTTATTCATATGCATTTGAAATTACACTGTTGGCTATTCATTGACATTAAAGCTGGGGTAGACAGGATTTGTTTAAAAAAAAAAAAAAATTAACTTTTTTTTTTTTTTAAGAAAACAGTGTTTTCTATTCAGCTATCAGTAAGGAAAGGTCTGTGTGTTTGGGCCGATCACAGTGTTTCTCTATGTCTCTGTGGGGCCGGAGGACAGAGTAGGGGCCGGCCCTATGTGTCTGACTGGAAACACAGGCAGCTGGACATGGACCTGGACTTCCTGTATTTTTATTATTTTTTTTTTTTTTTACCTTAAAAATATATCTATATAAAATATGCAAGTAATCAAGCACTAGTTCACATGCTGATGAGATGGATAAGAATATTGAAATTCCTAAAATGTGAAAGACACATAGATTCTTTTGGCATTAAAAGAAGTTAGGCAGCCATCCTCATGACCACCAGGTTTAAAATAAATGTAAAAACTGTATAAAAATCATTAAAATTTGTAGTCAGAACAAATGTAGTGGCATTTTTGCAACAATGGATGACATTCAGTAACTAGCTGTGACAAACAAATGGTGAGCACTAACCAAACAGTCAGTGACAGGCCTCCATTTCTAACGGTGCTGGAAACATGTAATAACCTCTTAATGGGTCTGTCAAACATGGAACTAATTAGAGAGGGACGAGGTTAGAAAACGGGTCACGACTGAGACTGAGACTGAGGCTGTAGCTGCAGGTTAGCTTCAGCTCTAAGGCCTCATGGACCAAGTGTCTGCAGCCGAAACTGGGACACATGGCCCCCGCCAAGAGGGAGGGCGTGACGGGACCACAGAGGAGCACATCTGCAGGTGGGGAGGGAGGAAGTGTGTGTGTGTGTGTGAGAATGGTAAGTATGAGTGACTGTGCATGCTCGTGTGTGCATGTCCACATGTGAATGCTTCCACTTTAGCATGCAGGTGTGTGACATGACTGTGTGTGTGTGTGTGTGTGTGTGTGTGTGTGTGTGTAAGCAGAGGCGTGAGCACCAACAGGGACATGCGATCACACGCAACGCTCCAACATCTGGCAGCCGACTGCGAGAGCCGCAGCTAACAAATGGTCTCGCAGCGCAGGCAGACCTCCTCCAAACCCACTGAGAGGGAGATTATCCTCCTGGACCCGGGCCTAAGACCTTCCCTCCCTCTTCTTCATCCCCCTCTCTCCTGTCCAGCAGATAGTTTTACCTCAGACTATTCTTCAGCAGTGCAGCTCATTCTCATGTTGTGCAAAAAATAAAGTGGAAAGAACTTTGTTATTGTTTTTTTTTCTTTCTGACCTGCATCTGTGACCTTTTCCATCTCTGTCTCCATTTTTCCTTTATTTAAATGTTTTTCTCTTCGTCCCTTTTGATCATGCAATGAAAAGTCTTTCCCTGCTTTTTTTTTTTTTTATCTCTGTACAAACAAACTAAAAATCACACTGGGGAAGTCTTTTTATTTTATACTGCAGCATACTTGGGCCTGTTTGTTGTGGCATCTAATAATTTTATTTTATTTTCTTCTAAATTCAACCTTACATGACATTTGTGGACCAGATGTCTTTATCCTCCCCCCCCCCCCCCCCCCAAACAGACTTTCCTTTTTTTTTATAAGGTTGCGGACGACTAAATGTTGGCCGAAAACATGTAGCCTGACAATAGACTTTTATCACTGCTGTCTGAGTTATACTGTGTTTACATTCACTTCACTGAAAAGCTGAGAGACCTGGCAACAAACCTGCAGAAGTCATGAGTCCACACAAGTCCAAAATTAGAAGATTGTGTTTTGTTTTTTTCTCTAATTAACTTGGCCTGGTGGGATCAGAGAACAACAGTCGTACAGGATAATTAATGACACATCACAAACTGTAAACAGTGCTGAGTCACAAACTCCTCTCTCTCTCTCTACACACACACACACACACACACACACACACACACGCGACCCACACACACCATGCTAACTTTTATCACCACCAAGCCCTGCAGCAATAACAAATTTGTTTAATCATGTTTGGTAGTGGATTATAAGGACTCCTGCTGTGGGGGTAATTGTTCTCCTCCCCTGATGTGCCCCATAAAACCTCATAACAAACATGTGCTGGTAAACCTGCACCAGACATCGGCTGTAATAAAAAAGGCAAACGGACACACGTAAAGTGACAGAGAGGAGCAGGAGAAACCCTGATGCTTTGTTTTTTTCATTTCTGTTAAAGCGATGACGTAGACTGAGCGAGGTGATGGACTTCACTGTACTGTAGTGACAGCGACATGTTTTCAGTCAGAAGTGTAGCTGGAGTGGTGAACATCTGTTCAACTATTGTTTTCATGACTAAGTAATCTGCTTGTTATTTTGTCTATTAGGTGATTGATTGTTTTGTCTAGAGAAAGTGAGACATGCCTGTGCAGCCCAAGGAGATGAGATTCAAATCGATTTACTATAATATGACAAAAACACATTTCAAAGCTGCAAAATTCTAATGTTTTTCTATCCATCCTAAAAATTAAAAAAAAAAAAGTGTAATTTTTTTTCTGCTCAACCTTCACCAGAACGTGCCTTATTGACGACAACAACATCAACTGTTCAGTTATCACAAGTGTTGTGTAGATAATTCATCTCCTACTTGATACAGCTCTAGTCAAACAAATTTGTGTGAACGCTTTGACTTCAGTTACTCTACAGGATCATGTGTTTAGACAGCAGTTTACATTACAGCTGCCCAGCTAATCACAATGTGATCAAAATCGCAATACAGCCAAATTAAATATCCAAATCACAAGAGCTGTTTGTTTGGTACAAGACCAGACAACAGCAGTTTTATATTATTTTAATGAAAACGAAATGTGAAAATGACCATTTACATTGAAATCTACCCAGGTTATGTGTTTTTGTGCATGTTGTGCAGCAGTTATTGCTTACTTTTTTATAAAAGCCTGTTGACATTTGTCAGAATGAGGTATCAGAAAATATGGCTACTTTCATATCTGCCATGTCAAACCAAAGTCCAGACACATTTACACAGCCTTGCTTAATTGCTAATTTGCATCTATAATCTAATTCAAATCTGATAAACATGATCATCAAATCAAAATCCCTCTTTGCCCCCACCCTTGCTGCAGGCCAGTCTGCACACTGGACTTACATAACGTCCTCAGGCACGCAACATCCAACACAAAGCAACTAACTGAAGTGGAAATGATCTGTGTGTGTGTGTTTGTGTGTGTGATAATGGACTTCATAATCCTATTTCCTCTCAATTTTAAATTATTTTCAGAATAAAAGAAGCTCATGAGTTGATCTAGACTTTTAGGATAGGAAAAAGGTCCAATAATTTCTTAAGAGCAAACCCCCTGTGCAAACAAGTGATTAGCATTTTTGTCATTTTTATATTGAATTATATTATATTGAATCTTATAAGCCGTCGCCATTGCTTAAAATAGACTATAACTGACTTAAACAGACTTGTCCCACTAAAGCTTAAGAGCCCAAGTCTGTTGGGTCCTTTTTGAAAGTGGTCCACCTTGGTCCACCCACCTTAATGAAAGAGTTTTCATGTCTTGTGCTACAGTAAATAACAGTGCGGGGCGCCCGGAAGTGGAGTGGTGCTGGTGGAGGACTAGTTTGACATTTGCACAACAAAACAACACATTTCTTAGAAGTGAGTGCAAGAGATGTGATACCCACCTGCTGCACATACGGAGGCACATCCGCCACCCTCTCAAAGGAGGATTCATTCGGTGTGAGCAATAGAAACATGGCCCGGGCCGCCGTGGGCACCGAACCAAGCACCGCAGCTTCCGCCATGGACGGGTTTCGGCTGTGGCTTCACGTGAGCTTCAGTCCGTTACCTGTGCAGGTACTGACTCTGCAGCCTCACGAGCTCACGTCTCCTCGGTGCACGGGCTTTGACAGAGGGTGTTTTTGTCTCCTCTCAAGCTAAAGTGGGTCAGTTGCGAAATGGGAGAACGTGTCAGCAACGGAGCGAACTTCTCACACACAGGAAGCCGGGTATGTGTCACTGTGGAGCGGCTCAAGGATCCAGTTACTCCCACTCCGACCAGTCACTCTCTTATCACCCGGTTCTCAGAGGAGCAAGTGAATTTACCTATGCTCAGAACCAGCCAGACAACTACCAGGTGTCGCGTTCCGGTAGCGTTATCTCGCGAGAGTTGGTGGTTATGAAATAGCGTGCGTGTGTTATGAGCTCCGCCCCCACCCCCCCAATATTTTTTACAAAAAACATAAAGGTAAACATACACGTTAATTTCTGTTCACCAGTCCTGGCAAGGTTTTTGCCGTGTTTCAACTAGATTATTTATTTATTTTGATGGGAACGATGCAATTGACAGAATCTAAAAATGTAGTGTAGGTTAATAGAATTTAAAGGGATAGTTTGGATTTTTTTTTACATGAAGTCGTACGACATCCTCATTCGCAGTGTCGTCCATCAGCAGTGACTTTTCCCTATTGCGTCCCGTGAGCAGGGTTCACGGGAGTCAAACAGTGATGGAAAGGTGCGCAGCAGAGTTGACAGGCGGCAGCGCGCAGTGATATGAACGGAGAGAAAATAGTGCCAAGCGATTGTGAGATCTGACTTTTTCGTGGACAACGGTTTTGTGATGCAAATGTATTTCTCTTTTGAACGCATGTTGTTTTTGAGAAGCAAAACGCTTTATTTTTGTGACCCCAGCCAACTGCTTTCTTCAACACCGAAAACCTGGCCAGAACTCTGCTCACAGGAAGCAGTAGGGGAAAAGTCACTGTTGATGCACGGCAAAGCTAACATTAACATTATTGTAACGTTCATTAGTTTCCACCAACAGCTACTGTGATAGGTCGAAAGCAACCTTTTTGATTTGCTTTTATTTGTATCTCTTCTTTTCTTCTAATAAAGTTAGCATGCTATCCAGCTAGCACAAGCCCAGTTAGACAACCTCATCTCATCACCTTCCAGTAGCTGTAGCATGTGAGCTGGCAAAGCAGCAACTCAGAGGACACATTTTAACTTTTTGGATTGTAAACATGGCTGATAGTTTTTTGTTGTCCATTTTGTGTTTTTTGTTTTAAGTACACATGTAAAAGCCCAACTGAAGTTGAGAATTAGCCATAGCTGTAAACTCTTACGTCACACATCACAAGTTTCAAAACCCCGTTTTGAATCGATTTAAATGTCATTGTCCCTGTCAAAACAAACTAAACTAACATATTGGCAAATAAACATTTGTAATGCTAATGTTAGCAAAACTTACAACAGCTCCTTTCAAGTTGCAGCTAACTAGGCAAATACGAGACTGTAGGTATTTCACTTGTTTACATAGAGGTTCTGCTTTATTATCTATCATTGTAAGAATCAGTTGTAAGTTTAATTCCATAGTTACAGGTCCAAATAAATTTACATTCCTTACTTAACCTCCAAGTGGCCAATAATTGTTTAGCTTTAATGCAGATTAAAGAAATGAGATAAAACATGTTAATTAATGAGAAACGGCCAGTTATTTACCAATGCTTCCTGTCATGTGCTAAGCTAAGCTAATAGACTGCTACCTGCAGCAGTATTTAATAGATATACAATATACTTGTATCAGTCCTCTTCTCTGCTCACCACCAGAGGGAATCACTAGCTAGAGTATTTTCCAAAATGTAAAACACTTGCTTTTAATATTACACTTGAAATTAGCTTCTGAAAAATCCACCATGTGGAAGTCTTTAGTTGTGAGTGTGTCAAGTCCTTTCAGATTGATAAAATTCCCAGAAAATAAAATATACAGAGGCCATTAAGTGTGTGTCGTCAATGAAAGCCACAGACCTGGTACTCTTAACTCGAAGAAAAGTTAAGAGGGAGAAACCCATAATCAGATCAGGTTTGTCAGACCAGATGGAAAAGTCACTGAAGGGAGAAGGAAAGACGAATAACAACAAAGGGAAAAAGTTTTGTACAGGCTGTTTTAACTCTTTTAACTCTTGAATACAGGAAAGACAAAAAGGCATGTTTGAAAAGGTCTATTTTATATATTGCTGATCTACCCAATAGACACACTGACCTCAGTTAAACCCTTAAAGACTTTTAGACTGTCAATTTACTCATAATAATTGTTATCAGGCTTTAGAGGCTGATAACAAATTGGTTTCTACCCCATCCAGTGTTTGATATGGGAGCTTTGTTGAAAGGGCAGAGAGAGGCCAGTAATATGGGTCTCAACAACTGATGGCTTCCAAATAGTGTCGAAATTGTTCCAGTCAGGTATAAACATATCTGATGTCTCACATGGTGAAACTGTACATTACGTGAACCACTTCATTTCTAGTGCAAACTGGCCCTGGCTTGCAGAGAGCCTGAGTATTACGAGGGGCTGCATCCTTTGACACACTTAGATATCAGCCTGGTTACACAGCTGAGTATCTGCACAAGGACAGTTTAACAGTTTAAAGGTATGTTATGTCAGGTTGTGAGAATCTGTTAGAGGACCCAGTACAGTGATGATAGCATAGTCTGATAACAGTCATGCTGTATTTCCATGGGAATACTCACCTACGTGTCACTGACCATCAGGTGATCACTGGTGAGTGAATTTGGAGTGTTCTGTGCTTAGTTGGGTTACTGAGGTCCAGCCCTCCATAGTTTGAGCTGAATTCTAGCTGCAGCATGGACCACATTCATCCTGTGGATTGCTTCAGGGAGCAGAAAAAAACGACAAAGCTCACATGGCGTGTGAGGTGCCTCCTCAAACAAATTAGAATGCACAATCATAATGTGGTGAAAGACGAGATCAAGTCATGAAATTATTTTCAACTGGATTTTGTAACGGAATACGATCCTTTGCGGGTTCTCTCTCTGAGTCTTGGCAGGAATCCTGACCTTAGCCCGAGGCAAAGGTGAATTTAGCATGCGCCCCCATCACCAGCTTTCTACACTCTGTGCAATGTTTAATTCATGAAAGCCTCACTCCATGAAACACAAATACATCAGCCTGGACTCATCTGGATGGATGGGCGCACTGATGGAAAGACATGAAATCATAAGAAATTCCATTTACCACTGGTTAAATTTTATTCAATTTGAAAACTGTCCCAAAAAAAGATTTAATAAAATGCTTTTTTTCAGGTTTCAGATTTGTTTACAAAATGTCATCACCAGGCAGAAAACTAAAGAATTGTCAGTGTTTATTACTGCGTGAGCTGAATAGTGTGGGTATAAAATTATTGTTAAGGTAAGACAATACTGAGAAATATTTACAGATCATTTATATTAGCTAGGCAAATTTGACTTCCTGGCACTTGATTTGATCAATAACTCAATTACATTGTAATTTACATTTTATACAGTAGAAACTGATTGAGGCACAGACCGTGTTCAACAGTGCAAATCAAAGCCGCAGCCTGCCTCTCTCAAGGCACACAACATGGAATGTTTACAACAGTTTGACTAAACATGATTTTCCAAAATTCTGTAGCCAAAATGTCACATTTCAATATTTATAATATTCTTTTTTTGGCATTTATAAAGGATTGTTTTTAACCAATGGTATTTTGAAAATCTTCACCATCTTGCTTTATGTGCTCACTTGTTGAAATATACACTTTGCCTGCATGACAACTGTTTACTCTGACACACATCATTCCACTGTACATTTGTACACTTATTTAGCATCGTTGTATGACGATGGCGAATCAGCAAACAGCAGTCCTTCTAAGGACAGTCCTGAGGCAGAGGCAGGGCCTGTACTCGGGGGGCAGGGGTGGGGTGGGGGGGTGGGTGAGGACGGGTGTGTGTGCATCATAAGTGAGCATGCTCGGAGCTCTGGTCGCTGTCGTGACTGTCCTCGTTGGCTAAGGAGTCCGTCGAGTGGTGCAGCGCTGCGATGCCAGAGAACTCCGATGGCAGCAAAGTCCCCTTTTTCACGTTCACCAGTTCTTTCTCCCGAGCTGCTGCCCCCTGCTGGCCACCCTTCACTCGTTTCCACTTCATCCTCCGGTTCTGGAACCACACCTTCACCTGACGTGGTGAAGCAGATAGAAAAGGGTCAAAACCACTGCTCCTTAGCAGAGACACAATAAATAATAATCATCAAGAAGCTGCTGTGGTGGGAGGCTTTGCAGCAACTTTCTCTAAAAGTTTGGCAGCTACTTCTTCAGCAGCAATTCTCTGTGCATGTACTGTTCCATCTGCCACTTGGCGTCTACCTGTTTTTCCCTGACTCAACAGACTCGACCGTATTTACGTCTCTCAGATTGATGATTAAGCTGTTGCTTAAAACAGTTTGCACGTCAAGTAGCAGCAGAAGCTCCCTGAGTGTCGACACATGCACCGGAGGGGAGGGGGAGGGGGAGGAGGAGGGGGGATGGGGTGAGGGTGGGGGTGGTGTGGTGTGAGGGTGGGTTTATTTTTGGGGAGTGTCATTCCGAGGGGACCGGGCGGTCACATGGTGAGGAAGTTAGTTGACAGCACAAACGTTTGTCTTACACGTCAGGGGCGTACGCCGTGCTGAGTATCACCTCGGATTCCTTACAAGCCTTGGGGCCTTTTCTGAGAGCAGGAGGGGAGGACTGGGACAGGGACAGGGGAGGGAGGGGCGTGTGTGTGTGTGTGTGGGGGGAGGACTCCAGCAAGGGATCGCTTATTTATGCCAGGCTCTAATGTCAAACCAAACATGTGATCCTCTGGGTTTTACGTGCACACTCACGCTCACGACACATCGCACCACGGAGTCCTGACCTCTCAGTGCATTTTAACCCTTTGAGCTTCAACGCGCTGCTCAAATCCTCCACTTATACGGCGTGACACACTCCCAAAAAAAGACACACCAGTGATGATGAAACAGTCAGTGAGCTCTGCACTGCTGTGTTTCAGTCTGCAAGCAGAAATCACAGCTAGACACCTAGCCTAAAACCAGGCTAAATTTAGCTGGGAGATGACGAGCAGGTTAGTCACACCAGTTGTTTAATCAGCGTTCACTGACTGTATTTCACTCTGTAATTCACCCTCAGGTTTAAACATTTAGATGCCGTCACATGTAACTCAGAGATTTAAAACAACATTCAAATTATCAACCAAATTTTGATCAAGTTGTTGCACACACACATCATCAAGTCTTTGCTTTTTCTTTCCCATTCTGGTTGAAACAACCTACAGTCATGTAGCTCCGCCTTCTTGCCATCTTTTATAATGCTCCAGTTTTCAAGGAATAAAACATCCAGCAGGCTTCTCGTGCAGCATAAATCAAGCGCCGTGGCCAACTGATTGTAATGCCAATATTTACCTCACTATCTCCTGCTGTATAATTTCCCCCTCTGACAAAACTGAGGTGACACATACACACACACACACACACACAACTTGTGCTTCATGAGCTGCAAAAATTTCACGCACATTTAATGCTGCTTTGAGCCCACGAAAAAAGATTAATTGCGACGGTCTGGGAGACGGCTGAAGTGGAATTATGGTGGCAGTCTGTGTGCTCGGTGGCCCTGTGGAGCTAAATGGAGCTTTGCCTGACGTGCTGGTATTTAAATGTATTCCCTCAATGTTTTTTTTTTTTGTTTTTTTTTCAGTTTTGTAATATTAAGCAGAAGCAGATGATCACTTAGACAGTCTGATATCACTTTTCATGTCACAGTTTCCAGTTGCTTTCTGGATTGATGAGTAAGATCTTAAATGTGACCCAGCAGGTTTACAACTCACTTCGCTTCGAGCGGCCATTAAAACACACCTGCGGGCGATTTCATTCACTGGGGAGATTCCTCTTTGTGACGTTTTTATCTGATGCTCCTCACGCACCACCACCACGAGTGGATCCTGTGTATTTTTAGCATGGCTGGCCGCATCGAGGAGGGGGGACTGAACCTTTAACCCTGAGCCCTGACAACACTGCCGATGTTCTCAGGAGCAGCAGCAAAATGGATTGATAGTCTGCCGGGGCAAAGACGTGCTGAGATCATGGTGACTGCGTTACTGTGAGCAGCAGTGATGGAGCACTGGTTTCCTGTGGTTAGAAAGACGCTTATGAAAGGATTCAAACTCTCAGCTCATCTACATTCAGACTTTTCTCTTTATCACGACCTTCATGAAATTAGAGCTGGGATTATTTATCATTCGCTTCTTGTATATCTGTCCTTGTTTACCTCACACAAAGCACCACAAATTAGGCTCCACAATCAATTGTAATTGACAGCAAAACAAATGATGTCCTCCAGACGTGAAGGACAAGACCCATCAAAAATAACATCATTCATTTTAGATTTCTGTAGGTGAAAATAAAAACTAAACATCACATATCACATTTATCCATAGAATCACATGTGATGTTTTGTTTACATTTCATGTGGTCCTGCCTTAAACTGGAGCTATACAAATAAACCTGCCTCACCTACAGAGCAAAGGGAGGCTCCTGATGCTAAGTGGAAAGCAGCCATTGCTGTTGTTAAAAGTTATACGAGAGAAAACATGTACGTTCAGGAAGGTTTACTTTAGTAGACCGGTTCATATGAATGAAGCAGGACAGTTTGTAGTTTTTTATGAACTTTGTTACTGCAATTATTAACGCTTTTTAACTGTAGCATGACATAAGATGGTTTGAAAGGCATGATGTGTAAGGTTCACACGTGTGACCCTTGTGAGGAATCAACCTGGAATCACCTCGATCGCTCCAGTCTGTTGTTAACATTCAGTCCATCACACCGCAAAATATCACTGGCAATGTGTCAACTAAGTGTGACTTACAGCTTCCAAACGGGTGTCAGAGAACAACAAGCTCAACGCCGTTTCCTTCCTCCAACCATTTGTCTCCTGTTATTTATTTCATGTGTGTGTGTTTTTTTTTTCCACAGCAGTGTGGCCCACGCTCTGAGTTAGCAGGGGCAGTGGGAGAGAGGAAGTGACTTGCTAGACAGCACTTCCTTCAAGCCGTCTCCCTGTCTTGACTGTGGCCCGCTTGAAAGAATAGACAGGAACATCTGGAATATGATAGTCCCGTCACGCAGCCACATCTGGAGCACAATAGCCCCTCGCATCAAAGTTACAAAAACACAGTAGCAGGCTGAGAACCCTTGTCGCTGTCCCGAGGCCACCTCTGTTTTCACAACATGGCATTAATGAGCTCGTGGGGGGGGGCAATAACATCTGAAACTAAGGGGAACAAGCAGCTGTGGGTAGGCACATACTTGTCTTTCAGTGAGGTCGAGATTGACGGCGATCTCGTAGCGCCTTAGTCTGGTTAGGTAGTTGTGGTGGGCAAACTCGGCCTCCAGCTCTCGGATCTGCTCCTTGGTGAACGCTGTCCTCTCCTTCCTGGGCTTGCTGCTCACGTCTGACTTGTAATTCCCGTCCTGGGACTCTGAAACCAAACACCACACAGGTTTCAGCTTCACTCAGGGCAGATTTATATGCAACAAAAATAAAAAAAAAAATAAAATAAAGCAAATCGTATGTGGCAGGTGCGAGTCAGCAGGGGGAAGAAAAGGAGGCAAGGTAAGGGAAACAATGGGAGCTGTCAATCACACTTTATTGTTCAGTCATTGTTTATGAACACTTTAAGTGGCTGGAAAGACTCGCGGGCGGCTGCACATGTGTGCCTGACTGTGGCAGCTGTGCAGTTACAATAAGCTGGCTTTTACACTGCCAACATGGATTTAATTTGTCTTTGTCTTAAAGCAATCTGCTTCTACAGAACCACTTTTTAAAGAAGAAACAAAGCAGCCACGTTTCTGTTTCACTTATCAGCCTTCTCTTCTTTTCTTTTCCAGCTTTGTATCTTAAGTTTTAAAATAAAAAATAATAAAAAAGAAACTTTATGACATAAATTACCCAATAATATAATAGAAAGTATTTTATGGAAATCTAATGCTGTAATGAAAATGAGAAATAAAAACTAATGTGTGTGTGTGCACCAAATATAATTTGAATATATTTTCTGAGGAGACTGTGGGAGACATAAATATATTAAGAAATAAAAATCCCCACAATGTGTCATCTCCACTTCAGCTCATCACCCCGGAAAATACTTTTTTGTTTTGGCTTTTCCGAAGAAAACTTTCCGAAAGAAAACACGCACGGTTAATTTACCCTGCAGAACTTTCCTATTGTGAGCAGCCCTCGGTGGTTTCGCTGTTGGGCACGCTTCAGTTGCACATTGCACTCAAAGGCAGCGGCAATCGCATGCAAATTCATCTGCGGTCCTGTTCTGTAGAGTGTGTTAATGCAGCAGGCCTACGTCAAGCCAAACTGTAAATAGTCTGCTGCAGTTTGAAGTTTCTGCAGCCACGTCACGGGAGGAGAACCGTCTCCTCACCTACAGGCCGTCTCTGTGGACGGACCCCTGTCCGCTCGCTGTGTGCCAGAAAGAGGATCTTCCTTCTAATTAAGAGCCTGTTTTTTTTTTTTCCAGAGTGAAATAACTCCTTGAGAGGCCGAGGAGAAGATGAGGGTAAACTGAAACTGCTCTACAAAAGTTATATTTGTATGGCACTTCCACAGTTTTAAAGCCAAGGACAAACAAAACAGATATATAAACTGCAAGAATTCCCACACAAATTTTATGAAATGAAACAGATCATTGCTCGACCCGCAGCCTGTGTCCGGCTCCCCCCTTGACCTTGCCTCTCCCTCCCTGTAATTTCAAACCGAGCAGCTCCAAACAGTGTGTGGCTGATTGAAGCGGGTCCTCGGACATATTTACCCGCTCTCTCTCTCTCTCTCTCTCTCTGGTAAACACAGACACTGTGTAAAGAGAAATAAAAGAATAACACAGCCAGCTGCTCTCAGACCAGCAGCCCTGGAGTTAAAACCAGCAGCGGGCTTTTATGACACAGCCACTACACCACAGCAATTAGGTCCCCGCTGTAACTTTCATCTCTCCACAAAAAAGGAGGAATAATATGAGGAAAAATACATGCACCCCAGAGAGGGGCACGTTGTGGGTTTCCCACATGGACCGGGGCTCGGTGCAGGAGGGGACCCGGACACTCACAATGTTGATGTGCTTCGCCGTGTTTCTCAAAAATGCATCAACACATCAGCAGAAAAAAGAAAACGTGGCCGCCGGCGAGAAGCTTTCAGCACCTCACGCCTCCTTTTTTACAACACCGCCTCAACAAAATAAGACTTCAAGCACCTTTTATTGTTCCACCAGAAAATCCAGTAACTTTTTTAAAAGGACGACCACTCCCTCAGACAGTGCTGCTCTTTTCTATGCAAATATAACCCAGGAGCTGAGCGGACAGACATGCTGCAGGGCCCTGAAAACCTAGCCACACGAGAAAATGAACAGGTTCCCCCAGAAACCAGACACCCCCCAAAATACCAGGGAGGTGGCTCATCTCGTTAGCCCACCCTGTGGGCCTTCCTTGAGGAAACAATCACAACTGAGTATTAGAAGCAGAAAGCTGAGAAGCTTCATATTTGAGAAATAAGGTGGTGGTGGTGGTGGTGGTGGTGGTGGGGGGGGCGGTGTTCAACCTGAGCATGGAAATGAGCTCTCAGGTTTTGTTATTGTTTCTGTATCTAAATTCAGGTTTTGCTTAAGTTTCTGGTCCAGATGGTGAAACCCAATCAGGGCTCTATCTCATGCAACTGGCAGTGCTGTGATATTTGGACAGCTGATTGAGTCAGCAACCAAGCCCCCCCACCCCACCACACACCACCCCACCCTCTAATAATCAGCATGATTGGTGTCAGCGTGGAGAGAATGTACAGCACATGTAATGAGTGTGCAGCAACTATTGTTACGGGGACGAGGGATTTGGAGGCTGAGGTTTTTCCAAATAATTTGACAAAGGAGGAGAGGAAATAGGAGGTGGTGTGCTGAATTTGAGGATTAGAGATTCTATTGCAACATTTTTGCTGCTGTGGATCGCAGGACGCTCAGCACAAACTGAACTGTGGGGATTGAAAACCGAGCCTTCTTCCAGCCTCCTGAAAAGCTCCGATGGTGCTGGCACATTTCACACTGCCTGACTCCTTTTCTTGTTTTTCAGATCATAACATCTGGAGTTCCTGTTAAATCAGTGAGTAATGAGGATTTGAGCTGCTCTTTATAGCATTTGGTATTATTACAAATACATGTCTCCAGTGCTCTTACACTGTCTATCAGTTACAGTCAGTTAACAATCAGTCTTGTAATATTTCTGCAGGGGTTGAGGGGCGACGCTCGCTCCCTGAGATGATTACCAGCATCCCGAGCGAAAAGCTCTTCACACGCACTTCTATCATTCAGTGGTTTAAAATGCTGTGCATACAAAGAGGCCTTTAAAGGCTGCAGGATCAGCGCTGAGGGCCCGCAGCAATCCTCAAATGGACAGAGAGAGCGCCCAGCACACTTTCCCTGGAAAACTAAGAACTCTCACTAATATCACGTTCCCTGCAAGAACTCCCGCGACCCGGCCCCGGCAGTTTGTCATGCCGTGATTGATTATTGTGGCGACTGCAGGTTGGAAATGTTGTGCAGGTCATCAGGGAGGTGTTACCTATTCCAGTACAGTCCTAGAAGGGTTTTTTTTTTCTAACTCTCTTTGTACTATATATTATTATTATTAACACAGAGGTTGTGTAATTCTGTGTCTTAAGAGTTTTAAAAGCAGCTGCATTATTTATGGATAGAAACTGGCCTGGGATTATAAGGAATAAGATCAGGACACCTGCAGCTGCCTCAATGTGCCAAGTCGCAAATTCAACTGAATCACAAATTAACTAAAAACAGAGAAGTGGCCTTGAAGTTCACAGTGCAGGTGCACGTCACCGTCGAGAACATATACTCTGTCTGTTGAATATATGAAAGTAAACCTGTGTAATAAATCTCTCCAACTCTCTTTTCAGAGGAATGTGCTGGAATATTTACACGGGAGAGTGAAATAATTTATAACCCATGAAAAAAATAGAACCATAAAACATCTGAATTATTTATTTTCCTTTCATGTTGAAATAAATAAGATAAATTCCTGTGGTATTCCGTCAGGATATATACACTTGAAAATGACATCTGCAATCAGTGCCTTTGAACTTCACACTGATTTTGTCAAATGTGACACACACTCGTTTACTTTGGTAAACCTGAGGTGATTTATTTTAACCACAAGCTTTAGACGAGGAGAAAAGCCGGAGAGCCTTCGGTGTGTCGGGTGTTTAGTGCGGCGTGAGGCTCCAGTGTGCTCTTTTACAATCCTTGACATTAATTCTTTACTGTGTGCCTCATTTTCTGCCCTCTGAAGAGTGTCGCAACAAACCAGATGTGATATTTAAACAAAACATGGCAGCAGTCAGATGTGCCCACACAGTTATGATGTGGCCTCTGCTCCACGCTTCAGTCTGCCTGCTGCAACACCCTCGCTGCGCGTCAGCCAACACCTACAAACTGCTTTTCAGACAGCTTTTTGTTTTTCTATCGGAGCTGCAGAATCTCTGCACTTATGTGCTGTTGAAAGATTTAGAATGACAAGTACAGATGTTTGTGTTATTCTTCAGCTCTACTTGGAATTTCTTATAGCGCTCGTATTTATGTGGTGATGTTTATCTAACAAAAAGTCTGAACAAAGGACGTGCTGGGAAGAAGTTCACATTAAGGCTCTGGTTGTGAAGTCTGTCAAAAGCAGATTATTTTTTAAATCAGATTTGCAGAGGAAGAAAATCGTGCTCCAGTTTTTTCACTCCGAGGTTGAAAAGTGAAGTCAGAGACTGTGCTGTGAGTTCCTCTTACCTGAACTTTCACTTTTCCTCTTGCTGTTCCTCTTCTCGGCCTCAGCAGGTGACAGAGTCTGTCTGCCAAAGTCTGCAGGCACACAGGAGGCCCCTGTGGGGGTACTGCCACTGCCCAGACTGGGGGTGCTGGCACACATACTGGGCCCACCAGGATGACCCAGGTCTGGGGGTGAGGGTCCACTGTCGTGGGATGAATGGGAGTGCGGGTGGCAAAGGTTGTGGCGTGCGGCGCCACCAGGCGAAGGCATCTGTGGTATATGCCAAGACGTGTGGTGCTGAGGTGGGTGATGATGCTGCTGGGAGGGCAGGTGGCCGCGGTGGGGGTGGTGGTGGTGCTGCCCGGGAAACAGACCGTCGTCGGCCGGGTAGCTGGAGATGATGCAGGGCGCCGGTGAGGAGGTGGAGGAGGAGGAGGACGAGGAGGCCAGGTCCGGGTAGGAGACGTGGTCCGAGCGTCCGTGCAGAGTCAGGGGGGACTGGGTGAAGGCGGGATGCAGGGCCTGCGCCGGGGCGTGGGGGCTCCGCAGACATCCAAACAGTGTGTGATCCATCGCATGCAAACACACACGGCCCTCCAGGAAAGGTGAGAAGGGCAAGGGAAAAAGGTTAAAGTTACCTAAATCAACCAAAAAAAAAAAAAAAAAAAGATCACAAGCACATATCCAAGATGCTGCTCCTTTTCCCCTCTGACAAACCCCCCCAAAGAAACTTTTTCCTTCAATTCAAATAGTCAGAGCAGAAAGCAAAGTGTGTTTTGAAATGGGTGTCCTGTGGTAATCCGGAGCGTGCGGCCAGTTGCCAGGCTGTACAGGATAAACAGTTAGCCCAGGATAAGCTTCAGCAGAGCCTCTCAGATGTCAAGAGGAACAGGGGACTGGAGCTCGAGGCTGGGAGCAGAAGGAGGTTCCTAGGAACTGCAGAACGAGGGGAGCCGGCGGAGGGGATGTTATAAATAGGGTGTAACGTGAGAGGGAGGCTGGGTCACAGACTGCATACGCGCTACTGACCACATACATATGATCGCCCTCCAAAAAGCACAGCACAATAAATCTGTACTATTAAAATGGCTGAGCCTCAGGAAAGAAGGCAATTTATTTTGGACTTGGATCTGACCTCCGGTGGCCATCTTTTTCCCTGCAAGAAAACAGCCTTAATGGTTCATGGGTGTGGCTTGGATGGTGGGGGGTGGGGGGACGGGAGGTGAGGGAATGTGGAGAGTTGGGGGGGGGGGCAGAGGGGGCGAGGTGTCAGGGGTTAACTCAGCGTGTCGCCCTGTCTTTGTCAGTTCTGACCCCTTTAAACACAGTTTGTCTTGTGGCAGTCAGCAAGGAAACCTGTTGCTTCAAAGTTTCCTCTGCTCGGTGTCACTTGCGTCTGTGATGTGCAGAGCTCAGGTTCATCACTGTGTGTCTTAAAAGGAATATGAGAAACTTCACTCCCAAATAATAACCAGAGAAGAAAATATTTATCACAGTGCAACAGGATCTCATCTGAAATATGGTGTCAATATTTTGTCGTCTGGAGAAGTGACCTACTAATCTTTAAAATCAACCACAGTCCATTTTAATCTTGTCCAACCAATCATCATCTATCTTATTTTAAAAGAAGCATCATCACACCAACAGACACAAACAATACAGGTGGAAATTTCACCTTTGATATAAGGTCACAGAGGTCACCAGCCCCCTTTCACACAAGTTGCTTCAATTACTAAATGTGTCCACTTTCAGTTTACTGTTATGGGACAAATTGATATAGCATTATTTTAAATGGCATCTCTTGCCTGTGATGTTTTATATTCTTATTTTCAATGAGTTCAAGCAGACAAAAAAATAATATCTGCAGCTTGCAGTGGAGTGACCAGAGGAAAAATCCCAGAAATCCCCAGAGTTTTTATATAACACCAAATATTTCAACCACCCCCGACCTGAAAATCCACCAAAACCCCTGTCACATGTTGTCGGGCGTCACATCATTGTCTCACTCAAATCAGTTTTGGCCATAAAAGTATCATCTTCCAGAGGTGACGTAGTCAGTTAACAGCTCCATCACCAGCTTCTTTTACTCGTCTCTCATTATTATCATCATCATTGATATTGTTCTCATTATTGTGTGGATCTGGACCAAGACCTTACTAGAAATACATATATTTTCCATTGGATCATTTAAATTATTTCCTATTTCTTAATTTAACATATAAAAAAAAGAAAATATCAGTTTGAGTAATTTAGTTAGATGAGATAATTCATGTTTAGTAAATAAATAAGTCATTAATGTTGTATTAAAATGTATATGTATTAAAAATAAGGAATCATGTGAACACAATCCCTCCTCCTCTCTGTACTGACTGTATATAACACAATGGTAGAAACATACAGAGAATGCAGCGCAGAGCAAACTGGAATAATCTACTATACAAAATGAATATTAATGGCCGTTTCAGAGTTTCCGTGGCTCAGACAGGTTTCACAGATGGACGGTCACAATAACTCCACACTCATGGGGACCAGGGTGGACGACACAGGCTGTGCCACAGGCGCTGTGGGCCGCCTGAGAAAGGAAATTAATTCCTCTTTGAGGGAAAATTACTTTAACAGATAGCATGGCGGAGGCAGGCTGTAACTTTTGCTGCTTGCCCCCACACCCCCACCCACCCCCCACCACCAACAGTCCCTCCAAAGCCTGTGAACGAAGGCAGCAGCAGCAGCAGAGGCAGAGCAGCTGAGGAAAAAGCACCTTAGGTGAGTGAGTGTCAAACTCTTCTACTGTTTACCTTACAAATTAAGGCTATTAGCAGGTTAGCCCAGGCGATATATATATTTGCTCGGGGCCTTGAGCAGGTATTAATGCGCACGTGTTTCCAATCCTGTTGCCGGTCTCACAGCAGTGATGGCCTGTGGCATGGGTGTTTTCAGTCAGTGCTTGCCGTCTCCCCTTGTGTGCAATATGAGGCAAAATCTCCCATTGTGTGAACAAGTGTGAGTGTGTTTGAGTGTGAAATAGAATTATATTAATATATTGGGCCCAAGCTGGACTTTTATTGTGAAAATATGACGCATCTCCCCCTGCCATTTTGTCCACTTCCAGTGAGATTTACCACACAATTTCATTTTTCTCTACACATTTAATCTTCTTATTTGAAAATGATCTTGCTTGTCACTCAACACAGGTGCAGCCTTTAAAGAGCCACTAACTCCCAAATAAATGCCATTACTCTGGATTCAGTGGAGAATTTTTGTGTCCCGTGATGGTGTAAATGTTGTTTCAGATGCTTTTCCAGTCAGAATTGAACATAATCCAACTGGAAACTTTTTATTTGGACTTGGAAATACCCACATTTGAAGATATGTGAATACTGGCCTGAGCCATCAGTGTCATAAATCTAAAACTACCTGTGCTGGCCTCCTGAAGCACATATCTGTTGAACCTTATTATGTGATGACATGTGAGATGAAAAGGAGAATAAAAAGGAGGTCAAGAGGTTATAAAGGTGAGTAGGTGTAACTCATAAAGAGCGGAGTCAGAGGGAAGGCGGGCTGGCCACCGCCATCGATGTGTGTTGTGATGATCAAGTGAGGCCGGAGCAGTGGACGGAGAGCGAAGGTAGACCTTCTGCTCCAAGCTGTGGCTGTCAGTCACTCAGGCAGGAAGGGCTGCAGCAAACACAGCTCAGTGCCACTGTCACCAAAACAAACATGTAACTGCCACTTTAGTCTTTCTCCAACATGAACTTTAATGTGAACACAGTCATTTTATTGCCTGATCTGAGTTCAACCTTGATTGGAAAATAAGCAACTTTCCCTCCTGGATTAAAGGAGGTTTGTGTTGCTGCAGAAACAGCGATTGGGATCAAAATATAACACAGAGCAACAGTGGTGGGGCTTCTGCATTAATGTGTATTGAAAAGCTCAGAATAATGAAACTGCTTTACATTCAGTCTTTTGTCTTCACGACTCATAAGCACTGACATTCAATAAGTGTCTTATAACACACTACACTGTGGCTGTAAACAGACGTCAATGTTTATTTATGCATTTGTCAACAACCATAAGTCCTCCTGTGCAACCATAAGTGGAGAGCGCGCTCTCAGAAGCTCAGAATATATGTGTGTATGTGTATGTGTGTGTGTGTGTGTGTGTGTGTGTGTGTGTGTGTGTATATAATCATTATGTAATAATTGCTGTACATTAATAGCGGCTCAAAACGCCCTTACAACTTCTTTATAATTACACCATAGTGCATTATAAACCACTTATTACATGTTTTAGGTAAGTGACGTGAATAAAAGCTTTAATGATAATGGTAAAAAAAATTATAATTTGTAACAGTATAATAGTACAGCTATGGGACTGAGTGCATGAAACAATATGATAAAGTTTTATCCATTTAGCTGTTTTTGTTGCCACTCGCTGCACACACTCTACACACACTCTACACACACTCTACACACACTCTGCAAACTTTAACGGCCCGGATGTGTAATATGCTTTACTGCAGACAGCTTTGATGTCGCTCTCGGCTTCAGTAGTATAATACCAACATTTAAGAAGACCCAGTGTGTGTGTAATCATTATTAGACATTTTCCTCTTCTTTTTTTTTTCTTTAATTCTCCAGCTAATATGGAAACATTTCAGAGCGTGTAACACTCACTCAGCCTCTCTCGTGATATATAGCAGCACGCAGCCAAGTGCAGTAAGATTAGAATTGACGTGCTCTGGTGCAGCCGTAAACCTAATATATCCAATGTAAGAGCGCTGGCACAATAACAGATGTCATCTTTGAGTTAGGCCTCCAGCAGCAGCTAAAAGAGCAGCGATTTCTGTTGACACGTCTGAATTTAAAGAAAATTTAACTCTCCTCTGAAGTGAGATTTTCACCTTTTTAAACCTGACGTCTGCACCTATAAAACTCAATGCAAGGTAATATGAAATTGCACATTTTAAGATAACGTCCTACATGTAGGTTTTGTGCTTCAGGCCACAAAGTGAAAAAACATACGTGTAAATATTTTGGATAAATATTCATAGATTCACAAGAGAATTTAAAATGTAATTTTTTAATGTTGAATCTCACTTGTTGATCAAAACAACCTGGTGTTCTTCATCATGAGACAGTAGTGGAATATCTAGCTACATCATGTCCTGGGATAATTTAGTCCTGGGTTTGATCTGTGACTAATAACAGAGCAGGGACAGTGACAGTGCCGCGGCGCTCAGGCGAACATCTGCGGGCTGCGTGGAAACTGTCGTCACCCGCTCGCTTCCTTCTCGAACGCTCAGCCGCAGATTTACGGCCTGCTGTCAGGAATATTGTCTGTGTGGACGATAGCAGGATGTCAAGTGATATATCACAAAGTGAGACAGTGAATGCTGTCTCCGTTTACAGCTCGATCGCATGAGGAGAACAGCAGCCCTCTCAGGGAGTGACAGCGCCGACGCATAAAGGGGGAAAATGTTGACAGCTCCGAACACGTTTGTTATTCTGAATCTCATTTCTCCGGTTTGAAATAGACAAAGCCATGTGTGTTTACTGTGCTGCAGACTCAGCAGACTTAATTATTCTGCGTTTGCATGAGAGTAAAAAGTAAGTTGTTTAAAGAAGTGTGTTCTGTCTTTGGGTTTTTAAATGTTACATTTGCTTTTCTTCTTTAAATCATCGCTTCCTTCACTTTAATGTTTCATAAACTACTACTATCAAATATGAATTAGAATTGAATCAGTTGCTTAAGAGCTGAGTTGTCATGGGGGAGCCCTGCAGGACCATCTCTGTAATTGACAGCTAAATCAAACGACTGCCTTGCTGCCATGGGAGGAGAAAAATAAATGACTTTGATGAATCAGTT
Source organism: Caranx ignobilis (assembly GCA_021432705.1). Lineage (NCBI taxonomy): Eukaryota > Metazoa > Chordata > Actinopteri > Carangiformes > Carangidae > Caranx > Caranx ignobilis. Next base: position 15,941,571 of record MU270012.1, read on the forward strand.
TACATGGACACCGAGGCGAAAACAGGCTGATTCTCTTCCTGAACGGCTGACACATCAGAGATGGAACAGCTCTAATATCTTTATAAAAATGTGTCATCTGGGTCTGTTTTTAACACACTTGCTGCTCTTAGGTGGCCATTTTCTGTGTTTGTAATGGCCATGGACAGCCGGGGTGAGATCATCATCTATAATGGGGGGCGGTTGGAGCCGCCTGGTGTGATGGTTCCCCTCCGCCTCCGGCTTGAAGGCATTGGAGCCTGAGTTAGACGTGTGTGATGCTGTGCAGGGCCTCGCACCGAGTCAGACCACACCTCAAACAGCCTGGGGTCGCCACACTAAAACCTCCATTTAGATCTGGACCTGGTACAACCGCCAAAACCAAAAGCGGCACCAGCTCCAGCCAGCCGCAGAGCTAGGCCCGTTCGTTTCCTCCAAGACTAAATTTGTAAAAAACACCCTCCTTTCATTTCGCCCCCTTCACACTCCTCGCCGCCTTCAAGTGAGGCAGAATAAGTGCCAGGCGGTGGAAATGGCTCCAGACTTCTCGATTTGTGAACGGGGCCATTAGTGACTTTTATATGTTCGATTGAATCACCCGCCCGCCCACCTACCGCTCAACCAAACCCACCCAGCGCACTCAACTTCCTGCTCCACACACACTTGGGCACATGCAACACACAGGTTTGGTCCAATGGCTGTGGAGGAGCTCTGGCCATATTGCATCACTCCAGCATCCCTCTGATGGTCCAGCTTCAACATGCTGTTCCAATAAGGCAAATCATTCAGAAGAGTGAAGTCAACCTTTTATGATTTAACGGCTTCCTTCTCTCTTTAGGTTCCAGGGGGTTTCTGGACGGTCCCAGAGAATTTGTTCTGTTAAGTTACTGTACGGGGACCGGCCCACTCTCTGACTAATGTTAAGTCAATGTGTTAGGGCTGGTGTATCTCAATAACATTTAATTCAGACTCTGGGCCATCAGTTCAATACACGCTACAGACATCGTCATACAGATACGATGGGCTAGTGATGGTGTTTGATTTGCAGCTCTGTCTCCAAGAGATGATGTTTCTGCACAACTGATTCAACAACAACAACAACATTAGGATTCTTTTTTTTCTGTTAACATTATGAGGAAATGTTATTCATTAACATTTCTGGCGAGCAGCAAGAATGATGATAATGAAGGAATGGTTCAATGTATTTCATTGATTTTCTGCCAAAACATTAGATCAAAGCAGCTACAGCATTATTAAACTTTAGGGGAATATTGTCTTGGTTTAATACAGATAGGTCCACAGTCACTATGTGTTTATTGACATTTAACTGAAACCAGGATCTTTCCCTAACCTTTAGCAGAGTGCTGTACAGTGGAGTCAGGATACAAACCTGACCTCTGGTGTTGCAGTTATTGTTGACCTCTGCAACTCCTGAATGATCTACCCCCCCAACAGTCCAGCAACTACTGTGTATTTTCAGCACGGTACAACTGGGAAAACTATTTAGTGACATAACCATAATGTCCAGGTGACAGGGTTGTGATTTGTCATGTCTGAACTTTCAAGGTTCACTGAGGCAGATGTTAATCACAAATCTGCAGGTAATTCCTGAAGAACACAGCTGGATGAGTCGTCTGCTGGTAACTGGTCTGACTGTAGGTGAACTTTACACCTGCTGGTGTTCTGCAGGAGTGCTCAGGATCTCCTGCTGTGTTGTTTGGTAATAGGAGTAAAGCATGGTGCAGGTGCAGGTGTGGGTGTATCTGTGCTTGACTGACACCTCACACATTCTCCTGTCCAGTCCAGTACAGTCACGTGACCTCCAGCAACATTTCACCCAGTTCCTTCCGGAGCAGACACTGAGTAAAAGACACTGACTGAAGGCTCCTGACTGCACTTCTACTATCACTTGCATTAGCGGGTCTTTAAAACTCATTATATACATTAATAGTTGCTGTTTCTCTACTCAGATTGCTTTGGTGCTCTTCTGGGGGACACAGTTATAGGCCCACCTGGGTTTCTGTCATCTGCTGTTTAGTTTTTTAGAGTACTAAAAGTAATACGACTACTCCTAATACTACAACCACTACTATCTCCGTTAATAATAATACTATAAATAGGCTTTGCCAATGGAAACAAAGCTAAAGGAAATCATCTGGCAACAATGCAAACCAAAACCTGAGTAGAGAGGCCTGAGTGTAGAGCGAAACCTGATTCTAGGACAAGACAAACAGGACTCAACCAGCTTGTTCAGTTTGATCTCCAAAGCAGACAAAGAAGTTCACTGAGGTGATGCTGCCGCAGAAAAATAAACCTTTTCACAATTTGTTGTAAGTTTTAGGACAAGCATTTATTCAGATGCAGGTTGAAATCTTGTATTATGTGAAACTAAATTTCACTGTGGGTGGTTAGTCAGATGTTGATAAACTTGGTGTCTGAGGTACGTTGTGATGAATCACTGACCATTAATATGTGATCTCACTCTGCTGATGCAGCTGTGGACTCTAATCATGGTCTTCAAGCTATTTGAGAGGTTTTTCCACCATGACATGCAGAAACCCAATGGGCTGACTTTTTTTTTTTTTTTTTTTTGGCCAAATTTAACAACATGATGGGTATTGGCACAGTTGAAGAATAATTTTGGTTAAGTAGCCTTCACTAACCTGATGAGAAAAAATCTCATGCTCAGGCTGCCCAGACAGTGATCCATCAGCATTACTGCTGAAGCTCTTGTGACCTGAGGACACCTAAAGGTGCTGCAGCCCTGCCTGAGGTCACAGGAGGTGCAGTGTGCAGCAGGGGAACAGTGACCTCTACTGGCAGGTCATGAGAGGGGTGTGTGCATGTTAGGGTACATTAAAAACTCTCTAAACTGCAGTACTGCTGGTCATTCTGACCAAAGCAGCTGTGATGACAGTCGATGTCTCGTGTAGCTGTACAAATAATGCACAGGTAGGGGGTGACAACTCCACATGACTTCTCATTTATCACACCTCTGCATGTGTTGCTGAGGCTGAAAATCCAAATTATTTTGGTGGTATGTCAACTTCTTCTGAAGCTACAAAATCAGCATCTCTTCAGTTGACTGACAGTTCATCTATGGCTTGGTCCTCGAGCAGTGGAGATGATTATGTGACCTAAAGGGGCTGAGGAATGGCCTCTTGGCCTGCAGTGTGATTATCACCAAGAGCCCTGCAGGCCAGATTTCCTCAGAGTCCCACAAACACTGCATGACTACAGGTCATAAATAATGTAATCACACCACCTCCACTAAGCATTGAATATAAAAAGCCTCCAAGTGAGTGTCAACTTTCCTGTATATGTAAACGTTAACCTCAGCAACAGTAGTTGTTGCAAAGGTAACAACTTACAACTAATATCAACTAAGACTTTGTTCCATCACACTGGAGAGGATCTGTAGTAATTCAGTTCTAAGGCTTTTAGTATAATAACAAGAATTATTTTTTATACTATGTTTGTGTGGTGCATGATCCTAACCAAGGCATCTGTGAGTACTGATGTCTTAAACGCTGGGTTAATGATGATGTATCATGTATGTGATGATGTAAATCATGAATGCAGTTGTTTACAGTGGTGGATAATCATTAGCAATTGTGCTCTGTTGAAACTCATTATAATGAGCAGAATAGGCCATGTAATGGATATTTATCACTGATGTATTATTGTGGATGCTGTTGCAGTTGATTTTAACTCGTTTGTATTCAATAAACTGTGCCTCATATTTTATAAGATCATTATTTTTTCCTTTTTAAATCTTCATCATCTGCACCGTGACTTGTAACTATAGGAACAATAATAATTGTTTCACTCTGACATATAGAGTACAATTTTAAAGTAGCATAAAACGCCCTTGTCAAAACTGTACTTGAGAAGAGCTACAACGTGTTTCTCCACAACTGGAGCTTTCTTTGTTGTTTTCATGTTTATTTCTTTCCTCTGCTTTGACTGAACTGAAATTCCTTACTCCCCTCAGTTTACATCACGGATTGTTTTCTACTGAAGGCATGTTTGAAATTCAGGACTGTTTGCTTGACATTTATCTGCCTGCAAATAAATAGCGTGTCTCCCCCAGCAGCTCTGGAGTCAAGGGTTATTGCTGTTTGGTGTCAGTCAGATTTAGCTCTTGGCCAATAGAAACCCGGCGACCTCTGCATATTTTGCACTCAGCGGGGTCATCGGCTTTGCCTCCAGGGAGCTGTTCTGCTCTCCCGTCTCCTCTCACGCTGGGAAGTGGAGTTCCCAAGCATTTCCCCCAACTGTGATCCAGAACAATCCCATGTTGTCGCCCAATCAGGAGACTGGAGCGACTGGCTTCGTCCGAGTGGACATGACGCATGGCCAGGACAATGGGAGGATACGGACGCAGGCTATATGGATGAAATACCCTCCTTTGTCATGACGACAGGGCGAGATAGGCTCTTATACAGTGTAATGTTGATTTCCTGAATTTTATACTTTGACACCTTAAGCCAGCTGAGGTCGTCTCCATGTTTTGCCTCGTTAAAAATGATGAACCATGCTTCATAAAAGAAACTCAAATATGGAGCTCTAAGCCTGATAATATATAAAATGTGTTGCCTGTGGACCAGCTCCACACACACAGTCACGCTATGAACTGACCAGAGCCCAGCGTTTTCTGCTGCCTGTGTGTCGTGACATCTGTTGAAATCATAGCCCTGCTTTCAGAAAGACCCTGTCCCGTCCTGTTTGCAGTTGCCATGGTGACAGGGTAGTGTGCAGGAGGCAGGGCAGGGTTTGGTCCAAGCTCGCTGGGACTGAAGAGGAGGCGGCGGTTTGGACGGGATGGACCGCATTCAGTTCCAGGGCTTTCCAGAACCTCCCAGGGGCTTCATTAAAACAAAAGGAGGAGGAGGAGGAGGTGGGACTTCCTGTTGGAATGCAACAGACCAACCACGACCCCATAGGAACTGCAACTTTTAATGTGGACAGAAGGTCCACAGTCACGCTGCAGTAATGTCATGTGTACGTGCCACAGTGCTGCAACAGTCTGTGTTGTCTTACTGCAACACAAACCTGCAGGCAGAAGGTTCCATGTCATCTTCAATTCAACTTCTTAATGACCTCCACTGGTGAGCACATGTTAATATAGTTAACATCAACCAAGCTCATCTTGTCTGAACATACAGATACATCACACATCTCTTCTAGGTTCACTTCACTTCTACTGATGTCTACAAGGAGAACCACTGACACCCCGTGGTTCCTGTTTCACTGTGACCTCCATCTACTGAGACCAACTCACAGCATGAAGGTGTGCACTGACCATGTGGTTGGTCAACAGAAACACTCATCCACTGTGCTTAGTTGATATTATTCTGGTGTGCTTCATCACCATATTATCAAACTACTATATATTGCACTCACACAATGTTTGAAGTCTGTGATCACTCTGATCAATGTTTACTTAACACTCGTATGAGAGCCATGACTTCCAGCCCCAATGACTGAGTGAGTGATATAAAAGTTGGAATTCTCTGGACTGTATGTAAGTGCTCTACATTTGTATCTATTACCTTCACGTAAACTTCATTCTCTGATTCAAACTCTTGATGTGCAGTTGAAATTAGCATCCATCTCTTTAGATGTGCAGAAACATACACATTTTTTAGAAAAGTCTACTTGAGGATCCAGCCTCAATTAGCTTTTTAGTTTTTCATGAAGATCATTACCTTTCTTTAACAATCTCCATAAAAAAGACTGATCACACTTGAGCTGGTTCAAGCGAATGTTGAACGAAAAAATGTATGTTGCAGATTTAGCAACGTTTGAGATTCAGTAAAAAGAGTGCATCAGTCTTTAATGGGTTGTCACGATTCTTGATACTTCGGTACCAAGTCGATGCCAACGCGCAAAAAATACATCGGTACCTGCTTTTTTTCGGTACCGTGAGTACCGGATATACAACTTTGCCCTCAGTGGGCTGTGTTGATTCCTGTTGAGACTGATGCAGGCAGTATACGTGCATGAGTCTGAGCACACGCCTGGTCTCAGTGCAGCTTGGTGCAGCTACAGTTGAACTCGCAGTCCGTTTGTTATGTGAGTGCGGCGGACCTCGTACCACATTCCAAGTTTGAGCTCATGTAAACATTATGCCACGTGTCTTTCTCCAGTCAGTCGTCATGGAAACATGATGCTCTGACAGCAGTGCGGTGTTTGGACCATGGATGTATGGTTTAAATAGCTGGATATGGATGGAATTTGTAGGTTTGGTAACAAAACCAAAACAATGAGCTGAAAGACACTAAAATGCTCAGGTGTTAACTATCCTTTCCACAGTACAGGTTGAGTCTTTATTCATATAAATTCACTGACTGATGAGTGAAACTTTGAGTTTAGAGCTAGAAGAGCAGCGTTTGGGTGTGTTTTCCTGAAACTCTGTTCCCAATTATTATCATTAAAATAATACATAAACCCTCACAAACAACAGTAAAAAAAATACTCATAAAAGATCAAATGCTTTTACAAAGACGTTCACTGTAAGTTAGAGTTTTAGGACACATGTTTATGCTAGCTGGTTGGGCATTTAAAAAGCTTCAGCCGCAGCTTTCAGCCAAAGACACTATTTAGCGAGGGTGTCCTTGTTTTCATGTCCTTCACAATCGAGCATAACAACTGGATAATGAGAAGCTTGTGGTGAGGATTGGAAAGCATCATGTCAAGCACTTTGTTCCAGGACTGGAGATTTATAATAAAAACGTTACCTACTGCTGCACAGTCGAATGAGCAGAACTATTGAGTGACCAATGCTAAATGTCGCCATGGTCAGATGGAAAGGAGTGGAAGATGCAGTGAGAGCGGGAAGAGGAGAGCAGCACCTGGGGTTTGACAGTTACATTACTGCAGTTCATCATCCAACAGGAAACAATAGGGATGTTGTCAGTCTGAAGCAACAGACTCGCTCAGGAATCAGTGTTTGGGACGACTGCCACTTGGATCAGAGATTGTTTTCCATAAAAATGATTTACAGTTCAATTGTGAGCCTTTCGAGGACATTCTTATCCTGTGCAACGCAAAGAGAGTGTAACAAGAAAAATAAAAAGGCTCCCAGGTCACTAAAATTAAAAGCAGCAAGTGTCAGAGTTTCATCCACTGTGACCAGAGGACACTCATATAACGGAGAGAAACAGCAAAATAAACTGAGCAAACTTTGAAGACAGAGATAAAGGGTCCATTGTTTTCACTGACATGTAGGGGTCGATGTGGGAATCATAATGGTGTGTTCATAATATTAAAAGTTTGCTATAAAACTGTCAGATCTTGAGGTCGTTCTCTGAAGTTCATGCTCCAGTTTTTCAGTGAGCATTAAGAAGTCATTTCACACAAATATTCCACAAATTTAAAACGCATCATGTGTTCCTACGATTTACCTTCACAATCGGGAAAGTGAATTTAACAAGAAATCATTGCATCTTTGGACAGAGAGTTGAATAAAAAGCTCGTGTTGCTGTGATCTTGGCCTCATTATCGATGGCCCTGTGAGCTGAAAAAATAAACTCAGTGTAAATAAACTCTCTGGTTTAAATTTGGTTTTGTGATTTTGACACATATTTCACAGCTATCTGCCAAGAATGCAAACAACAGATGCGGATGTTGTTCATCAACCAAAGAACTTTCATGGCAATGCCTCTTGACACTGTACAAACACTTAATAGCTACAAGGACAATACACAGCGAAGTTAGACACTATTACACGCTGGGATAGAAGAGATAACAAATTGTTTATAGCATCACATTCAGGATTTTTACTCACCACATGTTAGACTTGTGTTGCTTTAAAACTCAGAACATGTTAGCCATTAAATTATTTTCTCTTTGTTGCTTTTGAACTTGCCTTTGTCCCCTACAAATGCCTCTTGGTTTTTTCATGAAGGATTTCTCAGACACTTTTCAGTCCAGCTATTAAACTCTGACACTCTGGAAACTCTGAATTTGATGTAGAGGCTCAGAACATAAATCACAGTGAGCAGAGACAGCTGAGGGTTTACACACTAGTGAAATTTTTCTCCTGTCCTGACTTTTTCATTGACACCCAACTTCTCCCAGAACATTTCACTCATGACCCAGTCTCAACCCTGTGTGATTGTTCTCATCTTTATATTACTAAGAGGCTGGTGCTGTGGAGATACATGTTTAATGTTTTTAAATGTTGAAGAGGGACAGCTTGGACCCTCTATTATACTTTCATCCAGTACTGTGCTAAGGTTTTAGGCACTATATGTAAAGTGAAGATGCTTTCAAAAACACTGCCATGAATAATCTTTATTTATGGATGAACTCCATCCAAAGTTGAGTCAAGAGAAGAAACCTGAATCAGATCAGAATCTGGTGTGACCAGGCTTTGTCAAGGTTCTTGACTGGCAGGATGTTGAAGCATCTTGGAGAACTTGCCATAGTTCTTCTGTCTCAGTGACAGGATGTCACTAATAATGTGGAGATCAGGGCGCTGTGGTGTGTGTGTGTGTGTGTGTGTGGGGTGGGGGGGGGGGGGGGGGGGGGGGGTAATACCATCTGTTGCAGGACTCGTTGTCTTTTTACTGGCTGTAATGTTTGGGTCATTGTCATGCTGCAGAATAAATGTGGGACCAATCAGAGGCCTCTCGGATGGTACTGCATAAAGGATAAGAATCTAAATAAATGGAGTGCCTAAAACATTTGCACAGTGCTGTACATCAAGCCAACAGGCACTCTTCACACCAGATCTTTTCACTTGTCCAAGTAGGACAGAATAGGTATATAATAAGGTCTCACCCAGTTAGTAATGGCCAGTCTGACCAGTAGGAATTCAGACGTTAATATTAATACATTTTTGGATGTTTTGAATTTATACTGTTATTATAATCCTTTGCTGGTTCTAGCAACAAATTGCATAAGGGTGATGATTAAATTGTGATTGAGAGCTAAAAAGAAAAACAAAAATGAAGATGTTGCAAGCATTTATTAAAAAAAAAAAAGTGCTCCTGCATGTGCAATTAAAGATCATTACAAATATTTTCATGTTCCATGTCATTCAGATCATCTGACTAAACTGGTCATTTCTTTCCAATATCTGATTGTATTCCTGTGCCTCTTGCTTTTTCAGATTGTACAGTGAAAAAAGACTCAATTTGTAATGTTCTTCATCACAATCCAAATGGAAAATTGCTTCAAATTGGCTGCTCTAAACCGAGGGTAAAAGTAGGATTATTTCTAATTCCTAAATGGCTGACATTAGAGCTATTAAAAAGTGCAGCAACTGGTGTAAATACTGTAACGATGTTCTGTGATCACACGGCTCCATTTTCCCTCTTAATGAAGTGTGTTACACAGCCAGGCCATGTTTATCTTCCACCTGATTGATCCTTTATAAGGCGCTGATTACAACCAACTAATTACACAATGCTGAACACACACAAACTCGTAGGAACCCACACAGAGTTAAAAGACACACGATTACCAAGAACAAGAGGATAGACTCGTGCACAAACACACGTTCAACACCAACACATACAGCATAAAAAAAAAAAAAAACCTCCTCGCGCTGTACACTGACACAGATATACATATGCACACCCAGGTGTGAGTATAAATACACAGATTCCCTGCCTCATTCTCACGGCCACACAAACACTAACACACTGGATTCCAGCTTGCGTTGGTGTGTTTACATGCCGCCATCACTTCGTGGTCTGGCGTGCGGCATTGAAAGTGATCAGAAACGAAACCAAGAAAAGGCTGGGCCAAACTGGAGCGTAAATAAGTAATAAATCTATCCCACATCAGCGGAACGTTTCACTGTAAACACACTCTTAAAAACCAAGTGTGTTGTGGCGTCCCGTGCTGATGGGAAGATGGCTGACATTCCAGCTGCTCTCCACAAGAAAGAGCTGCGATAGAAAAAGGGGCTGCGAGTTACAGGGGTTTTGGCCGGTTTCTCTGGAGCATCTGGTGGCTTTAATCACAACAAAGCACAATTAGTCAACGTCAGAGAGAAGCAGAGGAGGCGAGATGAAGGGTTCTATCCAGGACGTACAAACGTGTGAGAAAGACTGAGAGGGGAAGAGCGGGTGTTGTGCCAGAATTTGTATCACGCTAAAAATGTGTTTCCCTTGGGCCCTGTACAATGATATTATAATGGGAAATCAGCTTTGTAACTGCCTCGTGCATTAACATCCAGCGCAGCACACACTGACAACTCACCAGCAGAATCCACGGATGTGTGCGGTTTACAATCATGATCTCAGAACAAGCTTGTTGTGAGGAGTCACCTCAGTTACTTTAAAGTTTGTGAAATGTTTTTAGTGCTTGAAAATGGATTGTTTTTCTTGATTGTTTTCATGTAGACAGAGCCAAACATTTATTTTTGGCACAACAATGGAGCTTCTCCAGTTTATTTTTCTCTCTCATTTCTTACTCTGATATTTCCTGTTTTAAAAAGTGGAGCAATTTTGTAAATTCACATTAAAGCTGCATTATTCAGACAGAGAGGGTGGTGGCGTGTGTGTGTGTGTGTGTGTGTGTGTGTGTGTGGGGGGGGGGGGGGGGGGGGGGGGTGTATTTACATGAAAGAGTATTTACACATCCAGGAGACATGGAGCAACATTATCATTTATTTGGAGTCAGGTTTCTTGAATCCACTTGAATCCATTGAGTGGCCCTCAATGGATTCAGGTCCGATGTTTACATTTCCTTTGGCTCCATTTTGGTCTCCACCAACTCAAAAAAAGATCTCATGTTATCTGTTAAATACTCCAGTGTTCATCAGTTGCTTACTCTGTCCATCAGCAGCTTGAGGCTCATTATTACTACAATTTTGCAGTTAAATTACACCAAACTCCCTGGTCCCCATCACCCACAATCCTCTCTTATATTATTGCAAGCTGTGTAAGTTTTCCAGGTGGTTTCCTATATTCTGTGCAGCATCCTGTTTCAATTTGTCCGTAGGCCTGTTGCTCTGTTGTGTCAGACGGTTTGGACTGGACTCAGACAGCCACTCCAGCATGGATGAAACACAGTTCAAATTCAGCTTTCATCCAAAAGCACCACTTAAAGAGAGTTTTTTCATGAGTGACGACTCTGCGCTGTCAGTGGAGTCATCTTGATTTCTCCCTAACTATGCCGTTTTTACAGTCGCCTCGTTTCAATGATGTTACGTCACAATGCTGTCGAGATGTGATTTACAGTGTTGCAGTGGCATTATGAGGGCTTTTGAGTAAAAACACAATGTTGTGGTCTCATTGAAAATACACTGTATGTGTGGCTTTAGCAAGAATATCGCATGAAAAAAAGTTCAGTCTGTCCATGACTTCCTGTAGAGCTGAAATGAAATGGATGAAATATTGAATATATTTCCATCATTTAATTTCACATTATTGTTTTTAATGATGTGAGTAGGAAAAAAATAGTCATCTGGCTTTAATCAGAACTCACAATAAAAAAAAAAATCTATTCTCTTTTTCATAGTGTCCATGATATTTGGAAACCAAGTCTGTTTTGCATCATAGACTAAATGTCATTCATTGAATATATTTCTAATTGTTGTAAAATAGTAGTATTAAAGGAGTAGTGTACAGGAAGTGTTTTTGTTTTTTCTATCATATGACATTAACTTCATCATCTAGAAAAAGTCTTGAAGTGCACTTCAGGAAGCCTTTAGTGCTGCTCATTAGTAACTGCATTCGCTGCAATTGCTTAAATCCATCTGTCTAAAATATTCTGGATGAGTGTTGCCACTGTGTGTCCCCCCCCCCCCCCCCGCCCCAGCAGATTCAAGAGGTCAGACATAAGCATAGCGATCATTTTACTGGTCAACATCAGGTCCATTTAATAGAGATGGAAAGAAGCTGGGATTTCAGGGGGAGTCTGAAAGTGATCCCTCGCTCACTTGTAAAAGCTGCACACTTAACTGGACGCATGCGAGGAGGTGAAATTGATCGTAGCGTGGTGGGTGTGAAATATATGCACAGCCCTCGGCCACCTGGAGGTGCATGTGTGCGAGTGTGAGTGTGTGCATTAAAATGCGTGTGACACCATGAAGGCCCTGTACGCTCCACTGAGAGCTGAAGGTAAGGTGAGGAGCAATAACCCCAGTAACTTCTATGGCTCAAATTAGTGGTGCTTTTTTAAAGAGGCCTCCCACTCAGCTATCACCGCTGAAGACCCTAATTATCAGCTCTGAGAGCGCCAGGTTCAATCCAAAGACTGAACCTCATATGTCATCAAGAGACAGATAGCCACGCCCCCCTCTTAAGAGTGGGAACGATATCATAAAAGGCCTTGATGACATAAAACAAAGCGATTGGCTTTGACATGGGAGGAGATTTTAGCTCATTTGGGGTTTTTCAAAAAAAGGGTACCAGCTCTGAATTGATCCTGTGCTTTATGGCCTGCTTCCCCCTCTGTGCTAGGTCACTGGATTTATTTCTGCGTCTGCACAGCAGGACATAAATCATCCTTGGACTCTCTTTCTTCTGCTCCCTCTTTCTTCTTCGCCCTTTCTCTCTCTCACTCTCTCTCTCCCTCTCTCCCTCTGAAGTGAGGGATGTGGCTGTCTGCAGCATAGAATCCAGCTCTCTCCCCTCCGGAAGAATTAGACCCGCAGACATTACCACATTGTATTTTGCGGTGCACAGTTTTTCAAAAGGGGGAACCAGTCCTGGCTCCACCACAGTCCCAGTCCTGCGGGCCCCTCGGGCCTCTTTCCCTCACTCTTTAATTAGATTAGCCGGGTCCCCAATCTGGCAACCCAGGGCTCCAATCTGGCAATCCAGCTACCTTTGCGGCAGCGCAATATCTGGTCTTAAGAGGAGGAAATGACCTAAATGCGTACGACCTAAATGTTGGTCAGCATGGTATTCTGTTACACCCAATGGTGTGCTGACAAAATGACTTGGGTAATGAAGACGTTAGAGTCGAGGGAGAGAGAAGGGAGAAGAAAAAGAGGATTTACAGCCCAGCTCCATGAAAAGTGCAGGGCTGACCGAGGGCTTGTGGTCGGGGCAGCCATTTTGAGAGGGAAGCTGGCAGCTGAGGGAGCCATCGCAGGTCGGGTCAGTTCCAAAACAGCCAATTAGGCGCTCTGGGGCTGTTGCATATCAATAAATATCACCCGAGCATGTCGCTACTTGGAGGCACATGGTTAATGTGCAATGAAAAGCAAAAGTGGATCTTGCAGCGAGGATGAATGCTGAAGTCACTGAAATACTACCGGCCGCTTTCCGTGTCTCTCTTCTGTCTAGTCTTGTGCAAGTGTTTCAGCATCTTCAAGCGTCTGAGCAGAAGGCTGTAAAATATCACAGCGGCATCGGAAAGGAAGTCGTCAAGCCAACTGATGACGCCAAAGTCGAAGCCAAAGGGTTTTGAGCAATTTGGGAGCCTGAGAATCTTCCAGGACACTGTATTTCTGTCAGTATAGATGTTTAACTCACTGCCAAAGAGATGATTAAGAAATATAAAGAAAACACCAAAGTGAGTCTATGCGTATAAAAAGAGAAAAAAAAGCAGTTAAAAGTGAATGAGGACAGTCAAACGGTACTGAGCTTCCCGCAGCGTAACACATGTGCGGACAAGACTAATCCAGCCGTGCACTAAATTCCAGAGCCAGCCATCTAGATGGGACATGACAGTATAAAACAGAGGAGGACGTCTGGAGATTTCACCCACAGGAAGTGAGCGCTGTGAATGATTCGGCCTCATAAATCATTTTTCGGGGGAGAGAGATGCAGGGAGCTTCCAAAATCCCCGGGTCTTTTTCATGCACAACTGATGAGCTGATCCCTCAAAAGGTTGCTGCAGAGAGCGGTGGTATGTGTTTGTGTGTGCGAGTGTGTATCGAAGCTCCCACGCTATAACACAAATCAAGATGTTATGGCAGTTCGCGATGACTAACTTGCTGTTGTTGTGTTTGAGGTTGTGTTGTGGAGAAAATAGTTAGAATCCTTCACCATGGCCCAGAGGGAGCTGAGGCGCAGAGCTTGGGCCTGGTGAAGGGGGGTGGGGGTGGGGGGTCCTGAGTCAGGGAGACATGTTCATGGGAAAGATCAACCGGGGATTTGTCTCTGAGGTGCAGTTAGACTTTGAGTGTGTGTGTGTGTGTGAAAGTCAGAGTGAGAGAAGGAGGCAGCTGAGTTTGAGACGGTCCACAGTGATTCAGATAAATGTGAAAACAAATCGTTCTTTCATGTTTTGAACTCCCATTCACACAAGCTTCTGTTTCCCAGACACAGAAATTGATCTTTTTGAAAAATTATCCCTCTGAAAAAGTTACTCCCATGGCTAAACTGGTACAAAATAGTTTTTCCCTTGACAGTTTGGACAGATTAGAGACAAGCACGTAATTGCGTTGAGGCAAGTTGGGATATTTAATTGGGAGTATTTAACAGTGAAGTTAAAACCATCTCCAGAACACACCTGACACCTGATTTGCTGGAATGAAGAATACTACCTTTCCCATGAGCATATTGTCGTAAAGACGCTTATCTGGCTAGTGCGTCAGACCATCTCTGGTCTGAGTGCTGTAGATTGTTTCGTCTGGTGGACTGACCCGACCGCTGCCTCCCAAAGGTACAATTTAGAAATACTTTATCATCCTACTGACAGCCTCATTTGCTGTTGAAGATTACACAGACACAACAGCAGAAACAAGAGACTTTGCATATCCAGTTCTTATAAGCAGCCATTTGTAAGCTTTCCTATTGCTACGCAGCCAATTATCATTAACAGCTCTTGTACGACCTCACTGATACTTCATTGGCATTTCCAAGGTTGGTGCTTTTGCCACTAGGGGTGGGCCATCTAAGGCACCTCATGGTTCCATGTGATTACGATTCAGGGTGCTACGATTCTATTATTCAATGATTATCACGATATTCACGATTCTAACAATCATCACGGTTATCACGGTGGTTATAACGATTTTGGATGCGTCTTCTCTGTCTGGTCTGGTCTGGTTTAAAGGAAAAATGAAAAGAAGGAAAACTGTTCAGATCTATTTATCCTGTTTTAGCTGATTAGGTCAAGGTTAGGCTATGTTTTTTTAATGGTATTATATTGTCAATGTTGAATGACAATAGTCATATAAACTGACAATTATGTTCATTAACATTAAAATTACATTACACAGTTTAACCAATGTTGATTTACCTGGCCATGGCCCTCTGTCGGCCTGAGAAGCATCACACACCAGCGCAGGTGCTGAAGCTTCTCCATCTCTTCCAGGAAAAGATACATGATTGCAAAGAAAATCATTATTGTATCTCTCTCCATCATTTCTCTTGTTTGTTCAGCTCCGATTGCAGCTGTGATCAGTGGTTGTCAATGTTGCTAGGCAACGGGAGTGACTCTTCATTATGCAAGGATACTGACTGCAACACAAATAGGACACCGCAGCAGACCAGACGTGGCCTCCGGAGGTCTCATTTAACTGCCGCCATCTCCACCTGGTCCGTTCCTTAAGACGTCTGGGTGGCATGCGCGACTTATTTTCATTCTGCACGCTGCGGTTGTGTTCCTCTCATTTAGTTAATAAGAGAAAAAGAATTGTTTTGGTCATTTATGAATTGTTATCGAATCGTCACGTGTCGCATGCAATGACTCCAATAATCGATGTATGGGCACACCCCTGTGTGCTACATTTGATCTGGTTGGATCTGGTTTCACGCTGCATTCCTGCAAGCACATAACTTTTTATGACACATTGACATCCTGTCCTCATTACCTGCGTATGCTGCATCTCCCTACACTTGACATTGATTGGTTCGTAAACAGGTGTGCGTATGACATAGTCGTGTCACCAAAGCTCTCCTTAACTTTGCTAGCTAGTTAGTAAAGTGGGATCTAGGAAGATGAATGAACATGTTTGCATTGGGGCAATGATAATGATAATACTGTTATGTCATCACTACCAGCAGCATCAACACTATGCCCAGTATGGAGCCTCGTTTGGATTCAGATGAACATCCTTGTCGTGCTGAGGGTTTATCGTCGCTGGCAGGATAGGAGAAGATGGCATGGCACGACATGCTGGGAGACCTGGCTCCGTGTCGGGAGAGACCAGTGAGTGTGCAGGCTAACCACTGGAACTTCCTGGTAAAGGTACGAAAATCCGAACTATACAAACGAAAAACGCTTTCACACCGCAAAAAGTCTGAACCATGGTTTAGTTTGGTCTGGAGACCTCCTCCGTCGGTCGAGCGTGAAAGCCCCCCAGGCCACTGCTTATTTACTGCAGAGGTGGAAACACTCACTGTAGTTTCCAATCTGTCATAAAGACGTAGCAGTGATCGAACGGCATATTATTACTGATTTCATTATGAAGACAATGAAGCTGTCATTCAGCTGCAGGGAAAAATTCCAATTTGCCTCTTGAGTTTGCACAATGAAGCGTGTGTGGTGTGTGTGGTTCTACTGGACATGAACAAATAGGGTCAAATATCTGTTGCTAAATTTGAAGTGTTTGTTCTCGGCCTGTTTTTGTAAACGCTGAACCAACTGTGCAGCTCTATGAATAATTGTAGTTTGAAGCTGGATCTCTGCTGTCTCATGTAACTATCAACCACAATAGATAATCAGACATTTATTGATATGGAAAAAGTTGTAGGTTGTTACTTTATAGAATGATTGAAGGTCAGCTTGGTCAGTGTGTAACTTCCTCAGAGGAGCGTGTGTTCATATGTGCGTGTCTGCGCTCAAGCCCCATCGTTGTTTGTGTGGGTGTGAGCTGTAATGGATGGACGTCCTGTCTCGCCCGCTGGAGGTGGGCTTGATTGAACGGCGCCGGAGGAGTTGGGGAGCAAGAGAAAGCAGCCAGGATGGATGCAGAGAGGAGACGCTGTGCTGAGCCCCGCTGATATTTCATCGTCTGAATCACGAACAGAGCTGCAACATGGCTGTCAGCATGATGGAGCTGCTATTGGGGAGGGGGTGTGGGGGGGCCAACGGCCAAATCCACAGCTGCTTCCAACTAACTCTCAGTTTCAGCTTGATTCAATGAACTTTATTGGCATCAGAGTAAAAAGAAATATTTCCCAATTCAAGATAAGACATCAGTCTTTTTTAAAAATGAAATCTCATTCTCTTCCATCAGCGGGTGATTCAGTAGCTGGATGCTTTGGGTTCTGTTCTTTCTCTCTGCTTTTTCACTTGTTTGTTTGCTTCCCTCCCTCCCTCCTACTTTCCATTTTCTTGCCTCCTTTCATCTGCTTTCATGGCAGTTCTGTCTTTCCATTTCTCTTGTTCTTTCATCCCTCCTTGTTTTGTTACATTTTTTCTTGGCATTCCTCCCTCCATTTATATTTTTCCATTCTTCCTTCCTTCCTGGTTTCTTTCCTTTTCCTACCTCCATCCATTTTCATAAGCCTCTCTGCCCTCCTCCTTCTTCAGGCTCTGTGCTTGCTTCCTTTTTCTTACCTACCATCCATTCTTGCTTTATTCAGCTTCTTCACTTTTCACGATCCTGTCCTCGCCTCTCTTGCCCTCCTCTTTTCTTTCCATTTTTACTTTTATTCTCTCCTTCATTTTTTGTTTTCGATTTTTGTGTCCTTCCATCCCTCACTCCCTGTTTTACTTCCAGTGTAAATTCTCTTCACCATAACACTTTCACTCCCTCATACTGTCCTACGTGATCCACTCTCCATTTATAAACCCATTTAAGAGCAAAAACACCAGAAATCTCCCAAAGACACAGACACACACATTCACATCCACAGAGGATGAGTCATTCCTCCTCTTCTCCACCTCTGATGGAGCTCCCATTAACCCACAGCACCCAGCCGCCTCCAAACACAAATAAGCAGAGCTGATGTGTGATCGCGTCTTCCCGTTGCCATAATTGTAGATAATTGTTGGACCTAATTTGGACCAATTCCCCCTATTACTAAACTCTGTTACATCTAATCCACCCCTTTGGCTCTGGTAATGTAGACAAGGTTTGGATCTCCGTCCTGCTGAGTGATGAAGTCTGTAAAGTTCATGAGTGAACATCGGATCAGAAATCAGACAACGCCTAAGATTGTGATGTTAGACACAAGGCAGCACTGAACCCAGAACATTATCCAGGTACTGTACTTACATGCTGCACTATAAATACAATGAAGTATTTATTTTTCATTGACCCAAATAAACAAATGTTATTATGTGGAATAAAAAATGAGTTGCAAACAGAGACAAACCTAGAGAAATGTGACCAAAGTTTGAAACCTGGCTGAGCTTAGCTCCTTTCAGCTCATTGTTTTGGTTCAGTCTTCAGCCTCATGCCCAGCTGTTTTCAGGAGACTGTCTCCCATAAAAAAAAAAATGACCCCATAGGTCATTTGTGCAAGTACTTTATTACAGCACATAGCTCCATTTTATTGGCTGCAGTAATCGTGTCAGGAACAAACGAGGAAACTAGCTTAGTACAACGACAAAACATGCATATGGATGAAGGGGTTGACAAGATAGTAGAATTTAACACACAAGACCTTTGTTCACTTTGTGCCCAACCAAATAGTGTTTTATATTCAATCAAATCTAACCAGGTTTTTACGGCATTGTCAGAGCAGAGGATGATTTGTTAAGTATCTTTTTAGATCAATCTGTGGCCCAGTTCATCGACGCAGACGGTGTTGATCATTCAGGGAACTCTCCAATGGGCTGGAGGGTTGAAAAAACACTCCAAGCATTTAAAAGCTGCTAAAGAGCATGATATTTCTCACATGAGTTGGCAGAGACCAGAACTGAGCTACTTCCTACATTTCCTCAATTAAATGCCCTCCTTTTTTTCTTTCCTTCTTTCTTTTTTCTTTTCTTCCTTTCTTTTTTTTTTTTTTTTTTACTTCTTATAGAAAAGATTTTACAGCACAAGACACATTTTGCTTCTCTTCCTCTTTCTTTCTTTTTAAAAGAATGCAAAATGACTGCACCTGATTTTAAGTGTGTGCTCTGAAGGTTTTATACTCAAGTGCTGCTGTTATTTCTTGTCCTGTGGTATGGTGGGTGTGTGATTAGTTGTTTTTTTTTTTTTTGTAATGTTGGAGAAGCCAAAGACAAATTTCCACTAAGGTGGACAATAAAAGTTAATCTAATATAATAAAGTAATCTTATTTCAGAGAGTCTTCACCTGATCTGAAGGAATTACAGATCTGGATCTGATAAGATCTCTTAACTGGACATAAGGTTTTAATCCAAATATAAAAAGTAACTCACTGTCAATTTTTCCATTGTATTTTACTGTAAATTTTGGTGGAGACCTGCTCTGTGTAATGATCTGATTTTTATTTGGTCCTGAGTCTTGCTTTTGTTCAATGGCATTAACTTGGTACTGGAGAAAAACTTGCTCATTTCAGGCTACTGAATAAAACGCTGCCTTCAGCTGCAGCAAGCTGTGGCAGAGCTTCACAACACTGCCACTCAACACTGAGCCGCTGGCCACACAGTTGTGGTTCACCACATAGCACCACCTGGGCCCCGGGGCCTGTCCACATTTACACACCATAAGAGTCCGATGAAGCTTCTCACAGACCAACTCAAATCTCCATTTCCAGCAGGTTGTTTCAGACGTGGCTGTCAGCGAGAGATCCCACGTCCTGCTGAGTCTCATTTATAAGGCGAGTCTCAGCTGTGTGTGGACCAGTCACAGCTCAGAGGGGGAGAAATGTGGAATTCATTTGGCCCTTAGGAGCGGTCAGCTTGTGGGGATGGAGGAAATATGTAGGAGTGGGTGCGTGGGGAGAAGACAGCACCGTAAAAGAAAAAAAAAAATACAATGGAACAAAATCTGCCAATTTCTACTGTTTCATGGTGTTTGAACAGCAACACGCAAGACTGAATGAAAGCTATTCTACCACAGTGTTGATCTCTCTCATCTTTTCTCATTATGGGTTTATCCACTAACATTTGTCTGTTTGTTTTCCAGGACCAAGCTAATTTACACTCAATTTTTTTTTTTTTATCTTTTGGAATCAATTTAATTTTGTTAAAAAACAGCAGAGTGTTTATTAAATGACCAAAAGTGCCATTAAAATCAGAGTTACCAGATTTACTCCTATAATGTCGTTACGAAAACTCAGCTATAGAAAATTCAGATGTGGAAGTAAAAGAGAAAATCCAGGAGGTCATATGAAAGCCACGGGAGAAAAAAGCTGTTTGGAAAGAATTTGTACTGAATTATGTTTCTGTTTTACTCTTGATTTGACTTGTCATACGATTCTTGTTGTTATTGATCTAATACTCATCACATTGCAGAGCTGTTTTACTGACTCATCATAAGCCAATTTGCTATTATACTTCTGATGAAGACAGACGAGCCATAATCAAATGCAATTTTCTGTTAATTACTCATCAAGCAGACAACCTGTTTACACATTCAAACAAAGCTGTTTAAATGTGAGGCAAAAGCATCACAGTTTCAATGAAATGTCAAAAGAATACAGCCCCAAAGAGACTAAATCATCTGTGATCGATCTGCAGGTGAATCATCTCGAAAGGCTGAATCAGTTCACAAAATCTGGTTTTGGTTTAATACCACACACACAAACAGATCCAGGATCATCAGGTTTGATACAGAACATAACTAATGATTATTGTGTGTAGTCTTTGAACTGAAGTGATCCACGGTGTGCATGCAACCATAGCATTTTTGTATCAATCCTGATGATACTCAAAGCAGCCTTGATACTGTATCACTACGATCACGACGATAATTGGCAATAGCTCCACCCAGCGCTTCAGTCAATGTCATGTCAAGAGCAGTGAGTCTAAGGAAACTACTGCAACAAAGAACAGCAACTGCAGAACAAAATAAGCTGATATCAAGAAAAACATGGGAAAGCCATACACCTATAACAATGAATAGTTTCATGTCTGAGCAGCACTAAAACAGCACTGATACCAACAGTCTCATCAGCTGAAGACCAACTGACTAACCCTCTTGATTTAAAAGTGAGTAGTTTTCCTATTTTATGTCCAACTCTAACACAGTCTCTTTCAGTCATTCGTGAGTTGATATTAAATAGGGATGCACCATAAACATGTACCGATAATTATCAACCAATACTGGGCCAATAATTATCAGTCAAAATACACAGACAAGTCTGATAATCCATTTTTTGCCGACGACTAGAGCCAACTATAATCACCACAGCCAAGACTGCATTGATTTTGCTCATTTTCAGTCCGTCTGCCCCAGAGTGGATTTGAAACAATAAGAAATGCTGATTTTGGAAGAGTAATAACCGTTCTCGTGAACAGTGATGTTGGTTACAGTATTCTGCTAAGTCAGAGGCAGGGAAAATTTTAAATTCATCTATACTCTACATCTCAGCCTTTCTTAACCTCAGGTGTGTTTATAATCTATTAAAAATGTTATGGGTTATGAGAAGCAGGAAATGATCAGTATCAGTGGGAACAAAGTTATCATGCATTCCTTTAATTGACCTAATGGGACAAGACACTAAATAGCAGTTGCGTTAATATTGTTATTTGGTAAACAAACTGATATGATCTGTACGTACATATTTTTCTCATCAGGAGCACATGAATGCAGCATAAACATAGTATGATCCGCCACCCATCACAGACCACTGAGCGTCTCCACTTGTGCAATCTCCTGTGATTTAGGTGTTTTTCCCCCTAAGCCCATCCTTCTGGATGAGAGGAGAAAATTATGTAAGAGGGGCATGTGTTATTAAATTTCCCCCTCTTGGATTTTCCCAGGCCGACTGTGTATCTAAACTCCTCCAAACCACCAAAATCACAGCTTTCTGTGATTTTCTTTTCAGCTTGTGCGGATGGAGGAAATATGTAGGAGTGGGTCTGTGTAAACTCATTTTTCTACACAGTGACATCACTGCCAGTGTGTTTACACAGCAGCTTCTCTGCACTGTGATCTCACAACAACCGTTT
Organism: Caranx ignobilis; assembly: GCA_021432705.1. Taxonomy (NCBI): domain Eukaryota; kingdom Metazoa; phylum Chordata; class Actinopteri; order Carangiformes; family Carangidae; genus Caranx; species Caranx ignobilis. The sequence goes on from MU270012.1 coordinate 15,963,465, forward strand.
CTACATCCATCAGTTCCTGCAGCAGCCTGATGAATCTTTAGGGAAAGTGTAATCTGCAATTCATAGCACCTTCCATTGCGGTAATTGTGGCTTTATGCGAGACAGCAAACTTCCATACAATTGCTTACATTTGGTGATTGAGGCTGTTGAGTATTTGTTTCAAATCCACCGTGAAATCCAAAGGTATCTCCACCAGATGGCACCATTCCCCACAGATGTGTCCTTCTCAATTCAGGTGACATCTGTTGGACTCTCTGCAAATGTTTGTATTTCTTTTAAATTGTCAGAATTGGTGGGAATCCATGGGAATCAAACCCGGACAGCGTCTGTGTAATGCTTTTGACTACTGTAACACAAACAGACACCGAATCCTACCAATGTCCAACAAATAGAGCGAGTTTCATTCACTCCACAATACCAGACACCATGGGTTAGCAGTGACTTCATAAGGTCAAATTCCTGAACCCCTTCCCTCCTGTATTCATGGCTGCATTATTGTACTTGGCATCCCACCTCATGGAGCTCCTGACACATCCAAAGTCCTCATATTCTTAGTCTGCTCTTTTGACCCCCTTGCTGTGTTTGTTTTCTAGTTTCCAGGAAGAAGAGGTTTCTTGTGGTTTTTCTCCGTGTGCCCTGTGTTAGGCGTTGCTGGCATGGACATGATGCTTTTATTGTGATCCAGATTTGGCAACGCTTCGGCCAGGATGAACTCGGACACAGGAGTAAATTTAGGGCTGTCACACTCATTCCGCACGCTTAGAGAGACACACTGAAAACAGAGTGTATGAAAATGCACACACACCTAGTTGTGAGGGCAGGCTCTATTATAAAACCAAGGCCGTAATCAGAGCTGTGGTCGGCTGGTCGGGGTGACGACGTGCTGTCTGAGCCTGGCAGACCTACACACAGTCAGACTGCGGGATCTGGCTTTGGTCTTCCTCCCCACGGAACCAGCAGTGGCACTATCTAAACAGGACCTGGTCTGAGGTATCAGCCAAGGCCCGTGGCTCTGGTTAGCATTAAGCTAACTGGGCTGAGACAGAACTGAACCATCTGCCAGCATATGCAACCACAGCATTAGAGCTTAATCACAAGCTGAGGAAATCAAAACTACTGCAAAATATTACTATATATAAAATAGCTGGCAATCAGCTGATGCACCATATTAGAGATTTGACAGTTAGGAATGAGTAGAGGGAGAGAGAGAGAGTGAGAGAGGGAAAACGACGTGTGACAGAGGCCTCAATCCAGACTGCGGATGTTCTGGTTTTTACCAGGCATTGTTTTCCCTGTTTAAAGTTGAATCCAAGGCTGATTTTTTCCTACCCACTTGGGAAAACATCTTCAAAAGGTTAAATGTGGATAACCTTAAACATCAAAAGGTCACAAAATTACCATATCGGAGAGCCAAACACAACTGAGACCAGTGGAATCCTATTTGTGGTCCATCTGAGTCTATTTTTAAACAGCACTGAGACGCTTTTATATTCAAAATAAACATAATTTAATCAACGGAAAAGATAAAAATGCAATTATCCTATTGTTCCCACCATGTGATCTCCAAAAGAGGTATGGTAGTTAAAAATATTCCACATTAGTTTTTATACCATAATAACTGTGCTCAATCCACATTTCAGACCAACAGAGCGTAAAACTACTGTTGCAGCACCTCAACAAACTTATGCAGATTGGCAGCAATCTGACCAAAACAATATCCAAACTTTGCTGAAGCAGCAGGTTAACTACTGTGGGCTGAAAACTAAGACCAATACAGCCCCCTAGTGGAGACAGAACTGCTAAACAATCAAAATAGGCCAGGCATGTGAACCACCAGATGTCACCCTACTCAAAGACATACAGAATGAAACATCTTTAGGCTTTCATCAGCACAGTCTAACATACAGTATAATAACTCTTACGGCTATGTTTACATTACTGATACTGATCCTTAACCTGACTCTGACCTTCTGTGTGATGTCAGAGAAACTGCATGATGACAAAGCAACAACGGACCCCAAGAAGAAATGATGCAAACAAAAGACATGGGACCTTGGAAACTCCTGAAAACATATCAGTAATTACCATCATCACCTAAAAGAACATTTGATCTACTTCCATGTACAATAGCTTGAAGACCACAAGAGCATTAAGTGGACAGCATGTTTAAAAAAACAAAAAAAAATATATTGAGAAAGATTCAGCAGTGTCTGCAACTCATCTGATCTACTCCACTTATCATATTGCAATTCCAAGTTAATACAGACACGCTGAGGGACCCTAAAGAATAACCCTGCTGATATTCTATATCCCTCTGCGTGTCAACAAACCCCATTTAAAGACCAAGACCAACAGTGAATCGATCCTACCAACTAACCACTATTGTCTATGTATCCAAACCCTCGTATATCTCCTTCCTCCACTGTCAACCAGAAAACTATTCAAAATCCATCAATGAGCCACACAGTTATGGTTGGTGACATGTTTCTTCTTTCAGCTGCAGTTTATTTTGACTCAGGCCCACACACCATGTAGCTGCCAGAAATACACAGTGTAAAACAAGAAATGTGTATTCATCCACAGTTGAAAATAGTCCCAAACAAAATACACAATTTCCTTGTGTTTAATTTGTAGGACGACAAAATTGTGACTGGTCCCTGTGCACATAGTTGTGTGCCCTCAGTAGAAACACAAGCACAAAACAGACACAACCGCTACATGTTGCTATGTCGCCATGGAGATGGTTACCATGCAACTCTGATTCTGCCAACTAGCATCTGGTCAGCAGCTAATCGGACAACAGAGTTCGCTTATTATGTTATCACAAGCAGTGGTTACAGTAACAGCAGCTGCACATTTTCCAATATATTAGACGTAATCCTTATTAAATCTTAATGCTACTCCAGAAAGAGATGAAACTGTACTCACCCATGTGAATGTCCCCGCCCGAGCTCAAACTCCCAAAGTCATCAACAAGGCTTCCCAAGCTCGATTACCTGGCTCTGCCGTTCTCCATTTAGCGTATAGCCAATCAAGCTAACGTTAGCTCCCGGCTGCTCACCAACATGGCTAACGCTCGCTTAACAGTGAGTGGAAATCTATCTCATTTGGACCCTGTTCTCCATTTTCATTCCGTTTTCCGTTTAAACTTGCAAAAATAAAAAATAAACCTGACAGAAGCTATAACGGCCTTTTGTTGGTATGGTTAAAAGAAACGCAGGCTATGACCGGAAGCAGGGAATCAACCGATCTCATTGGTCAAATAAGATTACCCAGCAGGCTTCACTTTCAATTTTGTCAAGAAGGTCACCAAATTGAGTAAGTGATGAGTAGAAATAATATCTATCTTAAATAAAACATACAGTTTATGAATATTTTAATGAAGTATATGACGATTTCTTCTTCCACCCATGCACAATTAAAGTCATGTGGAAATATCTGATAACAGTTCTCTGCATAATTCAATTTGTTTAAACTACTTGAATTGAATTGATTGAAGGCAAGTGTGAGATATTCAATAAAAATGTAAAAATATAAAATAGGAGTACACATTCAGTTGGACAACAAATGAATGAATGAATAAAAGCACAACAAATGCAGATGCTTGCAGACACTTGTATAGACTTTGCCTTGCTTTGCACCTCTCATCACGTGTAGTTGAAGGTTACAATCTCCAGTAGGATCCCTGAAATATAAGTATATGTTGTGAGGAGTTCATTACAGGAAGCTGAACATGGAGACGGAGCTTCTCTCGCCTGAGGCATCTCTCTATCAACAGCTGGAATTCCAATGAGCTGCAGGAGGACAGAGAAATGCGGGGAAACTGGAGATGCCCTGGAAGTGAGAGGTGTACACAAAGCAATGAGGCCTTTGTGGGTGATCTGAGGAATGTTCCAGCATCAACACTTTAAAAGACTATTTGATGTCCAAGCCTGTTTTTCCCACCTCCTATGACAAATACATGATCCTGAGGACAGCTGCATTCTTGCATGTGACCACACTCAGCTCTTAATACATGCACCATGTCATATGTCGTTATATATTCTGCTTTGTAAATTGAGGACTTCAAGGTGCATTCACTAAATTACTGTGATTCAGAACAGTTTTATTGAGTTTTGCATTAACTATTTTGTTTTTGTAAGCCGTCTAGCTTGCTACTTGGTCTTACTCCTCTATATTTATTTTGGATAGGGCTTAGGGTTACTCGTTAATTTAAAAATTAAGACGTCACCGTTGTGAGAGCTTTGTTTTAATTTAAAAAAAGTTCCATTCAGATGATTCACCTTGAATCACTTTTAACCATCTTGTGTCTTGAAGTAATGAGTCAATCACACCCCCTCCTCATTCTCACAAGAATAACATGAAAACAACCACATTTCTGAAAGTAGAGATCACATGATACAGAGTGACCTAAGTGCATGGTCAGGCTGTTTTTGGGACAGGTAACATGTACAAACATGGAGCTGGAGCTCTGCTGTAGCGTGTCAACAACATAGACAAAACTGGATGCCCTGAACTTTATGCAATCAAGTATTTGGGGAAAATTAGAGGCAGTGGTGCTTTCAGGTGAGCGGTCAGGTGATTTCCAGTGGAAGGAAACTCACTAAATGGAAAACATTAAGCAGTGACTGGAAAATTCTAGTTTTAACACAGTGGTGGTGGGAAGTCAGACACTGAAGGGAGAGGTGATCCCAACCCCATGAGTGGCCAACAGCAGAAAACATGAGAGATACAAAATGTAGGATAAGACTTGTTCACATCTACCTGGGTGGATGACATCGCCCTCGCTCTCCCACCATCACCACCACTGCATGGGTAAGTTGCTGCAGGCTCTGGTGGTATTAGATCTGGTTCACTGCAGGAAACAGGAGCCTCCTCTGCTCTGAGCTGCTTCATTAAAGGCTTCAGTGAGGCATGAGCTTTGCAGACAGACACCCAAGACCTGCATCCAAACTTCAGAGACAGGTTTTCTCCAACACACCTGAATATACATCATGTTACTCTTGTGTTGTTTATAGAAAAGAGCACAGATACCGTGAGATATGAAAAACACATCTTTAATGGAGTACAAAAAATATAAGCACACTCTTATTACACATGTGTTTCAGTCATTAGCAACTTTTTCCAGTGTTTTTCATTGATCAGTCACATGACTTGCAGATGTACACTATAGTAAAAGGGGTGATTGATAAGTTCACGGTCTAAGGTAGAAGGAGATGAGTGACACAGCTCACTGTCTCTCTGAGTGATTATGCAGAACGTTTGAAGTTAAAACCTTTTGTGGCATTTCTGTTTTGGGTAATTGAAAATTGCAAGACACTGGCTGTGAGAGTGGAAACCTCCCCTGGTTTTGCCACCATGTCCTCATGGACCCCCTGAGGTGACGAGCCCTTGAGGCCGAGGTATAGTGAACAACTGCTGCTGGCCATCCTCAGACAGAGAGACTGACTGCTATATTCAACTACCCGAAACAGAAACACCACAGAAGTCATTAACTTCGAACTTTCTGTAGAATCGCTCACAGGGTTGAAACCGGAGCTGAATAACTCACGTCCCGCCGCTCCGCCTTATCAATCACCTCGTGCGTCGTACCTCACTTCACAGATAAACCATTAGGCAGATTTCAGTCGTGTGAACGTTCTCACCAGACGATGTCGGGAAGGTGGGGGTCTTCCCCGAGGATGCTCTCGTGTCTGTGCTGTTGTCTTTTATTTCTGCTCCAGTTTGCGTTCACACCGGCTTGTTTCAAATGAACCGACTGCACATGAACTCAACACTGACAGCTTCTGCAGAAGGTGTTCATCCTGTGATCATCAACGCTGCACAATCCCTGATGGGGAAAGCTACATTTTTTGATCTGTTGCACTTTGTCGTCCACTCCCCCAAAGCTGGTGAACAAAAACTCATTGTGAATGATTTTAGTCCAGATCAAATCAACTTCATGTCATGAATAACAGCGAGGTGGAAACACAACAGGTGACCTTTATCACAGTGGAACAAACGCTGTGTGGTCCCTACCTGTCACTTGGATTTTCATAATGATTAGCATCAATATATTTATCACATGTGCAAACAGCTTACAGTACAAAGACCGCCTCATTCACAGTTTACAGGCAGCAGATGGATTTAATAGCGGTTCAGTTTTGAAGCTCTGCTAAACCCTCACATGTACAAACACACAAACACAAACTTTGCTCAATGACTTTCACACCAGCTGAAACAAACCAAACAAACAGATGCAGCAGAGTTTGAACCAAACGTCTTGAATGACTGTTTGACTAGTTGTTTTGTCGTGACACGGACTGTAATGTGAACTTCAGCAGTGATGTGTCAGAAATCATGTGTTGTAATGATGATCATACAGTACATGCTTCTGATGCCTTTTTTCAAACATCAATACGTCATCAAACTGTTTATGATCCTTTAGCTGGAGAGATGATTTGCTGCAGTGTTACTAGGAGGTAACACAACAGTCCTTGTAAATAATGAATGATGAGGACAGACATTCTGGGGGCCATTTTTGTTTTGACCGTGTGTTGCCAAACATGAGAAAACTGAAAGGGAGCTTCGACTGATTCCATTAATTTACATCTTTATACTGGAAAGTGAAGTCTCACTAACATTTTCCTCATTGGTCTGTTACCATTTAAAGCTGCTTTGAGCCCGTGGTGTGGACTGCTGTGTATTAGGTGTCTCCAAAGCATAGGAGTTTAGAATCTGACACATGGGGCCCTTTAAATTTCTGGAAAATGCAACAGTACATACACAAACTGAGATATATCCAGCACCTTCACAATGGGAGCTGTCGACATTATGATTTTTCCATTTTAAGGAACTTCCTTTTATTTGCCGCTGCTGCACCCAAACCAAACACTGACCTGTTAACCAATCAGCCACATTAAGAAGAACCACGTGTAAAAAGTAAAAAATGACTCAGCCTTTAATCACCATGGCTAAGATGATCCTGCAGATGGTTATTAAAGAGACACTTCACTAAGTTCACACGTCAAATTGAAGCCATTAGTCATGGTTTGTTGTTTTCAGCCTGTGAAAACACAACACATAATGGTTTCCTTTGCTCTTGCAGATGAGAGGAATGCAGAATGAATAACGGGGCTGTGTATGAGTTTAACAGAGGAAGTACTTGAATGGCATTATGGGAAGAGCAGGATCAAGGGCGTCTGGAGCTTGACACACACTTGAGAGAAAAAGTGAAAATATCGGACCGCCTAAACTTTATGGAGGTGCAATATTCAATCACACATGTCCCTTTAACCTCTGTAATGGATGAAGAGCAGCGTTCTTCAGTCACGTTGAGAGGATTTTCTGTCAGTGCTGCTTCTCTTCACGCCTGCAAAAGCTGTCCCACTAGGGCGGGGCTCCTGTCCCGGATCAGGGCTACAGTGATCTCAGCGACCCTCAGCACTGACCTCCCAATGCTCCCTGTCCTGAGAAGGAGAGAGAGAGAGTGAGAGAGAGATGGGTCATTTATGGACAAACATAAAATTACACACAAACAAAACTGCAACACACTGCCTCACTCATTACGTCATCTTGCTGCTGAGATCCTGTAGCAAACAAACCAAGACTTCCCAACGGAGGTTCACATTTGTTCACATTTATCTTTCTGTTCCCTGGTCACGACTCTGTTTGAGTCATCCAAATGTTTGTATGAGTGTTTTACTTTATGGGCCTGCCAGCAGCATCCAGTTAGCATGAGCAGCCGGTTCAAACCAGTAAACAAAGTTAAACCACACTCATGTTGTTCTTTTGTTGTGATGGCAAAACTTAGTAAGAAACCTGTCAGGACTGAGGTCAATACCACCAACGCTGCCAGAACATCACTGACAAAACAATGAAGGGGAAGTTGGTGATTTGAAACATTTAGGATTAGCAGCCACTTTCTTATCCTGGGTGCTGAACTTCCCACAAGACTCCTGTCACGCTTTGACCTCTCGACCCCTGCAGTGAATCAGCAGCGAGGTCACGCAAATGCTGCATTGAACAACAATCTGAATTTACCATGTTTAATCTGGCTGGAAGAATCACTGATTCTGGTGGAGGATTTTCGTGACTCCCATGTTATGTTACAACTTGTTCAATCAACAGACGGAAGCAATTTTCTAAAGGAGGGGAAAGAAAAATGCCACAGAATCGAGGCAGTTTAACTTTCTTTTCTTTTTTCTTTCACAAATTTGTGTTACTGCCGAGTCCTCTGAAGCCTGCGAACCAATAAGGCCTACTTTGAGATTTATGGTGCATGATATTAGACAGATCTACAATAAACCACACGTTAAGACAAAAGGAGACCATGCTCTCTCTCATTCATTCAGTCTGTTTTTTCAAAGTCAAACTCCACTGTTGTGGTTGTTTTGCTGTCGTGATTCCTCTGTATCTCTTTCTTCTTTTTTTTCCCTCCACAAACTGCCTGCACAATGCACTTTTAATGCTTTTCACTCCCCTGACTTCATTCCTCAGACTACAGTGACTCCCTACTTTGATTTAGTTTCTTGATGAGGCCTGAGACCGACCTGTTTTCCATCTTTCAAAGGCTCTGCAGTTCAAGCAGCTTTCACTTTGTTTTAACCACCAGCTTGTTCCTCACGTAGATTATACTTCATGCTCTACCTGGACTTTTTCATAAATGGATCGTGGGTTTTAATAAGGCTTTTCGACAAAGCTTTTGATGTCACAGCGTGCACACGGGGGACATATATAAAAGATTTTCATTTCTTGTACAGTGTGTACAGCTGAAAAAACAAGAGAGGAGAAAAAAGAATGGTCTGAGAGAGATTTGGTACATGCACTGGAAACTATTAATGTTACATGTTGAAATTAAATGGAAGAATAATCTGGTTTATCACATCCTTAGGTTATTTTTACAATTACAATTTCACAACTTCAGACTGAGGTTTACAGATGATCATCAACGTTGCTGGCTAATTCTGTCTCCAACTCTGTATGTCTCCAAATGACTTGATTTAAAACCAAGACACCATGAAATACACCCTCCATCTCTACATGAGTGACATCATGCTAAAAATAACAAACACTCGACATAAAGTCAGTGCCTGCCCTGATGATGCTTGATGTGGAGTTGTTCGAGAGCTCGGGCTTTTAGGATGAGGACTAACTAATGTGTTTGGCAGACATGATGCTATCAGTGTGTAATGCTGGCTGGGGCTGCCAGACAGTAAACTTTCCCAAAGTCAATTAGTGAACAGGACAGAGCTGCTAATGTTAGCTCAGGTTTGACAGCAGCCAGGTCGGTTTAGATCATCCATAACTTCAGAAGTCAAACAAATGGTTAAGTTTAGTGAGTGGAGTAAATATCACTAAATAATCCAAGAATTGTCTGAGAAGATGTCAAATTTGTTGAAGGAATCAACCTGTGAGCTGTGGATGGATGTTCAATCAGAACTCATAAAACCTCTACTGTCACTGCATGAGGACAATGAAACTGAGGTAGAGACTCTGAAATGCAGTGCTATTTAGAAAAGATATTAAAAAGACAACAACACACAAACAACAATAAGACAAAGCCAGTTACATAAAGATGTTCACAACAGGTAGATTCACACTAATGAAAAGGATATTGCACATGAGGATAGTGCACCAGCAAACAGTATATTGCACAGTGTTGAGTCATTTTAAAGTGCAGTGTTCAGTGCAATGACTGCTGTGGGGTAAAAGCTGGTTTTTAGTCAGTTTGTTTCAGATGTGATTGTCCTGATGTGCCTCCTTGAGGGCGATGGATCAAACAGATGATGGCAAGGGTGGTGAGACTCTGACATACTTTGGGCTCTCCTGAGCCAGTGTGCACTGTAGATAAATATAATAATAATAACAATAACAATAACTATAACAACAACAAAATATAATAATTAATAATAATAATGATAATGATGATAATAATAATAATAATAATAATAATAATAATAATATAATAGTGACATAAATAATCCAGAGCTTCCTTTTGTCACATCAGACTTTTTAGTGATACTGCTGGAGGGGCTGATCAGTGATAGGGCTGAACAATAAGGCCAACAGTTCTTTGAATGGTCACTTGAGGCTGGATCCAGTCTCTATAGACTCCTATGTTAACATGCCCAACTTTATAAAACACACACACACACACACACACACTCTTCACCCATTTATGGATTAGCTGGGAATTAGGGGCAGAGTCAGACAATGCCAAGATGGCAACAGTGAAGCAGCTCACTCTGAGCTTCAAAACCACTCCTCAGAAACCTGTGACATCATAGACCTACATCCAACTTTATTGACAGTTTATGATCTCAACAACAGACCACAGTAGAATCTTTAGCAGGAAAATCTCAGGTGGAACTAATGACATTAATGATGGCTGTGTTTTTTCTTGGTGCTCCAGTGCAAGTCTTAACAGTGAACTGTGCCACCTACTTGGAATGCAGCCTTTCATTAATGTAATTGGCTCCCCTTGTTCTTCTCCTGCTATAAGACGAAGACAAAACGTGTGCTGTTAAACAGGCCCATTACGTTGGCAACTACAATGTCATCAAAACAGTCAAAAACAAAACCCCAAAAAAGAAAAGAAAACCCCTATGATAATGAGATCCAAGTTGCAATAAAGTGTAATTATCCTTTAAAACAGGATTGGATCTGAAGGATATTAGTTCACCAGAAAACAGCAACCAAAGTGACACTCTCTCGTTTGGGTCTACAACCGTTTTTATCAGCCAGCTCTAAAGAGGCAGGTTTTCTTAGAGTGGAATAAAATCATTTAAGACAGCTTAAGGAGGATTTCACAAAGCTTTTAATGCTCTTACATCCACAGATGGGAAAATAAAAAATGATTAAAACTATATCCCACTAAAATGACACAAATATCTATGATTTGTGAACTTCAGTTTTGGCATCTCAATGTATTTTGCCTCTCAACAATGTGTCAGCAGTTTAACACATTTTGAGCTGAGCGATGGATCAACAGGAGGAAAATAATCTCCCTTTCACTCAGGCCTTCCTCGACGCGCAGCCCAGCTCCGCTGACCGGCTTCTGAGAGCCCGGTCTGTGCGGCGGGATTGGATGGTAAGATGACGAGGTGTGAGAGCGATGCCCGTGGAATTGGGCCTGACCGTGGTTAATGGGAGCGAGAGACCTGGGATCCAGAACTCGTCAGCACTCCTCCCTAATCAGAACCAGCGGAGGGGATGGGGGACGGTAGGGGAGAGGGGGTGGGAGTCAGATGACATAGATTTTCCACACCAACTGAATGATGGGGGGAACCAAGGCACTGGAGTTACAAATCAGCCTTTCATTGATTAAAGCAGCGGGGGGGGGGTGAAAAAAAAACACACACACACAAACAGAAAAAAAGATCTAAATATGATAGCTTTGAATGTGATCCAGAGGCATCCGACATCAGCTTTAACATTCTTCTTTAATATGCTTTTATATTCACAACTGGAAAAACCTTTGAAGTGGAAGAAGGGAAGGCTTTCTTGTTTGTCTTCATGATGTACCCAAGTCATTGTCCTGTGGTTTAATCACTTCTACCAGGCATGAGGAGGTGGGCCTGCTACATCTGCAATCAGTCAACAGAATGCCGCTGATAGCACAACATGTCCCAGAGAATAATGCATAGGATTCAACAGCGATCAGCCTGGAGCTCCGAGCCAGTTATCAAGGAGTTCTGGTAAATCTGACGGCATCTTGTCATTGTTTATCAGATCAAAGCATTCCTCTGATTGTTATCTAAAAGCAATTACATCTTCACACGGAAAGTATTTGAGACATTACATGTGTTGGAGGAGCTAAAAGGCCTTGGGATGATAAATGTGATGAGCGCGATTGGCGGCCGATTACCACCCAAGCACATGGACCGGGGACCATGGGAAAGTCACGAGAACGTGGTTGTGTCTCGGGCATATTGTAGACAGCTACAGCTATCAAACCACAGCTAATGACTCTATTATGGACGTCTGTTTTCTTATAGACAGAAAAAAAAAAGTGAAGTTTGCACACAAGAAAATAAGAAAAAGCAAATCAAGATCACCAAGGAGGATCAAAGTTTTGAGCCTGTGTAAAAGTCTGAGCGCTGAATTATTTCCACTCCAGATACGCGGCCTTTGAAATATGAATCATGCTTCATAAAATAGCATCATTAAATCAAGTAGTTGCTTGCACAGTGGAACACAACTACGATTTGAGCTCTTCATTGACTCGTGGCACAGTTTTAAGCAGTCACAACTGCCACTCAGGCTTCAAATGTGGTGGAGGAAAAAAAGGCGCGACAAAAGGCTCGAGTTACTGAACGGCAACAAACTCCTGAGGCTGCACATGCATTTGCATATCTAACAGCTTTCAGGCTGAGATGAAGATGACTTCAGTGTGAGGATGATCTCAAAGTTCAACGCAGCAAGTGGCAGGACAGAGCTGGTTCTTCTCCTGACCCGTGGGTGGTGGAGGGGGTGTCTGTCCCTGGTCTCCTCTTTCCACTGAGACTCATCCAGGATGAATAAAGCGTCTCACTAACGAGCAGCTCGCTGGCTCACTGGCAAAACATTCATGAAACAGAATACATGTGTCGGGACACACGCACACAAAAGATAAAACACATGCACAAACTGTGGAGACACTTCATTGTGCTTAAGTGCACGCACCCTCAAATACAGAGAGAGACGGTGGTGGAATGTGATCCACAGAGGGATTTGCATGTCTCCAGATCTTCCTCCTCCTCATCATCATCATATCCTCTGTCCTCCAGCATAGACTGAGAGCGTTTTCCACTGTCTCTGCGCCGGTGTCTCTTCCCGCAGAGATGGAGAAAGCAGCTAGTGAGCGCTCGCGGCTGAATACTTCTCAGCACTGAGGTAAACAGCAGTTTGGACCGACACGAGACAAAAAGCTGCAGCGAAGGCTAAAGTGAGCCTGTCAGATGAAAACCACAGGAGAATTAGTCTGATTGATGGATACTTTGTGAGTTAACGCACTCTCCTCACCTGTTTACAACGCACAAGTTCATCTTTATATATTCCAACGATCGAAAGCGCCAGTGTCCAAGTGCAGTCAGTAGGAGGATGTTATATTTTATTTCATTTTAAAAGGGACTGTCTTTACGAGGTTCACTTCACTATTATTAGACGTGTGGGAACTTCACTTTCCACTTCATAATCATTACCTGCCACAAATCCTCACTTACAGGATTTCCCAGCCAAAGGTTCCCTCATTTATTCACATTAGTGGAAGGGCTATCACTTGTAATTTATGCCACATTAAAATGTGAAAGCGACACATTTACATTTTTGAAATGCAACACTTTTTTTTTCCATCAGCAGAGCTCCTGCTACATCGATTACTGACGCATCCAATCCCTTGGTGGCCTAGATGGCATTTTATAGTTTCTCTTGACAGATTTCATATTTAAAAATAGAGTCTGTCAGCAAACAATATATGTGCTGCTGGTATCGAGGGAGAAATACCACTGGATAGGAGTCATAGATGGAGCGAGTTCACTGCGCTTTGTGCTTCAATTTTTTTCATTTTCACTTTGCGCAGCAAGGACCCAGATTCCAATCCTATTACAGAACTAAGTGACAGCACTGTTTTCATGCATAAACAATGCAATATATAATCATGTGACTGGGCAGTGACTAAAGAGAGAAGCGCTCTCAATCGCTCCCATGTGTATGAACGCACAAACACATGCACATGCCTTGTTATTCCAAACTGTAGCCGCAGGTTTTATGGGATGGAACTTCAATCATTAGCTTCTATTTTTGCTTACTGTTTAAAGGGAGGATTTTGACAAGCCATGAGGTGACAGGTCTTTGAAACACAGAGTTGGGGGGAGGGGGGCTCAGAAGACCACACAATAAGCAATCCTCAAACTCTCTTTTACTCTTAAATGCCACAGATGCAATCAACCTTTTCCAGAGCGCAGCAGCAGCACTCCCACCACACAAGAAGGACTCGCTTTGAAGCTCAAAGGTTTCAGGCAATTAGGACCTTTTAATGGTGACAATTTGCACGTCTCTGTCATTCTGATATCCCCAGCCCTGAGGACTGCTGCTGCTGCTGCTGCTGCTGCTGAGGGCTTCCACTTCTGTTCCCTTCATGAAATGCCAAGAGCGCTGCTGGGTCCTAATTGAAAAACAGCCTATGGAAAAGCTTGGCACTGAGCCTGAGCCAAGAGACCTGGAAAGAGTTATTAAGAGAAACACCAGCTACAATAACCAAAGTGGCCAAGAACATTAAGAAAGTTTTTATCGAGTCTTTTTTCTTTTCATCATTTTACTGTCACGGCATGTTTGCCTGTGATATGAGGGTGCTACAGTGCTGAAGGATCCACTTGAGGGCAGTATCATTACTCGCTTTAAGATCCAGACAGAAATCCCTGCTGTGGGAGTCTTTAAAGCTTCAACCACCACCTAACATGAACTTCACTGAGCATTGCTTGAACTCCAGCTCTTAAATAGATGAAGTAATTTCTCGGAAAAAACTCTCCCAGATGACCCAGCGTGTTGAATCCCAGTGATACAATACAGCTAAAAAACACCCAGCGCTTTGGTCTGAGAGAGGATAGTGTTTCAGGGCTTCTGACAGCTCGTCCCTGGGTGGGTATTGTGGTCCCTGCCGCCCTCCCTCCTCTCCGTGTATCATTGAAGACAGGCAGTAGCTAGGGGCTAAACTGAGAAGAGAGAAGGGGGTAACAGGTCCAATTACTCCCAAGTCCAAAAGTCTGATTTGAGCCCCAAGTTTTACACCACTAAGGCCCAGGAGTGACTCATTTGATATAATGAACACTGGCAGCAGATTGAGTAAAATCTTTTTAGCAAAAGCAGAAACACCAGTGAGGAAAAAAACGGTTACAAGCAAAAGACCTGTATTTAAATTCTGTAACTCCTTTACAGTTGGAAAGTCATGTCATTCCACGCTGTCTGGTATCATATAGAGTGTATTCTGAAGCTGCAGAATATTTATACTGAATGAAACATTCAAACCAAAGACTACATATTTATATGGCTGGAAATATTCTCGAGCTCGCGTCGCGTGCATCGTTTTATACTCATGTACTCATTCTCCCTGAAATTCAGTCTGACATGTTTGGTATCTTTGGAAACTTTGGGTTCTCCACTAAAAATGAAATAAAGATCTGTGGGTTTGAATAATGTTTGGCTGCACAGTGTGACTTTGTAATGACCGAGCCACAGGCTGGTCAATGGTATTACAAAAAAAGGAGACATAAACAAGTCTTAGCAGTTAAATTTCCTCCAATGTCACACATGTAAATACTAATTGTATTAGAATTCAGTTCATTCATAGAACTGTAAATTTTAATGCTTTTAGATCAGTTTTCAGGAAAGAACACAAAAAAGGGAAAGATAATGCTTCAAAGTTGTTTCATTTTAACTGCTCCTCCATTAAATCTTTTATGTATTTCCACTTTTAGAGATCCAGATGTATGGTCCAGTTCCATAGAAGCTGACTGAACAGAAAAACAAACAAATATTCACATTAAAATGTCCAAAACAATGGACTTCTGGGCATTTTGTGATTAAAAATGGCAATTGCAGATTAATTTCCTGTTGATAACAGATTAACTGATCGTTGGTTGTGTTCACTTTCATTTCATACTTACAATCTCACCAGGTTATCACAACAAAAATCACAGGTTCTTCTCTAAACAATATTTATTCTGTGATTTAAGGTCTTTGCGAGACAAGATTTTTTCCTAATTTAAGGGTCACTTGTTATTGACGCTTGTTTTTTAGTTCACTTTTGTAAACATTCAGTGGCTATAGACAGAGGCCAACTTGGGCAATGTACTGTACTGTATCTATCCTCAAATATATATCTTCAAATATCACTAACAAGTATGAAATCTTTGCATTTTAGTGAATATTTTCAAGCTTTCAAGACACAAAACAAGAGCAGCGACAATAATTTTTGAAGATAAGAGAAGACTAAGAGGTTGTTTATGAGTTTTAATATCAATATGTGGTAGTTATATCATTAGCTGACCACTCACTCAGTCATGAGTTAGGGTTAGGATTAGTCTTATGATACTGATGTGCTATTGGATATGAATGTGCTGTTGTTACATGCTGAAGAAACCCCCTGTTTACAGCATCCTGTTTTTGTTTAAAGGGGTTAAGGGCTGCATGTGGTTTAGGTCTTTATGTAAATGAAGGTTTCTTGTATCTCATGGCCTACAAACAAGTACCAGACAAGTTTATGTACAGTGTATCTCCTGGGTGTTTACTATTGGTTGTAATCTCTTCATGCCTAGTCCTATAAAAGTCTGGCTTGACTCAGTGTTGTTGGGGCGGGAATGATTATACTGGCTGACTTTGTGTAAGCCTTGTCCTCTTATTGATCAGTAACACTTTTTTGTTGATCTTTGTGTTGATGATTGCCTGTACTTTTATTTCTGTTTTGAAGGGTAAATCCACAACAAAATCAAGAACGCAAAGAGAAGTATTGTACATTAAGTTCTGTACTTAGTTATTCTGTACTTATTCTTATAATACTAAAGGCTCAATGTTTCTTTCAAACTCAGGTTTTCATCATGAGTCCTTTCACACAGACCGCCAATGTTACACAGCAAAAATGTGACATAATATAATATTATATCAGAGTGAGATTGATTGTTCTGAGCTTTTGCCCGGTGACTAAACGCAGCAACCAATCATGGTTGAAAATGTGCCTCTTCCATGCAATGGAAGAGGCACATCACAACCCTACACAACACCATGAAAACAATGTCAACAACCTGTGTCTCTCATCAACCTTGTTTGTTTGAGAAAGGACACAAACAAAGGACAACAAAGACGACGAAATGAAGGAAAATGTGTGGCAAAGCATCAACTAACAGCTCAGCTGTCAGGACAGTGATCAGACAGTGAACTGCTGTGCTGAATGTAGCAGAGTTGGTAACAAGACAGCAGTGGCACAGGTTGGGTAATGTAAACACACCGGTGTTGAAAAGGCAAAGTATAATCAGTGTGCATTATACGGTTTTAAGCCCCATCTTGGAGGGAAAGAACCACCTGAAGAGAAACTTTGATATATAATTGTCGCAGCTGTCACATATTCACATCGCCACTGATATGAAGGGTTGGAGAAATATTCGTCAGCGAATATCTTGTGTCTTTTATTCCTCACATCTTAACAGTGAGGACAAGTACTGTGGCTAGTTTAGGATCTTGTTTAGGATCAACTGTAAAAAGGGAAAGAAGAACATTTTCTTCTGACAAGGTCAGAAATAAGGAAAGATGTCCAATGCTTCCGTACTTTTCACCTGTGACAATGAGTGGGATGTTGACTGGAGAACAAACAGTAAAAGAGCAGTTGATACATCAAAGATCTGCCTTGATGAAATGATTCAAAGACCACCGACAATCCCACCAAAATTCACTCAGGACTTTTAGCTTCACGGAGGTCCACAGAGAAGAGAGAAATCTCTACGCACTCACATCCAGCCAGTTTTAATATTTACTGCTGAGCTTTGGGTCTAAACAACCTTCAGAGTGTACATCACGCTTACACCGAGAGTTCAGCCATAAATATCAAAATCTGCTCAGATCCAAGCTGAGAGACTGAAGGTTTGAGTCGACAGAGATGACAAGGACATAAGCATTATTTCGTATTTCTTACAGATGAAGCGTGTCCAGGGGAATGTGTTTTATTGAATTTTGCCGAGCGAGGTATTCAGTGTCGCTGCCTGGATGTCTGTATTTTAGATACCCGTGTCGTTCCCACTCTGCCTCACTTCATCTGAAAGGGATCATAATGTAGGAAAATGAATAAGTCTGTATCCCACCCTATTTTTGTGTGACTGCGAGTTTCCTCAGACTTTCCAGCCATAGAAAGGTAAACTTTTGAATTGATAACTGCTTTTCAGAACCCACTGTGAGAACAATTGCTGCCACACAGTCCTTTCACGGTACACTGGCAGAGCTCTTTCAACACAGGTTTCCAAAATATCCTGTCTAGGGGCGTCCATTGGGCAAACACAGCAGTGTGTTAGTGTCATGAGTGGCTTCTCTTTCTGTGTACCCTCTTCAGAGAAGATAAACCCCACTAAGAATGGGACACCAAGGGGGGGTTGTTTCCAATGCATCCTCTCGCTAGCGCCTTAGTGGAGCTCTGGTGAGAGACGACTTTGTTTGAATTCAACTCACCGAAAAATATACCTCAAAACAGTAAGCAGAACAATGGATCCTTAGTTGAAGAGGTATGAAAGCATGAAAGCATGGGTGGGATTTATGAACTGGGACATAGCAAATTCCACATGTGGTGAGAGCCCCCCCCCCCCCACACACACACACACACACACTCCACAGATGCCTCATTTACTTATCACACTGTATCATTTACAGAACACCAGAGATGCCAAACACAGTGTATATCATAGGGCATCTGAGGTCAGCTGCAGGTGCAGGAACATTTCACAAAACAAGACATTTATTACAACCTTGGCTTTCAGCAGCATACATCCTGGCCAAGGCTCAGTGCCCTCACTTCTATCCTTAATACAAGCATGAGATTGTTATCATAGCAGGCCGTAAGTCAAACATATAAACATAGGTGCAACACCGTGTTTTTGTACCACTGTCAAAATAATGGCGTACCGCAGACTAAACATCAGGAGGATACAGCCGGCCGTGTGACTTGACAGATGTAGTGTGAGAACATGAAGGGGTCGCGACGAGAAGGTGGTGAGAAAAATCGTTTTTACATGATTCGCCATGTGAAAAGTCCAGGACTGTGTGATTCATTCAAGGACATTAAATACAAAGACCAAATTTAAGTTCTTGAATCCTACCTTGAAATTCCATCAGAGCAGGAATTTGACTGTAGCTCTGGAGCCCAAATCCCAATACCCACCAGCCATTTTTTTTTTTTTCAAACCAGCCGACCAAACCTTCAGACTGCTGGGGAAGACCTCCAAAAAAACTGGGTTGGTCATTACCTCCACTAAAGTCATAGTTTAAGGCTGATTCAGTGCTTTTTAGTTTTCCAAAGGTTTGCAAAAAGTTGGGTCATGACCCAATAAGGAAAAGGCTGATTTAAGGTGGTGCCTTAAGGAGTTATAGCTGTAGCTACAGTACAGTGGATGTACAATGTGTATAGGAACCTGTAGGAAGCTAACACGTACAGTTCATGCTGTAAATGACACATCTCCTTAACTGCAATTGAAGGCAGCTGTACCTCCAGAAATACAACACTGAGTCAAAATGGGTACAGGTGTCAGGCCAGTAGGGGTAGTTGGCAGTGAGGGCAAAATTAAGAAAGCTAAAAATATATATATCTTGTCCATTTTAGTAGCAGTGAGTGGAGTAACACAGTTACTGTGGTTGAAATAATGAAAGAGGAAGGCCCAATCCTATCCAGTGTCACTGGATTGGTGTCAGTAGCTGAACTACAAATCATAACTGTGTCTTTGTGGAAAAGCAAGAAAAGGTGAAAAGGTCACGTTTTTTGGTGCTTACTTTGTCTTTTTATTTCCATAACTGAGTGGATGTACTCCAAGTTTTAAATATAACACAGTGCTGTGTGAAAGTTTGAGGCACTTCTTGTGTGTGTTTAGATTTTTATCCATTATGCAATACCATCCAAGAGGCCTATGATCGGTCCCAAATTTATTCTGCAGCTTGTGTCAAAAACAACTAAGTGAATTGACAAGAAGACTGAGTCCTGCAACAGATGGTATAGCCTCCTTCCCACAGAGTCCTGATCTCAACATTATGAAGTCAGTTTTTGCACAGTAGTGTGTATTTGAAATCAAATACAAGCTAATCTCATGTTTTCTGATTACAGCTGTCAGACAATTAAAAAAATAACTTGATTAATGTCAATATATTCTGTTATCAATCACGATTAATCACAGTTAAAATACTAAATATTATATAATATTACTTGTATTATATCCTTGTATAGTACTGAAGGATCCAATGGACCGATAGTTAATCCATTAGAATTTAAGAATGCAATTTTACATATTGGTGAAAAATAATATCACCTCATAGTTGTTTTTTTCACATCAGCACTATATTTTGATTAGTGTATTAGTTTAGTTTAGTTACTTTATAGTCTCACTTGGGAGAAATGTGTCTTGGGCACAAGAGAAAGAACGTCTGTTAACATGTAACACATAGCACAGAACACCTATATCCTGTCCAGCCAGTATAATCATCCTATCCTATATCCACATATCAACATAGCCCAGATATCCACAATCCTTCCATCTATTAAATAAATACATATGTATCCAACTGCACACCTCAACCTTCATAAACAAATCACATCACAGGCTTTGTTGTGAATGGAGAGTGTTGTCCTCCCGAAGTTGCCGTACATCTGACAGGCCACTGTCCACCACAAGAAACACCCGGACATAGTTTACAGCTAGTGTGGTAGCCATTAGCACTGACACTGTCAAAAGTCAAAAGTCAAAAGTGTGAATTGTCTCTCTCGTCTGTGATCAAACCAGCCGTGGCATTGAGTTTCACTTGATCACAGGCAGAGTGGGACGGGTCTTCACAGAACAGGGTGACACTGCATTCAAGACGGAAATACGAGACAGACCCTGCCCCATACTGATTCAAAACAGGAGGCATTATTTAATGCTCAAATACTGGACTTTACTGTATTTCAACGGAGAGGTGACAAACCCAGTGGCGACACAGACCATAGACTGTACAGTATACACAGGCAGGCTCCACCTACCTCACGTGACTTGATTAATCCTACATTATTATTATTTTTTTTTAATGCATTAATGTTTCCAGATTGATTGTATGCATTGATGTGTTAACTTTGACAGCACACTTCTGATATTTCATATATTTTTTTAAAAATAAGTTTGTTAAATTCTTGTCAGCAAGAAGTTTGAAGTCACATGCATCCACTTCGTCAAAGTTGATCTCATATGCCTATAGGAGGAGTAACAGCAATGATTCTGGTAATGTCTCTGAATCATCAAGGTCCTAATGTTCCAGTAAAAGTTTCAGGTATTTTCAGAACCAGATAATCAGCAGATCATCTTTTTGGATCCAAATCATGATTAAATGTGTTAAAACATGTTCAGTTACATGTAGAGATCAGAGATCTCCACTACGGCTACTTCATCCTATCTGCCAAAGTGACTGGAGTGCAGTTAAATGCATTAGCATCGGCTAAAATTTTACCACCATTTGGGGCATCAGGTCATCCGACACCCAATCAGAAACCCAAATCACGTGCAGGGCAGGAAGGTGAGCCCAGCAAAAACAAACCTTTCAGAGGCCTGCTGAATGAGAGCAAAATCTCCACAGAGCTGTGCTGTGCTCCGACCCGACTTGAAGAGCTGAGAGAAAACTCAAACCAGGACTACTGTGGGTGGTCAGAAACAGCTCAGAACCAAGTGGCAAAACAATCATACACGTATGTCTTGACCTCACTCTGTTTGATTGAATGTTTACAAACTCATTGTGAAGAGATGGCTGACAATAATCCCGCCTAAGAACATACCATCTGTTTGTAACACTAATTCTCTCTTGGAATGTCATTTCCAAATTGTCTGCGAGAGTCGGAGTCAAGTCACATCAGCCCAAACAGTGTGCTCGCTGGTCTTTTTAATCTAAGAAATCAAAGCTGAGTAAACACCGCTTTGGTATGTCTAATTCCTTGAGCCAAACTCCGGCGGTCAAGTTTCACACATGCCGACACACATCTGGAGCACTCTCGGCATGGAGGATCAGGCTTGATATCCTGCACATGTTGCGGCAGTGCAAGTCTCTCCCCAGGCTCTGACCCTAACACTCTTCAAATACATCACTGAGGAGGAGAGTGATCCTCGGGCTTCTGTCTGTATGGAGATGTCAGGATTCCACAGAGGGAGCCAAGTGCTCTCATCCACATTTCCACAGGGATCTTAGATAAAGTTTAAAGACATAATCGTCTGAACAAAGACAAGTACTTAGGCAAACAGCAGGGGAAAAAGTGTGCAGAGGGCCAGGGTGGATTTTTGGGCTTTTATTCTGATACTAAGCGCAGCAGATCAAGGACAAGAACAAGGAGACTTGCCAAATCTGTCAGTCCTCCCAGAGAGACATTGTTTGGGTAACAAACCAATAGCTTCATGAAACGCCACGTCATTTCTCATCTGTTCTGCAATATTTCTGCACTCAAGTGTTAGATTAGCCTAGATTAGCTAATCCAGGCTAATCAATGACAATCTCACTCAAGTGTTAGATTAGCCTATCTAACACTTGATTTAAAGCTAACATTCATCTGAGCCTCACCCTTCTAACCAATCACAGAAGGCCAAAGTTGGGTGGATACTCAAGCTCTTAATCAATAAATCTAGTAAACAAGCAGCTGGTCTACAAGTCCTCTTTGGAGGAAGATGTCGCTATAACTGACAACCAAATCCTTCAGATTTCAACCTCGACTAGGTACCTCCTCACCCTTAGGAACAGATAGATAGACTCTCATGGTACATTAAAGCCTCCAATGGCCTTTCTTCAAGAAAATATAACACCAATCCCTCATTCATCTGAGGACAACCGTTGGATTTGCCAGGAGAAAGGAGTGTGCTGAGGCAGCGGAGACAGAAGCTGTCCCTGATATACCTTGACCCCGCCAGGGTGCAAATACATAGGTGTCACAGCAAGAGCTTCAGTTACTTGTGTAGGGTTTCATCCGTCTACTTTCTGGCACCTAAACCAAAGGATAAGCTGCGTATGTCGCCTGACAGATGTAGTGTGAGAATAAGTGTGGACAAAAGACCTCTGGAGAAATCATTTGCCCTCTGCGCTTTATTTAGCAAATTCTCCAGGAGTGTGTAATTCCTTCAGAGAGCATTAACTAAAGGAGCAGGTTTGGTGAAGGAACAGTGAAACCTGACTGTTAATGACTTTATTAACTTTGGCTCAGTTTGAGTATCGAGGGACAGCAACATCAGTCAGTCTCTTCAGTCGACCCACTTTGGTCTAGACGGAATATCTCAACAATTATCAAGTGACTCGCAGCGAAATCAAGTGCAATCATTGTGGGCTCCCAGATGATGAGGCCTGATGACTGAGATTGACTTTTCCTCTAGCATCACCATGGGGTTTTGTGTGAAATCTCTCAACAACTACTGGGTGGGTTACAATGAATAATCACTTTAGCGATCCCTTAACTTCTCATTTTGAACCATTATTAAGTTACAACTTTTTTTTTTTGTCCAAACTGAAAAAATACAATACAAAACAAACAGGATTCCAATCAGCAAGAGTAATGCTAGCATTGTCAATGTGAGCATGGTAGCATTGGTAACTCAACGCACAGCCTCACAGAGCCACTATCATGGATATACACTCTTGTTTAACATAAACATATACATACAGAGTTAAAACAAATTGTTAAGTGTTGCCTGTCATGAACATCTGTTATACACTATTCATTTCATCAGCTGATCAAGAAAGTTGCCGCCTTAATCACATTCTTTAAAGAGACTATTTATTGAACTTCTTGACTTAAAATGAATTTACATCTCCTTGTGACTCCACATTACAAGTCGTCCGATCTGTGAGTTGTGAACAGTTACACTAAAGGGTTTTTTTTTATCCCCAAAACATCTCCGATTTATTTCAGCACATTCTTCTCTTTCCTATCCCATCAGTCATCTGACAACCTGAGGATTTAGAAAGGGAGCTCCACCTTTGAAAATGTTGTTTCCTTGTGGTGAATTGTAGAGAAGATAAACCTATCTGCCACAGCATTTTGACAACTTCAACATCTTTCTGTCCTTTCACACAAGAAGAAGAGCAGTTGTTTATTCAGTGGAGGACAAGTGTGGAGATTTAGCCTGTGAAAAGTCGGCAGTGTGCTGCAGCCACAGAGACTGCAGTCGTCCCTGATCTCCCTTGACCCGGCGAGGGTGCAACTCTACGTGTGTCACAGCAAGAGCTTCGATGGGTCGTGTACGGTTTCACCTGTCTGCCTTTCAGACCTGGATCTGAACAGGCAGAGGAGAATACACCTATAGAGTCCTCTCCTTTTCTTCCTTGATCCCCTCCCTCCTCTCCTTTCTCTCACTCTCTTTTCTTCCCGACTGGCTAATCTCTTCTCAGGTTTAGGATTCCCGGTCCGGGCTCTTTGAGGAGGAGGAAATATGGGGTTGGGTAAACATCAGGGCCCTCACTGCAGGGATTACAACACCCATATATCACGGTGACAACTCCCTTTTCAGCGGATGACAAGTCGCCAGGACCCTGTGCGAGGAGGGATCCAATGACACTTCCTATCACCACAGCAGACACTGATAGTGTATACCGTCACCGTTTTCACAACATCATGTCAGTTTATAAAGATCAGGTGTCGGAATATTCTCAGTCAACATCCTAAGACCGGTTTGAGGTTTTCACACATTATGGGCCGGATGTTTGGCTTGTGGGCATCTTCACAGAGGCAGCAACACAAACAGAAAAGGTCTTTAAAGAAGCGCTTTGATCACATGTCCCTACAGAGAGGCTGCTGTTCATTGACCGTGACTGCATTTCACTCTCTCCTCAAAGTGGCACGCATGGGGCCGCTGGATGCTTTGTGCCGCATCGGCTGAGTATCTTAATAATGTGAAATCAGAGTCAGGCCTTGTTCAAGAAACCTAGGAATTATCCAGAGAGACATCACTAAAGGTCTACGAGGTGGATCAGTTTTCCATCTTGGAACGCAATTCCAAGTGCTCATGCATTTTAACTGTCAAAGGTTAAAATTCAATTAGCCAAATGGCCCTTCCTTTCCTGAGCGGTGGGTTCGTCCAGCAGTTCCTCAGAGTGATACATAATCAGGGGCGAGGGACACTTTACTGTTCCCTGCTTGTTTTTCTCACTGATGTCCAGTTGACAACAAACACTCGTGCCTGAGGATGAAATCATTCAGGGAGGAACAAAAGGCAGACGGAGTTTATGGTGGATTATCTTTAACAATGTTCTGTCTTTGAGAACCTGGAAGATACACACTGTGCTGATGTAATATCTGATTTTATCATCAGTAGTAAATTTCAAGCATCAGGAACTTTGATCAGACCTTCACGTTTTCATCGTTTGTTGCGAGGGGAGGAAGGAGAACAGTGCTGCGTTACAATACTGGGGATCTGTTTTTGTGGATCCAGTTGTGTGTGTGTGTGTGTGTGTGTGTGTGAGGGGGGGGGGTTCCATCTGTTGCAGCACCCAGACTGATCAGAGGCCCCTCAGATGGTGCTACATAATGGATAAGAATCTAAACATCTGAAACTTTGGCACAGTACTGTATGTATCTGGTTTGTCCACACAGTGGAGCAGAATTGATGGTTGTAGTGGTCAGGACACAAAGTCTAAGTCTAGTTTATATTTAATTATGATCATGAATATGATCTTTTCCTAAATTTGACCACATGGCTTCAGTTGCCTACAGTGAAGAAGTAGTTTGATAACATCAGTCAGATGAATAGATTGTAACAATGCTCATATCTGTGCATTAAGCATGGAGCTGCAGCTTTCCCCTTTCTGTTTGTGTAGGAGTTAAACAAACAAGATACACTGTGTTAATTAGATAGTGTGAGAGGAGTTGGTGGGATGTACTTTCTAAACTGTCAGGCCATTGTTCCTCCCTGTTTCCAGAGCAGCTCTGCTCCAGCAGGAGGGAGTGATGAATCCTCCTCTGTGGAGGTGATGAGGGAGAACATCCAGTCTTTTTTTAAAAACAGTAACAGCCGTCACAGTTCAATCGCTCACAGATTATGGCTTCAGTTTGGTTATTGTGCTTTGTTTCACTAGAAACTGTTGCTGCCAATGAAAACGAGCTCACCTACTATATCATATGAACTATTTCCTCCAAAAAAAGGCACCAAAGAAAAATAACTTGAGTCTTAATTTAGCTGAAATTTGTAGCCAGATTCTAGATTTTATCTGTTGGACTGTGGTGAGTGCAATCGGTTTGCTCTGTGTTTGACAACATGATTAATGAAGCCACAAACCAGAGGACTGGGATGGTGTGGACCAGTGTTATTTCACTCTGTGGAGCAGAAGCCGGTGCACACATAAACACACAAAGCCACAAACACAAATAAAAGGAAAAAGAGAATCTATACCGTGTTATCAATATGAACAAAGTGGCCCAGGAAGAATGTGTAACACTGCTGTTACGTGAACGGCAGCAGAATAACACTGTTTTAGTGGATGTGAAAATCCCTTTCAAAGACTTGACCTTACTTTTGTCATAGTGAAAAAACAAACATGTCGGCCATCATGTGACCAATCTGACTCTGGATACTATGAGTTAGTTGAGCTTGATCTTATAATAACAGCGTCAAACACCATCTCAGGTGTTTTCTATTTAAAGACTATTTTTCATGTTTTCTTTAGAGCAGTGGTTCCTAACCTGTTCCAAACCATGGACCGCTTGAAAAGCTCAAAAAACATTGGCTGCTCACATAAGACCCTGTAGGACAACAGTAACAGCACATTCCATTTGAACTTGCTGTTATTACAGTGATAATGAAAGAGTGACAGGCTCAGAACTGAACCGCGGTACGCACACTTTTCATTTTAATTCTAATCAATCAATCAGCTATCTGGAATGAGCTGAGAGCAGGGAAACAGGAAGTTGAATGCTTCTGTTTTGTTTCATGGGGGAGAGGATCACTTGTTGTTTGGCCTGTCACAATTATTACATAATTGCCTGATCGCAATTATTTGCTGGCCCCAATTATTTTTGCATCACACTGCGCCCATTTCGATGAGCATCTGTTGACAGCAGCATCATGGATGTAGCTGCACAGTCAATAAATGGCTCTTTTTTCTTCATAGGTCTACGTGTATTATTAAACTATGTTTAGGCTTATACTATAACAGTGGCATAGTGGCATCAGAAAAACACAAATAAATCTTACTAAACTTTCATGATTGTGACAGCCCTACTTGTTGCTTCACTTTCTTTCTCAATATAGTCCAGGAGTGACATACAACTTCCTATCACTGGCGTATCACAGTGATCAGCTGTAATATGAGAAAAAAAATAATGAAAGGCATTTTTTAACCTTTTCAGTGTCTTCAACAATAATTTTCAAAATTACATCTTCTCACTGTTTTGCTAATGTTTTGTCAACCCACCAGTGGGCCACAGCCCACAGGTTGGAAACCACTGCTGAGGACAGAAGATGAACTCTGCCCATTCACTCTGTGTTACTGCCTGGTCTAACCAAGAAATAAAACACACTTCATGAACACTATTTCTATATGACAGGAGGAGAGTTGGCAGGCAGAGGATAAAGTCCATCTGGGGAGAATTATCTTCATTGCTACAAAAAGCTTACAGTGATTTATAGAGGTTGAGCAGCAGAATGCAGCCTATCTCACAGCGATAAGAATTTTATAATGGTGAAACATGCATCCTCGTGGACCACTCCCCTCTACCCCTGTCCTCTGCTCTGCTCTCTCCAAGGAGCTGAAACAGGATGACTAATTAACAGCATCAGTCTCCATAATGCAGAGGAAAACCAAATGATGTCCAACATCCGATAGCGGGAATCAAACTCACATGTGGGCCGGCAGCGTATCGCACGCCTCGCTATCAGGGATACGGAGCACCTCGTTTTCATTACAGAACGCTGTGACATCACAACGCCGACTTTGCTGACCGCAGAGATTCACGTTTCCTTTTTGTGCAGCGTGGAATAAAACCCTGACCTGCTCAAACATCCGCCCCAGGAACAGAGGGTTTTGCCGCTGGTTTGAGAAGCGATCCAGCTGCCAAGACGCCTCATCTGTCACACGGCTGCAGTAAATCTTGGACATAAATCATACCGGATGTCAAATTTAAGGCCAATAGTGGCATGAATATTCAACATTTGTCTTTTAGTTTGCCCTACACATCTGGCCCCAGGAGCCATGATTGGACTTGACAGCTTTGGTAGCATGAATCCTGACATTTCTCGCTGTGCAGGATGAATAATTCAACCTTATATAATCCTGTAATTACCGAGCAGTCAGTTATGGATTTCAGGTCAACCGCATCCACCCTGATGACTCCAGCGAGCGCTCGGCCTGGGCCCTCGCCGAGGATTCCCATGATATACGGTTTAACTGCGGAGGTTTGGCATGCACGTGTGGCGGGAGAGGCTGCGCGGCGCTTTAAACCTAAAGCACCTCTGCATCCTTTTCATCCTGCTGGCGCTCAGTTCAAACAACACTTTGCAACACATGTGGTGGAAGGTGAAAAGTTGAGATCCTGCCCTCCTAATGACACATTACTCTCAAACAGACATACACACGCACATACACATACACCAGCACATACAGATGGGCGATAAAAGACAGCAACCTTGCCCGAAGCATAAAAGCATGACAAGATATTGGAGCTAGACATTTCCCATTCTGTTTAGTTTGGCCCCTCTCAAATATGCAGCACAGAAAACTCTGCGCTCACGTGAGAAGAAATAAAAGAAAACAACAGAGATGTCAGTGAAAGCACAGAGAGCTCACCTTCGACCTTTGGAGATGGATGCCATAGAGTAGGATGTTTCGTCGCTTGGCTGCCGAAGCCATGTCCGCAATCACTGCTGGCTCCGGCGTCTTCCCGCTGACAGACAGCTTATCCAAACCACTCAGATGCACCTATCAAAACAAAAGGCCACCACACCCAATCAGAAAGCACCTGCCAATAGTGAGGATCTCTTACCAGAACTGCAATCATGTGCCTTTTTTGGAGCAATTACAGCTCATTGTTCGAGCAGCAGTTTCAACACGTTGCAACTCAATAAGCCTGTTTATTTAAGGATGTGTTCGTGGGGAGGGGGGTTGGAGAAGCATGTGCTCTGCTGTGCTGAGAGTAAACAGAATGGGTTGATGCACAGTCCTGTCTGAAGATATAATGACTCTCTAATTCAGTTGTAAATCTTTAGGGCCTCAGAGGTTTATTTGCTCCAATTAGGGCTGCACGATCCAGACACACTGGCTCGCGTTACTGTGTCATCCCCACCAGTATCCAGAGAGCAGCTTATTTCCATAACCATCCCTCTGACAGAAACTTAACTCGTGATTTATTCGCTGCAATTATTCCGTCATACATCCTCCAGAGCTGTGACAGTGAGACGTTCTGGTCGCGAGAATCGAATATGTCAAGACAAGCAATTATAACGCTCACACTTGAATATCAATCAGACGACAGCTGTCATCAGGTGACGCCTGGAGACTGATTATTCAGCACATTAGCAGGTGTTAAACTCCAGGCCACTGGTTGGTCTGAGTCAATGAAACACTGACACTCCAGTGGTTTTTATTTGTTCCAATAATATCAATCACTCAGCTCCAAGATACAAATTAACACAAGAGCTGCACTTCAATCATTTGAAATGTGCCATTTTTCTAATGTGGAAACTCTCTTAAAGCCATCAGAGATTTTTAAGAGGAGTGCTCTTCCTCATTCACACTCACAGTAACATTGATGTTCACTGACTTAATTGTTAATACATAAGGATTCTACAGTGAAACCACTCATGTCCAAATGTCCTTTGACAGGTTTGATGAAAAGTTTAAAGTAGTTATTATTAAAAATAGCCACTAGGGATGGGCTATTTTGATCATCTATGAATTATTATAAAATTTCAAGGCCTTTGAAAAACTACATAAATAGTTCCAGCCGCTCTGGTGGATTTACCAGTTTTTCCAGTCTTGTGTGGTAATGAACTCATGTTGGTTCAATACAAAAAGCTTTTGATAACATCTCTCTGAGCTCCAATTAGACCTTGGCAATAACAACTGCATGGAGACCAGCACAGATATGATAAACAATCTTATGGAGATATTATATGATTATAATCTCCTCATCAACAGTCTATCATAAATCAACACTGCTCTGACACTTTTTACACACCATCACCATTAAGAACTTTAACAGTCCCATTCTTGTTTGAGTCTGTGTTTTCTTAGTTTGTTATTTTGTGTATTTCTAAGTCGGTGCTTGAACTTCTTTCGTATTAACCCACTGAGAGATAAAGAAAGTCTTATCTTAGCTTAGTTTAGCTCTGGTATTTTCTGATTTTTTACACAACTAATCAATAAATTAAAATTGAGATTGAGATGATTCATTGAGAATGAAAATAATAATACCTGCAGCCGTTGTGGTTAACACATTTTCCTCCAGCAGCAGCTTTAAAAGACAAAATGACTTGAGGCCACGAGACTCATGTGCACACTGTATTTTTTTGTTGCTAGGTAACCAGCAGGAGTTGCCCACAACTTGAGTAAGAGCTACAAGGTATTGCCATTTTCCTGTATCCTATTAAACATCTCACTGAAGTGATGATGCATGACACTGTATCCTGATGAGACCAATACCATGAACTCACTGCCTTACCCACTGTCCTGTACACCTTAGTTCTTTTACAGTGGCTTTGTGTATTAACTGTCCTACAGTTTCGTTGATATGTTTAAGCTTTTTTCTTCTGCATTTAATGGTACAAGTGTCTCCTTCAGTTTGAGCCACGATGGTTCTGTGACGATTATGAGAAATGATTATGAATTCCATGAAGTTGTGATTAATGCAGTTTTTTTGTCATTCATTTTGTTGGTTTGAAATCTTTCAGTCTTAGTTTCAGCAGTGAATTAAATGCTAACATCATGTGAAACATAACAGTAGTTGCTATGGCTACCTGCTGTTCCGACTGAGAGAAGCAGTTAAAATGTTCACTGTGTCCTGACATGAGTTTAAGGTGCCAGTTAGTCAGGAACAAGCGGCCTTTATGGTGATTACATAAAGACAGAAACTGCTGGAGCAGACATGAATCACAGATTTATGATGCCTAACAACACAAGACATGAAGTGATAATATCAACAACATGGGCGTCTCTCTTTGAATATCTTGCCCGGGGACATAACGCCTCGTTTTCACAGACTGTTTGAAACGGTGACCTTCATCAGTCAGTCTGCATCTGTGCCCTCCAGGATACCACCTACACTTCAAACTCAATCATCTTCCACTGATCAACACCATGTGATCGGACCTGTGCTACATAACTCCTCTGTGCTGTTAGACTGCACACATACTTTATGTGTGCAGTCTAACAGCACAGAGGAAGAAAACACTGTGCTCCTGAACTGAGCCACATCACTTACAAGCGTGAAAGTCGCGGCTGCTTCACGTTTCTCGTCTTCACGGCTTCTCACACTGAGTTCACGCACATTCAGACGTGACCGTGAAATCGGGTTAGTCAGAGGGAAAAGTAAACTTTGTCTGATCTTTGGATACAACTGAATTTTTCTCTTCTTTTAAAGTGCCTTATGCTGTGTGCTTAGAGAGTCTGTTATATAGAGTGTAAGTTATGGAATGTGAGACTATGGTCATGATGAATTCATTTTTGCCATTGTTTTCCAAGCAATGAGTCATTCAGTTGTCATTCTGCTGATTAAATGATCAACTCTTAAATCGATCACTTCAGAGTGATTCAAATTGGTGTCAGTCCAGAACAGGCGATCACAGTGAAACAGAAATCATAGGAAAGTTAAGTACAACCAAGTATCTTGCAGTAGAACAGAGTAGAATCATGCCGCGAGAGTAGAATAGAAAAAGAATGTAACACATCAGAGTAAACAACAGAGAATAGAATAGAATAGAGCAGAACACAACAACAGAATGGGATTCAAAGAACAGAATAACAGGAGTTGTGGGAATTCATACTTCAGACTGTGTGTTTATACATGTAAACCTGTGTATGTGTGTGTATGAGACATGTGCAGTGAGTGAGTGGTGTGTTTGTCGGAGGATTCGGCTTCTGCAGGTTTATTTTTCCTCGTTACCTGCCATTGTTTTGTTTTGCCAATCGCTCTGCGTGTTAGTTAAACAGGTCAATTTTCAAACCAAAAAAGCGTAAACTAGCCTTTCACAAATATTTAAATGTTTACTGGAGCAGACTTGATTGGGCTGTTTGCTTTTTTTTTCTCTGTAAATCTCAGGTCAGTGTTTCTCTTGGTGGACGTTTGAACAGTGAGCTGTTCGGTTGTAGGGAGGTGTTCGGTTTCCAAACAGCTACAGAGCTCCTCCAGGGGCTGAGAGGCTGACAACAGGTGACGTTTTTACAAGAGGAAAAAGAGAAAGGGTTTGGCTTGGTGTGTAGAACATGTAGCTCTATGAAGCTCCGTCCTGCCCCAGACATCTGTATTCATAGCCATGCAAAGAAGAGTTCATTCACAGGGTGGAAAATGGCTTCAGTCAGCATACGCTGAACAGAAGCTGTTAGTACATAGTGATATACAATGTTCTAAACAAACCTGTATTTTACCGCTGCTTGGGCACAGTATATCAAACGTAATTGATGAGCATCTGTGGGCCAGACTTAATAAAGTTAATAATGTGACCAGCACAGCTCTCACACATTAAAAGTTAGCACTACATGACAGCTTTGCTCAGTTCAACATAGCCTGGAGTTCTGCTGTTAGAACAAGTGTTTCAAAATGGCTAATTAAAGCTAATGTTAGCTCACTTTAGTTAAATGTGAGTTTTTTATATCACCTTTCTTAACAAACTTACAAGGTGCTTTTAAAAATAAGATATAATAAAAAATCTAGCCAAAAAAGTCTTTAAGAAACAAAGACAAACAGTGATCAATAATAAAACCAAAGAAATAGTAAATTCCTGTGGTCCTTTAAAGCAACACTCTGTAGTTTCCTAAAGTTATTAAGTGGTAGAAAAATGGTTAATAGATGAATCACGCCTGAGTGTGGTTGTGCTGGCTAAAACTGCACTCTGTACCTTTCTTTTGCAGGTAGGAACACAGCCCCCCCCCCCCCATCTAACAGTCTTCAGTAATAGCTCAGTTTAACCCTCAGTTTAAAATTTGGATATTACACCTGAACAGAAGATTATTACTGTGCATATGATCAGTGTATAGTGTGTGTTGGGGCACAGTTTCAGTCTTCAGTATGTATGTGACTGTAAACTCACCCAGATGACAACCACTGGATGAAGAAGGGCTTGATTTACTGCTTCCAGATCCTTCAGCATGGACTCCACTTCAGAGAGGCAACAACAATTCACCTGGAGGACGTTTACACAGAGGATTCAGTTTACTCCAGTGTGATAGAAGCTTTCATGAGATTTTATGTCTCAGAAGAATTTGTGCTTGAAATGAGAACTCACAGAAACCTGGATGAAGTTCCACTCCTTCAGCAGATACCTCCCGTTGTCTCCCTTCAGATCCGGGATGACGTCCAGCTTCTGTAACACAGAGAAACCCTAATGTTAAATATTCTGCTTGTCACTGGATCCTGAGTGATAAGATTTAAAGCAGGTGCTGCAGCACCAGAGCCCCATAATACATCTGATGCAGGCTGACTGATCGACGTCAGCGCTCAAAGGTCAAGAGGCTTCTGGTTTTTGTTTCAACCACTTCGTCAGTCATTTAGTGTGAGAGCACAGCCACCTGTTTTCCTGCCATGAATCCTTTTATGATTAGAGAAAAGGAAAAAAAATAAAAAATATAAATACACTCAGGGACTACGCAACTGAGTGGCTTATTTCCATCAGCTGTAATCAGAAGCTTATTAGAACAAATGGAAGAGGTAAAAAAAAAACATTTCTGGGCTCTTTTATACCTCTGAACTGGCAGGGAAATTCTGTCATATGCAAAAGCTGGGGACAGCAATCATACACAAGCCAACTTAAATTTCATTACGTTGCAAATTGAGTCTAAAGGCCGACGTACAGCCAAGAATCGTAAAAGCTTTTTCACTCAAAGAAACAGGACATTTAGGTCCTGATCTTTCCATTTAGTTTCAGCCCTGGCAAAAGAGCCACATGAGGCAACCAGATCACTCGCAGTGTCGGCTCCGTTGTCCCTTATTGTTGTGTCTCAATTACAGCCTGGTACTTCATTTCACACACGCAGGAAATAAACACAGAAATAAACATCAGGGAGTCTGTGTTTGGCACCATGGTACACTTGTTCTACCTATTAAAAGTACAGAGAGTAATTGAAAATGTGAAATGGTTATGGAAAACATATGTCAGAGGGTTAATTGGTCTTGAAAGATAACCGCCAATGGCTTCAGGAGGAAAATCATTTCAGTCCGAAATGAAAATTTGCAGGGCTGTATAAAAAAAAACTTAACATGATCTAAACCAGGTTAGGCATGAAATCCTTGAGAAGGAATGTTTATTTAAATTTAGGCATGGGCTCGAGAGTCAAGAGGCCACGGAGCCTCGACAACTGAACCTCACCAAAGAGGTGCAGAGGGAAAAACAAGGCCCCAGAGCTCAGCTGAGCAGCAGCTACCTATGATGACGGACCAAATCTTACTCATTGAATGATGTTTAAATGCATTAAAGATCCCATAAAGCTAGATGTCTATGTGTAGTGTAATTATAAAGCAAGTCAAGCTTTTATATTAATACAGCCTGCATTCAGAACCTGAGCCTTAAAACCAGCGGTCAGGACTTTCTGTGACTTTGTGATAAAACAAAGCAGCCACCAGGTCCTGCCAACCAGGACCCACTTGCAGGATTTGTTTTGTGTTTTACCTGAAATCTGGATTTTTTTTTTTTTTATTAGATCACTCAGAAAACAGTCAGCAAATCAGAAGAGAGGCTGAGAGCCTCCTCCTGTTCTGATTGGCTGACATCAACCTGTTGTTAATAGAACTCCAGAGAGAAGCCAGGGAGAGGAGATGAAAAACTAGATGGTTTTTGGTTGTTAAAATATAATATAATATAATTTATAAAGTAAGAATTAAGAAACGGTTCTGCAGTTGTGTCCATACAAAAAATATTTACTTTATTTTGGCATGATGATGGGAAACTAAAAGACACTATAGTGCAGATGCAATTAAATGGCCATGTATCAGGTTTCTGAATGTGCAGTATTCTCATTTCTTAATAACAGTTTGACCTATTAACTTAAGTAATTTGCTTGGTTTACATGACAGATCCTCTTATAGACTGAGGTTAAACCTCCTGGTTGATACATGAGTCTGAGGATTTGTGTGGAAGTGGACTGAATATAAGAATATGACCATACATCAAGATAAAAGGATTTGTGATAAAGGGTGAGAAGTCTGAGGACTTCTCTTCAAATGAAATACTTAGTTCCTCAAGTATGTACTTAAGTATCCATAAAACATCCACTGCTCCAAATGTCTGAGTAACTCATGCCTCCGCATTATGTAACAAGAGGAGAACAACTGAAGAACAACTGAAGACACGAATAAAGGAGTTTTTCAAAGGTTTGTCACTCTACTTTAAAAAACTGTACTATCTATCACACTACTTACACTTTTACAAAAACTAAACTGATGACATTAACAAGTTGTAATTGTTATTCATTAATCAAATCTCTTCTTTTTGTATGAATTTTATCAACTGGCAACTTTTCCTTTTTCTGTGTGAGCCTGGATTTTAACTGGATCTCTCATGTAACATCCTGCTGAGATAAATCTTCATCGTATTCTTACTCTGAATGTCTTTCTCTCTCTCTCTCTCTCTCTCTCTCTCACACACACACACACACACACACATTGCCAAATCCTCCACCTGCAAACACACACACACGTTACATTATACTGTCAGTTTTCAGCTGAGCTTAGGCAGCCCAGTCTTCTTATCACTGTTCTAAGGCTCACGTAATGGCACAGGGACAAAGGTAATTCTTCACCTTCCGCTTGTTGCACTGGCCTTTCATCTATCCCCCCTCCCTGACTCGGAGAAAAGGATGTATCTGGTTCTGAACACATGCACCGGAAAGACCTGACCCCCACCAGCCACCTGAGCACCGACAGGAATGGCAGGCCTGACACTAATGCTCCTCCTCCTCAGTACTTGTCTGGGGCCCGAGTCCAGCACAGGACAGCGAGATCGGCCCCATCTGACACCAGCTGATGAGGAACCTGGAGCGAGTTTAAAGGAGGATGGGCTGTTTGGATCACAGTGGAATGTAGAAAACACATAATGGGGCGACAGGGCGTGCTCTGTCCCGCCTTCCCACTATCAGCAGCTACATCCATGCAATATATATACTCAGGATGAACCAGGAAACACATTTCCGTATATGAAGCCATGTGTGGGCAGTTTATCAGGCTGAGCGTCTGAGTAAAGGTGATGGGAGTGAAATACAAGCACACAGAGGGATGAAGCTCTGGACTCTGTTATTGATACTGTATTAATGGTGTTGTTTAAGATGAGAAGTTCTGATCAACTCTGTTGTCACTTAGGCTTTAATATGATGTTGTGAGAGTGGGTGAAACAGCAAAAACACTCCTCATTGAAGGGTATAATGTCTCAAGATTAAACAAGAACTCACACTGAATGATTGAGTCATATTATTATATTATTCAAGTCGCCTTGAACTCTGCTGAGAAACTACAAACTGTCTGGGTTTCATTTTGACATGATATTCATTGGTTGATTCACTAGAGAAAAATAATGTGTTCTGTTCATCCTTTTGTTGATCATCTAGTTTCTATGTTTGCTGCACACAATGTGGGCCTGTGAAAACAAAGTGTCGTTATTGACTGGAGGCTTTTGTCCTTTTCTGTAGATCATTTCATTTAAATTTTCCAGCAGTTTACTGCAGTGCTTCACTGAGGCCATTTTAAATAATAAAAGTTATTTACGGTTAAACACTAAAACGTTGTGCCAACAATACATATTTTTACTTTGACCCAGATTCTAACATATGTGTAGGATATTTATGGAAGACAACACGTGAGGTGGAGATGCTTGTTTCAGCTCATACTCTCAGGTAAATGGAAACAAGCTCTATCAGTAAAACAGGGAAGACTGTACAGTGCCATGCAGTACCTGACAGGCGACACCCAGGGTGAAAAGACTACACTCATTTGTTGCAGCTTGTAAGTTGTAATTTCTAGGAGCTCATGATACAGTTGAAGGCAACTTATAGAGTAAATCAACTTTTTAAAGTCTGTGTGAAGAGAAACTGTATTTGTGTTCTGGGTCACAGACAGATGTCTTAACCATCCTGCCAAATTTGAAATGTCGAAAAATTGGTGAGTGTGTGAAATTAGGTTTTCAAATCCTGAAAAATCAAGCAGTCCTCTCAGCTCTGGGAGCTGGGGGTGTGTCTGCTGCAGGCGCTGAAGTCACGCCCACTTGCAGAGCTTCGTCAAATTTCAACTGTCAACCAAATACTACCCAACGACGTCAATAATGGATGCTGGTAACTGTCATATCGGACCCATGCAGCTACACGTTTCAGCCGTCAGATTCAGAGGCTGAGTCCAGTTCTGATTCTGAGTATTTGCTACTACAACCAAGACAAAGACTGGACGGCGTCAAGCTGGGAGAAATTTTGGATACACACTTTGCAGCGAAGAAAAGTAAATACAGTCCGAGTGAGGCACTGGAGCGTTGGGACCGTACGCCACCAATTACTGCAGGGCTTGTGGTGCTTGCAGGGACAGCTGAGCCACCAGCCAGGCCGAGCTGCCGGCACCCGGGGCTCAGCCTGGGTGGGTGCCCGTGGCTCGGCTAGCCCCACACCCTAGACTCCCGTGCTCACGGCAGTGGCCCTCCTAGTCATTGTAGCATAGCCCTCAAGGCTCCCGTTGCCGGTGGCAGCCAGCTATGGGCACGACACTCCAACCCCTCACCCGGACTATATTTCCTTTTTTCGCTATGTATCCACTGTTAAGTGTGTATCATAGACTGTATGTAAAAAAGGTGTGTATGTGCAATCGCTCTTATACAGTGGTATGTCATGCCGTTAGGGCGGGGTCATAGCTCACTGGAAGCTCATCTACATCACTCAGCTTCCTCTTATCTGGCCTCATGTCTCACTTGCTCTCAGTCTTCTGTCTTCTCTCTCTTCTACTTATCTCTTTTTCTATTTTTTTTCTTTTCGTTTTCAGCACATGCATTCTAACTTATTTAATGGGTTTCCAATCAAATCTCGTATTTCACTTTACACAGATTTTAAACTCCTCTCTTCTCCTTTTTTTTCGGGATTTGAGTGAAACACGATCAACATGAGAAGAGGGAGGCTCAGATTTAGAAGCTTCTCATACCAGTCTTGCACCAAAACTTGTTTTACGTCAATCCACTCTTCATGTGCCTTTGAAAAGACGGATGAAAGTTTGCATGAGTTGCTGGTTATGTGGTTTGCTCGAAGGAACCAACAGTTGTTGAGGTAAAAGAGAGACTTTCACATGTGGAACCTCTGCGTGGTCTGAGCCGTCAGATTCAATATCTCAGGCCGTCACTCTTTACTGTTTTGCATATGGACGCTGTTTTCCATTGTCTATGAGGAACAATTTCACAGATTAAATGGAGGATGTTTGTGACATGGGCCGAGGACAACATGGGAATTTGATGTGCCCAAGAAAAGATTGAAAGGGAAGAGTGAAAGGGAGGGATGTGAACTGAGGTGGAAACTAGGAGCTTGTCAGCTCTGACTGAGCAGAGCTAGTACGAAGATGATGAGGAGAAGGCAAGAGCTCATCACTAAGCACTCCATTAATCAAGTAAACTCCCACGATATAGGAATATAACTGCCATCTGCTCTCCTGCACGCAGGGGAGTGAGAGGTGGAGGTCGGGGATGGAAGGGGGAGAAAATGAGGAGGAGGAAAAGTTGCAGAGTGTGGATGTCCCAGACAGGCTCCATTAGAGGCCTGACCGCAGATGGCAAGGCTCACTGCTGGGCCACCCAAGTGGCGCTCACACTGAGTCTGAGAGGAGGACTGGAGGTGGGATGGGAGATTGAGGAAAATAAAATGTAAAAACTGGTGGGAGTCCTCAGTAATGCTGTCATCAACACAATCAATGTTTTAATCAGCTGTTACAGTCGCAGTCTCACCATGTCCAGAGATCCAGCCGCCTTCTGCAGGGCGTCAGCCAACGTCACAGCTCCTGCTGATCCACCTGTGACAATGCAGGCCGACCGAGAGAGAGTCTCTGGGGGGGAAATAAATCCACATTTGGTTCTGGGTTAAATCTCCTGGCAAAGATCCACAGGAGGAGCTCTGTATTAACAAGTGAATTCACAACAACCAGCCAGGAAAAGCAGATACTTCAAAAGGTTGATATGAGTCATCTCTGTCATAAATCAAAGCGAGTGGTCTGAGAAAGACATTTTGCAAATGTAGAACAAGGTGACAGTGAAACTCTGCTCTATATTATTTGTGTTTTATTCTTTAACAAGTTTCACTTGTGTGTTTTATCCTGCAGTGCCACTTACAAAATGGTACATGAAAAACATAAAATAAATAAAAAAAAACTGGTTTGCATGCTAACACGACCAGAAGAAACAACATGACAGGCAGACAGAAGAGTTAGCATTAGCAATGTTTCCCACATCTGGAAACAGCTGCTGGTGATATTGCTAATTTTAGCTACGTAGCAATATCCTCACTAACGTATTGAATATTATTAAAGACCTCATCAGCAGAAGCCCCATGATACAATATTATCATGATACTTTAGTCACCATTAGATATTATGGCAATTTGAAATATTTTGCAACATCACAATTATTGCAGTAATATAATTTGATACATCATGATTTATTACTTTGTTTGCAACTGCAAACTGAAAGGAAAACTTTGTCAACTTCTGTTTCATCTAATCAGATAAAGTTCTCAGTCTGTTAGGATCTCACCAAAATCATTTTTAGTTTTGCAAAGTGGGATTGTCAAGCAGACAGACTGACCAGCACAGCCATTAAACCTACTCTAGTATTATAGTACTAAAGACTTAAATTCATATTTGTAATTCAAAATTACATATCTGTTTATTGATTTAATATTGCTACACAAAATATTACAACACTATCCTTTATCAACTTTTCCCCCACAGCAAAAATGTAGTAAAAATGAGTTATTGTGCTTTCTTTCTGGGGACCCAGCTGTTTTAAAGGGGTCGCTGCTGCAGCGGCGTTCTCTGGCTAACCCTGAGCTCATCACAGCCACTGCTGCAAAACACCGAGGACCTCCCTCATGGCTGCTGCACTTCCACTGAGAAAACAGCTCACAATCCAAGTTGACGGGCGCACACTTCTCAACAGGATGTACACACACATACACACAGAAACACAAACACCTCACCCCAAACCGAGACACTTGACAGTTTCTCACACTGACAGATGTGAGAACTTTCTTCCACATCTTTTCTCAAAAACACACAATGAATTCATTGACTTCAGAGGCTCTGGGAATAATCACTGTGCACCTTATGTCACCATCAAACAGGTGATTGTTGGTCCAGGTGCTGCTGGGGTGAAATACAGGGCTGTGTTTATTTCCATTTCTCTGATTGTGATTGTCTCCCTTGTCCTGACTTGCTCTCTGTAGTATTCACAGACGCTGCACCCACGCCCTTTTTCAACCCAGCTCAATGCTACAAAGAACGATCCCCTCTGAGTACAGTGAGGAGCCATTTTGGTTCAATGTCACCTATTCAGCTGCGACTCAAAAACAGACAAAACACTCTTACGCTGCTCCTGTCAGACCATTTAACCTGCTGCCTTCACTCTTTCATGTGTTTGTGTGAGTGTGTACATATATATCTGTATATGTGTGTGTATGTCTACATGCATTATGTGCGCATATAATGGACAAAGATGAAAGTCCATGATGGACAGGAGGACACACAGGAAGAAATGTGATGTAATTTATAAAGACGGCAGCTCACCTTTGATAATTGACTCTGCAGCAGCTAAATCTCGTTTGTAGGTCACCTGGAGAAAAAATAATGTCAAGAGTCAGTTCACTAAATCACAAAAAATAAATAAATAAATAAATAAATGAGTTTGCTTGGTATCTTAGCATAGTCCAGGTCTGTCCAGTGATGTGTCTCATCTGTCTTTGTCTCACATCGGTGGAGGAGGCGTTAATTAATAGTTAATTCAAAGCAGTGAAAAGCTGCTGTCTGGCAGGAGGTTTTTTGAAAGCCCTGCAAACTATAGATTAGGATTAAGTTTAGACCTCATAATCTGTAGTTTTGAAAATAATGAGGGCAAGAAAAACAGATAAAAAGTATAGAAACACCACGAGAAGGTACAAAATACATCCCATATTTATTTAGAGTAGAACAGAAAATACTTTATTGATCCCAAAGGGAATTCATTTGTCTTTGAGGTGTTCAGCATGAGGCAGTTTTTGTAACTCCAGTCACTGAAGGCTTTTATGTCACAATAGTAAATCAGTTTGATACTTTGAAGAGCACTGCATTTACAGAATTAGAATTTGTAGTTTGGTTACATCTTCTCTTGTCTAGGAAAAATAATTATTGCAAAAAAGCAAAAAAAAAAAAAAAACAAAAGCAAACAAAAACACGGGAGCACTGCAGCCCAGAATCTGTTCAGCTTAATTTTCAGTGGTTAAAAAAGAGAGAATGTTGCTGGGCTGAAGCTGCTCCGAGCTCACAGACCTGCAGCATGAGGTCACTCACATCTTTATAGTTATCTCTATGCAGATGTTTGGGAACAACCACTCAGGATGATCTTGGAGCATGGAGTCACCAGGGCACTGTTTCTACAAAAACAACTTGTTCTCTAATGTTATTTAAGTGTCATCTCTTAAAGCTTTAAGCACCACAAACAAAATTCAGACCTTGTCCACTGTA
The DNA here is from genome assembly GCA_021432705.1 of Caranx ignobilis. Classification (NCBI taxonomy): domain Eukaryota; kingdom Metazoa; phylum Chordata; class Actinopteri; order Carangiformes; family Carangidae; genus Caranx; species Caranx ignobilis. The sequence continues at coordinate 16,005,025 of MU270012.1, forward strand.
CTAGGGTGGAGACAAGAATCTCAAAACCTCAGCACATAAAACCAAAAAACTATCTCCACAGTTAGATAACACTGAGTGGAACTAGAAAAACATGTCTTTTGTAATTTGGAGGTAATCTTTTAATGTCAAGTTACATGATCTTATGGAGGCTTCAGAACAAAACATTTAGATTTCACCTAATCTCCACACACTAATCCTCAATGTCACATTCAATATATAAGGGGTTTCCTCCTCTGCCAGCACCTCTCACTTTTAATTCATGAACTCTCTTTGTGCCCATATGATAAATAAGAAGTGGGCACACAGCTGTGCTGCCCAAACTATTACCAGATCCACAATCCACAACCCAAACCAGGCTTCTGGCGAGCTCACCTTCCACAGTGTTGGCGGACCCTCGATGAGCTTGGCGTTGGTACCACAGTACTGCAAAGCCAGATGGAGACACTCGGTGCCAAAGTCAAAGTCGGACTCGGTGCACTGCAGAGGGGACAGGACAGAGAGGACAGGGCTGTGGACAGTTGGCTGGACAGAAGAAACTGTGGGACATTGTGTCATTCCACTGCAGGGCTGCAGCCAGCTGGATGATGCATTTACTGACAGCGATACACACACTGTTGCCCATATAGTTGGAATAAAATAGATTTTTTTTACCTCTTCTCATGAAATGATTGTGACAGTGTGGTTTATTCTTGATATATAAAGTGTATATCTTCTCAAAACTTTATTGATCAATCTCTTCCAAACATATCACTGTGAAAATTAAACCATAATTAACCTTTGCAAACTGTGTGTTCAGGCTCAAACAAAACTGGGGATATTGAACAGCAGGACTGAAGGCTTTGTTTCAGACAGAAAACATATTCATGCAGGAGAAGGTCCAGTATTACTCTTTCCAGTGTCACTCAGTCACTAACACAGAGGACGGCCACCCCTGACATGGATCAATGTGTTCAGATGTCGTGGCAGACTGTCCACAAACATGCATCTGTTTCACTGGGTAACTGGGACTCAGTGTGTGATCACTGCACCTGGTCAAAGGTGATAACTGATGTGTATCAATAGGAATGAAAGAGGAACATGTCTGATTGTCATGAACTGATTCCAACTTTATGGGAGATAGACGGATAATCTATAGTTTACTGAGTATTTAAAATGCACATTATTAAGCATCAGCATAAATCCAGTGTTTTACAGAATAAATGATTTTATTACTTTACCTTGTCCTTTTGATCCTTTTATTCCGCATCTACCTTCTTTAACTTTACCTTACTTCTCTCCTGTTTTAGTTTGACCTCACTGTACAGCTTTATGCTGTAACACTGCTTCTTGCTTGTGCTTCAGTTATTAAAGCACTTTGTTTTTAACTCATGCTCTACATAACGTAGGGCTGTCAAATATTTAATCACCATTAATTGCATGAGTGTCCATAGTTGATCACGATTAATTGCAAATTCAGCACACACTATTTTGTTCAATGTGCCTTAAAGGGACACTGTTTCATGATTCACTGCAGCACCATCCAACTGTTAGTAGAGACTGTTTACCCTGACACTTCATTCATTTTGTCAGGTCAAAGGTCAGTATAACAGAACAGGTGTTATTTGTGCAAAAAAAAAAAAAAGGCGTTAAAAGGACACAGAGCTTTGATAGCCCTTAAATATAGGCTGTTATAATCAGTATTAAATTGATTCAGTAGTAGTTCCTTGTATGGCCCCCTGAGACTGTAATAATCATTACAACAGACAAAAGAAAACAACACAATAACTAACCTTCACTCAGAGCCAATAGTGATGTTACAGTTTATGTTCTATTTGAACATCACTCTGCTGATTAGACTGTGACAAATCCAGTGTGAGTGCAAAGTTAGGCACAGTGACAAATACAATTCTCATAAATCTGTAGTTCTGATGTTGAGATTAGTAGTGCACAGGACGATCTGTGGAGACTGGTGGTATGAGAAAGGTCAGCAGCCAGCCAGTGACCACTGGCCCTGGATCAATGGAAATCTGCTCAACAATTTTTGAAATACTGTGGAGCTACGATGACAGGGGTACAAACAAAAATATATACAAATGACTCAGGCCTCGGGCTTCTTTTTTGTTTTTTAGACAACACATCTTCTTGCTGGTTGTACTGTGTGTTGTTTACTGTGAAATGCACTGAATCTGTGCTGTACATTTTGGTGATGATTATCTGCTAACAGACCAGCACATCCACTGACCAGGCCTAACATTATGACCACCTGTCTAATACTGTGTTGATCCATTTTGCTGCCAAATACACAACAAACAGTGATGCACTGTGTATCCAACATCTTTCTATCAGAACCAGCATGAACTTCTTCAGCAGTTTGAGCAACAGTAGCTGGTCTGTTGGATCGGGCTTCAACAACCATGGAACAGGGTGGGTTTTAATTTTTGGCCTGTTGAGAACTCCATCACCTGTGTTTAGCCCCACGTTGTTACTGTCAGAAGGTTCAGGTTCTGTCAAATCACAACATTTCCTGCTCTGCTCTCTCTGATCTATCACTTGCTCTGCTGTCCAGGCATTCCTCAGATAATTCGGCTCGCAACTGACCCGTAACACAAAGCTGCCATCACCACATTTTTCAGAGGATGCTTGAGAGGATACTGTTTTCTTTGGCCAAGGAAGTACTGGTGCTGCAACGCTCTTATCTTCCTGAATTAAGATTTAAAATGTGCGAGCTCGGTTTCATCAGATCATGAGACATTTTCCCACGATTCCACTGTGAATGATATGTGAATGCTTCATCCTGCATGTGCATGAAGTTGCAAAACCGTCTCGTAGTCTGGTGCCAGTAGTGGTACACAGTTGTTCCGTGTTTACTTGTTCATCTGGATGGAGCAGCGTGATCTATTTCAGGATCCTGTAGTGTTTCCCTTCCTTTCCTTCTTCTTCTAAAATCTTGTTTCCCATTCTCAATTGAAAAAGACTTCTGAACACTGTGACCCACAGGAATTTATCTCCATTGGATGACTCTGTAAGGGGGTTTCTACTGAATTGGGTCAGAGTTTGCAACAAAAACACCTGTTATTCTCAAACCAAAGATGCTTTAACAACTTTTATAGTAAGTGTTTAAGCAGATTACATTTTATTGGCCCATCTCAACAGCAGAGATCTTGCATTGTTTATTCCATCAGTTTGTTTCCATGGATTTTCAAGAAAACGTTTCCAAGGCTCATTAGTAGGTTAAAAACATGTGGCTCTGGTGGATTTTACTGAAGGAAAATGCTGCACATGCAAATTTGATGCTTTTTTTCTATAATGACTTACATAACATAAACATGTCCGACAGGGGCTGCACACGCTATGACAGGGAGGTGAGCAGTGCCATATTCAGCTGAATGTCACATTTCAAAGAATGAAAATGAATATAAAGGTGCAAAATCTGTTATGGTGTGACATGAAATAAAATGAACAGCACAGGGATGAGTGAGCCAACAACAAGAGCTGAGGAAGATGTGGCTCTTTAGCAGCTAGATGTTTCACTGTCTGTCTGCTCTATAACACAGAGCAGCTGGAAAACAGACGGTTTTACGCAACACAAAACAATGGGCTGAAAGATCAGGACCTGAAAGGCGCAGCGCCGTACGTTTTACAATTGGAGCAGTTCATTTCACTGCCACAGATTCAGTTTGTTCTGATCCAGTTAGTCTGAAACCACTGGTGTTTCACAAGGTGATGAAAGCTCTGAGTACGGATAAGGTCACGCAGCTCTGGTTTTGGTGTTTTCTGAGCTCAGGAAAACGTGTGCAGCAGAGGCTCAGGGTCTAATGGAGAGAAATCATGTCTTCTGATGCAGGACTTGTCTTTCACTCTGCAGAGGTGCAAACATTTTCTGAAAATTACTGGACATGGAGCTGCATGATTAAAGGGGAACTATGCAAGATTTGCTTTGGCATAATTTTTATATGACTTGTTTCAGGGAAAATGGAGGCTCTCTGCCTTCTACCTATCGTCTATTGGCTGAAAGTCAACATTGCAACATCAGCGCCTCCAACCTCATGTCCCAGATCTAATCTCATGAGAAACATGGACGGCACTACAACACAAACACGCCCTGTAATCCGTAATCTGTTGTTTATGACAAATAAGACCACACAAATATACGTACATCACCCACTTTTGTAGACGTTGCTCCATGGATTGCCTTTACTCTGGCTTTGTTGAAAACAAATGCACGTGGCCAGAGGGAGGTGGGGGGGGGGGTTCCTGTGAGTTTTTACGACAGTGTTGTAAAATATGCACTCTGAAACTGTAGGGAGAAAGTGACTGAAAGAGCTAAAAAGTGAAAGGACTTGGATAGTTCCCATTTAATACCAATGCAGTCTGAATCTATGGCCACATGCAGTATCCAAATCACAGGTGCTGCAATTTCTTCCCAGTAAAGGTCACAGCATTGTGGTGCATTTCATCCTACCTCTGCTTGACTTTCCTGTCACCAGAATAAAGCCCTGGAGATGCTAAAAAAACGCTGTTGAGAGAATTTAGAGAGTTGGGCAACAAATGATCCCAGAGTCATTTGATCCAGCGCTATTAATATTCATTAAAGCAGCTTTAAAGTCCATCATTTCATCATCTAAGGTATTGTGTCAGCACCAGTATCCAATGACATCCAGCCTTGTTATGTCTGTACTTAATGTTGTCACTGCTGCTGTGATTTATTCTGCTTGAACCAACCTGATTTAAGATGAATATTTTTACAGCTCATTGTGCCAGTGACGTTTCATTTGATGGGAAAGCTCAGCTTGTGCAGGTCACATGGAAGTTTGGATCGAGGCGATGAGCTCATTTGCTTTAAAATACAGTCAGGACTACAAAGACGAACTCATGCTACCTGACATTATACCCGGGTAATATTTTATCAAGCTATAAAGAGAGAGGGGTCTTTTATTCCAGGGACCGTGGAACTGAAGAGAGAGAAATTGCAGGAAAAATGCGCTCCTGGTCCTGAGGTAATTTAACCTTTAGCATTTTCTCCCAGCACAAAAGCCGTCAGTGGGGACTGGATAAAGTGTCTCCCCCTTTGTCTTTTCAGCCCTAAGTTTCTCAGTGCTCAATGGATGCCCGGCTACAAATGTGCAGCTCTGTAGATTTTTCATGCACATGTCCTACAGTCCTAACCTGACACTCTCCTTCTTTTGAATGGGACGAAAAACAAGAGAGACGCAGTCGACCCTTAACCTCCTCCTCCTCCGTCCCTAGCGACCTCCGAAGTTTGTCTTCATTTTTGCAACTTGACCGGCCTTGACACTGCAGCACAAACGTGAGCTCATTTTCTGAAAAGGGCCAAAGCCAATAAGGCTCTGAAAGCAATCTCAACATCCACATGTGCCAGGAATAAAAATAACTTGCAGTCTAATGGGGCTCCAATTGGAGGCATGCTTTAGCTCTTAGCTCAAAGTTTGCAGCAGTCCTTCTAAAAAGCGGCTATCGGAAGAACCCATCAAATGGAGTCAAGGTTGAAATAGCAAACTCAAAGTGTCTGAAAAAAAATAGGTTCAACTTCTGCCACTCGGGCTTCACATGAAGCCGTGCTGCCAGGTCTTTACAATAAGCCGCTGCCTTCGGAGGAGAATCAACACATTTATGGTTTACGTCAGCCGAGGAATTCTTTCCATTTTTTTCAGGTACACATATTAAAATGCACTCAACTGCTCAGACTATTAATCCGAGTCCACCTAAATGTGCCATGTCATTTCAGTGCCGCTCTGCCGTTTTTTTTTTCCAGCTCGGCCTTCGCTCGCTTTTGTTCCACAGACTAATCTTGCTGCAGTGTGACAGAATATATTAACATGTCATTTCTTTCCCAGATGCAGTGAAAATGATAGCACCGAACGCCATGAGCTCCTCCGAGCGAAAGCCCTGCAGGTTCTGGCACATCAGCCAAACAATGAGGGCCTGTAAAGGCCCAATGTGATGTATGAGAGCCATAGAGTTCCTTTGTCATCTAAGTGGTGTAATTTTTACGGCATAAATCTGGAGCTGACTGTCATTTCTGAAGGTTCGAGAGACTTGTTTTGTAATTATTTCATACTGGGAGCAAGCAACACATGCCTGCGGGATTTTTTTCCATCTTGTGAGATCAAGTGTTGCTGTTGCTGTTGTGGAAATCTCACTTTTGATTGCATGTGCAAATGTCATTAAAACAACCCGAGCTCTGACCTCCTCAGCTGCGCAGCACGGTCTGATAACTACTGACAGTTTTGTAGCACACCTCTCTAAGTGGGCTCTTATGTGACATTCATAAAATTCAAAAGTAATAAATGATAATAAATTAATCAAATACATTTTTAAAATGTAATAAAGTCAATGAATTATTTCAACTTTTTATGTGAAGGAAGAACATCTGTGTTTCACTCACAGTGACATACAGCACTGGTTGCTATGGCATTGTTTTTTTGTAACCAGCACACATATTGCTTACACTACGTGACTTTTATCACACTTGAATGCATCAATACTTCCAATGAAACTTCCAGGGACGTTCATCATTGGCTCTGACTGACACACTTACGCCCTCAGATGTGTTACAGGTAAAAGAAAACACAGCTCCTACCCTCTGATAGGCTTGAGAGATGACGTCATACGTGAAACCCTGAGGCATCTCGCTGGCCCTGTACCTGGCTCGCTCCAGGGAGTGGTCCAGGTATCCCTCGGAGGTGGTGGCAATCACTGTGGAAACAAGAGGACGGATGGCTCCCGCTGCCTTAATGAAAAAAACAGTATTGAGTAGTTTAGTAGTTTTAGTATTTGTTTAGAATACAATCACAGAGTTCATATACAATATTTAGATAGACAGACACAGTAAATTATTAAACCAGCTCTGTTCAGGGTAAAAACGGTCTCATAAGCAGTGATTTCTGTGAAATCAAACCAAATGATTTTGAAATTTCTCACAAAGTATTGTTGTTTTGACACATAGGGTTAATGATATGAATATGATGAACTATACACACAGTATGTTTTAAACATGGTCTTTTTTGAAACAGTTTCAACTCTTTCACTTGTTTGTAATAGTTTTTGAAAAATGAAAAAAACTCATTGGCTTGTTTTGGATCTTGATTTACAAGCAGATCCATATTTTAAAGGTACAGATGTGTTTCTCTTTGTGGATCCTGTCCCAATATCAGCCATGATGAAAATATAGTGATGAAAATGAGCTCAGTTTTTACTCACTAGCGTAGCAACAACTCAATGCTAATTTATATCCTTGTCAAATGTGCCATCTCCTCCACTCTGAGTGCCGTACATTGTTTTGTCTTCCAGTGGACCGACCCATCCCCTGCCTCCCAAAGGTAAAGAGTTACATTATTTAGAAATAGCTTATCTTCCCACTGCTGTTGTAGGTCACACAGAGACAAGAAAGTTCTTTGCAGGGGCTTTAAATATAGATAGATGACCGTGGTTGAGGGGAAAAAAAACACAATCTTCACCCTGAATTTATTGCTGCAGTTATTAATGTATTATTTATTGTTTTATTTTTGTGAATAGTTACTTACTGGTGGAAAACATTCAAACCATGGAACAGACAGAAGATGTGCAGCATGAAATGAAGATGAAGCTGCTTCAAATCTTTGGGAAACTGGTCAGCTTTAACAATATTTTTGGGGGGCATTTTTGCCTTTACTTGACAAGATAGTGGAGAGAGACATGAAAGTGGAGAGAGACTGGGGGAACGACACACAGTACAGAGTCGGGAATCGATCCGGCGATCACTGCACTGGGCATTGCCAAAATAGGACATGCTCTTAACCACTCAACCACCGAGCAAGCTCTCCAAATGTTCAGCGTTTAAATGAGAGTCAAGTTAATAAACAGCTCAAAGACGAAGATCGAAAAGAGAACCCACAGGAGAAACCGCTGAGCTGTCTGTCACATCTGTTGCTCGGCAACTCCACTGCCTGACACCACACTTACTGTATACACAATGTTACACCCTTAACACGACCAGTGTTTTGTAGTTTTCCTGAATTAAAACTTACATTTATGAATGAAGACCAGGAAGTGATGTAGAAACCCTAGAAAAGTTGAGTAAGTTGACGTGAGTTGTCCAGCCATCACTGCACATTTGAGACAGAACATTTACTTTTTGTTAGCAGCCAGCTGGAGCTCGCACCACTCACACTTCCTCCCTCGGATATTAAAAAATAATCAGCATTTGCGCGATAATATTTTCGCCTCCTCTCTATAGCATGATTAAAGACAGCTTCCAGCGGTGTGGAGGCCAGCGAGCATGTGCGGGATAAAAACTCGTTGCGAGTGAAAGGAAAGCAAACATGTGTTCTGTGTGTTACACATGCTGTTAAAATCAAAATTAATCCCCTGCTTCACAGCACAGACAGGCTTTCTGTCATGAGCAGGAGGAATAATGAAGACCAGACCGCCTGCTGTGAAAGTTCATCACAAAACCTCACACACAAAGAAAGAGAGAGCTCTTGTTTTTTTTCACAACCTGTGTGACCTGCATTCAACTAAACCTCACACATGAATCACGATGAAATGAATGTGTGAGTTTTCTTCAACCCTGTGTTTTCCATCCCTCACTGGTTAAATAAACACCACCCGCCGGGAGCAACGGCCGCGTCAATCTGACAAACACTTTAGGAGAAGATGGAGGAGCCGATCAGAGGGACAATTTGTTGCCCGGCTCTGGAAAACTTGACTTTGTCAGTTTTTAATCTTTGGTTTGTTTACATTCACACTACAAGTGTGCACACACGAGTCGCATGTTTCTCCCACCAGGTGAAGGCCTCCACTCCAGGTCCTAAACTGCTGCTCAGCGTGATGGATCTGTTTATACTTGTAGCTGTAAATGACCTTCTCTGCTTTTCAAAAGCACAAGAGGCAGTGAAGCACAAGCTCCAGCTGAGATTAAATTAGATGTCGAGCTCTTTCCAAGCATGAGGAAATACTGGCATTTTCAGCTTGTTTCCTCTATTTGTAGAGGGATTACAATCTCTCTGAACTGCTCCTGGAAATAGACACATCCTGCCTTTATAAGCTACTGGAAACATTGACAATACATCCTCAATTCATATTCACAAATGGGGGCTCTGGAGGTAATGGTGATTATTTCAATTTGCAAAATTTTGCAGAGCTTTGAAAGCTTCGTCACGGCAGAGGAAGTGAGCAAAGACTCATTTCCATTCACTGCTGACAGAAAATATGTATTTCTGTTTTTGCAATCCTAATATCCGTTGTTTTTTACGTTGGCCAAAGTTAAACTGGTAGAAACTCTGAATGTCGTTGTGTTTAATGGCTGCAGCTATTGATTTGTTTGATTATAAAAGAGGCACCCGCAGGCCACATACGGCCCATTAGGCTTTGATGCACTGGACAAAAGGGTTGACCAACAGCACTGCTCCCACTGAAACTGAATGCAATTTGAATGTAAGTTTTCTCCTACTTTGAGGTAATGGTGTTTACATGTAATTTACATTAGTTCACACAAGCACTCTCCATTTATCTGATACTTGCCTGGCCCGTCCGTCAAATTTTAAAACTCATTGTGGCCCCTGAAAAAGGTTTGCCAACCCAATTATAGATCAATCAGATTATTTTTGCTAATAATATATAAATCACTTTGTCTCAAATGCCCTGACAGAGTGACAAATTCACATTTGCCACATTTCAACTAATGATTATTTTCTATTAATCTAAACATCATTCTCTCAATCAATTCTATTTTTTGCCTATCAAACATGAGAAAATGTTTCCCAGAGTCCATAGAGTGTTGGTCAAATGTCTTGTTTTATCTCAACAGCAAAGCAAAGCCCAAAGATATTCACTTTATAATTCACATGTAAAACAAGCACTGTAATCATCAACCAATAAATTAATTAGTCCATCAACAGAAAATTAATCTTATACTTTAGGTTGGACAAATGTGGACATTTGAAGATGAAAATCATCAGCAGACCAATCAATATTAAAAAAAATATTTTTTGGCTGAAAAATGACTGAATAGTTAGAGGGATGTTAGCTTTTACTTTCATACTGACCCCTTGCTCCTTAGCAGCCATGGTGATCTTATACAGAAGGTCCTCCTCCACAAAAGGCCGCACAGCATCATGGATGATGACCACCTTCGGCCTGTCTGCTGGCAGCCTCTCCTCCTCTTCCTCTTCCTGCCCACCCAGGGCCAGGACGCCATTGTAGATGGACCTGTGTCTGGTTGAGCCGCCTGGCACCACGCGAACCTTCCTGTGCTGGAAGCGCTGGATGATGTCCGTCATCAGGCCAATGTTTTCTTTGGCAACAACAACTATGATGCTCTGGATCCATGACACCCTGTGAGAGAACAGTGGCTGCTAAGCATGGTCTGGATTTTAAGGTGAGGAGGTGGAGGAGGAGAGGTGGATACAAAACTCATCCACACCTTTTTACTTGTAGGAATCTGTCCTTACAATAATCTATCAATATTTTCATTCATTGTGTGTTTAATTTGCAGAATGTGAAATATATACATTGAAATTTCTGGCAGACTCACAAACCAAACCCTAAAGATAGACATAGACAGACAAAAAACTACTATAAACAGTAAAAGCTAAAAGCTAAAAATAATCAATGTTTGCAATTGTTGCATAAATAACATTTTAACAATAACATTCTGGAAAATGTATTGTTTATTCAAAAGAAATAGATAAGAGAATCAACACCACTCTCATGTCTGTATGTAAAATATGAAGCTTGAGCCTGTGAATGGTTAGCTTAGCTTACATTAGCATACAGCCTGAAAACAAGTGGAAGCTGCAAACACAAGGAAAATCTCACTACCAAATTTACAATTAACAAATTCAACCTTTCCTCTATAAAACACTCCGTGTATAGAAAAGACAAGTTGCAGTTTAGCTGGCTAGCTGTTTTCCCTTGCTTCCAGTATTTAGCTGTAAGCTAAGCTAATGGCCTCTGGCTTGAGCATCATATTCCTTGCCGAAATTACTGCTTTGAAAACACATTACCCATATCAGGGGTATGCGTTCCACCTACATGAAAATACATCTGCACAAATGTCAACAGCACATCCCTTCCTCCAATGAGAGACCAGATCTGGGTTTTGGGAAAAGCTAATTTCCAATGACCTCTGACCCTCTGCTCAGGTCGTCTTCCTCTGTAATCACAGGGCCACACAGGCAGAAACCAATGCAGCTCCCCTGTCCCAGGAATGTTGCTGCATTCGCTTCCTGACAGCACATAAACACTGACCATGAGCTGGGAAGAGACACTTCTGATTATAAACACCGGTTGTTATTGTATTGTTATAATGAAGGTCAGGCAGGTCCTATCCTCACACTGCTCTGTCCACCTTAAAGATAAATATTCAAGCATCATGATGTAACAGCTCTGTTTGGTCTTTTTAAAATGCATCAGGAGTTTATGTTTACATGTCATGCTCCACAGAAACAGGGCGGACAGATTTCACTGAAACTATTTTCTGTGTTTACTCCATGTGCTGCGAATAAAGAGAAACCCACCCTCAGGCTGTCAGATAGTGTTCAATAGTCACAGGATTAATCAGCCCATATAAACATACCAGGACACTTTGACAACAAAAAAAATCAACGAAGCTTTTGCTCCTAAACCGCATCTCTGAGATCCACTCAGAGTATGCTCAGTTATCACGGAGATGATGACTATAACAACAGTGCAAGCTCCATGACAAGAGGGGACTGTGTAGATGAAAGGTTTGAAGGATGATGATTTTAAATTATTGTCTTATATTATTATTTAGTTTATTGTAAAAGAACAGTTAAGTGCATCTACAACATCAAAATGTATATAGAAGTAAAAGTAATAAATCTGAATGACATTAGATTGTTTATTTATTTATAAACATTCATTAAAAATACAACATTAAATGTCTAACCTTGAATGAAAATTAATTAACAAAGCAAATAATTCAATAAACACTGATGCATTTCGGTGTAAGCTGCTCTTTACTTTTCATACTTTTCATTTTGATCTATAACAATTAACATAAATCTAAATTTTATGTTTAACTTCCCCCATAAAATATTGTTTTGTGGACAAGCTGGCCACTAACTCCTGATATGATAAGTAGGTTACCTAAGTAAATGACGATTTAAACACTTAAGTAAGTACAAGACTGTAATCTTAAGTAATATGTTAGAGTAAAAACTTGACCACCACCACCGCTGATGTAAACAGTGGTTAGCAGTCTGCACAGACACGCTCTGACCGTTAGAGGAGGTGGTCTCCTGCCGTTACTCCACCTGCACCTGGACACACTCACAGTCACTTTTTAATAAACACTTCTACATGTGTCCTACCTCTCGAAGACCTGGATAGTGTAGCTTATCAGCGGTCTGCCAAGAAACGAGCAGAACTGCTTTGGGGTTTGTAGCCCGGTTCTCTCTCCGGTGCCGCCGGCAGGTAAAACCACAGACACCGGGAAGTCCACTCTGCGTTCCGCTGGCTGGTGGTGGCTCTGGCCGCCTTCGCCGGCTGGGAAAACCCCGGGATGAGCGGGCCTGCCTGGATCACAGCTGTCGCCCTCCATAATGATACAATTTTATCTGCATTAGTTTATGGGTGAGGGTAGTAGGGGGTCAGGAAACAGCATTCCCAAACTGTCCACCCCCAGCTGATGGGTAAGTGGGGGGTGGAGGGGTGGGATAACACCGGTAACGTGGATGGAGATTTGGGAAACACCGCCGTCGATTTAGATGTGTTAAACGCCTACTTCCGGTGACATGTTTCAAAATAAAGCCCCCAAACTCAGTGTTGGAAAGTTCATAAAATGGAAAGCAAATAAAAAGTGAGTCTATTCAGTGTAAATTTGTACTTCCTTAAGAATCAAAATCAATGTAACAGTGGGCTACATTAATGTTTGGTGGCACATAGTATTTTGTGTTTTTCTTTGCCAGTAAAATCTTTGTATCAAAATGATACAACTGCAGCTGTAAAGTGTCGTAAAAACTGCGACTGAAAGTATAGTACTCCACTGTAAGTTCAACCGAGGTAAGGCTGAATGAATGCAATTGCAGTAGTTTGCATTTAAGTAATATAATGCAATATATTGTAATGTTGGGTGCTTTAAGTGGTTGAAAAAGACGAAAGTCTCAACTCATTCAGACACAGCATAATTTACTAATAAATATAAGTTTTAAAAGAATAGTGTGGTTATTACCTCTAAAATGGAGCATGAAAAAGTAGGAGTCTTTGAAATGGAAGTAGCCTACTTAAACTTAATTACGAATTAATTATAATTGTAAAAACTTCCATTTAAAATGTTATATGTCTACACCCAGTTGGCCGATGAATACTCTTATTTTTAAGAACAAGCTATTTCAGTTCTGGTCAAATTCAAGTAAATTCGCCACACTTGACGCATCCCTGGAAAAAATCAACAGCTGCTCTCTCAGCCGCCACAAGACAAGATTCTCGCGTGACTTCAGAGTCTCTCACGCTGTGGAAAGCTACTTATGGTAACAACTCTCGCGAGACTGTGTTTCAAGGTTAGAAAAATACTACTGCCATGGAAGCCATGCCAAAATTATTTTTAAAACGTATTTTGTGGCAGTGTGCAGTTTATGATATAGACATTTTGTCATTTTTTCCAAATAATTCCACTAGAAATTTACATTTTCTTCACTTTGTATACATTATTGGTGCTTTTGTGATCAAGTCTTAAAAGACACTGTTAGCCTGAGGTCAGTAAATGTAAATACTCCGGTGTAATGAACACTGTCACACTTGGTAAAGTCTGCACTGACAACAACATGTGATAAAAAAAGTGATATTTATTATTTCATATAGAGTTATTACAAGAATGAATGATGAAGAAGCTCTTCCAGACTTCAACCACTGACGCCACTGCGTAAGCAGAACTGTAATATGTTGCCACATAAAATATATTACGTCATACATCATAAATCTTACATGGTAAAATTTTATACACATGGCCATACTTCAAAAGGCAAGTAAGAATTTGATATATGTACAAGTATTTACACAGGATTTCTTTTTTAGATGTTTGTTGTGGTTTACTGGTGTTGGTGCCTAAACAGGCAGATCTCCATCTGTGTATACAATGATTATAGTTAGGAACACATGCACATGGCTACATCTGGGACAATGTGTGTTGTCTTGGGGCTTCAGAGAGCTCTGCAGGCTGAGCATCCCCGGTCTGTTCACATTATCTTTAACCTCGTGGATTAAAATGTCAAGAAATGTCCTCAGCATGTCCTTTGGAGTTGTCCATCGTAGTGAGGAACCAGCTTCACATAAATCAAGTCCCAGTCACGTTGAGAGATAATCCACAACCGCAAGATATGGATGTCGTGTCTCAACATCACTGAGACCAAACTCCTGTAGGATGATGTGGATTCAGAGAGAGTCTGTAGGTCTCAGGGTTCAGTCTCGTGCCAGTTCTCACTCAGCCGGTTCTTCCCCAGCCTTCTCTTGCTCTTGGCCTTGTGTTTGTGCAGCAGCTGTGGCGGTGACACGGCTGTCTCCTCAAACTTGTTGCCCGACTCGTTGTGCTGCCTCGAGTACCTCTTGCACTTGCAGGAGGTCACCACGGTGATCTTGTATGTTCTTGTGCTGCCGTCCTGGCACTGCAGCTGGATGCGCTGGGTGCGGGTCTTGTCATTGACGCACCTCCAGTCCTGGTTGCTGCTGCGGCGACCCCAGAGCTTCCTGCCATATGCGCCACCGATCCAGTTCTGAAGCATCTGAGCTGGAAGACACTCGCCGGCGCACACCAGCTCCTTGATGGGGTTGATGCTGGTGCAGTGGCCATCAGAGATGTACTTAGTAGATCTTAGCTCTCTGCATCCAATTTGGCTTCGTTCTGTGGAGAAAACACATTAGAATCAATTACACTGTGCTGCAGCTAAGGAATATCATCAATAATTTTCTGATTTCTCGACAAATTGTTATGTCTACAGTCTTTAAAGTCCCAAGGTGGCATCTACACATCTTTTGTTGATCTGACCAAGTCCAAAAGCCCCAAATATTCAGTTTACTATCATGTCTGATAACAAGAAGCTGCAAACTCTCACATGTGAGAAGCCAAAACAACTGAAATAGTTGCTAATTAGACTTCTGCTGTCTGATTGTTCCAGCTGCTTACTGAGAGACTGGACCATGACTTCCCTCTCCAGCACAAATCGAGACAATGACATTGCATGTAATAATGACTCAGTTTTTTTATTTTAACATATATTGAAAGATAATCCATAAAATAGTGGATTACTGTCAGGCCCTTTATATAAGAGCCTCTTTGCAGCCTGTAGCAAGCACCAGGGCATGCTGACCTTTCGACTTCAAAAACGTTGAGGAATTATGTTGTTGTGGAAAAGAAAAACTGTCTTTATATCAGGGATTAAACAGGAGGATTATTTCTGTGCAGCGTCTACAACTGTCAGTAATTCTGCTGCAGGGTGCAAACACTGCCCCCCTCCCTCTCTACCTTCCCTCCACCTCTGTAACCCAAGCTCAGGTCCATTCATACAACTGCATACACCTCTGTGACAATATCCCCCCTTCTGTGACAGTGTTTGATGAATGAACAGGACTGAGGTTCAATCTTTCTCCCCCGTCTCCCTCCCCTGGCTGCTGGGGGAGCTCTGAGTCACAGTCACAGGTTTCCTGTGCATGGGAGAACACCTCCATTCAGCTGCACTGACACTGGGTCAGTTTGCCTGAGCCAGAGTTTGTCGGCGCCTCTCATCCTGAGCGGGACACCCGCCAGTCGGGGAAACGGCTCTCTCTGCTGGGAGTCGTGATTACAGCAGCAGAGACACTGTATGTCACACTGTGGGGATTATACTCTTGTGTTTTATCATATTCCAACCCCATAATGTCTATACAAGACTGTGGCAACTTCACAGTGACCTTAGTGCACCTTGAGGGATTCTATACTCCTCTATGGCTTAGGCTACTTTTTTATAGTTTTAGTTCACAATTCTGTCCACTGATGCAAGAATCATATGCAAACTGACTGAAATGATGAGGATTAAGTTCCTGAGGGAAAGATCCATCACCTGACTCTCAAAAAGAGGAAACTTGATGCTTCAACATAAACTTTATCACAGAGCTTTGTGTTGCATGCAGCCTGTAATGAACAGGAATGAAGAGATCAAGAAAAATAACCAGGAAAAGATGTTGTAACATGCTCATGGGAGAACTTGAGAAATAGCAGTTTCTCCTGGTTCTTCACTCTCATCTGTTGTTCATGCTCCCCTGGCTACATGAACTGCAGAAAGTAGGACGCTGGACAGCATGAATCCATTACCAAATCAAACAAAGATGATGTTCAAATGTTAGGACTGTTTAGAGTTATGCAAACATCAACAAACTTAAAACAATATATCATCAGGAACTCAAAGGAAACAAAGTTAAATTGTGTTTTCTAAGTTTTCTAAAACAAAGTGAACATGAAGTGACTCCACAGGACCACACACACACACACACACACACACACACACACATTAGACCCTGCAGCTAAATCAGAGGAGCAGCAGTTCATCCCTAACAGCAGCAGAGCATCCCCACTCACCGTCTCTGTGATGCGTCGCGCCGCCCGCTCCTCTCCCGCCTGTGCGCGCTCGGTTCAGGGACACGTTGCTCTGAACCTCCGGAGCCGGCGGGCTCGCATGGGAGAAGAGCAGCTCCGTAGCGTCGTTCTTCAGGGCCTGGCAGCTCCTCAGCAGGATGCAAAGTACGACCAAGGAATGGCACGACTCGTGCGCGCTCAGGTGCATGGTTGCTTGCACGGGTGAAGTGGGTGGAGTGCAGCGTAGTGGATGGAGATGAGATGTTGGCCCAACCTGTGGGAGGGTGATGCTGGGTGAACTGCACAGAGGTCTCCGCTGTCCCGCTGGTTTTATAGCGCTGCAGCCGGTCCGCCTCCCACTCTGTGCAGCTGCTCAGGTGCGTCTCTGATGGGAGGCTCTGATTGGTGCATGCTCACAATACCACCCCGCCCAGTGCTTTTATTTTGGAGAGTTAAATTTGAAGGTGGATGCTGGGAGGGATGCTCATGATGATGATGATGATGATATCTATATAGGTATCATTCAGGCTAATTGGCTTCTGGTAGTAAAACAACACAGAGTCAGGGACAACTTGATTTTCTGAATAAGTATTCCTGTTATTAGCCTTGGAGTTCTCAGCCTCCACCCTCCATCCACCTGTCTTATTCAGTGATTTCAGTGGCTGTTTGGGGGATGCATTGAAGGCTAGGCAGAGGAAGTAGGCTGTGTTCACAGAAGTGGTTCAAAAGTAGAAAGATCAGAAAGATCAAGGCTACTTTTCAAAGTCAAGATGTCCTGATTAGATCCAAGGTCAGCTTCACTTTCTGCTCTATATTCAGATTATCTAAACACAGCAGTTTCATTCTAAATGAGACAGAAACAGTTTGCAATCATGAAATCACATATAGTTTTTTCCAGGAAAAAGGACTTGAAAGTTCAGATTCTTTCAGACTGAGAAAAGGTCTTTGTTTAAGAATAACAACAGAAATTGAGATCTAAATTTAGCTTTAGACTAGCATCCAAAACCATCCTGGATCATAGGCTACTTTTTCTGCAGCTGCAGAGACTAAAGCTTTGAAACTTCCACTCTGGATTATTTGCAGTAAATCTTCCATCCTGGATGCTGCTGTGATGCGGTAACAAGCAGAGTCTGGTCTGTTTTTAGAGTTTGGTCTGTAGCCTAAACGACTGATTTGTACAGTTGATTCAGGAGATGAGAAGGAGAGGCTGATGGAAATGTTTTAGTTATTTATTCAACAACTTAACATTTGACCTGATGGTGGCAGTCCTACATGAAAACTGAGGGGACCAACAAAATGATTCCAGTTCATCTTGTATGGGCTGTATGGCTGACCTGGCTCTCAGGACTGTTGTACAGAGACTCACCTACATTATTCTGTACGATGCAGCCAACTTGGACAGTATCAACCAGCCTCTACACAACTTTCAGACCAGAGAGAATCGAGCAGCAGCTAGCTATACCTTCACCTAGTAGTGGGCAGAGGTGGGTAGGCTACCCGCCATGTACCTCCGCCTAATACCTACCTAGCTATCTACTTACTCACCTACCCACCTGCGCCAACAAGTAGTAGGTGGAGCTAGGTGAGTGGCTAAAACGGTGGGTAGTAGGCTACTATCTACCTAGCTGCCCACTAGCTACCTACTGACTCACCTACCTGCTCCGTACTTTGCTGCCTTACTTACCAACCCTCCTCTAACTATTACCCAGCTAGTTACCTACTTAATAACATATGCTAGCTGTCTATCTACAAACCTGCCTTTAATCTACCAAGCTACTAGTTATCTATGTACCTAGCTGACTACCTACCTCCCTCTGCCTACTACCTCCTTAGGCCTACCTCTTACCTGCCTGGTGTTACCTGGTGTTACCAGGTAACAGACTCAGATGCGTTAACTGAAGAGTTTCACTACTGTGTGAACTCTGTGACATCTAGTCTCTTCTGTCTTATTCAGTGTGATAGACCCTGATTTTGGCCACAGCTGCACGTCTTTCACCCCCGTCCTCAGCAGCATTAATCACATGCGTGTGTGCACAGCTGAAGATTTAAGACACCAACTCATATTTTACCTCCCGTTTGGCTCTTCGTGTTGGAGGCTCTCCACGTTGCGACTTGTCTCTTTCAGGCACACAGTTAATTCAAGGATGAAAGCTGATAGTGTCTGTGTGTAATTTGCTGTCTGTCTTTGTCGTCGTCCGTCTGCCTACCTCTCGATCCCTGTCAGTTACACATCTAATGATCCGAGTGCCCAGACTAACTGGAGTCTTTGTGTGTCCGCTGCACAAAACAAGGGGAGATATAATTACTTTTGTGGGGAACGTTCAACCCAGGCTTGTCTTACTGATTTGAAAAGAGGCGTCGAGCAGAGACACTAATTGTCGCTCATGTGAGTGAAAGCTGATACGCAGATCACTTGTCTGGTTTATTATCACACCAGCACTTTTTTCAGGGCTGTGGCCCTTTTCAGAAAGAGCATGGAAAGAGGAATAATAAAGGCCTCAGGCTGTGTCATCTTTCCTTTTAAGAGTCACAGGTTATCGTTTGAATCAGCTGTGGAGGAAATGATCATATTCAGCAAAACACAGGGTTTAAAACTGGGTTAGAAAGAGGCAAGAGTTCAGTCCACAAACAGTCCAATGCATATAATTCAAGATCAAATGAAGGTAGGTCTTATCTTAGATTCATGTTTGTCTTTTAAATTACAGAGCAAACTGACACTTCTGGCCCAACATATGTCTTGGTCCGCAGCCCAAGTCTGGCCCATGTAGTCCCATCTCTGGGTCAAGTCTGGCTGTTATCCTCAGGCCTTCATTGATATATGATATATATATATATTAATATATAAGATTTTCAGTTTGTGGACCAGAATTCATCCAGATGTGGAAGTAGCATCTGACAATCTGTTCATGGGTCAGGAACCAGCCCAGAAGAAAACAAGTCCATGGCCCTAGCACAGTATGGCCTGAATTTGTTCTGATAACATGAACTCTAACAGAGAGGCCAGTTTAGTGAGGAAACACCACAAAGGGGTTGTACTGGTCAGGCACTTAGAGACAATGAAGTTTTTACATAAGCATTGTTGGCTTACTTTTGTTCATGACAATGTTGATCTGATGCTGTTGTTCTCAGGTGGTTGTATTGAGAAATGTGGTACTACCAGTATCCATGAATTTTGTTGATGCTTTTATTGTTACACTGATGTGCTAATTTGTATTGTATCATACAGTAATATGGTGTCATCTCATAGGATCTATCCTCTTTTTAATATGACCTGTAAAAAAACTGGCCTCAGGTGCTATTTGGTCAGTTAGCTGCTTCTGACTGCTGCAAATGCTAAAACAAACAAACAAACATGTTCACTTAGTTTTAGACAGAAAAAAACAAACTTTTCAAATACACAGTAAATGTAGAGTAGCAGAAACAGCCCAGGCAGCAGAGCTTTGACTCTCTTTGTCCCTCCTGATGTTGCTTTATAAAACCTCCTCAGCAGGTGACCCCAGCCTATCACTAAGCTTCACCCTCAGCTTCTGTTATTGTTTCCTCTCTTTTGTTTTTCCTCAAACAGCGACACCAGAGGCTCATTCACACCACTTCCGAGAGAAAATAAAGGACAACATGGCCCGGTCCTCTCAGGAAGCCATTTACACCCTGACACCCCTCTTAGCTTCTTATGAGAGTGGGTTAAACGGATGCTGAACAGTGAATATGATAGTGCCCCCCCCCCCTCAGCTTTTGTGCCCTCACAGTCACAGTGTGAGGAAACAGAAAGCTGGGAGCTGACTCCCTCTCTGTGCACTCAAACTCCAACACCAAGAGTCGCCCCGAACCCTCATGGGAAATGAAAGGTGGCTGGGTTAATAGCTCACTGGCAAGCAGCATGTCATGAGAGGAGCGGGGGGGGGGGGGGGGGGGGGGGGGGGGGGGGGGGTGCACAGAACACCTGGGAAAGAATGAAGAAGGAAGGTTTGTAACAGATCTGGAGAGGAAACAAACAATAGATGAGGGCTGTGTGTCTCAGTCACCTGAGTCATCCTCTCAGATTGGTTCTAAATCACAATCAAAGACACTTTTCTTATTAATAAAACCATAGTCAGGTTAATCTCTCAGAGGGCCCTGTGGCAAAACTCAGTCATATGACCCCTACCAATCTCCACTGTAGCTCATCAGTTGATTAGACAATTGATAACATATATATATATATGTGTGTGTGTGTATATAGCAAGAATTTTGATGAATTATCAATAATTTAATGTCCCATCAATTCCATTGGTGCCAGCTTCTCCAATGAATATCTGCTGTTTTCCCAGTCTTACTGTCAGCAAATTCAACAACTTTGTATGTTTCATAACAAAATATGCTTCATTACATCTGATAAAAGTGACCTACACATTCATACACACATGATCTTAAAACTGACATTGACACAGGGCTTGTCTTCAGGATGGAGGATGGAGCAGCTGTCATACTTGATACTTGATACTGGTACTACTGTATTCAAATCACATAGACGTAGAATATGGAGGCACTCAGGGGCTTTTGTGGGCCCTCTGCAGTCTGAGGCATCAAGTGCTTTGTACATTAGTGGTTCACACACTCGTGTGTAAAGCAAGATACATAGAAGACATGCATATAAATGAAAGGTGTTGGCTAGGCACACTGAAGCTCCATAATGTAAAAACACAAGAGAGACACAGACCACCTGACTCTGGGAAACAAAGTAAATAATTGTGTTTTACAAACCATTTCTTTAATAATAGTTATGATAAAGTAAGAACCAGACAGTACAGTTAGACAATATGTAATGAGGCAAGAAGAAAACAAAGTCCTCAGCAGTTTTTTGAATACGTTTCCCGTTTGTAAAATCAGCTGTTTGGCTGCAATAACAAGTGGGAACTTTAAGAGCTGATGCAGTGTGAATAAACCTGAGAACTGAGTTGACTATATTGGCCTGTGAATTCTGGTAAAACACCCCCCTCTGCTGGATTATTTCCTTTCCTGCAGGTGAGGAATGAAACATTTTATTTATAATCTGTGTAGATATTAAGATAAATAAAACTACTAAAGATAACACTGACACTGTGCATGAAGGGCTAACCTACAAAAAGTATAATCTCTTGAAAAACAGGAGTCACATTTCATTTTGTTGTGATTTCAAACACAACAGTTGTTTCCTGGCAACAGGAGCAACTGGAAATGCAAAGGTGACAGACAATGGAGGTGGGCAAGGTGAGCAGATTTATCTAAACCTCAGTGCAAAGACATGAGTTTTACTTATAGATTTGTTTTCTTTTCTTCCTCTGAGCACAGGAGATAAATGACTTTCTCCACAAGTGTGGAATAAGGAGGGACGCCGATGTTTGCCACCTCAGCCTCACTTCAAAGTAAGACTGACTTTTCAAACTGATTGAGAGTTTCACTGCAGCTTCTGTTGGAAGAGTTTTACAAAAAAGCAACTTTAACTGAACAGAGAACTCACGAGTGTCCCTGACTTATCAAGATTTCACTTTCTGAGGAAGCTGTGGCTGAATAACAACAAGGTAAACAACAACAACAACAACAACAACAACAACAGGTGTTTGGTTTTTAAACCTTAAACTGACCATTATTTCTGTTGTGCTTCAGATCAGAGAGGTCAGCTGTCGCTCCCTGAACTGCTGCTTGACTGAACTTCACCTTCACAACAACAACATCAAGTCCATCAAAGGTGAATATGACTGTAATGACAATGTGAAAATGTAATGAGGATGAAATATTCTTTCCTCTGTCATCATGAAGCCAGTCAAAATGTCATCATTTATAAAACCTTACTGATTCTAGTATGCAATTTATTACCATCTCTCTCTCTCTCTCTTAATGTTTGTGTTTGTATTGTCATATCTCATATATATATTATTATATTATATTATACATTAAAGATTATATCAATTATACCAAGTGTGAAAATTAAATCATTAAACACTGTGTGTATATATATATGTATATATATATGTGTGTGTGTGTGTGTGTGTGTGTGTGTGTGTGTGTGTATGTATGTCTGAGAAACTAATTACTATGGAAATGGATACACTCAAGTAAAGTACAAGCACCTTTAACATGTAGGAAAATACACAACATGAGTCAATGTAGTAACTTCACACATTTCAAGTCAAAGCTAAAAGGACTTGTTTTGTACTTCATTTTTAACTTGACTTTTAATTTGAAACCTTGCACCTTGTCAGCACTTTTACTGGTGACTTTTAAATGATACATTTTGTAATTACCTTTTAAATCTTTTCTCTTTTACTGTAAAAGTGGTCTCTTGTTATGTTTTCTATTTAATATTGTAAAATATTTGACATTATTGCATAAGGTGGCGCTACACACCCATTTCAGGAATACATCTGTGCAGGTCTCTGAGGATCAGATGCACCCTAGACAAGTAAGACTTAAGAAAAGTCGATCTAGCCCCATCTGTTGAGATTGTCCCTCCTCTCTCACTCAGGGGCCCTGACTCATCTCACCTGCCTGCGTCTTCTTTTCCTCCACAACAATCGGATCAGAGGTCTGGAGGACACGATGCACGAGCTCAGGAGGATGCAGCAGCTCCACAGCGCCAGTGAGGGCCTGGGCTTGGGGAGTCAAGCAGCTCCACTGATATTCACGTCCACATGGAGGTCATGAAATGTGACAGTACTTTTTGCTTTTTGCAGCTTTTTTCCTCAACCCCATCTCCCATGAGCCTGGCTATCGACACCACGTGATCCACTGTTTGCCTTCGGTCCAGGTCTTAGACAGGAGAGGTGAAAACACGCAGACATCACGTCACACTTCATACCTGAATATCCCCATCGTCTGTAAGTAGTCTGCTCTGTGCCTGCTGTGTGTGCAGAAGTGAAGCCGGAGGAGAGGTGGAGGTCCTCCCAGATGTTCAGACAGGACAGTCACCGTGTCCTCCAGACTGTGGCCTTTGGCAGGCGAATTAAATAGACGAGACGAAGACCGGGACGACGGCGGCGGGTTTCTTATTCCCCTTCCTCAGTCAATACAAAATGCCACTGTATCAGTGTGTCTGAGTTCTGCTCCAACTGATCTGAGACTTCTGTGGTACACAAGTAAGAGAACAAGAAAAACAGGACGCTCCTTTCGCAGTAAGACTCTTAGTTACCACTGATGGGAGCAGGAAGAGTGAAGCAACAGGATGGAAAACCACAGCAATGAGTGAGAAGATGTCAAATCCACTTTCAGTTGATTAATAGATCACTGACTCACCTCAGCTCATTAACGATCTGGACAAACAGGGAAATAAATCTAATAATTACAGTATTTGGGAGAAGTGAGCCATGCCAGGTAAACAGGTAGTACACACTGCTGAGCATCAATCAGGCACCTTTAAGTAATCAATATATTACTTATAAGGCATTCTTCCTACATTGATATTAATAACTATGTGATTTATAAACATAAACATAAACACACACACACACACACACATTAAACTGTAGTATTACACCAATATCACATCAGTTATTTAGAAGATGCCAGTGGCTTGTACCAAAATTTATTAAGTGTCAGTCAATGATAACAAGCTATTTAGATGAACAGTTCTGCTGCATTTATACAGTGATGGTGAGTGTGTTTATAAAGTATGGAATAAAGATGCAGTACCAACATTAACCAGTGATATAAGTGTTTGTAAAACACCTATCAACACTCCCCATTGTGTGTTTGTCTTTCATCATTTATTGCTAAGCACTTTGTGATTTTTATCTGTTAAAGTATTATAGAATTAAACCTTACTGACTTAAAAGCTGAGATAGAATAATTCTCTATTTAGATCATCTATTTCAGAAGTTATTTCTTCAGATGACTAATTTATCAAAGTATGTATTAGAGCTAGTAATGTATTCTCTAGAAACAGCACTTAATTATTATCATTGTTTCTTAGTGCACATTTATACAATATGGTTTGTGACAGCTGATTAGACCATAGAGCAGTTTGGAGTAGTCGACAGGATTATTTAAATGTGACTGACTTATCAGTACTTGTGTACAGGACAAACCCTTTCACAGCTTTTTCCTGCCAGAGCGTGAGTAGGTTTATGTCACAACAAGTTGGGATTAATTAGTGAACATGAATCAAAACAGCATCAATCCTGCAGAATAAAAGGTGTTAGATTTTGGAGTACAATGATACAACTGCTTCACTCTGTTATAATTCTGACATTTCATGCTCTTAAAATGAGTTGTAGTAGTAGTGACCCTAAGCCACCCTAGACAGGTGATGTTTGTATATGAAGAACTGTGCACAACAGATATCTGTCTGAGGTTCTGACTTCAACTGTAGATACAGAGAAATAAACATGTGGAAAAATACAGGTAACAGGTAAAATACCAAATCTGCTGCAAAAAAATGGTGAAGATGTTTTTTATTTATCATGATTAAGATCAAGTTTTTGGACGGCTCAGGGCAAACAACACCTCAGCTGACGTGTGGTTTGCCTCCAGCGTCTCTGTCCATTCAGGCTGCGTCATAAATCAAAGAGCATCACTGACTTGTTTATTTTTTTTTCCTGGACATGATGTTTCTTGTGCTGCGTTCAACAACGCTTGGTCAACAAATGATGTAATGTTTCATGGAGAAAAAAAACAAAACCGTCAGTTACAATTTTGAAAATCCTGAGTGTTAACATCATCTTTTAACATACATTAAAAATAAATCATGTTTATGTCCTTATTTAAAAAATATACATTTTTGGTCAGTATTGTGCAGCCCTGCTACCCACTCACAATCTACCACGACGTCATCGGTACAAAAACAAACCACAGCTCTGATTGGCTACAGACACGTCTTTCCTGCACAGCTTGCTACAGGTTCTTAAGGCAGATTTACGTTCCATTGTGGATGTGAACCATTAGCTCTTTATATATTACCCATAATTCCTTTCAGTGACCTCTACCACAAACACACCAGCCTAACGAAAGTCTCACATTCACATATGAGGATGTCCTGGAAAAAGAAGAAAAAAAAAACAAAACAACAAATATAAAATGACACAAAGATGGCCGCCGCGGCACAAACCTTTCTCATAAGTGGCGCCCTGCGGTCGAGATGCCTCAGGCCGATAATAAATACGAGCTCCTCTCTGCTACCGGACCAGTCCTCGCCTGGCTTTAGTCTCCTGCCACTGTGCTGTCTCTGTCTGTGGAGTATGGATGTGTGTTCTGGAGAAGGCGGATGCTGACATCGACTTGTCAGATGCTCCTCAGTTGTCAGCAGCTGGGATGGGGGCGGGGTTTGAAGGTTCTGAGGGGACGGCCTCACTGTTGTTCTCCACTGACAGTTCCTGTATGGAGTCTGTGGCCTCCTGCACTTCTTTACTCTCCTCTGAAACACAAATACAACAGTCATAGAAGTTTTCAGTTGTGCAACATGACCTTATTGTACCAGATCTCCACAGAAGGTCGGGGTAGCACCACTGTCTAACTGAAACCATTCATATTTCAATGAATATTAACTTTGTATAGACAACTTCATTCATATTGTACAGACATGATAAGGATGTTGGTTAGGCTATAAGCAACTTAGAAAAACCAACAGCAATCAACATATAGAGGAAGTGCTTCGCTAGCGACTCATTAATTTTGCTGCTAAGTTGTTAAATAAGACAGATATCATTGTATGCTCAACTCTTCAGATTCATTCTGTTTAAACAATCGATTATTATAATTACATTTCATTTTATTTTATAGGTAGACTCAGATGTTCACTACATCCAAATGAAGATTTTTCATTTACAATAATGTCTCTTTTTCCTCTGTGGGATTTCAGCTGATTAATCGTCTGTCTGCTTTTTCCTGCTCCAAACTATTATCAAAAAATCCTCAAACATTTAACACCTGAGACTCAGATTTTAATCAGTCTGAGAGATTTTTAAATCCTCTCTGTTTTTACAGAAACACCACATCACAAATCTTTTTTTTTGCCACATGAGGACGCTGATCACTGCAACATTAAATGGTTCCTCTTATGAAAACTGCATTAGAAAATCAAGAGAAAATGCAAACAACAAGCAGATAATCATACATCACACTATTAGATTTACATTTGTTTTGATCAATAATCAACACAGGTAATAATGATGATTCCCTGGATTTTTTTTCTCTGTAAAACTCGACATGGAGCTCTGTAAAGGTTTTTTCTAAAACAAAAACACATGCACAGATTTTTGTGACATGTACAATAAGGCTCCAAAAAGTTTCACAGTTATGAAGTCATCACCTCATCTGTTACTAATCTGCTCATATTGTGTTGAACAGGTGAAGTACCTTTACTCTGCTGCATCCTCAGTTTGGCTGTTTCTGCTTCTTGCGTCTCTCTCTGCTCCTGGAGCTTCTTACAAACTTTCTTGTGGGTGAACCAGTGCATTTTCTGGCAGGCCTGACCACAGTAGATCACCTGGTGAAAAAACCCAATTCACTTCATTTGAACATGTGCAATTTGTATGAAAAGATACAGAAAAACTAGGAATTTTCTAAAGTATGAAGAAGAAGAGACTCCACTGTCGTGTGAATTTAAACACTGTTGTTGGCTTAACTCTCACCATTTTACAGATGGAGCATCTCTTCTCAGCTCCTTTCTCTCCACAGGAAGTGCAAAATTCGGCGTCCATGAAGCCGACCTGACCTGTGATGGCCTGAGTCAGCACCGACAGAGCTGTGGGGTCATTACCCTGTGATGAAGAAGGGAACAAACTGATGACTGTATAACACAGAACCTTTACATTTAGACCTCTTTAACAGAACATCTCAGTTTATGACAGTAGGCAGAACCCTTTTCATTGAGGCAACTGAAAAATAAACTTGGAAATCATTCATCCAGACTCACGATCTCCACAGGAGCAATGCTCCGCACCAGCTGCTGCAGCAGAGTGGCATCACAGTACGGGAACTTGCGAATGCACTCTCTGATGAACTTCTCCTGATAGACCGGGAAACCATCGTTGTCCCGCCCCTTTAGCAAACTGCAGGAGAGAGTTTCAGTTTCAGCAAGATACATTTTTGTAAAATCGGCTTCCTCAAAGCTCTCTGCTTGTAAACAGGGCCCTGACATCACACAACATGCATAATTTAAGACAATTTCCCATTTCTACCTAATTCTAACCTATAAATCATCCTACGATTATTCCATAGATATTAAGAGCACAAAAATATCAATACAACATTATCAGATATTGGTACATGAAAGGACTCACACATACATACAAGTGAAAAGTCTCCATAATTTGAACCCTCAGACATACACATATTTTAATTACATCTGTTGTTTTAATCTCTTTTAAGAATAGACAGAGACGCTGACTCTTTTATAGTGCCGTCACCCTCATTCCAAATCTGTGGACCTTTCTTGCCCTTTAAGAGTTGATTCCCTCTGTGTTGTGTTCATGGGTGGGGAAATAAGTTGGGATGAGAGGACAGATTCTGTTGTCAAGTCTAAATGCTACATTATACATTGCACAGGCATTATGGTTGCACTCAGTGAGCTTCACATAGGATCAGAGGGAGCATTTAACCTGTTCCATGATATAACTTGTATAACTTTCTTTTGTAAAATCTGTCATTTCTTGAGATAGCTCACACATGTCTGACACCATTAACCAACCAACATTACAATAATTTAGATGACTTTTTAAGAATAAGCCCACACATTAAGATCATTTCTTGGTCAATTCATGGAGGAGGAGAGATGGAGGGGATTTGAGCGGAACTACCATGTTGAAACTGCACATCACTTTACTACTCTGCCTCTGTCTCCTCCCCTGACAGTGAACAGCTTCTCTGTGACATTTTTCTTCACCTCTTGATGAGTCCCTCCAGCTTGTCCTCGCGGTCCTTGAGGAAGGACGCACACTTCCCCAGCACACAGCTGATGTAGTGCATCTTCATGGCCAACACCTCGTTCATGTCCTGCTGCTTGATGCACTTCTCACAGATGAGCTCCATCACCCGCCGACACTTGTCCAGAGCCTCCACCTCTGCCAGCAGGGGTTCTCCTTCACCAGCATCACCATCTGGAGCAATAAAGAAAACACGACACACTTCCTTCAGGTTCCATCTGTGGAAAAAAAGTCCATTTATCCAGAAATAATCAAACCTAATCGTGGTTGCAATTTTTTTTCTCCAATTGTGATTTGTGATTTTTCTGATATCTTTACTATTAAAACAGGTTTTTGGAGTAAAAAAACTTTACTTTAAATTGAAATCAAATTGGAAAAACTGAATGAGGAGAGGGAGGAGGAAATAAGAAATGTAGAGGTATTACAGCATGGTGCAACTATCCATCCATCTTCAACCACTTATCCAAGGACAGTTGTCCATTTCCCTGGCTGCATTGGTCAGCTCTGACTTGGAGATCCCGACGAGATATAATCTCTCCACCTAGTCCTCAGTCTGCCCTGTGGCCTCCTCCCAGCTGGATGTGCCAGGAGTACCTTCCTAGGGAGGCACCCTGGCGGCATCCTCACCAGATGCCCCAACCACCTCAACTATCTCCTTTCTTTGCAAAGGTGCAGTGGGTCTGCTCTGAGTCTCTGATGGATGACTGAACTTCTCATCTTATCTCTAAGGGAGACCCCAGCCACCCTCCAGAGAAAACCCATTTTGGCTGCTTGTATCCGCAACTTTGTTCTTTCACTGATGATCACAGGTGAGGGTAGATCAAGGGCTCTGCCTTTTGGCACAGATCTCTTTTCATCACAACGGTGCAGTACAGCATCTGCAACACTGCTCCTGCAGCGCCGATTCTCTAGACAATCTCATGCTTCAATGTTCCTTCACTTGTGAACAAGGCCCGATATACTTATGCTGCATCCCAATACTTGCACATTCCCTCAAAATCGGCCCAGGGGGGTAGGGTGTCCCAAACTTCAAATTGAGTAAGGGAAGTGGAGTCCTACCTGGAGTCCTACCCGCATACTCCTATCTGGAGTATGCGGTCTGGTGCAACTAGAGAGATGAATTTAGTCTGTGTGTGGGCAGTGGGGTCTACCTTCACAGGGTTGAGGTTGGTGCTCATGATGATCTTGTGCAGAGGTCCGGCCAGTTTGGGCGGCAGCTTGGGTTCCTTCTCCAAACCCTGGGCCTTGGTGTAGTAATCCAGTCTGGCACGTGAAAAGAAATTGTTGATCACTGTGACACAGTCATGTTGCCCTGAGGAGGGGAAACAGATGAATGAATCAACGCATTATAAGTTACATGTTTGCTATTCTAGTGTAACAGCAGTCAAACAGTCAGTGTGATGAATTTAGGCCTCAAAGCGTCAAACTGTCCACCAGCTTCAGTGCGCATGTGCAATAGTCACTTTGCAGGACGTGCGATGTCTCGTTTTTTTGTTTTTTTTAAGAACATGTTCAATTTTGTTTTGCTTCAGAAAAGCATCTCTGAACCAGCTCCTTGCTCCGCTGCACAGTTCTCAACAAGCCTGAAAATTAAAACCCGACCCATTAGTGTTGAAGCCCAGACCCAACGCTGCCTGACTCCCTAGCATCAATTGAGGGCCAGAAATGGCCAAAATAAGAAAAAGAAGGAAGCCTGTATTTGGCCTGAAGCAGCATGTCTGGTCTGGTTGGTTGAGAACACTCTCTCTCTCTCTCTCTCTCTCTCTCTCTCTCTCTCTCTCTCTCTCTCTCTCTCTCTCTCTCTCTCTCTCTCTCTCTCTCTCTCTCTCTCTCTCTCTCTCTCTCTCTCTCTCTCTCTCTCTGAGCAGTCAGCTGACAGTCAGTCCCCCCCATCCATACTTCATTCAGGATCTTCTTCATTCACAGAGGAGCCCACTTCTTTTAGAGTATGACATGTTAGATCATTGACTTAGCCTGGATTAACAGAGGGGTATTATATGAATACAATGGTGTCATGGTGAGTCATCCCAACTCTTTCCAAATCGAGCTATTCAAGTCATCTGGTGAACATTCTTTTTAATACTGCAAAATATGTTGCAGAAATTTTTTTTTTCTGATATCATGCAGCCCTAGTCTGCAGTGAGTAAACATCCAGATGATGGAGGTTTATGTGAAAAGCCCATGAGCAGAACAACAACTGAGGACATGTCACACTCAGACGTACCAACAAATGCAGCCATTTGCGCAGCCGTCCTTCCCACCGAGTTGACCACGTCTGTCTCCGCCCCCGCGTCCAACATCATCCACGTGATGTCAGTCTTCCCTGTGGGGCACCGAGGGAGAAAAGTCAGACCAACACACAACAGAGACAATGAGCTTGAACATCTTAAACCAGGGGTGTCAACTCATTTTAGTTCAGGGGCCACAGACAGCGCAATTTGATCTCCAGTGGGCCAGAACAGTAATAACATAATAACCTATAAATAATGACTCTACATTTCTCCTTTTGCTTCAGTGCATTATGAGTACATTATGATGATATTTACATTTAATGGACTATCCTTTTACAAAACATTATGAACAACCTGACATTTCTGGAGAAAAATACGTGACATTTCAACAATATAATTTCTTCTGTTCATCTTTCATTCCTCTTCTATACTGCTTATCCTCACTAGCGTCGCAGTTGAGCTGGAGCCTATCTCAGCTGACTTCAGGCAAGAGGTGGGGTACACCCTGGACAGGTCACTAGTCTATCGCAGGGCTAACATATACAGACACACCCATTCACACCTATGGGCAATTTAGAGTCACCAGTTAACCTAACCTGCATGTCTTTCATATGCCTCTTCCATCTTATATGTAATTTCCACAATTCACAGATTCATCCCATGCACTGGTATTGGCTTGCGGGCTGTACATTCGACACCCCTAAACATTCCACCTGTCACACAACTGACGCACCTGACAGACCGGCAAACATCAGCGCCGTGTATCCATGCTCATGTTCATTGCAGTTTACATCAGCTCCGTGCTGCAGGAGCAACTTGCACATGTCCGCCTTCCCTTTGTAAGCAGCGTGCATGAGAGGGGTCATCCCATACTGTGGATGACACAACAACACTGACACATCCTGTGCACTTCACATGGACAATGTGAAAAACCCCAAAACAAAATGTTTTTTTATCAACAGCATGAAGAGAGTTTGATCATCACAACCAATGAGTCTATTAAAACCACAAACAAAACCACTTTTGTACTGTCACACATAATTATATTAGTATCAAATGTATATATAAATAAATCATCAAAAATAGTCACAGATTTTTTTTTATTACTTTACAGTTAATCAACCAATTAACTAATCACTTCACCTTTATTGTACTTTTACTCTACTGTGTTTCATTGTTTTTCTACTTGTGACTTTTGGATCAATCAAATATTTTTGAGTTATTAATTGTTCTGAAGCTTAGTGGGCAACATATACTGAATCACATTATGCAAAGAGGAGCTACCTCCACTTGCTGCAGTTCATGTTCCCATGTTCCCTCATCCCACCAACCTGGTTTCTATTTCTCTTCCTGCATTGAGAATCACCCACTGTACATAAAACTCAGCCTTTGTTTATGAGATCAGGCATTTTCTTCTGTTTATAAAGTCAGGAACTATAGATGGCTTCATTTGTTTATAGCTTTTTAAGACAGGTTCTTCCTCCACTCTATTATGAACTGTATTCTTCCTGTCACCAATTTCATAATTATTCTACCCAGAAAAACTATCTGTACCTCTTTTCTGTTCTCAGGCACAGTTCAGTTTCGCCTGCAGAAGTTCAGTGATATTGAAAATCTTTGTCATCTCTCTCTCTTTGTATATTTATTTAGGTTTGGCACCTATACACTTTTATAAAGCTGTGTTTGTTTTTTCAATTTTTATCCTTACTGCTCATCTTTATAACCAACCACTTAATCCTTACTGTCCTTTTTCAGTTTGACTAATTTAAGTTTCCATTACTTAGCAGCCTATTTGTCAGACAGCTGACGTTGGCAGCCAACAGAGTGACAGAAAGAAAGGACATGAAGGACGTCCTCCAAAGCCCTCGAGTGTGGAGTCTCATGAGCCCTCTTGTCCCACACATATGTCACTGAACAAAAGAAGAGCTTTGCTGAAATATCTCATCATGTCTCCTCCTGTCATTCTGAAATGCACCAACCACAGCTTGGAAAAGAAGCCACTCATACAGTATGTTGTGCATTGGTAGTTACATTCAAGATGCAAACTTGAACTATATACTTGTATATAGTTCAACTATATATTGTATATAGTTCCAGTTTGCATCTTGAACGTCAGGACACTTATGTGCATTTACTGGTAAATTGCACATCAGTGTCCTGGCGTGTAAGTTGGGAGAAATAAGGGCTTAAAAGAAGTGTGTGAGCCTGTTTTTGAGAGTTTACTCCTGGCAGATATATTCATTTTACCTCATCCAAACAGTTGACTCGAACATCCTTACAGCCCAGCAGCCTTGAGGCCTCTTGAACATTGCCTAAACACACAAAACTCAATATTAATCCAACAGAAACAGAGCAGCTATAGTTTATCAGCAGTTTATGCAGCCCTGAGTGTTTGGACAGTCATTCTGTGCATCAGTTACATAGCACAGAGTCTCGTACATCTACAAGCAAACATTTCTATATAAACTGCATCAAAGATTGATTTCATCCTGAAAAATGACATTGGGATGAAGACAACAAGCTATCAGATGTAAGCTACTCATTAGCTGTTAGATAACGTTAGCTGCTACCAAGCTTCGCCATTACACTAAACATTAAACAAACTGGTGTGCTTTCACAAAGCTGTCTCGGGTCAGCACATGAGATAGACTGACATGACTCTGTATTCTTTTCATCACTAACTTATCATGAAGAAGCTAACACGAGCTAACTACTGCATGGTTTCCTCAGGGATTAGCGTTAGCCGAAGACGGGACTTACCTGCAGTAATGACCTCAAACAGCTCCTTTTCGCTTGAAGACAAGTCTCCCTTCTTAGGAGCAGACATGATGGTGTTTAATAGTTTAAATCTAGAGTATGCAGACAAGAATCAAGTCAATAAATAACTATTAAAACGCTCCTTTCAGGAGACTCTGAAGAGCTGCTTGCGCTCGGGTATAAAGGCTAACTCTGGTCGAGCTGTCATTCAGAACGTACCACTTCGTCCTGTGAGCAGGGGAGAACTGGGTCACAGCAAAGGAAACACTTGCAATTTAGACAGGAAGCTCGGGTTTGTCTTCAGCAGATATCTCCACAAATGACTCTGAGACATACAATAATAAAATAAATAACTTGAAACCACAACTTTAACATCTGCGCAGCTATGACGGTTACTTACCCCTTTTCTTTAACTGAAATAATCAGATCCACAAAAGTCTATAAAGAGCATCCAGTGTGTTTCACTGTATGTACATGCAAATGAATGCGGCACATGGAAGAAAAGATGACAACTTCCTGTGCTCCCGCTTTTATATCAACATTTTGTTTATGTTTTTATCTGCTTTATCGCTTTTTCTTCTTATTTAATATTCCTTTTTTCATCTCTTACTTGCCCTTACACACACACACACATATATATATACACACACACAGGCGTCTCTAAGTGTTAGACTGAGGGGCAGAGATTTAGGGGAGGATGGCAATTTGAAGGATGCTCAATTGGAGGTTTACAAGGTGGGAGTCACAGAGTCACATGACTCTGCCCATCACTGTGTAACTGCATAACTCCTAAAACCTTGTAAAAGGTAAAGGCTAGTTTTGTATGTGTAAGAGGAGATGTAAATCCTCTGTGTGGTAACCGCTGTACTGCCACCCTGACTGAGGGAGGTGGTCAGATGGCGTGCTGGGTAGTGTGTTTTAAGCATGTCCTCAGTGGGCATTGTTCAAAAGAAAAAACTCAAGAACTGGCCAATTCTCGTGCATTCATATATGGAATGACATTGTACTTACTTTGTATGTCTATTGTTACTACCACTTCATTCATTATGTGAGTGAGAGTGGGACTGAGACATGTTGGGTGGAGGCTGTGCAGCAAGTCTGTAGCCACGCCTATCTCCCAGTATCTCTGTATGGAGGTACTGTTTGCTCAAAAAACAAGAAGAGAATTGCTAAATTCTCCTGAACTCATATGTGGGATGCTATGGATTACCAGGAGGTTAAGTTTAGGGTAAGAACCCTGGTGAGGGGATCAATAGGATGTGGCTAAGTGTAGGTAGTAAAGAGGAATGGTTAGGTGTAGTGATGGGCGATTGAAGCTTTGCTGAAGCTTTGACACCTTATTCAAATAATGGTTCACTACTCCAGGCTTCACTGACACAGTGCTCAAGTAGGACATCTAGTGTTCAATAAAATGAAGCACAATTGAGATGTGTCCTTCATTGGTTTGTGGATTGTTTGGGATTTGATTTGTCATGTTCAACTACACTACATGGTTGTATGGTTTCAAGCTGGCACAATAAAATATAAAATAAACATGAACTCATGTTGAAGACTGTTTCTTATTTGGCATGTCTGATTGTGGTAGGCTTTGGTTATATAGGCTACTTAGCCTGATACATTATGTTATGAATCATATTCATATTCTATTCTGAAACGAGTCTAAATAGCCAATGGCTCAAACGATGTTTCATGGTGTAGACTAGATGCCGAATGTGATCTCATTTCAAAAAAGACATGATACACCCTCTCCAGAACTCAAACCCACTCTATGCAGGTAGCAATGGAGCATTTCCATGAAGTGCCACGACTAGTCACATTTTGTAAGGGTTGTATCACCTATTTCACTAATGTTAGCTGCACGCTTGATGATACTTCGTCATTCCCCACAAATGTGCATGTTTTGATCAGCTCTGAGTATCATGGTTTAATAATGTTACAGAATCTCTGGTACTTGTCGATTTTTGACAGGAGTTAGAAATAGCGAGGATGAGGTGGGGATTGTCCAAGAGAGTTGTCTTTTTATAATGTGCCAGATGCATGCAGCAATCGCAGCTTGTCTGATATAAGTTGTGTTGTCTCCATGTACATAGGTGCAGACAACTCAATATAGTATTCAGTGTCTTGAAGTTGACGGAGCGCTTCCAATAAATAGTCCACGAGGTCCATCAGCACAACGGCGCTGCCTTTATCAGTGGGCTTTACGACCAAGCCTCGGGTTCTGATAAGGTTGCTCAGTGCTTTTTCTTCCTCAGGTGGCAATTTCGGCGCTTCAGGAGTGTAAGTGAAGTGGGAGAGGTTTTCGCCATCCTTGGTCATGAGTTGTAATAACTGTGTTATAAACGTGACACATAGGGTTCCCACTCAGATGGGGCCGAAAATGTTTTTGTGTTTGTCAGTGGCCAAAGTAAGAACTCAATTTCAAGCATCAATGGTAGGTACGTAGATCAACTGCCAGATCTTTGTGTGTGGTGCAGGATGCCATTTTAGTCGGAACGCTATTTTATTCGGGACAAAAGTCACGCCCTTCCTCAAAAGAGAAGACACAGCATTTCGCAGCATTTCAAGAGTGGCAGCCATCCAGATCTGAGCACAGGTATATATCCACACAGGCCCAGGCTCACACTGGGGCATCAATTAGTAACATGAGTCACACCTGTGTCTAACAATCTGCTGCTAACATGAAGCCAATGAACTAACAATTAAAACAAGGGGTTAACACAAGACAACACAAGAGGTAATAAACATCATAAAGGACAATGTATATACAGGAGGAGCACAGAAGTCTATCAGAAAGTTTAGATTTGACACTTCTATCCAGAAAGCCAGTAGCAGATCCAAGCCAATCAGATGGACCACAGCATGTATGACGACCTAAAGAAATGGAGAGAAGTCGATGTCTTCATTAAGGCCTGGGAAGACAGTTTGAAGTGATAGGCCATAGGGTATGAGATTGTTACTGCATATCACATACTTGATGTTCAGCCAACCCATCCTTAAGTCTACATTTGGTTCGTCCAATATAAAAGCAGCCACACTCACATTCAAGTTATGAGCTACAAAGGTGGTATTGCAGTTGGCAAAGCTTTTAATATGGTAGATTTTGTCACTGAAGACATCATTGAACCTGTCAGATTTGATGATGTTCATGCAGTGATGACAGCTGCCACACCTGAAGTTGCCGACTAGGTGTCGCAGCCAAGAGGGCTCCGAGGGGTAGGAGGCAGATAGCTTCAGACCAACTTGTCGCAGAGTGTAGGGGCCCATTGGAAAGAAAAAGCTGGGGGTCAGGAAAGACAGTTCTTAGGGCAGAGTCACCATATAGAATGGACCAGTCTTTTGATTGATCTATGAGACATAGTGCTGTATTGAGTGGTGAAAAATATCTTTCCTGCTGAAGCTGGTCGAGAGCTTTTCTGAAAAAGGGTTTTCAGCTCAGTAGATTTAGCTTTTGTATAGGCGTGATTGAGGACATGAGTACTGTAGCCTCTATGTTTAAACTTTTGGTGCTGTTAATGGCTTCTCGATCAAAATTGTCCTCTTGGTCACAAATTCACCTCAACCTCTGGGACTGCCCAAAAGATACATTGGTGATAAGACTGGAGGGGTAGAAGCTATCAGAGGGAAGTGGATTCCCATGTGAGTCAGGCAGCTTTAACGCTTTGTGGTGAGCCAGAATGAACTGCACCAAAGCCTGTACGAGCAAGATGAAATCCTCTGCGGTATTCATAGCTAGACGAGGGAAGCGGTTTAGGAACAGAAAATGTTCTTGACTCCAAGATTTTGTGATGTATAAAATATAAAATTTTAACAGAGTTAGGGTTAGGCTTAGGGGGTTAGGCTATAAATACCAATACATAACCTTATATATCATGTATGACATGAATGAAAATTAAAAATATGCAAATTTGATTTGATAATTCAGGCATCAAAGCACTAAAGGAGCAGCAGAGCCACGGAAGAAGAGTCACACAGCTGCATTCACTGTGACTTACACACAGACTAACTTTACTGTCTTTCAGGCAAAAAAAAAAAAAAAAAAATGCACAGCACAATGTAAAACAAACATAAAATCCACATATGCAATGAAATCAGAAAAAAAAAAAATGACACCCTGGCAGATTTTTGGACAGGTTACAACATGTGAACGGATCACTTGGAACTGAAGTTTTTTTGAACTGTGCAGAACTAGCTTTGAAACTAGCTTATATATGAGAATGGGTTCACACGAAAAAGTAGACAGATAATACCTATATGAGTGGTACAAGTTAAATGTGACACTTCTCTCCAACAAACTTAGACAGAAAACATTATTGAGAAACAACTGTGACCCAGGGCCACAGCTACAGCTTTACAAACATGACTAATATGTGATTAGAGGCCTAAGCAAAATCACCAATATAACTGCTACATGATACATGATGTGTGGTTTACTTAGCTACTGTCTTTGCACAGGTAGAGTATGTGCATGTGAGTGTAGATGTGTGTACATCAAGGGCGTGTTTTCATGTGTTGAACTTTGGAAAATGACAGGCCACTTTTACATTACAGACCATGATTGCGAACATCACCTGTCAGAGCTCTTTCATCAGGGTACCTTTTCCATCTTAATGTGACATCAGTCACATTCATGTTCCTCAGCTACTGTGTGATCTGAGAAGGAGATGACTTGATTAGCAAATTAGAAGAAAAGACATTTTTGGTAGTTACCCATCAGCTTGATATTCATTATATCACCATACAAATTTGTTCATTTGGATTTAGCCAGGAAAACCAAGATGCAAACGTGGCTGAGTGTAAGCAAAAGGAAATCTCCATCGGATTTTATTTGGATACAAGACACATAGAATGACAAGTGCCTCAAGGGCCCCATGCAGTAAGATTTTTTTTTAAATCCTAAACTAGACTCTTGATTTTTCTGTCTTGCTTGCACCAGTGAGTGTGGACAGATCCAGGCTGGCAAGACCAGTAGTAGTAGGTACATTAAACAATATGAAAACATAAATGTATAGTATAAAATGCAGTGTGTATAAAAACTTGCTTGCATACATTTGAATGTGTGATGTGTGATGTATTCTCCAACGAATCTATGTTTGAAAATCTGTCTTTTCCTCATTTGCATTGTGCAGTTGTTCCAACAGGGTTTGTAAGAATTGGTCCAGTCTCTTTCATACTGTAACAACAACGTGATGTAATTGATTAATTTGTCTTCCTTAGTATGTAAAACATATGAAAACACTGGGTTATGATAAATGCAAACTGAGCTAATGAATTCAAAGAGCAAACTAAAGGAGAACCCTTCATGATGACATCCAGTGCAGCACACTGAGCTGTCTGACACCAGTTGGACGACTTATCTTTTCATCTGGAGGCTAAAGATGATTTGAAAAGAAAGTTCAGCCATGATCCAGTGGGAAAGACTTTGGGCAAAGAGACACTGAGGTGAGAGAAGCAGGAACCATTGTCATAAATACCAGTCAGTTATTAAAGTTGTGGACTTTTGTGGACATATTTTTCAGCAGCATTGGTAATTAAGAAGCTGTGCCCTTTGCTCATGTGTGTATAAAATCAGAGTCATAACTCACTCAAATCTGAATTGATAGATATTCTACACATATGTTTTAGTTCATAGTGCAGGCATCATTATCAAATAAATGCCCATTAACCCACATGAAATTCAGTGAAAACATTAGCAAGAAAAAACTGCAGACTGTGAATTCGGCATATTGAGTTTCTTAACATGAAAACAAATAGCTTTAAAATTGAGGCTCTAGTTGGAGCCCACAGCAACTCACTTACATACACAACATGTAGCTTCTGCTACTATGGAGTGTCACTCGAAACAGTGACAATAGACTGTGTTGTATGACATGAAGCAGTAGAGAATCGTTTCAGCTTTTCAGCTTCACTGATGTTGTATGGGGGACACAAGACATCTGGGAGGCAAGACTGTTGAATATCTGTCTACTCTGACAACTTACGAACTAATATTGCTTGAAACATTTTTGACCATGTAAGTACACATCTCAAAAAACATATAACATAACCCTGGTCATTTCTTTCAACATTTTAATGTGGAAAAAATAACATCATAACTTTAATCCAGGAAAGAGGCCATCATCAGCATAGACTCGTAGATCAGATTGGGTAACATTTAAATAAGAGAAAAAACCAAAGCCTACAACAGACTTCATAAAAGCCAAGATGATTAAACTTGTATGAGGTCAGTACTTCAGTGCTTGCTGTTTGTGTGAAAAAGAATCGATGTATATGATTATACCAGTGTCAGTATAAAGACAAAATTTTACAAAATTTCATTTCTATATAGGAATTTTCAAAAGTTAACTTCAAAACATCTAACTAAAACAACAGAAATGTCAAGATTGTTTCTACAGTGATGACAATAATAGGCTATACAAAACATAAATGAAATAAACCTTTAAATTCAGATAATAAGAACCTTCTTAGAATAAATGTCATTGACACAGGGGTCTGAATATGTAAGGGTCAAAACTGAAATGATATATGGATAATATAAATAAAACACTTTAATCTCCTGTTAACCATGAAAGAAAATATTAAAGAGGAAGAACTATAGTAATAAACAAAACAGATGGAGGCAAATTTAAAACCACACCTACTATATGTATGGTCATGAACAAGAGCATCAATATATGTGCAGCAGGATCTGTAATGTATTACTGGGCTGGGCACTGCAATGCAGCACTTGCAAATGTGTATGTGAGAGTAGAGGACCATAATGAGCTGGTCACACTTCTAGCAACAAGTACAAACCACAGTAAAGTACTTCCCCATTAGACACAGTCATTGTTAGTATCACAGGTTTACTAATTCATCAGTGATCTTGTGCTTTATCAGTTTTTGGCTGAGTAGGTTGGTTTTGTGTGATTTTGCTGTGAGTTGTTCATCTGCCCCTGATGGATTCTCCATCTGCTCATTGATCTTGATGAGGTTCCTTGATGAAAACTCTTCCATCAGGAGACTTTTTCCATCTTAATCTGAGATGAGTAGTCTCACTCACGTTCCTCAGCTGCTGCTTGATCTGAGGAACACAGAACAAAAATAATCAATTGAAAGAAACAAAATATCCATCCATCCATCTATCCATTGATCCATCTTCTGCAGGGATCAAGTCATGTGAAACAGCAATGCCCCAATTTCATGCTACATATTTTCTGTGTACATGATGCACATGGTGTACTTTTTAGAAATAACACTGTGACTTTATCATTGTTTATTAATTTTAATTTATATAGATCTACATGTTCCTCCACCGACTTCAAAGTCCATTTTGTCAATATCTACAATCAAATGCACTGTTTTTGTTTCACCATCCAACTTCTTTTTCTCAATAGTGTGTCATGGCAAGAGCAAATGTCCTTATCCTCCCTGTGGGGTTCCCCCATGGATCATTACTGGGACTTTTTGTCTCTGCAACATACACCACCTTCTTGGGTCCAATCCTCTCAGTCCATTTCTATGCAGATGATATCCTCTTATATTGTCTCTCTGACATATCTATGTAGATGAAGGAAGGAATGTGCCCTTTGACTTACTTGTTTTAAGATGTCATCCTCCACATCAAGGTTATGTTCCAGCACTGAGTCTTGTGAGCTAATCTTAACTTTAATGATCCTAACAATGGGACCTGATAATGATACAAACACGTGTTTAATCAGTGTAACCTGCTGTTTTAGAATATTTCTGTCATAGAGAAAATACATCAGCACTCTCAAATTACAAGTTCAAATTTATATTCAAATTAGATTATCAACCTTCACCAACAAAAAGCAGGAAGAACCTAAATGAGGTGGTTTACTCACAGCTACAGATGAATGGATTCACTGCATTACACTGCCATACTCCCCATTTACCAGATTGACTCTTGACCATAGCAGCACATCTGTCTCTAGCAAGATAGAGTGCGCCCTGTCTCCAGTGTCTAAATGAGGAGTACGTCCCATCTGACCATATCCATGGATCTCTGAAGAGGCCAACCCACACCTTCAAGCCTTTAGCTACTTTCAGAATGATCTGGCTTTCAGCCTCATTCCTCACACTGGCCAGGTCTGAGTGATATGTCCTGCAGTAGTCCCGGCATCAAACCAAGTAACCATGTTGTTAGAGAGAACATACTGTTCTTCACCAAGATTTTTCCCTGAATGAAAAAGGAGAGATAAAAGACACTTAGTGTGCTGCACCATTCTGAATGTGTGCAGGATTGTGAGTCTGTGTGGTCTTTGTCTCTCTGCTAGTTATCAGGACACATTGGGGCCCATGCAGTAAGTTTTTTTTTTCCTAAGTCCTGAACAACTCTTGCTTTTTCTTGCTTGCATCAGTGACCTTGGACAGATCCAGCAAACAAGAGTAAAAGTAAGAGTTTCATACTGCACATTTGACAAACTAAACATGATTGACAAGGCCAGTAGTTGTACAAAGGTACATTAAACAATATGAAAATGTATAATATAAATATATATTATAATAGGCTGTGTGTATCTACAAAATACAAACTTGCTTGCATGCATTTGAATGTGTGATGTCAGAATGAGAATGAATGACACTCACCATCGTAGCAAACAGAGTAAAAGTTAGTCTGACAGTTAGTTGTAAACAGTTTCCCTTGTTGGAAAGAACCACAATTTTCAGTTGATTCACCACCCCAAACCAAATAATTTCTTTCTCCCTCTTTGTAGAAATCTTTGTCTGCCAGAGACCAGTACCACAGCTTTGCTGTTCCTGTGTGAAGTCCTATCCACAGGCCATTATCATATTTGTCCTCAACATCTCTAAGAAGTCTTTTCATCTCTTCCATGTCATCAATGGTGGCCAGGTCCAAACAGTTCTCTCTGCAGTAGCTCTGTGCCTCATACCAGGTTTTTGGAGTTGTCACTAAAACATATTGATGCTGAGGGACACATGAAGTCAGTGAGCACAGTCCTGGGGAAGAAATGCCAGAAAACTTATCAACAAAAATGATCAACAGCCAATGAGAGGAGGGAGGAGGAAAAGACATGAAGAGACATTGTAAGACTTGATTTAGCTGTGGGTTATATTCAAAATATCAATGTCAATTTACATTTACAATAAATATAAGGAGTAATACTGACCTGATAGAAGCAGAGTTAATGTGAGATCCTCTCCATAGCTGCAACAATGTTCATAACATCAGAGAAAAGAGGATTTACTTATTCAGACTCCAGAAATGGAGAATATTCCTTCAGAGGGCAGAAACAATGATAATTTAACTTTCTGCTGTTCTGTAAAGTTGTACAAAGTTCAACCCTCAGTCACTCTGCCAGTCACCTCAAGGATCAAACTGCTGGGTCAGTTAAGAGATGGTTTATCTTATCAAGATCATGATTGACAGGAGCTGAACTCTCAAGTTACTCTACCCATAATCCACACTGATTTGTTAATGCTAAAACTGAATGCAAAGCCAAGACCTGCCCTCACACACATTTAATCCTGTCTTCCTGCCTCCAGACTTTTACATGCCCATTAATCATGGGTTTCAGTTGAAAACACTGTCAAGGGCAATTTCCAATGGAGAGTGTATGTAAAAAACAAACAAACAAAAACTTCAGTGCAAATACTGAATCATTTTCTCTTTTAACTCCAATAAATATCTTGGAGTCTTCATTGATAACTCACTTACCTGGAGCACACGTGTTGATAACCTCTGTTGCATATTACAACAACCGATGCATTTTTGTTCACATCATCAGGCAGTCCTAGAGAGCCTTGTTGGGTACAGCGTCACAGTCTGGTTTCTGTGCAGCTAAAAAGCAACCGTTGTGTTTAATTCATACTGCACTGAAAATCATTGGTGCCAAAGCACTGACCCTTGCAGAACATTTATGAACAGGCGACCTTGCCTCAGGACTCATCTCATGTTGTGTATGCAGAGTATAGGCTGCTACCTTCTGATAGGAGGTTCAGAGTCCCTGGCTGCAGGTCCCTGCATCTATCAGACTTTTAAATAGCAACAGATAATGCTGACAGAGTTGATGAAAACTGCTTTTTTGCACTGTGCCTGTAGATGTATGCTGTTATCTGGCACTGATCATTTAATATTATTATGTATTTATTATTTCTTGCATTGCTCCATGTTGTTGTCTGTGGTTCCTTACAATTGTCTTAATCTATTTATTTTGATTTTTCTAATTGTCTTTGGTGTTGATGGTTGTTTTTATCTATCTATTTTTACTTTTAATGGCTGCAGCAGGGCGGTTGCCCAAAACAACTGTCCCACCTGGAGGGACAGGACTTGACTTGACTGTGTAAATTTTTGTACTTTGTTTTACATATGATGTTGCTGTGAGTTTCAGTTAATCTGCCTCTGTTTTTTTTTTTTTTTGATGAAAAACTCCATCAGGATACTCTCTATCTTAATGTCACATCAGTCACATTTATGTTCCTCAGCTGAGATGAACAAGGTTGAAATTTACATTTACAGTAACTAAAAGGAGCAATACTGACCTGATAGAAGCAGAATTAGATGTGAGATCCTCTCCCAGCTGTAACAATGTTCAGAGAAAAGAGGATTTACCTCTTCAAACATGTAGAATATTCCTTCCGAAGGTAGGAATGAAATATGTTACTCAGGTCCAGGAGGAGAAAGGAAAAGAAAAAAAGAAAAAAAAAGATTCAGCAATGTTCAGTGTTCCAACAGGGTTTGCAAGAATCAGTCCAGTGTCGTAATCGACTAATTTGTCTTCCTTAGTATGTAAAACATATGAAAACACTGGGTTGTGATAAATGCAAACTGAGCTAATGAATTCAAAGGGCAAACTAAAGGTGAACCCTTCATGCTGACATCCAGTGTGGCACACTGAGCTATGATCCACTGGGAAAGACTTTGGGCAAAGGGCCACTGAGGTGAAAGGAACAGGAACAAGTTAGTTACCTATTGATTTGTAAAGCTAAGACTGAATGCAAACCCAAGACTTGCCCACAGTTAGTCCTTTCTTCCTGAGTCTCCTTCATCCTTTGC
The DNA here is from genome assembly GCA_021432705.1 of Caranx ignobilis. Classification (NCBI taxonomy): domain Eukaryota; kingdom Metazoa; phylum Chordata; class Actinopteri; order Carangiformes; family Carangidae; genus Caranx; species Caranx ignobilis. The sequence goes on from MU270012.1 coordinate 16,049,446, forward strand.
ATGGCAATAAATCATGGGTTGCATGTCAAAACACTGTCAAGGGCACTTTCTAGTAGCGACATTTATTTTGAATGTGACTCCATCATTACATTATTTTCCTTCCAATACAAGTAGTGCCACTCTCTCCTAATCTATTTCATGGAAACCAATCACCAACCAATCAGCTCTTGTAAATGTCCTTGTTTTTCTTGGTTTACACTGAGTCGGTGTTACAGCGAGAACTGGTTCAGTTTCATTACTCAGAGATTGGGGGGTCACTCTAAATGTGGATATCAGAGATAAAACTCATTTAGAAATTTGCAGCATTTGGAGAGAGGGTTGTTCACTAATCATGAAGTCCTTTGGTAAAATACTAAACACCCCCAATGTGTCATCAGCCTGTGAATGTGTGTACATTGTAGGAAGAGATGCTGCATGTGAATGGTGAATGTGGCCATGACGGTGCTTTGAGTGATCATTAAATGTAGTAGGCAGTCACACCAGTCACACCAAATTGTCTGTTGATTTTTCTTCCTGAGTATGTAAAACTATGGAAACAATGCATTAAGACAAATGCAAACACTGATTCCAAGGACAAACTAAAGGTGAATCCTTAACTCTCCTTTCTTTCCCCACATGTGAGCACTCTCGGGCGGGGGAGCTGGATTAATAAGTGCCGGTGTAATTCTGCTGCTGTTATGTCAGTCCCACTCCCCACCTGTTTGCTTAACTGTTATAACTTTGCCACAATGCAACCTGCATGTAGTGTGGTAGGCTAAATTAATCCCTACAAGTAATCCATTTTGTAAAGCTCCAACAAAGAACTTTTAAGTGGATATGCAAAAGTCCCTCATTTCTGCTGATCTCTCTGTGACCTACAACAGAAAATGAAGCCATCAGTGGGAAGATAAGCTATTTCTAAATAATGTAACTCTTTACCTTGGGAGAAACTTTGTTCGGCACTCAGACTCAGATGAGGATATAAATTAGCATTGAGTTGTTGCTATGCTAGTGAGTAAAACCTGAGCTCAGTTTCAGTGCTATATTTTCATCATGGCTGATATTGGGACAGGATCCACAAAGAGAAACCTACCACTTTTTTCAGAAACTTCCTATTGACGTGTTTACATGACATATTTTTTTTTCTGATCAGCCTTTTATTCCGAATACTTGGGTCCGTGTTAACACCGCTAGTGATTCATGGACCATGCAGCAGTTCCACTGCTGGCCTGCACGCTCGCTGCTGAGCTCAGCTGAACTGAGAAAAGATCAAATCAGTTCAGTTTCAAGTGATTCTGTTCAGTTCGTTCACTCAAACAATTCATTCCTTTGAGCAAAATGCTCACAAACGGTACAACACTAAACTGCACAAGTTGCCTGAAAATGACAAGTTATCTACATTAACCAGTCCAGTTCCTGTCTCCTGTTTGTATATGTGTACATAAGTAAGAGCATTCCCTGAGAAGACTTTGTAGAGAAAATATTTCTATTGGCTCCGACTGAGTCACTTTTTGTCAGTTCTTACAAAGTAATCTTGCGCAACATGATTCTAAACTGGCGGGACAATACATCACTCCTTTTAAGGTTGAGACCAAAATGTTGTGGACTATCTCCATACAAGAGTACATCTGTTTGGAAATCATGTTAATGATTATATGGCCAGGAGAAGAGCAAGACCACATAAAAGCTGTCCAAATATACATCATGTTGTGATGTCAGCTACAGCTTCATATTGATACTGTTTGCAAGCCACACTTTTCTATTTGTTAATTATTCATCAAATTAGAACCATTAAAACTCAGTGACTCAATTTCTAATGTTTGTAATGTGTATTTGCAATCTGCATGTTTCCAACAGTTGATGTGAATATTTTGTGATGCAAGAAATCGTAAAGCAAAAACATGTACTTGAAATACCTCCTTAATTTACTTCACTAGTGTCAGTGTGTACAGGGGCAAAGCTTTATTTCTACATTTTCAGGAAGTATTTGAAAGCATCAAACAATCATGATCACAATCTCTTCAACACACTCAGACCATGAGCAAATAAGGTTGAAAGGCTTCACTTAGGCAGAGTCACAAAAGACAACAAAGAAGCCAGAACCAGGCAGAAAAGAACTGTGGGAATAACACAAGTAGAAGGAAGGTGCGACAGGCTTATACACACAAAAATAGATAATAAGACACAGGTGAGACTAATTCGACAATCACAAAAAGGCAGGAAAACTCACAAAAGAGGAAAGTGACAAGCAGCAGATACAGAGGAAGCAGACTACAAAATAAAACACAAAGTGCACATCAAAACACATCAGGACTTCTAGTAGCATGTGACACAAAGCAGAAATTTACATACATAACGAAATGACAACAAAAACAATGTCATAGGCTAACCTTGAATGCCATTGACATAGAGACCTGAACATGCATTAGTATATCAATAATAGAAGTAAATAAAACATGTCCATCTTCTACTAATCATGAAAGAAAACATCAATAAGAAACAACTGCAGTGTGGAGACTGCTACAAAACAGCACAGAAGCAAATGTAGAAAGAACAAAAGCAAATGTTAAAACAACTGAGACACTGCAAATATGGAAATTCTTTAGTGTGGCCATGTATTGTGTACATGTCTTCCTGAGTGCTCTGTTTGATAGATGATGTTGCTGTGAGCTTCAGTTAATCTGCCTCTGTTTCCTCAATGAAAACTCTTCCATCAGGATTCTTTTTCCATCTTAACATCACATCAGTCACATTCATGTTCCTCAGTTGCTGTGTGATCTGAGGAGGAGATGCTTGATTAGAAAATTAAAAGAAAATGTGGCTGTCCATCCATCCATCCATCCAGCCATCTTCTGCTGCTTATCTGTGATCAGGTCATGTGAAACCAGCAAAGTTCCGATTTCATGCTACATACTTATATGATGCACTTTAAATGATGTTAGAAATAAATATTCCAGTGAAGCCACACTGTGACTTCAGAGTGTTATTGTCGATTCATTTTAGTTTATATAGATCTACATGCTCCTCCGCCAACGTTAAAGTCAGTTTTGTCTGTCCAATCCACTGTTTTTCTATCAGTTTCTTTTTCTTAAGAGTATGTCATGGCAAGTGCAAATGTCCTAATCCCCTCCCCTCCCTCTGGGGTTCCCCATGGATCATTACCGGGACTCTTTGTCTCTGCAACATGAATGATACATCACTATCATATCTATCTGTAGATATGAACATGCTAGATATTAATATCGCAAAGGCAACGATATCGATGAAATAGAGTTTCCCCCACTCGGCCAGAAAAGCGTGTAGTGACAATAGGCCTCTCAGTCCATTACTATGCAGACGGCATTTTCCTATATTTGTTGTTACCACCAATGACTCCACAGTCTCTACATGTCAAAATTACCTCCTAATCTCTTGCCCCAACTGACATTGCAATGAACCCAAGTGTTATGTTTAATGACCAGCTGTCCTTCTCTTATAATTTGAATTCAAAGAGAAATTAAGGAATAGTTCATGAATGAATGAATGAATGAATTAAATTTTTAGTACTGTGTCATGCATACATAAGTATGCCCAGCCCACATGGGCTTACAAGACACCAAGAAAACAAACCAGGACCAGAATATACCATCAACACATCAAAGAAACAATCAAACAAACAAACATAATTACAGTTAAAAAAAAAGACAGATCCTTAAGGAGCAATCAGATCATCTTTGGAGTTCAAAACCCATAAAAAAAAGGGGGAAACAATGTTAATATTTTATAAATACCACGTTTGCCCATAAGGAGTACTGTTCAGAAAAGGCTGTTATTAAAGCGTGCAGACATTTATTCATTTATTTATAAATGTGCTCTTTGACTCACTTGTTTTAACATGTCATCCTCCACTTCAAGGTTGTTATGTTCCAGCACTGAGTCATGTGAGCTGATCCTCACTTTAAGGATCCTAACAATGGGACCTGATAATGACACAAACACATCTTTCATCATGACATTTATGACAGGGAAAATATAACTTTGACTGAATTGTTCATTTTCATTCCCTTTTCCTACATTTTCACTGGGTATGTAGCTATGAATTTGATGAGTAAGTAATAGAAATTCAGAGCTTGATTTAAAGGCTTCCACCCAAAGAAACTAGGAGGAAACCTAAATGAAGTGATTTACTCACAGTTACAGATGAATGGATGCACTTCCTTACATGGCTGTCCTCCCCATTTACCAGATTCACTCTTCAACACAGCAGCACATGATGTTGTATCAGATTTAATATTAATGGTTTGGTCTGCTTTCCAGTGTCTAAATGAGGAGTACGTCCCATCTGACCATATCCATGGGTCTCTGAAGAGGCCAACCCACACCTTCAAGCCTTTAGCTACTTTCAGAATGATCTGGCTTTCAGCCTCACTCCTCACACTGGCCAGGTCTGAGTGATATGTCCTGCAGTAGTCCCGGGCTTGAGTCCATGTCAAGCTTGTTGTCTTGAGAACATATGTTCACCGTCACGTTTTTTCCCTACATAAAAAAGAAAGAAATTCTGGTTATTGTGTCTGTGCTTTACTATATCCATGACTACTAATTGTAAGAGTGGCGTGTGTGACCCCTTTAGGGGCCATTCAGATGTGTGTGTGAATGTGTGTGTATAATACAAACTTGCTTGCATGTGATGTCAGAATGAGAATGAATGACACTCACCATCGTAGCAAACAGAGTAAAAGCTATTCACACAGCTAGTTGTAAACAGTTTCCCTTGTTGGAAAGAACCACAATTTGTCGTTGATTCACCACCCCAAACCAAATAATTTCTTTCTCCCTCTTTGTAGAAATCTTTGTCTGCCAGAGACCAGTACCACAGCTTTGCTGTTCCTGTGTGAAGTCCTATCCACAGGCCATCATCATATTTGTCCTCAACATCTCTAAGAAGTCTTTTCATCTCTTCCATGTCATCAATGGTGGCCAGGTCCAAACAGTTCTCTCTGCAGTAGCTCTGTGCCTCATACCAGGTTTTTGGAGTTGTCACTAAAACATATTGATGCTGAGGGACACATGAAGTCAGTGAGCACAGTCCTGGGGAAGAAATGCCAGAAAACTTATCAACAAAAATGATCAACAGCCAATGAGAGGAGGGAGGAGGAAAAGACATGAAGAGACATTGTAAGACTTGATTTAGCTGTGGGTTATATTCAAAATATCAATGTCAATTTACATTTACAATAAATATAAGGAGTAATACTGACCTGATAGAAGCAGAGTTAGATGTGAGATCCTCTCCATAGCTGCAACAATGTTCATAACATCAGAGAAAAGAGGATTTACTTATTCAAACTTCAGAAATGGAGAATATTCCTTCAGAGGGCAGCAACAATGATAATTTAACTTTCTGCTGTTCTGTAAAGTTGTACAAAGTTCAACCCTCAGTCACTCTGCCAGTCACCTCAAGGATCAAACTGCTGGGTCATAAGTTAAGAGATGGTTCATGTGGTCATTTAGACCGGAAAAGTCCTTTGTAACTGCAGACCATTTACCATATTTGTTTATATTTAATTGTCTGTGTCGATTTCCTCGCTAAGTATGTAAAATGATGGAAACAATGCATTACGACAAATGCTAACTTTGACATTTCATTCTCAGGACAAACTAGACAAACCCTTTAGAGGCTGCATCCACCAAATGTGGTTTTTGCACTGGCAATGCCCTTGACCTTATTTGTAGGTCATTTACTGAAATGACTTGAAACGTGAGAAAATATGATGACTGGACAAGTTCCTGCCTCAGATTGAAATTCTTTTGGTCAGTCAAACAACACTTCTCAAACTTGATTGAGTAAGTTTCCAAATCTAGATTAAGTCATTGGGTCACCGTTAGGGATAAATGTACATTCCCCTGGTAACCTCCTTGAATGCTCCATCAACTGGTAAACTGCTGCAAGCAGCCATGATGTGGATGGGACACGAGACCTCTCAATAAGGAAGTGAATGTTAATGTGTTTCTGGCCTCAGTTTTCCTTTTTTTCCATTTTTTATGGGTGAAACAAAGTTAAATTGAATATTGATCATAGCACAGTATCTTTATACAGTCTACATTTTCTTATGTTCTTATATAATATATTATGTACTTGAGTATTGCTGTCTTGTTTTACACCTTGTCACCAATCACCAAAGCAAATTCCTCATAGCTGTATAACTTAATTGTATAACTACCTGGCAATAAATCTGTTTCTGATTCTGATAATAATCATTGGAAGATGTAAATCGCACTTAAGTTATGTGTCATGACCACCTCAGACACCAAAGAGACTTGAAGCACCCCCCAAGATGCTTGGGAAACTTTTATACCTGCATCATCGAGAGCATCTTGACTTGGAGCAGCACCACCTGGATGGGCAACTGCAGGACATCTTGTCTCTAAAAAGAGTAGTCTGTTCAGCCAAGCAGGCTATCAGAACAACCCTCCCTGACCTGTAAGTCATTTATAACAAGCAATTCGAAGAAGATCCTCAGACACTCACTCCTCTCTCTGCTGCCGTCAGACCGGAGGTTCCACTGCCTGAGAACCAACACAGAGAGGATGAGGAGGAGTCTCTACCCTCAGGCCAATAGTTTGCTCAACACTATATGTGCTATTTTCATATTTCATATCTATATCTTACACTGTCTTTGATTCTATTATTTCTGGAAGCAGGCACAATAACACATTTCACTGTGCATTGTACTATGTATAATTGTGTATGTGACAAATCTTTTCTTATTTCTGCTTGATCTAACCAGATTGGACCTGTGTCTCACTTTTTATGTAGTCTACGGCCTCACTCTGCAAAAGTTGCATTGTGCCCTCCAGCACAGCAGGTGGCAGTGTTGGTCATATGGCTGGCTTTAGTTCATGTCTGTGTCTTTAAACACCACACAGGAGGCAGGAGACAATGCTTCCTGTTGTTTGGCCATCAGAGGCACATTTGGCAGGAGGCAGAGGGTGACGTACAGCATTTTCATTCTATTTTATGCATATTTGCTACAGTAATGGTGTCAATATTCATTATAGGCCATAGCAGCACAGATGAGAAAGTGTGTGAGAGTGAGGCTTGGTTGTTTGTGAACAAAGCAAGTGACATAGAATCGTGACCAAACACCAATAATAACAAGGTAGCTGACAATAAGGCTTTGTGAGGCACTGTAATCTACTGGAACATGCCATCACTTTGTTGCTGTGTAAAGCAATTTGTTTTGAATAGTGCTATATGAATAATACCTTTTATTATTATTTTGACAGATGCTCTCCAGTGATCCAGCACTGCCGGGGAAATGAAACAGGAGTACCAGGATCTCGTCCTGCAGGCATGTGGTGCCTCTTCCCTGCGTGTCGGTGCAAAGATCCAGACCCTGTGGAGTGGTTATGGTGAGATAGTGAGGTTACACCTGGAAGGCTGCAACCGGCCCTCTGTGGTTGTCAAACATGTCAAGTTCCCAGAGGATGCAGAGCATCCAGGCGGCTGGAACACAGATCTCTCCCACATGCGTAAAGTAAGATCTTATCAGGTGGAGACGCACTGGTACCAGAACTATTACACCAGTCCAGGATGTCGCATCCCTGCCTGCCTGGCTGCCTGTTCCCATGGAGATGAGATGCTGATAGTGCTGGAGGATCTGGATGTGGCAGGTTATGATCAGAGGAGGTATGACCACTGAATTTTGCATGAAATACTAGATGTCTTCTGGCTGATAATATGAAACCATTAAACACACTTTAGTAATGCTGCAAAAATACATTTTGACAAGATCAGTACCCACAAAACATACAAAACAGAGGGGACAGCATGACTGTAATGTAAAGAGATTATAGAAATAGTGGGGTCAAGAGTCTGAATTCCCCAGGACATTTCCACACACCTTAGCTTTTTTCTGAGCAGCAATATTTGACACATGTAAGTTGTTTTTAAAAACAAAGTAATGTAAAGTATAATGTTTAATTCTAGTTTCTGTAAATTTTATCTAGTTACATACATTTTCAAGGCATAGCCTGCATAGAAATACAAAATCCCTTTCTAAGATTTTGTAATGTTCAAAATTAGTAACATTTAAATTCCCAATCTCAGCCCTCAGAACCAACCCTGTGCAGATAGTTTGAAATTACAGAAGACAAATTCTCTCATCTTTCCCACATTATATGCTAAGGACATGTTTCTTTTGGGATCCTCAAAAATATCGCCAGTGAATGGTGAAGAAACCACAGCATCTTTAAGCTTCAGTTTTCACAGTTATCATGTCTCTGAATTTCAGAAGATGTGAATGTAATAACATCCGAATCATAGACTCACTGGCTTTTCCTTTTCAGCATTCTTCATATTGTATAATTCTCAGTTTGAAAAAAATGCTTTCCAGTTCTTTCAAGGCATGAAGAAGAGTGAGACATTATGAATAAGAGCATAATTTAAGTTCTTTTCCCTTTTTGTAGAACCAGTGTGAAGGACAAAGAGATAAGGGCTTGCCTAAGTTGGCTCGCCCACTTCCATGCTCTGTTCCTGGGTGTGACACCAGAGGGGCTATGGCCCATCGGGACCTACTGGCACCTGGAGACTCGACCAGATGAGCTGGAGGCCATGGATGATGCAGAGCTAAAAGCAGCAGCTGGGGACATTGATAGGATACTCAACGGATGTTGCTTCAAGACCATTGTTCATGGAGACGCTAAATTAGCCAACTTCTGCTTTTCCCAGGGCGGACAGGAAGTGGCAGCTGTCGACTTTCAGTATGTTGGTGGGGGCTGTGGGATGAAAGATGTGGTGTATTTTTTAGGAAGCTGCATGGAGGAAAAGCAGTGTGAAAAGAGGGTGCCAGGCATGCTGGACTACTATTTCACAGAATTAAAGCTAGCTGTGAAAAAAGATGTGGATTTGGTGTGCCTGGAGAAAGAGTGGAGAGAGATGTTTGCATTCGCCTGGACAGATTTTCACCGCTTCCTTTGGGATGGATGCCTGGACACTGGAAGATTAACCGCTACAGCAAACAGCTGACAAAGGAGGTGCTGCACAAACTAAAACTGCACCAAATAGGCAACAGGCAACCAGAGAAGTAAGCCTGTGGCTGGGAGCTGTTCAGCTTTAAATTCACATTCAAACAAAATAAATCATCCACAAACACACACTTTCCATGCCCATTTACAGCATCCTTATTGAAACATTTGTGGATAAATAAAAGCCTTTGAAAAATGCCCAGGCCTTTCTTGTCTTGTCTATGCTCTTTGGAGGAAACATGCTTGAAGGCTGATAAACTTCTCTCCATGGATTATTAACAGTGTGAACTGAATGAGGCATCCATCAAAACCTGAAAGAACTGTCCTGTACCCAAACCTCATGAACTGGGCCATGTTATGTGGTAGAAGATACTTTACAGATTCTCAGTCTCTTTAGTTTTACAGACTTTAAATACTGAAACAAGTATTTAATCAGCACATTGACAACAATTTGGATTAATGGGACACAACGGTTCCTTGAAGGTCAGCTATTTGCAAAGTTATGCAGTTTAACTGTCAAACAAATTACTAATTAAAACAAACAAACAAAAAATACTGCTGTTTCAGTATCTTTCAAAGAAAGTAAATATATCCTATGATTTTCTTTCTTTCTTTCTTTGTTATAAGTAAATATCTTTCTTACTTATTCCTCATACTGCACTTGTCCCCACTGCGGGACTATACATGATTATCCGGTCTCATTTTAACAAACGGTCTCCTAGCAACCACATGAGCATGATCATTTAACTAAATGATAATCAACAATGCAATGGTTTCTATATGTTTTAGTGTTGTAGCTGTGTAAGTACACGCAGTACACATTTTTTTTTTCTCGATCAGCTGTTTTGAGAGGATGATGACGTATTTCCGCTCTCACACCCGACATTACAACAACAAGGCAGGCTAGCGCAGCGGCGCTCGGGCGAAGAGAGGCGACGGCACCAGCAGACTAAACAGGTATAAGACGAAACACTTCCATAGACATAACCCGGTTTAGTTTTACATAATTAGCCCGTTGAATGGGTTGTCACCACGGAAGCGTCGTGTCAGTCCGAACGAATTCCTAGGAAACCTCAGCGAAGCTAACGTTAGCCAACGAGCTAACCCGCTAGCCTGGCTTCTTGACAAGGGTCAAATATATAACAGAGCTGGTCGGAGTGAGCTGCCTTATAAAGCCTGTTCACACTGTGTGTTACTCCGCTTGTGAACACGGAGCCAGCGCTGGTAAAGCTAAGTTAGCTAAGTTAGCTCTGAATCCTCAGGCTTAGCTTGACTCCGGCTGATTTACAGTAAGTTAGTTATCATGACAGTTTACTGTAAATGAAGCAACAGGGCAAGTGTGACCCCCCCCCACCCACCCACCAACCACCTTTACTTTCCGTTTCGATGCCCATCAAACAGAAGTCACAATATATGATAATGCACACGTAATAGGTTGATATTCTGTTAGCAGCCATTCTCCAGAGCCCAAACTGATGTTCTTACATAGCTTTAAAACCAAAGACATCTGCTTACCACAGTATAAGACTGGAAGACGTGGAAATCAAGTATTTGATGTTTTTTCTTAATATTCACATGGTTGATTGTTTTGTTTTTCAAACATAAAAAAGTGAAAGATGACAATATCCCAGAGCCTTTTTATTGGACGTTTTTATAACGATGATCATTTCTGATCTGCCTAAATTAAAGTTTTCAAACAACATCATATCTATATAAAGACTCAAAGATCAAAGAGACTCAGATTCTTCCTTCTTTCTTTTCTACAGAAATCCAGGAGCTGCCATCACACAAGAATTGTCTCAATAAATTATATTGGGAACCACCAACAGATCTACCAGATGCAGCAGATGTTGTAAAGGGGGAACGTCAGATCCTCCACTAAAGCACGGCAGAGACTGTTTCTCTTTAGTCCAGAATGGAGAGGATTTGAGGAAGTTTTCTCCTCAGGTGAGTCCTGAGTTGCGACACTAAGCTCTCGTGAGCCCAGGTTCTTCAGAGCCAACCCAGCTAGTAATATGAGCCATGGACTCTGGGGCAGTTGATAGTCCTGTAACCCTGGTCATTAAGGCCCCCAACCAGAAGTATGAAGACCAGACCATTAACTGTTTCCTCAACTGGACCGTAGAGAAGCTGAAGAGTCACATCTCCATCGTGTACCCCAGCAAGCCGGTAAACAGCTCTCATTTCTCACTGTTTTCTCTTGTTGCTCCACTTAGTGTTTGACTGACGGTAGTTTCTCCTCATCAATGGCTTATTGATGAGGAGGATTTCTTACTTCAAAACTGAAATGATCATTATTATCAATTAATTTTACAGTTTTTTTTTTAATAATTCTCCTATTCAGGAAGATGGTATCAGTAAATATTGATCAGTTTTGCTTTAATGATCATATAAACTACTAATTGATCATTTGTTTCAGCTGTAGACAAACACATGCTTACAGCTTGATTGGTAAACAGAAATGTGTCAGTGATGTTTTATTTACGAAAATAAATGTCTTCACTTCAGACTTGGCAGTAACCATGGCGTTCATGAAACAATGCAGTGAAAGAGGATAAAGACTAAATTAAACTGACACACTGAATAATTATTTCTTGAGCAGAGCCTAGTCGTCCCCTGTAGTGCTGGTATGTGGCTTAGTTTTTTTTTAACGTCAGTTACAATTAATTATCTGCTGTAAGTTTTTAAAATGTATTTATTGTGTATTAACTCCAGACAAGTCCTGCAGCACAATCCAAAGGAAATTCAGTATGTTCCAATTACAATACATCACACACGTGCTGTGCAGCGACTCTTTTGAGGTCTTGAACAGGTGCACTGTGTTGTTTTCCACACAGTGGAGCACCTGCCTGCTGCTCCCACGTTTGGTAAAAATAATGTCCTCTCTTCCTTTTTTGTGTTTAGTGGATAGATAATGCTGCCTTCAGATGCTGGGGAACACTCTAGTTTATGTATATACAGCATGTGTCTGTACCTCAGAACATTTTGTCACAATAAAAAACAGGCCACAGATATGAAGAGAGATATTGTGAATTTCATCTGAAAGGAGCAGTCAGGAGCGCCTTCTCATTTCAACATTAAACTTAATGTACAAATGTGTCCATATGACAGCAATGACTGCTCTTCCCTGGAAGGCTTCAGTGGAATGAATTGGCAGACATGGGATTTAATATTCATATTTATCCTTTCTTTTTGTGGTGAATCACCTCAAGAATCACTTAGAATGAACCTTTCATATGCACCTAGGGGCTGTGTCTCACTTCAGGAGCTGTACCTTCAGTGGACACATCTGAGGGCCAGTTAGGTCACAGTGTTGCGACAAGGCCTGTCCCAATTTGAAGGCCCCTCAAAATGTGCCTGACAAACCTGTCCTTCTCTTGCCTGTTCTAGGAGGACACAGCACCTATCCGTCGTGGCTTCCTGTCCCAAGATTCTTTGCATGCTGTTAGTTGTTAGCCACCTAGCATGCTAGCTATGGGAATGTTGAGGCGGCTCCATGCTGTAGCCATGGTAGCTCTGCTTTGTGGCCGGCTAGGAGGCGTGGTCGCCTGCTGAGCAGGGCTCTGCTGGTTGTATAGCCCGAGGGGAGGAGCTGGGGAGAGCCGATAGAAGTGTAAAAAAAGCCGCCACTTTGGCTAGACCGTCCATTTTACCAATGGTTGACCATCAGTGGTCTCCCTGAAGCTGTTGCCTTCGTAGCCCGCGTAGGCTGGGTCCTCTGAGGGATGCAGCCCCTGAAATGGGACACAGCTAGGGAGTAGGTCCTCCTCCACAGAACCTGCCATGTTGTGCCACCATGTCTATACAGTAACCCAATACAGACAAATCCAATACTGGCTTTAAATGGGTGGATGAGTGGGTGGGGGTGCATTTGTGTAACTATAAGGCCAACGTAGGTTACGAAGGTAGAGGTGAGGGGATGCCATTAAATCCCACTCACTGCTCCTTTAAGACCTAATGGACAAGCAAACAAACACTTGAATCATTTTTGCTACGTCAGTTTGAATCAGGGGACAACTTCTAACAGCTTCTGTGACTTTGATTGCCAGTTTTCCATTGTAGTCAAATGTCCCCCCAGAGTGCCTGCACTGAGGAGAAGTGAAAGCTCTGTGATGCACAGAAAATAGAAAATGCCTTTAACTTCTAATTGAGTCCTCCAATCTAATCTAATTTAATCTTTATCCCAGGGTGCCTGATTACCTTCCATGTAAACTCCATTGCCTGCCCTCATATCCTCAGCTAAAACATTAGTGTGTTTATTCAGTGTTTATCTGAAAGGCTCATGTTTCTGCTGTATGAAACATGAGCCTTTCACTGCGGACCTGTCATGCTGGCTGTGTATCCTCAAAACAAAGCTGTTGTTGTCACAACTTTGCAAAACACCAGTTGAGGAACTAGTTTTATCATAATGTCAATTGTGTAGCTGTTGATTTTGATTGTGTACATGAAGTTCACCCAGTTGTTACTTAACTGTACATGATCAAATTTCCATTTTAAAATCTGAGGTTAAAAAAATAAATCCTTTCCTCGGAAACCTCTCGAAGAATGTTTGAGGGTTAATTTTAGCTCTGGGAACCAGTTTTGCTCCGGGGGCCCTTTGCAGTATCACTTCCACCCAGTCAGTGTTACAGTTTATGTCCGAGGAAGAGCCACAACATTTCAGGTCAGGTCAGTATTTTTATCGCTTGACACTTTTAACTGTGCAGAAAAGACTGAGAGAGATATTTGGTTCCTGTTGCTGTTAGTGTTTTTAAAGAAATACATGACACATGATGCTGTTTTTCTCTTGAAGCTGTCTAAAGACCAGCGGCTGGTGTACTCAGGACGACTCCTTCAGGACCACCTGCAGCTCAGAGATGTGCTCAGAAAGGTGAGGCCTGACTGCAGTGCTCGTTGTTGTGTGTGTATGCGTGTGTAATATTTCATATTCATACCAATAATTGATTGGAGAGCACTGTTAATTGACTCTCCCAGCTGATTATGTTTTGATTTCCAAGCTGCTTTAGTGAGCTATAATTAGTTAGCTTGTGAGCTTACTGTAGGTGCTGTTGCTCTATATGTTTACATGTCATCAACTTTGATTAATCTTAATTAGTTCAAACCGTGAGCTTGGTGTTTAACTTGTCACAGTAAAATTGTGTTAATCTGAGTGTGATGTCACAGTATTTAATTATCAAGGAAGGAAGGAGGGGAGGGATGGAGAAAGGACAGAAGGGGGAGAAAAAGGAAGGAAGGAACTGAGAAAGGAGGGAAGGCAGAGTCGGACCCATGCAGCTACTGAGCCCTCCAATGATTTGTCAAGCTGCAGTTGTTCGGACAGTGTGTGTGTGTGTGTGTGTGTGTGTGTGTGTGTGTGTGTGTGTGTGTGTGTGTGAACTGAAACATGCTGCCTGGGAAACAACAGCTGATCTGATGTGTTTCGACTGACAAAGGCTGAGCTTTGTGTCAGGGTTCTGGTCAGTTCTACACTAATCCTCCCATTTTCTCTCCCTCCCTCTCTGGGTCTCTCCCCTCTCCCCCCTCTCTGTCACTCTCTCTCTTTCTCTTTCTCTCACTATCTGTTTCCTGTTTTGTCTCTGTTCTGTTGCTGTCTTCACCTCCTCCTCCTCCTCCTCCTCCCACACCTCTGTCTCTTGTCCTGAACTTGTCGACCCTGCAGCAGGATGAATACCACATGATGCATCTAGTGTGCGCCTCTCACAGCCCCCCGGCTCGCCCATGCCTCACAGCCCCTCCATGGCCAGCTCCAGCTCTTCATCTTCTGACTCCAGCGTGAGTAGCCACAGCGACACGCTGCTCCCTCTTCCTCTTTGTGTAGGCCTCAAAAACAAACAAGAGTGTGCCTGCAGCTCTGTTGTTTGGAGCTGAGGCTCATTACAGGACACACACACACTCTGGAAACACACTCACACTGAAATGTTCAGCTTCGTCAAACATTGATGGGAGTTGCTGAGCCATGATGACTCCCACTTGTTTGCAGCATGAGCAGCTTCAGCTAAACCCTGAAGATTACAAGATGTCTGGATCAGAGCTCCAAACAGTGTCTTACAGTTGGTTGTTGTATTTTCAGAGTCCAGACAGTGCAGGCTCTGCCTCCCCCGCCACCACGCCAAATCAGGACCCTCACTCAGCCCCCTCCTCTGTCCCAGGTAGTTATGATGGGCTGAGGTACCGTGGTGGCTTTCCCCCCTACAACCCTGACAGCCCACCTGGTGTCCCTCAGTGGTAAGAAGTCTCAGCTTTCATTGTTTCATTGCTTTCATCAAAAGACATTAAAGATGGAAGTCAGCTGAACCAGGACTGATGAGTTCATCTTCTCCCTAAATGAAACTATGTTAGAATTTAGATCATCTTCATATTGTGTTGTTGTAAATCTGTATTGATTTGACAGTGATACATGTTGGTATGTTTGTAAAGTGTGTAATGTAAGGTAATCCAAGGCAACAGAAGCTGATGATGTTCAGTTTCAGTTGAGACTGTGAACAGGTTGAAAGGCTGCAGTTTGTGTTGGTCTTGTTAGTTAAATTATAAATAGTTATATATAAATAATTATAAATAATAAATAATTATATCTTGTATTCTACTCTTTTACTTAGCTTTTGTCTTGTGTTGGCTTTGAATTTTGTTACTCACCAAAACAAAATGTTCTTGTTCATATACAATCACAATAAGCAGAACAAGGATATTTAGAAAGGCAGAGGATGTTGTCATGGTTAATCTTTGTGCTTTGTGTGTTTATGGCTCCAGGCCAGGAGGAGCTCAGGTCCCTTTACAAGGTGGCCTCCCTGCCAACATACCCCCCCCCCCCATGTACATGCCAATGCAGATGCTGTGGTGGCAGCAGATGTACGCACGCCATTACTACATGCAATAGTAAGTCTGTGTGTGTGTGTCTCTGTCTCCCTATCTCTGCATACACGCACACACACACACACGTGCATATGGGTGTATATGTATATATTAAAGGTATGTGTATTCAAAGGTCTTGATGCCACTTATTCCTTTTTATTTCAGTAAGTGTATAAATGCAGTTTCTTGTTTTACCAAGTTTGTCTGTTATTGGACAAAAAGCTGTTGCTGTTTCTAACACATCAACATCGATAACAACACCTGCTGCCTTATATATCCCACCCACTAACAGGTGCCATGATGAAGAGTTATTCAGTGTTATTCACTTCACCTCTCAGTGCTCATCATGTTACGTCTGAAGTTGTGTTTATCAGGACAAAATGGAAACACTGTGCTTTCTTCTTTCTCTCAGCCAAGCAGCAGTAGCAGCCTCTCAGCCCCCAGTGACCCCCTCCTCCCTCCCCCTCGTCAGGACCCCATCAGCCCCCTCAGCCCAACGAGCCCGTGCAGCCCCCGCTGGGGCCCAATCCGGCCCCCAACCCTTTACCAGAGAACCAGCCGGCCAACCCCAACATCCAGATGAATGCACAGGGCGGGGCGGTGCTGAATGACGACGAGCTGAACCGTGATTGGCTGGACTGGCTGTACACTGTGTCTCGCGCTGGCGTCCTGCTCAGCATCGTCTACTTCTACTCCTCTTTCAGTCGCTTCGTCATGGTGGTCGGTGCCATGCTTCTCGTCTACCTGTGAGTCAATGTTTAAAGGAGAGGAGCGCTTTAGAAATGTTTGTCTCTGTATATGTGAGCATTGAATGTAAACCTTCAAACCCAGATCCATGAGTGTGTTTGTGTTTTTGTGTCTTCAGGCACCAGGCTGGTTGGTTTCCCTTCAGGCCGGAGCAGCAGAATCTCAGAGGAGAACAGGCTGGAGCTCCTCAGGAGGAAGCAGAGAGACATCAGGACATACAGGAAATGGTGAGTTGAATGTCATAGTAGAACCAGTTTTAGAACTGGTGCTTTGGCCACATGGCATTATAACAACATTTATCTATTAACATGGTAGTGCTACAACTCACAACATGTCTCAGGCTGATATTACTCAATTAGATACAAAAGCCACAGATGTTTATTGCTTCTATCTACCACAGCAACACCCAATAAACTGATTCAGTCACTGTTTAGTGATAAATCAAAACACTGACAGGTGAAGATTTGTATGTTTGTATGCAGTTCACTTGCATCTCTTCAGAATACAGAACTGCCTTTTAATCCTCCGAAGCATTTAAGTGCCATTATTTTTATCACCTAATGTCAAACATGGATGTGAGAAAAGGACAGGACAGCTTCAGTGTAAGATGAAGTGACAAGACATCTCTTCATCTGATCATGATGTCACGCTGTGACAATCAAAGAGGAGGTAATGCCCAGACAGAACTGCAGCTGTATCTGTCTTTCCAAGTTTCGTGAATTGTGTGGGAGGTGGATCCATAACGTGACGCTGTCATTAAAAGAGGACCAGTCAAACCTCAGATGGTGGAAAATGATGTAGAAATAGTGACGAGAATATGACACTTCTGTTAGTTCCATCCAGCTGTTTTTATACAGATGAAACGGTTCTTATGATGATGCAAAAATAGTTGTGTTCAGCTGAAATAATTGAGATCTGGCAATTAAGTAATAAATATGACAGGCCTAGAGCCACAGGCTCCTCCCACTGAGCTGCTGCCTCTGTTTGAGATGCTCCATAAATGAGATGTGATGGTGCACAGACTTTTAACAAATGTTACAGTGGACTGACTGGACTCCAAGCACCTGACAAACCACCTCCAGTCAGACAACTGAGATGTTGGTCTGCTCGCTCTTATTAGCTCATGCTGCCATGTTGATGCTTCACCTGTGTCTGAAGAGAGTTACTACGAACCATAGAAGTTCAGAGTAGTGGTGACTCCATACTCTAACTAAATTAGATTTTCATTTTCATCCAGATCTTTAAGTATAAATTTGTAATATTTAAGAAACCTCAGAAGTTGTCAGCAAAAAACTTCTGATTAATTCTTTATCCAGATGTGGATCTGCACCAAAAATGAATCTTTTTTTCTTCAGGGTGTCTTTAGAGTAAATGATATCAAAATCAAAGTTTGGAGACTTTAATGCTGAAAAACAAATAATCGCATCTTGTCCTCCCTCTGTCTGTAGGAGCGTCTGATGGACGAGGGGGTGGAGGACGACGACAGTGGTGAGGAAGGGGGCGGAGGCCCCGAGGACCAGGCTCAGGCTCCTGCTGCTCTCCCTGAGCCAAGCTTCTTCACCACGGCGTGGTCCTTCATCAGCACCTTCTTCACCTCACTCATCCCTGAGGGACGGCCCCATGCAGCCAACTAGGTAGGCCCCCTACCTCTCCAAACCCCTGTCCTCTTGCCAGCAGGCACTGCTCTACGGCATTACCCACCTCCATTTAATACTGTCCCAAGTACCCCATCAACTGCTCCGTCAAAGCTGACCTTTGACCCCAGACCACCGGGCACAGCCGCTGCCACTCGGCTACAAACCTCCTACATGCTGCCAACGAGGGAGCCGATGACCCTGACGTCTGAGAGCAGATGCTGTGTGACTTGAGCAGGGGTTTAAAGGAATAAATGAACATTTAGAAAAACAAATGTAACGCTGTGTTAATGAAGTAAATGCTTCAGCAGTGAAAGTTATTATTATTTTTTAATTTCATCGATCGTGTATTCATTGATTCGTGGTGATAGTGAGAGACGCTGGAGCGAGCTGTCTTCCATTTTAAGCAGTGAAGAGGTCATGATTTTGAAACGCTTCAAATGAGGGATGTGAAAGAATCAGTTGGAATCGTCTCCCTGCAACGACAGGGAGACCTGTGACATCATGAACCATGAAACCACATCCCTAAAGACATTCTTATGTATGCACTCTGCGTGCATACTGACATTGCAGCTACTGAAGCACATTGTTTTCCCACTTTGTGTATTTACACATGTAATTTACACATGTAAGTATATGCATCTTTAATTCCTGAATATATGCTTTTTTTTGAATAAAAATCTTGCTGCAGTTGGACTTGGTGGTGTTTTTCCTGCTGTGCTGTATTCTGAAGATTTCCTGAGCTCCTGCAGGTGGCGACATTCACACATAATGTTACACTGACTCAGAGTAGAGGGTAGGGAGCACTGAACTTTCTCCTGTAGATATTATATATAGATGTCATTCATAGACACATAGATATTTTATATATCATATATTCACAAATTCCAAAATATTATTATTGTTTATTATGTACCACTGACTCTCCATACTTACAAACATACTCCCCTCCAGACAGACGATTAGATACATGTATTATTTAGCTCCAAGGGGGAATTTATTGTACTGCCAGAGAAATAAAAGAAAATGCCTTCTATGTTTTGTTGTTCATGTTGTATTATCTATGTTTATATTTGTGGTTCTGGTACAGAGAAATTAGTTAATTGCAACTTATTTCTATTTATATTATGTTATGTCTTATTTCAAAAATGGTTTCTAATACTGAGCCAGTGACTTTTTTTTTTTACCTAGGGTATTCTAGGGCACAGAGAGTGTTGCAAGACAGCCAATAAAAACAAGCAGAAAACAACAGTCACATTAGTGCAGTATCACAATTTAAAAGAATTAATTATACTAGAATTATGATGAAAGACTATAAGGTATCAAGTATACAAGACAGCTTGTAGCATGTCTTAAAATATGTACAGGAGAAGAGTAACACATATAATAAATACAGCAATAAATACATCCAACAGCAAGGATGAATCTGAAATAAGACACCGAAATGTAGAGTGAGTCTGATAATGGAGAATAAATGTATTGATAGATAAACATAAAAAATATACCGATAACAGATAAACAATATTAACACAAGTATGTGTCAGTAGATAGTGACAAGACAAAAAACGAATGACATTATTCTACAGTACGACATGAACAGTCATAGGAGCAAATAGAAATGGTGAAAAATCAAACTGAACCGATGTGGTAAAAGACGTAAAAGGAGAAGTCATTTTGAGCCAAAATACAAAATCAGGTTAAGCTGTCTGATAAAAAGAGATGGTTTTTAAACAGAGAGCTGTGCCTGAGCTTCCAGAGAATAAAAAAGGTGTATGAGATAATGCATAAGATAAGAACTTCACAGGCTGTTATAAAAGCACAAGGTCAGAACCTTTCACATCACAGAGAACATTATCTTGTATCACACTGAGGCTGTTAGTGTGGCTCTTGTTGTGCCTGTAAGAGACGATGGGTATCTCTCTCAAGGGCAGCTCAGTCAGTGGTAGGTAGGGTGGAATGTGTTTCATTGCCTTCACCTCCTGAGAAGTGTAGGTCCCTACTGTCTCTCAGCAAACGTCACACAGGAGGCAAAGTGTCCTTGAGCTTGAGGAGGAACTTTTAGAAAAGGCAGGATTGTGTCTGTGCTGGATGTTAGAGGTAGACCTTGTTTGTCCAGGGCAGGATAACGCTGCTCTGACACTATCCTCACAGATAGAGAGGTGAGCGGGGAAGCAGCTCAGACAGCGATGCACTTCAGAGAGCCCTCCAAAACCCCCTAATCAAATGACCATGGATTTTTGTGTAGTTGGTCGTAGAAGGCCCAATTAATTATGCATGACAGCGGCTTGACGGCCATTTGATTTCGTTACGCGCGCCCCCTCTGAGCCGCCGATCCAATCAGGTTAGGATCCCCCACCACCACCCCCTCTCTGCCTCCTTCTTTCCCCCTGGGGTGAGGGTAAGACTCCCCTTATCGGAGGGAGAGATTTCTTTAAGAGGGTGTTTGGGGCCTTGTAGGACATTTCATCATCATAATGAGTCCTTGCTATGCAGCCAGCTCTGCCCTGTTTCCCTGCTATCAGACCTTGTTGTCTTTGGAGAGGCAGCAGTTGGGCTGGACACCTGCCACAGAGGAGGAGGCAGGAGATAGACTCAGTTTATTATGAGCAGAGGGAAGATGAAGAGGACAGATAGAGAGTGTGACACCTGTGAGGATGGGATGTTGATGCACCTGCTTTAATAGAACAAGCCAGACTGAGCATGCACAGCAAAAGTTGTATGTACAGACTAGAGCCTTAGCGATAGTATAGCCTATAGACTGACTTACCTCAACTTTAATCCATACTGTAATGCTGTTGTATTTGTATATGAGGCAGAGGTCTTCAACAGGGGGTCTGTGACGGTAGGGGGTCCATGGAGATACTGCAGGGGAGTTTAGAAATGTTTTGATTAGACTATTTTTCACATTTATGTTTAAAATAAAAATGTCAAGTAGAATAGCTTGTCTGCATGATGTTCATGCAATTGGCAGATATTGATGATACTGGCACTGGTGTCACTTAACAAGGTCTGGTTATAAATGGCAGGGGCATGCCCCCCCTCCTCATTGTACCTGTACATGTTTAAGATAAAAACATGAACATATGAACCTGTACATTGTGAATAGCTAGTATTGAATGCGCAATAACATTTATACAATATATACAGTAGGAGGTCCCTGCTCCCCTTGTATAGGGAAAAGGGTGGGATCAGGGCTAAGGCTAAAATGCAGCACTCCCAAGAGGCACAGGGGGACCATGGACGGAAAAAAACCCCAAAAACAACAACTTTAAAAGACATTTTTTATGGTAGTGAAACAGTTAAAATCCCTCTTTAAAATAAGGTAAAACTATTAAAATAATAATCGAAAACTGGTTTATTGTAAAATTTCTCTCTCCCAGCTCTTGAATTAAAATAGGTGAGTCAGTCAGTCAGTCATTCATCTATAATTGAAAAATAATAAAACACACATAAAACACACATAAACACAGTGCTTTAAAGGAATGAGTGTGAATTAAAATGGCATGAATGTTGGTACAATCTGGGTTAATGTCACTTAAAACGGTTGTTAGGGTTTGGTTGGGGTTTAAGTTATCTCGATTACTTGATGACCCCACCCTGTCCAATTAATGAGCACATGACGTCTGTACAGTGTTGCAGCATCAGCTTTAAGTTGAGTTTCATGTGGAACTCGTGTTTTTCTGTTAGGAAGTTAGATTTCTCTGTTGCAGATTGTCATTTTCACAGTTTCAGGTCGAGGTTAAGTTTTGTCTGTGTGAGATGTTGAATCAGTTTACATGGAATAAATTCAGCTTGAGTTTTTGTGTTTCATTGGATACAGGTTGTCAGTCCTAAATTTCAGGACACATCTTCAGTAGTGGAGCCCAAGATCATCAAATGTTTGCGTTGTGTTGGGTGTTTGAGAGTTACTTTTTCCTGCATTAATATTTGCATCAGCATCAAAAACCTGGTATCTGAGTCAGACTCTGGTACATACTCAGGCGTGTGTCAGGGGTAATATCATGTAACATATAAGTGAATTTCAGGGGCTGTGTCTGACACTGGCAGGAAACTCATGTCTTTTGGCCACTGTAATCCTCCAACTCACAACTGTCAAAGCTACTGTTCATACAAGAGAGGATTAACATGATTATCTCATGATTCAATTGATTCACAAACATAAATGCATCCACATCAAAACATGCCATTTTTTGCATTAGTTCAAATCTGACATTTATTCAAGAGTTTTAGTGAAAAAAGTTTGTTGTGTTACATTTGAATTCAAGGGTTTAATGACCCAACTGCACAGAACAAAGAGAACCAGCAGAATGTGAGGTTCCTTTATTACAAACTGGGTCCAGAGTTCCAGAGCTGTGATCAGAAGTTCCAGGTTCAAGTGGTTACAGACGGGCAGGATGGCCTCCAGACCAGGACCAGGCAAGGAGGCAGAGCCAGGTGAGGTGAGTGCTGGACCTGTTGTAACCTGGGGCAGGCAGAGAACAAATGAACACCCCCAAATTGACTGGACAGATTGCAAGGTTCAAGAGCTGATTGTTGTTACCACTGAAGGTGAACAAAAGTGGTGATCAGAGCCAGTGACTGTAGCAGGTGAGGTGGTGGCTCGATTGTAGACTGGCACCAGGTAATTAAAAAACAGGCTGCAAGACTGCAGACCCCGCCCAGCTCCAGACTCACAGACATACACACAGACACAGATGGAGAAGGGAAGACAACCTATAGCCCCCTCACAGTACTCTCCCTTATGTTTCTAGTTTACTAGCTCCCTGTCCTCATCCTGCTCAGGTTAGGATGAATTCAGATCTTTTAATTAAGATAAAGTGACAACATGACCTTGTCAATTATATAAATAGGAGCTGGTGTAATTGGTGTAAATAGTATTGATCAGTTTGATATTTTTATATTAACAATGAATCAAATATAAAATGTGTCATTTGTAATAACAAACCAGAAAACTGCAGGTTCCTGCAGTTCAGACAGTACCGCTCTTTGCGTGCTAGTCGCGTGCATGCTTAGAGTCTTAGAAGAGTTACGTCGAAAAGACAACAGCAGTAATCCAGTGTACCACACTGAAGTCCATTAGAAGGCAGTGTAGCTCTAAAGCAGATGCTGGATGGTTTATTATGATGTTTTCCTTCACGTGAATGAGTCGTGAGACAAAGCTGGCGGAAAGTTAGCCATGCTGCGCAGTGAGGGTGATACTGTGCAGAGTGACCCAGTGTAGTCCCAGTGTAAGTGATGCGGCTTTCCGCAGTACTGTCGCATGCAGTGCGGCTTCACTGTGATGTGAACCCAACACTGAACACGTGTTGCGCGTTCCTGCGCTCTGGAGGCGTGGCTTCAGAGAGAGGTCTGAGGAAAGGGCCTTGGACTTTTGAATGGCCTGCTCGAACCGTTCTTCCAGGATCTCCAACCCTACCTTTAAAGTGTTAAAAGCCAAAGCAGTTACAGTAAAACAGCATTAGCTGAAGCCCTATTGATATCGGGAGAGATCTGGAAGTCGGCACAGCAGCCTCTGTGTCAAACTGCATTTTGTTTGAGAAACTTTTGGCAAAATCATTTGTACTTGAGCAGAAATCCAAACGTCTGCGGGCAGGAAGTGGAATTAGTCTGAGTTCTGTCAGGAAGTCCTGTCGTCTCCGTTTGTCTTCAGGCAACTTTGCTTTCAAGGTGTATTTCCTCTAAAACAATTTCCCATTGTTTGCCAACAGGTTTCACATTTCACCACAAACTCCTGTGTGTGTCTGTGTCCTTTGTCCTCCCTGAAGCACTTTTGTGGCCTGTTTGTTAAAAGCACTTTATCGCTAAATTTGACTTGGCACGTCTTGTCAGGGGAGATTGCAGCTGATGAGACTCTTGACCTGCAGATAAAACATCCATTAAGTGTCTTGTCTGGGGCGATTCTGTGCTCTTACTCTATTAGCATATTCTTAGCCATTTGCAGGATGGTGCATCAATGGATGAGCGCTGCCGTACTGCAGCCAGTCACCACGCCATAAAGAACCACCTCTCACTCTGCTGCTGTGCTAAATGTCGTCTCCGACATTCTAATGCTTGCCGGCTGTCCTCCGCCAGACGATTCAAATGACCGCTAAAAGCCCGAGGGAAGGAAAAAAGGGCCAAAATGCAAAATTGATGGAAATGACATTAGATTCAGCTCATGCTCCTCACCGTGTAAATTATGCCCCAAAATGGACTCTCTGGCCCGACTGTTAGTTCCAATTTGTTGGGCCATACCTCATGGTGGCTTGTCTTGCCCTTCCCCTCTCCCTTTAATCCAATCAGAGCCACAATGGATGTTATTTATTTGTTTATTTATTTATTTTCGAAGGATGTAACCGATTCTTATCAGGGCAGAAGTGGGGCCTTCTTCCTGGTGAAACGGTGACTAACGTCCAGCCATTGATCCGTCAGTTTGTCTTGCGGTGGCGGGCGATGCTTCTGGTGATAGACGACTGTGTGTGTGTGTGTGTGTGTGTGTGTGTGTGTTATATATACGAGAGTGTATAGTTTATGTAGTGGAGTCAATAGTGCAGATATGGCTGTGTTTTTCAGCCCTTGACTTGAGAGGGTGACAACATCAAAAGCTCGTGTGAAAATTATTTTGAGCTGACTCTGACATCATGTTTGTTTTTCTGAATTATTTTTCTGCTGTAATGACTGATTTTTTAAAAAGCCATTCAAATGTCCACATCCAGGCTGGCCCATAATGTTTCTGCTCATGTCCTGTTGCTCATAAATGCATAGACTGAACGCCTCAAATGTAAATGTAAAACATTAAACTGCTCCTATCTGAAGACACTTTTTATGCACATCAATTACAGATCTATTAGCTTTACAGAATATTATGATAGATGATAGATTTTAATGCAGAGCAGCATCCTTGAAAGAACTAACAGTTGACTTAAATAATTTAACGACTCTTGAAGTTTCTGAGTGGCTAAGTTTTAGGCCTAATCTCTCAAGTTTGAGCCGTCTTTTTTTTTCATCTTCTAAACAAGTTTAGTGAAAGCTCATGGTCTCTTATTTTAGATTTCTGTTATTGTCAATAACCCCCCACCCACACCTTCCCAAAAAAAACATCCAATGGGTGCAATGATTTTATCATCTTGACAGCATGGGTTCATTGGTGATTTTGTAAAGACAATGACATTTATAGTTATTTCAGGGAAATGAATGTGAGTTTAAATTCCAAAATAACATTTTAAACTAAAAAAAAAAACTGCAAATGTGCTTGTTTTCTTCTTTTATTTAGAGCCATGTACCTGCAGGACCTCACCTTAAACATGTCCAAACTGAGATTTCAGAAGTAACAAAAACAGAAAACTGCCTAAAGAGGCCAAGTTGGCTGCAGGGGGAGGCAGAAAGTAGCCCACTCCCCTGAATATATGAGGAGGTCGGGGGGAAACATGTTTGTGACCTTACAGTCACAGTCTGTGAGTTCGTTAAGATCATGTCAGTGTTGTTCCAAGCTGTCAAGAATGGAGGAGAATGGCTGCAACTCTGAAGACTCAAAACATCAATGTCCAAAATTCTAGTCACTTCATCCTTGAGTCCAAATGAATGTTTGTGCCAATTTTGAAGAAGTTTGTTTAAAGTGTTACTGTGATGAAAAACTTAATGTCTGTGGCCCTAAAGCAGGGGTCTCAAACTCATTCCAGAAAGGGCCGTGTGGCTGCAGGTTTTTGTTCCAACCAATCAAGAACACACAGTTTGACCAATCAGCTGTCTGAAGACTGATATTAGTTGATTAACTGAGTCAAGTCTGGTGCTGCTGCTTGGTTGGAACAAAAACCTGCAGCCACTCAGCCCTTTGTGGAATGAGTTTGACACCCCTGCCCTAAAGACTTAAAGATACAACTATTTGATATTGATGTTTTCAGTCTTCAAAGTTGCAGCCATTTCCTTGACGACATCTTGGAACATGACCTCAACGAGCTCAGGCTGTGTCCTGGGAGGCCCCTCAGTGTACAGCTGTGACCTATCAGGAGTTCATGAGTGGAGGTTCTTACCTTCTTGATGTGTTTGAGACCAACTCTTGAGTTGTGATGCAGTGGTGTTGGTACACAGTAAAGTAAATGCCCTTTGGAAAAATGTACTCATATATATGTATTACATTAGGAACTGCTCAGCCATATAAAGAAAAGCAACAGTTCATCTTCACTTTAATGCATCTTCAATAAAGCTTCCAGCTTCACAAATCAACAATTAACAGAAGCTCATATCAGAGGCAACGTGGAAGAGTTGCAGTAAGAGAACATCTCGACATAAAGTGTTGAAATGGAAATGGCTGCAAAGAACCCATGGAAGAACAAGAAGAGAATTGTTGGGCCAAGACAGAATGGACTTCAGACCATTATCTTGTCCGACAGCTATATCATTTCTGCCTTCATCAAAACTGAGGTGTTTTTTTTCTTTGGTCCCATGACATAAGCAAAATCCTGATCATATCCAGAGCAACCTGTGCACATGTAAACACATTCCTCCTTTAGGATAACCTGTTTTTATCCCTCTCCTATAACAGCAGGAAGTCTGATGTGTCACAGGTGGAAAAAATGGACAGAACAAAGCAGAGGTCATTAAGGTCATTAATAAAAAACCTGTGTTGTTCCTATTCCTGCTTTGGAGAAGGTTTGTGAAGTTTGTGAAGCTGTGATGTTTTTATCATAATCCTGGTCTGGACTATACCCATATATATATATATATATATATAAATCCATTAGCTCTGCATTTGATCCATGCAGGGTCATGGGAGAATTCGCAGCTGATGCAGGGTGAGGGTGGTGTTCACATTGGACAGGTCACCAGTCCATCACAGTGCTGAAACATAGACACAAACCTGGTCCAGACTTTATCACAGACATATATAGACAACATTTTATATTTGCATTTCATTTTAGGGTTAGATGATCTTATTTTTTTTATTCTCTGTTCTTTGTTGATACATTTCCATTCTTAAGGGAGCAACAGAGCTGATTGTTTCCTGGGGAATGTCAAACACCCAGCTGACCACTAGGTGGCGCGGTGAGCTGTGTTTTTGTGACATTAAAGCAGCTCAACTCTCGATGAAGCCGTGGAAACAGAACAGTACTGTTTTGTTTTTGTTGTCTGTATTTTGTCACACTGGACTTTAACAAGACTAATGTATGCACTGGCCTCCTCATATAGAATTATATAATGATATTTTATCCCATAAAGATGGAGAGTTCATGCATGGGGAAAATATATCTGCTTTGGCTTAAAACAGTAAAAACAGGCTCATTAAATGTCTGTGTATCAGCTGTGTGTCTTTTAGTCTTTTCATGATTTCATTTATTTCTGACAATCTGTGATTCACTGTGATGGAGAAACGTGTACATGATGAAAAAATAAAAACTCAAAGTGTTTTGGTGGTGGTATATATTTCTCAAGGTTTACAAATAACTATTTTTTTTTTAAATGCAGCATAGTATATTACACATTATTTCCAGAGAGCAAAATAAATATATTGCACTTAAAAATCATTGAAACACAATCTCGTTCGGTGTCAGATTATGGCATACAAAACAAAAGTAACACAATAGAAAAAGAAAACTGATTACTTTCAGTGGTAAGTCAGGAATGTGCATACAGTTGGAAGGGAGGGACGTGTTGTTGCACATTTAGAAAGATGGAAATCAACATGTAGTTCAGACTGTACATCAGAAAACGACCAGGGTTTGGTTACAAAAGCAAAAAACAGACGGAAGAAGAAGGATCCATGCACTTGTGTTTCCACAATAAACAGATGAGATAAGATGAACTGCTCGCATGTGAATCATATGCAAGGGGTCAGAACATGTGGCACAAGTCAAACCAGGACATCTACAGTGTGTTTGTGTGACCGAGCTCATTTATCATTAGCTTGAAATTCAGCCTCCACAGAACGGCACGAAAAACATTTTCATTATCACACACTCACCTCAAAATGAAGCCGACGCTGGCGCTTTTCATGGTCCAACTACAGTTAGTGCAGAAACAAGACAGTGAGAAATCTTCATCTGAGGTCAGTAATTCATCAGCAATCATTGTTTTTCTATCGAAAACTCAAATTTCACTGTCTTTCAAATTTGTTTTAAACTGTGTCTGTAAGTTTAATTAAATGGAGGTGACTCCTGAAGAGAAACTCCTAGTTAATTCATGTTGGAAACAAACTGAGTGATTTTAGTGCAGCATTAATAAAACTAGATTTTGGTATTTTACAGTTTAAAAAATGAGACATATCATTTTTTTCACAGGTGTAGAACACACAGACACAGATTTGATGAGGATCATTCAACTTTCAGTGTTTAAACCAGCTGGTTCATTGATCACTTTCTGATTTTTTATAGCAAACTTCACTTCTCAGTTGTGAATGTTTGAGGCTTCTCTGTGTTGCATATGACTGTAAATCTGAACACACCCTGTTAAACTGTGGGAAATTATTTTGAGTATTTAAATAATCTGATCAATAATAGCAACTGTCATCAAGGCTCTAAGACGTAGTCTAAAAATAGTCTTGTGCCGGTCATGAACTTTCAGCACCGGCTGTTTCTCAGACAGGTCCTTTTTTAAACGGGGAGTGGCTGCTGTGAAGCTTCTGAGCTGAAACCTGTCTTCATAACAAAACATCAGCAGCAGCCTCACTTCAGGTGGAACCATCTCACCTGTGCTGCCTGTACATTTATTACATTTTCCAATGATTCATGTTGCCTACTTTTACACTCTAACGGGGCTACGCCATCTCTGAGTGTGTCGAGACGACTGCTGCAGCTCGCAGCTTCTTCCTCCCTGTGTGTTTTAAATGAAACGGCACAGTGCCATTATTTCCAGGTGTGGACGTCCTGTCGGCACGCTCCCACATCGCCATGAATCAGCCGCGCTAACATCTGCCAACAGGCTGCAGTCGACACTGGGGAAGCAGAGACACCGGTGAGATGTTTCTACATCAATGCTGTTGTTTGTTTGCAATGGAAACAGATGAAATCACTCTGCTGTTCCCCTTCAAATGCCTCTGTGTGTTCTGATAGAGGAAGAGATTTTAATGCCTGATCAGAGAGTCTGTCTGGAAATGGATTGGTTTGGGCTACATTCATGGCCACGTGTAAAAATAATGACTACTGAACTATGAATATTTTAAAACACCACCTCAACACATAATGTGGTCAGAACTCTCCTGGTTAAGGCCTGGTTGCCCGGAATGCTAACAGTCGGTTAGCATCCTCCTTAGCAACAGGGGAGGTTTATGGTGTAACAGAGCTAATGGGCTGCAGTTAAAGCTGTGGTTTCTCCTGTTTAGGACACTTATGCATCAGCACAGTCTGCGTGGTTTGTTATCAGATTTGCATCAGGTGGAGAAACAGTAAAATCTCTCTTCATCTGAGAGTAAATCCAAAATGATGACTCTGCAGATTTCTGCTGGTGTGACCGGGCCTTTAAAGTGAGCATCAACTTCATCCCCACTGTCAGTGATCTTCATCCCACATTATTCCACATAAAGTTTACCCAGTGTGTCTACTGCTGTCTGCATGCGTCCTATGGTTTCTTTCTTTCTTTTTCCCCCCCGCATATTCTTCACTCGACAATGAGATTTTTTTCCTATGAGTAAATGTAGCATCTTTGTCTTTGTACAACACTTTTTAACTTTATGTTTTTCATGTTATTTTTCAATGGAGCGTGGAGCTGTAGCTTTGCACTGTACATATGGCTGGCTTTTTAGAAAACACAGAAAAGCTGACACGCTGAAACGTTCACAGGCTCAGACTCGCTGTCCGACACACTGCAGCGTCACGTTTGTCGGCTGAGGTTGCACAGTCCAAGGATCACACAGCAACCTGCCATCTTTAAAGCTAAGGTGGAGACCCTGTGGCCAGTAGTGAGTGTTGGGTCTTTACAGGAAGACAGGGTCGTATTAAATACAGTTAAAATGAGTTCATATTGAGGATCCACTGTTCTTCAAGGGCCAAGATCAAACATGCTCCCTTTGTCATCTTGCATAAGGTCTTATAGTTTGTACAATGTCACCAAAGAGTTTGCAGCGACCCGTTTGAGGGTCTTTCAGTCCGTCTTTTTTTCTGAATGGGCTTCAGTGAACCACTTCCTCTTCACGCTGTCACCAGCACCTCGCTCACTGAGGTGAACTATTTACAAAGACCAGAGGGGAAGATACAAACTGGATGAGGAGTGATGAGCTGGCGTGAAGACATGACTGAACCGGGGTGGACGCTGGCATTGGGCTTGGCTGTCTCCTCCCCAGGACAGAGTCATACGAAGGGCGTCATGACCGTGGAGGAGTGGCGCAGTCCCTGGATGGCGGCGTAGGGTCCCTGCTGGAAGTAGTGGTGGTAGCGGGGCATGTGGAAGGACGGAAAGGACGGCCCGCTGCCCTGCATGGTCCCCGCCAAGGCGGTGGGCGTCAGCGGCATGCCAGTCGGCTGTAGGGGGGCAGGGAGCCCTGGATGGGGTGGGGGAGGGAGGCGGTGCCAGTGCCCATGGCTGACAGGGACTGTGGGTGCTGGAAGCCCGAGAAGCCCGAAGTGGTGGTGACCCAGGAGCTCAGAGAGAGGTTGTCTGAGGCAGTGAAGGCCGAGCCTGCAGGAGACGCAGGGAAATGTGCATATTAGAGGAATATTCACTAAATTTGAGGACAAGTCTGATTTGATTTCTTCTGCTACAAATACTCACTGGAACCCTAAATGTCAATTAATCCGCCTCTGAAAATAGTCCCGCCAAAAAAACACTTCCTGATTGACAACAGATCACTAAAAACTAGTGTCCAGCTGTTTCAGAAAATTTTATTTCTGTAATCAAACAATACAGTTGGTTTCAGCAGGTATCAATGGGCTTGACAGTGACACATGATGGTGGGGAGGACAGACAGTGCAAACACATTTGATCTTTCCATGAGATTTGTCGACAGTAACACAAATATAGAATCAGACCTGCCATCCATGTCACCCCTGTATCTGTACCTGGATCTGTTGTCTGTGTGTGTGTGTGAGAGAGATGACTGCTTACCTCTGGCGTGTGTGGAGTGTCCATCCTCGCCCAGGTTCTCCTCGTCACCGGTGTAGGTTCGTATGGGCGACCGGGCGTATGAGTGCTTGTGGATCAGATTCTCAACACTTTCCCTGCAGCAGAAGCCGAAGAGAGAGCCCCAAAATAAATCTCTTTTTTTCCCCCACAGTGATACACCTGAAGCTAACAACACACACACTTTTAAAATATTTAACCTCAATTAAGGTGCCCATGCTTAATCATGATTGATCATATTTTTTAATTCTTATTTGGTCAAAATGTACCCTGAAGGGATATTTGTGAGGTGTTCAATAATGGACAAATATGCTGCTTTATATAAATCTAACCTTGTTATACATTATTGAAAAACAACAATATATATTGTCTCTCATTCTGTATGAAAAAATCTGCTCAAATAGAAACATGATGGCTCCATCTAGAGACTGCGTAGCCTGAAACTGTGAGATGATTCATGATCCAAACTATGGGTCGGGTCAAAGGTCAGTATAACAAAACAAGTGTTAATCATGAATTCAAATGATAAAAACATAAAAGTGGCCTCAAGAGGAATTTGCATTTACATGTTATTATTAAACTGCTTTAATTATTAAACTGCTTTAATTTTAACTTCTAATATTGTTATTGTGGACTACTTTAATATGTGTAAGTGAGAATCTCCAGTTGAATTTCCCCCCTTTGGCCACACATTTAGCAGCTGATGACATCTTTGTCATGTCTGTAGGCTTTTTTTCCCCCCAAAATTCAATTCAAATTAAAAAAAGAGAGAAAGAAAGAAAAAAAAGTCTATATTCACATATGTGTTTAAAGCCATGAAACTGGCTTCATATTTGACAGCTGTGACAACGTGTCTATCTGCAGAACTACAGCTGTAGATAAAGTTTTCATTGTATCATGCTCAGCTCATTTTGTGAATGTTCTTGCAGTACTTATATAAACATCTGAAAATGTGTGTTCACTCTGTGTATTGCCCTTCTCATGTTTGTGTTGACTGTATATGTGAATGTATTTTGGAGTGTGTGTGTGTTCACTATTCCACAAAGTGCATTAGCTCATTTGAGTCTTGTCAGACAGCACTTCTCAAACACAGTGACACAAATTGTTGAGGGGGGAGGTAGTGTGTGTGTGGGTGGACAGGCAAGTGGTCTGCATCATGAGAGCCATGCGTCCATATTAGCAGCCCTCTGCAGCCCCCACCCCTCCAATTAGGTTAGGAAAGTGCAATATCTGTCAGCAGACGAGTACAAATGTGTGTGTTTTTATCAGCGTTGGGCCCCTCAGGCGCAGAGGCCACAGTGAACTCCCACAATGCACAGCAGAGCGGGGGGGAGGGGGCATGCTGGTTTCAATCAGTCACTGCAGCCAATTGAATTACAGTGTGTTTTAGTGCAGTGGCCGACTCCAGACTAATGTGATTTCTGCAGCTCCCTGAAGATCAATTGATCAGGTCTAATTCACAGCCCTCAAAAAGAGAAAGACAGAAGAAGAAGAAGAAGCAGAAGGGGGAGGAGGGGTAGATGGGGGGGGGGGGGGGGGTGTCTGGGTGTCTGTGTTTTGATGGTCTCTGCTTAGGATGTTTGGTGGAAGGAAATGGGCAGATGGTTTGATTTCAGCAGCTGATTTTGGCTGTTGTGCCGGAATCAGGAATAAAGAGAAGTGTGTGTTTTGGCAGCATCAGTAAAAATCCTTTGGAGGGGGGGGAGGGGGTACTGTAGGTGTGTGTGTGTGTGTGTGTGTGTGTGTTTATGAAGATGCACTGATGTGACTCTTTCATGCACATTATTGAAAAAAAAACAAAAAGAAAACAATTGTAAAAGGAAAGAAAAAAGAATCAAGAAACAAGAAAAATGAAAGAAAGACAAAATACAAAAATAGTGGGGAAAGAAGAAATCATTAAAAAGATGACAGAAGAAGACAGAAAAAAGAGAGGCAGGACAGAGGAAGTAAGGACAACAGTGAACACAACAATGAAAAAGCACAAATAATGGAAAGACAAGAAAACGGAAGTAGAGAAGGAAGAAGGGATGTGCCAGAAAGATAAGAAGAAATGGTTAAAAAATGAAAAGACAGAGGACAACAATAAAAAAAAATCAAACTGACGGAAAAGTAGAAAAAAGGAATGACCACAAAGAAAAGAGAGGAGAAAAAGGAAAGCAGCAGAAAAGAAGGTGAGAAGGAAAGAATGAAATAAAGAAAGACAAGAAATTAATCAATGAAGGAAGTAAAGATGGAAAGACAGTTAAAAAATGAGAAAAGAAGGACAAGACAGGATATTTAAGCAGGAAGAGAAGAGGAAGAAATGTAAGACAATAAAGCAAGAAGACAAGAGGGAAGAGACAAAGAAACAAAGGATGAAGGAAAAAATAAAAAAAACAACATAAAGAGAAAGAAGAAAAGAATAAGGAAGAACAGGATGAAGAAATGACGTGGAAAGAATAATGGTAAAATCAAGAAGAACAGAAACAGACATTTGACGAGGAGGAAAGATGTGAAAGAAGAGAAAGAAAGAAAATAACATAGAAGAAAGATTAAGAATAGAATAAGAAAAAGAAGAGACGTAAAGAATCGAGGAAAAAAATGTCTGATGACGAATGTTGTTACATGTAACACCATTTATCTGTTTTACACTGACACACACACACACACAGTGCAGGACCCAGAATCCCCTGTACCTCTCCATGTCCGTGAGCCGTGACGAGTCCCGGAAACCTTTGGCGAATGGGTTGCTGTCGATCTTGAGTTTGGTTATCTGTGAGAAACACAGCAGAGCAGAGAGACAGGTCAGTTCTCCTCTCTCCTCCTTCCTCCCTCCTCTCTTGACCTCTAACATTTCTCTTATATTGAAGCTCTTTCTGAAGTCAGTCAATCCATGTCATTGTGCTGTTTCCTGCAGCCCCTCTCTTCTCTTTCATACAACCAACACAGTGATCTATTAACCACTGTTTAGTCAAGCATAATTCATTATGCAGGGAAATACTACAGAACTGAAATGAGGGTGTGAAACTGGAGTCAAGGTAGAAAATCTCCATTTCAAGATGTGTTACTATTTTATAGCTCAGTGTGCCCTGCACTCTTTTCACATGTAACTTGTGTAACTACAACTGCAAACATGCACATGCATACAGCATCATATTGTGATTATATAGGCAGATATTTCAGTGTGAATGGTCAGTGCAGTTTTCCATTTTCACCTTATGAAGATAAAACTGATAATATTGAAAATTAAAATATTGCAGCTCCTGCGATGTGAATATTGCACTTGTCCATATTATGATGTTGATTATATTGTGGTTCATTGTGCAGCTCCGTGTGTAACCTTCTGTTATATTCTTAAGAAATTACATCGTTTTGTTCTTGTTTGCTGATATTGAAGTCATTTACAAATGTCTAAGTAAGAGGCTCCTCAGGTGCCCTGGGACCAGGTGGCCCCTGACACAGTAACATGGACTTTAATGTAGATCCTCACACTAAAAATCACTGGAATAAGAAAAGATTTATTTTTATTCTCAACATTTTATATTATATCTCTGACGCATTGTGTTGCTTTGGCCCAGTAGCATGTTAACGTTTAATATAACTGTGTATAACTGTATAACAAATATGTTGTTAATTATACAAAGCCATGAGCATATGACATTAAAACTGTAAATGATGTTATAATATAAGTCAATACATGAACACTGAGTCAAAGCAGCCTCTGTGCTGTATGGTTACGTGCCTCCTGGTTAAGTCTCTGCTCAGAGTGTCCAAACTGAGTGGACTTTTTAAGGTGCAGTCATGTGTTCACAGATGATCTGGTTTTATTCTATTGAATTATTGTTTGTGCTGTTCAGTGTTAAGTGTAATCTCATGTTTAGCAGTAGGAGCTTTAGTCTTTGTCATGTGATCTTCCTCGTGAATGAACAGGAAGTGCTATGAAAGACAACTGTAAATTTGATGAACCGTCTGATACAATCAAAAGCTCCAGTGGACCTACTAAATGGAGCTTTTAGCTGTTTTATTGTGTTAAAATTTCATGGGGACTGAGGCAGCAGAGCTCAGCAGTTAATCAAAAGTCTCAGCTACAACGTTGATGAGGAGCACTGGCATGTGCTGGCTGTCTATCACTCACCAGTTGGTTCTGATAGGCCGTGACGGCGGTGAAGACGGTCTCCACAAAGACAAAGGTGCGGAACTCCTCAGACTTGAGGTTGAGCAGCGAGGCAGTGTGGTCCTTCTTCTTGATGATGTGGACCCGGGGCTGATACTTGTGCATGGAGTTGAGGATGATCTACAGAGGACAAAAAGTGAGACGAGGTGAGGTTAATACACCACGATCAGCGTCTGCTCTGGTAACATGATTCCTCAAAGCCTCCATATTTTTCCCATTGCCACCAAATTCCATTAAAAAGACCAAAACCTTCCTTCAGCGAACTGAACACACTGTCTGACACATACCTCCCTGCTGCCACATGTTAATCCACAACTCAAAGGAGTCCACAATAAATGTACTATTTATCCCAGAGTGACGGTTGCTAAATTTACAATGACCAGCTGCTTCTGAACGTCACTATTCTTTCAAAAAATCTGAATATATGCCGTGACCCATTTTGAAGATTTCTATGTTCAGTAGGAGCCAGTGGACTGAAGGCCGCGCCACAGCAGTGGAGGAGGAGGTGGAAAATACTGAGAAATGAACTCAAACACAGAAGCAGCTGGAATTTGGTCTTTTCACTGGATAAGGTTCCTCCTTAAAAATGCACAATTACAAAAAAAAAAAAAAAATACTATTCAATCAGTGACTGAGCTGCTGTTCATCCCTATCAAATGAAGTGAAATATAAAATCAACTGATGAACATATTAAACCTTAGGTCTACTGTACATATGACAAACATTTTTACAAGGAATGGTCTGATTTACCTGCTGGAATAATGGTTTGAATGAAGGGGAAACTCACTGGTGCTACAAACAGGTTGGAACATTTTTTCTTAAAAATCAAGAATGTCTTTTTTTTTTTTTAAGAATTAAATATGTAAGTTTTGGCAATTCCGTTCGCTGATGACGATCATGTGACTAAAAGCTCCAACCGGCTGCTTGCTGGGTGCTGGAGTCAGAATATTTCTTTCAGTCTAAAAGGTTGGCCCAGGACTTTTACAATCTTATGTTAGCAATATATTAAAATGTACTGAGTCAGTACACGAGGCTCATGTTATAATAAAACAAAGATAAATAAATCTGTTCTGAACATCTAAATAAATCACGGTCGTCTTTTCCTGGCTTCAGACTCTTTACTGAAGATGCAGCTATTCTGAATTTAAATGAATGAGAAACATGTACGGCTCCAGATTATTCATTTCATTCGCTGTCAGAAACAACAACCCCATCACCAGTATGATGAGCTCTATAATACCGTTCCCTAATATTTGTTATGTCACAAGGTTAAATGATATATACATATTTTACATGTCAGTGCTCCAGCTGCACAGTAAAATGAAAACAACTTCAAATAAATAAATGTCTCATCAACAAATAATGTTAAATATCATTTACATACAATTACTTTTTTGGGGGGGCTATTCTACCTTTACATTTTTAATATGACCATTAATTTGGTGGAAAAAGAAAAAGAGGATTGAAATGGATGTGACAGTCTCAACACTGTTGACCTTAAAACAAACAATTTGAATGTAGATTTATTTCTTTAAGCTGCTTAGACTCCCCACTGTCTGTAACCACCCATCACCTTCATGTCTGCTTCACAAAGACATGGGCGATCACATCTCTAAGCAGGAGTTACACTTCATTTTTCAATTCATTATGCAGTAAAATAATAATAATAATAATAATAACGCCCTGGATATGTTACATTTTCATTTAGTTCATTTGTTTTGGTTACCTCCATGTAAATAATGTCACGGAGCTATTTTTGGCCTAACACACCCAGCAGAAGAGCAGGTAAGGGCCTTGTTCCTACAGCTGGCTGATTCATGGATAAAGGATAAATGTTTTGCTGCTCTGATTTTTTCTCTGTTACCTGTTTGTGCTTGTCATGATGCCTTCAGTGAAAGGAGGATTGAAAGAGCAATTTGCTCCAGTCAGGCCAGTAATCATATAAAGCCCACACTTTAACTCTGACTGAGGCAGGCTGTTTAATGGATTTCACAGACAGAGCTCGGTAGAAATCTGCCTTTTGAAAAAGTATTTCTACCTGTAATTTGGTTAATAGTTGCACTTATAGCATGTTGATTCATAATAACTCACAAATCCAGATCAGAGCTCAGCACAAATTCAGATTTTGTTCAGGGATATTCAAACTGTTAGCAGACCTACATGTCTTTCTAGCAGGCCTGTGGTGAGCCAGACCCGGCTTTGTCTGCCAGACATGCTGCACTGCCTTCATCATGCGTGGTGATATGTGTAAAAAAGAATAAACAAGTGCTCACGTGTCCGTGTTGGTCCAGTTCGTTGTTTGTCAGTTTGACTTTCTCAAAGGAAACCATCTGCTTCATCAGCTGCTCTCCGGTAAACGGTGAATCCGGGTGGACGTACAACCTGCCGCGGAGGAGGAACGGGCAGATAAGTTGGTTAGTTAGTTAGTTAGTTAGTTATTGTAGCTGACGTCAGGCTATGCGTGACAGGAGACCGGGCGGCCCGTTAGTGATAAAGTGACATGTAGCCAGCGAAACAGAGGAGCATGTGAACACCGCCTACTTCTAAGTCTGAAGGCAGCGGGTCACATCCCCTGCTCTGATTGGCTGACGGGCGCTCGAGGCCAACGTTCCATTTCGACTCAGTATTAACACGTAGGCTAAACGAGGAAAATTGCGTGTCGCTTAGCAACCGAGTTCTACCTCCTCATTAAATAACGGCTAAATGATGTGTAGTGAAAAACAGACCTAATTATTTATGTTTTTTTTTCCTTCCCAGTCTTCGTTTGATTCCAGACCTTCTGTGTCTTGCGCACATTAAAGTCTGTTGTGGCTTCCAAGGAAAATAAAAAAACAACATACTTTTACAGTTTTGCTGTGGTAATCCTCATCAAAGACATCCAAATAAAAAGGCAAAAGGTCTTTTTATTATTATTATTATTATTATTATTATTATTATTATTATTATTATTATTATTATTATTGCTGTTGTCATTGTTTTTGATTTTTCTTAAACTGACGTAACACGCGTCAGTACAGTTACCAGTGGACAGACAGAGAAATGCTTCCGGTGTTTTTTATCCTGTCTTGTATGTTGTGTGTATGTCGATTATTTTTATTATATTTTATATGGACCTACTTTTGAGTCTGAAATACTGATTGATTGATTGATTGATTAAATAAAATAAATAAAGTGCCAACTGCAGCATCAGTTTTACATCAGAATTAACTCAGAATTAATTCACTTAACTTAAAAACTCAAACTAGCAAAACGACAAAAGTGGACTGACACCGACAGGTTGCTCTCTGTGGCTACATGACAGGTTGTTCCATATATCAGAGTGGATATTTGCTGTTTCAGATAAGTCATTGATCGATTGTCAAAAATAATTCTGTGTTTACTGGTAACAGATCGACAGTGAACTTACAGGCCTGTGTTCTCTTCATATGTTGAGCCTATAGGCTACATTTGTTTTTCTTTTATTGTCTCACTGTACAAAAAAAAAACAAAAACAAAAAAAACAAAAAAAAAAACAAAAAAAAACTCTCTATATCAGACTGGGGTGGGATGCTCTGTGAACAAAGTGCCGGTGTGTGTGTGTGTGGGGCGGCCGCTGCATGTCGCCTACCTGGCGGGCAGAGGAGGGTCGGCCTTGCCGGCCACCAGCCAGGAGGAGCGGTGGTAGGCGTAACGGTACCGCTTGTTGTCCACGGGGACGATGTCCATTAACACGATGTACTTGGAGTCCTGGTCCACCCCGGAGAAAGAGACCCGGATGGTGGGGAACATCCTCCTGATGAAGAGGACACAGGACAGCATTAGTCCTTACTCGCAGCTGGAGCTGGACAAGTGTGTGGTCATTAGGCATCATTAACAGACTGTACTGATGAATTGTATAGGCGCGTGAACAACACGCGCAGGCTGCAC
Source organism: Caranx ignobilis (assembly GCA_021432705.1). Classification (NCBI taxonomy): domain Eukaryota; kingdom Metazoa; phylum Chordata; class Actinopteri; order Carangiformes; family Carangidae; genus Caranx; species Caranx ignobilis. The sequence continues at coordinate 16,088,746 of MU270012.1, forward strand.
TCCTCTACACCCTACACCTGAGTGAAAGTGGATTTAAAAAAAAAAAAAAACCTTCCTCTAAATCATTCTAAATATAACATGATAATGTTGTTAGAATGAGAAGGCGCGCTGTGGCTGCAGCGGGGGGGGGCTCAGTGGGTTTGTACTGTGGACATCAGCTAGTCTCAAAAATATTGTTATTATTCATTTAAATATTCATCACGTATATTCGTTTATATGTAGATTGCAGGCTCTTAAAACTGGAGGCTGGATGACGTCATCGTCCTCAGAGGTCGCTTCGGCTTTAGTGTCCTTCATATCGGGCCACGCTGTCCGGAAGGACACATAACCACGTGAGGCTACATGTATATATGTGCTTTTATTTTAGGACATGTTTTAATGGGTTATTTATTGTAATATTGTCATGGCACGTGCATCCAGTTTCCCCAGACAAACATGAGATCACGGTGGAGTTATGAGAGCAGGAGCCTGTCAGGCCAGCTGTGGCTCCATGCGGAAAACAACAGCTCCACAGACTGTCTGCACTGGGATAAGGACATCGACAGTTCACCTTCCGGACTTGGTGATGATCATCTCGGTGCCCAGCTCGTGAAATTTGTCCCACAGCTCTTTGGTCTCTAGGCTGCACGAGATCTTGGCCATCTCCTCGCTGGGGATGCCGGGATTGGTGGGGATGAGCGGCTCCGTGCACACGGCAGGCGCGCTCCCGCTGAAGTCCCCGTGGCCCTCCAGAGAGGACAGGTCAGCCAGAGACTGCTGGTTACAGGAGGACTTCTCCACGAACTGCTCTGTGATACAGAGAGGACACGGACACAGAGACAGAGACAGAGCACGAGGGAGAATTACGATCAGTTCATTTCTGATTGTTGCACGAGTTCACTCTGTGATGAAGAAACTGACAGAGAAAAAAAATCAGGTCATTTTCTAAAATGTTCTTGCGTTTTATTTTCATTTCTCTTGTAAAGTTAGAATCTATAAATAACACAAGTCAATGAGATGTTGAGAGGCTGCTGTCAACATGGTGCTCTTCATTATAAACCTGGTTCACCATGTTCTCAGAGTTACAGAAATAAAGAATAAATGCTGTCTGGTCGTTTTTTTTAAAATTAATTTAATTTTTAATTAATTATCGAATTTCGTTTTTAAAAAGGTTAAATTCAAATAGAAATGTGACGTAGCAGCTCACTCTGTGCCGGGTTTGAGAAATAACTTCTGTAAAGCAGAGAGAATAAGATGGCACAGTGAAATGATTTTGTGTCAGACTCAGATCATCTCTTTAAACACAAACGATCCTCTCCTTGAATAAAACCAACATGGTCTTATTTATACTGGTGCATTCAGAGGCTGCAGTAAACGTCCCGTTTCTTTTCTTTTTAAACTCTTACAACCCGGGAACTGGAGAGTAAATATAACGGGATCCACATGAGGCAGTGAACCCACTCCTCTCCTTCCTTATGTTTTTAACCCATGGTACTGTAAATATCATAAAGCCTTGATGGTTCCCTGCCTTTTTTTTTTTTTTTTTTTTTTACCTGTCATCAGACTTTTCATCCTGGTTTCATTCTGTTGTCTAACCTTTACATTCACTGCACTGACTTCACCTCAGTCCTTACGAACTTGAATAAAACACATGTAACAGGTCTTTAGTCTGCTGAGAAGTGATTGAAGTTTTCTCCTTCACCTCCTCCTCCATCCTTACCGAGAGGCTTGATGGTGTTCTCCTCCGTCTCTTTGTCCTTACTGGGCTTCCCGCTGGACATCAGGGCGGCTATGGAGAAAGCGTTTGCCCGGGATGAGAGCTGCGGTTTCGGGGATGATGTGTACTCCATGTCGGTGTGTGTGTGTACAAGGCTTGGAAAATATTCCTCTTTAAATAATAACAGCAGTAATAATGATTGAAAAAAAAAACAACAAAAAACCTCCAGGAATCTTCAACTCCGCTTCTTCAGCTCCCAGCGGAGGGAATGGAAAGAAGCGCAGAAAACTTCGCACAGTTCCTCCTGCTGCTCTGTTTCTGCGCGCAAACAAACGCCGGGAGTCTGGCCGCTCTGAGACGCTGTCACTGCCGAGTCGTGAGTCCTGTTGGACGCATGGTGAAGGGAAGAGGAGGAGGAGGAGGAGGAGGCGGCAGAGGAGGAAGACTGACTCCAGAGACCTGTGCGCACGTCCTGCGGTGTCAGATGTGAGGCCGGCGGCTCTTTGGGAAGCTCCAGTCCACTTCACCCTCCCCTTATAATTCCCCTCTGCCCTCCAATCACTGCCTCTGCTTCCACGTCACACTCCCAACGTCCCACTGCGGCTCTGATACCGAGCAGCCAATTAAACCTGAGCCTGTCAGGGTGTTTTGTTGTTTCATGCCAAACCCCCCAAATGAGAGAGAGAGGGAGAGAGAGAGGAGAGAGGTTGGAAACTCATACAATTTTTGTGACTTCATACTGAACCTACATGAGGTGATGACAGTGAGAATATGGGTAGGAAAATGTAATCCTTTGCCATCATTGCACAACATTAAGGTGGGAAATAAGAGGTGGAATTTAGTCTCCATGTGGAGGCCTGTGGAGGACCCCTGGAGGGGCCCCAGACCACATGTTGGGAGCCACAAACCAAGAATGTCAAACAAGGGAGATTTTCCTGGAGACGTTTGTCCAGGATGGTTTATTAGATAATTAATAGCAGCAGTGAGATGACCATGGTGAGGAGTTTTACACTCACACACACCTTCCTCACAAATTCTTTATCTTGTTCACACACACACACACACACACACACACACACAAAGTTACAATAATAAACAGGCCAGGATCAAGCTTCTATCTTCTTTATTATTATATTTGCTGCGGCTCACGCATTGTTGTAAATGTGTATAATATTTGCACACAGCAAGAGTAATTTAGTGTTCAACATCTTACAGTTTCAACTTAAAATCTCAGTGACAGGTGTGTAAGCTGGAAAAATCTCGATTAACAAATTTAAAAAAACAATAAATGGGTGTTTTAAAGGTCAACGAACACTTTAAATGAAACAAGCGACGTGATGCAGATTTCTGCATTTCTGCAGACAAAATAAAATATCATAAATTAATCAATATTATAAAAAGTGGGTTCACATCTGATTGGTAGATGGTGCCCATGTAAAAGTTTATAACCTTTATACCAGCGCTGTCTGCAGTGGTGAAACAAACACTGAGATATTTTACTTCAGTAAAAGTACCATCATATCTTGTACCATATTTCATGATGATAAAATACTCCTTTAGAAGCAGTATGTATTTACAGAGAAATGTGTGACTGTTAAATGTATAGGATAATTTAATATCAGAATATTATTAGTGATGCGTCCATTCAGATGCATATTTTAATATAAATAAATGTTAATGACTTTAAATGGCTTTCTAGCTGTTTGTAGTTTGATCTATAATTACAATACAATGCACTGAATGACATGATCAGGACCATACAGGTAAACACTGCCCATCAAAAGCAATAAGAGCATCAGTTAAATGTGGTGAAGTAAAAGTAGAATGTTTCTCTGTATTACAGTTCTAAATACATAAGCTCCATGTGGTGCAGTCAATGCATTTGAATCACTGGCTGTTTGATTAACTTTGGCTGGTCAAGGTCTCAGCACTGAGTGTCATTAATGAACTGAATACATTTACATTTACACTCTGGTGCTCTTAACCAAAGTCAGGGACATCAGGAACACAACAAACAGGCAGGCTCAAAACACACACACAGGAACCCTTATTGAGTGCAGGAGCAGTAGTCTTGGGTTAATCTGTTCTATGACACACACCAGTGAGTCCATAATCTTTCACACACACACACACACACACACACTTTCACATGACAACAGGAAATGCACATTATTTTATGAGGCCAGCAGCAGCAGCAGCAGTGGTACCAGCTCTAACAGTAACTTTTACTGGTGACAACAGACCATTCTGCAGTCTATTACATTTCTACCATCTATGTACTGCAGGTTTCTAGGCTCGGGCTCTCTGCTGTTATCATTATATTACTGTCCTTTTTCACTCACTCAGTTTTATATCAAAGAGGAATGCTTTCAAGACTGATTAAAGAAATCTTTTTTTTATTTGTCCTGCTTTTAACTTGATAGGGGCTGAATCCAGTCTAGACATCACCTAAGGCTGAGTCTTTATCATGACTAAATGTTTTGTCATCCGAAACACGACTGATAGACACTGCTACACTTTTTGAATATTTTTTAACAACAGATGAAAAAATTATATCTAATCCAAAATTTCTGCGGCAGAGGAAGTAACATCTGAAGCTTACAAGGAGTCCCTGAAGGCAGCATACTTTCAAAATGCTGACACCAGGTTTTTTCCAAAGGCGTCTCTCTCTCTCTCTCTTTCTCTCTTTCTCTCTCTGTGTGTGAATAGGATCACCTCTCATCCTCAATGTCACTCTCTCTCTCCTCTCACAGAGATGGAGGCTCACTCACGCGAACACCGAGCCAGAGATGCACGGAGCAGCTAAACCCATTAGGAGACTCCTGAATGCAAATCCGCTGCTGCAGATATTTAATAAGAGACCTGCGCTGGCAAATTAGATTACCCCGCAATTGCCAGTGGATAATGTGCTAAAAGCTTTCCCACTTAAGCGTTTACTCCTTACTGAATATTATTCACACTTTGAGGGGCCGGTGCAGCCTTAAAGAAACACACAGCCTGGAGAGTGAAGGTGGAAAAAACAGATGGTGGTTTAGTGTTGGTGCCTTTCACAGCTGAATACAGGATGAGTCACACATGAAGCAGGGAAAAATGAAGGAAATGAAGGAGTAACAGTTTTATTATTTCAGTTGGCTAATCATAATGCTCCCAAGCCAGAGAAACATGGCTGACACTGAGAACTGACACACTTTTACATGCATGAAAATCACAATTGTGACCGGTTTTGTTTTTCTTAGACAGACAGATAGACAGACAGATAGACAGACAGATAGACAGATAGATAGATGTCTTTATTGTAATTCAGACATCACATCATAATGTATTCCAGAACCAAATTATATTTGAATCAGGCCACAAAAAACAGGTAGATAAAAACACTGTAATAAAAATAACCAGGTTAAAAGAATCAGTAGAAAAATATATAAATGTAACATAAAAACAAATACACATGTAGATGTGTAGAATAGGTACAATAAATAAGATAAAAGGAAATAAAAATGTTGCTGTGTACTGCACTACAAGTGTGAGACAATATTGCACAGTCAGCATATAGTGTGAGTGTGTGTTCTTTTGATTTCTGTGTTTTCATGGTGTTCAGCACATAAAAATTATATACAAATTATAAAAGTTGTGTCCATATATTTCAGCCTCCAAAAATGAATCATCCACAGTTTTGTTCAAGTTCATTTTGGCTCATTTTTGTTTTTGCCAAAACCCTTACAATATGTCCCTCCTAAAAATGTCATGAACGTAATAATAAACACAAACAATAGAATAATAAAAATATGATGCAGTCTCTTTATATGTATCTTATACCAATTGAATGTTTTGGCCTTTATATCAGAAGTATTTATATGAAATATTTATATCCCATTCCGAAATAGAACATAAATATTTCAAATTAAAAGTCACCACCTTCTACTGTTTTTTCATCTCGTCTCTGCATGATACATGAATATCATGTATCACAAATATATAGAAACATTGTCATCTAATATTATCTTTCTGTTTTATTTATTTGATTTAAGTTCTATGCAAATTTGTTTTCTTTTTTCAGAATCCTTTCCCCTAATTGATAGAGGGTAAGTTGCATGTCATATTCTATGTACTATCTACCTCATATACTATCTATATTCTATATTCTACAAACACATTATTAATTGTAATAACTATCATGACATGAAAACAAACGTGAGGCTAAACCTCTTAAAGGTGATTGGTCATTTTAAAATAATCAATGTTGCATAACCATGATCTTATTGTTCAATTCATCTAACATTTTAAGCAGGATTGGAGCTGATATCACTCATAAAGTAACCTGACAGTTCATTAAATACACACATGACATCATGATTCCTGATAGTTTGTTTACATCAGTAGCTTAAAACCAGTAATTCAATTAATTAAATCATTGACTTTTCCTGTATTTCAGAGGGAAAATGTCACTTTACAAATATTTTCATGAGCTTGAATCACATCCCCACATTTCCTCAATTATTTACTTGGCTGCATTCCAGAAGACAACTCAACATGTTCTATCAACACATGTTGAAGAAAGAGGCAGACAGATGTGTTAGCGGCAGGAGAAAAAAGTCTCATGAAACTGAATTTTTAATAAGTTAAAGGGAGTGAAAATATTCAATTTAAGATAAAAACTTGATTTTTCAGATTCAGTTTGTCTCTTTTTTTTTGAATGTCACTTCTGGCTAAATGTGACTCAGACATGTTTGCTGCCTGCACTGTAAAAACATGTCTCGATCACCGTTATTTCATCTTGAAATATATATACTATAGATAGATAGAAAATTTCTTACATTTATTTTGTAAACAAGTGAAATGATTCCTTCTGTCCCCAGGTTTAAGGAAAAACTGATGGTTTCTACAATGACCATGGTAAAAGACCGGCGTTAGAATGTGTTTTAAAGAGTGCGCTGCTCCTCCTGCAGTGTTTGCCAGCGGCAGGAGATAACAGGATAGGTGCCGGCTCGCCACACTGAGAGCCTGTGAGCTGCAGCACTCAGGGATATGACGATGAAACCATCTGAACAATTATTCCTCCAGATAAATGGCTGCCGCGTGAAAAGGTCAGCAACAAACGACAGCCAATTCCCCGCAGAGTGGAATCTGAGGTAAAATAATCGCCCTGTGATTGAATTGAATCCTGGGACTTTTGAGCCACAGTAATGAAATGGCTGTTGTTGTGACCTGACCCTGTCACCTCCCCGATGATTTTTTACCAGATTACAGAGCAGGCAGCAGGGGCGACTATTTGCCTACAGGAGTACATTTAATATATGTGCATAGGTTTGTTTTGTCAATGTAAATCCCTATTATCACAGGTACTTCTGCATATTACATGTTGGCGTTCACCTGCAGGGCTGAGGGGGGCCACGGAGGTGTGTCGATTGTTTTAATCCCAGTTATAATCACACTTATGACACCACAACAGAAACACAAACACTGAATATTTACACTTAATTTCAGTTGGTTGTGCTGAGAAAATGCTGATATGGCAGCTACAAGGAATTCCCTCTTTCACAGGTCAATACACCATTCTGATCTAGACTGAAATATCTCAATACACATTAGATGGGTTGCTGAAAGGTTTTGTCCAGGTTTTTGTGATCAGTTCTTATTTAGTGCCACCATCAGCTCCGAGTCTCCACCATATTTTGAAACCTCAAAACATTTTCTGTATGGACTGGTGAATCTCAAAGTGTGAGCCCCGTGAGCTCAATGCACAGCAGTTTAAGAACAGCTGAAGAAAAACACATGCACTACAAATTCAGAAAACAACACTTCATACGTCTTGCAAACATCACCTTTAAAAATTGTATGATGTGAATTAATGTGGTTTATTGAAGCGTGTCAGCTACAAGGCTGCTGTGTGAAGCTATGAAGACTGATGTAAGATAATGTAAAATGCAGGAGTCATCATGTAGGAGGAGTTTTACAGAGACACAGTGGAGATGTTTTTATTTCAGAAGCAGATCATATCACATCACTTGTTATCTGACATAACCAGGCTTTGATCTGAAGCATGTCTTCACCAGGATGAACTCTTATCCACCTGCTGCTGACTACACTGACTCAGCCCAACACACACACACACACACACACACACACACACATTTGCACTTTCACACAGCCCCTCTCACTCACCCCTCCAACCCCCTAACCTGAGGCATGCAGTGGTCGGTCTGTTGCCTCCGTTCATATGACTAATTAGACCAGCTTCACACTGTGCCGTTCCTTTTGATGCTGATCCCTGGTGCTAATTGCTGCATCAGTCCCAGGCCACAGTCAGGTTAAGTTCAAATGCAGGACTGATGTCTCCACCCCCACCCCCACCCCCCCATCCTTCCTCAACGATGAGTTGTACAAAACAGGTTTGTCACAAAGGCACCATGAAAACATGCATCCTATCCAAACATACTAGTTATTCCTCATAATTCACTGAGCAGCCTATAAAAAGATTTGCTAACATTTCTTAAAGGAGCCATGACCAATCTGTGCTAATGTTAGCATTAATAGCCATATTTTATTCCTAGTCACTTACAGCCATTTGCTATTTACAGATTGTTTCATTTCTTATTTCGTCTACTGGAGTTAGCATGTTAACCAACTAGCCTCAGCTAGTTCACCCCGTGTCACTTCCTGATTTTGAGTAGCTAACTGTGGCGTTCAGGCTGCACTGAAGACATAGCGTTTCTCAGAGGATGTATGGATGACATACAAAGCAACAGCTGTTGACACTAAGATTAGAAATACAGCAATATCAAAACTAATATGTTTCATTTCTAATTGTTTTGATCTCCTCTACTTGAGTTAAACTAACCAGCTAGCCTTGGCTACACTGTAACACATTTCACTGTAAAATAACAGTAAAATACTGGCAGCAGGGACGCCAGCATTTTACTGCTCATAAACCTTTATTTATTTTAACAGTATAGTACTGTACTTTGAATTACAGTATATTACCGTAGAATAACGTCAGGCACTGCAGTGATTTCACAGTGCATTTACCGTCATTTGTTAACAGTATATTACCGTATTTTGGACTACAGTACAGGATCGTATAATAACTGGCCTAATGCTGGTCTGCTCTCACTTTATTAAGTTTTAATACTTTTTCATGCAAGAAAGGTTTATCCTTTCAGTTTATCCAAATGACGCCCGTTTGGAAGTTTGCTCCGACGTTTTTGGAGATGTGAAGAGCCACCTGTGGGACCAGCCGACTGACAACATATGTCTGTCATATCAGAGGCAGCAGCCCAGGTGATCGGCCGGTCAACCTCTGTTGTCATCCCGGGGGAGACAGCGAGCCGGTTGAGTTACCGGCAGGCCTTTAGAGGTTTACCGCCGGCTGGTTAAACTCTTCCTGGAAGGTAAATGTTGGTCTCATTGATGAAGTCTAACAATTGCAGCAGCCACGTTAGATTGTCTGAATGAAAAGTGAAGCTTCAGGTGTGAACTGCTGGACAAGAGAGCAGCGCTGCCTCGGGGCTCTGTATGTACACAAATCACAACATTTCAGTAAATAAATAAATATTTTACAATGAACCGACCGGTCTACATCTTTTTGCTTTTGTTTGCATACTACATAATACATTTTGGTCAAACTAGTACGTATACTAGCAGTACAGTATGCAGTTTCGAAAACAATTCAGTCTGTCTAAAAAGCTACCTGTGCGCATGCGCTGCTGTTACGACAATAACCATGCACACAAAACCACCAGTTTTGTGAGATAAAATTGGCCTTAGCTACCTCCTCCGTTGAACTCCACATGGACTGCTGGTGGATAGTGAAGGACTGCTCCGCCACTTGACACAAAATGCTGTTTTATGATGTTAAATTACATGTTGTTACTGTGAACCCAGCCTTAATTGTTAATTTACATGTGGGGGATGAATATTTAACAGTATTTTACATTTTTTCCAAAAATACAGTCAGATGCTGTAATAACGCTGTAAATTTACGGCAATCCATTTTTTCTGCTGTTAAATGACAGTTATCTACTGTTGTTGTTAACTGATCAATTTAACTGTTAATTTACATGCTATGTATGAATATTTAACAGCATTTTACAATTATTATAAGATACAGTAAGATACAGTTGTAAATCCACTGTAAATTTACAGAGATTTGTCACTTTTGATACAGAGTTGCTGTAGCTACTGTCCAACTGCTAAAAATATAGCACTGGTCAGAGGATGTATTATGATCACTCATAAAGGCAATAATGGCTAAAGCGCTTAAAAAATAGCTGTTAATGCTGGCATTAACCATGTAGTAATAACAAAACTCTTACGTAGCGCCTTTAAAAAGCAGCTGTTTTATAACAGCTAACAAGTTTTTTTCTGCTTATGGAGGTTGAAACATAGCTGTTGACCTTGCTATTGTTTTCATAGCTCTGACCATATCTGACTAAGCAATAAAGCCCTGACAAAATCTGGTTGTATTATATCGCTCCCTGTATGGACAGAAAAACACAGGTGGTGGCTGCAGGATCAAATGTTTGACTTTTGGATTATGGAGGAGGTTTCTCTAACTTCCCTCCTCCCCCTCTGCTTAAAGTCTGTTTTGCCCAAACTCAATGGGATTACGCTGGACCTTGGTGAAGGATAGGTCAAATGAAAAGGGGGGGTTGGAGAAGAGGGATGAGGATGTGATGGATCAGGAGCCTGATGAGCCACTAACACTGTGATACTGTGCGATGGGGTAAAGCAGGGAGACATCAGAAACAAGACAATCACACTATAACTTACTTTAGAAAGTTAGTGGAGTGAGAGACGAAAGAAATACACATAGGAATGACCAAAAGACAAGGACCTCTGTATATACCTCTTACTGGACAGTCTGAAACAGGATCAAATGTAAGCATTCAGCACAGGTCCTACACATTTGAGGCTGAAATAAAGTGTGTGAAAGTTGAGGAGGTGTATGGATGTAAGATGACCATGATGACATGGTGCTTATAGGGTCCAAGAAGTTCAAAAAGTGAAAAAACAAACAAACGATGTACCATACACTGTGTATGGTCTATTACCCTAACCACTGATCAGGAGGGGTAGTTTTCTTGTGGAAAACGGTCACATGATAGGAGTGAATCCAGGAAGTATATATCATGTTACATCCAGTTAGGAGGCATCATCTGAGTCTGTGTCTGCCCTGTCAGCACTAGTTTTGAAAGGTGACAAATCAAGAATAAATGTTGAAGTGTTTAAATGGATGTTAGGGCAGCATATTGGAGACACTGTAGGTTGAAAAAAAATGTTTAAAACACTATTTTCACTTTATTGTTGCAAAAGAAAAAGCTCTGATAATATTTCTGACATTATAAAGTCACAAAATTAGGTCTACTTCATATGTTTTTCCATTAGAAACAAGATAAAACTTTTAAGCCCACACTTTTGTTTCTCAATCACAGCGTAGTTGCTCACTATATTACAAAAAAACCCTTTCAGTTGTTCAGTTTTGATCACACTGAGTCTCTGGGAAGGATGCCGTATCTGTCCCAGGCGCTCCTCACCCAGCCATCTGCTCTGTCTGTCTCTACATGACTATCGGACATTCAGCTGGTCAAACAAGTGTTGGATCTTTACATGGGGATGTTGACTCCATCGGGCTTCTGAATAATTGAGGAGCTTGGTGGTTAAAGGAAAAAGAGTCAGATTAATGCACATCTACAGGCTGCATGTCCTCACAGTGTGAGAGAGCGTGACAGACATTGACAGCGAGAGGCTAACAACGTGCTCGCTGCAACACCTGAACCCTTTTTGCAGCATAGCACGGACAACCAGGAGATTTTAGCGAGCAGGGGCGTGGTGCTAAAAGCTAACAGTGGGATCTTAAGGCATACACTCCTCCACCCTGTGCTTCAGTCGCCTTGTACATCTCTTTAAGAAGGAGTGCTGTAATTGTGTTGTGATTCTGCAGACCGTATCGACCTCGCTGACCCCCCAGGGGGAGGCTGTTTCTGAGATGTGCCAAGAGTCACATCTCTAAATATGGCCATAGGCGAGTGGGGAGTCGTCCCCGGCATGTTAGACTGTGGACTTCACCTCCGTGTCCTTCTATTAGTTTGACCTCAACTTCAGAACTCCACACTTCAGCTCCACAGATTTTCACTTTGGCAAGGAGACAGAAGGAGATCTGCTCCGGGGAACCTTCACACCAAAGCTGAAAAGTCAATGTCAAGGTCATAAAGTAGTGGAAGCTTCTTCCTCCAAAGTGGTTTCATTATCACTTTTTATGCAGTTTCCAGATCCTGTGCATCTAAATATTTTTTGACCTTTATATTTCAAAATACATTTGATATAAGATATATGATATGATATATATATGTCAGGATATTATAATGGAAAATATAAGTTATAGGGTTTCAGTTTTCACCAGAATAAGTCAGGTGTTACAGACCCTATTTGAAATCCTTCAGAGGTGCTTTGTGTTTTAATAAAAATGTCTGGAACCTGCACAATAACACCTTACAGTATATCAGTGGAATTATGTAGAGGTGTTTTTGTCCTTGGGTGACATTTAAAGACTCGGAGCGACATGGTGAAGAGGCCCTGCATTAAATACATCTGTCAAATGCAGTAAAATGTTAAATGGTGTTTAATCCATATTATCCCATATTCAGTCAGTTTTAGACTTAAAGGTTTCTCATAAATCAGTTGTTTGTGTCTCAAATCACCTGTTTTTGCTTATAAGTTCAGGTGATGGCTGTCTACAATTAACATGAGAAATTAACACACAATGTGAAATCTTCTTCAAAACCTATCATCTTAGTTTTCTGCTGATTTATTTACATTTACACTGTTGCTGTTCAGATTGCTGTGTGTTCAAGTATTTGCCTCCTACTGTTCAGTTCTATATATGTTGTTGGGTTTGTGCCAGTAAAGCTGTGTGCTGGTGGTGGGGGCTGCAGGCTGGATGTGGAGAGCAGGGGGATACAGGGTGCTAACAGCCAGCCCCAGTGAGAGGAGGTGAAGACTCTGTATGTGCAAAGAGCCCTGTTAGAACTGACTTGAACCTTTATTCACTTAAAGACACCGTCAGCCCCCTCCCCTCCGCCCCTCCACCCGTCCACTGACCAACTTCACAAACCAGGCTGATCAGACCTCTGATCATGTTCCAGATCAGTTTATCAAACTTGTGACTTTCACATGTATTTGCCTCGTACTGACAACAAACAATAAATCACCGTGATAATGGTGGAAACTTCAAATATCATGATTCTCAGTGAGGTGTCTGTTTTCTGTGGTTTTTGCAGATTTTTTTTTTTTATGTGTTTGCGCTGGACGTCTGATGATGACATCCTCGTCTCTTTCATCCCATACAGTATCTATCCCTCCACACCTCTTACAGTTTAAACATCTGGAATATAAACCACCCAGTCTGGCAACAGTGGACACAGTCAATGAGCTACACAGTATCCTTTGTTGTGGTCAACACATCATGCTCATGGCAGCACCACAAATTCACATTAAAGTTCTAGCAACAGATTTGTTTTGTCCCAAAAAGCCAAGAGTCAAACTGGGTCAAGTGCTGCACAGATTTCACTTTTTTTTCCACCTACAGATATGTCATTGTCCAGATCCACAAACTCAAACCTGTGTTACACTCTCTGAGTCCTATGGACTTCTGTGTGGGAGGGAAAACAAACGATCTATAAGCCGTAATCTTGCAGTCTCATGGGCTGTGTTCAACTCGGCCGTTGGACAGAGTGAACGCTGCTCAGGGTGGGATTAGCATCGCTGCTAAAACAACACAGAGGAAACTGGACCAGAGCCAATCGGCCGCAAGAAAAGGCCCATTGTTGTCCAAGTGTTGTTAGTGCCTGGAATTATCTGTGCTTAGTTACACCATAATGCACACAGACACACACACATTTACATGGCACATGCACAAACTCATGTATCAACTCATGCATGCTCAGACGTGACACTGTAAAATAAATAGTTATCTTTTCACACAGTTGCCATGCTTTTGTCAAGAATCAACATACACACACACATGCAGCCGTTGCATCTCCTGAGATTTTCATACAGTGTAGATCAGTTCTCCCTCTGTCTCCCTGATCAGTGCCATCAGTCATCCTGCGTCTGATCCAGGTACAATAACTGCTGAGCGCCGAGAGTGTGAGAGGCCCCGTCCAGCCGCTGACACGTCAGGGTCTGTGGCGGCAGCGGTCAGTTTGTGATGTGATCCACTTCCAGTATTTGACCCCATTAAAATGGCCGTCGCGGGTCAGAGTTCAAGAACAGGATTATGGTTTCTTGCCAATGACCCATTTGAACTCTTAAGGGTGCTGCGGCGGTGATTAGGGAATATTATGAAGATGACGAGGTGGGGGCGCCAAGGGGAGAGAGAGAGAGAGAGAGGGAGGGAGTTTGGACTAGTTGTTACAGGGTGAGTCTGCTGGTCCAGCAGTTTGTTCCAGAACAGAATATCTTGACTGGAGGAATTGCCATGAAACTTGGTTCAAACCTTCATGTTCCCCTCAGAGTTAACAGTCCCATGATGTTGTGATTTTTTTGCAGCGCATGTGTTAGGAAAATGATGAAGTTGGATTCAAAGTGCATTTATGATTTTGCATATGTTTCCTCAAGTCACAGTATTCTGAGCTCTTAGGGCCACCATAGATTTAACCTCAGCAAGTGTTAACTTCAGTCATTTATCGTTCCGAAGGAACTTGTGTCAAAAACTTGCACAGTAATTTTTTTGTGGGTTTTATCAGCTGAGTTTTGTTCTATTCCTCCTCTGCTGGTTTCAAACAGAAAATATTTTATGGTTGGTCTCAGGAGCACCAGATAAAAAAACTGAGCTTCAAGTGAAATTATTTATTATGAAACCAGGCATAGGCATGACAGGTAAACAAACAGTAGAGCTTGCTGAAAATCCATATTTTAGATTCTTCTTTTTACACTAATTAGCATTAGCATTTAATTTCTTCTGAGAACAGTTCCAATGAATGAATGAATGTAAAATTACCTGTAATTAAACAGCAAAATGAAATAAAAGAAAACAAAGGACAGGAAACATAATGCTACTCATTGTCACAACCACTGAATAAGCATCAGCGTTTGGGATGAAACAAGTACAGCTTGTTCACAGACACTGCACATATGATATAATAAGATAAGAAAGACATAATAATGTTGAGTCATGTACAGATATAATAATATCTTGATTCATTCAATCATAATGTTCAATCAGGATCATAGTTAATGAAGACTAAGGAGGATTCACACATAGTCACAGATGAGGAGAAGTGTTGAGGGAGAGATGAGGGGAAGTTGGTGGTCATGGTCAGATTGGGGGTGGGGGTGGGGGTGGCCTCTTCCTCGTGCCTCCAGTCAAGCAGAAAATCTCAGCAAATTAGTTACCGCGACGACGGCTGGTCGGGGAGCTTTCATCCAGCGCCGCAGGGGAGCCGCCATGGGATCAGGATAAGAAACACCCCCCTCCACCTCCACCCATCCCTCTCTCATAACAACATCTTCCTTCACCCTTCCTCCCCACTGCTCCTGAACCCCCTCTCCTCCTCTCTCCTCCAGCCCTTATCCAACCATCCATTACTGTTTCCTGGCAGCAAGGGGGGGGCTAAGTCGGGGCTTGTCGACCTGTTCGGCTGTTAAACGGCTCTCCAGCATTAGCACTCCTGAAGAGGTGTCACATAAACACCGAGCACCCGCTAAGAAGTGCAGCCGTCCCAGGAGGGTGAACCTGAATCTCTGTGTGTTTTTGTTCTCACAAGTTCACTACAGATCTATTGACATCATAGTGCATAAAACTATGGAAGCTGTAAGTGGTAACACATTCATACATTTTATTTCCTCAATTTACTCAAAGTAACAAGATCAATTCCTCAAGAAGAAGGCAACAATGTAATTCATTTAAGATTTTCATCACACAGCAGGTAGCTGATTGGCTTCTCCCAGTCATCATCCAGTATCCATGGAGATGCACATGACCTCAAAGTTGATCACCTATGTAGTTAAGAAGACATCAGTCTCATTAAGATAAAGATGAAGTCTCTCTAACCTCTTCTTAGATGACACTAATATGTATATTGTCTATTTATATGTCTGTAACAAGGTCTTCATTGAAGGGATATATGATCAATATTTTCCTGCTCCTCTGACAATGCCCCATTGTAGGATATTTCGTTCAATCAAGAAACTGTTGTTCAGTCATCTCAAAATCTCTATCTAATGATCTAATGATGATCTAATCTAATGATTTCATCAGGTATCAGCACAGACTTTAACTCACTTATAGATTCAGGTTTATCTTATGTGCATCCTTTTCAGATCAGCTCCAACACCTTAGAGTGTGAAGTGTGTAACTACAGGCACATGAAAACTCTCACAGTCCAGCGGGACACTCTTGTGCACATACTGTACACACTGTACTGTACATGCATGTACACACACTCTGTGTTCAAGCCCCTAGAGAAACACACTAACTGCTAAGAACTGAGTGATGCCCAGTGGACACACTGCTGCTAAAATCTATGGACCACTGAACACACACTGTAACACCTCTGAATGGTCTCACCCACACACACACAGTAAGCGTTTTGACGTACTGTTATGGGTCACTTGTGGGGACATTACATTGACTTACATTAACTTAGTGGAGACTTAAATTAAAGTATCCTATGACAGAAACACACACACACAGACATACGTACCAACAGTGGACTATTAAAAGTTACAACATTGAATCCTGGTGAATATCTACCTATCAAAGAGGGGAACACTGCCTCAGTCAGTTTAGAGGATGGGACTCGCCAAAGGACTGGACTTGAACCACAGGCTGCACTGCTGGCCCCATAATGTTGATGATTGCCTGTACATGACTGGGGCTTCATTTCTTGGAGCACTCAAATCTGTTAGTTGGACTTCAATATTCACCAATGATTGACCCCACAGCCTCAAAACCTCAGAGCAGTTTTCAAAAAAAAGAAGAAGAAGAAAAACCCTCTCGGTCACACACGACTGAGGTGTTTCTTAAAGCTTTTCACTGTTTGGGTGCTGGACTGCCACCCAAAATCCACTGAACCCTCTGATGGTTTAATGTTGAAGACACTTGACAATTCTACAACAAGGAGTTTGTGCACAGCATCTAAATGACAGAACATTGACCCTGGCCTGCACTGTCATTGCAACATTAATGAGTTGTTCAAATCTCCTCTCCAGCAGAGGCAGAGCTGAGCATGAACCTCAACACTCAAACATCTCCTGGTCTCCTTAGGACTAAAAGTCATATGAATTCATATCAAGTTTCAGGCACAATGTGAGAATGATTTCTGGCAGGACAAACAATGAACCTCCAAAGGGTCCACTTCTGGTGAAAGTGAGGTCCACTGTTGGATAGGTACACAAGCACACACACACACACACACACACACAGTGACTGTCTCCTTCCTATTTGATCACACACACTCACTGTCACACATTTCAACAAAGCGATATTGTGTCCATTTTCCCAGCTGCTGCACTGACTATGTGACAGAGTGAGCGGAGGAATGAAAATCAATGAGGAACATAGGAATCATGTCATATCAGGGTTTTAAACATGCACCATTGATTTCTTCAGCTTCACCTCTAAAGATCTAATATCTGCTAAGTGTGAGAGAGAGTTTTATGATCATAATTGACTTACCTGAGATAATTAACTCCTGCTTTTACACTGTACCTGTACTTGTTTATTGATCTAGTACCTTAACTTGAATTCACTCCACAACACACAGACAAGTTGAGCAACCACAACATCAATATCAATGTCAGTAATGTTGACAAAATGCAAACCAGAGACAGGCCTTTGTGCCACTCTAGTATGATCATAAAATAATACGTTACACAGGTTACATATACTGTAAATTACTGATATCTAATTCTGACATTGATTATCTGGATATATGAAGATATTTGTAACACGAGGAAACACCCATGATGACATTTTTGTAATAATTAAAAAAAATAAAATGTTGCAGCCATACATGCTACAAATACATATTGACTTCAAGTAGGTGTGTTTATTAAAGCAATACATAATTTTTATTTTCTTTTATTCTCTTTCTTAATTTCTCTTTAATTTTAAATGTGTTTATCTGTGAAAGGTTTCTCAGACTTCAGGACTCTACTGTTGTTGTTGTTACTTCAACATTAGCGACAAACTTTAAGATGTATAAACACTTAAGCATACATATTTGTCTGAGCTACACATATGTGTCTATTTGATTTTTCTATAGATTGTACTACAGTCTATAGATGCATATATATAATACAATGCAATAAATACAATAATACAATGCAATAAATACAATAATATACAATCAATAAATTAATACACATTATCTCAGAAAGAAAGAGAAGTTCACATAATGAGTGAGCACAAAATCTATGTTTATGTTTTCTTATTGTCAACATATGTCATAAAGTAAAGGTGTTGTTCCGTCTCGTGCTGATGCTTCTGTCATTACTTTGCTAACCACTGGTCAGAAAAAGAAGCTGTAGAATGATGGAGTGATGAGAGATAGATGTGGCCAGAGGCTTCTGTTTCTCTCCGACCTTTGACCCTGGCCCCCGGATCCCTGTCTGTGGAAGTTCAGCCTGTGTTCCAACGGCAATAGTGGTAACCAGGGATACTAGACAATGCTGGACACACCCACAGTAAAATATGTGAGTTCAGAGCTCAGACATCTATTGATATATAGATATAAACATACATGTAGCTCTCTGTGTGTGTCTGAGGATTAGCTCACAGACAGCCTGTCCCTGAAACTTCAGGCCTCCCACTGTGACCTGTTGACCTCCAAGGCTCAGGACTCTGGACCCTGATAAACCTCCAGAGCTCCCCACTGCTGGATGTGACCAGAGAAGCTGAGATTTAGGAGACTGATATCCAGAGTGAGCAAAGTGAAACTTTTTGAATTTGCCCTAAACTTGGTAAGTAAACGTCACACCAGGACACAACTGACTCTGAGGCTGCAGTGGTTGGATTACAGTACAGTTAGCTTAGTTATAAGTTTGTTACAGCATGCTAGCATTCAATTCAATTCAGTTTGTATAGCACCAAGTTATAATATACATTATCTCAAGACTCTTTAGGCAAGGCAAGGCAGTTTTATTTGTATAGCCCATTTTTACAAACTGTTTGTCTCAAAGGGCTTTACAGCATCATGACAACATCCTCTGCCCTTAGACCCTCACATCGACTGAGGAAAAACTCCCAAGGAAACCTTTAACAGGGAAAAAATGGAGAAACCTCAGGGTGAGCAACAGAGGAGGGATCCCTCACCCAGGACAGGCAGACGTGACATAGATGTTAGATACAGACAAGAGAACAATTTACAACATGGAATATGGAAAACAGGGAAATGGAATCAGTCAGTTAATGAAAAATGATTAAAGAAGCTCCTGGTGGGCAGGGAGAGAAGGCCAGCTTAATGGGACTACTGGACGGCAGACAGGGTCGTGAGCAGGGAGTGCAGACCGGTTTAACAGCAGGAGAAAGGAGGTGATGGAGGCGGCGGTTGGTTGGTTGGCTTTACAGGGTAAGGCCCAGACCTGACTTTAATATAGAGAGATGCTCAGGCCATGAACAGCAGGTAACTGAGTCAAAAGATTGGTCATTTTAATAGCATACAAGAGAACAGTTTTTTAAATTGTCATAACCATAATACT
The DNA here is from genome assembly GCA_021432705.1 of Caranx ignobilis. Taxonomy (NCBI): domain Eukaryota; kingdom Metazoa; phylum Chordata; class Actinopteri; order Carangiformes; family Carangidae; genus Caranx; species Caranx ignobilis. Next base: position 16,108,142 of record MU270012.1, read on the forward strand.
AACAGCAAAAAATGATATAGTAGTAGTATAAATAATGTTGATCATTGTGCTTGAGGTTCCTGTTTTTTCTTGCTCCTGTCACCAGGTGCTGCTCTTTATGGGCTTGTTGTGTCTCTGTAAATATCACTACACAGAGAAGGTCCAGACATGTTCCATTTTAAAAGTGTGCCCTAACTCCTCTTTGGTGCTGTATAAATAATGACTGAATTTTTAATTTTTTAATGCAAAGACGGTTTAAACGTATGATCTCGTTTAAGGTGGATTTCCTATTTGTATTCATTAGTCCCCCCAACTAATGGAAACAGATTTTGTCAAATACATAAAGTCAACTTTATATTCAGTGCTGAAAAAACACTGAGAACTGAGAACTGAGATGCTGTTTCTTACAGGCCCCTGGTGAAGACAAGCAGCACACAATCAGGGAAGCACAAGTGTCAAAATAGTAAAAACTGATGATGATCTAAATACATGTCCATGTGAATGTGAGACTTTCACATGCTCTCTTTGTATAATGTGTGTGCACAGGTGGTTGTGTATCAGTGTATGTGTCAGGTCAGTGTTTTTTCTCAGTCCACTGATAAACTATCTCACTCATCCTAACAGCGGCTCTACAGCCCATTAGTGAGCCACAATTAGAGAAGCTCTTAAATCAGTGAAAAAGTGAACACAACACTGCTGCTCCTTTATCAGCACCTCTGGTCGTTACCACCCCTTATCCACTGCTTTGCTGGTCCAGGAGACACTCTAGTTCACACTGCAAGAGCTGTGGAAAATAGTGTCATGAGGGAAGGGCTCCAGGATTTCAAAATAAAGCTTGTCTATTATTTTAATTATTTGTGATCCGAAGTCAAACTAATTCATTAGTTTTAGAAATTGAGGCTACATCCACACAACAACTCTCAGTTTGGACGACCTTTTTGATCATGTATCACAAACAAAACCTCACGCCTGAACAATCATGTACACTGTGAGAGCCAGTGGAAACAGGAAGTGATGGCCTGCAGACATCCAATCAGGGAGCGACCACTGGTGTCTATGGCAATATTTCAAAAGGTCTCTGGTTTTTACCTGTCCAGATGACAACACAACCACCGTTGCCAATCTAAAACAGGGTCAACAGTAGTGTGTCCAAAAGTCTGTTTTCAGTGCATGAACACTCTAGGGTGGACAGGAGGAGGAAGTACCAAAATGAAAATGATGTATGAGCTCTATCTGCTCCAAAATGTGATGGGCTCCACCAAATCCAATCAGGTTCAGAGCTTATTGAGCAATTCTGCTGACAAACAAACAAAGAAAATCATTGATAGAGATAATTAGTAATGACTATAATAATAATAATAATAATAATCATTATTTATATGGCATCTTCACAAGGTTAGATAAAAACAACAATACAACAATAAAACTGAAAAATATGTTGACAGTAAAATGAACATGAAAACAGATATACAAGCTTTACTGGAAAAGAAAGTTTGAGATGTGATGTGATTAGCAGATTCTACTGAAAAATGTCACATTAGTGCTTGCTAATGCTAAGTTATCTAAAGCTAAATACAGGTATTTCAAGGTTTTGTTCATTTGCTTTTCTTGAGGGGTCAGGACTGTAAATTGATATTCTCTGTGGAAGCTGTCAGAATTTTCAAAAGATAAACCTACAGGATTCTCTTTATAAAACAGTGAAAGTTTAAAGTTTTTAGTATTTCCAGACACCACTTTATATGAACCGTCATAATGAAGCTTTTCAAAATCACACAGTGTAAAACTCACTCACCGACTCACTGACAGACTGATGTCCTGTTGTCATAGTGACTTAGTTTACATGTTTCCCCTCCTGTTGACTGGACATGAACTGTCCTGATTTAACTGATGCTTCAGTGTTACAGTTAAATACTTAAGTCAGTGGGAGCTGCATAAAAAAACAAAAAGATGACATGATGGAGTGTATTGAAAAACGGTCAGCAGCGTCAGCAGCTCGCTCAGGATCTGGTTGTGGTCTTTTGAAGGACCCGGCTCCTCTGAGCATCTTATCATTGTGGTATGTAACACTAACAGTGACGGCCCGCTGTCCTCTCACCCTTTCCCAGGGAGGAGGGGTGGTGGACTGGGCAGGTCTGGAACACTGTGTGTGTGTGTGTGTGTTTATGAGAACGACAGCCTGTGTGTGTTAATTGTTTATTTTTGTGTCTGTGTTTTTGTGAGCTCATTGGTATTACAGCATACAGGAGGAGTGTGTGGGTGATCAGCTATTAGTTATTAAAGATCGAACAGTCTTTTATTACTGTCTATCTGTGTGTTTGTCTGCCCTGTACGTCCAGGCATGTGTGTGTGTGTGTTGGGTGGAGAATGGTGCTCTGGTTCATACTGGGAGGACTGGGATGGTGTTGACAGAGCTCTGCTCTTTCCATATTTGTCCATGGTTAGTGTGTCAAGATGCAGCCAAGGAGCCAAGTGATAAGGAGGACGTCTGGATGGTGTGTGTGTGTGTGTGTGTGTGTGTGTGTAGATTTGTATGTTCACAGAACAAGGTGTGCTTACCACATTTTCTGTGTCCCAAAGAGAGACCAAAGAGCTCTGAACTATGACACAGATATTACTGTGAAGACTGACATTATAAATCACTTCCTGTTTGTTAGCCAGTGAGGCGACAGAGCTGCAGACTGTCATGGCGCCGTGTTAGTCATGATTTCATTAACAGGCTGGATAAGAGACATGAGAAGACTGTGATTGAATGTATTTAGATTCACTGAAAGCTGTGATGATCTTTTTACATCTCTTATGTCTCTTTCTTCTTCTACTGACACTGTGAAATGTTATGTATGCCTACAAATATGCATGCATACACATCATACATATATAAGTGATTGTATATACAGGCAAGGTTCAGGCCTCAAATCAAAAAAAATTCTCATAATTTGGTATAGATTTCTTTAATATTAATTTGTTAATACAGACACACACACACACACACACACACACACACACATACACACACCCATGAGCTCCCCACACAGGTGTCTTCACATCTCCCTGATGAAGCCTGTCACTGAGGCACAGACAGGTACAAGCTGGGCCAGATCTCCCTGCTTCACTTCAACCTGAGTGGACTAAGTGATCAGTTATTGAAAACACCTGTGACTGTGCAGGTCGACCAAGTTTGTGCTGATTAGTTGAAACAGAGCAGGAGAACCACAAGAAACTTTGGACTCAGAGCTCTCTGTTGTGTATTTACCATCAGAGCTTCACTCAACCTCAACCTGAGCAGGAATCTGATCAACTAACATCTGAAATCAGCTGTTTGGAGTTGAAGAGTAGAAAAAAAGATCTAATTCAATCAAAATGCAACAAAGTTGAAAGGCAACAGACTTAGTGAATGAATCGTGAAACTGGGTCCTGGGTAAAACCTGAGCTGAGCTGGTTAGATGTCGATAAAACTGCATAAAACAATCACTCATGTAACTCACTCATGACTTATACACTTTCTTTGGGCTTTTATGTCCAATAGAGCTCATTAACATAAAAACACACCTCATTATTGATTAAGAAACTGCATTTGAATTCTATAGACTATGGTAGTCATGTTTTCGTCCAATATGTATCAGAAATCCTAAGCAAGTTTTTGTTGATGCAGCAAAAGGAAATGCTCATTTGTACGTGTTTATATGCAGTAGAGTTATACGCTAATTCCTGGGTCAGCTGCCAATCTGCAGGGGAAAGAAGACGGTGCATGCTATGATGTCATAAACACAACAACAGAGAGATAAACAAACGGGGAAGCCGCTGGCAAAAGATAAAGAAGGTGGCAAAATGAGAAGCTAATGGAGAGTTTTGAAGAAATAATATTCCAGATATGTGTTTTTGGGAGAGTTATAATAACAGCCATGTCTGCTTACTTGGCAGCGTTAAGACCAGTTCAGAGACAGTTGCTACAGCAACGGCCGTCCATATCATCATTTAAGCACATACAGCAAATTTTCCACCTCCACCTTGCGCAAAAAATGTGGTGCGCATTTGAGAGTTGATGCGTATTTTTGGTATTTCCACTCAGGTTTTTTTAAGCACAAATTCCAAAGGCACATTAAAATATGATACTGGCTATACTACTGGCAACCAGTAAGAAATCCATCATGAGGAAATGGTTGAAAGTAGAACCACCCACCAGTGATGACTGGATTTAAATGTGTGATGGAGAAGATATCATTTTCCCTCAAAGTTGAAAAAGAAAAATTTTATAGGATCTGGACCAAATGGACTGAGTATGTAAAACCGATTAGATCTGATTTCATTTGATTTTCACATTGTGCTTGTGCTGTGTTAAACCTACCCTTTTTCATGTGATGATTTGATGGACTGAGGTGGTGCTCCTCTGTTTTGTTCTGTTGTGTCATTGTCATAACTAAAACAATTAGTGGTCTGTAAAAGAAAGTCCCGGAAGGGCAAATTGGTCAAAATCCCTATGTCCTTGAATGACTAAAGCTATATATGTGTGTGTGTTTGTGTGGATGGAAACATGACTCATGTTGATGGACCATCAGACAGGTCTATGGCAAAAATCAGTCAGGACACAATTTGAGACCTATTTCTATTTGTAGTGAAGTTAAGACCACAGATGCAATCAATTTGAATAAAACTCACAGATGTGTGGTGACATGAAGCACAACCGAGGACAAGAGGAGGGCTGAAACTGACCTTTGTTCCTCAAACTAACACCTGAAAGAAACATGCACTTGATGTGGAAATTACATTACAGCTCAGTTTTGGTTTAAACTTTCATCAAATTTGGATAAAACTACAAATGAAACATTGGTATTTGTATATTTAAAGGACAGCAGATGTAAATCAGACCTCACAAACACACACTCACACAGTATTGGGTTAGTAATGAGGGAATACGGGAACTGGTCTTAAATGGCAGAGATGGATCCTGGTTAACTTATTTACCCATCAGGCTCTGCTCTCCGAAGCCTCAACTCTTTTTTCTCTTTTAAAAGCTTTTCGGAGTGATAAGCCTCCATCTCCCCCTTGAGATAGATGATGCTGTTGTCACAGCAACGTTATGACAACGCACCATCTCCAGACACACTTCCCCCTGCTTTTTGGTCCAGTGATGTCATTGAAGACACCGCAGAGACAGACAGGGGCCAAAGCAGGACACAGTCATAAAGACACACACACACACACACATACACACACACTTATCAGAGACATGGGTGTTTTTTTGGGGTGGTGTGGGGACTGTGGTTGCTGATGGAGCCATATTGGGATGGTGGGGGAGAGGGGCACTGATAACGAAGTCCAGGGACCTTGAGTGAGAGGTGGAGTGGGGGTCCGCCCCTCACTGGGAGGTGACAGGATACAAAGGATATAAAATAGATTTAGATCTGACATGTTTAATGCAATACTGACAAAACCTGCAAATACTGCAAACTGCATCATCTAATATCATCATCATCACCATCAAAACCATCATCATCATCTGCTGAATTGCCTCAACTATCTTGATAAAATCCAACATGAAGTTTATTAAGTTATCACAGGGCTACATTAGCTTTAACCAGGGGTTCCTAATTACTTTTAACTTTTAAACACAGATAAAGTGCAGTCCATAAGAGAATAACAAATGCTAAAAGACGTTACTTTACATGGCAAAAGTGGTATTTGCTTGTTCTTTGGCATCACGTGTCATGTTTCTTTGTGTTAAACTGTACATTACAGGTGTAGTTTACAATACCATTGGGTTTTGTTACCTCCTGTTACATTATGTTAGATGATGATGATGATGATGATGATGATGATAATAATGATAATAATGATAAGAAGAAGAATTAATAAGAACCCGTCTGCACTTTTCAATTCATAGCACACAAACTATGGATTCAAAGACTTAACGTCTATGACTCCTCTACAGGAAGCAGTGTCTTCAGTCTTGTATTTCATTGCTTTATATTTTGTACTTTGTTGCTTTCATACTTGTATTTCTTGAACTTTTCCACAAATGTGTGTTTGTTTGTGTTTTGTGCTATGAAGTGAATATTTAAAACTTTTCCTTTTATTTTTACTTATTTATTTTTAACTCTATGTGTTTTCTGTATTCTGTTTCCATATTTTTGAAACCTGTCATGTTGTTTTTGTGCAGGCAGTTACTTGTTTGCATCCTTTATCAGGGCAGGTGTCTGTTTCCTGAAATGCTGGATATCTCCTGTTGGAGCTTTGCCTTTAAAATGCTAATTACTTTTAACACTCAGGAGGGTTCTGCAGAGTTCCGTTATCAGCTTCGCTCTGGACGATAAAACTGTGTAACGCCTGTGAACAGCAGTTCCTGTGACAAACCTGCCGAAGGAGAAGATCTGCAGTTTATCTCACTGATAGGCCAGACTCCAGGAAACAAGTGTTGAGAACAGCAGCAATGTCTCATTCTGTTTCTCTTTCTCTCTCATGGTCACACACATGCACACACACATTAGCAAAATGGATGCTTGTTATTATTATTTCAAAATAAAAGTATTACGATTGGAAAGAAGACAAAGATGTTACATAAATGTGCTTTCATCTTGTTGATTTAATTTGATATAAAATAGCTTCTTGACAAAAAATACCTGCAAAATGTCATGAATTGTTGTGCATGTGCCTGTGTCTGTACTAACACACAATGCCTCGTTAATACCAAAACTTTGCAGCTACTGCACATTTGTCCAATCATAATATTTTTTACATTTAACTCACAATTCAGCTATGAGCATATTTACAAGTAGCCCTACAAGATGTGAAAATAAAATGAGGAGTGTTTTAAGCAGCAGCTGAAAGAATGAGTGGAAGAGATGAATTAAAACTGCAGACAGTAACAGCCTCAGTTCAGGGGCGCCCTGGGAACTCACCAGGTAGATATGTGGTTCAAGTCGATCTGAATTGGAGTATCAGTTGAATGAGTAATATGTAGGGTAGGTGTTGGGGTCAAAATGATGAGGGGGAAGGGAGAGAGAGGGAGGAAGAAGGGAGGAGGAGGGGAGAGGAAGAGGAAAGGAAAAGGAGAGACAGTAGTGACTCTGTCTCCTTGTCCTGAAGGTGGAAACAGGGTTGTGTATTTTTCCCACACTGGTGATAGAGCTATCTGTGTCGGCCCCAGTCATCCTGGCCGTACCCCCACCCCCTCACCTCCTCCACACCTCCTCACCCTCACCCCCACCCTTCCACCTCCACCTCCACCTCAGCCCTGCACAGCTTACAGGCTGTCCTCAGGAGGAGCCAGCCAATAAAGATAAGCTTGACGGAGGAGCCAGCCAATAAAAGATAAGTCTCAGAGGAGCCAGCCAATAAAAGATAAGACCTGGAGCACGTCTGTGACTTCCTCACTGATCTTCCCTCGGCAGATACAAGGCACCGCGCTGATACGGCTGGCGTCTCACTGGCATCCACAGAGAAACCAAACATGCATGGCGGCATTCAGACGAACGAAGCTGCATGTGAATCCAGTATCTTCTGCAAAGACACAAATGTGCTACAAATTTAGAGAATGTCATTATCACATGCACTGCAAAGACTTACAACACAAAGGAAGTGTAGGGATACAAAAAAAATGACTGACCCAGTTTAATGCTGAACTACCAGATGAAATGAGCTCACCTTATGTTCAAACACCAATAACAGGTAACCATCATCTTCGTAACGGAGTCAAGAAGCACAGAACACAAGTGTGCCCCAGACAGGTCCATCACTTTTCCTGTCCCGGAAACACTTCTGTGGCGTTGTGAATCTTTGCAGTGGATGTGTTGTCAAATTTGTCATGTTATGTGTTTTCTCAAGCTGCAGTGTGTTGAGCACTCAGGGCCACCAAACAAAAGGGTACCTTGAGCTAACTAAAGACATTTGCTAATTAAATAAACTAACTAAAAAATGTCAAATATCAGTATGGTCCAGCAGGAACGAAGGCTGCAGCAGCTTTCCCTCTAACAATAACTAAAACTGCATTGGTTCATTCACATAATTTCAGGTAGTTAATTAACAACAGTGTTAGTATTATTGTTGTTTTGCAGTGAAAATAGTGTGTGGGTCAGAGGTAAAAGTGAACCTAAAGTCATGGTAACTCATCCAGTATTTGTACGATTAGATTTTCTTTTGCACCTAAGTAGAGGCCAACCAACTACAGTAGCATTGCTAACCTTAGAGCCATGCTGCTATAGTGATTAACCTCTGAGGTCTGAGAGTGTTTTTTCAACCTTATATTATCTGTGAAGGCACCTGCATACAAGATAATTGGTGAAATTGTACGTCACAATCAGCTTCAGCAACAAACGATTTTTTTTCTTTCAGCTCACACTCAATATTTGTCTGTAATGGACTGTATTTTTGGAATATTAGAGATTATAGTGACAGTCACACCTAGTGTTAAACAAAACTGTCTTTACTTTTGCACACACACACACACACACAGGCTGATTCATAAAGGTCTATAGATAGAAGTGAATACATTATAAGACATGTATTGCCTGTATAGAGTGTATTGAGAAGCTTTTACTGATTACTGTGCCCCGTCTCCCTGTCACTTCATCCACTCTGCCAATCAGGATCCAGATCTGTGACATTTCTGCTCTTACTTTCCCTGTAAATATCCATGAAACCGAGCCGACCAGATCACCAGGATATTCAACATTAATCAGACGAACAGCAGAGCCCTGCGTGTGTGTGTGTGTTTCAGCAATCCCTTTAGCTTTTATTTAGTCTCGCTGTGACCACATGTCTCATCTGAACAGGAGGCCTGGCAAAGGAATCTGCGGCACATTTGATAATCTGACAAATGTTTAATGAAGGCATTTTTCAGTGAGCTCCATTTTTTCTAATGGCCACTAATGGGAAGTACATCGGACATTGGCACATGAAGACAGAGGAGACGTCTTTGAGCCAACAGAGATAAAGTCTAAGTCCTGCTCTGTCTCACACGCACACACACACACACACCTCCCTCCACCCTAACAGCACCCTCAGCAAGCCCCCCTGTTCCCTAGTCGCTAATGACGGACAGCTGAAGGCACACTCCTGGGGCGCCAATCAAATTTGCAGGCCTGTAATTGGATTACGGCGGGCAGGGGGGAGGGCTTTTATCTCTCCTCTCTCTCTCTCTTGTTTGTGCTCTCGTCTGCGGGTGAATGATGGACAAAAGAGCGGCCTGTCAACGTCAACTCCAGGCTGACGGAGGATGTGTGTGTTTCTGTGTGTGTGTGGGGTGATTGTTTAGAGGTTTGGAGCCAGCACCAACGGCTGCTGAGTGTATTGACATCATGACTTTCTCTGTGGGTTTTTTGGTTTCCAGCATGTGTGATACCTTCATTCATCCGTATGTGTGTGTGTCTCCAGCGCCTTTGTGGTTGTGTGTGTGCAAAATATCACTTAGCTCATTGCCTCGTCTCTGTTGCCTTTTCACCAGGCCTCAACACCAGGACGACACAAAGGCTGCTGTTCTCCGGCCAAGTTTCCTGAAGACAACGAGTCGCTCACACAATAGAAGCAGCAGCGACTGTGAAGGCTCCATCGACTGGAGCTGCTGCTGCTGGGGACAGAGCTCGGCCTTTAGATTTTACCCTCTGCAGAGTGATGAAGACAAGAAAACCAAGTCCTGCAGTGAAGAATTACTGCACAAAAATTCAGATTCAGATAAAAACAACAACAACAACAACAACTTTATTTGACCCCGAAGGGCAGTTCAGAAGGTCAGCAAGAAAACAACTATGATCAGTGCAGTGTAACATACTAAAATGATAAAGGAAGAAGGATTATAAAGTGTAGAATATATACAAGGAGGCTTGTAGCATATGAGTCAATATATGTATAGCAGATGAGTAATATATTTAGCAGCAATAAATAAATCTGGAAACAGCAGTGATAAATGAAAACAAGATAAAAGACAAGATTATAACACAGTTATATAGGGCTGATAATAGAGAGTATATGTACAGGACCAGGTCACAGCAGAGGAATAAATATTGTGGCAAATGATTAATACATGCATACCTAATGGTAAATACAATGTCTGCTCTCTCTAAACCTAATCCTATGTAATGGGGACATATTGACCCCATATGAAAGACATGTCTCTATAATGTGACAGAGCTGTGTAGAACTTGGTCCCCACACCATGGGCAATACCTGGACCTTGCACACACACACACACCTAGACACACACACACACACACACACACACACGGCAGGCCTCCCATCAAAAACAGATGTTCAGGCGACAGAGAGACATAATCCAGGCAGCAGGTGATTGTGTATGTGCATTTGTGTAATTGTATCCATGTATACTGTGTATGTGTGTGTTGTTCAGACGTCATTATTACTGTCATGTTGACAGTCGGACACACACGTAGTGCTGAGAGGAGCCTCAGGGTGAGTCTGTGTGTCAGCGCTGCTCAGTTAATTGAGTCTTTACTTTCTGCTGTGCAACCAGGGTGGTGGTTAGCATTCATTAGGCAGCAATTAACATTATCTGTGTGTGTGTGTGTGTGTGTGTGAGTCATTTGGTTTAATGAATATCAAAACCATCACCATCATGAAGTAACAGGAAATAAAGTAACAAACTGTACTGATCCAGATGAACTGAAGTTGGTTGAAGATTAAAAATATCAATCAGTTCATGTTCATAATTTAAAAGTTTCTTTTTTAGTTGAGGTGTAAGATATTTTCTAATCCAGTTACACTCTTATGTTTTATATGCTTTTCTCTGTTTAATATAGTTGTTTACGTTGCATATAGTTTCTGGACAAACCAAGACATCACCATGACAACATCATGAATGATCTTAGGACATTCTCAGTCAAAAACTTGTATTTCCTGTGAGTGTTTTTCTTGAAGAAATCTAATGAGTGATTAATGGATGAGTGTATGCTGTTCCCTGTTTCCTGATGGTCCTCAAATGTGTCATCTAAGCACAGACCCTGTACAGCCTTTAATCAAACCAGTGACATGAGTTAGCAGGTCTGTTTCACACCGTGACGCTCTTGGCTCTGGCTGCTTCACTGGTGTCAGCTGAGGAAGGTGACAGGACTCGGCGTGAAAAGTACTGATAGGTGGTGTGGTGGTGGTGGGGGGGGGGTGGGGGGGGCAGCTTTTTCCAGAATGCTCCCACATGGAGCGTCTCCAGAGCTGCAGACACTGACAGCATGATGGGTGACAAGCGTGTCTGCTGTCAGTCGTCCTGGGCTCAACATCCCAGCAGCTACATTCACATCAGCAGGGGACTGACGTGCCAGTCACGAATGCTTTGTTTCATTTGCAGCTGGATTGTGTATGAATTTACCACTTACAATTTACCACCAGTGACTTTCTTTCTTTCCAAAAACTTTGACAATGTTGACTTAAGTGAACAAAACCCAACAGTGAAATGAAATGTTTTTTGGTTGCAGAGGACCTGTTCCAACAGATCAGCACTGTTTGTTATCCCACAGAAATGCCAGCAGGAAATTGAAAACGGCAGACGGACTGAAATCTTGGAAATCTGTGAGTCTCGGCCCATCTCACCCACACACACACACACACACACACACACACACACACACACTTCCTCACTGAAACACTGGCAGCTTCTCACACACCATCTCTCACACACACACACAACACACACACACACCTCACTGAAACACTGGTCTTCTCAGTCATTGTGGATTTTGCCTGAGCTTGACTGAGTAGAGCTGCACATCTTTCTGAAACACCCCCTCACTGTGTAATCCATCTTTTGTAACACAAGTGGTGCAGGCTTATGTTTTTAAGTTGGACTGAAAATGACTGTACTTATGTGAGCACAAGTGTGTGTCTGCTCACACTCACACTGCAGGGATTTAACTAAAAGCTGGTGTCTGTAAGGAAAGAACCTGAGGGTCTGGAGGCTGGTTAAAGTTATTTATGAGCTGGTTATAGTCAAGTCTCAACTCCCTCAAACACTTTGGATTTAGCAAGTGACTTTTATTTCTTAATAAATGATCACTCACTTTATTATTGTCACTGTGACAGCTTCACTGACAGCTGTGATGGTCTTTTCACATCTCTTATGTCTCTTTCTTCTTCTACTGACACTGTGAAATGTTATGTATGCCTACAAATATGCATGCATACACATCATATATATATAAGTGATTGTATATACAGGCAAGGTTCAGGCCTCAAATCAAAAAAAATATTTCTTATAATTTGGTATAGAGTTCTATGCTATTTCTGTGCTATATAAATAAAGTGTCTTCTTCTTCTTCTTCGTTGTCGTCTTCTTTGTCTTCTTCTTCTTCTTCAGTATCTGGTTGTTGATCTGATTCCTATGTTAACAGTGATCACACCAGACCAATTCATGAGTCAGGGTCTCCTCTGCTATCTCTGCAGTTGATCAGCTATTCCACTGATCCCTGTTCTCCCACAGCCTACAAAGTCTCTGTTAAACACAGCCAGACGCAGCTACACACTAACAAGGAACATGTACCATGTTTGTGGTGTTTATCACTTTCTTTACTGTCAAAGTCCAACCACACACACACACACACACACACACACACACACACACACTCACACAAATGCACACAGAAAGGTTGTTAGCTCCCTCGTGTCAGTGCTAAGAGAGAGAGAGAGAGAGAGATGATTAGCTCTGTCTGTGCAATGTGTGACTCCTGATGTTAAGGTCACAGGTTTGATTCCCATGTTGACAGAGATCACAAACAGCCAACTCTAACCTCTGAGCTCTGTGTTTAATACTTGCATTTTAACATTAGGTGTGTTTGAGATGACCCTCAGATGATTTCGCCTGACCCCACGGCCTTCAGAGTAAAGGCCAAAAATAAGTTTCAGAGAGAGAATCAATAAAAGTGTTACTTTGCATGAAAAATGTGTTTTTTTCTGTACAACAATGTGTTTTAATGGTTTTTATCACAATTTTCAGAAGACACACACAGAAAGTCATTCAATAGTTATACACAAAAAAAAAATCTTGAGGCAGATTATGGACAACCGTAAATGGATAACAGGTGAATAATCAGGGTCTAAGCAGCTTTCATGATTTTAAATCTGAATTGCTGTTGAATTCTTGCCAAAACAGGACTAAAGCAATCTATGGGTTCAACCCCATGACCTTGGTATCCACAAAGAAGCTGCCCCTTGGTTGTGCCATTGGGAAACATGGTTTACACACCTTCACACAGGTTTAGACAATGAAAGCACGTATATATTTTTGCCTGTTTCACCCTAAAACATCGAAAATAAGCACTCCACTGTTTTGTTTATATTTTGGTGACTTTGAGTCACTAAACACTGAACCAATCAGAAAATGTGGTGGAAAATTGTTCCCCCTGCTGCTCCTCCAGTGACGAACTCCAAGTCACACTGAATGGCTCCAGATCTGTGACAGAGCTCATCAACACTCTGCTGTCTCTAACTTGTCGACCCAGATCCTCGTCCGCTTCTGCTGGTTGTTTTACTCACAGTTTTCCTCAGTCATGCTTCATGCTCTTCTGTTTTCACTGTTTCTCATAGAAAGCGAAAAGCTGAGAGGCCAGAGGATGATGTCCAACCACATGTCAAGAAGCCGTCCAATGCTCTCATGATTGATTTAGGAGGGGGGCAGAGTTCAAATGTTGCAGCAAAATATAACATCAAGGACACTGCATCGGTGAATACCGTCCTTGGACAGATGGTGAGTGTGTTTGGTGTGAATGAGAAGATGCTCAGTGTCACACACACTTCATCACAGTGTGGTCAAAGATTTCCTGCATTGATCGGTGCCTGAGGCAAAACTTCAAAATTCTTCACAGTCATTTTAAAGAAAACAAGATGAACTTGTTGTCATGTGATCAGAGAACCAGTCAAACTTCAGTATTTCCAACATTATGAAGTTTGCATTGCAGAGTCTCGTCGTGTGTGAATCCGTGTGGATCTGTTCATATGTTTCCATGCTTGTGTTTGGCACTAGTCCGCCTGTTGCTGCATGTAGCTCACTATGTACTTACAATTTGTTGTTGTGTGTCCACAGTGGAAGTCTATGTCAGCCGAGCAGAAGAGCAAATACCAGGAAGAAGCAGAGATGGAGAACATCCTCGAGTACCCACACTGGTCCTGCAGTGAAAACTATGTATGTGCACTGTGCTCACATATGACTTCTCCATGTTTATGTCACAGCCACTGAGTTTGTTGTGTGTCGATGATGTTGGATGAAACTCTCATGTGTTTGTTTCTGTGTAGGGCAAAAAGAGGAAAAGGGTGAGAAGAAGGGCTCCTGCTACAGCTGAGGGTGAGACGATATTTTGTGGATGTCAGGTTCAAAAACCTCCTTTCTCTGCAGCTCAAACTCAACTGTGTATTTTTTCATGTCAGGATCAAAATGTTGGCAGGTTGAAGAGGCAGCATCTGGTTTGTTGTTGCAGCTTCTGAACAGAGGTCACACAGGAAGCCAAGAGGACATGTAGACAGCCCCGATGGAAGCGTCCCCCTCACAAGACCTCTCTCTCCCCCACTCACCCCTGCTCATTGACGTTTCAGATCCATAAAAACACACACAAACAGACTTAAGAACAGTTTTTTACCCATCAACCATATCACTACTTAACGCTGCTATATCCCGCTGATGTGAATTTATTTATTTATTTATATGTACATATATATAGTTTTTGTATTTTTTGTATTGTTTTATATTTAGGTTTATTTTTATTTTTTATGCCAAGATTTTGTTGAATAATGACAAATAAAGTCTGATTCTGATTCTGATTCTGATTGTTTTACCTCACCCTCTACTTCTTCACTTCTGTGAGAAGCTGAGTGCGTCTCCCTGTAAGAGATTTGGCCATCATTTCTCCTTTGAGAAAAGAGAAAGTACATGTATGCTGTACATATATTTTTTGTGTATATAGAATCATAAAAAAGTCACATCTCATCTTTGTTTTTTGTCCCAGTGTGAGTGAGCTCAGTTCACCTGTCACAGCAGCTTGACACATGTGAACATGGCCATGTTTTCCACAAATGAAACCTCTTTTACTGAAGCAACATACAAATACTTTCATATATATATGAAACATAGGAAACAAAACTACATTTAAGGCTGACAACTTCACCACGAACAAAGATCTTTCAACTTAAAGTTCCTCTGAATCTTTGTGCAATACCCGACAGGTCCTTCAGCTGAAGTGTAGCACTGGGAAAAAAATCATGTAACATAATTCATATTCCAACGGTAGAACCTTTAAACTCAGTCGGCCAAATGAATGCTTCACAATAGTAACAACAACAACCAGCTGTTACGGCCCCACGTCAGAACACACGTGACCACCACGATGAGGTACAGCATATGAGTACAGTTACGTCAAATTGATCAATAGCAACACGTAAAAGTCAATTTAAATGCGCATGTCACTGTGTTTTAACAGCAAGCTAAGGACAAACAATGCTCTTTCATAACCAGACCTCGTGTGTGTTGTCTGCCTAAACCTGTTTCCATCATTTAGGTGTCTAGGTGCCCCCCCCCCAGATTATATCAAAACACTTGGTAAAAAACTAAGCAGGTAAAATCACCATGGCAATTTCTGAGGGCAGGCTGACACCAGGTGTTTCAAATCAGATTCTTAGGAATATCATGGATGTTTGTCCTATATCAACGTACAAATACACACACTACTCTCCACACAACACACACACACACACACACACACACACATATATATATATATATAAAATGTATGATGGTCTTAGTATAGTATTAAACACTTGCTGATCTCAAAACTAGTATGTGGCAGCAGTTTACAACAACTTTGTACTGTTCACTGTTCTGAGTCCTGTTTCCTTTACGTCCCTGGATTCAGGGTCATTGAGTTTTTCTCACACCTGGAGGATGCAAACAGCCTCCATGGTGTGATACGAGCCGCAGTGAAGTGACGTGATAATGATATGAGTGATAATGAGAAGGGGGGTTGAAGCTGCTTGATCAGGGTGAACCAGTTTGGAAACTTTTCCTTTTAACTGACAACTGTAGATTAATTTAAGCAGCGTAAATTGTCACCATCAACTGGAGAACGAACGTGTCAAAAGGAAAACACTGAGAAGCTTCAAAATCACTGTCTGAGAAAAGTTGTGTAAGTGTTTTTTCTCAGTGTGAACATGTGTGTTTGGTGTTCTCTTGTATTCATGAATGTTATTTTCCTATTTATGTGTGTTTTGTGTGTGTGTGTGTGTGTGTGTGTGTGTGTGTGTGTCTATGTGAATGAGAGACTGCAGACAGGGCGTCTGGATGTTGCTGAGAACTTCCAGAGCCCTGGAGCAGAGAGCCTGTCCCTCAACCACGCCGGCTCTGAAACACACTCAAGACAAGTTAATCCTCCAGAGCTGAGCTTTATCTGCTCCCACCCACCAGCGCCCAGCTCCTTCACCCCCCATCACTTCCCCTTGCTCACACGTTCCCCCTCACTAGCCCCCCCCCCCCCGCTCCGTGATCGATCGCGTACTTTGCTAGCACTCGTTCAGCCCTCCATTTGTTTCTGTGCAGATTATAAACGCCTTCATTTCTCAAACTGTCCACATCCACTTCGTGCAGCAAACATCTTTATGTGGTTAACAGAGTGTAGGGTTTTCACTCAGTCCTTCTTCAGCTGCTCTTGTCAGCTACAGACACAGTATGTCTGTTAGCTCTTACTGTAGCTCCTCTGAGCAGCCAGTAGAAAGCTCATTCGATTTGAGTGATCTATTACTTTCACCTTGGCTTTATTTGTCTTATTTTCCAAAATCATATTTATATTGTTGTGATGTAACTTTTAAGGTATCCAGTCAAGTTTCTTCACATGACCTGCATGCACGTTTCAATTGTGCTAATGGTTTCACACACGTTTACATGACAGTTGAAAAAAAACAAAATACAGCCTTAATCCGTCTATAACTGGACAACTGATGTGCATGAAAACGCGTTAGTCCGACTAAGACTGGATTTCTCTAGATCCGACTAAAACATCCAGATGATGCAATTGGAAACAGAGATGTGTTTATGATATGATAAGGAAGCCCAAAAGCCTGTGGCACGACCCAACCCGACTCATTTGTATATATTTTCATCCCGCACCCACGTGTCTGATCGGGAACTGTAGTCGAGAACTCTTACGTTTTTAATATCCAGTTATTTATTAGGTGATATAAAAGTCAACCAGAAAGTCTGTATTAACCCACTGAAACATCGCATACTGCCACCTATGCTGAGGCGGACACCATCAATTATTCGATTTTCCCTGTGTGCATGTAAACTGGGACAAGAATTCTGACGGGATGCCCAACTCGAGCTATGAGCATAGCTTGACTTTGTTGTGCATGTAAACACATGTGACTGTTCCACTGATCTTCATGTAGCTGTATTGCAGATGGTCAAACTAATGCATTAGCTCTTTTCAAGTGCCATATGTTTTTCTTAATCATTTTAAACATGTCTTCACATTCTTGGAACCTCTACTTGGACTTTTGGTAGTTGCTGTTTATAATAGCCACATATGTTGACAGGATTTGTGAATGGATATGCATTTATACAACATTATCTGAAATTTAAACACAAATACATAAACATCCATATTTACACAGGCTAAACATATCTATCAGTATGAAAAATGACTCCATCTTCTAATAGCTTTAGTATGTGCTATAATGGTATGACATACAGTTCATATACAGAGTAAATGTCACTTGAAGTTTGTTTTTGAATGTGGATTGGGCTCATTGTGGCCCCCCTGGCCATTGATGGAGAAACCACTGCTAGAACTGTGTCACATACCAGGGGGTGTGTTTATGACCTCTGGCCTTAGGAGGCAGCATGACAAGGAAGAGAAGAAGATGCTTCAAAGTGACATAATGATGTTATTTCATAGCCCAACACAGAGGTTTGTGTCACCATGGTTTTTGCCACAAATAAGGGTCGTTATGATTGTTGGAACTTGACCTGAGCTGTAACTTCAGCCCACAACCCTGGGCAAATTCAAACATGACTTGAGGTTTGGTTTGTAATTTTGCTGAAAAACCTTTCCAGGATAGTTTGGTCAAATTTCAACATTTACAGGACTTTTGTGACTGGAAAAAACATTTTAGTGGGTACATTCATGTGGAAAGAGCTGCTAGCTGCAGCATCAGTTTACATCTTCAATCAACCCTGAAAACCCACCATGCTTTTTCTCAAGATACAGTATTTTGCAGCTATGTGCTCTCCTGTGACTGACGACAGCGTAACAAAGAAGGATGGCGGGATTACCGGCCTGGCCCTCATGTCTCCCAAAGATAGGTCACATGACCCGTTGACCTATACCTCTGTGGAGAGCGATATCTGCTGGGCTGCAGAGCTCTGCCTCAGCCTCTCTCTCACACCGTCCCAGAGCTGGATGCCTGAGGATTAAAGTGTGTGCTGAGAGGTAGATCTGTTTTGTTTCTCTAATGCGCTAAGTACCTATAAGCATCCAAGGTGCTTGTCCAGAGAAAAATGTGTGCGTGTGAGTGTGTGCGCAAAGTGCAGTTTTTATGAATTCATACATGAATGCGTGTGTGTATGTGGGGGTGTGTGTATGTGGGTGTGATGTTGTGTGAACCTATTTGTCAGGTTTGTGCTGTGTGTTTGTGTGTTTTTTTAGATGGTGGTTTAACTCTATAAGTGCTGGGGAACTCTGTCGGCAATAAATACAGTGAGGCTTAAGTGTGTGTAAACACGTCTGCTGTACCAGACTGTGAAACGCTCTTCTGTGGATGGAGGGAGCTGGGAAAGTCGAGCAGGTTTAGAGCCACATATATCTGTCTCACTGACGCGTTTTATGCTTGAGAAAACCAATAATAAAAGTTACACTCAACTCCAGCTGTGTGTGTGACGACGTCCTGTTTGAGGCTCAGCTCTCTGGTCTCTTTCTTTATATGACTGCATTCATAGACAATGACTGAGTCGACCTGATGTGACAAATATCACTATGACGTAACACATTATGTTCATAAATATCAATGAAACTGAAGTCAGAACACAAAGATCAAATTAATACAATATACATTTAACATAATATAACTTATTGCATTAAATCAATCAATCAATCAATCAATCAATCAATCAATCAATCAATCAGTCAATCAACACACACATCTACTTTGCTATAAATCAAATAAAAAATGGAAACCTGCTCCTGTAAAATTGCTTTGTAAATGTTCTTAAAGTGGCCCAGTGACATGATGTGATGTCACTCCCTGTTTTATTGGAAACTACATACAAACTGATGATTCATACAACGTGGCAATAAAGACTGCTTTGTTGCATGGATGTTCTTTAAATGTCATGTCAATCATTAAAACAAATCAGACTTTCTTCATTTAATTGCTACAGAGTGGGTTTAGTAGAACAACTCAACTCTTAATTTTTCAGCTCAATCATGAAAAGAAATGAATCTGTGATAAATGTATTGTGTAAATGCTCAATGGATAATCATGTCTCAGTGACAAGTAGTAACAAGTGATGATGAGTGAGTAGTTTAACTTTAGCTGCAATTCAATATAACATCATCTGGCACAGCAGTGTGCGCTTCTGATTAATCACACTGCATTTTTGCTGTTTACCTCAACATTGTTGGTGGACAGATGAAGCAGTTGCTACTGTTGTCATGGATAAGAGTGGGATTTGACCACTAACCACTGTGGTCCTCTGACTGGATGCCCTTAATATTTCGTTATCTCACAGGTATATCAAACAACACAGTCTTTACCAGCACACTTTCATGCTGTCTCTGACCTTAGTGTTGTTCCCAACACAAATGTGAATGTGAAAAATTAATAGTCATTTGGCTCTGTCACTTGCTTTTCAATGAAATTGATCTGATGACTTCAAATTTGTTTTCACAAATCAACACAATACACACAATCATCCATCCCTTGCATGCAGATTTATCCAATATTCATTACTCATTTTGTGGCATCACTTTCATTGCTCTTTTGCACCATTTCTACTTCCACCACACATCCACCACTCTTTAGTTTTTCATTTTTCTACCATTTTTTAAAAACCATACATATGTGGGTATCTTTGTTGTTTCGTATGTCTATTTCTATGTAAGTACTGAGAGTAATAGAAAAAAACAGAGTCATATTTCTTGTGCACATACTTGGCCAATAAAGCAGATTCTGTCTGGTTCCTGACTTTTCCAGTTACCTGATCTCTCACCTAACAAACCTTAGTGTTTACCTGCTGATATGTAAGTTTGAGACTGAAGCAGTACTGTCCTGTTCCTGTACCAGCTCCATGGCTCTGGTGTCTTCTGCAACCCCTTCCCCCAGATCTCTGCTACCAGAATCCGTCAACCCATTCACGGCATTTCAGGTGCAAAGTGGGTTCCTATTCTCACCCAAATCCTCCCAAAGCTCCCCTGTGTTCCCCGGCTGGGCCTGTGGAGAGGCAGGCCAGTCCCCACAGGTGCAGCCTGGAGAAGATGACAGCCTCTCTTCAGCAGGGCTTAGCTCCTCTTGTGTGGCTTTGAGGCTCTCAGCCAGCAGATTCCCTGGGGGCCGTAGTTGCAGTTACACCCTCAACAACACAGGTTCTGTTATGCTGTCGACCGCACCGTTTAGATCTGCAGAAATGAATACAAAACGGGACGTACGGCAATTTGTGCAACAGACACGTTTGTGCTTTGAAGTGAGGGATCATCTGATGCCGGCGGCCCTCTACAGTCACCTTTCTTCAAAATGGACTTGTCTGTTAGCACCACGTTGACGGGTGTTTGCTCACAGAGGAGGTGCGAACACTGAGGGAAAACCTGAAAGATCAAAGGTAAGATGGCTGTCAAGTGGTTTAAGTCATGGCTTGTCAGTGACCTCAGTGAACAGAGGCATTATTACACACTTAAACATGTCCTGTATCATTAATGTGCTCTGGGAAATCTTTCAGTGCTAATCAAGGGAAGAGCACTTGAGTTTGTGTCTTTGTAACAAATCACTACCAGACTAATCTGCCAGGGAAGGAATTAAATCACCTCCTTTCTTTATTTCACTTGAAATTTATCCACATATTGTCTTTTTATTTGAGGTTGAACCACAGCTTAGGGCGAGGCAGGTTGGGGTGATTCTTGGACCCTACTGAACCCAGGTTATGTCAGAAATCAACCAAAGCAGAATCACAACAATGCTGTCTTATTTGTGCTGTAAGTTATCAAGTTGTGGGTCTCTTTTTTGGAAAGTACTGCCTCATAATCATGAATAAGTTGAATTGCCCATGTTTTTTGATATTGTTGGCCAAAGCTGAAAAACATAGATATAGGAAATCACCCTTAAATCAAGGCCCACTCATCTCATGACAAATGAGCCGTGAGGGTTAAATGAGGGTTAAAAGGTCCAGAAAAGGCATGTAAGTGGACCATGAATTGATATCATCTTCCCAAATGATGATTTCCAAAACCAGGAATGAACCTACTGAAGCCACAACCTCTAAAATCATCAGAAAAAGGAGTCAAATCACATAAATACACTAAATACAACATTGTATGCCTGAATGAAATCAGCCATCAAGAGTTTAAATTGGAGCTGCTTCATCATGTCAGGTCCGTAATACAGATCCTGGAGGCTGGGTGGTCTGAGTCATGAGTAACAGGAAGTCAACATCTCCTCATTCACTCGTAAAAGCTGACACAAGCAAAACAGGCACTGGTAACGACCAGCATCCTACTTCCCTTGGCATGAATGAGCGAAAGTGTGGGAGGGCGTCAACCATCATCACTGGGAGGTTTTTAAACAGCGACCGGTTGTTGTGTTTGACGCTGTGTGTTTTGGTTAGGAAGAGAAAGTTCTAGTCTCAGTTGACTCTTGAGATGATGGACGACTGGAGCTTTTGTCCTGAAGCTGACATCTCGTCATCCATCTGGTCCAGAGATTCGGGACAGTCTGAGGGCGACACTAGAAGTATTGATGATCCACATCCTGTTGAAGGAGGTGGAAGACGGGAACCAGCCATTAATAACTAGACTAACTAAATAACAGGTACAAGTGAAAGTAGAAACTCTATTAAATGAAAGTTTATACTTTTTGGCTTTTCTTCTAATTGCAAACATTCAAACTCACTTTTCACTCTCCCTGTTTTCAGGATCATTCCTAGGTTGAGGCATATGGTTCAAGACATGGTAAATGCTTTGGCACTTAGAGAGTGCTTGTCTAGTCTCTGAAACCACTGAAAGGGCTTTACACTACAGTCACATTCACCCTTTCACACACACACACACACACACACACACACACACACACATTCATAGATACTATATATCGTGCATGGTTTCTAATACATTTACTCAGAGATGACACATTGGTTGCACATGTGGACTGGAGCTGAGCTGCAGATCAAACCACCAACCCTCTGGTGGACGACCCACTCTACCTCCTGAGCCACAGCTGCCTGCAGGATGTGGGTTGAAGACGAGATGTGCATTGTTTGAAATATTTTAACAACCATTGAATTGATCTCCATATGGTTAGACCCAGACATTCATGATTCCCAGAGGGAAACCTTTGATGTTTCAACAAAGTGTTGGTGTGTTTTGTCTCAACAACTGTTGAATGAATTGTTATGAAATCTACAACTAATATTCATGTTCCCCACAGGATGAACTGTTATAAATTCTTTACTGCACAGTTTTTTGGTGTAATAGCCCAAAAAATAAACATTCCCACTGGCCTCAGCTCAGCTGACACTAACACCTAATGCTAATGCGCAACAGCCCCAAGGCAGGAATAATAGAAAAGATGCAAGTGGTGGTCACTTTATTTCAATTTAGATAAATAACAGGCAGGTTTTGCTCACACACTTCAAAAACCTCTCATCTAACCAAGACCTTCAAGGTCTGTTTGTCAGATTTCTAAAATTCTTTAAAGCATATTTATTTGACATGCACATCATGCTAAATTACTGTCAGACTGTCCACAGCCAAGTGAGGGAATCCAACATAAGCCACTGTATGAAGATGTTTGCAAACACAATGCTGAGAGTTATTCTGGTAATCTGTGAGCCAGTTCTGTATTTACATCCCACATTTTGATCATACTGTGATGAGGACTGTGCTGCTCCTCAGTTTCATGTGTTATTGTGTACGTTATCTGTGTTTAACATTAGTCTCTGTTATTTTGTTGTGTGCATATTTGTGATACCATAGCAGGTCTTTGAGTTATACACCACATCACATCTGCTGAATCACTTCCTTCAGGTGTTTTTGAGATGGTAAAATGAGTTTTTGACCTGTTTCCCAGTTGGAAACTGACAGGACAAACAAATAAAGAGACAACTTTGAATTTATACCTAAAGACAAAAACACACAAATTGTATTTGTGGTGTTCCTGAGACTTCAGAGGAATGTCTCTGTGTGTGGTAGGAGGGGTATCGAACAACGTCAGGAATGCTAACAGACTGCTGGTCTTTATTTGGTCTGGCTCTGGCTCTTATCTTCTCCCACTCTTCACAACCTAACTTTGTTCAACATGTGTCAACCAATCACAGCCCGGTATGATGGTGAGGCAGCCAATCCAAACAGAGGCAGAGCAGTAACAGCAATGGTCACCTTGTTTTTCTGTGAATGTGAAATCAAGCATGGACAATAATATGTTCAGAAGAATGTAGTGGGTGATAAGATAACATACAAACATTAGTTGCAAACACACTGAGGCTGGGAGACACACTGCATCTTCAGATATCACAGGGCATATGAGTGAACAGATGTTGGCAACAGCCTGATGTGTTTGGTGTTAAATCTGCCAAATATTGAAGAACGCTTTTTTCTGCTACATATTCATATTTCAGCATTGCTGTTCTGCTGTAATTGCACTGTGAGGCCTAAGCATCCATCAGACAGTCAGTCAGCCAGCACTACCACACACTTGACTCATGTGTCATTCATAGACAAAAACTGACAGGATGCTGCTCCAAGGGCATACTGCACAGCTACAACATCAAACCACCTGACACTCTGTCTGAGGAGGAATTGCCATGGTCGTACTTAGACTGTTACTTTTTAGTTAAATTATATTTTGTTATAGTTTCATATCACATGGATATTGTCAATTTCAAAAACTCTGTTCAACCAGATTTCCTCCAGGCACTGAAGCTTTGAGCTGTGTAATGTGTATCTAGCTTTTTGTCTTATAACAGATGGCTTTTAATTCCATTTTGACTACTCAGCATAGATGATCGTTGCATGAAAGTTACATCATGGTCAGTAACAAAGATGCTCACGTAGAGGCCAAACTGAATCCTTTCTTGTTAGTGGGTTTACAGAACTGTTGTGTAGCTGCTTGTGTAAAAATGTATGGTTCACTACTATGGTTGATCACGTGGACCAGAGGAGCTGACGATAGTGTCAGGATATGCTTTACAACAGGTGTTACAACAGTTATTGTTTTATATGTGGAAATTACCCAGAAGCCCCGTTGAGCAAAGGAAAACAGCAACGTCAACAACATTATTAGAATAAACAAAGAAGTTCTTTACATGTGTCAGAAGTGGTTGGGGATGGTGAAGTCCCAACCACTGGAGAGTTTTTGTTTTGAGAAACCAGTGGAGTGGCCTGCCTGGAAGAAATGTTTCTCCCTGTACAGGACGGCTACCAAACTGGACAAAGAGGACAGCCTGGTTCAAGTGAGCACGCAGGTGTACGCGCTTGGTAAAGAAGACAATGGTGTGCTGAACAACCTCAGCCACAGCCCCTCAGCTGCATCAGAGTTTCTCCTGCTTGTATGACAGATTTGATGTTGTGATGCCTTTAATTCACTTTATTTAGACTCTGGGAGCATTTTATCATTAATTATTTGAAAATTAGTTATTCAAACAGTAATGACTGACCTTGTTGGCAACACATAGACACAAACACACATGGGGGTTTAACACAGGTGATATGAAGTATTTGACTTTGCATCCAGTCATCACTCTTTTCAGGGAAGTGGTGCAGGATTTGAGACTTGCCATTTTTTCCCTTCAGTCATCAGAAACAGTGTTTGATGACATCATTAGATAGGGCCCGAACTAATCTGGGTTTGTTGTCAGAGAGCAGCAGCGGTGTGACGATGTTGCATCAGACTTGGAGCAGCAGAGTTGCTTGGCTGCTCAGGATCTGGCTCTGTGAGGCTGCAGCCGTGTTTATGGAGCCGGGCTGGAGATTAGGATGACTGCACACACACACACAACACACACACACACACACAAATACACACACACTGGGTTTCCACTCTTCTCTCAGACTACTCGCCATGAACACTAACTGCTCTCCTATTTTTTCTGGGGGTCCCCTTATCAAAGGCCTGGAGACTGGAGCAGTGACACTATCTACAGATGTGGGGCGGATATGTGTGTGTGTGTGTGAGAGAGAGAGAGAGAGAGAGAGCAACAGAGAGAGAGATTGAAGTACTAGCGGCTGACTTGAAAAGGGGGTCAGAGCGTCAGATACGGCTGTCGCCAGCGCCGTCATGGCTTGGAAACTCCAACACAACCCAACAAGGCACCATGGGAGTCTTATCGCTGCACATGGCCAATGTTCACTAATGCTGCTGAAATGTGTGTTTCAGGTGATGAACTCATTCTGGCAATAGTTTAAGTTGTTCAGGAACAAACAGAAATGTGATGGGTTTGAGTTTTAATGAAGTTTGTTGGTGTCGAAGGTTTCACATGACGCAGATACGGAGACAGTGTGTGAAGGTCAAAACAGAGCCGCAGCACACAGGTCATACATGTTTAGAGTATCACATGAGGTTATGTACATATACAGTACATGACCACCACCGTGTCTGTGCATATGTGTGTGTGTGTGTGTGTGTGTGTGTGTGATAAGGCACAGGGTGATGGCGCCAAGCTCATCCTCCTCTCATCAGGGCTGCAGTAGTTCCCATGCTATTCACTTCTTCTAATGACTGTGTGTGTGTGTGTGTGTGTGTGTGTGTGAGAGAGAGAGAGAGAGAGAGAGAGAGAGAGAGAGAGAGAGAAGATACTCATATTTGTTAAACAGTCTATTAGTGCAATAATTAAGCATTTCAGATGTTGAAAATGACATATAAAAAAGAATAAAAACATGTTTTTAATGAACAAATAATAATGCATGACAGTAACACAATAAACAGATTCTACATATAAACAAAAACTAATGTTAACTAATGTACCAAACCTCTAAATACCAATAAACAATGTTTTCAGATTTCCAACATTTTTTCATCTGGGTTTTAACCTCATTCAAAAGCAGTTTGATATTATCCACATATATCCATGTTTATAACAGATGAACTGACTAACTGCATCTGTTGTAGCTTCCAAGATGTTTCTGTGCATTTCTTTGTGTGTGGTTGAGAGTGTGTCTCACAAAAGATGCCTAACATATTTGTGTTTGTGTGTGGTGTTGTCTCCAGAGAGGGGCATTCTGATACTATTGTTAGTGAAATCTAATCTGTGTGTGTTTTGAATTGGGTTGGGGGTGGAAGGATTTGTGTACATGGGAGCAGTGTGTGTGTGTGTGTGTGTGTGCGTGTGTGTGTGTATGAGATGTTGGTTTGGAGGACATTGTGCTGAGCTTGGGTCTTCAGCAGCCTCTTTCTCCATTAATGCTCCATTAGCCAAATTAGAGACCTAATTGGGGAGGCGAGGAGAGCTCTGCGCTTTTAAAGGCATTGTGTGTGTTGCATTGTGTTTGTGGTTGTGTAACTTTGTGTGTATTTGTGTGTGTGTGTGTGTGTGTGTGTGTGCGTTGGATCCTTTACTGTAAAGGCCGACATGATCTGAGAGGACGTTTGTTTTGGGACAGGGGGCTGTTATCAGTGCAGCCTGTGAATGGATGGAGGTGCAGCGCTGCAGGAGGAACCTTGGCTCTGTGGTTGAATATTGTTGCGATCAGAGCGCTGATGACAGTCGCTGAAGCTAATGCACCGTCCCTGAGCCTTTAAAGGCCCGGCGGCTGCCAATTTGATTAGCAGGTTATTAGCTAATTAGCTAGCTACTTACTGTGCTTGTTGCCCTCGGGGTCTGGTGGCAGAGAGGCAAACTGGAGGAGACACAATGAAGGTGGTGTGTAGTTAACTGAGTGAGGCAGATGAGAAACAGAGGACAGAGCTACGTTTTAGTCCCTGCGAGAGGCAGAGATGAGATCAGCCATGAGACATAGGCTACAGGAGTTTTTTCTCCAGTTTTTCATCAGTTTGGATGACAAAAGATTCAATTCAGTGTAAAGACTGTAGATAGATAGATAGATAGATAGATAGATAGATAGATAGACAGATAGATAGATAGATAGATAGATAGATAGATAGATAGATAGATAGAGTCACCAGAAACAGTGTTTGATAGATACTAGGGGTGGAGACAAAGCTGAATACAGTATTCGGAAAGGCACAAATAACGTGTTTTTTTCACAAATACCTATTTTGAACAAATACTTTGAAAATAATTTGTATTTGAGAACAAGAAAAACTTCATATCAAAAAGCTGTGTTTCCTTGTGACCACAGTGAATATTTGTGCTCCTGGCCAGAAGCTTCCTGTGCTCTCCCTCCTGCGATACCTCACGTGTCTCACCCATGATTGTTCCACCTGTGTCTTGTTTCTCCCTCATGTATCTTTACCTGAGTGTTTTCCCATTGTCCTTGCTTTCCTTTCCTGTAGTTTTCAGTCCTCCTCTGTTGGTTTCATTTTCCAGCCTTGAGTTGCTCATGAAGTGCACAGAAATCAAATTACAACTGTGTGTAAGGCGCCTGTAATGAAGTTCCTAACATGTTGAGTTGAGTTGGAGCCACAGTGAAATGAAGACAGGATCGATTCACTTCAGAGTCAAAACAAGGGAAAACGGTTCAAAAACAGCTGATGTTACATTGTCAAGTGTGTGACTTCAACAGAGTTCTGAAAGTTGTTGAGGCAAAAAGAAAAGTTTATTCATTTTAGTATGCATTTTATTTTGAAATTCATTTTGTGCAGCTGGTAGCATTAACCTCCTGTTGCAAAAAATCTTTCCGGAGACTCTGATCTCAACTTGTATAATTGACTTGGACATACTTGGTACCAAAGTAATTGTGAATGACACAGGTTGTCCTCAGTGATTCATTTATGACATTTACGCGTGAATCTCTTCATGTTTTTATTGCAAGAGGCAGCTGACACTGAACTCCTCTTCAATCCTCAATCATTTGCCTTTAAGCTGATGCATTACATACATTTTAGCTCTCTAATAAATGAATCTGTGGCTATCCATCATATTTGGGTGCATGCCAGCGTCCCTCTGTGCATGTGTGTGTGTTGATAAGAAAGGCAACAATAAAGCCTTGATCTGTGTGAAGTTTCCCAGACCTCAGCTCTCTGGTGAAAGTGCTCTAAAGTAGCTGGCAGAAACAGCTGCACAGAGATGAACTGTAAATGACTGAGAGTTAGCTTTAACCTAATCCCCTCTTGTGAGGAAACCTGCAGGTCGCACCAGGGGCCTCACAGGTCTGTGTGTCCTGAGATCTGCACACCTCTGCACTTACCAGACACTCATATATCACACGGTCTCTCAAAGCCTGACCTGCCTGAATGAATGCTCCAGCAACAGACGGACAGTTATTATTGCCATGCAGTAAGACAGTTTGGTATTGTATTAAAGCTCCATACAGTATAAAGGTAGGTGTTTGTCTTAATGCTCCGTACGGTATAAAGGTAGATGTCCATGTGTAGTGTGATTATAAAGCAGCTCTAGGTTCTATATTAATACAGTGAAAGTATCAAAGCCTCAGTCCACAGAGAAATACACACAGCCTGTATTCAGACACTGAGCC
Source organism: Caranx ignobilis (assembly GCA_021432705.1). Lineage (NCBI taxonomy): Eukaryota > Metazoa > Chordata > Actinopteri > Carangiformes > Carangidae > Caranx > Caranx ignobilis. The sequence goes on from MU270012.1 coordinate 16,136,890, forward strand.
TTAAAACCAGCCGTCAGGACTTCTGTAACTTTGTGATGAGAGCAGGGGGAGCAAGCCCCACCCACCTGGACCCACCATTTAACATGTGTAGGATCTGGTGTCTTTGTGTTTTACATGAAATCTACTGTAACTTTGTCTTGTGTTTGCCATTGACTGCTTCATTTATATTTACATTACAAGTAGAGGTATATCAAAGGACAGGTGGTATCAGTAGCATTAGCAGCCATACACTTTTTTTGTGCAACACTTTATGTTCACTCACTGTTTTGAAAATATGTAGGCTATGGCTCCTAGATTGTATTGAGCCTATCAAATACATAAGAATATCAAAAAACTGAACTGTTCACACAAACAGTCGACTGATGAAAAGACAGCTTCTTCTTTCTGGGCTCAACTATTGTTACTGGGATGAACTACAATGAGCAAATATATCTTCTAATGGATCAACAACTCAAATAAAACACAGTATAAATGTCAAATGTGGAGCTTTAAATCACAAAATGTTCCAATAAAGATATAATTTAAATAAGAGTTGAGCTAAAACATATGTTTATTTTTATTTGATCAATATGAAGTACATCAAATTTCTCTTATTGCAAAATATGTAAAACCTCCATACTGTCAAAATCTCATACCAACATAACTCAGCTAGTCTTGAGTCATCACAGTCCTCGAGTTCACAGTGACCCGCTTTGACTCCAGACAGTAGCTCAGCCAGGTAGGTGAAGATGAAGAGAAGGAAGCGATACAGATGTTACTATATGTCTGTGTGGCAACAACAGGCATTTGCAGAAGCAGAGGCAGACAGGCTCATCAGCTGTGTAGGTGACAGGGGTTAGACTAGAGATCTTTCCATCACCAGCAAAATACTTGAGGGGAGCTGAAGCTGAGGAGCTGGATTTCTTCCATGACTTTTCACTAGATGCAGTTTATGTGTTATTGGGTTCAACCAGTCCTCAGCCTCAGCAATCAAAGAAGTGGTTCAGTCCTCTGAGATGAATCATAGGAGCGTCTCCTGAAATAGTTACACCTACATATCTGGTGGTAATTGGTGTTGCTTAGCAACAAAAACAAAGCTATGGGTCATAACCTGTTGCATATGAGCTCATTTACAGGATGACAGTCTCTTTGGGTTCAGACACTCCAAATGAAGTCACATGATACTTCCAGGTTTTAGGAATCGATTTGGACCAGTTGAGTTTACCAGTGCCATGAGCTTCAATTATTTGATAGACCATTTACATTCAAGTGCTTCCAATGGGACAAATTTTGTTGTGTCATGATTTTGGCCTTGACATTTTACATCCCTGAATTTTGGGACCTGAAGGGAGACAAAGCTGTGGTCGGAGGAGAAGGTTGAGGGAAGTTCTTTCACGGGATCCCCCATCACAGCCTCACTGATGGTCCACAGGGGTGAAACCAGCTGCTATAGGAGAACTGTGCGCCTCACTGAGCCAAGCTCTCTCTCTCTCTCACTGTTGATTCACAGCCTTGTTTACTGAGAAAACAGAGCAGCATCCAGGTATTGTGCTGCAGGATCAGCAGTGAGGCCATGGCCGGAGAAAAGGATGGATGGTGGTTTTGCATTTTTCAGTCTCAGTGTGTGGCCGGCTTAGACATCATGTATGTGTAGAAAAAAAAATCACCCTTGTGTGGTCAGCTTCCCTTCAATGCACTACTTCCACTGTTAATCACCGATTCCCCAGAGGATGATGTGTGATTATCCTCCGGCATGTGTCACGTCTGCCTTACGTGAGGATGATTAATCAATAACTACTGCCTGTTGTCTTTATTCAGGATCTCCCTGGGGAGAACATAGATATGTGATGATCGATTATTATATAATGCTCATGTGAATACAAGGGTGTTAGGGTGCAGAGTGGGATTTTTAACTCCTGATAGGATGTGAATTGGAGAATTTGTAGATAAATGCTGATTTCAGAAACTCTACACATCTTCCTTCATGATCTACTCAGCAGCAGCTGTTTGCCCTTGGCTCAGTTGCCATCCCCTGAAAACCTGTGGATTTCTAGAAGAACCAAAGCCTCGTGGGTAACTGGGTTACAGAGCCTGTAATTTGTAAGTAATAGAAGTTGTCCTGGATGAGGCCACATAGATATTGTCCAGGAAATGTTTTTAAAAGGGGGGGAGACAGCAGGGAGGGAGGGTGGGGGGTCCAGAGAGGCCTCTCCACTTCAATCCTGGTAAACGGGGACAAACAGGATTAAGCTGCAGGTAGCAGGTTGGGAGAGGGCAAGCTTGCCTGGGGACTTTCAACAGCTCTGAGTGGATGCTGCCAAAGAGCAGATGAAGAATTGGTCGAACGCGCTCATTCTTTCAGCCGACCTCGTCCAGCCGCACTTAATTCTCATTGGTAGAGAGGAGCGAGGCGGAGGAGGCATTGCAGTCGAAGGTTTTAGCAAAGATTGTGTGTGCTGTTCAGTCGTTTATTTCTATTAGCTGTATATGCATCTGAATGTGGCAGTTCAATTAGGACCGGTGATGTTAAGAAGGTGCTTGAATTGCAAATTAAAAACCAAATGTGACATGTGCAGGATGGTGAGTTCAGTTACAGAGGGACATCTCATTTTTTTTTAGGGATATGTGAACGCTAAACATGTTTGGAGTGAAATATGTACTCGTTTAGTTGTGTTTGTTTGGCCAATTTAATCTAATAGTGTCTAAAATCTTATTGCAGGTATTAAAACAACAACAACAACAAAACCATAATAAACGTTCTTTTGGATAAACATGGATACTCTGACACTTTGTGCCAAACAGTTCATAACAGATGACCAAATATCCAGTCCAGCTAAGTTACGTATGATTCCTCTGATTCGTTTTTTTTTTTTTTTTCTTTTCCTGATTCAGCCATTGCTGTCTTCTAAGAAAACCAATCCCATGGCGCACTTGTCACAAAAAGGTCTCTGGTTTGATAGGTCATCTTTGCCAACCAAAGATGACCTTAGTTTCTTTTCACACACACCAACACGTTTCCTTTCATCCTCACAGAAACTTCACCCTCAGGTTTCTTCCTTTTAAAGATGGTAAAAGCATCAGAGTCTGACTGTGGTACAGTTATAGCAACATTTCACTCCAGGGGCTTGTAATTGAATAACTGCATCCCTATAGAAGCAATTGTATGGTTGTTATCTTCTTAGGGCTCTAATTTGTGTGGAGTGGCACTTAGGATCAGGATTGTCAGAGGAACTAATCTCATATTTGGATTTCTTAGTCATCAGATTCGCTGCTGACGGACAATGTCATTGCTGTGCTGCTGCCGCTGCCCATTCCAGCTGGCGTGATGATGATGATGATGATGATGATGATGATGATGATGATGATGGGGTCGCCCTGACCTCCTGCCTGATGAGTCCATGTGTATATGTGAGTGTGTGTTACAGTATTGGCAGGAGCTGGCTCATCAATGAGGTCACTATTGGGTGTGCACACACACTGTTGGTGTGTGAGGTCATTTAGCACATTCTCGGGGTTTGCAGAGGAACCGTGGAGATGTTTGGGGGAGGGGGAGTGAATATGGATGAGATTGATGGACTGTCAGGAGGAATCATTTTCTCCAGCTCATCAGTGTCGGCCAGTTAAAACCTTGTGATTTGATTAGGTTTGACCACCAAGCTAATCTCCTTCTTTGATTTCATGTTAAGATAAGAACACTTTCCTCAAGGTATGCTATGATGCAGGCATTCAAACAATCATACAAGTTGTAAACTAGTTTAACCAGATTATGTAACCATGATGAGTGAAAAAATTATTTTTTTCTTTTATTCTTTTTTTAAAAATGAAAAACACTGAAGCTGTAGTTTAGATCTATGAGGAGATGCTGCTGGGCATTGGTCTATTTCATTATATGGGAAATAGCTCATCATTGTGATCTCTGGAGCAGTAACAAGAAGCTAAAGGTGTCATTTTGGAATGTGACATTATGGACATTTTCACCAGTTTCTGCCATTAAATTGTGATTAATCTCAGTTAGTGTAAACCACTTCAAGTGATGGATGTTAACAGCAGACAGTTTGGTGTGTGTGTGTGTGTGTGTGTGTTCTCTTTGATCAATTGTTTACCTTTGTTTTTCTTTCAAAAAAAAACAAACAAAAAAACTAAACTGCAGGACTTTTTCACCATGATCAGTGATTAAAATTTTGTGTGTAATGGCAAAAAGAGAGGTAATGTTTTGGATTTATGGCAGGTCTTTCTTATGTCAAGCGAATATTTAATCCATTGTTTTTTAGTGCGCTAACATCACTGAGGCCAAAGACACATAGTTGCTCAAATTGTGGCCTCTGAATATCACCAGCAACCGTTACTGATTGTTTTGGTATGTCAGATCATCTCTGAATGATGCATGTTTCCATGAACTGAGCAGGAGGCTAACACTGTAAGATAACTATCACTGCACAACGTTGTCGGCTAATGCTGTAAACTAAAACTGGCTATGTCCAAAATCACTCACTACCCGCTATATAGTGGGTTATGCCATTTTGTAGTGCTGTCCAAATTTACAGTGAGAATTAATATACCTTATATAGTGGACTCAGAGTCTCCCATGCAGCATGAAAAGTAGTGTACAACCGATGGTCACTAACCAAGTAATATAAGACAGCAAGAAATTTTATTTTGAAGACCCACCAGATGACTTTGATCTGTCACATTTTAATTGTGTGTCAGTAATGACATCATTAACTTCACAGCAGAATAATATCCGAAAGTATTTTTTCATTTTACCAATGAGCTTGCTATATAGTCCTCTTCCTTGTATAGTGAGTAGGGAGTAGTGAATAAGTGAGTAATTTAAGACACAGCCACTGTAAGCTGACACTATCAGCTAACACTGTGACACTGTAGGCTAACATTATAGGTCAGTGCTGTAGCTGCCAGCTCCTCCAGGGGGTTCAAGCTGTCAGAGGGCATGACAGATGATGGTTGTCAGACTAAATAAATGCCAGGCAGCCAGGGCTTTATTTGTTCGGTGTTAACAGTCTGACTGTGAAGCCCCCCCCCCACAAGTTCCCTCCTCTCTTCCAAAAGAGATCTTCATTTTTTCACAATGTCTGGGGGCCATGAGAGACAGTTCCCACAAACTGAGGCATTTACAGGTAAAAATATACAATGTGGATAAAAACACACAGTTGCAGCCTATGTAATGTGGGTATATTCAGACAGACACACAAAAACACACAATGAAAAAAGCCCATGTGGGTTCCAGCCAGTATTGATCTTTTAACATAGGATTATACAGTCTGGCTCTATAGGCTTAGCGGCCTTTAATTCCCTCACAGAATAGATAGACTGACTTTGGCTCTATACATATCTGGATCAATGCAAATCTACTTTTGCCCCAGCGGTTCAATTTTAAGCGAATTCCATTAGCCATAAGTAAAAGTTTTCTTGGGTAATATGATTACGAGGAAGAGTGGGGAGGATGGGGAGGAGGGATCCTCATCCATGGAGTCTCTATGAAAGCGGTGAAACCTTTTTTTCCCACTCCTTCCTCTCTTCTTCTTCTTTCTCTTCATCATTTTCCTCCATCTCTTCTTCTAACACTGTGTTCTCTCTTTGTCTTTTTCGCAGCCCTGACCTGCCACAGGATGAGGAAGTGACGATAACACTGGGAGACTAACAGTTTGTGATGGAGGGCCACACAGACACACACACACACACACACACACACACACACACACACACATGTACTTGTTGTATTTTCTCTTTTAAAAATGGCTGATTTTTACTCTTTTCCTCATCACTTCAATTTTACTTCTGTCAGCAGGAAAACAGCCTCATAGCACTAGTGGTGAAATAATTAGTTCATTGACATTCCTGAAATAGAGTTTATTAATTAAACCAGTAAGTTTCACGATTGATTCATACTTAGGATGGGTCACCTTTGTCTGTTTTTATCATTTATCAAAAACCTGTGCATTTCAATTTCAATTTGCAATTTGAAGATTCTTCATCTTCACCTCATTTTTCATATTTCTTTCCTTTATACTGACCCAACAGTCATCAATAAAGTTCTTTTAATCAAAAATACTCTATTATTATTTCCATGATGTCTATTAATTATGTCCACGTCTTGTCAAAGTCTATAGACTTCAACACGTACAAGATACACATATGGACAATAAAACAAAATGACAGCTATTCAAACACAGGGGCCACTCCAGAAAAAGAATGACATTCCTCCCTCATACTCAATGGACATAAATCTTTTTAGTTTTAGAACTTTTTGGAGATTACTCCATGACCTTGGTGCATGGTAGGAAAAAGATGTTTTGCCAAGGTCTGTCCAAGCCCAGGGAACACTCAAGAGCAGCCACTTGGAGATGGTACTAGAACAGACAGAGACAAGGGTACTGAGGGATTCTGGGAGTTTACCCAACAAAGCTTTATAGATGAATATATGCCAGTGCTGTTGTCTGTGAATAGTTATTGATGTCCAGCTAACTAAATCATAGAGAATGCAGTGATCAGTACGACACATTTTGCATTTGAAATGAAACATGAAGACGCATGATACACTGAATCAAGACTGTGAAGAGAAGTGGAGGAGGCTGTTCTCAAAGTTGTGTCCTGAGACTGTAGGTCACTAATATTGACAGTTTTTGTGACTGTTGTGGCCATAGCTTTCAAACACTTTCTATAAATAAAAATAAATGCAGGATGGAAGTCTTCTTCAGTGATGGTGTAAACGACAGTGACGAGTGACGGCTCACTGTGTTTATACAACCACGGATGCGAGCGTGGTAGCTCCAACGGCTGTGCTCTGTGCCATACCTTCACACTGAGGGGTGGTGGCGAGGCGTGGACAGGTTGGCTGTTACAACCTAAAGTCAAAAATCTGGTTGTTGTGAATTGGTTTGAGAACCACTGAGCTGATCGCTTCACTTGCTTCTAGAATGAACCATTTGTATATTTGATGTGTAGGTAACACATGATGCACACATCCCACCCAACATACAGTATAAAAAAAACAAATGTGTAAGAAGAATAAAACATAGTTTCTTCCAGAAGTCTTTACTTCACTAAATACCCCAGAATCCACATTTCACACATTGACCTCATAGGGCATTTTAAAAAATCTCCAGATATGATCTAAATATTTCATGCATGAGTGTAAGAAGAAATTTCCAGAATTCATGGGTCTTTAAGGCAAGACAAGGCAATTTTATTTGTATAGCCCATTTTTACAAACAGTTTGTCTCAAAGGGCTTTACACAGCATTGTGACAACATCCTCTGACCTTAGACCCTCACATCAACTGAGGAAAAACTCCTTTTAACAGGGAAAAAATGGAGAAAACTCAGAGTGAGCAACAGAGGAGGGATCCCTCACCCAGGAAGGGCAGACGTGCAATAGATGTTGTATACAGACAAGAAGACAATTTACAACATGGGACCTGGGAAAACATGGACATGGAATCAGTCAGTTAACAAGAGCTGATGAAGGCAGCTCCTGGTGGGCAGGCTGGGTCATACACAGGAGCAGCAGAGGGAGCAGGCCAGCTTAAAGCAGAGGTTGTTCCTTAAACAGTGACTTGGTTTCTTCTCATCTTCCTTACATTTAAGGCACTGATCCGAGGATGTTTGTGTTCAAACTGTACTGGTTCTCAGGAAGTAATTATTAACTTTTGATTTTAAACTAATATTCCCACTTAACCTCTATTGTTTTGTTAGGTGAGAGGAGACTTCATGTTGTCTGTTTATTTATGTTTGTGTGTATATGATTGGCTTTTCTTCTTTTTCGATACTTGTTTTCATGTGACAGAAACAAAAGAATAATAACAATAGTTAAAAATGAGGAATTTATAATGTGGACTGAAGTAAAGTAAAAGTAAGTAAAGTCCAATATTAGAAGACGGTTTGTAGGTTTCCAAGGCTGTTTTAATCTAAACTGTGTCAGATTCCGTTCTTTGTCTTATTGTCAAGTTAAAACAGCGACCGACCGATTGCAGATATCTAATAAGAGCTCAGTATCATCCCAATATATGATCTAATCTTGTTACATACACACAAACACACACACATGAGACAGTAACAGGGCGAGTGACGTCCACTGATTGGACCTAATGCATCTGGGAGAATAGACACACAACAAAAACACAAACACACAAATTATTCTGAACATTGTCCTGAGTACAAAATTTAATCAGAGTGACACAACTGCTATTCTGTATCAGGACCATTCACAGAGCTCCCAGCAGCCCCGGCTTCACCCTCAACAATAGCTTTGCTGATATTAGAACAACAGGCTGTGATTCCTCCTCACGTCCACTCTCTGCTGTAACGTGATTTCCCTTTTTCTTTATAGTCATTTGTTTGTTTGCAGAGGGCCGCAGAGTGGGCAGCTGTCTGTGAAATGGATGGCGGGCGTCTTTGTTGTGTTGACGGGTGGGAAGGAGAGGTCAGCGTCTGTCAGTCACCAGCTTTGTTCCTCCAGCTTTGATGCCTCACTTAAAGTGCAGGGACGGACCATTTATTGTCGAGTTATTAAAATTACAGGAGAGGTGACCGTGTGTCTCCATATGGTCTGTATTGATGGAGCAGCAGCAGGGACACTAATTAACTTGGTATGCTATGTTGCCATTATTGTCATGTCTAAGTGAAGGTGGTGGCAGACAGTCACATTGACAGCTGGAGCTCTAGTTTCCTGTCCTGTCATCCTGAAACACCCTCCTCCAGCACCTGTCCAGATTCAGATTGGAGGGACAGGGTTGTGCTGACCATCTCTGGAACTGTCCTAACTGAGGTCACATTTACATACTGCTGGGTATATATGAAAACGTATATTTCCCCCTCTATGTTTTCAAAAATAACATCATTGACACCAGATCATTTTCAAAAAACTCATTTTTTACACAAAACCCATATAAATATACCATTAAGGGCTACTATGAGCATGTCAAACCTACAGCTTGGCAGTGTAATGACATGCTAACCAATCAGAATCCTGGAAAAATCATGAGACATGAGTTACAGGTTGCACACATGAGGCCTGATTTTCTGTCTCATATTGTGACATTCTTAATCCTGAAACTCTGTTTTCTCCTGTCTACATGCAAGCTCTGTTTTTGCGTAAACCAAAGGCCAAAATGAATGGAAACATCACAGTTCTTGCTCTGTGTAAACAGGTCCTGAACAACTGAGTAGTATTTGTGACAGAGGGAATACACTGAAATGATCCTAAAAGAGCCATTAAACTTCAAACCTAAACCTGTCAGACTTTTTAGTTGTTGATCACCTAATTTCACAGACAGACACACACACACACATATATATATATATATATATATATATGTGTGTGTGTGTGTGTGTGTGTGTGTGTGTATGTGTGTGTGTGTGTGTTAAATCAATGATCTGTCCATGGTCTCACCCCTGCAGACACTGCTCACCTGTTAGAGAACCACCCCACCCCTCAGCTCCTCCCATTGTAATGTACTTTAGAGTTTTTTGTTTGTTTTTTTGTCTTTGTGTTTAACCTGATTTTTCAAAAATACCATTGATTATTATTTGCTACAGTTTTTTCTTGTTTGACCCCAGTATCATCTGTAATGCCCACATTCTGTATGTCTGTATGGGGCTGCCCTGGCCAACCTGGGGTCCTAAGCAGATTTTTTTTTTTTTTTTAAATTTCTAAGGTGTTTATGTGGACAAAGTTTTACATTTTTATTCCAACAACATACCCACTTTCAAGTGAAGCGAGAGCTTCTCCGTGTTTTAATTTTTTCTCCTTCTGTTGCTTCTGATTCCTGATGTCTCTGACCCCGTCTCTCGACCTGCAGCCTCTGACCAGTGATTGATCAGTTGTTGATTGTTGTTGATCAATGCAGCAATGCATGTGGTGTCAGATTACAGCTCTCGTTGCTCTTTTGCCCCATACTGACTTGGTGCCCTTCATGCATCAATTGCCCAGTTTGCACATATTACTCAAAATGTGACCCTATGTGCAAACATGAGGCCCTACGCACAGTGTGTTCTGTGTTCAGGGAGGGGCCCTGTGTCTGTATACTTATGGCAGTAAGCATGCATATGTTAGTCTTTGTGAAGCACCTTGGTGCAAACTCTGTTCGCTTTCAAATAAAAAATGATCATTTCTACAGCTATAAAGTAACTCATATTACACAATATACACCTTTAAGGTTTTTATTGTACTGCCTACTGTGAATAATCCTGACCTGTATTAGAGGTGCCAAAAATTATGATTGATTTTGAAAAATAATATAATAATTACATGAAGTCAGTGTTAATGAGTGTGATCACTCACTGCAGCTTCAGTTTCCACACAGTGGATCAAACATGGATTAAAATTTGCTCAGCTTCCTGTGTCTTTTTCTTACCTTCGCTCTCTCTCCCTCTTCCTCCTCCCTTTTTGATCCATGCCTTCTTTTATTCCCTCAGTACTCATCTGTGGAGGCACTGAGCTGAAGCACTGCAGTAAAAACTCGTCTTACAAGCTGCTGACAGCGCGCTGAATCAGGGGCAGAAGCAAAGAAAACCGTGGAGATGGATTTAAGTATGCCCCTCGTCATTAGCCTCAACATAATCAAATTCATTTTACTCATTCAGAAGTTCTCGGGGCCCGGCCGGGATGACGAACGCTGTCGAGAAGGCTTCATTCTCCCCCTCAGCCTCTCTCCCTCTCTCTCTGCCAGGAGAGCTGCTGTAGCTGCTGTAGCTGCTGTCGCTGCTGTCCGGTCTGCTGCTGCTGCTGCCAAACAAGGTCACTTAACAGCTTTTAATTGTTCATGTCTGTCTGCAGTCACTTGGAAAAATATGTTGGCAACTGCTCTGAAGGCCCAGAAAAAAGAGAACCAAATCAAAAAGTAGGTTTTTAGTGAGTTTGAGGCCGACTACAGGTAAGACAGTGGAGACAACCTAAGAAATGGAGGGAAAAATGGCAACAGGTCACTCTTAGTATTGTATTTAGGTGATAATAATAAGAAATCTTATTTCTTCATTTTTGATAGATTTTTTTTTGTCCTACAGCAAAATTAAAGCTTTTTCAAACCAATTTGAAGTCTGACTGAATATCACCACATGTGATATGTTTATTATGCTCATGAAAGACAAAGGAGTCTGAGGATGAGGAGGAGTGAAAAGAATCGTGACTCTTCCTCTTGTGTCTCTTGTCTCCTGTGAGACTCTTCATGTTTTCCTGATTGTCTGGACCACTGTCCTCACTGTGTCCAAAGGTCAGGAAGCTTCTCATGCTTTTATCTCCCCCCAAAGGTTCATGGAGGAACTACCACAACCAGTGGACTGGAGTCTCCCAGTCAGGGTGAATGAAATGTGACTGGCGACTTGTCCTCATGTGTTTGGTTCACACTGGTTTTGTAAAATAAAAGAAAAGAAATTTAAATGTGACAACAAGACGATGGTATATATACTTTCAGATTTTCAAATCGACCAAATGTAACTTACATTACATCAAATTACATCTGTTCTCAAAGTAATTTGTTTGTGCTTATTTTCTGAATAAATGAAAACAATTAATTATGAATAATGAATGACAGATGCAGGATGCTGTGTAAACATTTTCAAACAATATATAGCCCATATTTCAGCAATAACAAAAAAGATTGACTTCAACTGTCAGGACTCATACCTCGCTGACTATAGAAAATGCTCATATTCATGGATGATTTTTTGGACACTAAACAAAGATACAGTTTTATGTGGCAATAGTCAATAACTTTAAAACAGCAATCAATCACATTACTTGTTTAGGAAAGGAATTGATTATGTTAATTAACTTTGAGAATTACTCAATTTTCCTCCTCTCATGTGTTTTATTTGTGTTGATCAATAAGAAGATATATTCGTGTTTATAAGAACCCCCCCAAAAAAAAAAAAAAAATCTGTGCTGTTTTACATCTCTTCGGCTTCTCTGGAGCTCCACTGACAACAGGTCAGCCAACCAATCAGAAGAGAGGAGGCTCTCCCATGATTGGCCAATTGTTTTCTGAGTGAGTCAACTAAAAAAAAGAACAGTTTTCAGGTAAAACACTCCCATAAGGTGGGATGTTTGGAAATATCATGACATCACAAAATCACAGGAAATCCTAACAGCTGGTTTTAAGGCTCAGTTTCTGAATACAGACTGTGTGTATTTCTCTGTGGACTGAGGCTTTGATACTTTCTCTGTATCAATATAGAACCTAGAGCTGCTCTAAGGGTCGCACTACACATGGACATCTACCTTTATACTGTATGGAGCTTTAACACAAACATCTACCTTTATACTGTATGGAGCTTTAACACAAACATCTACCTTTATACTGTACGGAGCTTTAACACAAACATCTACCTTTATACTGTATGGAGCTTTAACACAAACATCTACCTTTATACTGTATGGAGCTTTAATGTACAACCTGTACATTACTAAGAACACTTAATGTTATTTCAGCTCTTACTGAGAATGTAGTGACCTTTAAAACAGAAACATACCTCAGTATCCAGGTTTTGGTTTGTATGTATGAGCATGACCACCTCAAATTGTGTATCTGAATTCCCTGGGCCCAGCTCTTGCAGTTTGTTTGTGTTTGGTCTGTGGCCCCGGGGCCCATCCAGCTCAGTGACAGACGTGCACAGCTCTTTAACGCCCCCATCCTTACCCTCTGAGAGATATATGGTTCCTTGGAACTTTTGGTTCCCATGAATCCAAGCTGTGTGTCCCAAGTTGGCAGGAGAGGAGCTACCCGCCACATCAATTTATCAACACCGCCAGCCGCCCGTCACACACATGGTGGCTCCTCCCAGTGTGCCAGAGGTGTCTGTGTGTGAGAAGGAGTATGAATGTTGCCTCTGAATGTGCTGGTACAGGTTGTATAGAGGCACAAAGTACAGAAGCTTCATGTTGTTAATGCACAGCATTTATTTGTGTCCATGGTCACATAAATAATTTCCTCTTGTTGGCTATTTAAAAAAATAATGAAAAGAGGTCAGTGAATATTTCAATGCAGATTCAGATGCAAATCATAATGAATAAAGGTGGACATTTCATAGGACCAGCTCTCATTGTTCTGGGACCTGGTCAGGTTTTCTGGAGGTGCATGAGTTTGTGGAAACATGATTGAATAGAACTTTGTTCAGGAATATGGATCATGTGAGCACAACACAGATTAACAGAATTAACTAGATTTTGAAACTCTCTACAACACATTTACCACAATTCAGGATCCAGGATTTTTACTTTAGTGATTTAATAGCAAGGAAAATGTGGTTCTGCTGAGGCTGAGATCATGTCACGTGTGTTTGAAGACTTGCAGTAGACAGATGATAAAGGAAAACATACAAGAGCCCTTTGTAAAGAGTGGGTTGTAAAGAGTGGGTTCTCAGAGAATTATCTCTTAAATACACCTGAGCAGCCCTTGTCATTATGTTTCTATTGGCAAAACATGCACACACTGAGGGTGAGAACCTGAGTTAAAGAGCTGGAACAGTAGAAAAAAATCTTCAATCAGCAACATTTATTCATTAAAAGTATTTTTAGGGTCCCAAATAATAGCCTGAATGTGTAATACAACAGAGCTGTGATCCATGTAGTGGGGCAGATAAGGTGACATGATGTGTCAGTTAATGCTATAAGGACAACATAAAAGCCTTTGTCTCCGCCAGGAACATGGAGATACAATATATTCTGCTGCCACTGCAGGGCGTTATTCAGCATTCTACCATTAGTAAACAAGAAAAAGAAGACAAGATTTATAAAGAATCTACTGGATGATTCTGGTAAATATCTACATTTTGCAGAGGCTCTGATAAACGATGAACCAACACATCGTTTGTTTTACTGGGCCACAAGTCAGCGGATTCTTTACCTCCGTGCTTTTATAATCTTCCTTCTGACTCACTCAGACTTCGCCCACATCATTTATTTCAAACCAACTAAAAGCCAGTGATGGCAGCATTTGATTTTTAGCCCATTTTCCAGATTAGAACCCAAACCAATAAAACAGTGCCTGGGATCTGTGTTAATTATTATTATTGCTTATATTATTATTATTACAATGAAGGCCTCTAACTGTATCCCATTTGTTGCACTTCTCTCTGTAGTAATTGTTAATGTCACGGTAAACTGTATTAGGTCACATTTGTGTTACAGCTCACAGTAACACACGTCACTAATTCTCTCAAATCTGCTTAATTTATTCATTAAATTGTCCAATTCATCTGCAGGAGTCCACAGGCTGTGAAGAAATCAATTATATAAGTAAATTGTTTATGCATGTTTGTCCTGAGGCTGAAACAAATGAGTGTCATGTCTTCTTGTAGTTTAATGAGTGTGAGGCCAAAACTTTACATCACAGTTGTTAATTTTATTTAAAAAATGTTACAAACTGTGTCTGAAAATGGATTTAAACCTGGAAGTATGGAAGATATATAATGCTGAAATATTTAAATGTTTCATCAATCTCCATTGAATCTGTACGTTCAGTATTTTTTCAGTCAATCTGATAAAAATTACTTGTTTGTGTCAAATAAAAGTAATTTAATCATTTTACCTCCAATCTTTCCAGTGAAGGTGCTGTGTTGTTTGGAATATATCTAATATAAATATCCATCTTGATATGATTGGTGAAAGCAGAAAAACGAATGCAACATAGTCAAACTTAAAATCTTTTTGTTTGCTTTTTCCAAAGTTTAATTGTCATTTGAATGAACGTGAGTTATTTAGCATCAATGTGAATATGTTGATGTTGCTGCCTGCAGCCTGAACAGTGAGGATTTGTCAAGTTGCTCTTTAACTAAACATGGGAGTCAATGAGGTTAATCATTTCTCCACTGGCTCCTCTGCCCACGGCCGATCTCTCTTCGTTAGGGTGCGGGGGGCCATCCGTCAAGAGGAGAAAAAGCCTCAAATTCTCCAAGATTGCCCGACAGTTTTTCAGCCTCTCCCTATGCTTACACTCAAAACAATCATCAGAGAAGATAAATATGCACGGCTGATGCACAGCTATCGTAAAATTGCCCTCTATTCCGGGAACGGCCGCCGTAATCCGTTCCGCTCTGTCATCTGTCCAGTTGACAGGGGGGAGGCTTGGTCCAGCGCGCGGCGGCGGCGGCGGCGGTGGAGGAGGACCAAGACGACGGGGGGCCAGGAGCCTCATTGCGGCCTAGCTTCGTAGCTTCTTCCTGGACACTCAGGGGGCCACAGCTGCTCGTCAGGGATCCTCATGCCTCCATTCTGTCAGTATCGGCAGCCGAAACTAAATAAAGATGTTTTGACTGACAGCCAATGAACGGATGGGCTCTGGTGATTTAACCTTGATGAATGGTCCGCCCAGGTGTTTTCAATAACGACAATAAGCACTGCAAGCCGCAGGCCCACTGATACTGGTATAATGCATTATTAGGCCATTAGAGGCAGGCCAAGAGAGACCACTTATGCACTGGCCTATCAATAATGCGGTGTCCCAGTCCACATTTGGGCCCAGGGAATTAGTCATACTGATATTCTATTTAATAAAAAAATCACAAGACGACGCATAAAGAATCTCATTACATTTTAACAGGGTTACAGTAACCCAGGAGGACCGCGAGTTTAATTTTCATAAGAGCATCCATTCCTCAATTATGTCAAGCAGAGAAAATGTAAATGGCAAATGGAATGCTAACAATATCTAACCAGCAGCGCATTGGCAGGGGAGGAGAACAAGGAGGGGGGCTGCAGCTCCCTGTGTGTGTGTGTGTGTGAGTGTGTGTGGGGTGTGTGTGGTGTGTGTGTGTGTGCATAGTTTCTGATCAGGAAAAAAAAAAAAAAATGACGAGACAGAGAAGTCCACAATTTGCCAGCACTGTGTGTGTGTGTGAACCCACTCCCACACACAAAGGAGCTCTGCAGTGATTCCTACAGCTGTGACAGTGAAAGCTCAATCTGTGTTTAATTTTCTGTTCATCTCTCCACCCAGAAATCACACTAAAAGTAATTATTTATTATTATTTATTTCCTGTTGTGAATAGTCTCTTTTTGTATTTTCTACTTTTGCTAACTCACTTGTTGGTTCCACGGCCGTGTTGATGATGACGGATGGCTTCGATGATGGATTATTCCCACGTAAATGATGATGGTTAATTTAAAAAAGACGGTGACAGATGATGACTTTGTTCTCAACTGTTGCTTGTGTAAATGCTTCAATACCATTTGTGCACTTTGTGTTTCATCAATATGTTAGTTGAGACTTTTGTATAAAGACAAATGTGAATGAGGTAAAGTGTGGTTAGATATGACTACCTCCTATGCTGTTTCATTTAAAAACAATGAGTCTACAAATTCTGAATTGTGCAATATGTATGTAATTCATGGAGACACTGGTTGAACTTTAAACATGCTGGTTGGCACACATTATAACTTCTGACAAAGCTAGGCTAGCATTTCTACCAGCTTCTACCAGTCTGTATGCCAAGATAAGCCTTTGCTCCAAAGTTAATACTGAGAAATTCTGGGGAAAAAAGCAGTAGATACACATTATTCCCATGGTATTAAACCATCAATATTTGTGCACTTTTACGTTATTTTATCATTTTACATCTCAGTTCTACAGTTCAAGTGTCCAACAGTGAAGACTGGAATCGACCATGAGGAGTCACACTGTCCTGATTCCCTCCTGCTGATCCACACATTCATCATTAACACGACACATGTAGATTCATGAGGAGGCACACACACACACAACACACACACACAATACACACATACACATGTATACAAACACACAGACAAATGGATCAGTGTATTCTAACCCTAACCCTAACTCACAGCGTGTCTCATCACAAACCCTAAAGTTTGCTGCTGACAGGTGTCACTCTGCACTCTGGCTCACACACACACACACACACAAGCTCACACACTGTCAGTAGTAGTATTGGCATGTAGCTATCAGCGCCGGGGGCCGAAGCCGAGGGCCCCCTGTAATAATAAACTGCTAATTGAAGGGCTGCAGTGAGCGGAGAGGTGTTAGCGGGGAGCCAGGCCGCTGAAAGATCACCGCAGCACGCCAGCCAGCCAAGGCGCTGAAAGAGCCTATTACACCTCGCCTCTGTACCTGGAGCCTGTGTTAATGAAAACGCACACACACACTAACACACACACAGACTGGAAGAAATATATACACTATACATCTGACCTGGCCTGTTGGACAAGTATAGAGGTGGACAGATGAGAAGTGAAGCACTGTGGGAGTACTACACTGTAAAAATCATCTCAGTTGGACTTCACATCAAATAACCAAGTTTGGATCAAGCTCTTGCATTTTAATATTAATGTTGTCTTTATATATTCAGTGAATTTTAAAATGTAAATGATTTAGTATTTACTTTTATTTTTTATATCTTTCCTCTTTTCTTGTAAATCTGTATCCTTCACTTTGTTTTATATTTTACTGCTCTGTAAAGCAAGTTGAATTGCATTTGTGTGTGAAATGTGTTGCACACATAAAGCTGGCTTGCCTTTATAAATGTTATAACAATTATGAATCAAACATTAAAACTTGTGTTTTAATGTTAAAAGTTTCGTTTTTTTTGCAAAAACAATTTCATGACTTTTCTTTTACGTCAAGCTAGTTATGAATAAAGTTGATTCGAAGGCACAGCTAACATCTGTCAATTACATGCAAAATTACAGGTTACCATATTTACCATTTGCTTTGCTGCCTTTTCCTCTGTGAGAGAGCCAACAAACAGCCAGCGTTTAGTTTCCGTTCAGGGATGAAGCTCTTGGCAGCTGTAGTCATCATCGGGTGACATTGTTACGTTGGGCTGATTCTGCTGTTTCCTCTTTGAAGATGTGTTGTGTAGATGAGATTTGAATCTGAGTGAAATATCAATAAGTTGGGATAATGTAGAGTGAGCAGGTGTTATAGAGAAAAACACCCTGACAGGGTGGATAGAACCCCAACACGGCTACATGCCAGTGAAATAAATAATGAGACAAAAATCTGGTTAGAATGCTTCTTATTGATCTATAAAGTGCAACAGCTGATCAGCGGTGAGTCAATGAAAACTTTTATTTATAACATTAAACTGGATGTTGTCACTGACAGTGACAGGGGAGTGGACTTCTTTGGGGTTGTTAAAAGTATTATCTGTGTTTTTCTCATGCTGTGGCCCCAGCTGTGACAAAACTGTGAACAAGATTTCATAGAAGTCGTAGTAATCACCATCCACCACTTTACGGATGCGATCTGCTACTGTTGCCTGTGTGAGGACAGGAAGTTCTGTGGGGAATTTTCAGCCATTAGTCATGATAAATGAAGGGTTTCAAATCTCTTCTCTCTTTTTCATTTTTCTGAAGCTGTGGCCTAATGGAAAGGTAACAACTGTCAGCGCCAATCAGAGCAGCATCTCTAGCAACGGTCTGCTATACATAGCAACAGTCTGTTAACAGACTATAGAATGCAGTAATTGGCCAATCAGAATACAGCATTTAATAGAGCCGTGCAATAAATTGATTTAAAAAATGCTACTCTGTTTATGCTCAGAGTGATGTTGTTAGAACTGCAGAAATATGCTGGATGAATCATTGGTTGACACTGGGAAACTGCTGATTGATGGTGCAAGTGTCGAAAGGGTTTGTTGTAGAGTGACCTATAGACTAAAATCTATCTATTTAACACTACCCCTGATAATAGGTATAACAAAATACTGAAACAATGATGAAAAACATTCTTTTTAAACCTCTGGACAATGAAATTAAACACCTTATTGCAGAAAAAGCACTTGAATACACAAAGTCTGAAGAAGCCTTTTATGAGTTTAACAATAAGTAGCTCAGTGATGAACATGATTGACAGTTTTCATTTCAGAAGATAAAGACAAGAGCTTTTGTCCACTAAATAAATGGATATAGTGAATGAAGCAATGGCTGCTGGGACTTATTTAAAGGTCAGGCTGAACAACTCCCACAATCCCCTACAACACAACCATTTGTCCTCAGAAAGTGGGATTTCTAACTCTCTCCTCAGTTCTCAGTGAGACGTTTAAAGTCCTTGTTAACAAGCTGAAAACTTCTGCAAAGTTCTCCTGGAGGAAACTGTGAAAAATCTCTGTACACACCACACCACGCCACACCACCAGCACTGTCTCCACCTTCTTTTCTCCACGCCTCTCTCCCCCTGTCGGCTCTGTCTCACCCCTGTGAGAGTGAACTGAGGGGCCCCCGGGAAGAAACAGCCCCTTATGTGGCGCGCATGAAGCCATGCAGAACGCTCATAATCTTTTAATACTCACGCAGGCAGGAAAGATTAAACCGTCAGGGTGTTGACAAGTGACAGAAGAACCTCGTCCAGTGTGTAAGTCACAGCCGTGGACTCATGCATACACACACAGATACATTAACACACTTGGCTGCAGAGGCCCCCTCCCACCACTACCACCTCTCTCTGAATGGTCAGGGACTCTTCACCTCAATTAAAGCAATTGGCTTTCCAGATTGCTTCCCCAATACTTGATCAGGTAGCAGTAAGAGGCTTAGTCAAAATGGTAGAGGTAATGAGAGAGAGAGAGAGAGGAGAGAGAGAGAGAGAGAGAGAGAGGGAAAAGAAATAAACAGACACAGGCAGACAAAGAGATTAGGGTGGGAACAAGAGAGAGAGGGAGAGTGGGAGAGATGGGGAAATCTGGGAATGAATAGACGATTCATTCACACCAAGTCTCCTGATGGAAAATTGAAAGTGACCTGTGATTGTGTGTGTGATTGTGGACGTGTTTACATTTCTCTCTCTCTCTCCCTCTCTCTCTCTGTTTCACATTCAACTTTGACTTCCTGTTAAGATAATACAATAGTGTTAAACTCTGTATAGAGCAACGTTCATAAGATTGGATACAACTTCAGCCTTTTCATGAAGAGAAAATAATAATAATAGTAATAAGAAAAATAACTGTAAAAATAGAAATGTAATATCAAAAGCTTAAGCAAACAGTGAAAATGACATCCAAAAATCAGACAGAAAATGGAGTCGATGGAGATAAAGAGATATAGAAAATCTATTTTACTCCGCTTTTTTTACCATTATGATTTTACTTAAAAAACAAATGATCAGTTCAATACATTATACTGTAATGAAATATACTGACTGATATTAAACTGAAACAAATAGTAAAGCAAGTTGTTATCAATTGTTTACTTGAATGTTAACAGTATTCATACTTCAATGATACATATTATATATTGTCTGATAAGTTCTTAGTGATGTATATGAAACTCTTACTTGTATGGAGTATCTTCATTTAGACCTTTTGAATCAGTAGAAGATGCATAAACCTCTGTGATGACATGTGACCTCGAAAACAGGTCATGATGCATCTATTGAATTACAACTGATTGAATTTGTCTCCTGACTTTTGTGTCTGTGTGGACTGCCCTTCTTCCACAACACTCACTAAATAAAGTGTGTGTCTTTCCTTTTCTTTGTACTCCAGCTTCAGTGTCCATTAGCCAGAGGGTCCCAGCTGGGTGACTGCAGCAGCTAGTGGTGTTAGCAGTTAGACAGTTACAGTGTGTGTGTGTATTGTAAGGTTGCTGAGGGAGAGCAGGGCCCCTCTGGCATTGTGTAGGGTCTGAAAAGGAGGTCACTGATTTGGGCTAATTATATTACATAGACCCTACTCAGGGCTGGTTAGGTCTGCATTTATGTGTGTGACTGAGTGTGTGTGTGTGTGTGTGTGTGAGTGTGTGTGCTCTAGTACATCTATCTTTGTGAGATCCAGTTTGAGTTTGACATCATATTTGGAGAGTCAGGACATGTTCTTGGCTTCTCGATCTTCAAAGAAACATGTGACTGGTTACAACTGGTTTACTGGTTAAGAAGGGGGTGTATGGTTAACAGGCACACACAGACACACACACACACTCCTCTTACTGGAGCATCCATCAAACCAGTGTCACCATATTACCAAGGCGTGGAGCCAACACTAACAGCACTACCATGCTGTTACATCAGAGCACATCACCTGTGTGTCCTCCTCTCTAAATCTCCATGTGTTCTCCTGCTGACTCTGTTGCTGCTCTGCTTCATTTGTCTTCACAGCCAGTGCGGAGCAAAGCCCGTCATATGACTGCATGCCCTGCACATCGGCCTAATCATATGGAAGAGATGATCACAGGGCAGGAAATCGCAGCACAGGGCCAAAGGAAACAATCTTTCTGCACTGGCTTAAGCCAATCATGTCCTCTCTCTCAACCCGCCGCTTGGCCTCTTGCTTGCCCTCCGTCTCACTCCCTCTGTCTCTCTTTTTTCCCCCCACTTTTTTCTTCACCTCTTCTCTATGTGTTTACAGTGGTCTCAGATATGGCTCCCCTCATATTCAAACTCATAACAAGAGAACAGAACAGTGCAAAAATGCAATTTTCTGCTCAAGGTATTTTTTGCCTATATTTTATGTGCACACCAGCAAAGCAATGTCACTTTAAATCAGATTGTTACAGAAGCCTGAAGCGGCCATGCATTCATATATTTATTTTCCTCTGTTTCACCATAGAAATTTTTTCAAGATCTCAAGACAATAAAACCAATAAATTAGAGATCGCACAGTAGATGGCGGCCTGCTGATCAGCATCCCTCAGTCATCATCAGATATCCATGGAGACACCCAGGGTCTTGAAAGTGGTCAGCTATGTAGCTGACAGGCCACAAAGACTGTAACAAGAACAAGACTTTAGTGAGGCATAAAGCTGTTCAGTCTGTGTCAGGCCTTGATTGAAGAGATATATGGTGCACTGATCAATACTTTCCTGCTCCTCTGACATCACTGCACTGAATGATGCTTCCTTCGATCAACAGAGTGTTGTTTTGTTATCTCCACATCTCCAGTTAATTATATTGCTATCTCAGGAAACTAGAGGAAATAGAATGTATAAATGTATGGCCACTCAGGGCTTCCATACCTTTAAATATTAAATGAGATATTTATGAAAATATGGGAAATTAAGGGAGCATTTTGTAAGTTTAACAACTGCGACACCAAGAAGAAACAATGCCATACTCATCAATATCTGTCTCCAGAGGTGGAAATCACACTAGACACAGCCATCTCAAATACTTAATACATAATGTAGGTTTTTACAAAGTTTCACATGGCTCCTGCTCTTTGCTGATATATGTTGTGTTCAGGAGACAGTTACAGTCACAGTGGCCACAGGGATGTTGATCTGAGTTCCTGACTTCCCTCAGGATAAAAGCCTCTGAAACTGTTTCAAGTACATGTAATCATTAAGCTAAATTCATACAGCATAATGTACATCATTTGGTAAATGGTAATAATGTTCTGATCAGGTAAAAGACAAGCATGGTGCTGAGCCACCAGCAGCTCTGGTTTAATGAGACGAGCAGCAGCAGTGATGTGTGTGTCAGACTGCGTTCTGCCTGACGTCTCCTCCTCGGTTTATCTCACCATCAGTGGAGCAGCAGGTGAACGGCCGACAGCTTTGTCCCAGGAAGCGAGGGATTCAAACGCCCAAGGTCAAGGTGCGCTGGTAATCCAGGCAGCTGTGTTACCAGGATTAAGACGAGGCCGAGGCCAATGGTCCATCCACCTAAAACAGCTGTTGCCATAACGATGACCTGAGAGGGAGTATAAAGCAGAACAGCTGTAGATCCTGCTGGAGTCATAGAGATGAAGCTGGATGTGAAAGGAATACTCCATAATCTCCATCCACGTGCACTTCCATCAGTGTTTAAATTGTTTCATAGCTGACATTAAAAATCAAAGTCAGCTTGAAAAAAATAATAAACATCATATGTATTTATTTTTTGCTTTATCTCACTCTGAAATGATAATGATGATTATTATTGTTATCTCAGCTTGCACTTAAACTCACAACCAAACCCCAGTGACTAGACAAAAGTCATTCAGCAGACAAATCATTAATATAAGGGAAGAATGATTGATAGCATTTGTGTTGCAATATGATAGAACAAGGTTTCCTGATTGCAATGGCTGTGATTACATTTTGCTCACATGACATGGAAATGAGAAGAGAGCAGTGGACTAAAAGCAACAACTTGGCACACTACACATTGACTTATTGTGCAATGAGAAAGATGTGGAATGTGTGGGACTATTTTGTACGATGGCCCTAAGGGCTGACATGTGTTTTCTCAAGTTGTAGTGCATTGAGCTCTGAACGTTACTGTAGTTTTGGCTTTTAAAAAGGAGATGCTGCACAGAGTCACGTATTATGCAGAACCTGCCCTGCTACACAATTGCTACCTCACGGAGCAACCTTACCTGTATCAGCACCACTATGCCATGTACGATAGTATGACATTAATTACATGTGTAAATGGCTGCAAGTTCAGCAGTCAGTCAATATACCATGTTCAAATACTTCAATATATAAAATAAATGCCTTTTAAATAAATAAAATAAAAACAAATCACAAGATTTTCCTAAACTGCTCATCCCTGATTACTATGCATACGCCCAATAAGTCAGAAGGAAAATGATTCACCAAAGCAACAACTTACAGCTTTTCATAAAGAAAACTCTGGAAATCCATTTAACATGGCAATATAAGAAAATCTATTAAACTTAGTTTGTGTGTCTGATGTTTAGTTTCTTTTCAATTCTCATTGTCAAGTCTGAATAAATCCTTAAACCCTAAACATGGATTATGATCCAGGCAAGATGTCTGCCTCTAAGATGTAAATTGTCTCTCACACAGACACACACACTACATGGTTGTGACAGCCACTCTCTCCTGCGGTCTGACTGATGTGGTGTTGCGGCCCCCAGGGCCCCTGGAGAGCACTAATTGAATTGGTTTCTAGAGAATACTAATGGGCTTTAATGTTGAGATAACTGATACTCAAACAACGAGTGATCATTGACAGCATGTGTTTCTGTTCCATAATAAACATGTCACAGGGACACAGGGAGCCAGTTGGTCCGTTAATGTATTCCTCCCCCTCCTTGTCTCCTGTCCCACCCCCTGACCTCACGCACACATCCACACATGTCGATGTTTGCACCATACTTGTGAGGATGCAGCTCCATGTTATAGCACTAAAATGCAGGTTGATGCTGGTGCACAAACAAAGACAAGCACATGCGAACAAATGCAGATCCTGACAATATATCAGAGACATTTCACATGCACACACATTGCTCCACCACTACAACGAGGAGGTCAGTTCAACAAAGGGTGAATCACGCTTTTGCAATTTTTGTAATTACCAACTATTGTGTTTCATGCAGACACTCAGAGTTTAAAATACACAGATACACACACAGACGTCTTCCCACTGATCCCTGGTTACTTTGGCGTCGATGGGTCCCAGTGCTGTCTGAGCCAGAGGCCTCCTCCTCCTCCTCTTCCTCCTCCTCCTCTTCCTCCTCCTACTCTGCTTCCTCAGTTTTTGCCACTGTCTGGGAGACGATTACGCAGCAGAGACGACCTCAGGGCTTTGAAACACAGCTCACTCTTTCACACCTCCGCACTGACAATATAACAGATAGAGATCTGCATTAAGCTGGGAACATGCTGAGAGTGAGTTGGTGAACAGTCACAGCACACTGGGAGGTTTAGAGGTCAGCTGTAGCGCATTGCCTTATAACAGCTGTGGTCAGTGCAACTGTCTGGCTCTGGCTCCCACAGTTATTGCTGCTCAGACTTTCCCTTCTCTCACAGCACATTCACTGCACTTCACTGTGATAATTGTGATGGATTTACTGCTTGAAGTTCTAGAGACAATGGGTCCTTGATTTCAGACAAAAACAGGCTCCTCATTTTGAGCCATTGAATATCAACAGCTCCAGCCAACAGCCATAAAGTTTAGAAACTGAGTCTCAGGAGAGAAATGTTGTCAGTCTCTCAGACGCTGATGGTTGTAGCCTGCAGCAGAATTATGTATTTTTGTCGTTCAACCTTAGCTCTCTCATTTACAGGCAGTGATATAACATTGTCGCATTGCAGCGAATAAATTGTGGAAAAAATAAAAGTTAGTGATACTGACATGTTTAGTAGCAGGATCTTCACAAATCAACACCACTTTTATGGTATTGGAAACCTGGATCACCAAACACACCACAGTGACATGACTTCTACAGAACATTGTAGTTTAGATTTAGCTCACACCTCTTCTATAAACGCCTTTCATCATACAAAGTTAAGCACAGATTGTAAGAGTAAGACTGTGAAGGTGAACTGCTGAGCAGATCAAGAGCACTGAGCTAACTCAAAGAAATCAGGACTGGGCTTTTTACTGCTGATTTTGATGTGATAGAATAAAATGTGAAAATGTCTTGAGGTTGAACAGACCTTATTTCAACCAGTGAACCAAAAACCAATTTAAAAAGTCTTCAAGATGAGTTAACCTGAAGTGCTGAAATGCTAACATCCAGGACAGCAACTACTTAGTTAGCATGTCTTCTGATGTCTAATGTTTCAGGTTATAAGGTGTTTATATCAGCACTGTATATTTCGACACATTTGGATCCATAAGCAACTACTAGCTGTTGTTGCTAGTAGGCAGGGCTATGCATTAAAGCTATACAGACGCAGCCTCTGTTTGTTTCTGACATTTTATTTGAAAAGGCTTGGTATGCTCCAAACTCAGTTGAAAGTCAAAGCTTGATGAGTCAGGTGTCTAAGCTCACAGGGGTTTAGTGAATGTTAAGCTACATCAACCGTTTGATTTTCTGACATCTGACTGTAGCTCTGTAGTTTGAGCTGATCTGAGGACAGACGACAGTGATCTGGAAATTCCAGTAGAGCCTTTTCTTCAGTGGGGACACAGGTCAATTCATGTGTGGACTCAACTCTATTTTGTTCAGGTCAGCTGTCTTTAATAATCAGTGGGTCCCTTAAACAACACGGCCCATGAAACATCTCAGATGGAAGGTGTCGTCACCCCACCCCCTTCGCTCCCCCAGCCGCAGCACTTACTCTGCCAAAAAACCCCTGACTGTACCCACCCACACTCTCACCCCACCACAGCCTGTGCTACACTCGTGTTTGGTGTAAAAACAAATTCCCTCAATGTAATCCCAAGCTGAGCTAACAGATTTCAAATGCTTGTCTTTCACCATCATTCAGTCCAGTGACACCTTAACGTTTCTGACGGCCCTGACCACCACTCAGCCTCAGTTATTGTATTTTGGTCCGACTCGGCAGCCACAAATCGTCCAGGAATTTGAGAAAATACCACCATGAGAGCGAGGAGGTGCAAGATGGTGGGTGGGTGGTGGGAAATTGGCTGAGTGGAAATTGGGATTAATGATGAGAGATGTGGCATGCAAGGAGGGAGGTTTTAAATCTTGTGCCATTTCCACATGTGCTGGTGGTTTCCTGCATGGTTTTGGACAGGCGAAACAGGGAAGGCACAAATACATGGCTCCAACAACAACTGCTGTAGGGTGGTGTAACAACAAGCGTCCTGTCAGATGTCGTGAGAAGGCCTGTTTGAACAGGGCAGTTAAATGTGAAATGTACAATAACCAACTTTTGCACCATTAAAAACAGTGTGTTTTGCAGGATCAGAATTTTGTATGGCTCTTACAGTGACATCCTGTGGAGGTGTGTGAAGACAATCACATCTGCAGCACCTTCTTCTCTGGGCCTCTTAGTTTTCTTATCTACGTAACTGTAAATTCTCAGGAAGTTTCCAAGAGAGAATCAGTGATGTGGACAAAACTATAGAGGACAATCAGGTCAGTCATTTCCAATTGTAGTCTGCAAGTATTTTTAGCACCGTAGGTCATCTGAACAGTAATGCAAAGCAAAATAGATAAAGAATTAGACTAACATTAATCAATTGTAGAACCAGGGTTCATGTACTGGATTTCAGCACTTGTGACTTCATCACTGGGACTTATGCTCTGTCCATTCATCCTATTACCTCGGAAGTCAAAATTCATGACTGGGAGTGACATCACATCCCAGGTGACAGCGTTCCACTTACAAGCTGGAAACATGTCAGGAAAGTAACCCTTTTGTAAGCTATTGTTGTTGTTAGCATTGTTAATTAATACTTGTTGACATTAAGAAACTATGTGATGTTTTGCGCCTGAAAGAAACACAGCATGTCTGCAGGTAGAAGTTGAACAGTGTGGAGCGTGTGTGAGTTAGAAGCAAGGACTGTGATTTTTTTGTTAGTTTTACTGAGAGTGTGTTTGTTTGGCTTTTTGTTTGCATCACACACAAAGTGAACAGCCTTTGTAATGAGGCAGTTGTGATGTGTGTAGAACTGTTTTATAATCGGAGCCCATTGCGGACTCAACCTTGATGACTTGGACTCAAACCCAGGTAATAAGGACTCCAGCTGGACTCTTCTGAGGTGATTCAGATTGGATTGGGGTTGGGTTAAGGACTCTATTATAATGCTGCTATTTGGCTTGATAACAGCACTCAGAAGAACAAATGATCTGACCAATGCTCATTATCCCAGTAAGACATGTTCCAACTCGGTGCCTCTGTGTTGTAGCCCTGAGGAACCCCTAGCTCAGGGGTGTCGGACTCATTCCACAAAGGGCTGTGTGGCTGCAGGTTTTTGTTCCAACCAATCAAGAGCACACAGTTTGACCAATCATCTGTCTGAAGACTGAGGTCAGTTAATTAACTGAGTCAAGTCTGGTGTGCTGCTGCTTGGTTGGAACAAAAACCTGCAGCCACTCGGCCCTTTGTGGAATGAGTTTGACACCCCTGCCTAGCTGATCGGATCTCTCCACAAACAGCTTTAACTCCTTGTTCATCTTCCTGGTGAATCTCACAGTTTCCCACATGCAGCCTTTTGGCTCTGTGCTGAGCCAGAGGAGAAAACAAATACACTGTCTCCCAATGCTTGTTATCCCTGCTTGATTTCCTCACCCGGGGGTTAGGGTTAGGGTTAAAAACAAAAAAAAAACACCACCACGTTGCTCTGAATGGGTATGGGTATGGAAGTTTTCCCGGTGAGTGTTCGTTCGTGGAGTTGAGGGAAGCTGTCATGATGTCACCACACCAGACGGCAGACAGTTTTTCCCCTCCTCTTGCTCTCTCCCTGCTTCTCGTCAAGCTTCCAAGCTAAACAGATGAGATCAACTCATCGTTTCTGATGTCGCCACAGAGAGCACCACACCATCCAGCTTCAAGCTATGACCAAAGGTATCGGCCTCATGCTGCCTGCTAAACTGCCAGATTCCTCAACTACCATATTTTTATGAAAATATGATTTTCAATTCCATTTTATGGCCTGGGAATCTGCAGAATCTCTCCCATCCAGGGATGAAGGTTATAGAGTGTAATGCTATAAATAAAGCAGATGAAGCAAGAACATGAAGAAAAACACTTGTTTTTAAAGATTTAAAAAACAAAATCAATGTGTGAATGAGTATGAAGGCCACATGATACCACTCAGGTCATGGTTCAGATATATAGTGGTCTTTCAACGCCATCTACTGGTTTGAAGGTACCAGTGGAACTCATTTGATGCTTTCAGGAACATTGAGGCCAAATTTTACATCAGAAATGTGAATATTTGGAAGAGAAAATGTGTTTTTCTGCTCCAGTCAATGACATTAAAAGCAATATTTGTCAGACTGCTATGGGCTTTTGCAGTCATTATGAGATGCCTGTATCTGATGCAGCCTAAACATCAAAATGATTCATTCCAACCCTGCTCTATGGAATAATATGGTTTCCTAAGAGAACAGCATTACGTATAAATGCTTAGTTTAGCAGAGATTGCATTTAGAAGATGTGCCACTTAAGGTTAAATGAAGCAAAAGGAGTGAGTAGTAGATTTACATGACTTAATTTTCCTTTCTTTGCATTTTCACATGGTTTTTGCAGAATGAGACAACTGCAAAAGAAGCAAATGTCCGATTTTAAAACCTGGGGTTAGGATGTTAAAGGCTGTGGCAGGTGTACTCTTACAATTTTGTAAAAGAGTCTGGTGATTCTGCAATTTGTAAATATTTAGTTGCAGATTTCTCTATTTGTGATGAAAAAGAAAGGAAACACAATGTTTATTTACTGTCAAATTAACATTGTCAATTTTGTCCAAGCAGGATTTCCCTGTCCCACTGTTGCTAACTCTCACTTGCTTATTGTGTATTAAAATAAATATAAATCTAAAGAAATAAACAGAAAAATCTGTTAATGATTGATTTTACTGTTGTAGTCTTTGTAGATGTGCATTAATAATAGCAGTGATATAATTATATGATAATAGTGTTGATAAAATGCCAAGGGGTTTTAACTGTTTACAGTAATTGGGTTGAGAGTTGGGAACTGTTCCAAGCATGCACTCAGTTGTAGGGTATATATCTCTTTTCAAAATGTAATACAATGGGAAAAAGATCAGTAGGAATTAGCTGTATTGTTTCCATTATTAACCTAAATGGGAAGTTCTCACTATGTGTTGAAAGGACCAAAAGAGAACTTTAAGGAACACCAGTAACATGAGCCTTCCTGCAGAGATCCCTGTGGTGCTGAGTGGAGAACAGTGGGGGGCGTCATCAACACGTTTTAATGATGAGAGGGCTCTCTCTCTCTCTTTCTCCCTCTCTCTCATCGTCCCACGTCAATATTATTGTAGCTACACTAAGCTAAACTCTTTTTGCTTGACTTTGTGGCAGTTGTCCTATTTCATCTTATGAATATTTGACTCTATTGCAATATGTGAAAGTCCAAGTCTGCCAACAGCAAATGAAACATATGTTTGAGAATAGACTGAATTTCTCTATATAAAATATGTTTTAAGAAAAACATGGAAGAGAATTACATATGAAACCTGTTAGTATGAACAATATGTAAACCAGGTATGTTGTATGTATCTGTGTATCTATCTCAAAATCTAATGTGTCCAAAGGTTCTCAGAATAACAACACAGGCATAGACGTATTTAAAATTAATGAGACATAAGCATATATAAACTGAATAGACCTATATCTAACTAGTTTGGTCAAAATTTCTCATACATATGAAATTAATTACCTATATATGTAGGCAACTGTATTTACATGCACTTGTTGTTTTGGTGGTGGTGGTGGTGGTGTGGGGGGGGGGGGGGGGGGCATGTCTTCAGTTGGTAGGCATAGCAGGTCTAATATCTCTTATAAATGACATTAATCACAACATTATAGTTGATTTAGGGACATACCAATGTTGTTATTCATCATCGTCATCATCATTACATTTATTATTATTATTATTATTATTAGTAGTAGTAGTGTTATCATCATCATTATGTAGCCTACTTTAGTTTAACAAAAAAGTAAAACCATATAAAAAAAAGAACGGCATCTCGAATCAACACCATTCAAAAGAAACCACACGTCTGTATATTGATTATGTCCCTGCCATTCAACCATAAATATCCTCTGTGTGTTTGGTTTCTGAAGCGAGACAGTAAAAGTCACTTGCCTTCCCTGCTGAGGCAGACGTCTACACACAGCTCTGGTGATAAATGAATTCAGTTCAGGCTAAATTGCACGGTACCCACTCGTACTATGGTTTCCATGGCTACCACCAGAAGCGCTGTAGTGGCGCACAACGGCCGATGGGGGCGATGCCTCTTCGGGTTTCTACGAGCGCCAGTGGAAGCGTCGCTCAGGTAGTAAAGGGGCAGATCCGAGGAGCAGATACGAGGAGCAACCGTGGAGCTGCTTAGCTCCGCTCACACACACACATACACGCACTCGTCGGGCTGTGCTTCTTCACCCTCGTCGCTACGGCTCCGCGGCTGCCTTACCTCGGCTCTTCCTGGAAACCATGGTGGCTAAAAACAGAAAACAGACCGGGAAGAGTCCGGCGACCCAGGCTGACCGCGACAAGAGCCCGCTTGTTTCGCCCCTGGCAAAGTAACATCAGGCGACCTGGCAGGGAGGGCAAAGCTTTCACGGGTCCCATCCGAACGGACTCTCGGGCATCAGACACAAGCTCGGGCTAACTCCCTCCGCGGTCGTGAAGCTGGGAATCACTCTTTTCCTGGGTAAGTTAGGAGCTTTAGCCCGTTAGCTGCTAACCACTGCTAACGTTCTGTACATTTTTTTTAGCATTAGCGGATCCGCTAAATTAAGTTATCGCCCCCGCTCATCTGTTGGCTAACGTTAGCTCTCATAAACACTAGCTCGCCAGTTAGCTTCCCGTTATTGCCAATCTTTAAAACCCCACCAAAGAAGCCTGGCTTCTTCTCCAGAGCTACACACGTGTTTCTGACAAAGTTCAAGCTAATATTACTATGATTTCTCCTCACACTGCACCACAGTAAATACACTGCATGTGGTTGTCCAAAGTTGGCCATCACAGTTTGTCAAACCTAAAGTGGGGTTTATGTACCAGCACTGAAAGTTACTCTTCTGTGTCCACAGCTGCTCTGACTGGATACCTGCACTGGTACGTTGCTCTACCTGCATGTTAATAGTCAAACAACAGCACTGCTGTGATTTGCCTTTGCAATGCATCACACACATCTCTCCTCCTATGATCAGGTATCACCTGTCACAGCTGTTTGAGAATGACAGACACTTCTCCCACCTGTCTAACCTGGAGAAGGAGATGGCTTTTCGGACAGAAATGGTAAATAGCATATGGTTTTATTAAAGTTGAAACATCTTACTGGCATTAGAATAACAATAGAATGCACTTTAAACTTGCAATGGTCATTTTAGGGGTAGTATATGAACTGGGGGAGTGATCCCAGCAGCCATACATTGTGTCAATATACATATGAGTATGGTAGCATTGTTTTCAGGTTGTTTTTTGCCACTAGAGGTTTAATGTACGAATACATAGAACAGAGATAAGTTGTTACCAGGAAATATTTAACGAATGATTCAAACTCAGTATGTTGTTAATACTGTGATTCTGGGTATTCTACTTTGTGTAACTGGAGGATAGGGAACATGCACATAGCCACTCTCCCCTGTCACGGCAGTAAAATTGTCTCAACAGATTGGAAGATATAGGACAATCATTTCTTTAGATAGAGCATCCATAAGACATGTGCTTCTTTAGAACAGAAATGTTTCACTGTTTTTTGACATTAATCAGTCGATAAATATAGTAGCCGTCCACCTCAAAAAAAACCTATAATGTTGCAGTGGTTTGAATGTTGAATGTGGTTTATGAACAAATATTGAACAGCATGATTAGGGTCCGTTTGAACAATGCTATGCTTTGTTATCAGGCGGTGGATTACTGTCCGAAGCAAGGTGATGACACAACACTAGAATAACCACTCTGACATTTCCAAACACTTCGCATCACGTGTTTTTATTTGATTCTCATTCACAAAACAAAAGCTGAGCTGGAGATGAGCTTTGACAGGTGGTGTCCATGTAGTCCAGGGCCTGTCAGTTGAGTCGACACGGATGTAGTGGTGTTCGCATGTCAGTTACACAGATTTCATTGTAAATAAATGAGGGAGACCGAGAGAATATTTGCAAGGCAGAAGAGTGATGTGACCAGACCGTAACTATGCCAACACATTCAGAGAAAGTCATCATTTCCCCTCATAGCAGTACAAACAATAGATGACTTTCTCTTCATTTTTGATTCCTGTGGCAAAGGCAGCTGCACAGGAGCAAGATCAGAGAATATAATATGTGATTTAATGCAGCATATGTTAATCCATTGCGATAACTGTGTTAAAGCTGCTGATGCTCGACATGCAGCTCAGGCTTCACAACCTTTTTTTTCCAGAGATGTCACTAAGGTGACAGTCTAATCATATGCAGGCAGAACATTTCTCTTGCTGTGTGCTACCAGATGGGCTATGAGCCAGTGCAACTCCTCTTTCCTCGTCATCTGTTGTAGAGTTATATTTAGTGTCTGAGACTGTGTCACTCTGCTCTGTCTCTCTTGTTTCTCATGTTGTGCCTGTCTCCATCACTCTGACTTGACATTTCTCGTAGATAGATGGATATTATTCTCTGTAATTCAAAACTGGACAGCATCAGGCAGTGATGATATATGAGGGGGGCGGGCTAGAGAGATGCATTCAGGGTCCTAATAGCTAAGAAAAAAAGCTGTTTGTGAAGTATTAAGTCATTTAGTGAACAGTGACCTGTAGTGCCTCTCAGAGGGAGGGAGCTGGAAGAGGTGATGAGCAGGGCATCAGGGTTACAGATGATCTCTGCTTGCTTTGCAGCTCTGCATTAGGGGGAAGTGGTTGGTGTTGCTTACAATCTGTCTTTGATTGTTTATGTTGCTGTATCGTATTGTAACAGAGGATGTGATAATGGACTCGGGGATGGCTGAGGAGAACAGTACAAGACATTACTGAGTGATTGGATGTTTTTTTAAGTTACCTGAGGAAGTGTAGTTGTTGAGCTTTCACAGTGATGCTGAATGTGTTTTCAGCATCACTGCTGAAATATGGTCCCCAGCGCCACATTTGAAATATGGTGCTGGGGACTCTCTTTATTTCTCTGGGAATTTTGTGGATGTTAGCATGCAACAGAAGCCAGTCATGAGTCTTGTGTTTCATCTATCTGTCATTCACCACCAAATTTCTCTCTCCTTTTGAGTTCATGAGTGTAATCTGTTGGATGTGCTGTCTCTTGGTTCCAGGGTCTGTATTATTCCTACTACAAAACCATAATCGAGGCCCCCTCTTTCCTGGATGGCCTCCACTTGGTCATGAATGATCGGCTGACAGAGTACCCCCTGGTTATAAACACACTGAAGAGATTTAATCTCTACCCAGAGGTAATGTTTACATGTCATCCATATGATTAGTAGTGCTAACCAGCTGTAAAATTGTTCAAATCTTAAGCTATATCAATGTCTGGAAATGCTTTTATTCCTTTTTTTGCCTGCATTAGTGAGCACCTCTGAGTGCAGTTAAAATACGTGGGTCCACTTAACTTCTTATTAGCAGTGGAGAAACTCCAGGTTCTGAGGCAGCTTCTCATTAACTCAAGGACAGGCCGGAATTAAATGCAGCTCTTGTCTGGTTTAGGGCCGCAACTAACAACTTGGTAAATTGTGCAGCTCCAGTCTGGTTAATGTTCACGTTGCAGCTGCTGTCTTTGCTCAGCCAAAGATCATTGCATGAGTCTATTGTAACAATAGATTGTGTAATGTCTGTATCAGGATTCATAATGTATGAGTTTAGAACATCGTGGAAAAGTTCAGTGAAACTCATATATTATATAGATTCATTAAACACAGACTGAAATATTTCATGTCTTTATCTCTTTTCATTGTAATGATTAGGTCTTACACTTAATGAAAACCAGTATCTCAAACAATGAGAGCATAGTGAACAAGTTCACTATTATAACCTAATGATGTCACACTCTAATCAGCTGATTAACTCCAAACACCTGTAAAGGTTTCCTGAGCCTTTAAATGGTCTCTGGTTCAGTAGCTGCACTGTCATGGAGAAGGCTGCTGACCTCCATCATATTCTACTTTATTGAGATGCAAATGTACATATGTAATAGTTATGAATCTGAACTCAGTATTTAATGAAGAAACCTGAAAAAGGTAAGTTGTGCCAGTTTTAATTAATCTGCTATTTCAGTGTTATGAGATAAAACGTGGTAATGACAGATGAATTAAAGCCAGAATAAAAAGATTGATCAAGAAAGAATATATATATATATATATATATATATATAATATATATGTATGTATGTATAAAGATGTTGCACAATCAATCCATTTCCAATTTAGTTTTCAACGCATTTCACACATTTAAGAGGTGCTTTTATTTCCTGGAGTCACAAGAGCTAATCCACAAAGCAGTGCAGAGAAGATCAACATTTCGGCTCCGAGAGCTGGTTGGTAAATGACTTCTACAGGACTACAATACAACCACATGTGTCTACTCTCCTCAGAGATAACAGGACAGAAAGGTCCTTTCAGAAATGTTTGAAAGGGCTTTCACTGACTACTGTTTCTCCCGCTGCCTGCCTCCTCTCCTCAGGTGGTCCTGGCCAGCTGGTACCGGATGTACACAGGTGTAATGGGCTACTTTGGGATTCCCACCAAGACATGCTGGTCCATCAACAGAGGGGAGGGACTCACCCCTGTGGATAGCTGTGAAGGTAAAGACGTCACCATGGAGCCCTGGTCTTATCTGCAAATATGCTTGTTTGTGTATGCGTGCACACACATAGTCTCACACACACACACACACACACAGACAGTGGGTTGTACATCTACACATTACACAAGCACATAGTATCACAGTCCTGACCTGCAGCTCCACTGACATTTAAAATGCTCACACTGAATTGACTGGATGACTAATTTCTTCACAGTCATGGTTTTCTTCACTTGGACAGACACAGTCAGAGCAGCCACATACGGAGCAGGCAGTTAAGAGAAGATGAATGCCGTATACAGAATGACCTGAACAAAGGAATGAGCAGTCTTTATCCCTGCTTTTTACTTTCAACTGAAACATCAGCTGACAGCTTTTTTCTCTGTTATGCTCATAAGTGCTCAATAGATCAGAAAAATAATTCTTTCCCAATCCTGAGGTTTTATTTTCATATGCACAGATTAAAAGCATAGCAATAATATTATATTTATACGAATAACTTTATTAATCCCAAATGGAAATTCATTATCATTATGACTATGTGACTACTATATGACTAACATCAGTGATCCATATGAAGATGTA
This sequence comes from Caranx ignobilis, assembly GCA_021432705.1. Lineage (NCBI taxonomy): Eukaryota > Metazoa > Chordata > Actinopteri > Carangiformes > Carangidae > Caranx > Caranx ignobilis. The sequence goes on from MU270012.1 coordinate 16,172,468, forward strand.
TTTGTGGTTTTAAGAATTGAAAACCATCTCAGTATAGTTTTCCATCTGGTAAATTTTCTCTGGAGCTCTAGAAACAACAGATCAGTGTCAGCCAATTAGTGGAGAGGAAGGTCTGAGCAGTCTCTTCTGATGGACTGTCTGTTTTCAGAGAGATTCACTAAAAAAAGCAGATTTCAGCAACACACAGAGAAACCAAATACTGCAATGATGGGTGCTGATGATCCAGGTTGGTGCGGATAGGTGCCGCTTTGCTGTGACATCACAAAGTTACAGAAAGTACTGATGGTGGGTTTTAAGGCTCAGTTTCTGAACACAGTCTGTTTGCATCTCTCTGTGGACTGAGGCTTTGGCAGTATTAATATTAACCCAGAGCTGGTTTATGATATAAAAATCAGGGAAATCCACCTTTAAATCTTATGAGAGCTTTTAATTAATTATTTAAATTAGATAAAACAGCAAAAAAACTGTAGGTCCACACACCAAAGAGCTGGAGCTAGAGTAACGGCATTGTATTTTCCCTTAAGGAGTTTCAAATATGGCTATTCTCTTCCTTGACATGAGATGAGGAGATTCACAGCAGTTTTATATCTGTCTAAAATCAGGCTACAGCCGACAGATGATTACAGTGCATTCAGAACTTGTTCAGACCCCCTCTGTTCTGCTGTAGCCTTACACCAACAGCAATCCTTCAAAGATCTAGGTTCAGTTCCTCATAATGACATAGTGAAAACAGAATTGTATTTTTGCAAGTGTATTAGAAAAAGAAAAAGAAAAAACTGCAGTGTTGCAGTTGCAATTTTCAGACCTTTTGCTGTGATATTGATCATGTTTGAGATGTTTCACCTGTGGTGCATTCAAATGATTGGACTTGATTTTGGAAATACACACACATCCCTTATAAGGTCTCACACCTGACCATTGTATATTAGAGTGAAGTGAAGAACAAAGTGAAGTGATGAGAGACTGCCGGCAGACCTCAAAGTTCACCTCACCTTAACTTAGCATCAAAGCTGGCCACAGTCTCTGCTCTCCAGCAGCTCTGAGTCTTACTAATTATTTAACACAGTGTATCTTGTTTGTTTAATCTGTAAAAAGTCTGTCAGGTTGCTAAGCAACAGGTGCAAACTTAAGAAAGTCACTAGCTCAGCAAAGAAAGTGTGTGTGTATATACACCGATCAGGCCTAACTTTATGACCTCCTGTCTAATATTGTGTTGGTCCCTTTTGCTGCCAAATACACAATTCTGACAGCTTTCTATCAGAACCAGCATCAACTTCTTAGCTGGTCTGTTGGATGGGACCACAGCGTGGATGGGGCCAGCCTCTCTCCCCCACGTGTATCAAATGCGCCTGTGTCTGGTTCACCACTGTTCCTTCTTCGGACCACTTTTGATCCTGACCATTGCAGACCAGGAACAGCCCACAAGAGCTGCAGGTTTTCAGATGGTCTGACCCAGTTGTCCTTGTCAAACTGGATCAAACATCAACTTTGAGGACAACATGTTCACTTAATGCCTAATATATCCCACCCACTAACAGGTGCATGTTATGTCTGTTTGGTGTATATGTTATATGTTCCTTTAAGCAAAGATGTTGCTACAAAAGAAAATGATAATGATGAACCTGTTGGTAAACTGACTAAGCATTTAAGAGCCGCTGTCAATGAGAGAGATTCACGACAGTCATGCCAGGTGGCTCACACAAACATAGGTATGATATTTAGGGTCTATAAAGCAGGGAAACAAATGGCACAACAACAGGTAGAACACAGCAACAGCAAGAGAAGCAGTAATTATTACATCAGGCCTGAGGGAAGGAAATTGCACAGAAGTAGTTTTTTCTCTCTTTTGCAGACACATTTCCTTGAAGAGTAAATCCGCTGAGAGTAAACAAGACCAAACAGTTTTCAGTTTTCCTTTGTTAAGCTGCAATCTGTGTGTTTCTGTCTGTCTCATTAGTGAAGTGAGCCACAGCAGGGTCAATGTTTTCACAGTGTTTACATAAACCCAGTGCTGGACAGGCCCCTTGCACAAGAGCAAATGGTCGGACAGAGTAAACATTTACTGTAACAGTCAGTTGGTGCATCATGCTTGTTAGATGCAGATGGATGTGTTGTTTTTGTGATTGGTGTGTGATGGAGATTTTTTTTTCCGGTGATTTCCAGTCACATCGTTGTGATGAAGTAACTCTTAGTAATGGCATTTACATTGCATGTATATTTTTATCACAGTCTCGTCAGTGTGCTCGGTGTACCTGCTAATTTTGTCCAACAGTAGTGCTGAGAGGAAATGATTTGATGCAGTTTCAGTAAGGCTGTGATGCTGGAGTCCAAACTGAGGAACCTCTTTTTTTTGCATCAAAACTCAAAAACTTATTATTCAGTGTGATGTAATTTTACAGCTTCAGCTGCTTATTATTACACGAGTTAACAGGAACATTCTGTAAAACTTACCCAGATCTAAAATATTGTCTAGTTTCAGTTCAGCTTTAGTGTAGCACAAACCAGGGCTTTATGATCCCTCACTGGCTGATGGAGTTGTTTTTCATTATCAAAGTTCTTGGTGTGTAAACTATTTGTATTGCAGGTTGTGCAGCTACACTGTGCTTTCAATTTTAGCTCATTTGCTCTTGTGTTGTGATTAAGTGAATAATTAATACATTGTTAGCCCCTGGATAATATTTGTATGTGTACTATATGTCACATTGATCAAACAAAACACAGCCAACAGAATCCATATAATAATGATAATAATATAAAAAAAAAATAAAAACTTTATCTATAGAGCACTTATTAAGCAAGACTACAAAATGCTTAACAGAGAAAATGAGGATCACAGTTGAAACACAGAGGATAACATGTAAGATTAAACCAACAGAAACAAACAGGTAAATGACAGAGGAAAACAGAGAAAAATGCAACTCATCTTAAATCAGGAATAGCTTTACGAATGAAATATGTTTTAAGTAGACTTAAAAGAAGACACTGACTCCAACCACCTTATTCCCTCAGGCAGGTCATTCCAGAGCCTTGGGGCTCTAACAGCATAAGCTTTGCTCCCTTTAGTTTTTAACCTGGTCTCTGGAATAGACAGAAGACCACTGCCTGAGAATCTCCAATTAGGTTGGGGTTCATAAGGGGTTAAAAGATCAAAAATGTAAGCTGGAGCCAGGCCATGAGGAACTTAAATCAACCCTAGAACAAACAGGAAGCCAATGTAAAGAAGCTAAAACAGATGTGTTCATTACTTCTTGGTACCAAAAGCCAACCTGCTGAGGTCTTTACTAGTTGTAATCAATTTGCTTTTTGATGAAAAGAGATTGTGTGTGTGGGAGGGGGGGGGGTGAGAGAGAGTATCTAAATGGTGTTTGGAGCTGACATGAAATCACAGTGGAGAAAATGTGGCTGAAAACAAACTGAGGCCACAGAAACCTCCAGCGGGGGATCAGGGTGTGTGGCTTCCTCATCGGTGGCGCAAAGCACCATGAATTTATCATCCTGGCCAGAAGCTTTGCAGAGTCGCTACCTCTTTCAGAGGCTATTTTTGCACTGACCTGACTTAATCACATTTGAAGGCTCCAAATTATGCACCTGAATGCAGGCAGCTCAGTTTGCAGGAAACTCGTGTCACCTCCACATTATTGACAACGTGGAGGTGCAGCAGAATTTAGGGAGGTTTTGTGAACCTAGATTCATCATGTCATCTTCTTATTCATTAGCAGAGTTTTCTATTGCAGTAATAATATAGATTGATCTTTTGTTTCATTCTTTTCACTTATCATGTTGTCCTTAGAAGTTCAGTGTATAGCCAGCAGAGTTGACAGCCATGTAAGCATAATGCACGACGAGGTGTCCAGTTACCAGGAATGAATGGATGACGTGGAGGTGTGAACTGTCCAACATGAAGTCCATCCAATCCTGATAAACTGGACACCTTGAAGGGCATTTTCCCGCTCATACCATGGTCACTTACCAGAGAAATAAATATTAAATCAATTATTTAAACTTTAATGTGTTTTAAAATTAAAAATCACAAGTTCTTCGCAAGCCACAGCTAAGCGGGCTATTTAATGTCTCTCGTCCACAGGCGTTGCCAAGGAAACCCGCTGTGGCTGCAGCATAGAGCCACAGCCTAATATTTGATCAGTGAAAGGAAGTGAGATGATGACTTGACACAAAGTATTATTTCAGAAGACCAGTGCACTTCTTACCATTGTGTGTTACAAATTCTGGTAGTCAGAGGACAGTGCGCTGAAGACAACCTCTTCTGTGTTGCTGTGTTTACCAACTAGCAGTTGAGCCAGCGCAACAATTTAGAACTGTCATCAGGCAATTTGACGGGAACATCTTTATATGTGTCCCATAACCCTTTTAACGGACATCCTGCAGCCAATCAGAATTGAGTATTCACCCAGACTGTAGTCTAAGTAGATATGTTTACTGTGTTCGCTGTCTTACGTTTGTGTGTCAGCATGCCAGTGTTAGCCAGGTGACAGTGATGCCGTTCCTTTTGCAAATATTTGCTCAACAACTAATGCAGTCAGCCTCATAGTGGTGGTGAAGTGAATAATAGGAATCATAACAGTAGCTGTGTTTACATGCAGCGTTTTCCTCAATCTGATTGAAAACAATGGGATTAAATGAATCTTATTTGATCTGTATTCATAAACGCTAAACAAAATGATCCACATACAATCTGCGTATACATGGCCCCAGCTGAAGCTGATTATATAGTTTCATTGACATGTGCAGATGGTCTCACTCCCGCTACCTGCAACGGTGCAAGAGAAGAAGAGGTGCAGTTCTGTGTTTACACTTAGAGTAATGGATCCACGTCATGTTTTGTTAGGACGCTTATTCCGTTGTTTTTGCATTTATTTGCGGCTCTACAGTCTCAGCAGTTAGTTATCATCAAGAGATAGTTCGTCTCAACGACTGTCCAATTTTTTGTTAAGTACTAGGGCGCGCATGCCCAGAATGAATAATCCACTCTATCCACTGAATTCACTCAGCTTGGTGCCGTTCATATGCGGCATCAAGCTGATTATCAATCGGCGTAGACTACCTCTTTCAATCCGATCGGAAATTCAATCAGATCCAGGCAAATCGGATCCACTAAGGTGTTTACATGAGACATTTTGAATCTGACTGACCTATTAATCTGATTATAAATAGGATTTTTGGACCCATGTTAACACAGCTAGTGAGTAGGATTTCTCCTCCTGGGATCATGAATGTCTGCACGCAGTGTGTTGGGTGAAGTATCTGACTGCCTGCACTCAGTACAGACACAAACTAAAACTCAGCTCAAATTGCTTGTTTTGCACAGAACCCAAAGTTATTCAAATAGAAATGATACAAAACCAAGAAAAGCTGCAGAGAAGCTGGAATCAGTGAATGTTTTTGCTTGATAAATGACTTATCAGTGATTACTCACTTAGTGAAAGTGTTGTCAACTCATTCTTTTGTTTGGCGTCTAATAAAATGAGTTGGTCTTTGTAGCACCAGCTTTAGTCTTGGTAATCCTTTATTCTGTATCAGGCTCAGCACGGTCTCTTATGTTTTCTGTGTGTGTTGTGCACATTAGGTATGGGCGACCCGGCGTACTTCTACGGTGGCCTGCGTGTTCTGCTGAATGGCGTGATGATGAGCCTGTTCTTCATTTATGGCGCCTACCTCAGGTACCTCCCTCCTGTCCCGTCTCGCCTCAGCAGGCATCAGAGAGGAGAAGGATGAATTTTATGAGCTGTCTCATCTCTCAGCTGTCACACCTAGACAGAAAAACAGTTTGTGGTTCGCATCTGACAAAAATATGGATTTGAAAGATCAGATAGAGGATGACCTTTCTGAGTCCGTCTGCTGTTATCTGCCTCTCTCATCACGCATTCCCACTTTTTCATTCCTCCCATCTTTTCTTTCTGTAGTGGCAGTCGGCTGGGTGGCATTGTTACCACAATGTGTTTCTTCTTCAATCACGGCGAGGTGAGTGTGCAGCCCATCCCCTCCCACCCAACCTCACTCACTATCTGTGTCAGTATTTTTTTAATGGTGAAGCTTTGTAGCTCAGTGCAAGCCCTCTGGGTGTAAGCCTCTGAAATGTGTAAAACTCAGAATGAAAAAGCACTCGGAGAAGCAGAGGGTGGTTAATAGGAGCTCATTTCAAACCCTCAAAGGAGCTTAGAGTTGTTTTGGGCTGGCACTCAAAAGCTGAGTCCCTCCTCCCACCTCCTCTTCTCCAGTTTCCTCCAGAGCAAATAGTGAGGCTCTGTTTTTACAGATCGATACACTGACATTTCAAGCACACATGCACTTCTACTGACACCCTGCTCACCTTTTTACACCGTGGGTTTTGTGACATTTGGGGAACTTTTCACTTTGCGAGATTATAGTGCGAGGTGTTTCATCATGTAGAGAGGTGGTCAAGACAAGGTAGCAGCCAGGAGACAGAAAACTGATCTCTGATTAGGTTGGCTTCTCTATATCAATCCAAGTGCTTTCACCCAGAGCACCAGTGGTGTATTGGGGATTTTTTTAGTAGGGATGATTTTTATGACGTCATCCAAAAGAGGAATTCTCTGGACACACATAAAGAGTTTTGTGTTTGCTAGACATTGAAACTATAGCTAATCAGTTACAAAAAAACAACTTCGCCAACCCAGAATTATTATGTGCTGGACAGCTACTTGCTCAGTTACCACACATTTAGCTCATTGTAACAATTCAGGCATATACACACAGTCACATCAGCACTATACTTTGAATAATGTATTGAATGAATGTGTATGTATCCTTGTAAATCACATAACAAGCTTCGTGGTGAAAACCTTCTCTCCTGAAGCTGCAGGACGACAGGCCACCGAGCGCCACAGAAAAACCCTCACTGACAGAGTTTACAGTTAGTCTGATTGTCACTGTCACTGACACTGTTGAGCCAAGTCTTTGAATTTCTCCCTCGTCTGTGATCAAGCCACTGATGGCAGCAAGTTGCAGGTGGGATGATGCTGCATTCAAAACCATGGAAACAAGGGACAAACACTATTTAATTTTCAAATAGGCTATGAGACAATCCTGTATTTTAATGGAGCAATACACCCTTCAATTGGCCTTCAGTTGTCAGACATTGTTAATTGCTTTAGTGATTTTTTTTTTTTTTTTTTTTTTTTTTGGGGGGGGGAAAAAGTGGGCAGACAGCGTCCCCATACCCCTGCAGAGTAGCTGCTAATACAGAGTCCAATCCTCTATTCACTAGTGGTGCAATGGGTCACGGTTGATCAGTGATCTGAACTAATCTCCACGGATCAATACGCAAGTGGTCCGCGGATCAGTCGAGTTGTGTGTGTTGTGTGGGACACACAGACGCACCGACCCAGCCGAATAAACAGGCAGTTTAAAAAAGTCCGCTCAGATATCAGCTCTACGTTGCGCTCAACAATAACAATTTGAATGTGACCTGAACCACTGCATTTGCAGACATATTTTCTCATAATATTGTTTTTAAATGTGCCAAATAAAGTAATAAAAATGTAATTCTTTCCTGATACCAGTTTAACAGAAATATGAAATACCACAATGTGCTGTCAAAATGTTTTTTTTTTTTTTTTTTTTTGTGGTTAATCAGGTATAGGTCAGAGTCTGTCCGTCAGACTATGAAAACACTCTGCTCTGATGATGCACTTCAGACTTTTTTTTCTGCTTTCTGGTTGGCGGATCAATAGCGGCTTGGTGTCCCTGCTTCAACCACATCTCTGCAAATCTGCAGGCCGGGAAGGAGGCAACATCTGGTGCATTTACAGAGATGAAAAGCAGATTGTTCAGTGTGGACACATTCGTTCTGTTTCTACTTTCTGTAAGAATGTGGTTCATGGCACTGAAACCTCTTTGACACTCGGCTGTGGACACTGGGAGGGTGGAGGCAGCGGTGAGAACTTTGCGCATGTTCTCTCCTGTGACACTGCGACACTTAAATTCATGGAACTCCTTCAGGAATAGGGGAGTGGTTGCAGCCTCAACAGCAAGAGTTTTGTGTTTGGCGATTAGTTTTTCATCGCCATAGAGAATGCGCTCTTCTTCATCAGGTGGCCAGTTTGATGGTTTTAGTGCTCCGGTAGATCAGCACAACCAGAATGAACACGAACCCTGTGTATTTTCCGTGTTCATTCTGGTTGTATTTGGTTGTTAATAATTACAATGTAATGATGAAAATACTTTGGGTGGGGTAAATTTCATCCCCACTGGGGATAAAAATAATTCAGCAGAGGAGTAGGACGTGTAACCAGAGGGAGGGGGGATCCCCACCATCCCCACGGCAAATCGCACCCTGGATATATTCATAGGAGCAGAAGATCTGCAGCATGCATGACGTTATGGGTGGGCCTAACGGGCCTGGGCCCACCCACTTGTACAACCAGCCCATCCTAATTAATATTTTCTTCATATTTTCTTAACTTTTGTTTTTAATTATTAAAGAACACCTATTATGTTAATTTCAGGGGCTTTTAATATGATTTTGTACCCAAGGGGGGCACTATTGAAAGTTTCGATCGATAAAAAAACTCCATACTTATCGCATACAAGTTGTCTGTGTACTCCTCTATTCTGGCTCTCTCCTGCTTTGCTCTGCAACGCTTAGTTTCGCATAGTGACACAGCTCCTCTCACATTACCACTGCTGAGCCAGGCGAGTTATCATATAGGGACTTCCGCTTAAGTTGTGACGTTAGACTTAAGAAAAACTCTCCAAGCTCCTGAAACTACCCGGGGGATTACTACAACACACGCCTACCTCATGGTGTGGCACTTTTACTTCCTCTAAAGCAAATATCCAACATTTAACATTAACTCATTGAGTGCCATGCTGTGTTCCGAAGCCTTAGCCCTGAGTGCCAGCAATCTAGACCATTGTTGACGAATTTTGCACAGCGTATTCTACATTATAGCTATGGACACATACTATGGCTCATTTCAAAGGTGAAACTTTATGCTTTCAGTGGGGACAAACCGTTTATTTCGGTTGTCCTGAAATGTGCACAGCTAATGTTGCCTTGTAATGCATGCGCCACTGATTTAACCCAATGCGGCGACCATCAAAAGTTATGATAAAATGTTCAGATCGTGAGTTTTCATGAGTTTTCCATCGTCATCTATTTCAGTTCGATTCATCATAGAGTTCCCAAATTCACACATAAGGTGTGTTAAGAGTGTCCATTTTCGTAATTTAACAAAAAAAAAACAAAAAAAACGAAAAACGTAAAATTACGTTTTTGACACTCAATGAGTTAATATATAAAAAAGAAAGACAATATTTATTAGGTTACTAAAGTGTGAAGTCTGGACCAATCACAACAGGCCATTTTACGTCCTCTCAGTACAGTTGACGTTTGGCCAGCATTTTACATTATTTAGCTTACCGGCAGATGATTTTTTTTTAAGTATATTTTTGTGCTTTTTTGCCTTTATTTGATAGCACAGTATGAGAGAGACAGGAAATGGGGAGGCAGAGAGAGGGGGGAATGACATGCAGTAAAGGGCCGCCCGATGCAGGATTTGAATTGGGGCCGACTGCAGCGAGGACTGTAGCCTCTGTATAAGGGGTGCCTGCTCTGCCCACTACACCACATGGCGCTCCACCGGCAGATGATTTGATGTGGCTTATTTTATTTTATTTTATTTATACAGTGTGGGTTAAACCCAGGTAGGAGAGAGAGAGTGAGAGAGACAGAGAGAGAGGTCTGCTGGGTGAGCTAGATTAACTTTTGACAGGAGAGAGAGCGGCGCACCATGCTGTCAAAGCTCGTCTCAGAACAGAAATGGTGTGTGCTTTCAAGACAATATAGAGACAAACGAGTCGGGCAGGAATCATTTCCAACTCTATCTATGTTAGTATTCATTTCTGTATTAAGTGGCCCATTCAAAATTACTCTGGCCCATCCAAAGTTGAAATCCTGGCTCCACGCCTGATCTGCAGTGTTATTAGAGTATGTGAGAAACACCCCCTCTGTTCTCCAGTAGTGTTACAGAGCGAAGTTCTTCTCTCAGATGATCTTTGGCCAAGTGCAGCTTACAGAGGGCACACAGCCCTGATAAGAGCTGAATTTAATTCAGCCCTCCTCTGGTTTGTTAAGTCTGGTTGTCATGAAGAAGAGCAGCTTTGCAGCATCAGTGGGCAGAGTTGGACAAAAACACACACTAGTGAGCAGTTCAGTTCAGGGTTTATTTTAGTCTATACCAGTGGAGGATCTGATGAGGACACTGTCTCAATATCAGGCATGAACATTTTCAGCTTTTATGTGAAATGGTGCAACCTGCTGACAAACCAGAAAATCAAGCATTAGACAAAAACATCTGGCAGCAGCAGCAGCAGTGTCCCAGGCCTTCAACAGTCTGCACCAAGAACTCATGAGCCTCCTCAATTCTTCAAATCTTTGTCTTCACACAAATTCATGTGTTAACTCAGAATTTAATAACTTTTTTTTGAACATGTTGTTGTGTGTGTTTTCAGAGCACTCGTGTGATGTGGACTCCACCCCTGAGAGAGAGCTTTGCTTACCCCTTCTTAGTCCTTCAAATGCTTCTTCTCACCTACATCCTACGGTAAACTCACCATCAGTCACATTACTCCGCCACACGGCGTTATAAGTCTTTGACTTGGTGGCCAGTTCTTCATATTCAGACATTAACTTCAGATTCATGTCACAATTTAATTTCTGTCTCCATTTCATTGAAGCTGCAGATGCGTGTATTGTACACAAACCAGCTTGGTTGTGTCAGATCATCTCAATGCAACACAGCATCAGTTTGATGATATCGAAGGCACGGGGGGGTTTTATTTATTTATTATTTTTTTCATATTTTCCATTCATTCAGTTTAGGCACTGGGTGAAAACACTTGGGCGTGTGTGCCTTAGTCTTATAATGGTAGGGAAATCATAAAATCCAATACTCACAATACTTTCTGAGTTAAGCAAAACAGCCTGAGGCTGAGTGTACCCCAAGTATGTCAGTGTTCTTGACAAATGTCCATTGCAAAATTACTCAAACTGATTCATATTTAATCAGAAAGTTCTTTGGCCTAAATGTATTGTTTTTCTTTGAGGGCTATGTTTTTACCAAGGGATATTGTTTGGTATTTTCATGGTCATTGTGATATGAACATGCACTATAAATGTGATTAGTAAGGAGAGGGGGAAGGAGAAGGTTACATTAATGTTCTGTTTAACTGATTGATTATTCATGCACATTTTTTTCTATTATTCTGTCTGTTCAGTGGTTCAGGGTACCTATTGAAGCAAAAAGACATTCAGAGAAACTGTATAGATAATAGTATGCACACTATTTACTATTGGCTTACTTATCTCAAGTCATATTGTCATTGCAAATTGAACAGTGACATCACACCATCACACATGTTGCTCATATCATGCAGGCCTACAGTAGTTAAAAATCATTGTAAATAAACTGTGATGTGATATTTTTGCCATATCGCCCATACCTGATTCACACACACAGGATTCATAACTAACACTCCCATATAACACCTGCATCTCAGTGTTAACAGATTTATTTGTTGTATTGTGTCAAGTATTTAGTTTTTAATTTTGAATCTAGATTTAAAAGCCTTGGCAGACACATGTACTACTGATTGGCTTGGGCTACGTTTCCTCTATTATCTGCTGCACCACTTACCTGTTAAAAAACAAATGCATTTTGTTTGAGTCTAATTTGTGATGAGTGGATCCGTCAGAAAACTTTGAGAGGAGTGTGATTTTCTTTCCATAACAGCCTGTTGAATTGTAAATGTGTGAAATAACAGGAGCAGATCACAGAGCTGTTTCCTCTCAGAGCAGCACGAGCTACAGTTTTTAACCGTTTGTCCTTTGTGTGGTAATTATCGGGGTGAAGTGAAGCTCGCCTCTGTTGGCAGGCTGCTGCACTGACTGAAGCAGCTCTTTGCTCAGATAAAGCACTTGTCACACACCAGTAATCTTCTCTGTGCACTCAAGCCAGCGGACGCCACCTCGCGTCGTGAGAGTGCAGTCAGTAAGCTGTGACTCATATCAACTTAACAGTAACTCAGTCTCAGTCGTATTTCTCACTACGTAACCGTGTCTCTCTGGTACGCTCAGTAAATTGTGTATGTGTGTGTTTTCTAAGCTGTCTTAATGCATCTTCTTTTATCTCCCTCACACCCACTCTCTCTCTCTACTGTATTTCTTTTTTTCCTCCCTCTCTTCTGTCTTTCTTCTTTTTATATCCCCCTCCCCCAGTGCACGGAACCCGAGCAGGACAGCCATGGTCGCTCTGGGCATCTCCAATTTGTGCTTCATGCTGCCTTGGCAGTTCGCCCAGTTTGTGCTGCTCACTCAGGTAAACAGAGTGGCAGAAAAACACTGAGAGAGAATGTGGGAAGAAAGGAGATTGGACAGAAGAGATTAGAGAGAGAGAATATAGACTGGGAGAGAGCAGGGGGAAAGAGTTGAGACGTTGGCAAAGAAATAAGAACCAGGGAAAAGAAAAGGAGAGGTGGAATCATGAAGCCACCATTACATCTTCATTTTACCTAAACTCTAACATACACTGGAAGAATTCACATCTAAAGTCTGAAGAACATTTGAAGTGAGCTAGTTGAGACTGTTGAGTTGATTCTTTCAGGGCTCAGCTGATAAATAACATTTTTACCATAATCAGCATTAGTAGTTCTTTTTTCACCGATAACCGATAGAACGAATGTATTTTAAAACACGCTCCTTTGGCTCTGATACAGCTGTCTCTCTGCCTGAAGCCACCACTCTTGGCTGTGTAACACTGTCCTGCCCACAGCCCCCCACTGAACCAAGGTTTGGGTTAGTGTTTGTGTTATTCTACAAAAATTTAAGGTTTTTTATCACAGATTTTCACAGTGGACAAAAAACAAACAAACAAACCGTAAACTGTATTCGGTCTAATGCCAGTTGTGTTATTCTGCACTAAAATTTTCACTTTTACTGCAAATGAATGTCATTTTAAATATCGGTTATCGGTTTCCTTGATTATTCATAATCGGTACTGGTATAAGCCCTGAAACAACCATATCGGCCTGTCCGTATTTCAGACAGGTGAGTAATAAGTCAATGAGTGAAGGCTGGCAGACTGAGGAGCTGCAGGTTCAACCTTGATTCCACAACAAATGGGTCAGTGCTGCAAGCATCTGCAGTTTAGCCCACGCTGCCGTCGGCTGCTCCCTCAGGAACCGCCCAGGGTTGAAACAAGAGACAAGTTATTTAGCAGCTATTACGTCTTTATTATTATATTTTCTAAGGTGCTAATTGAACTCATTGACCTCACCCACTGTGTGCATGCGTGCATGCGTGCGTGCATGTGTGCGTGCGTGCGTGCATGCGTGCATGTAAACCAAGCTACTGCTCAGTCTAGAAAGTGAGAGATGACCAACAGTAATGATGGCTGCAGTGATGATCACTCACGTCTCTTTTTTTTATTGCAGACCTCTTATGGCTGCACAAAATAGCAGCATAATCAGATTTGTAATTTGGCCCAATGCAATGTTGCAGAAGCTCCAAATTTTTGAAAAGATAAAATGTGTCACAACATTGTTGTGCATTGTTTGCACCAACAATGACCAACAAATCATATTCCTAAGACATAAAGGGACATGTTTGGTTTGTTTGGTAAGAGACTCACCAAAAATCACATGATCAATTTTATTTTTTTTGAAGTGCAAATATGACCTGACACATTGAAATCTGCTCATATAGTCAAAATGTGATGTTTTTTTTTCATATTGTGCAGCCCTGCTAGCTCTGTAGTTATTGGATGTGCAGTTTATTTCAGTTCATGCAGTATTAGTTCCACATCGTGTTGTATTCAATATATCAGCTGCTGATGTGTGCCCACGATGTGCGGTGGACATACAATATATATATGCAGGCCACGAACTCCACCGCAGCAAAGGCCAGATCTGTAAGACTGAAAGACTGTAAAGGTGAGACTAATTAGAGAAAATGAGCTGTGTGGGCTGTCGCTTTAACAGGCATCTCAGCCACACATATAATGAATCTCATCACAGTTTAACAGAAGTTAATTTGTAAAATTTTCTCCCTCAGCTGCTGAGAGAAAACGCTCTGTCATACAGAAGGGAATGTAACTCCTACGTCGTTGGTGTCTAGTTTCATGAAGCAGCTTTTTTAAACCACACTGATTACATATCATATTTCCTCAAATAGTGACCAGGGCCTTTATTTACTCAACTGCCTGTGCCAGGCCCTTATTGGAGGCAGGCTTTTATTTTGGAGAGGCCTTTATTTCTAATTCCCTCTCTTTTATAAGTATATTTTAATATGAAGCCTCCTCAATTTTACACATTAGCGACCATATGCATCAACAAGCTCATTGTTCAGGAGCTCATCTTTATCTTCCTCCTCTGGGTCACCCCCAGTTTCCACATACTCCGTCTCCGCTCCATCACTGTTGCGCACGCCGGAGCAGTTTGCTGCCATTCAAGTCAGTCAGAGCATTTCCACAGCGTGCACGGTGGTCTGTGACACGATTTTATCACAATGTCTCAATACAATATATATTGTGATATTAAAAATATTTCAATATGCTGTGATTTGTTAGCTTTTTTTAAACTGCAAATGGTGTCCCCAGAAGAAAAGTGTTAACATATGTTTTTTCTAATAACCTGAACTTCTTAGTCTGTTCAGATGATGCTTGGCATCTGTATATTGATACAATATTGCCATGCAGAACATCGCGGTACTATTCTGAATCAATTTTCTCCCCCACCCTTATTATTCAGCAGGATGTCATTAAAACAAAAGAACCGTCAGCAAGTAGGGAAATAAAGATCAGCAGCATTCATTTATGTCCTGCAGTGATCTCCAAAAAATTCATATACAAAGGTCTCAGTAATTTTATTTTAACTGTGTGATTTTAGCAGAAAATGGCTGGAAAACATTCAGTAGAGTTATAGAAGAACACTCATGTATATTCATATATTCATGTGGACCCTTTTAGTTAAGGTTATTTGTATTTGGTTCATCCTTCCATCCATTTATCCATCAATTTTCTGACCCTTAGTCAGGTTCACATCTGTTTAATGGTTAATTCATGATATTATGAGACATGATTAGGACACACAGATGGGATGTACAGACAAAAATGGGATATAAATATCATTCAAGTCATGCACTTAGGGTTAGGGTTAGGGTAAATAATTCAGAGCTGTATCATTATCAGTGATTCGTGTCCTCCACACATAGATGAGAGTGACAGTGACACATGTATTAATGTGTATTAATATATCATCTAGTAACATTCAGTAACTTATATTTCTGTTATTAATGTTGCTGTTTTGTGACCTAATTCAACATTATATTCTGTCATATCAACAGTGAGTTAATTCTATTTTTCTTATTTAAACCATTATAGTATCAAGATTCTTGGTCTCTGCACCATGAAACAGGAGGGAGATTGTCCTGTCAACTGTCTGTCACAAGTGCTGCTCTCTAGTCAAAGCTGAACAGAGTGGGTGGACTGTTGAAACTTCTTACAGTCGCCAGTGCAGATGTGAGATCACACATTATTGCACCATTTTCGCTTTTTACAGCCACGAAAACAGAGGCCACAAAGTGGGAACACAGTCCTAGTTTCAAGTCTTATATATAACTTTTTTTTCTCTCTCTCCATTCACCTGTCAGTTGTCTTCACCTACTATATGTGGATCAGCACTTGAAAACAACACATATCTTCTGGTCTTTCAAAGAAGTCAGTGTTAGAAAAAGAGGAAAGAGAAAATATGTAATGCTGCATGTATTTTAATGTATTTAGCATGCTTATCTGGACTGTGTTGTTGCCCCTGCTCTTATTCTTCTGTTTATTTACATTTCTGTCAGGTGGCTTCTCTGTTTGCTTCCTACATCCTGGGTTATCTGGGCCCCTCCAAGATGCAGTCCATCCTGGTCACACACATGGTACAGTAGATATCTCTTCTAAATCATCAGTGATCACTCCATTCATAGGGTTTCTATCTCCTCACAAGAACCAGTGCATCATGCAATGCCACTGTGATAAAATTATAAGGAACGCAGAGAAAGAAAAAATCCTTAATAATTCTGAATGAGGAGGAAAAAGGTCTGTGTTTTTTGCATCATGTGTTGCACCCTACACCATTGGAAGTCTTTACTGCTGCCGTCCTCTAAAGGCATAATATGATCAGTCTCACTTCCCTTATCTTACTCGCCTCCACGGCTGGAAGAATTTTACATGAGCTGGGAGGACGACACCAGTGAGGCAGGGACAACTTTCTTCAGTGTTAATTACACTCATGCGCGGGCACCAGCGTCTTTTTAGCACTGAAGACAGAGGGATGTGTGGTGGACTCTGCCAAGGACAAAAGTATATCTCTGTATGTCGGAATGTGTAAAGATGTTTGTGTCTGTGTGTTACTCTGGCCGCTTGTCCCTCTGTGCCACATTCTTTCCTAATCCCCTCAGCATGCCAGGCTGTTAGCCAGGGCCTGTGTGCTCCACAGATAAGGAGGAGGCCCTTTGTGGTAAGATGGTGGAGATTTGTGTCAGAGGAAGGCATATGGCTCTGCATAATTTACAGAGCTTGGCAATGATGACTTTGGCTTGTGCTGTGTGTGTTGTGTGTGTGTGTGTGTGTGTGTGTGTGTGTGTATTCAAGAAGAGAATAGCAACACACAACCAAGTGTGTGTCCTCTATGACCTACAGAGTTAACAAGTCTGAGCAAAGTCACTCATTACAGAGATGCAGACATGCTGGGCTGCACATGACTAATATTTTCATTTTTAGTGAATCTGTCTTATTTTTCTATTGGTTGTTAAGTCTCTATAACCTCTAAAGAATTGTCCCGGTTCATAAAGCTGGAATCAGGTTTGATAATTTGTCTCAGAATAGAAACAGTCATAGAGATGAAATTTAATTCAGTTGTGCAGCAGAACAGAAAGTTAATCAGCAACAAGTTTAATATTTGATCAAGACCTTTTGTATTAAAGCTCCATACAGTAAAAAGGTAGACGTTTGTGTTAAAGCTCCATAAAGTATAAAGGTAGATGTTTGTGTTGAATCTCCATACAGTATAAAGGTAGATGTCCATGTGTAGTGTGATTATAAAGCAGCTGTAGGTTCTATATTAATACAGTTAAAGTATCAAAGCCTCAGTCCACAGAGAAATACACATTCAGAGACTGAGCCTTAAAACCAGCTGTCAGGACTTTCTGTAACTTTATGATGTCACAACTATATGATTACATCCTCAGCAGTGCCCCAGTGCAGACCATGGAGCATCCAACCTTCTTTTGTTGTTATTGTTGCAGCAGAAACACCAACAACAAGCAGTCAGCTTGTAGCTGAGCAAACAAACTATAAGACAGAAAGCCAGTATTGTACAGTGATATTAAAGACCACTGACTAAAACCCTATTCATCTCATTTCATCACTGATGGACCATCCCAATCTCTTCTAATCAGTGGATTTGTCAGTAGCAGGCTACAATCTACATTAACCCTTGTTTAACCTGGCCATATTTCACTCAGAGAACAGGTCAACCAATCACAGGAAAGGTTGTGAAACCAACACAAAACACTGAGTTCAACAGAGACAGATGTAAAACTACACCCAGATGGGTTTTGTTATATCAAACAACAAATATATTAAACAATAATATCATTAATTGACTTGACTACCCAGTTAATATATGTATTGTTTCAGAACTCCAGAAAATGTTTCGTTCTGTCACCCGCTGTCGACATAATATAGAGAAGAGCATTATTCCACTCTTCACTATGGGATTAAGCATCAGGAAGTTAATGTAATAGGATTATATTCTGCAAGCGGCTGCATCTTCAAAGTTTAATGCACTGCCTTAAATCTCTGGAGTGTTTTCAACAACATTGTGGCACAGAAAGACGTATTGTTGGCTCTTAATTCGATCCATCCCAGACCACCCTCCTGCTGGAGAGACTGAAAACCTACAGACAGTGGCTGTGGGTCTGCATCTCTCTAACAAGCTCTAACAAGCACATGTGTGTGTGTGTGTGTGTGCGTGTGGGGCATTATTTCAAATTACACACACTGATGATGCACATGAAGCTACAGGAGGCAGTGGCTGTTCTGGCTGGTCCACAGTCCACAGCCCTGTTCACCACCAGGACTGATGTTAAAGAGGTGTTATTAGTCACTATAACGCCTCTTCTGTCACCCACCTCTCTATCTCTCTCTCCTCTCTCTCTCTCTCTCTCTCTCTCTCTCTCTCTCTCTCTCTGTCTCTCTCTCTCTCTGTCTCTCTCTCTGTCTGTTCCTCCCCCCACACACAGATCACACTGGGCGTCTGCTTTGTCCTGATGTTTGGGAACTCCATGCTCCTCACGTCCTTCTACGCCTCCTCGCTTGTCTCCATCTGGGTGAGTCGGACCTAAACGTCTGTATGTGCTCAGAGATTTATTGGACCTGACAAGAAGATTTAGTCCAGAATGATGAATACAAGTGAAAGCATGACGGGACAAAAGGGACTGAGACCATATGTGTTTGGTCATTTTAGGAAGGTTTGGAATTTACATTCTTTTAAAGGTAGAGTCTGAAGAATTTTCCTAAAAACCAAAAAGAGATGGTGGATACACACTTACCAGTGAAGAAAAGGAAATACAGTCCAAGTGAGGTGCTCCAACATCAAGCAACTACCACCCATGGCGGCCCCATCCTGTCCCGCACCCTAGGCTTCTGCGCTCACGCTCCAGCCCTCACTCGGACTGTATTTCCTTTTCTTAGCTGTTTAATGAGTATCCTCCATTTCTCCCAGCTTGATGGCTTCCAGTCAGTGTCTTGGTGGTAGTAGCACCAAGGCCAAAGTGAAGAAGGGTTCAACTTCTGTCAGGGGGCGTGGCAGTTGAGCCTGAGACGGGGGGCCCAATTTGAATGTTGTGTTTACAAAAAGCAATGAGCAAAACTATTGACTCTACCTTCAATGGTCCTTTTTCAGGCAATCATCGCACTGAGGGATCGATTCACTCAAGTTTGCAGACCTGGCCTCATCATCTGGGTAACTGACTACTACTACTGTGCTTTTATTCTCACCACGCTCACTCGCTGTGCTCTGTATTTTTGCTGCTGATGATGTTCATAATTCTGACATTACTACAACATTTGTATATTTTACTATGAAGGAGAAACATGGAAAAAAATGAATAAACAGATGTAAGGCAAGAGGAGAAAAGAGCCAGAGTACAAAAAGAGAATTAGTAAACCAAGTATCCACAGAATCATTCAGTGACTACAGCTGTTATTTCTCAACATCTGCCTCCAGTAATTACAAATTCCTCTATATGATTCAGTTGCAGGCCTCGTATTTAATCCATGCACTAGACCGTCTCCAATAATCCAACGTAATTCATTTCTGCTTCTTGTGTTTAGAGGGATTCACTTTGATTATGGTTAAAAATAACCAAATGCAGCCATTCTATTTTAAATGTTTCAATTCAGTATTGCTTGTATGTTTGCATGTTGAAACACGCTATTATTTGTTCAGCTTTTGGACTGTGTTGTTTAATTTGGTGAAATAAGACAGCACTGGCTGAATTTCTCTGCCGCTGTGTCCAGTCGACAGCAACAAAGCTCCCGACCCCTCAGCACCTTGACACTTTGATTCCTGGCTCCTGTCTGAGCTTGTTGTGTGTGTGTCAGCCTGTCAGTGTGTATCTCTCCCTCCCCCTCATCCTCAGGTCATGCAGGGTTTGGCGTGGGTCGGCTCCACGGTTCTGCTTAAATTCATGTTGTCCACAGTCCTCGGTGCCTCAGATGATGTAAGTGACACTCACTTAACATTAAATTCACTTCTTTTAAGTGTAAATTTATTGTACCAGTTATGATAAATATATCAAGTTATTATTGATCTTAGTTCCTGTCTGTGGGAAGTTTCTTTTAAATCTTTAAAAATAGCAGATATTCCGTTTGAAATCTACACTAAACAATACTTCTGATAAAATAAGGTTTATATTTTGTCTTTAAATTATAGTTCTTGGGTACAGAGAATTTCTGATTACTTAGAAAAGAGAAGAGTATGGAAAATAACTCTGTATGTCTTTGTAAAGAAATGTGTGGCAGTTGGAGTAAGTATAGAAAAATGCTGTGGATCAGTGTGAATTAATAATTGTCTATGAATTATATGCTAATTAGCATCAATGTAGAAAGAACATTTTATAAATGAGTTAAGTATTTCATAATGCTTAATAGTGTGTAGTTAGGTGTTAAGGGTTGATTGGTGAAAATTGAACTGGCTTTTTTGATATTTTATTGTTTAATGGCACCATCCAATCAGGAAAGGCCAGACTGAACATTAGATAATATTAAAAGTCAGGAATGAAATAGTTTTAAAAATAAAATGTACAGACCACTGATCTGTTCTCTCTTCCAGGCTCACATCAGCGGCCTGATCAAGTCCAAGTTCACCAGCTACAAAGACTTCCACACTCTGATGTACACGTGTGCTGCAGAATTCGACTTCATGGAACTGGAGGTAACATCGTGGCCTCCTTCACAATGCTGACATTTATCTCCCTACAGAACCCAGATTAAGTCCAAGTCTCAGGTGGTTTGTTGTGAAAATGTTGCCAAGTTTAAGTTTTCAAGATGTCGCTCAGGAAGATAGCAGAAATAAAAAGGAAAGACCTGCTGTTTGGTATCAAAGGCAAGCTGAGCATAGAGGGAGCCAGCTCTGTGCTCTGAGTTTAAAGGGAGGATGGATCCTGACAGCAGAAGCTGGCAGCTCAATTTGGAAAGAGCTGCGTGATCGACAGCTGCCAGGGGTTGTTTTTGTGCATTTTTAAAACACCTTTAGTTTCCTGTTGCCTTGTTCTCTCTCCTCTCACCTCTTTGTATCTCTCTCTCTCCCTCAGACTCCACTTCGTTACCTCAAGACGTTGCTGCTGCCCATCAACATGCTGGTGGTTGCTCTCATTGCAGGCAGGGTGAGTCGTCTCTCAGGTTCTGGATCATACATCAGAAACAGTTTGGTTTGGTTTAAAAGATGAAGATCAGGTCTGACAAAAAGAGCAAAGAGAGGCAGAAGGTGTGGCTGCAAAGTCTACTGAGGACAATAGAGTGAGTGAAGCTGTGAAGGAAATCTAGTGAGACGGTGGTGAACTCTGAAAAAGAAGCTGCCGCGTTTCCATCATACACAAAATGATGGATTGTGACTAAATAATGTTATACTAATAATGTAATATCTCAAAAACACAAACAAGTGCTGCAGTCTTGAGGCATACTAACTTCTCACCTTCTGGAGAAATTTGTAGCCTTGACACCAAAACTCTCCACTCACAATGACAAAATGTAATTTATCATTGTTTTAGTTTGTTTGTTACAAAGCAGAAATTCATATTATTTATCTCAGTCTCAGTCTGTTTGATGGTGAGCAGCAGGAGTAATCCAAAAAGTCTAAACGAGCATTTATTCTTATTTTCTTAAAACAAATCTCTGTGGGAACACCACCCCAGACCTCCTGCTTTCTCTGCTTCCTTCTTACCTTTTCCACGCCCGGGTCGTGTCCACACAAAAACAGGAGCTCTCCCAAAACAATCTTTTTCTTATTCGTTCTCAAAAAGTGTTCCATAAACACCTATGAAAACAACTCAAAATGCTGTAGTACATATGCCAGGCCTGGACGTGGAGCTGTAACGCTGCCACACAAACACCAGAAACAGAGAAGATGATGTGGAAAGCTCGCTCACTGTATTCAAACTCCGAACCTCATAAGTCGACTAAATGTTGATGGGGAGTCGCATTCCAGTCCGAACATGCCGATTTAATGGACGGGTTCCAGGGGCAGTATCCGAGGGACCCGACGGTAGCTTGTTGCTGTTGTTGTTATTACATTACGTCGTCTATTACAGAGAGAGAGAAGGGGCTCTGATTGCATTGTTTCACAGAATATCAGTTTTGGTTGTCTACAGCCATGACCAAAAGTTTTGAGAATGACATACGTATTGGTTTTTACAAAGTTTGCTGCTGCTCTTTTGTCAGATGTTACTATGGTAGCTGAAGTATAATTACAAGCATTTCATTGATGTCAAAGGCTTTATTGACAATTACATCAAATTTATCAAGTTCCTTGGATGGTTGGGAGAAGTTGCTCTCTGAGGATGTTTTGGTACCATTCTTTATTCATGGCTGTGTTCTGTGGCAAAATGTGAATTTGCCCACTTCCTTACAGCTGAGAAGCAGCCCCACACATGAACGGTCTCAGGATGCTTTACTGTTGGCCTGACACATGTCTGATGGTAGTGCTCATCTTTTCTTCTCTGGATGCCTGAAACAGTGGGAAAAGGGAACTGATCAGAGAAAAGACTGTACCACAGTCCTCAACAGTCCAATCCCTGGACCTTTGCAGAACATCAGTCTGCCCCTGACGTTTTTCCTGGAGAGAAGTGGCTTTTTGCTGACCTTCTTGACACCCGGCCATCCTCCAAAAGTCTTCACCTCACTGTGCATGCAGATGCGCTCACACCTTCCTGCTGCCATGCCAGATCAACTTTAGGAGTAGGTCCTGGCACTTGCTGGACTTTGTTGGGCGCCCTGAAGCCTTCTTCACAACAATTGAACCTCTCTCCTTAAGTTCATTTTCATGGCAAAGAGGGACTTTGCAATAAATTGCAGTTCATCTGATCACTCTTCATAACATTCTGTAGTATATGCAAATTGCCATCATAAAAACTGAGGCAGCAGACTGTGGAAATTAATATTTGTGTCAAAACTTTTGGCCATGGCTGTACACAAAAACGCTGGGGTGGTGTTTTGAGATTTACCCCTATGGGACTGGTTTCCACAAAAATACCATTTTCAGCCTCCTGAAACATTGTTTCCATGTGGATGTAATGACGAAATGATTAAAAAAAAAAAAAAACTTTTGCGGATGCTCCTAAACTCATCCGTGTGGACAGCCCCTGAGTCTTTCTCTCACAACAAGTTCCAGTAAGAAAACAGTTTGCTTATAACCTGTCAGAGCAAAATCAACCTCTCCTCTGCTCTGGATTTCAGCAGCTGGACAGTGAGATGTTTTTTTCTTCAGAGAGGGTTTAGCTCTGAAACCAAACAGAGGCTGTGAAGCAGCAGGAGACTGTCGCGGAGTTAGAATTGTGAAGGTGACTTATTCGGGGATTTCCAGTGAAAATTAGGTCCTTGCATATTGTAATCAACAATAAACAGCACGGTTCTACTGCAGTAAAGCTGCAGGCTGCAGTACACAGTCACTGTGGAGCTCCAACCTAATTTCCCTTCGGGGATGAATAAAGTAATCTATCTATCTATATCTATTATGCGCCAGTCATTGCTGCAGGTTTGGTTCCAGACACTATGTAAATGACTGAATTAATAATATACCAATCATACTACCAAATTATGTTAAGATTTACTGATAATAATGACAATTATCATAGAGTCCTAGAAGTTTATACTAAATAATGTATTTCTATCTGAACAGTTTTTTACTGATTGGTGTGATTTCTGAGGAGATTGTTATCTGATAAAATAGAGGGAAGACATTTTTCAAAATAGACCACCTAGCACATCGTGCATTAGCAAAAACTGTTAAAAGACAACACATCAGCTCCTTTTAATCCTGTGGGAAAGCACTCTGTGTGGTGGAAGAAATCACACTGCTGCCACTGTCAGGTTCTGCAGCGTGATGTCTCCAGCCTCATCTGCTGCCTTCTGTATTGTCAGAACAATACAGCAGGCACTCAAACATGAAGTTAAAATCACTTTAGAGCCTCGAGACGCTGCCTCACTGCAGCAGGAAGAAGAGCCACGAGTCTTACAGTATCTGCTCTGGTTACCACGCAGCTGCTTCATTTGAGGAAGAGCCCACCTCTTTAAATTCTGGATTTCATTTCCAGAAAGTAGCTATTGTCCTATTAGTTCTGCATGGGGTGTATAATTAACACTTGCCTGGGTATATTTAAGCTTTTACAAAGGAGGAGGGAGGGGGTGTTAATTTATTTCACCTATTTATGTATATATGAGTTGGCCAATGAATAAAAACACCTCAAACTACATCCTCCAAAATGACCACACAGCTGAATCTGTGATTCTGAGCACTGAAACAATCGTGATTTCTAGCAGCACTGTCAGGATTAGGCTGCATTAGGTTTAGCTTAGTGTACCTAATAAACTGCCAGCTGAGTGTTTTGTTTTTCTTTATGGGGAACATCAGAGGAAAAAAAAAATTAAAGCAACTGCTCTTCATGTTGTTTAATCTCATTATGCCTTGCCCACGCTAAGCTAAGAATACATGAGTTGACTTGACAAAGCATGGCGGGAATACATGAGCAAGCTGTAGGAAGGGGTGTTTTTTTTTTTTTTTAATTTCAACAATTTGTTCCTTTTCAGACCATCAAAGACGTAGTCCGCTTCCTGAGGGATGGAGGGAGGCATCTGGCAGGAGCGAAGATGCTGATGAAACTGCAGGGTGAGAGGACTGTTTAAAGGTCCCAGAAAGTATAAACATAAATGTCCATGTGTGGTTTGATTATAAAGCAGCTCTAGGCTCTGTATTTATGCATCAAAGCTTCAGTCCACAGACAAGTACACACAGCCTGTATGCACAGACTGACCCTGACAAGCTGTTGGGCTTTCTGTGACTTTGTGAGGTCACAGCAAAGCAGTCAACAATCCCTGCCCACCTGGACCCAACATACAAACCATTGCAGGATTTAGGTGTTTACTTAAAGAGGAACTATGCAAGATGTTTAGCTTTATTAAGTTTAAATTATTACTTTATTGAACAGCTTTGGAGTAATCATGATGGTTTAAATGACTCGTTACAGGGAGAGTGGAGGCTGTCTGTCTTCCACCTAGCGTCTCTTGGCTGAAAACCAATCTCTTGACAAGATCATACAATAACGTTAATCCTTCGCTCCATGGATTTCTTTCTTGCCGCTTCGTTGAAAACAAATGAACATGGCCACGAGTAGGCTCTGCAAATCAGCAGAAAAGTGACTGAACTTGCATAGTTCCCTTTAAATCAGAAAATAGAAATGTTTTTGAGTTGATTTTGTTTTCACAGCTGAGTTAAAATTTTCTGCTCTGTGTTGCAGGTCTGAGATGGCTGCAAAAGGAGAGGTGAGAAAAAAATACATCCCATCCTCTGTGTCATGAGCTACATTGAACATTATCTTGGTAACACTTGAGACATTCCTACAGTCCTGTTCTGCTCTCCTAAACCTCTTTTATTAAATTCCACCAGTGCACTTGCATCTGCTCAGTTACTGTGTCCCTAAGTGATTTTCACCCCTTTTCTCATTACTGAGAAATGAAAGGCAGCTTCTCCTCTCTTCAGAAAGCTCACTGCACTGCCTTTTGTTGTGCTTCATCTCATTTTCTCTAATATCCCCCTCCCTGGGCAGGAAAAACATTCAGATGTTCTTCCACCAGCACCAGTGTGTGGAGTCTTTCCCACATAATTGCTTTTAATGCTTTATGTTTACTATGACTCGAAGAGTGACGCTACAAGGAGGGTCTCACTCCTCACAGGAAAAGCTGTGTTAAGAAACATACTTAAGATCAAAGCGCCATGTAGATGTCATTGGCAGCCCGTTCACAAAATGCAGCTTTTACAGTGACAGGAATCAGAAGGAACTTCAGAATGCAGCCCATGCAGAACGATGCTGAAGTACATCGCAGTTTCAACAATTAACACTTTTAGGGCCTGATTTAATAAGATCCAGATGAGAGTCGCTAAATTGCATGTTCCTGGTAAAATTTGCATGTTTGGTTAGTGCACGCAAAACTGGTGATCAAGAGAAACCTGCTAAATGACAGCACACGCAAACAGCAGTATTTAAATGAGGGTTTTGCGCATGGTAATGGTTTCCACCATAGAGTGTGGACAGAGAGCTGGATGGCCCAAAAGACAGAATGAAATTTGATCCGATGGATTGATAGAGAGCTCAGGTGGGACACTCAGTCCACACTCGGATCTAAACGCCCTGACCAGAGGGATCAAAGACGGGCTGAAGGTGGTGGTGAGGTCTCTCAGTCGCAGTCCCAGAGCTGAGCAGCCAGGTACTGGAGAGGGAGGAGAGGAGAGGAGCGCACCGGAGGAGAGATGTGCAGCGTGCGTAACGACGCTTAAAGGACTTTAACACACCTGTAAAAACTGCTACAGTTCTCTGGAATGACCCAGACATGAGGAAACACAGAGATATAAGAACTTTTGCCACGGCAGGTATTAAAATCAATGACCACAGCCATTGTGCTCAAAGCTGTGCCAGTTAACACTTGACTTTCAAACGTGCTAAATAAAGATGCAGAAACTGCCACCACAATCTGTTTCAGGTTTGGTAGATCACACTGCATGTGCTAAATAAATCTATTTGCATCTACTCCTCCCACTACGTGGTACGTTCTGTCAGAAACGCCCATATTTGCATATTCATGAAGGCAAACGCACTAAATGGATTGCGCGTGCTCTTTTGCCCATTTGACACAATCCTCAGTACGCCCAGTTAGTAGATCAGCTTCTAAGACAAGGCAAAGTTACATTTTACATCAGTAAATCTTTTCATCTCACTCCTTTTTCCATCTGTGTTGGTGTTCCTTCACATTACATCACTGACTGGTGCTCTTTTAATGACATCATCACATTGTGACCTCTTCTTCTTCTATGGTTTAATGACACATGAGTGGAGCTCCACAAACTTTTATCTCAAGCCCTTCATTCTAACATTCAATGAGCGCATTTCTGACATCAGCATCATGGATTTAGTTGCAAAGCCCAAGGCCAAGTTCTATGTGTATTATTAAACTATGTTTAGGCTTATTCTGTATTACTGGCACAAAATGGTAGAAAAAGACAGTTAAATCATTAATCATAAATTTCTTGATTGTGACAGCCCTAGTCAGGCAAACAACTGCCACATCTGTTCAGTTTGGTCAAAGCTCCATTAGCTGCAAATATTGGCAACCACACGTTTTCTTATTTTCCTATGTTCTTTGTTATTTCCTCTGACTGACTGTGTGTGAACTTGTTGCCCCCCCAGCTGGTGTACCACAGTCTGCAGCTTGTGGCGTTTGCCATCCTGGCTATCCTCATCATGCGACTGAAGCTCTTCCTGACCCCACACATGTGCATCATGGCCTCACTCATCTGCTCCAAACAGGTCTGCATCTTACCACAAGTAAACTGCTCTAAAAAAACATCCACCTTCCACGACATTTTAAAAGATACAGATGTGTCTTTCTTTCACTCCGGATTCGTTGTGGCAGCTGTTCAGTTGGATCGGGGAGAGGCTGAAGCTCCAGATTGTGGTGTTTGCCATCATGGCCGTCATGGCTGTCCAGGGAGTGGCCAACCTGCAGGCCCAGTGGGGGATCATTGGAGAGTTCAGCAACCTGCCGCAGGAGGAGCTGCTGGACTGGATCCAGGAAAACACCATTCTAGTGAGTGAAGTGTCCTGTTGCCATGGTTACAGTGGAAATAATGACCCTGATCATTCAGCTCAGTGTAATGAGATGGAAGAATTAGAGGCATAACTGAGAATCACATCTCCATATCCATATGAAGATGAACATGTGCATCTTAAGTGACAGAAACATGAAAATAATAACTGAAGACCATCATAGATTTTTCTTTGCAGGAGTTGCCTCCTGCACCGAACGCCTCACAGCTCAGTTATTTTTGGGTCAAGTTGAGATTTGCACTGAACTCAAATCCCCTTGTTGTTTGTCTCTTGGAATGAGTTCAGTGGAAGTTTCATGGTGAAAAATCCTGTCCAACACTTCACAGAAGCCAAGAAGTGGCCTGCCGTCAACACTAATTAAACTAATGACTGTCAATCACTAATCAAAGAAGGAGCCCGTGGTGGGTGTCAGAGCAGCAGAGCTCCTAATGTGGAACAACTAGTTGAACTGAGCCAAACAGGCTGAAGATTTACAGTAATTAGTGAGATTTCTACCAGCAGTCAACAGATCGTAACAGTTGAACGTCACCCCCTCCTCCTCTCTCGTGTCTCCACTTGTTTTTTCAACAGTTTCTCTTCTCTTGTGTCTCATTGGGTCTGTATCTTATTCACAGAGTCAAGTTACAGTTCATTCCGTTCTATGTCAATGTAATTGAAATCGCAGTGTGGCCAAGTACAGTTTTTTTGTGATTAATGTAAAATGCATCACCAGTGCATCATCATCAGCACCATAGATGTTGCTACAGAGACGCCCCAGTTAACCAATCAGATTCACGACATAAAGGGACATGTTTGTTTGGTACAAGACAACAATCACATCATAGTTTATTTTTATATTTTTTAAGTGAAAATGTCCTTTCACTCTGTTTTTGCATATTGTGGAGCCCTATTGGCTGAATAGTGTCACATGACCACTGCGTAATAAAAAAGTGGAGCTGTTAAAGTAGCAACACATCAAACCATGATAATTCTCAGTGGTTTAAGTCTTTATGCCTGAGTGAGGACATTGAACGCCCCAGAGCTCCTGGCTCCACCTTATATGTGATTATAGTTGGATTATTTAAATTAACATTAGAGCTGCTCAGGACACAGACACTTTACGAGCAGGAGGATCTTTGTCTTGGTCATTTTTTAACTTTAGTTTGACGTTTAGAACTGGCCTGTGTTTCCCACTG
This sequence comes from Caranx ignobilis, assembly GCA_021432705.1. Classification (NCBI taxonomy): domain Eukaryota; kingdom Metazoa; phylum Chordata; class Actinopteri; order Carangiformes; family Carangidae; genus Caranx; species Caranx ignobilis. The sequence goes on from MU270012.1 coordinate 16,201,106, forward strand.
GGGCTTTTTTTCTCAGTGACTCTTGACTCTTTCATTGATGCTTTTTTTTTCTGTGATGCAGATTCTGTGTTTGCGGAGGGGAGCGATGCCCACCATGGCCAGCATCAAACTGTCCACAGGTCGGCCTATCGTCAACCACCCCACTACGAAGACGCTGGTCTGAGGTCAGTGCAGCTCACAGCAGATCAGATTACATTCTCCTCCTCCTCCTGTCTCTTCTCCTCCTCTTCTATCTCCGTCTTCTCCCCTCCACCTCCTCTTCTTTCTCTTATCATCTTCTCCTCCAACTCCTCCCTGTATCTCCTATCTCCTTCTCCTCCCCCTACACTTCTATCTCTCCTCTTCTGTCTCCTTCTTTTCTCCTTCATGCTTTGTTGACTGTTTGTCACCTGCAGGGAGAGAACCAAGCTGGTCTACTCCATGTACAGCCGCATGTCTGGTGAAGCCGTGAAGAGGAATCTGATGAAGCTGGGTGTGGACTTCTTTGTCCTTGAAGATTCTTGGTGCACCAGAAGAACCAGGTACCCCAACACGCCCAGTGCCTTGTAACCTCATTTTGATTTTATGTCCCTTTATCTTTCTTATTCATCTTTTATTCTTCTATTCTTCCTCACTCAGGCCTGGATGCAGCATGCCAGAGATCTGGGACACTGAGGATCCAGAGAACGTTGGTAAAATCCCCCTCTGCACCCACATGTCCAGGAACTCACGCCCCCATTTCACCACAGTCTTTTCCAATGACATTTACAAGGTTCTCAAAGTGCCCAAAGTCACCAAAGACCTGAGATAACAGCGTTGGATGGACCAGTCCAACACCAAACTCCTTCTTTCCACCACTTTTTTTTAATATATCTTTTGGTCACTCACTGCCGTTGCTGCTTTTAGTCCCCCCCACCCCCACCCACTCCACAATCCCCCTTTCTATCGCGGTGCTTTGATTCACTGAGTGGTGGACATACCAAAACAATCCGCCATGAGTCCCTTTGCTCTTGGTGACCTCATGGTTCTCAGTGTTTCCCTCCTCCCTACATTTTTGCCAGTGGTCCTCCTCACTGTGTCTCCATCACCCCAGCATTGTTTTGTCATTATGCTACAGGCGGTGCCCGAGCAAAAGCTGTTGTAGCTCCTCGTTTAGCTTGTTGTATTAGTTTACAACCTGCCCTTGTTTAAAGAGAAGATGTTTTTCACTTTATGTAAAATACATTTCTGTGACTTTGGCTTAAGAAGTAAATTTTGTCTGGCAGGACCAATCAATGATGTCCACATACTGTGAAGCAATACCCTTTGCAAACTTGACAAAAGCTGACTTCTTTTATTGTTAAGCACAGGTGTTGATCTGTGAAAAAAAGATAGCAGATTTTTTTTTATAATTTATGTGTGTGAATATTTTTATGGAGAGATGTTTTCATTTGAAGCCAACAGTGTTTTACAAGTCTCGAGAATCACAGAGGGAAATTCTGTTCTGGTGTTTGGAGGCTTTTCAGATCTTTGTACTACATATCATCATTCAGCAACAGTGTCCAGATCGGTTTCACACAAGGATATTTCAGTTGTATCTAAACTGGCAGAGGTTAAGAGTTTTCTATGGCCAGACATAGTAAAAAAGAAAGAAACAGTAGTTTGCACTTCACTGTGCTCTGTTACATCATTTTTGTAAATACCCCAAATGCTTGTTTTGTACAAAACCGACGTACAGCCTTTAAAAGGTTCTTTTGTGTTTCCTCAATTATTGTTAATTGCCAAAGGAAGTCATGTGATCACAGCTGGGGTTTGGGGTTCTGTAGCATCACTTTGTCAGTTCTGTAACAGCCAATACAAACTTTTGTGGCAGTGAAATTCATGTCATCAGTAGCAGGTGTTTTGGTTGGTTCTTGTATTGGTTGGGGCCACAATAATAAGTCTTTATTATTTTTGGAAATATGATTATTTGCTTTCTTACCAAGAGTCAGTTGAGAACATTGATACAACAGGTGATTTCTAAGTTACAGCTACTTTAGTTCAGTTCAAAGTCTTTTCCAGCAGCATGGAAATACATGAAAAAATAGGATGTAAAAAATATAGAATATTAATGAAGGTTAAGTCATGACATTATTGCACAAAATTCTTTTAGTGTAAAAAGATGTTAAAAACAAGCCAGTGCAAACATGATACAAGACTAAAATAAAAAGCTCATGTGATATATTGACAAGTAGTGATGGAGCTATTTGTAAGTTTTGCTTCTCACCTGCTACTCACCTGCTAATTCACTAACCAAACTTTTTTTCCTTTATCACAAAGAACTGCTACTGCTGGTGGGAACTAACTTTCTTCAACTTTATTTCATCATTTCTTACACTGCAGATAGCATGCTAAACCCAAGGCGTTTAAGCTATAGCTGTGTTGTCCCGTCTGCCTTGAAGAAGAAGTAACTGCTCAGAGGACATTTTATAACCTCTTGTAGTGTTCATGCATCGTAAGGCTTTTAACTTAACAGCTACTAATGTACTGCTGTTTGCTGTGAAGTCTAGATGTTTCATATTGTTGGTTGGACATAAGTTTGAGTCCAAAGCCATTTAGTGTTAGAACAACAAGTGTTAGGATTTTAAAATCATAGCAAGTCAGTACAGTGATTCAGTTGTTAGTGTAGCATTAGACTGGAGGCAGAAGAAACCAGCACCACTACAGATAAAGAAACCACAAGCTGCAGAGTTGTGCGCTGGACTTTGTCTCATCCGGTGACTGTTTGATGGCAAGAAAGCAAAAAAATCTATTTTCCAAAATGCTGACCTTTTCCTGTAACAGAGAGGAGCTGCCATGTCGAACTGAACAAACATCCGTCAGCACTCAGACAGTTTCTGTTGTATGTTTACTCCAAACATGGCAGCCGGTCCTTCACAGTAATTGGGCATTTCTCATCAGTTATTGCTGGACGTGTTTTAAAAAGAAAAGGCTGCACATTTTCTCTTGGCTCTAATGTGTTTTTGTTTGTAACTAGTTGAGATCATTTTGGTACAACACAGTTTCACTGATGAACAAATGAGTGCAGTGTCACTTTCAAATAAAACAAGCATGTTTCTGAGCGGCTGAACGAATCCCACACATCTGGTGCATTTGATTTCAGAGCTGTTACTTGATGTGTGTCTCGTGAACCCAGAGGACGATGTAGACGTGATGTTGAGTCAAGTGCCCATTTCTAAGGAGTGAGGTTGTGTCACACTTCCCCAAACACTTTGACATGAGTAGATTGTTCCCGTCGCAGATGTAGGCGTGTTTCAGGTGTCTTTTATAATATTTTGTCTGTATTTGAAAAAAAAATAAAATATTTGCCATTGGCAGCAGAGTTTGTCGTCTTTGTCCAGCAAAAGCACAGTTTGAAAAGAATCACTGACATGTAGTCATGCTGGAGACAGTACCTGTGCACCTTTTGGAGACCTTACAGGTTCTAGAATGTTCTGCTCTGGGTTCACTGGTATATTACTGTGAGTGTTTCTTCTTGGATTTATTCAAGAGCTCGTCCTGACCAGTCACAGTGTCACACAGGAGAAAGTCAACCAGGAAGTGAATACAGTGAATCAGCTGAAACAATCAACAGACAAACCAGAGTCACTGCCTTGCTGCTGAAGTGAGAGTGAAATGAGGAGGCTCAAAGGTGACTCCATGTTGATGCAGTTCTGTGAAAGTTTTAATATCAGATGCCATATTTATGAATGTTAAGCTCCAGACTAATAAGTAAGGCTCTTGCAATGATTAAAACTGTCCCTACGCATCTGCAGGCAGTGGAAGAACAGCTCTCGCCTTGGTGTCACAAAGGCTGCTCAAAAACAGCATTATCAAGAAAATCATTTAAAACAAACACAAACACATCAAATATGGAACACACTGGAATGATGTAACTATTTAGTGAATGACAAGACAATTTTACTTGTTAATTGAAATTGATGTGTAATCTATTACTCTGATTAGCAGATAGTACCACTACATACCACTATGTGAATTGTAGCAGATAACTAGCAGTTTAACTAATCCAGGACAGAGCATACACCTCCACCTCACACAGGACAGGTATTCGCGTCTTCCCGGATGATGACCACGTTAACGTAGCGCCCATCCATCCCATCGCACTGGAATTCAGCCACAGCACCTGCTGGGATGTATGGGGAGATCACAGCACATCTGGAAGGAGAGGTACAAATCACTTTGTTAACTACCGGTATGCACCTCCACCACACCTTTTGGGTTAACATACACTTAGAAGACATTTTAAGACTTAAGTTTCATTGCTGCTCTCCTGTCCAGTTCACACCTGAAGCTTCACTTCACATTCAAACAAACTAATGTGGCTGCCACACTTGAAAGATTTCGTCAATGAGACCAACATTTATCTTCCAAAAAGAATTAAACCAGCCAGAGGTAAACCTGTAAAGAGTTAACTGGATCAAACCCATATCACAGCAGCACATTACACCATACACTTGTTTAACGGGGGGTCAGCCATAAAATAACAAAGTGAAAATGAGTGTAAAGAAATGCTCAACTTCTGTTTACTGATTAAAATTATCAACACTAAAATCACAGGGGCAGGTACAATGACAGGAGGAGAGCTGTGTAAGATCTCAAGATCTTCCAATAAAATTTGCAGCCACTTCAGAAGTAAGGTTCTCACTGGGGCCACCTGATGACTAAAACTGGTGATGTTAAAAAAGATGCAGTAGTGGTCAGACACAGCAAGTCAACAACAGAGGACACACTGGTGGATAGGCCATGGGTTGACCAGGTCCAGGGTGTGTCCTCTGTTGTGAGTAGGCTGTGGAACATGTTGTGTAAAATCCAGGCAGTTTAAAAGCTATAAAAAATCCTTTGAGATGGGATCGGACTTTTATCTATGTGCAGGTTAAAATCACCAGTTAAGGGTTTTCTTGGGAGTTTTTCCTCACTTGATGTGAGGGTCAGAGGTCAAAGGATGTTGTCATGATGCTGTGTAAAGCCCTTTGAGACAACTTTAAACAGTGTTAAACGCTGTAAAAACGGGCTACAGAAATAAAATTGCCTTGCCTTTTATTTTGTGACGCTCATTTTCACTAGGGGTGGGTGCAATTCATCGATGTAGCGATGCAGCGCGATGCGCACATGACGATTTGGCATCGATTAATTAATGTCGATGTTTAAAAAAAATAAATAAA